>OX451739.1:330895529-332227884 GCA_948472305.1 Vicia faba | reverse complement strand
ATAGAGAGAGAGAGAGAGAGGAGAGAGAGAGAGAGAGATGAGAGAGCTCAATGGAAGCAAAGAGATAAGAGGAAGGGAAAACATTGAATCATCAACCTTCAACCATTGCATGTGTGAACTTGTAGGAATTCTGAAACTGAAAGCTTCAAGACAAGCTTGGATCATCCAAATACATCATCAAATTCATTTTTCCATCTTCATTATCAATTTTTAGGCTCATCTATTTAAAGGTGGGTTCTTAGTTAGAACTTGTTTGGGATAGAAATGTCTTGAGTTAAGGTTTAATGTGGGGAGGGGGGGGTAATAGATTATGATAATCCATTGGATGTTTGGTTTGTTGTGTGAAATAAGTGATTCTACATGTTTGACATGAATAAACCCTTGCATAACGATTGCCTTGAAAATCACCTTAGTGATCATGGCCAAGAATAACAAGAACTCCCTCATGGTGGTTGCTAAGTCTTGATTATATGCTTAACTTGAGGCTTGTTATTATTAGTTTATCATATGGCTATTTTAATCATGTACACTGTGTTTTGGTCTCGTTGTGAGCTATTTTGATGTAGTTTTAAGAGGTAAAAATCATGTGGAAAATCACACAAAGTGGAAATCTCAAAATTTTGAGGAGAAACATGATTTGTGTTAGGTAACATGACCATGTCGTGTTATCCTCAAATGTTAGTATGGGAAGGTACCTGAAGTTGACATGGGTTGTGTCATCCAACACGGCCAGACTGTGCTATCCTCGAATGGTAGTATAGGAAGGGACCTGAAGTTGACACAAATTGTGTCATCCAACACGAGCATGTAGTGGCAGTGGTCTTAGGAGCTTGGGAGAAACACGGGCCATGTTAACATGGACAGACCGCGTTCTCTGCATGTTATGTACCAAGGGAAGGGTCCTGCACCCAACACGCATCATGTCACCTGACACAGGAAGGTCGTTGTTTACCCGGGTATTTGGTAAACAACCGCTGATCCTCCAAATGGTTACTTATTTGGTTACTCGCAGGATCGATCAGATTGATCCTATGGACATAGGTTGATTTTGAAGTTTAATTAGTGTGGATAAGGCTTTAAGTAAATTGGTTAAAGTAAATTGCATAAAGGAAAAGGCTTGGTAAAATAAACAAGGCTGGAATGTAAAGGTTCGACAGGAATCTTAAAGGGAAAAGCATGTAAAATACTGAAAAAGTAAATGACTTGAATTGATTAAATTGGTGTTTCACACATACATTTCTCAACAATTCGTTCGCCCACACTGGGTACTTGAATCTAAATGAGTGACTATGTATCTATTGTGAACACCCGCGAGAAACTACACGTCTACTCCTATTTATACAAAAACATTCCAAGTAACCGTCGGGCAGTTACACTGCTTCGAGATCAAGCCACTTGTCACGTTCTCCATGCTCGACGCTCCAGATCCTTGCACGTTCGCACGTAGTAACTGCTGGAAACCGTTTTCCCTCCAAAGCTTTGAATTTCAAACTGCTCCACTCTGGACCATCGAACACGTTCGTCAAGAGACATCTTCGACGAAAACTCCTTCGACGTCGAAGGCAATCAGCCTCCTTCCTTGGAAGAAATCTTCTAAGTATTTGGCCATCTTTCGACGGTCACTTCGACAAGCTTAGCCAGTCGAAAGCATCTTTCAGCTTTTAATGGCTGTCATCAATTGAAACAAAGGTGTCGAATTTAGGAGCCAACAAATTGCCCCCCAAGAATGCCTTATTTCGACTCTTGAAAGAAAAAGGCATTCTTTGAAAACGCCATTCGACACCTGTTTGTCCATGCTGAGTCACAAGTTAACTTGTGCACTTTTTGTTGCTTTTTACCAACTATTGGCAATCCCAAGAAACCATCATTGATTTGATCCTAGGACGTCACTGTCAGTACGGCGTGCAGAACCAAAACATCACTTCATAATTTGTCATTATGACAAATTCAAAAAACGAGGACGCACGCTGCGTCTCTCTGTTTCTGCAGAAAACGGCCAAAACAACAGGATGCTGCCACGCGTCCCACTACTCCCTGCAGCATTAAATGACATTTAATGCCCTCGTTATTGGGAATTTCTCCCACTACTATAAATAGTAGTGAATATCCCATTGTGGGACTTTTCACGCAAACAATCTCTCAAACTTCCTTGCTTCCTTGCAAACTTGTTTCTCTTTGCAGAAAAACTCTTCCCTTTCCAACTTCATCTTCATCCTCAACAATGGCTTCTGCTTCAACTGCCCCCAAGACTAACGCATCAACTGAACAAATTGCTAGGCCCAAGGTTTTTGTAACCGCTCCGGTAGTGAACGCTACAGGGAAACGAAGGGTCCCTGAACCATCTGATATCTCTGTCCGCGACGCTTACTCGCGTCACTTAATGATTCCGGTTGGATACTCCAACCAAATCTTCGCCATGGCTGGACCCATGAACCCCAGCATCTCTGAAGCTCTGAAGATCAAGAGCTACTTTCCCATTGTCGAGAAGCTCAAGCCAGTAGCTTGTGCTAAGAAGGATCCAGAAGACAACGAAGACCCCACACACGAGAAGATTGACCTTCGTTTCTTCAACAGAAGTGTTAGAGTTTTTAGGTCTTGCCCTAATCTCACCCAGGACTACGTTTCTTGGCTAACAAAGCTGGAAAAACATCAAACTCCAGTCTGGAAGGAGATGGGCATCTTTGACCTAATAATGCTGTCGAAGACAGGTTTAAGCTACTCCCCAGAGATGCTTATAGCTTCAATGCTGTTCTGGGATAACTCTCACTTCACCTTTCACCTTCCATGTGGGATGTTAACTCCCACACTCTTCGACATAGCAGCCATCACTGGCCTTCGACCAACCGGAGATTACTTCGACCCGGAAGAGATGTCGGAGGACCAAATTGGCTTTTCTGAGACGAAGCCAACATTCACCACCTTTATCAACCACTTTCATGATAAGTCGACAGACACAGTGTCCGACGTTGAACACATAGCGTTTCTAGCCTTATGGCTAACTCGCTTCGTGTTCTGTTCGAAGTCCCTGCAAGTGACCAAGAAAATGGTCACCCTGGCCACCCAACTGCATCACCGTCAGAACATCTGTCTGGCAGAACTAATTCTGGCCAGTCTTTATGACTCCATCAGCAATGGGGTTACTCTTTTGAAGCATATCGAAGATAGGAACAGTCTGCTACTCGCTGGGCCTTTCTGGTTACTTCAACTGTGGCTTAACGCCACTTTCGAGTCTTTCTTACCCAAGAAGGCTCCGATAAATGAACAAGCCTCAGCGATAGCTAACAGACGTATCGAAGGGATTAGGCTGGCTCTACTGACGCCTGTGGAAGATGGGCTAGAGTTCCAACAAACCTTCACTAACTTCGTGCTGATGTTCGCTCGAAGGAAGGAATTCGTTTCGACTATGGCTCCATTTGCTCAGCGAAAGGTGGGGCCAGCTTGGTTCACAAGGCCACATCCCAAGGAATCGAGTGGTCCCAATGTTGATGAGCACACCATACTGTGGGAGGCATTCCTTACTCCAAGGATTATGCCTCTTCGATTTAAAAGTTCTAAGACTCATCTGAGTCTGCTGGCCTATCAACCAAACCTGGTATCTCGCCAGTTTGGTATCATCCAAACCCTGCCCTCTCCCATTTTCCAAAAAGAGAAGTCAATGTTGTACTTCTGCAACGATTATACAGAAGATGCTGCTACCAAGCATATTGGAAGATATGCTGGTCGAACCATCCTCTCGCTGTTCAACTACCAGCTTAACTTCCTTTGTTCGCCATCTTTTGAAGAATGGTGGAGAAGCTATTACGCTGAGTACTTCTTCGACGAGAGGGACTTCACAGCAGAGTTGCAGAAGTCTTTTGTCCTCGTATTTGACAAAGTAAAGAAATGTAAGTTCATACTCTCACATTACTTTTTATCTTTCTCTTCGACTGTTAGCTTGTTAACTTTCCCTTTCGCTTTCAGTTGTTCGAAAACCTTTGGTCAAGAAGGCTCCAGGAGGCCCACAAGGAGGAGTCCCTTCGACCAAACCTCCACCGCCGGCGAAGACTATAGCGCCGGCGAAGACAACAGGCAACCAACAGGGGGAAGGCTCTTCGATGAGGCCTCCTGCATCGGTAACCAGATTTTCTTCATTTGCAATCTGGCTTTCGATTTTTTATTTTCGACGTAATTATTCAATCGAATTCCTATTGGTTTTATAGGCCCCTTCGCCCAAGAAAAGGGCAACCTAGGTGATCGAATCGGGGAGTGACGACGACAGCGACGCCCCTCCTACTCCCTTAAAGAGGAGAAAGTTAACGAAGGACGCTTCTGTTCCTACTCCAGCTCCTGAAGGTCGAACCGTCAGAATAAAGGTTGGTGCAAGAAAGCCTAGGCCACCTGCAGTGGTCATCGAAGAACCAACTGAGGAGGAACTGAACGCTCTAGTTAACAATCCTGTCGAAAGTGATAATTCCAGCCCTGGGGCTGAAGCCAATCCACAGGTAATCTATTGACCCTTCTTGTAACTTAGGCATAAATACCAGTATTGATTATATCTCTTTCGACATCTGAAGATTTGTCTTCTTCCTCTTTTTCAGGAAACTACTGGAAGTTCCCCACCAAGGACTTCAGAAACTCTGGAATCTGCTGACCTTAGCAGGCCTCAGGTGCAAGATTTGGGTAATGACGAAGCCCACACTGAGCATGAGGCCAATGCTGAAACAGTGGAGAAGACAACTGAAGAACCTATGGCGGAGGAGACACAGCCAAAAACGGTTCCTGTGGTGGTCTTGTCGTCAGAAGAGAATCCTGAGGGAAGAGACCAAGATAATGGCGAAAAGAGTCAAGATGCTGTCGACGAAGAGCATGAAGGTGGTACTGGCGAAGAACACCAGGATGACGCCAGCGAAGAACCAAAGAATGATGCTGGCGAAAGACCCCAAGGTGAAGTTAACGAAGAACCACGAGTCGACGCTAGTACCGCCTCAGTTCGAGTCGAAGAACAACCAAACGAGGCACTTAGCATTCAACAGCCTCCAGTCCAAGATAATGCTATGGCAAGGGTCACCTCCTCAAAGCATAGGTCGAAAGAAGACCTGGAAATCTTGAAGCGAACTGACCCTATCAGCTACCTCAATGCAATCGTTGAGAGTAAGAGTTCTTCCGACACCAGTCAGGAAATTCCTACTTTGTCGGGGAAATCTACTGAGACTTCTCCTCTTGATGATGCATTGGCGAAGGTCAAGGCCCAGTTCTTCAAGAGAGATTTAATGAAGGCTTTAGAGGGTGACCCCACTGCTCCATCTTGCTTGAAAGAGGTTCTGAATGCTGTTGATTTCGATGCTGTAGCTCCAGAAATCTCTGACTTAATCATGGAATTACATTCTATGATTGACCAAGTCTCAGCGGATTACCGGCGCCAACGAACTTTCAACAGTCAGCTCGAAACGCTGCATGGCAAGAGCCTATCTGCGTGGACTGCTGTCACAAGTTCGACTTCTCGAATTGCCGAGTTGTCGAAGCAGAAAGCGTCTGCACAGGAAAGGTTCGATGCTATTGAGCGAGAGAATGTCTCCTTCAGAGCACAAATTGCAGAAATAGAGGCGAAGATAAACGCCAACACTGTGCTCCAAGGGGAAATTCTTTCGACCATCCCAGACGCTGAGAGCCAGACTGAGGTTAAGCAAGGCCTGGAGTTCGCTGAGAGGGCGCAAAGCCTCGATGCTCAAATTGCCAAACTGGAGCAAGAAAAATCTTGGTGCAAGAAGAGGTTGGACTTGCAGCATGCCAAGTATCTTCGACTGAAGAATTCTCTTTCCTTTTGATTCTCTTATGTAATCATTTTTTGTAATCACTTTCGACAACTATTGCCATTTTGGCAGAAATTAATAAAAATTTCCATTTTGGCATTTCTATGATTAATTTAGTTTATTATTTTATTTTTATCTCTTGAAGTATAGGCTTATATTTTTTCAAATATTTACCATTTACTCTCAAGAGCCTTTTATCACCACTTATCTCTTCGACTTCATAGGCTCCACCAGAAAAAGTTTGGATAACTCTGAAGGGTCCTTCCCATTTGGGTGACCACTTCCCCATGCTTCGATCCCGTCGATCCATGGGAAGAATTACCTTCCAAACTAAATCTTCAGGCAAAAATGCCTTAGGTTTTACCTTTCTATTATAAGAGTCTTCGACTCTTTTCTTCTGAAGCCTGAGCAAGTCGAGAGCGTGTAATCTCTCTTCGTCTAAATCTACCAATTCATCTAACATCATGTTCCAATAAACCTCAGAAGGAATATCACAATGCCTCTGAACTCTTGCAGATTGAAGACAAATTTCTGCTGGCAATACTGCGTTATGGCCAAAAGTTAGCCTATATGGTGTTGTACCAGTGGCTTCTTTTGGGGACGTTCGACAAGCCCATAAAATCTGGTCTAACGTCTTATGCCAATTCTTTGGTTTCTTCCCAACATGTTTCTTTATCAAGCCAATTACCACTTTGTTAGCTGCTTCGACTTGACCATTCGCCTGTGCATAGTAAGGCGTGGATGTTAGGAGTTTGAAACCTGTTTCCTGAGCAAATTCCTGCATCTTTCGACCAGTGAAAACTGAACCTTGATCAGTTGTTATTGTCTCAGGGATTCCATACCTAAAAATAATGTTCTTTTGAATGAATTCAATGACATTTTCTTGGTCTACATTGACTAAAGGGACTGCTTCGATCCACTTAGTAAAATAATCAATGCCTACCAATATGTATTTCTGGCTCTTTGATGATGCTGGTCGAATCTCTCCAATAAGATCCAACGCCCATCCTCGAAAGGGCCAAGGCTTCACTATCGAGTGAAGTTCGCTTGCTGGCACATGCTGGATGCCTGTATGAACTTGACACTCTTGGCAACCTTTGGCGAACTCAACACAATCTTTCAGCATAGTGGGCCAATATAGTCCTTGTCGAAACAACAACCATTTCATCTTATGGCCTGCTTGGTGAGCCCCACATGCCCCAGCATGCGTAGTCGAAAGGGCTATGTATGCTTCAGTTTCACTTAAACATTTCAGCAACACCCCTTCAGGCGTCTTCTTGAATAACTCATTACCCATGAGTACAAAACTTAACGCCCTGTATTTTGTTTTTCGTTCTGTCGGAGCTCCTGGATTTTGAAGATAGTCCACAATGGGTTTCCTCCAATCCTGGTCTGACAAATTGTCAATGAACGAAATCTCGAAGTTTGAGTGATCAGCGTATCCTAACCTTGTTGATTCCAAGTCTGTTGGTGATAAACAAGTCGCTCTTATCTTCTCTCGAACTTCGATTGCTCTTTGTAATCTCGTTTTTGAAATTTTATACCCAGATGCAATCTGCGCCAAGTCATTGGCTATTTGATTTTCGACTCTGGGTATGTGTCGAATATTGACACTTTCAAATTGTTTCAATAAACGATTTGCAATCACAAAGTACATAATGAGATTCTCTCTTATGCATTTATACTCCTTTGTGACTTGCTTGATGACTAACTCTGAGTCTCCCATTATTTCGACTCGAGTTGCCCCCAATTCCAACAATATTTCAAGGCCTGTAATTAGAGCTTCATACTCAGCCTCATTGTTCGAACAAGAACCTTCGATTTGGTACTTGAATGTTGTTGGAATTTTGTCTGGAGAAATAAGTAGGACTCCTACTCCTGTTCCATTTTTATGGCTGGAACCATCGAAGTAGAATTTCCAAGGTTCTATCTCCACGTAGTTAATATCCTCGACTTGAATAGAGTGGTCGACTATGAAATCTGCAACCACTTGTCCTTTTACTGCCTTAAGAGGCATAAAGGTCAAGGAGTATTCAGTCAATGCTAATGCCCACTTGCCAATTCGACTATGCAAGATAGGTTTCGACAACATATATTTGAAAACATCAAAATGAGACGAAACATAAACATCAACTGGTTTTATATATTGTTTGAGCTTCGTACAAGAAAAATACAGACATAGACACAATTTTTCAACTTCGCTATATCTAGTTTCTGCATCATTCAAAACTCGACTGAGATAATAAATGGGTCTTTCGACTCCATTCTCATCCTCTTGGGCTAACATACTTCCCAGAGTTTTGTCAGATGCAGCTATGTACAATCTCATACTCCTATTGCTACAAGGAGGCACCAAAATAGGTGGCTTAGTGAGGTACCCTTTGATTTTGTCGAAGGCTTCTTGTTGCTCCTGCCCCCATTCGAACCCCTCCTTATTCAGTCGAAGTAAGGGTGAAAAGGCCTGAGCTTTCCCACTTAGGTTAGATATAAACCTTCTCAAGAAATTTATCTTGCCTAAGAGAGATTGCAATTCCTTCTTATTCGATGGCGCTTTCGCTTCCAAAATTGCCTTCGTCTTGTTCTGATTGATTTCGATCCCTTTCTTGTGGACAACGAAGCCCAAGAAATCTCCAGCTTTTACACAGAACGCACACTTCAAAGGGTTCATCTTCAGACCATGTTCTCTCATTCTTTCGAACGATTGTCGAAGGTGGTCAATGTGACTCTTCCTGGAAACAGATTTTATAACAATATCGTCAATATAAACTTGCATAAACGTGTTAATAAAATCATGGAAGATAGTATTCATTGCTCGCTGGTACGTTGCCCCAGCGTTCTTTAGGCCAAAAGGCATCACTACCCATTCGTAAGTGCCTAAGGCCCCAGGGCATCGAAAAGCTGTTTTCGACACATCCTCTTCAGCAATGAAAATTTGATTATATCCTGAATAACCATCGAGCATACTCAGGTATTCGTAGCCAGCGGCAGAATCGACTAGCATTTCCGCCACAGGCATTGGATATTCGTCTTTGGGGGTGGCAGCATTCAGATCTCTGAAATCTATGCACACCCTTAATGTGCCATTTTTCTTAATTACTGGCACTATATTGGCAATCCATTCGACGTACCTTGTAACACGAATGAACTTGCATTTCAGAAGTCTTTCGACCTCCGTTTTGATCTTCGACAATATTTCTGGAGCGAAGCGTCTTGGATTTTGCTTGATTGGCTTCTTTCCAGGTTTGATTGGCAACTGAAGTTCTACCAATCCTCTGTCGAGACCAGGCATTTCGTCATAATCCCATGCAAAACAGTCTTTAAACTCTTTCAGCAATTGGATTACTTCTAACCTAAGTTCTGGATCAATTCTGGCGCTGATGTAGGTTGGCCTATTCTCTGATCCTTCGCCTAAGTTGATTTCTTCTAAAGGGTCTTGTGCTAACATCTTAATGTTGTTCGCCAAGGGATCCTTTTCGAAGCCCAGAGGCTCATCGTCATAGATCGCGTCGAGCCTCTGTTCCTGCACTCCTTCTGTCGAGATGTCAGGAGGTTCTGGGTCAAAATCTTTTCCAGGACCTATATCTGGTGGCTCTGGGTCGAAATTTTTTCCAGGACCTATATCTGGTGGCTCTGGGTCGAAATCTTTTCCAGGACCTGCAGAAGGTAGCACTTGGTCATTGGCCTTGGTGGCCATATATTTTACTTCGGCTTCGAGAGCCGTTATCATCTTGGTTTCAGCCACATAGGCCGAAATTCGCTTCAGAGATTGTGACTCAGTCATTATCACTGAATTCACTTCCCCAACCAGTTGGTTGGATACCAGTTAGCCCACTGAATTCTATGTGTGACACGTCCTCTCTATCCCATTGGAAACCATGCTCAGGATGCAGGTATAGGGAACAAAAGGTGTTTGGCGCTGGCGCCATGTCGAAATCAGGAGCTGGACATGGCCCTATGTGAGCCAAGTTTTTGTCGAAATCTGTTACACCCAAGTGGTTTACTTCGCCAAGGTAGTAACTCTGATCAGCCTCTATGTTTTCGACCAACCCATCTGGGCGCCATAGAAGCAGTCTTTGATGCATCGATGAAGGCACAGCACCTACACCATGTATCCACTCACGACCTAACAAAAGGTTGTAGTTAGGTTTGGCTGAAATGACCATGAACATTGTTGGTCGAAGGATCGACCCAACTTTTATGTCGAGCTGGATCACTCCCATGGTGGTCCCAATGCCTCCCTCATAGTTGGACAGGACCATATTGTGAGGTTTTATTTCTTCATCCCTTTTGCCAATCTTTATTAGCACAGAATGAGGGATAATATTGATAGTGGCCCCACAGTCGACCAATATCTTGTTCACAGTGGTCTCTTCGAGCTTGGCCCTTATGAACAAAGGTTTGAGGTGATTCTTCATCGCCTCTGTGGGTGGCTCGAAGAAGCCATTTTGTTCTTCTGTAGTGCCATTGTTCATGACAAAATAGCACACTGGCCTGTGTCTGGCCATTTCTTGTTCCATCTCCCAGTCACTGGTTTCGACTTCTACTTGTCGATTGAATTCCCTAGGCAGCATTGAAACAACGTTCACCATTATATCCAGGGTATCATCGGACTCAGCATCATCTTCGTCTTCGACTTCGCTCTGGTTAGGCCAAACTAGCCTGTTGGTAACTGGTTCTCTCTCAAGAGGCTTTCTTTGTTTCCTTTGAGGCACATTCGAACTAGTTTCAGCCTTAGGTTCGTTGGTGGCCTCTCTTTCAGCTTTTCGCCTTCTTTGATACCTCCTCCATTGGGATCTCGACATAGGATTTTTTCCCTTATAGTTGCTGGACACTTGAGCAACCTTGGGTGCAGCAACTCGAGTATCTTTCTTCTGGATTAAAGAGGAGCCTCTTGGCACTTCGAAAGAATGCCATTTCTCTTCACTTGGCCTTTTCCGGCCAGATGTTTTGTACCAAGTGTCTACTGGTACATTTGTTGGAGGCCTAAAAGTCGAAGGCCTCTTGTCTTGATGAGAACCCCTTCTGGGATCATGTCGAAGGTCAGAATTCTCCCTTCTCTTGTTCGCTGCTCTCACTCCTTGGATGTGCTCAGCAGCTTTTTTATCAAAGATGGAACTACATCTTGGACATAGCATGACCTCTGATTTCTTCTTCTGGCATCTTTGTAAAAAATCTGCCAAGTTTTCGTTTTCCTTAGGGAAAGCCGTTTTATTCGCCTGCTCTTGCCTTATGGCTTCTTCTGAAGCTTTAGGGTCAGAAAGTTCAACCATGTTGATGTTCATGGCATTCTTAGTAGCAAGAGTTAGTTGTTTCATTTGTGTTTCCAGTTTCTCCGTCTGGCCTTGTACAGTGGCCAATTGGGAACTGGGCTTTGGTCCAGTTTTTTGTACTTCAGCAGTCTTCGACTTTGGGTCTTCGACCGCTTTCTGGACAGCCTCAATTGTCTTCCTAGATAAGTTTCCAGAAAAACTGCCAAAAATTGGCATGTTGATGTGGTCCTTAGAGACTTCGACCATGTTAATGCCTGGCTTCTTCGACTGGATCTTGGTAGCCTCTATCATGTTCACCTCAGAGGGTTCTGCATAGTGGGCTTCAGCCTTCATTGGATTGGAGTCGACAGCCATGGGGGATTTGTCAGCAAACTTTAATCTCCCTTCCTCAATAGCGTCTTGGACAAGATTCCTGAAAAGAAAACATTGAGAAGTTTTATGGCCCAGAAAATTATGATATTTGCAAAAACCCCTCTTCTTTCTTTGATCGAGAGGAGGCACTTTTACCCCAGGGGGTACTATCATTTGGCCATCTTTAACTAGCAGGTCGAATATTTCATCACATTTTGTGATGTCAAAACTGTAAGTCTTTTTTGGGAACCTATCATTGGTCTTGTCTGGACCAATGGGATTTTTCCCATTTGAGGGGACTAACTGTTTACAAGAGTATGGAGGCCCTTGTTTCAGTTCTGCTAAATCGACCTCTCCTTCCTCGACAGCTAAAGTATCGTCGAAGGATTCTAGCTCTTCGTCATCCATCTCAACGTAAGCTATTCTCTCTCTCTTGTGAGTTTTTGTTGCCTTAGCTTTTTCAGCTTTAAGGCGTTCGACTTGTCGAACTCTATCGGCCAGTTGGGCCATGTCTCTTAGGTACTGGGTATCTAGCTTCTTCCTAATGGAATAGTCTAAACCGCCTGCGGCCATTTCGACCAGCTCATGTTCTGGCACTTGTGTAAAACATCTCGCCTTAAGCAACCTAAACCTATTTAGATATTCGTCTATAGGTTCAGTGAAACGTCTCTTAACACTCGCCAGTTCTTTCAGGCTTATCTTGGTTTGCCCCATATAGAATTGTTCATGGAACAATCTTTCCAATTGGGTCCAATGGTGGATCGAATTGGGGGGAAGAGTTGTAAACCAAGTAAAAGCGTTCTTGGTTAAGGAACTTGGGAAGTATTTGATTCTTAGGTTCTCATTATTTGAAATGTCTCCTGCTTCGATCAAATACCTAGCCACATGTTCGACAGTGGATTCTGTCGTGTCCCCTGAGAACTTAGTGAATTTGGGGACTTTGGTTCTAGGGGGTAAGTCAGTTTGTAACACATATTCTGACAATGGAGATGTAAAGTTGGGCCTTCGAAAGCCCATGTTCATTCCATTCTGAGTCATGATTCTTTCGATCATGGTTGCCAGATTGTTTTCCAACCCCATGTTTTGGTATTGGACATGCTGAACCACTTCGTCAGCATTTTGGTTTCTGTTAACTAACCTAACCTCTGGGGCTATTACCCTAGGTTCTTCGACAGGTTGTTCTACAGGCTGTTGGGCCTGATTAATGGTGGTTTCCTCCTCCACAAATATCCCCTGATTTCCTCTTATTTGCGCCCTTTGGGGCTGTCGAATAGGTGGGGGTACTCCAAAGAAGTCAGCCAAACGCGTCATTTGCGCTGTAACTTGCTGATTCGACTGAGTAGTATTTTGTATTAGAGGATTTAGCACTGTACTCAAAGTTTGTGCCAACATTTGCACCATATCATGGTTGCTTTCGTCCATCTGTTGCCTCAAGACTGCTGTCGAGGCATTTGTAAGGCCATGGGCTACTTGGGCCGTTCCTCCTAAGAGTTGGGTCCTATTTCTATTCGCCATGCCTACTCCAGAGCCTTGGAGTGGCGAAGTGGCACTCACGAAAGGTTCTGAATAAGTGGACGCAGCATTCGTCAGGCTTGCCAATTCCGAAGTTGGCATACCATAGAATGGAATAAATCCTGGGGGAACCACTGGCCTTGGGCCAGTATTTCCCCTTGGAGGGGGAGTTCCCAAAGTCATTCTGGGGCCTGCAAACGAAGTCGTTGGCCCCGTAGTTGTGACTGACACCGCTGGTATCGAACCAGCATTCGTCGCTTCGCTAACGGTCATATTAACCGTTGCTCCCACACTTGTTTGTGGGATTTCATTGTTGTTTGGCGGATTCGCCATTTCTTCCCTTCTTCCGGCAGTATTATTACCGTTGGTGTATATTCTACCACTCCTCAATAACATACAACTCGAAAAGATGAGATTTTTCAACAATCAACACACGGTCCCACCGGGTGTGCCAATTTGTTTACCCGGGTATTTGGTAAACAACCGCTGATCCTCCAAATGGTTACTTATTTGGTTACTCGCAGGATCGATCAGATTGATCCTATGGACATAGGTTGATTTTGAAGTTTAATTAGTGTGGATAAGGCTTTAAGTAAATTGGTTAAAGTAAATTGCATAAAGGAAAAGGCTTGGTAAAATAAACAAGGCTGGAATGTAAAGGTTCGACAGGAATCTTAAAGGGAAAAGCATGTAAAATACTGAAAAAGTAAATGACTTGAATTGATTAAATTGGTGTTTCACACATACATTTCTCAACAATTCGTTCGCTCACACTGGGTACTTGAATCTAAATGAGTGACTATGTATCTATTGTGAACACACGCGAGAAACTACACGTCTACTCCTATTTATACAAAAACATTCCAAGTAACCGTCGGGCAGTTACACTGCTTCGAGATCAAGCCACTTGTCACGTTCTCCATGCTCGACGCTCCAGATCCTTGCACGTTCGCACGTAGTAACTGCTGGAAACCGTTTTCCCTCCAAAGCTTTGAATTTCAAACTGCTCCACTCTGGACCATCGAACACGTTCGTCAAGAGACATCTTCGACGAAAACTCCTTCGACGTCGAAGGCAATCAGCCTCCTTCCTTGGAAGAAATCTTCTAAGTATTTGGCCATCTTTCGACGGTCACTTCGACAAGCTTAGCCAGTCGAAAGCATCTTTCAGCTTTTAATGGCTGTCATCAATTGAAACAAAGGTGTCGAATTTAGGAGCCAACAGTCGTGTTGGACCCCTAGTCCCTATTTCACATCATTTTCCATGTTTTGTCGATTCTTAAGTCTAGTTTGCATTATGTTTTAGTTGGTATACTTGGTATACTTGTGTCTACAATAAGGTGTGTGAAGGACACTTGGATACTCATTAGTGATAGGATGTAACTGTTTGTTTCTCAAGGTAAGAGGATGTAGACATACAAGGCTTTGTACCACCATAGTTCAGTTATTAATGTGATGGTTAAGGGACATGAATTGTCAATGACAGTAGACAATGCATATGCTTGTATGGTACAAGTATGCCTAGTGAATAAGAAACGTAAAGAAAAGGAAACCTAAGGTAAAGGTCGAGCGGGAAAGGAATGGTATATTCTCTAATAACCTAACTTGCTTAAAAGATTATATGATCTCTCAAGTGGAGTCTTAATTCATATGTCTTGGCTAATTGGTGGCTCAAATGTATGAGAGTAAGTCTGAGGTAGGACAAATGGAACATTTCAGTTATTCTATGAGGGTGATAATCCCAAAAGTGAGATGCTCATATCCCAATCAATTCTTGAGGGATGTAAGACCCAAAAGCGGAAGCGACAAATGTCAATTCCCGAGGGCGGTAAAACCTAAAAGTGGAAGCAGTGAGAATCGTCCTTTAGTCCGTGTTATAAGGGCTTTGTCCCAAAAGTTAGAATCTATTCTTGCACTATGACAAACAAGGTATTAGACAACACTTTTTTAGGCCTTTAACAGCGCTTAAAAGCGCTGCTAAAACCTCCGCTGCTAAAGGTATAGACAGCACTTATGTAATTTCAAAAGCACTGCTATAGGTACCCCCTTTAGCAGCGCTTACACTTTAGACAGCGCTTTTAATGTGGAACTTTAGACAACGCTTGGTAAAAGCGCTGTCTATTCCCCCTCCCCTTTAGCAGCGCTTTTCCTTATTATTTTTTAATTTTTTTTTCAATCACTTTAGACAGCGCTTTCATTAAAAGCGTTGTCTATTCCTCCCCCTCCTTTAGCAGCGCTTTTCCTTATTATTTTTTTAATATAATTTTTTTTCTAACACTTTAGACAGCGCTTCTCATTAAAAGCGCTGTCTATTCCCCCCCTTTAGCAACGCTTTTCCTTATTATTTTTTTAAATATAATTTTTTTCATTTAAAACAAAACGATGCCTATCAAATTTAATCTCATCATTTTTGCACCAGAATTTATAGCTTCATTATAACATTTTAAACAACAACAACATCAATATACCACAATGAAACAATATTATAACAACATCAATATTCATATCTTCAATCCTTTTTGCACAATATACACAACAACAACATTAGTATATACAACAATGAAACAAAATCAACAATGAATTACAAAATAACTCTATCTTCTACATCGAGCTGCACCTATATAACCTAAAACAAAATCAAAAAAATCAAAATTCATACAAGTTACCAAATAACAACAACAAAAACAATAATATTGTAACACAACTATAACGACATATATTATATTCTCAAAACTCAAATTTATACCTTATAATAAAACTCTCAACTCCATAACAAATTGGCACCAATCCTCCATAAGTTCATCCAATTGATCTTTTGAGTATGAAGCACACTTGAATTCATCAAAGTACTACATAATAATATAACATAGTATGATTTAATTAAAATACTAAGTCATTTTATGAGAAATATTAAAATAATTCCTAAGTTAGAAATTCATACCGTGGATGGAATCTCTAATCGATCCAAAAGAATAGTTTCTTTCATAAATCTCAACATAAAATAACCGCAATCTACACCATTGCGCTGACGAGGACACTACACATGGAAAGAAAATACGGATATACATCAAGATATACACCTTAACTTGTTTTATCAAGTATCATCGCTATATAATCAAAATTGTGAAAATCTATACCTCCACTTTGATCCAAGAAATATTGCTGACTCTACTCCTTGGTACTTGAATATCTCTTTGTGCTCGAAAACTTTGTAGAATGCTATAATAAAATAATAACGAATATTTAGAACTATCGCACATAAATAATTAAATATACACAGTAATATTTTGGAACAATCTCACTTACATGTCAATCGTCTTCTTCATAGCTGGGTATGTTGTCCAATCATTGCCCAATGAATCCAGATAATATACAATTTCTCTCACAGGATTAATTGCAACCAATAACCAGTGTCCACTGGAATATTAAACAAAGGTTAGATGGAAATTTTCTGCACAACGTTAAAAAACGAAAAATTATAATAGAGGAAATTTAGAATGAAAGTCTTACTTGGGGCCAGTATTATATGGTAAAAAGAACAATTTTTCTGTATCTTTGCTGGCCATAAATAAACTGAGCACAAATGCTATTACTTCATCTGGTTTTGAGATGATTGACCCTGCGTCTTCACTGACAGGACACGCTTTTTCACCTTTAATGCTATACCCGGATAGATTTCCATATGCTGGAAAATCGTTAATTGTGCCAAACAACGTCGCCCTCAAATTGAAACTTTCTTTCCTATATCCATCATAAACCTCTACACCGTTCTCCCACAAAATCTTCAAATCTTCGATTAAAGGTTTCAAGTATACATCTATGTCATTCCCTGGTTGTTTAGGCCCAGAAATTAACATAGATAACATCATGTACTTGCGCTTCATACATAGCCATGGAGGTAGGTTATAAATCATAAGAATCACAGGCCATGTGGAATGTGAGATGCTTTGAAGACCATGCGGGTTCATTCCATCCGTAGATAATGCCAAGCGAAGGTTTCTTGTTTCTCCTCCAAAATCAGGATAATCATTATCAATTTTCTTCCACTGTGGTGCATCTGCCGGATGTCGAAACTTTCCATCGATAATTCTTTCATCTGCATGCCAAGTCAAGTGTCTAGCATCGGTTTCACTACGAAACATGCATCTAAATCTCGGAATAATAGGAAAATACCATAAGACTTTCGCTGGAGATAATTTTTTCTTATATCGAGATAAACCGCACTTTGGGCACTCATTCAACGATGCATATTCGTTTCGAAACAAAATACAATCATTTAGACATGCATGTATCTTATCATAGCTCATGCCAATAGAGCACAACATTTTTTTGGCCTCGTAGGTTCGATTAGGAAGAACATTATCCTCAGGAAGCATATCTCTCAAAAGGGCTAATAACTGTGTGAAACTTTTATCCGACCATCCATTGCGCGCCTTTAAGTTGTACAATTTTAGTATCGCAGACAATCTTGTGAATTTGGGGCAATCTTTATACAACGGTTTCGCCGCATTGCTTACCAGCCTCTCAAACATTTTGGGACAATCTTGAAGATCTTCTTCAAGTGCTTCTGCAATCTCTTCGACTCGATCACAATCATATGTATTCGTGGCATTATCGTACGAAACATAGGTCGCATTACTTTTCACCCCCGGTTCAACATTCTAGATGCTTTTCTCACCATGAAATATCCAACACGTATAACTTCGATCAATTCCACGCATTAGTAAATGCGATTTCAATCCATCTGCGTCAACCCGACCCATATAACAACAACCCAAGCAAGGACATTTCATTCTATTCGGGTCTTCAGCGTGTTCAACAGCAAACTTAACATACTCTAATACCCCATTCTCGTACTCTTTTGACAATCGATCGACACACATCCATTTTTTATCCATGGTTTTAACTATTATCTAAGTTAAACAAAAACACTAATTAGGGCACAAAACGGTATAATGCGTTTCTGTCAAAACACAAAGTATACACGGATTTAAAATAAATTTGAGTTCTAAAAAATCAATTCGGAGAAAATATAAAAATTGATCTAAAGTTCCAACATAACTAAGGAATACCATATCATAAGTAAGGGTAGTTAATTACGGTTCGGTTCAGCAAGTTATGGCTTGGTTAACTATGGTTTCAGTTCGGTTATTGAACTGTTTGATGACATGTGGTCCGGTTCATAAACCATGAATAACGGTTCGGTTATTTAAAAATGGTTCAGTTCGGTTCTGTGGTTCAGTTCAGTTCTGTGGATTTTTTGAACACCCCTAATTATGATTTATTTTTTCTTCACATTATCAATACCATAACCACAAGTTCACGAATCTCACTACACATTATTTGGCTGCTGGTAATTGCTATTTAGTTAGCAGGTGATAGACAAGTTTAAAAAAATAATATGCTTTTATAAACATATTAAAATTGCACAATAAATAATCACATGTTACAAAATTGAACTAGTTTTGTTTTTGACCATAGAGGTTTACTATAGTAATACAAAACTTGGAAGCAAAGAAATAGAAAGAGCAAGAGTTTCTCACCGTAGTGCCTGCAACTAGGAAAATTGCACTAGATAAGCTTCCTGTTAAAGTAAAAAAAACATGAATAAGTTAAATTCACACACAAAAGCACTTATTTACAAAAGCACCGACATTCTTGAGATTCTTGAAAGCACTTATTCACAAAAGGGTGCGTTATCCCCCAAACAAAAGCACTTATTCACAAAAGCACTGTTTCCTTCCTACCCAGCTCTAGCTAGTATCATGACCACCCACATTTTTATTCAATAGAAAAGAACAACTTAATAATGTAAAAGTGCATAAATGGTGTTATCGGAACTAACCTGTTGTTGTTATCGGAATACCGGAGAGAGTTGCTTCTGCGCAGAGGAAGAACCACCAAAGTACGGTTGGACGGTGAGGAGATGAGTTGGAGGAAGAACCACAGTTGGACGGTGAATGGGAGGAGACGAGTTAGAGAAGAAGATGAACAAGAGTGATTTCTGGGTGTGGGGTTTCGTTTGTACGATTTGGGATTTCTGGAAATCTGATAACCAATTTAGGGATTAAGACACTATTTAATTACCTTAGACATCGCTTTCAAGAAGCGCTGCTAAAGGTATTACCTTTAGCAGCGCTTTAGGCTTTAGAAGTTGTTGTACCCCAAAATTTTCCCTCTCATTTTATCAACATTTTCCATCACCAGACTCTTGGAACTCAAGACCAAGCTATGGTTTGATCTGCTCAAGACACCTCTTTGCACTGTTGACCTAAATTAGGGTTTGAGGTTTCACAGGGATTTTTTGACTTACAATGTCTAAAGTGACTTTCATACTTCATGTTGGACTCATAAGTTTGTCCATACCAAGTTTCAAGCCTTGAATCAAATTTTTGCCCAGTCAATTGGACAATTGACCTAGAAATCAGTTGTATTGGGGAAAAAATCAATTGTGACCAATTTACAGTCAAACCTCATGAATTTTGACCCAAATCAACATTATGAACTCATATGAACCATTTGATCAAGTTTGGACCATAAATCCACAAGAAATTTGATCAGATCACCAAAAGGGCAAAATGGTCATTTTTAGGGTTTTGATTGTACAAAGGCAATTTTTGACTGTCTGACCTAACCAATGGCAAATAAATTTCAATCATGGACTCAAGGACTCAATGACATTATCTTGACCTATTCAACAAGTTCAAAAGATCTCAAATGCATAGGATTGACAGATGAATTTTTCAGTCAACTGATCAAAATTTGACTGTACACTGAAAAGTCAAACTTTGACTTTTTGGTCAAAATCAAGTGCCAAGGGTCATTTTTCATCAAGATGTGTCAAATTATGAAAATTGTTCATCAAGAAACCCAAAATTACAAATTAGGGTTTGAAATTGAAAATTTTCATAACTTAAAAATTTTCTAAGTTATGAAATTTTCTTAATTTTTCCTAACTTTTCCCCACATTTTCACCATGATGCAAATTGATTCAAACAAAACTTACAACATGAAATTGTATTCCTCCACAAATTCTACAACTTTTATTCACAAAGTTTTCTCAAAAGAATCTTGGATCTCAAGTTATGATTTTTGGAACAAGGGTCCCTAAAACTTTTAACTTAGAGAAATTTTGCCCTAGTTTAGGCAGGATTTTGACCCATCTTCTTGGCCATTTTTCACATAGTTCCACTTGGAGTCTCAAGTTTCATTTCAAATATGGATTATAGTACTTGTTGCAAGCTTTTCAAATTGTCCAAGAACTCCTCAAACACATTTGTGGTTAGGGAGAATCGAATGCTTGAAGTTGGCAAAAACTCACTTTGTAACCATGGCCAATACATGTTCATACAAGTTGCAAAATCTGACCAAACTAGCTTTGTACTTGATTACAGGTCTCTAAACCAATTTACACTCAAAAATTGAATGCAAATACATTGTACATTGGTGTTATTCTGATCATTAGAGCTTGGCACAATGAATAATTCCATTTTGGGCATAAAGGTATCACTTCCATTTACATAAAGTATGCTTTATGTCAAGTTTCATTTCTTGAGCCATACACCAAGCCCTTTGCTGCAAACAAGGCTACCTAATGTCAGGAAAAGTTCAACAACTTTGTGCAGCTAGGTTACAAGCCAGTACAACCATTGCATTGTTAACTCTCACTTTTTGCTTCAAAACCAAGTCATTGTGCCAAAAGGACATAACTTGCATATTTGATATAATCAACTTAAGCCAACATTTAAAACAAGCTTTGCACATCCCTTGGAGCCAGAAACACGATCCGTTCATCCCTTAAACACCCTTGTACATAAAAACCACATT
The DNA here is from genome assembly GCA_948472305.1 of Vicia faba. NCBI lineage: Eukaryota > Viridiplantae > Streptophyta > Magnoliopsida > Fabales > Fabaceae > Vicia > Vicia faba. The sequence continues at coordinate 332,207,136 of OX451739.1, read as the reverse complement.
TTCTTGCAAAACAGGGCAGGCCCTGCAGAATCACTTCCATCTTCACATTGCCTCGTGCGTTTTGCCCCAAACTTGTTCCAATACCTTCCATTCAAATCACTCAAGCTATCACAAACCTCCATTGCCAACTGTAACTCCATTTACAGTGTTCACCATTTTAGTTTCAAGCTTATGCAGGATGACTTCTAGAGGTTGATTCAGGGACATTCAAGGCAAACTAAGCATTGGGAAAGGTCCAGGGAACATCAAGCAAGCTCAAAAGAACCTCAGGCCTCACTGAAAGTTGCTGCATTGTCCAACTCGAATTCAACTTAAACAGGTTTTTCATCAACTTCTATCTCTCTATTTAGAAACATTTAGCCTTAGGTTTTGAATGAAAGATGTAGTACTCATTGCCCTAAAATCATACATATGCTCAGTTTTCATTTATATTAAGTGTGCTAGGAGAATTTCATCCATGAACATGCTGAAAAAGTTAGGTTAGATTTTAGGGCCAGAGAAATTCTCTCTGGTCTTTGAGAGTTAGATTCAATGCTTTATATGGTTAGATTCGTATTTAAATTCTCTATAAGTTTGATGTTGTGAGTTTTGGCAAAAGATCACGTTTCCAGGATGTTACAGTTTAAACATGGCGCGCGCGCGTTTGACAATGGCTGGAGGAAGAAGATGAAGGCTTGGGCTGGGCCTGACCTTCTTGCTGCCTGCACCCCCATTTTGCTAAATGCACCCCCTGGCCCATTTTCTTGTATTTTGACATTTTTGCATTTTTATTTTCTTTTCTGACTTTGATATTTTATTTTCAAACATAAAAAATGCTCCAAAAATATTTTTATATTTTTTTACATTTATTTGGCATTTTATTTTGTTTTTTCTAATATAGAAAACATATTAAATACTTTTTATATATTATTAAGACTTGAAAAATAATGTAAATAATACTTTTATTTTTATTTCTTATTTTTATTTACATTGAAAATATTTTCTTGAATATATTTTATTTTTGTAAATATTTTATTTTATTTTATGCATCCTTAATATATTTAATATATATACTTTATTTTATTAAAAACACATAGAATAAAAATACAAAAATAGTACATTTTTATTTTTATTGTTATTTTATACTAGAAAACATTTTTTTTCAATATATTTTATATTTTTGTACATATTAATATATTTTTGTATATAAATAATATAATATTATTTTCTTTAAGGAAAATTAGGGTTTACCCCTTAATTAAACAAAATCAACCTTTTTTATTTTAAGGCAAAATACCCTTTTTGGTCCTTTAAGTTTACCCCAAGGTCCATTTTGGTCCTTTATCTAAAAAAAGTGTCAAACTGGTCCTATAATTCTTTCAAAAGGACCATAGGAGTCCTTTCCGTCCAAAAGACACAAACGGACGTTTGGTTTGCATGCGTGGCAGGTGACATGGAATGTTATGTACACCATCTTCAAGCTGCTTCCAGAAATCCTCAAATTCTAGGGTTCACACATTGCATCTCAATTTTCCCATTTTGAATTTGAAATCCCCTCAATATGATGAAGGAAGCATCATCAGAGATCCGGTCTTCGTATGATTGCAATAGAGATGGAAGCTTAGATGGAAAGTTGCGATGGAGACCTATATGTGGTTGTGGAGAATCTGCGGTTCTTCGAAGGGCTACCACTGTCACAAACTTTGGGAAGCAATTATGGGGTTGTCGTCATTACAAGGTAAGCATGAAATTAAAATGGGTTTTCATATATTCTTGTTCTGATAGTTCCTGCAATAGCTGAGATGAATCTGGATGTCACCATTACAGGGTTCATCTGAATCTGGGTGTGGATACTTTCAATGGTTCTTTGATGATGTGGTGGATGAGAAGGATCAGTTTATAAAGAAGCAAAATAATAGGTTGGAGAAGCTGCAAAATGAGCTTGATGGAGCAAAGATGGAGATACATCATCTAAAGGAAAGGAAGGATGGGCTGAAACATAAGATAATGGAGTTACAAATTGAAATGAAGAAGATGATGAATTCTCAGAAAAAATGGAAAAGATTCTTCTTTATTATGTTAGTTGTGGTAATTTGGATGATGTTGTAATATACTGTTGAATTGAGATTATATGTAATAGAGTATCATATGTAACACAGTCTCAATTTGAACATGGTATCATTATGAATTTGAATTTTTGTATCAACTTGAATTTTTGAACTAGTAGCATTTTGATCAATGTAACATACTGTAAAACATACTGTAGCAATTTTTGTATCAATGTAGCATTTTGATCAATGTAACATACTGTAAAACTAGTAGCATTTTTGTATCAATGTAAAACATAATGTAACATACTGTAACTAGTAGCATTTTGATCAATGTAACATACTGTAGAAATTGAAGATAGGTAACAACATATAATTATAAGGTGGTGGATACCACTAAGTTGCATACAAAAGAACCTGATATTACAGGTCCAATCAAAACAGCCTGATATTACAGGTCAAAAAAAAAAAACAACTTGATATTACATGATCAAAACAACTTAACATAACCAATTCTAATATTACAAGTTAACAAAACAACATAACAACTATAGGTCCAATCCTAATCCAAAACAGACATAAAAGTAAACTAAAGTTTCCACTTTGGTGCTGCTCTTTTAGTTGGTGTTGTCTTTCTTGTTGTTGGACCTACAACAGTTCTTGATGCCTTTAACCTCGTTGTTGGACCTGGTGGTGTAATTGCAAGCTTCTCAAGTCATATTTGAAGCATGTGTTTTGATGAAGACAACATGGACATCAACTTTCAAAGGATGTGCAAAAAGCTTATCAACATCAAATAAAAGTCTTGAAGATTATTGAAGAATTATTGAAGAATTTCTCAAATGTCAAATGGTATAAATAATTCTTAAAATCTTGAATATAGATGTTCACAATATGCATTCATCAACATATACATATTCCATAACTTTAACATCAAGAAAAACTTTGTTTGAAATATCTTTCAAAAAGTATTTTTGAAAATAAACCTTTAGGAACCGGTTCCTCCCTAACAGGGAACCGGGTTCCAGCTTTTCTCAAAAAACATGTCCCTGGATTTTGTACCAGGAATCGGGTTGTACCAATAGGGGAACCGGTTCCTGCGTAATATTTTTGAATTTCAACTTATAACGTTCACTAAGAACCTTCTGTCAGTGTCGGAACCGGTTCCTAGCGAACCAATGCAGCTTTTACTTTGTTTTTTGAACATTTTTCAAGTGGTATCTTTTCATGAATGCATTGCAACTTTTCATATGAATTGGCATGAATGAAGAGGTTCTTACAACTTTATAAAATGCAGATTTTCTTATTTTCAAACAATATGTTCAATACTTCAATTTTCAAATTAACAAATATACTTCTTCATTAACAATTTTCTCATTTACTCACATTTGAATTTAAACTTTCATGTGTTCATAATTTTGTGAAACTTGCCATATACACTTTCATTATCATTTCAAGTTTCATTCATACATTGTGAACATTTATATACATTGTTGAGAATTGTTTTTATCTTGAAGAAGAAGATCAATTAAAGATTGATAAAGCTCTCCATATACTTCAAACTAAATCATTGTATTACTTAAAGGTTTTTCTCTTACTATCTAGGATTGTTGGAAGTAAGTGTTGTGATTTGAAGAGGATTGTTCTTCATTCACATTAGTGTTTGTTTGGTCTTAAAGGTGTTAAGAACCTTTGATCATCCTATAGGTTAGATAGTAAGCATAGGCTGTACAATCATTCTAACTATAGTGAAATCTCTTTCGTGTTGGAAAGGGGACTGGTGTACTCTCGGATTGTGAGGGGAACCAGGATATATCACCGTGTTCTTTACTTTTCCGCATTTATCGCTTTCATCACCATAATCAAGAAAAGATAAAGATATAATCAAAACCTTCAAACACTTAACCAAAAATTACTACCAAGCATTCTCATAAAACCGAAGAAATTTTATAAGACCTAATTCACCCCCCCCCCCCCCCTCTTAGGCACTCTGAGACTTACAATTGGTATCAGAGCAAGTTATAGGTAACTTGTTCCTAAAGATCCAGAATGGCTTCCGCAAATCATCAACCAGTCTTCAGAGATGGTGGTAGTAACAACAAGCCTCCTCTATTCTGTGGTGAATATTTTGACTTCTGGAAAATACGCATGAAGGCGCATTTAGAAGCACAAGGAGAGGAAGTATGGGATGCTGTTGAAAATGGTCTATTTATCCCGATATCAGTAATCAATGGCATTGGTTCTGTAAAGCCCAAAACTGCATGGGACGACGATGATAAAAAGAAAGTTCTCTATGACAAAAAGGCAATAAACCTTCTTCAAGGTGCACTCAGTATGGACGAATTTTTCCGTGTCTCGAACTGCAAGACAACAAAAGAAATATGGGATACCCTGGTTCAAACTCATGAAGGAACGACTGAAGTAAAAAGATCAAGGCTAAATACCTTGAGTCAAGAATATGAACTATTTCGAATGCACCCCGGAGAATCCATTCTTGACTTACAAAAGAGATTTGTGCATTTGACAAATCACTTAAATGCTCTTGGTAAAACCTTGACAAATGATGAACTCAACTTGAAAATCCTTAGATCATTGACTAGGGAATGGCAACCAAAGGTAACGACAATCTCGGAAAAGAAGAGTCTCTCCGCAATGACTTCCGCTACATTATTTGGCAAACTTCAAGAATATGAAACGGAACTCGGTAGACTTGAAAAACATGAAAATTTAGAGAAGAAATCCAAAGGCATTGCCTTGAAAGTTGATTCAAAGGAAAGTCAAGATAAAGATGCATCGGAGGAAGATGAAAACTTCTTGCTTCTTGTAAAAAGGTTAGGAAAATATTTTGGTCATAAAAATAATCTTCATAATGCTAACTTTGTCAAGAGGAAGAAATTTTATAATCATAAAGATAAAGAAGCCTCCACATCAACACAAGATGTCACATGTTATGAATGTGGAAAGAAAGGTCACATAAAGCCGGATTGTCCAAAACTCTCCAAGAAAAATGGATTCAAAGGCAAAAAGGAGTTCAAGAACAAAAAGGCTTATGTTGCATGGGAAGATAATGAGATAAGTTCTTCATCCGATTCGGAAAGCGAGGAATGTGCAAATGTAGCATTAATGGCTTCACATCATTCTGACAATGAAGAAGAGGTTAGTAATGAATTTAATATTTTTGATGATGATGTTCAAGATGCTATTGATGAACTCTTGAAAGAATGCAAAAGTTTATACAAAAGGGTGTCAAATCAAGAAAAAGAATTTTTAAGTTGTTTAGAAAAAATTGACACCATGACTAAAGATTTTGAACTTCAAGAACAGAATTTTATTAAAGAAAAAGAAAACTTTGCATGCTCCAAGTGTGAATCAATTGTCTTTCAAATTGTTCAATTGAAAAGAGTCATTGAACAATATGAAAAAGGACAAATAGGATTGGAAGGATTACTAAGCCAACAACGTTATCCTAATGATAAAAGGGGTCTTGGTTATGTGAATTCTAAGAAACCAAGTAACAATCCCACTGTTTTTGTAAAGGCTAGTAATAGTTCCAATCCCAAGAAAGTAGAAAAGAAGCAAGTTGTTCATAATCATCAAAAGAAAAAGGCTAATGTATCGAAAAAGAAAACATTTCCTAAGAATAAATCTTATCCTTCTAGATATAGAAGTAACTTTGAACCTACTTGTTTTTATTGTGGTATTAAATGCCATACACCTAATGCTTGCTATGTTAGAAACTTTAGTATAGCAAGTGGGCATTATGTGTGGGTGAAAAAGGGAACTAACTATGAAGGACCCAAGGCAACTTGGTTACCTAACAAAGAATAATTTGTTTGTGTAGGTATGCTTGAAATCCACATAAAATGTTTGGTATCTTGATAGTGGATGTTCAAAGCATATGACAGGAGATGTACACCAATTTTCATATCTAGTACATAAAGCCAAAGGGTGTGTCACCTATGGAGACAACACCAAAGGAAAGATTCTTGGCGTTGGAATAGTTGGCACACCTCCATCCATTCAAATTGAGGATGTTCTCTGTGTTGAAGGATTAAAACACAATCTTCTTAGCATAAGTCAACTTTGCGATAGAGGGTTCAAGATCAAATTCAACAAAGATGAATGTCTCATTATGGATGAGGCAACCAATGAGGTAAAACTCAAAGGTATAAGAACTAACAATATTTTTATGATTACTTTAGATGATTTGTCTCTGAAGGTACAATGTCTTATGGTAAACAACAATGACGCTTGGTTATGGCACAAGAGGATCGCTCACATTCACATGGAGCACTTGAACAAATTGATTAAACATGACTTAGTTATTGGTCTACCAAAGATGAAGTTCATCAAAGACAAGTTATGTAATGCATGCCAAAAGGGCAAACAGACCAAAACAACTTTCAAATCTAAGAATGTGGTGTCTACTACAAGGCCACTACAATTGTTACACATGGATCTCTTTGGTCCATCAAGAACAAAAAGCTTCGGAGGTAATGTATACGCTTTAGTCATTATTGATGATTTTTCTAGATATTCTTGGACTTTGTTTCTTGTGCAGAAAAGTGATGCTTTCAAAGATTTTAAGAAGTATGCTAAGCAAATCCAAAATGAAAAATCACTAAAGATTGTATCCATAAGAAGTGATCATGGTGGAGAATTCCAAAATGCACAATTTGAAGAATTTTGTGAAGAACATGGTATCTCTCATAATTTTTCAGCACCTAGAACTCCACAACAAAATGGAGTAGTTTAAAGAAAGAATAGGTTTCTAGTGGAACTTGCAAGAACAATGCTTAGTGATGCAAATCTTCCTAAATATTTTTGGGCGGATGCGGTTAGTACGGCATGCTATGTTGGAAATCGAGTTATCATTAGACCTATAATAAAGAAGACTCCATATGAACTTTTCAAAGGAAGAAAGCCAAATATTGCTCACTTTCACATTTTTGGATGCAAGTGCTTTGTTCTTAATAATGACAAGGATAATCTCGGTAAGTTTGACGAGAAATACGACGAAGGTATTTTTCTTGGTTATTCGCTTTCTAGTAAAGCATATAGAATTTATAATAAAAGAACTTTAACTATTGAAGAATCTATGCATGTCTTAATTTTTATATGTATCTATTTCACTCTTTTTCCCCATCCTTTTTTATGTTAACAAAGGGGGAGAAGAGTATGCATGTGTGTTGTTTTGTTTCAAGAAATTGCAGGCCCAAATAAATATCAAACTCTCTCCAAAAATTCAAAGAATCATGGACTTAGGGGGAGCATATAATTTAGGGGGAGCCTTGCATTTGCTCAACATGTTTGCTACACAAAACAACATGAACATTTCAAGAATCGTTTTCAAGACTTGGTTGTCATCATCAAAAAGGGGGAGAATGTAATTGCAAGCTTCTCAAGTCATATTTGAAGCATGAATTTTGATGAAGACAACATGGACATCAACTTTCAAAGGATGTGCAAAAAGCTTATCAACATCAAATAAAAGTCTTGAAGATTATTGAAGAATTATTGAAGAATTTCTCAAATGTCAAATGGTATAAATAATTCTTAAAATCTTGAATATAGATGTTCACAATATGCATTCATCAATATATACATATTCCATAACTTTAACATCAAGAAAAACTTTGTTTGAAATATCTTTCAAAAATTATTTTTGAAAATAAACCTTTAGGAACCGGTTCCTCCCTAACAGGGAACCGGGTTCCAGCTTTTCTCAAAAAAACATGTCCCTGGATTTTGTACCAGGAACCGGGTTGTACCAATAGGGGAACCAGTTCCTGCGTAATATTTTTGAATTTCAACTTATAACGTTCACTAAGAACCGGGTTCTGTCAGTGTCGGAACCGGTTCCTAGCGAACCAATGCAGCTTTTACTTTGTTTTTTGAACATTTTTCAAGTGGTATCTTTTCATGAATGCATTGCAACTTTTCATATGAATTGACATGAATGAAGAGGTTCTTACAACTTTATAAAATGCAGATTTTCTTATTTTCAAACAATATGTTCAATACTTCAATTTTCAAATTAACAAATATATTTCTTCATTAACAATTTTCTCATTTACTCACATTTGAATTTAAACTTTCATGTGTTCATAATTTTGTGAAACTTGCCATATACACTTTCATTATCATTTCAAGTTTCATTCATACATTGTGAACATTTATATACATTGTTGAGAATTGTTTTTATCTTGAAGAAGAAGATCAATTGAAGATTGATAAAGCTCTCCATATACTTCAAACTAAATCATTGTATTACTTAAAGGTTTTTCCCTTACTATCCAGGATTGTTGGAAGTAAGTGTTGTGATTTGAAGAGGATTGTTCTTCATTCACATTAGTGTTTGTTTGGTCTTAAAGGTGTTAAGAACCTTTGATCACCCTATAGGTTAGATAGTAAGCATAGGCTGTACAATCATTCTAACTATAGTGAAATATCTTTCGTGTTGGAAAGGGGACTGGAGTACTCTCGGATTGTGAGGGGAACCAGGATATATCACCGTGTTCTTTACTTTTCCGCATTTATCGCTTTCATCACCATAATCAAGAAAAGATAAAGATATAATCAAAACCTTCAAACACTTAACCAAAAATTAATACCAAGCATTCTCATAAAACCGAAGAAATTTTATAAGACCTAATTCACCCCCCCCCCCCCCCCCCCCTCTTAGGCACTCTAAGACTTACAGGTGGGACAAATGGTGCATTTGGCCTTCTAACTGACAACTTTTTGGATGATTTAGATTGAGATGGCTGAGAAGCTTGACCAGGAACTGACTTAGATGCTTGAGATGCCACTGGTACAGATGCCACTGGTACAGATGGTTGAGAAGGCACTGGTACTTGTGGTACAGATGGTGCTTGTGGTACAGATGGTTGAGCTGCATATGGTACTTGTGTAGTAGTTATCTGACTAGTAGAAGGCACCTTACAAGTAAGCTTGTTGTGACCTACCTGCTTACACCTGCTACACTTTATAATGAATCCCGTTCTTCTCATCTTTTTATCAGTACCATCTAGCTCACCTTTCTCTAAATTCCTCCTTTTCTTTGGCCTTCTAGGTATTTTCCTGAATTTGGGTGGCATAACATCAGGGTACTCAGTTGTAACCCATAGGTTTGAGCCATTAACAGGGAATATGACAAGTTTGTACACTTGCAAATATCTAGATTTCCTGTAATAATCAGGAATGTATTCATCAATCCTATGGTTCCTATTCTTGATTGCTGCAAGTGAATGAACACATGGTAGGCCTGTTAGCTCCCATCTTCTGCATGAACAGATTTTTTCCTTCAAGTTTATAGTGAATTTTTCAGCAGAATTTTCCAGATGCCTCACTTCAAACATATGCTCATCAGACATCCTAACACAGAAAAATGGACATTCCAAATTAAGACATCAAATGGACATTCCAAAGTCAGACATTCTAACACAGAAAAAATGCTTGTTTTAATAATTTTACCTGGGAAGCCACATGTTTGTGAATGAACTTGTTTTCTCAACCTTTTTCATAATGTTTGGCAACACTTCTACATCTGTCAATTTCTGAAACCTCATCCTGTTTGTAGCCCATCTCTCCATCATGTATATCCTAATTTCTTCCACCATGGTTATTAATGGCTTGGCCCTTGACTCAAAAATAACACTATTAAAGGATTGTGACATATTATTGAGAACTGCATCGCATTTGTTATGAGTCTTGAAGTATGATCTGCTCCAAAACCTTGGAGGGGTAGACATCATGTGCTTGTATGCTTCTCCATTGATATGTTTCATAACTTTCATCTCTCTTTCCCAAGCTTGGTAGTAAGTTGATTTGGATGCCTTCCATATAATTTCCTTTAGTTTTTTTCCTGGAAATCTCTTCCTAAAGTTGTTGTAGAGGTGCCTAACACATAATCTTTGTTCAACTGTAGGCAGTAGTTCCTCCATTGCAGGCAATAATCCCTGGGTCATGATATGTATAGAATTTAATTATTAAACATGAGAATACCAGGATAAACATGAGAATTTAATTATTAAAAATACTAATCAATTGAGAATTAACAATAGAGTCATACCTTTTGTTGATCAGAAATAAAAGTGTATGTGAGACACTCTTCTCTTCCACCTAGATCACCAATAAGCAGCTCCAAGAACCATGTCCAACTTTCCTTGTTTTCACTCTCCACTACTGCATATGTTATTGGTAGCATTTGATCATTGGGATCTCTGCCTATGGCTGACAGGATTTGACCTCCACAAAGCCCTTTCAAAAAACATCCATCAAGCCCTATGAAATGTCTACTTAACCTGAAGCTTTCCTTACAAGCTGCCAAGCATATGTAAATCCTTTTGAAGTGTAATTTTTGAACACCACTACCTTCTTGAGCTGGTTGGACATGTACTTTCATAGTTGACCCTGGGTTAGATCTTAACAACTCATGTGCATAGTCATAAATCCTTGTATAATCCCCTAAGAATGACCCATCAACCATGTCTCTTGCTGCAAACCTAGCCCTTATAGTCTTGGTTTTGTTGACCCCCACATTCCACTTCTTCTGCACCTTTTCCTTAATGTCCTTAAGCTTCATTCTAGGGTTGGTTTTAAGTGCATTCTGCAACCTCTTGCTAAGCCATTTAGTCTTCAACAACTTCACATTATATTCTCTACTGCAACTATGGGTGTCTACCACCTTTCTTAGTTTCCAAGTATCCTTAACATCCAACTTAGCTCAATAACCTTCCCATTCACATCCATCCTTACACCTAACCCTAACCCTTATCTTGTCATTTTTGATGTACTTTAAATTTCTTCCAGATTGGACTGCATAAGAGGTAACTGCTTCCTTGATATCTTCTTTTGTACTAAAATATGTACCCACTTCCCATTTGTAATTGGACATATCCTTTAGAAGCTTGAAAATGGGATACTTCTTTCTCTTGGTAGTATTGTTATCTTCACTATCACATTCACTTACAAGATCCTCACTTTCATTATCACTTCCTTTACTATCTTCTTTATTTGCTTCAGTTTCACACTCATCAGTTACATCATCCTTACCTTCTTCCTCTTCCAAGTCAGTATCACACTCATCAGTTTCATCATCAAATACAACCTCCTTTGCACTATCATACTTGAAGCTACTATCATCAGAGCTATCATCATCAGAACTATCATCATCATTCTGTCCAACAACATTTTCACTTGCCTCCTTCTGTCCAACATCATCTTCACTTGCCTCATTCTGTATAACAACATCTTCACTTGCCTCCTTCTATCCAACAGCATCTTCACTTGCCTCCTTCTGTATAACAACATCTTCACTTGCCTCCTTCTGTCCAACAGCATCCTCACTTACCTCATTTTGTCTAACTGCATCCTCACTTACCTCATTTTGTCTAACTGCATCCTCACTTACCTCATTTTGTCTAACTGCATCCTCACTTACCTCATTTTGTCTAACTGCATCCTCACTTACCTCATTTTGTCTAACTGCATCCTCACTTACCTCATTTTGTCTAACTGCATCCTCTTCCATTACATTCAGGGGTGTCTCATCTAAAATAACTTCACTCTCATCAACATACTCAGGCTGTGACAATGGGTGTTGAATAAAGACTTCAACACTTAAATGAACCCTATATAGATCAGCAATCTCTAAGGCCCCTTTGTTATCAAACAACAGATTCATTCCAGCAGTTGGATCCCTATAGTATATCTTCTCTATGGATGGGTAACCTAGTTCCTTAATAGCACCCAATAACTCAAAATAACCCCACATATCAGCATCTACTCTCAAATCAGCAATCTCACCTCCTTCGTACACACTCAAGTCCTCACTAACAAATTGACCACTGTGGTGTATCGTAATATTAAGAATTTTCTCAATTACACACAATGCCCTAAATAGAGAGATGAATTTCAGAGAAGGGAGACGAATTTCAAGGAAACCCTAACTATGAAAATAGAATTCTTGCAGAAACTTACCTCTGATGAGAAGTCTGGTTTCACCTTCAAGGAAACATGCAATGTTTTGAATGAGGAATTTGTCTTCGCTCACGTTCTGCTCGCTCGCGTTTCACCTTCTCAGTCTTCTCAGTTGTGGAATTGCCAACAAAAATAGAAAAATGTTTTGATCTTTGTTTCAAAATGAAACTGATGAGTGTCAAACTGACTTGTAAGTGGAATTGCCACATGCAATTTTTCTAAACACACGTGTAATGCCACATAAGTGCTGCCATTAAACATGACTAACGGAGTGGATGGAAAGGACAAACGTGGTCCTTTTGAAAGAATTATAGGACCAGTTTGACACTTTTTTTAGATAAAGGACCAAAATGGACCTTGGGGTAAACTTAAAGGACTAAAAAGGGTATTTTGCCTTATTTTAATTATTTACACCTTTTTCACATTAAAAAATGCTTTACATACATAAACATCAACAAAAATGAAAACTTCTTTTTTGCATAATACTTTTTATTTAACATTTATTTATTTTGTTTATTTAATTAATTGTACATTTAAATATTATGCATTGTAAATTCAATTTGGTTGTAATAACTTAGGATTTAAATTTTTTGCCAAATACCCCCTATTCAAAACTTGTACCCCCATCCCCATAATCATGTTGTAATAACTTAGAATTTAAATTCTCTCACCTTTACGCTTTCAATTATGCCATGATTAGAGAATTAAGGTTTGTATGCAAAATCAAAACCAACAATTAGTTTGACCTAATCAAAGACAAAAATGCATGAAAAAAAAACACAATGCACACTTGCACCCTGTTGTACCCTAAAATTTTCCCTCCCATATTCTTCAAGATTTGGCAAGATCATGCTTCAAAATCTCTCAAGGGTTGCACAGCCCAATTGCCTCCTAACACAGTCAAAATTAGGGTTTTGGTTCTTGCAAAGAAATTGAAGTTTTCAAGGGGTCAATCAAATCACATATGCTCATATACATTGTCAAGCACCTACATGTCAAGTTTCAAGGCTCACAAAGGTCAAGTTGCACAGTCAAGAACCCTAATTGCTTCACAGTCAACTGTAGGGGCAAAATGGTCATTTGGCAGTCAAAAGTCAAAAATTTTGGTCAACATCTTATTTTGAAGCCACAATCATCATTTGGTCAAGTCTTGACCATGATTTCACAAGAATGGCTCAAAAAGCATCAAGATGCAAAAGTTTCTACTTTTGGACAGCTGAAAAGTCAACTGTAACTTGACCAAGGCATAACTTTTTCATGGTTCATCAGAAAAATCCCATCCAATTCTCATCTTGAAGGGGAGGAAATTTCCTACAACTCATCTTCACACTCCAAGTCCAAGAAATGCTCTCACAAAAAGTTATCAATTTCAACATTATAGGTCATTTTCAAAAGTCAACAAAAAGGCACTTTAAGTCAAAGACCATAACTTGAGATTGGTAAATCAAAATGACATGGGACCAAAGACATTGGTTAGGGGACTTCAAGACCTTTCCAAAATGTCCAAGAACATGTTCATAGCTTCAAAATTGAGCAAGATATGCATTGGAGAAGTTGGGAAATTTTTGTGAAATGGCCAAAGTCAATTATCCTTGAAATTTCATTTTTGACAAAAGGGGCCCACTTTTTCCACTTGATTCAGCTTGGCCATTCCTCCCACGTGTCCCACAATTTATTTCAAGATTAAAAATTAATTTTTCCATTTTTATTTGATTTTATTTGATTTAAATCATTTTAAATCTTTAAAATTCAAATAAAAATCAAGAAAATTAATAAAGGGATATATTTTGTGTTGAATAGCTTTGAATCACCTTGAAACACCTTCCAAATTCGTGCATGGCCTATTATGGGCATAAAAATTCAAATTTTCACAAATATGGCAAATGGTTCAATGTTGGTTATGGAGGAAATCAAGAACATAATTGCATAAGCTTAATGACCATTATTTGGATTGATACACATTTCATTACTATATATACAAGCCTTCCCAACCTCATTCAAAAGGTGGTGTGTGCAGAAACGGCCAAGAGCAAAACCAAAAATTATTCAAAAAGTGAGAGTTCTAAAACATAGTTGCGAGCATCTTCAAATCAAAACAAGCACGTGGTTCTATTCCTTGCCACACCCTGAAGCTAAAGCAACCTTTGCCAAGTCCTGAGGCTCATACCGCGCTGTAAGTTCTTCCCAGGTCCCCTTATAATTTCCACACTATTTTTTTTATTGCTTTCATATGCAGATTCTCAAAAGAGGAACACTATAGACCTCATATCCCAACAAGCCAAGTGTCATCCAAGGTAGATCCAGGGGACAAAAAGCAAGGAATACCATGGTATGGAGTCAAGCATGTTGTAGGCGATCAAAAAAGTCATACATGCCTTGTTCAAATGGGCCACAATTCTCAATTCAACACCTCCAAATTTCAGCCCACACCCCCCCTTGGTTTTACTTTTTTTTTTCATTTTGTTTTGTTTTTTCTATTATTTTAATTTCTAACCTTTTTTTATTTTTATTAACAAATTAACTTAATTAGCATATTTTCATAAAATCAAAAAAATAGAATTACATCATCATTATTATTATTATTTTATTTTGTAAATAAACATTAACTAAAATAGTTTAATTAGGCAATTTTGACTTTTCTTTTAATAATTAAAATAGATCTAGAATTAGGTAAAGTTCACTTTTAATTTTATTTCATTTATTTTATTTCATAAAAACATAAAAAACAAAAAAAATATTTTCTTTTAATTAAATTAATTAATTAGTCATAAATTAGTTTTAATTTCATTTTAATTACAAAAAGCCAAAAAAAAAATCAATTTCTTTTCTTAAAAGGGTCAACACCTTTAGACATTCCCGATTAATTTATTTGCGCGCATTTACTTTATTTGATTATTATGTAATTGCCTTCAAGAATGTAATAGTTAAATAGGTTTATCGCTTTATTTAAATTTCGTACTCATTTACTAAAAAACGAGTCTTTGTAATTTCTGGCGATGTATAGACCCGCGCCTTGTAATAGCGTAGGATTTACGTTTCCGCAATTTACTTTCCGCACCCCTTAACTGTTAACTTGCATGAAAGAATGTATGTAAATAAAAACAACTTGTAGCTCACTAATTAACAAGACAAACATTACTGAATACAACACACAAATACACACACCTGACACCACTTCTAGGGTACGCCTCACTTGTTGCCTTCGAAACGTGGTCGTCAAGTATAGGACGTTTTAGTAGTCCTTATGTCCATGATCCAGTTGCCTCGGAACAGTTGCCTCGAAACAGTTGCCTCGAAACAGTTGCCTCGAAACAGTTGCCTCAGATTAAAAAAGGATCAAGGACATAAGGGTAGCTTCTAAGGTGTCCTAACTGTTGCTTCGGTGACCACACTGTCCCTACAATCGAATTGACCCGAACACCTCCAACGGTGGTGCTACCTACTTCTCAATAGTGGGATAGCATTATCTAAAAGACTCTTACACAGCTTAATTCCTTAGGGTAGGTAGATGAATCATGGGTACTTGCTCTTTTCAAAACAAAACAAAAACAACTTTTCGCACCCCACACTTTCAAAAAGTTTTCAAACAAAAACACTTCATATACTCTTGAGGACTGATACAAGAGTTACTTAGAAGTTTTCCAAACGAACCTTTTCAAAACCCACACACACTTGAAAAGCAAACAATTTTTGAAAACATAAGAGCAAGTACCTAAGAGCCCATGGATAACCATGGATAGAAAGGGTGCTAACACCTTCCCTTTCTATAAATCTACCTCCCGAACCGAGAAACATTCTCAATAAGGAATTTTACTGTGCTTTTGTCCTTTCCATGTTGGAGAACATAAAATACGGTGGCGACTCTTGCTTACCGCGACATTTCGCGAAACCAGCTTAAAAAACAGTTAGTTCTATTTCCACCGATCACAGAACTGGCGACTCTGCTGGGGACCTAATAAGTGGGGTGTACCTTAGGAATAGTTCATCATCATGTTTTCAATTGTTTGCTTTGCTTGATTTAATACTGTGGGCCTGCTTTGGGAGTTTCATAGATCCTAACCCGGATCTGGGGGATACCTTCTTAGAAAGTAGCAACAAGACTGTGAGGGAACTGTGCGGGGTATACCGACACGGTTGAAGCAGACTGCTACGTTGATGTGGCACTTTGGTGAGTACCGGTAACCCTTGAGTCAAGTCAAGGAGAGTACGGGGCCGCCGCGTCGTGTCGTGAAGCATCAACTGACCTTAGGAACCTTAATTGAACCATCTTGGCCTCTTTAGGGGTAGTGAGATAACTGACTTTGGTGCATTCCGAAGTTGGTTGATACTCGATACTACACTCACTGAGGGTTGTTTTCTTGGAATATTTTGATCGCCAGTTCAGTGGCTAAATCGAAACAATGAACACAGAAAACAACCCAATGATATTGAGCTCCTTAGAACCTGGTTACTTTTGATAGGACAGGTCTTAACCAACAAACTGAAAGAGGGTAGTACCTAAACTTCATGCTGGCCTAAACTCTAAGGGCTCTCTGTGTGACTTGTGTGCCTTCCAACTTAAATTACTTGCATGTACTTGTTACCTAACACATGAGTTCTTGCAGGTTTTGTTTACAGTCCTTAATCTGGACTCATAACAGGGTTCACTTACATCACTCCATGCATAGCATAGCATCATACCATTGCATACATCCTACATAAGGACCAACCTATTTCAAGGATCTCAAGGGCTTGTGATGCAGGTCATGATGAACCAAAACGTCTAGCAAGGGACAAAGAGGATTTATTTTCCTCTAGCCAAGGTTGTCAGGGGCTATGACCCACTGGATATGGTGAGCCTTGACTCTTGAAGAAGGACTCTCAACAACATGAAGTTCCTTCAATCAATCTACAAAATTCAAGTTCTAACAGTCTTTCTTGTTTACCCCGCGAGATCCCTGAAAACATTGCATGCATATCATACATATCATTGCATTACAGGTACCCTTGTTACAGGTCACTTACCTTCCTCGCTGTTTATTTCAGCAATGGCTTGCCAACAAGACAATCAGGAGCTTCGTACTCAAGAGACTCAGTTCAGGGAGATCTTCCTAAGCCTATCCAAGGGGCAGGAAGAGTTAAGGACACTCCTCATGGGGAATTTGGCCAAGAAAAGTCCCGAAGATGATAAGGACGAACGGCTGAAACGTATGCAAGCTGAGGTAGATACAATGAGAACCCAGATGTTGGGGCAAATGGCTCTCATCCAAGGCTTAGCTCGGGAGCAAGAAGAGTAGAAGACCATGATCAGTCAGCTTCATCAAGACAGATACAACATGAAGCAACCAGTCCAAGTCAGGGACCAGATCATTGATCAGCTTCCAAGAGGACAAGGGTCTGGTATGGTGAAGAATAGACCTCTCCAAATTGCTACCACTTCACAGGTCCAACCATAACCTTGCCCAAAGCAATGGGTTGATCAGAGCAAGCCAGACAAGCCTAGGAGGAAATTTACCAAGCTCAACACGTCGTTGTATCAAGCTTTACAACATCTGTTGAGGTTGAATTTGGTAACTCTAAGGGACCCTCCTAAGAACCCCAACAAGACACCTTCAAGGTATAACCCCAACGCCCGCTGCGCTTATCATTCGGACAGCCTGGGGCATGCCACAAACGACTGCTGGTCTCTGAAAAACAAGATCCATGATCTGATTGATGAAGGAGCAGTGGAATTCACCCAAGATGGCCAGGCTGAGTTCTTCTACTATCCCTGCAAGATTCATCACTTGAAGTGACTAGTTCAAATTAGAAGACTTTTGTTCATTAGATTTTTCAAGTTGTAATTTTCTTTTGATTGTTCAAACAATTATTGTCATAGCAAACTTTATTACTTTATCAATGCATCGCATATGTCTGTTTTGAATCAATATATTCGCATTCGCTATATGCAAACTGTTTTCATATTTTTATGATGATCAACTCTCGATTAATAACTCTAAGCCTCTTGAGGGAGGATGACGAAAACGATACCACGATCTTTACAGTATGCTTTTGAACAGACCCCGCTGATGAGGTACTGGCATTGTTTCAATTCCTAAACACTGGAGTTATAAGGATGATAATCCCTCGTCAACCCCTCTGAGCCAAAGAAGTAGGAGTTTTTCTTTTCGAAAATTAAAACCCTTAATCATAACCTGGGGCAGGGTAGTTCTCTCAGTTGATCCAAGTGCACAACGAGTGGCGCCAAAGAAGTCCTTACAAAACAAAAGACAGTGATGGTCCTGAATAATCATAAAGACGGGCAGTCATTATACCTCAAAATAAATGCCCATTAAGTCAAAACCTATGAAGGAAACTTACAAAACTGGGGCATCCCGCTGACTGTAATCACAAAAGAAACAGTTCAGGCAAAAAATATGGATAACGAAATCAAAAAGAAAGAGGCCCTACAAACCCTCGACAAAAGGAAATGACTTCCTATTCAAAATAAACTGTCAACATCCGAACCATCACCGGTATATCAGGACAAAGACTCAAACAAGGTCTAACGCACGATCAACTGAGTTTAGGTTTGAAGAACATCACGAAGAACGGGTGGGTACAAATATAATTTGAGCCTCTATCCTTTGTTTCTTAAACCGTGAACCAAACCACGTTATAACCCTCAAAAAGTCCTAGCTGAAGCACGGGTTAGTTCGAAAGCATATTGTTACCCAAAGGTATCCTGACTCCTTAGGGCTTTTGGTAAAATAACGAGTTGACATCACAGTTTTACAAAATTCACTTGTTTTTACTAAAAAAGATGCATTTTCAAAAACTTCGAAACAGACATGAGCTTTGCATTTTAATATAACATTGCTTGCATATGACTATTTGTTTGAACAACATAGAAGTTCGCACGATGAATGTCTAAATGAACAAAAGCACCTCCAATCAAGGGGCATGGCATGATCATTGTCCATCATCTGGGGCAGTTAAGTCAAGATTCGGAGAATCTCTCAAAAGGCCAACCAGCTTGGGGCAAATCTCCATCTGGATCACTTGGGACATTGGACATGAATTCCAGCGACGAATCTTGCACGATCAACATTTTCTGGTAGTACGACAACACCACACTACTGACGGTGACAACTCCCTGCATTCTGAGCACGGACGTAGTCGAAAAATACGGCGCATAATCAAAGACCCGCTAGGTTGACACACCTAGGCAAAAATAAGGGCTTCCCGGCGAACCAAAAGGGTTCGGGCAAAAATAAGGGATGAAACGGAAAAAAATATGTACACCCGGCAAGTCGAAAACCTGAAAAGGCGGCTTGGGCAAAAATGGGTATCCCGGTGGACTGAAAACCCGAAAGGGCGGTCCAGGCAAAAGTTAGGGATCAAAAGCGTACGACTATGTCCCGTCATCTCGTCACTTGCCTACCAGAAGAAGATTTATCAATCGGAAGTTATCAAGCACCTCCACAGGTACCTTCTCCCTCAGAAACTAGGGCAATAATGAGTTGTCTAAGCGATCTGGTTGCTCTGTCCACCAAGGTACCAAGGCATGTATTCGGCTGAAGAACGTAACCAAGATACCTTCACTCCCCGCGGAGTAAGACATATCAGCAATACTCTCCCTCGAGTAGAGTTGGTCTCCCATCAGCCCTAAAAAGGCACGGTATCCCTAGCAAGTCAGCAACACTCTCCACAAGCAGAGTTAGCCTACAATCAGTCTTAAGGAAGTTGGGTATCCCCAAAAGATCTCAATATTCCCCAGCAGGAGTATACAGATGTTCCCAAGCAAGCATCCCCGACAGTCTTGATATAAGATTGTTCCCCGACGGAATACAGACACCCAGTGGAGCCACTTCCCCGGTACAGTCCAAAGTCTCCCCAGGGGAGTTGAGCCATCTCCCCAGTAGATTCTGGAAGCTTCTTCCCTGCAGAGTACGAACGCATCTCCCCGGCTCTATTCAGAAGGTTATGCTCCACCAGAGCTTATAACTGGGTTATCCTCAGCCAATTACCACGGAAAGATCGTCCTCGGCGAAGTTCTTCCTTTTCTCCAGCGGAGTTCGTCAAATCTTCCAACATGACATATCAACGGTATCCCCAGCGGAGTTATCATCAAACCTCAGCGAAGTACCTCTTCCCGTAGAGTATTCCCCGCAGAGTAATCTCTTCGCCAAGTTTATTCCCCAACAGAGTCATCTTCTCCTACCGGTATTCTTGCAACCATCACCCCCAGCGAAAACGAAGAAATCTATTCTCCAAAACATCAGCCCAGGATTCAACTTCCCGACATTCGTCAAGGATTTATTTTCCTAGACAAAGATACATTCATAAACATATCACATTTCATACATTCTGCTTACATATACAACGCATGCACATACGCATCATATCACACAATCTCATTTATTTTTGAGAACCTCTTAATATCATACAGTTCATGCATCATGACACTGCATACATCTAACGTTTTGCCTTTTCAAGAAAAAGGTCAATCCAAAGATGATTACCATCAACTGTCGCAGTTCCAGATTCGACACCTGTATCTAGCCAGGGCATATCTGTGAGCGATTGATTATGGATTCGATACCTGTATCTAGCCAGGGCATATCTACATTAAAGAGATTAAAGAGATAGCTGGGAAATGCTCCAGATATGGATGTTGTTCTTTTGCTTATTCAGAGTTACTTGTTCAGAAATAGTTCAGAGATGCTCCAGATGGACGCTATTCTGTTGCTTATTCAGGGCTTCTTTTTAGAGATAACTTAGAGATGCTCCAACCACGGATGATATTCTATTGTTTATTCAGAGATTCTTTCTAGATATAGTTCAGATGTGACCCAGGCATGGCGACATTCTGATACTTATTCCAGATTTCCTTTCAGAGATAGCTTAGACATGCTCCAGATATGGATGTTGTTCCTTTGCTTATTCAAGACTCCTTCTAGATATAGTTCAGATGTGACCCAGGCATGGCGACGTTCTGATACTTATTCCAAATTTCCTTTCAGAGATAGCTTGGAAATGCTCCAGATATGGATGCTGTTCTTTTGCTTATTCAAGACTCCTTCTATATATAGTTCAGATGTGACCCAGGCATGGCGACGTTCTGATACTTATTCCAGATTTCCTTTCAGAGATAGCTTGGAAATGCTCCAGATATGGATGTTGTTCTTTTGCTTATTCAAGACTCCTTCTAGATATAGTTCAGATGTGACCCAGGCATGGCGAAGTTCTGA
This sequence comes from Vicia faba, assembly GCA_948472305.1. NCBI lineage: Eukaryota > Viridiplantae > Streptophyta > Magnoliopsida > Fabales > Fabaceae > Vicia > Vicia faba. Next base: position 332,185,913 of record OX451739.1, on the reverse strand, counting down.
TACTTATTCCAGATTTCCTTTCAGAGATAGCTTAGAAATGCTCCAGATATGGATGCTGTTCTTTTGTTTATTTAAGACTCCTTCTAGATATAGTTCAAATGTGACCCAGGCATGGCGACGTTCTGATACTTATTCCAGATTTCCTTTCAGAGATAGCTTGGAAATGCTCCAGATATGAATGCTGTTCTTTTGCTTATTCAAGACTCCTTCTAGATATAGTTCAGATGTGACCCAGGCATGGCGACGTTATGATACTTATTTAAGATTTCCTTTCAGAGATAGCTTGGAAATGCTCCAGATATGGATGCTGTTCTTTTGCTTATTCAAGACTCCTTCTAGATATAGTTCAGATGTGACCCAGGCATGGCGACGTTCTGATACTTATTCCAGATTTCCTTTCAGAGATAGCTTGGAAATGCTCCAGATATGGATGCTGTTCTTTTGCTTATTCAAGACTCCTTCTAGATATAGTTCAGATGTGACCCAGGCATGGCGACATTCTGATACTTATTCCAGATTTCCTTTCAGAGATAGCTTGGAAATGCTCCAGATATGGATGCTGTTCTTTTGCTTATTCAAGACTCCTTCTAGATATAGTTCAGATGTGACCCAGGCATGGCGACGTTCTGATACTTATTCCAGATTTCCTTTCAGAGATAGCTTAGACATGCTCCAGATATGGATGTTGTTCCTTTGCTTATTCAAGACTCCTTCTAGATATAGTTCAGATGTGACCCAGGCATGGTGACGTTCTAATACTTATTTAGATTCCCTTTCAGATATAGCCTAGAGATGTTCCAGATCCGGACGCCGTTCTATTGCTTATTCAGATTCAAACTTCTAAAAGACAACTTAGAGATGCTCCATCCCGGATGCTCTTCTATTGTTCAGTCCAGATACGATCCAGATTCGGATGACATTCTGTTACTCATATACCCCAGACACGGCTGTCATTCTACCATTTATTCAGACGTCAGCAATTAGACACAGACTAGATACGCTCCAGACACGGAAGCTATTCTGTTTCTTATTCAGATTCACCTATCCACCATCTTTCCAAATGGCATCTATAAGCCCATTCCCGACAAGGTTCTGTCACACTTCCAGGTGGCATCTATAAGCCCATCCTCCTATCCATCATCTCTCCAAATGGCATCTATAAGCCCATTCCCTACATCACACTGCTGATACTCTACTATGTGAGTGCAAATTTCTGGGCACTCTAGTGTTCAATCATCTTCCACCTCCGAATTACGAAAGGCACACCAGCCAATCTACATCCTCAGGTCTAAGAAGATTGAACAGGGGCAACTGTTGTACCCCAAAATTTGCCCTCCCATATTCTTCAAGATTTGGCAAGATCATGCTTCAAAATCTCTCAAGGGTTGCACAGCCCAATTGCCTCCTAACACAGTCAAAATTAGGGTTTTGGTTCTTGCAAAGAAATTGAAGTTTTCAAGGGGTCAATCAAATCACATATGCTCATATACATTGTCAAGCACCTACATGTCAAGTTTCAAGGCTCACAAAGGTCAAGTTGCACAGTCAAGAACCCTAATTGCTTCACAGTCAACTGTAGGGGCAAAATGGTCATTTGGCAGTCAAAAGTCAAAAATTTTGGTCAACATCTTATTTTGAAGCCACAATCATCATTTGGTCAAGTCTTGACCATGATTTCACAAGAATGGCTCAAAAAGCATCAAGATGCAAAAGTTTCTACTTTTGGACAGCTGAAAAGTCAACTGTAACTTGACCAAGGCATAACTTTTTCATGGTTCATCAGAAAAATCCCATCCAATTCTCATCTTGAAGGGGAGGAAATTTCCTACAACTCATCTTCACACTCCAAGTCCAAGAAATGCTCTCACAAAAAGTTATCAATTTCAACATTATAGGTCATTTTCAAAAGTCAACAAAAAGGCACTTTAAGTCAAAGACCATAACTTGAGATTGGTAAATCAAAATGACATGGGACCAAAGACATTGGTTAGGGGACTTCAAGACCTTTCCAAAATGTCCAAGAACATGTTCATAGCTTCAAAATTGAGCAAGATATGCATTGGAGAAGTTGGGAAATTTTTGTGAAATGGCCAAAGTCAATTATCCTTGAAATTTCATTTTTGACAAAAGGGGCCCACTTTTTCCACTTGATTCAGCTTGGCCATTCCTCCCACGTGTCCCACAATTTATTTCAAGATTAAAAATTAATTTTTCCATTTTTATTTGATTTTATTTGATTTAAATCATTTTAAATCTTTAAAATTCAAATAAAAATCAAGAAAATTAATAAAGGGATATATTTTGTGTTGAATAGCTTTGAATCACCTTGAAACACCTTCCAAATTCGTGCATGGCCTATTATGGGCATAAAAATTCAAATTTTCACAAATATGGCAAATGGTTCAATGTTGGTTATGGAGGAAATCAAGAACATAATTGCATAAGCTTAATGACCATTATTTGGATTGATACACATTTCATTACTATATATACAAGCCTTCCCAACCTCATTCAAAAGGTGGTGTGTGCAGAAACGGCCAAGAGCAAAACCAAAAATTATTCAAAAAGTGAGAGTTCTAAAACATAGTTGCGAGCATCTTCAAATCAAAACAAGCACGTGGTTCTATTCCTTGCCACACCCTGAAGCTAAAGCAACCTTTGCCAAGTCCTGAGGCTCATACCGCGCTGTAAGTTCTTCCCAGGTCCCCTTATAATTTCCACACTATTTTTTTTATTGCTTTCATATGCAGATTCTCAAAAGAGGAACACTATAGACCTCATATCCCAACAAGCCAAGTGTCATCTAAGGCAGATCCAGGGGACAAAAAGCAAGGAATACCATGGTCTGGAGTCAAGCATGCTGTAGGCGATCAAAAAAGTCATACAGGCCTTGTTCAAATGGGCCACAATTCTCAATTCAACACCTCCAAATTTCAGCCCACACCCCCCCTTGGTTTTACTTCTTTTTTTTTCATTTTGTTTTGTTTTTTCTATTATTTTAATTTCTAACCTTTTTTTATTTTTATTAACAAATTAACTTAATTAGCATATTTTCATAAAATCAAAAAAATAGAATTACATCATCATTATTATTATTATTTTATTTTGTAAATAAACATTAACTAAAATAGTTTAATTAGGCAATTTTGACTTTTCTTTTAATAATTAAAATAGATCTAGAATTAGGTAAAGTTCACTTTTAATTTTATTTCATTTATTTTATTTCATAAAAACATAAAAAACATAAAAAATATTTTCTTTTAATTAAATTAATTAATTAGTCATAAATTAGTTTTAATTTCATTTTAATTACAAAAAGCCAAAAAAAAATCAATTTCTTTTCTTAAAAGGGTCAACACCCTTAGACATTCCCGATTAATTTATTCGCGCGCATTTACTTTATTTGATTATTATGTAATTGCCTTCAAGAATGTAATAGTTAAATAGGTTTATCGCTTTATTTAAATTCCGTACTCATTTACTAAAAAACGAGTCTTTGTAATTTCTGGCGATGTATAGACCCGCGCCTTGTAATAGCGTAGGATTTACGTTTCCGCAATTTACTTTCCGCACCCCTTAACTGTTAACTTGCATGAAAGAATGTATGTAAATAAAAACAACTCGTAGCTCACTAATTAACAAGACAAACATTACTGAATACAACACACAAATACACATACCACTTCTAGGGTACGCCTCACTTGTTGCCTTCGAAACGTGGTCGTCAAGTATAGGACGTTTTAGTAGTCCTTATGTCCATGATCCAGTTGCCTCGGAACAGTTGCCTCGAAACAGTTGCCTCGGAACAGTTGCCTCGAAACAGTTGCCTCGAAACGGTTGCCTCGGATTAAAAAAGGATCAAAGACATAAGGGTAGCTTCTAAGGTGTCCTAACTGTTGCTTCGGTGACCACACTGTCCCTACAATCGAATTGACCCGAACACCTCCAACGGTGGTGCTACCTACTTTTCAATAGTGGGATAGCACTATCTAAAAGACTCTTACACAGCTTAATTCCTTAGGGTAGGTAGATGAATCATGGGTACTTTCTCTTTTCAAAACAAAACAAAAACAACTTTTCGCACCCCACACTTTCAAAAAGTTTTCAAACAAAAACACTGTATACACTCTTGAGGACTGATACAAGAGTTACTTAGAAGTTTTCCAAACGAACTTTTTCAAAACCCACACACACTTGAAAAGCAAACAATTTTTGAAAACATAAGAGCAAGTACCTAAGAGCCCATGGATAACCATGGATAGAAAGGGTGCTAACACCTTCCCTTTCTATAAATCTACCTCCCGAACCGAGAAACATTCTCAATAAGGAATTTTGTTGTGCTTTTGTCCTTTCCATGTTGGAGAACATAAAAGACGGTGGCGACTCTTGCTTACCGCGACATTTCGCGAAACCAGCTTAAAAAACAGTCAGTTCTATTTCCACCAATCACACACCCCTAGGGTTACAATCCACTTGTTGCCTTCAAAAATGGGCCATGGTATGCATGTTAAGTACTTTGGCAAAACAAAAACAAAACAAAAGATCATAGTCCCTCGATGACGCTATCTTGGTTGCCTAAACAAAAATGATCAAGTCCCTCAAGAAAAATTGCCAAAAATACTTGACACAATTGCTATCATGGTATATACGATGACCCGCGCCTGTCCCGTTTAACATCCTAACACAAGGTTATTCACCAAATACAATGGTGAAACAACACTGTTAAAAGGGTTAAAAACATAAGAAATATCTTTGAGTAAAATAGGGTAGATAGTTCTTAGTTACTTGATCAAAACTTGCAAAAACATCCTTGCTATTTTCAAACACACTTCACAACACAATTTCAAAATCTAACTTTCAAACATTGAAAACTTTTCAAAAACACCTTTGTATACATTCAAACAAGAATCATTACAAAGGGTGCCACAACGATGGCCTCTTTCCAAAATATCTTTCCAAATCACAAACAAAGCACCATTTCAAACAATTGAAGAGCACCATTTCAAACAATTGAAAAGCAAAGCAAGTGATCTAAACAAGTAACTAAGAGCCCATGAATAACCATGGATAGAAATGGTGCTAATACCTTCCCTTTCTATAATCTACTCCCCGAACCCAAGAAAACATCTCAAAGGTCTTTCCTGTGCTTTTTGACCTTTCCTTAGGATAAAATAAAAAGTCGGTGGCGACTCTTGCTAAACCGAAACATTTGCAAACACAAACGCAAAACCTCAAGTCAGTTCTCCCACCGTATCACAACAGCGCTTTTAGAGTAATGCCTTTAGCAGCGCTTCTGGAAAGCGTTGTCTAAGGTATACCCTTTAGCAGCGCTTTTGGAAAATGCTGTCTAAGGTATACCCTTTAGCAGCGCTTTAGGCTTTAACAACGCTTCCTAGAATAACACCTTTAGCAACGCTTTTAGTAAGCGTTGTCTAAAGTATAACCTTTAGCAGCGCTTATTCTAATTTTTTAATTTTTTTTTACTGAAAACCTATAGCAACGCTTAGGGAAAGAAAGCGTTGTCTATGGTAAGGCCTATAGCAGCGCTTATAATAAGCGTTGTCTATAGTATACCTTGAGCAACGCTTCTCCTTTAATTTTTAATTATTAATTTTTTTGAAAACCTATAGCAGCACTTTAGGCATAAGTGCTGTCTATGTGGCGCTGTCTAAAGTCAATTTTGGCATAGTGAATTGGGCAAAAAAATTGGTTGTTCATTGAGACCGATTCAACTAGGTCAAAATTAGTAGCTCCTTGGTTCCCCTGCCAAGGTTAAGTAAGAAGTCAATGCCTATTTATGAATGAAGTTGTGCTTCGAACTCTGGTTTTGGATAAAACATCGCAAGTACGGAAATGCTAGAACTAGTATTCATGTAGAGCCGAATGGATCTATAAGATAAGAAAAATCATTGAAATTTAATAATCTTATCCCAATCATGTTCTTGTTTTTCGAGTACGTTGTAGAATTTAGATGGATTGAAAGTTTTGGTGTCTTGTGGATTTTTTCTGCTGTACTCATTTGTTTATTTCATTTAAGACATATGATGTATGAAATCTTATGTACTATGTATTCTGATGTAATACAGGTTAGTTGTCACTTAGTTAATACTGTTTAAGTATTAGAAATTTAAAGTTTTACGTAATACGATTCTAAATAGTATTATACGGGGAGTTACAAATGATATATTTTAGACCATTTCTAGAAAAAAAATGAAATATATCTAGAAAATTGTTTTTAAAATAAAAACTGTTAATTTACTAGTAGAAAAATAACTAAAAATAATAATATTTCTAAAAAGTATTAAACTGTTTAAAAAATATAATAATTAAAATAAAAAATTGATGTATATAGTTAAAAATTCATATATGTTGTTTATTGAGATATTTATGCTACATATAAATAAGAGAAATTTCGAATAATATATTTTATTTAATATAAATTAAAAATTAAATATTAATTTATTATTATTATTATTATTATTATTATTATTATTATTATTATTATTATTATTATTATTATTATTATTATTATTATTATTATTATAAATTAAACATTAATTTATGAGAAAAATACTCATGCATCGACAATGAAAAATTATTTTACACGTGTATACAATCAAATCATAACATATAGACATTTGAAGCTATATTTTAAAAACAAATCTATAAAAGTGATACTGTGATGTGATTAATGGATGCATGTGTAAAATAATATACACCATCGATGTATAATAATTAATCTCTTAATTTATTATTATTATTATTATTATTATTATTATTATTATTATTATTATTATAATAAATTAGACATTAATTTGTTATTATTTATTTTTGTGCATATTTTTGGATTTTTAGAAAAATAATTGTTGAATATTATCTTTTGTAATAAAAAACAATTTAATTTGTTATATATATATATATATATATATATATATATATATATATATATATATATATATATATATATATATATATATATATATATATATATATATATATATATATATATATATATATATATATATATATATATATATATATATATATATATATATATATATATATATATATATATATATATATATATATCAAGTAAGGTATCTTCATAATTTAAATTAGAATGATTTTATTTTTTAAATATTCTTATAATTAGAAATTGAAGCTTATAAGGTAGAAAGTGGAGAAAAATTGTGTTTTTAGAAAATATCTCATTAGAAAAAAATCATATTTAATACTAAAAAAAGAAAATAAGTTCTATTAAATAAACAGAATAAATTGATAGTTATAGTTAAATAAATATATATCTTTAGATTAAGAAAAATGATAAGATTTGGTGCTAAAATAAACTTTAAGAGATGTTGTGTCAATGAATTGTTATATATATGTATTAAAAATAAGGAATTTGGTAATATACATCCATTAGGGGAGTTTAATTCCTTTTATTTCAAAATTTAATGTATTATAGTTATTAAAAAAATCTTTTTAATATAACTTCCCTTTAAATTATTAAAATAAATTAAAATAGTAATAATAAGAAAATAGTGAGGTTTCAAACCCTCCTTAAATGATAGAAATCTGAAAGAAAAAAATAAAAAGCAGTATATAGTGACACACTTCACTCAAAAATAATGTATACTAATACACGTCTATAGATGTGTATTAGCATTATCCATATTTTTTAAAATACTAAATTATTTAAACTCATATATGTAGTTTATTGATATATTTATGCTACATATAAATAAAAGAATGATTAAATATTTTATTTTATTCAATAAAACTTAAATAAAATTGAAATTTAATTTTTACTATTATTATTATTATTATTATTATTATTATTATTATTATTATTATTATTATTATTATTATTATTATTATTATTATTATTATACTTAATAGTATATTAATGTGTAGTTTTATGGAAAAATTGAAGAACAAAGGTTTAATATTATATCTTGATATAAAAAGTATTTATTTTTAATACTATGATGAAGTAAAAAAGTAATCTTCATAATGTGGATTAGAATGATTTTCTTTTTAAAAAATATCTTGAAATAAATCGTATCTAATATAAAAAATAAAATAAATTGTATTGATTAAATAAAATAATATTATAGTTATACATAAATCTTTAGATTAATAAAAATAAAAGAAAAGATTTGATATCAAAATAAACTTTAACTGATATGTTAATAGAGATTCTGATTATACATATATTTGTTAAAGATCAAAAATAAAGAAAAATGTTTGAGTTTAAGTGGTAAAGAAACTTTTATTAAAGACGTAATTTAAAAAACATCGAGTTCGATTCTTAAATGAAAATAATATTTAATCAGTATTTATACCTCTCAATATGAACTCTGGATTATTAAGATCTTTTTCTTTTAAAAACTAGAATACGAAAGTAAAAAATAAAATAGAGAAAAGTGTGATAGTTTTTTACTCGAATCCAAAAATGAAATAAATAATAATTCAATATCATACAAATTAGTTACATAAAAAAATTACAAATTAAATATTAAAAATATTCAGAGATTTAATTTTACTCTATATTTTTCTAATAATATATTGATAAAACTCTAACCACACATCTAATTGTCTCAATAAAATTATTCTAATTGATATTCGTGACTCTATTGCTGTATATCTATGATGTTGATTAGATTTTAAGGATTATAATTTCTAAAGATACTAGCAAGAATATTTGTTTTAGTTAAATTAAATTCAAGCGATACAGATATTAAGCATAATTGTTTTTAAGAGTCTGTAAAATAAGTTATCGTACATGGTCAACATTTGATATGGTTAAATTATAATTAAATAAAATTTTATAAAATATTGTCACGATTAAACATTAGTAAAAATAACATTTTTATTTATTTTTGTTAAATTTAAACTGTAATTAATCGATACAGGATATTTCGAAAACTTAAAACGAATTTGATATCGGGTCTCCATTACATGCAATTTTTTTAGTAAAATAGCACACTATTCTGTTACATTATTGAAAATGAAAATTGACATTAAAACATGGGAAACATAACATACATAAGTTTATTGTTGGAAAGTAAGCAATACTAGTTTTTGCCGCCAAACGCAACCTTAAGCTTCTGAATCTGTGCTGCATCAAGTAGAGTAGTCTTTGAAAGTACAGAAGTTGATAAATCATTGCCAAATAAGAGTAAATCAAGTGTTTGCACGCTAGGATCTGAGCTACTAAAAGCTGCAAAAGCAACAGCTTTTTTAGGACCAGTGTTTACCAAAAAATGCAACTGTCCTTTAGGAACAACTATAACATCACCAGGTTTAGCATCTTTCAAAAATATTTTTGTTGGTGTAATAAATCCAATATTCACTTGGCCTTCAACAATGATAACTAATTCTGTTGCATCAGGATGAGAGTGCAATGGTACACTTCCATTTACACCCAAATCTGCTCTTACTGTAGAGATACCAAGTCCATTAAGACCTGGTAATTTTTCGACATTTACAAAGGTTATTCCAAGATTAAATAATTTTGAAGCATTTCCAGCTACAAAACCAGAGAAGATAAAATCATCTACTGTTACATCTTTTTCTGACTTGCATTGATATCCTAAAGGAGTTTTTGGACGTGATAAATCTGCCACACAGAAATCATTGTTAATACAAGTAGCATTGGGGATGTATGATGAGAAAAGAGCAACAAAAACAAGAATAACGTGAATCATCTTCATCTTTTAAAATTGTGAGATAAGAAAATAATCAAATTTGTTTGTTATTTATAGGGATATTCTTACAATTTGGGGATGAATGGAACATATAAATATTCTAATGTATATTTGGAAAATACTTCATATTAATTGATTTGAATTTTTTTATTTATTATTATTATTATTATTATTATTATTATTATTATTATTATTATTATTATTATTATTATTATTATTATTATTATTATTATTATTATTATTATTATTTATTTATTTTAAAAATATAAAAAATATAAATATTATAATGTACATTTTGATAATACTTCACTATTTTATTTTATTTAAATTTTTCGATATTATTTTTTAGGAAAAAAAGATATACAATGACAGTAATACTCACAACAATCTAATAAGTATTAATAATAATAATAATAATAATAATAATAATAATAATAATAATAATAATAATAATAATAATAATAATAATAATAATAATAATAGTAATAATAATAAATTAATATTATTTTATTTTTAAAGAATAAAATATATTATTTGACTAGCGTGTACCATAAAATATATTACTATATATTCTATTCAATTTTGAATTATTTTAAATTAATTCATGTTTTAGGAAAAAAATTATTACTATTTTTATTATTATTATTATTATACCCAACAATTTAGTAAAGAATATTTCTTTTTTGAATTTTTGAAAGAAAAAAAAGATGAAAATTATACATGATCAAATAGATGGAATTTCTTCTCATATTGTTAATTAGATTAACTTTTGTTTTAAAATACAAATTTATAATTATCTAGTTAGTGAAATTGTGTTAAATTGAAGCTCTCAATATTAGAAAAAGTAATAATGAGAACGTGAGAAAGTATTTTCAAAAATAGTATTTTATTAGGAAAGAAATTGTATCAAAGATTAAAAAACAAACAAATTATATTAATTAAATAGAATAAATTGACAATTAAATGATTAATCGTAGAACTTTGAATTTTAAAAAAATTAAGAAACAGCATTTGGTGTAAATTTTAAACCCTAAATCTTAAATTTTTGTTTGGGTCCAAGTCCTTGTATGTCAATTATTTGTTGGCGTTGGTCTCCGACGTCAAAGTTCGATTACAAAAACGCTTATGTGGCTAACGTTGCTGAGTTTATATCTTTTTCATATTTTATTTTATACTCATTTAAACATGTGGATCCTATTTTCCCATCTTAAAAATACCATCAAAATACATTTTGCAATTTTAATTTTAGTCCCTATAAATTAGAGTTTCATAAGAGGAAACATTTGAGAGCTCAATGAAGGTGATTGCGACAAAGGAGATTTCTGTGGGCGACGACTGTGATATATAAATCAAAATCTTGTTTGAGCAAGCAAATCGATTAAATCAGGTATGGTATTTACTCTGCACTTTCATTACGAAAGACAATTTGTTAGGGACAATATCGTATACTACCTAGGTGGGCACGAACATATAATATATATTGATCATGATAAATGGAGCTTCTTTGAAAAACTAGTATCGTGAAAGAACTTTGTAAGCTTGAGTATTCGGAATATTGTATGATGGTATAACAATGTATCAAGAAAGAAAGAATGATTAGTGATAATTATGCTAATGAGGTTTGTGAATACACTGTTGAAACGAGTAGTAATGTGGACATATATGTCGAGCATAGAGTAGTTGATAATAATATTGATAGTGTTAATGTTAATGATGTTAATGCTAGTAATGTTGATGATGTTGATGTTGATAATGTAAATGGTGTTGATGCTGCTAATGTTAATGATATTGATGTTGCTAATGTTAATGATGTTGAAGAAGATGAACATGATGATAGTGATGACAGTGGTGACAGTAATGGCAGATACTTTAAAGCTAATGATATATCATTTGATGATAGTGAGGATAAAAGGGGTCTTTGGTGGGATGGTGGATTTGATTTAGTAGAAAAACAATATGGGGGCAAAAGTAAAAGGGTTAAGTAGGTAGAAAGGAAGCAAATGCATATCCCAAAAAAATTAAGAAATGTTGATGATGTTGTATGTTCATCTAGTGGTGGTGTTAATAATGATTTTGATGAAATGGAAACTAATTATGGCAGTAATGATCTTGGTAGTAGTGATCCTGATGCATCAAATTAAGAGAAAGGACCAAAGTATCTACGGTTTAAGATAGAGGAGTTAGACAAGAACTACAAGTTCAAAGTGGAATTGGAGTTTGTATCACTTGATGAATTTAAGGAGGCAGCTACTGAATAGTCAGTATTAAATGGTAGAGAGATAAAGTATGTGAAAATGACAAAGTTAGAGTAATGGTAGTTTGTAAGGGAAAATATGAATTTTTGACACTTATTAGTAAGGTTGGGAATAAGCATACATATAGAATAATAATATGGGTTGGTGCTCACACGTGTGGTAGAGTTTTGAATAATTGTCCAACCAATTCCAAGTGGATTGATATGTTAGACTATGACAATATATCTAGAGGGGGGAGGGGGTGAATAGATACCCAATTAAAAATAACCTTTCAAACATAGTTACTTAAAAACTTATTTGAAAAACAATGTTGAGCGGAAGGTTTTTGGCCTAAATTAAAATAGTAGTCTAAACGAATCTAGTTATTGGAAACTCGGATATGCACAAGACATATGGAATTAAGATAGTGCTAAAATCAATCAACATAATAATATCTCAATTAATAGTTTAGCATCAAACACGACGGTTTTCTATTTCCAATGAAATCATATTAAAAAAGATCCCAAGTTTTTGCCAATTTCAGACATAATTGAAAATTCTGGTGTTACGCTAACTTTCGAAAATTTGTGTAATTTCTGGTTTATGCAATGATTTTTGGAAATCATCTTGGAAATTTAGAAATTTTCGATATTTCGCAATCGAAAATATGCAAAATGTAAAGTATTTCTGATATACGTCAAAATTGGGTACCCGAAATTTGGTAAGCGTACGGGAAATTTCGTTTTGACCCACTTTGACCAATAATAAATATTTTTTGACCAATAATAAATTTTTTAGAGTAACTTGTAAAAAAGACCTTTTGAGAATAATGAAATATAGGGTGACATGTATAATTAAAGGGGTGAGATGTTAATTCCTCCGCATGATGTCATTTATGAATTTTATAAATTAAAAAAATTATAAAATTAGACATGTAGCACAATATAATTGTTAATTGTGTGTTTGTTTCATGGATCCAAAAGTTATTCTTTAGAAATGTGATATCGAAACTCACATATTTCTTTATTTATTTCAAATTTTAATTAATAATTTCTGAGTACTTTTTATTTCTAGAAATATAATTTCTTAATGAATTTCTCTATTTTTATTCTCATGTCAAAGGATGAGAATCTTATATTCTTATGGAAATATAAAATAACCAACTATTATTTCTCACGCTCATATTATTTTAATATATTTATTTTAAATTTTAAAATTTAATTAAAATAAAATTTAAAAAATATTCCTTAAAACTATATTTATTTATCAAATACATTAATAAAAATAAAATTCGTGACAATGATATTCGTAAAAAATAATATTTCGAGAATTATAATCAGTCAAAATAACACACACAATGTTGGGGAGAAGAACGTGCTAAAATCAATCAACATAATAATATCTAAATTAAAGTGAGTTTTTGCCAAATTCAAACCTTCGATTCTCTCTAACCATAAATGATTTTGGAGAGTTCTTGGACATTTTAAAAAGCTTGTAACATGATATACAATACATCTTTGAAATGAATTTTGATATTCCAAGTGAAACTATGTGAAAAATGGCCATGAAGATAGGTCAAAATCATGCCTAAACTAGGGCAAAATTTCAATAAATTAAAAGTTTCATGGACCCTTGTTCTAAAAATTATAACTTGAGATCCAAGCTTCTTTTGGGAAAACTTTGTGAATCAAAGTTGTATATTTTGTGGAGGATTACAATTTTCATGTTGGAAGTTTTGTTTGAATCCAATTGCATCATGGTTAAAATGTTGGGCAAAGTTGGGAAAAAATAAGAAAATTTCATAACTTAGAAAAATTCTAAGTTATGAAATTTTTCAATCTTAAACCCTAATTTGCAAAATTAGGTTTCTTGATGAACAAGTTTCATATTTTGACACATCTTGATGAAAAATGACCCTTGGCACTTGATTTTGACCAAAAAGTCAAAGTTTGACTTTTCAGTGTACAGTCAAATTTTGATCAGTTGACTGAAAAATCCATCTGTCAATTCAATGCATTTGAGATCTTTTGAACCTTGTGAATAGGTCAAGATGATTCCATTGAGTCCTTGAATCCATGCTTGAATCCAATTTGCCATTGTCTAGGTTAAAAAAAAATCAGAAATTGCCCTTGTGTAGTCAAAACCCTAAAAATGACCATTTTGCCCCTTTTGATGATCTGATCAAATTTCTTGAGGAGTTGTGGTCCAAACTTGATCAAATGGTTCATATGAGCCTATAATGTTGATGTGGACAAAAAATTATGAGATTTGACTGTAAATTGGCCACAATTGACTTTTTCCGCAATACAGCTGATTTTTAGGTCAACTGTCCAATTGACTGGGCAAAAATTTGATTCAAGGCTTGAAACTTGGTGGAGGCAATCTTATAAGTCCAACCTGAAGTATGAAAGTCACTTTGAGCATTGAAAGTCCAAAAATCCCTGTGCAAACTCAAACCCTAATTTAGGTCATCAATGAAAGAAGATGTCTTGAGCAGAGCAAACCCTAATCCTGTCTGGAGTTCAAAGAGTCTTGTGAGGGGAAATCTTGATAAAATGAGAGGGCAAATTTTGGGATACAACAGACAGGGACAAGGTGTTTTTAAGCAATTTCTGGGCAGAATTGTTTAAGCAGGCAGGAACTAAACTAAAATACATTAGTGCTTATCATTCTCAATCTGATGGCCAGACAGAGGTGGTTAATAGGTGTTTGGAAACCTATTTGAGGTGTGTTACATGGATGAAACCCAAGCAGTGGCCTAAGTGGTTGGCTTGGGCAGAATATTGGTATAACACCAATTACCATGCTTCATTGAAGATTACTCCTTTTTTGGCCTTATATGGGAGAGCCCCTCCTGTTCTAATTAGAGGAGACAATCCCTTGTCAGTTGTAGATGAAGTGAATAAATTGACAGTTGAGCAAAATTTGATGATCAAAGAGCTTCAAGATCAGTTGCTTAGGGCTTAATATTTGATGAGGATCCAAGCTAACAAGCATAGAAGAGAGGTGGAATACGAGATATGAGATGTGGTTTTTTTAAGGATCCAGCCATACAAAATGAAAAAACTAGCAAGAAGGCTAAACCAAAAACTGAGTCCAAGATATTATGGACCATATGAAGTAATTCAAAGAATTGGAGTTGTGACTTATAAACTCAAACTACCCGATGATACTAAGGTGCATCCTGTCTTCCATGCATCATTATTGAAGAAAGTTGTGACTTCTTCCGTGGAGTCTTAACCCCTGCCAGATTGTATGAATGAAGAGTGTCATTTGGAACCCACTCCAAAGAAGGTAATGGATTCTAGAAGAAATGTACAAGGGGAAGTAGAGGTCTTGGTGAAATGGAAAAATCTTCATGAATTTGAGAAGTTATGAGAATTTATGGACAAGATGAAAGAAGAATTTCCAGCATTCCTCCCTGAGGTCAAGGAGAGTTTTGAATGGGGAAGAGTTGGTAGATATGGAATATTCTGAAAGGACATGTAAGAAAGGAAGAGAGAGAGTATAGGATACAATTAAGTTAGTGCTGCACATGGCCTGGCCAGGTGGCAGCAACTGGTTGGTGGGAACACATAGAAATGAGAGAATAAATGATTGGGGAGGATCTATCGTTAAATTGTGAAGAATTTGAGTGGATTCATTCCCTAAGGAGAGATCAGGCCTCTCGAAGAGCCTCTATCCCTTTTTCCACTTTCTTTATTTTCTGCATACCTTGTACTACTAGATCTGATATGAACTCTAGTACTTCAATGAAAATCATTACTTTACTTCTGATGTTTGTGTACTTGTTTTATGTTTACCTTGGATATTAAATTGATCTTATCACTCCACCAATCGGTAAACCCAAATACTTGAAAGGCAAGTTACCAACTATATATTGCAAAATCGATGCTGCTTCATCCAACCTTGATTGAGATATATTAATGTCGACTAACATACTCTTGTGAAATTTTATCTTTAATCCAAATACAAGTTTGAATAGTTGCAACATTACTTTTATGACCCAAATGTTTTTCCAACTTTTTACTCTTGTGATAATTGTGTCATCAGCATACTCTAAATGAGAGACTATCATACCATCATTGCTAAAACAATAGCCATAAAAAGATTTTGTTGAAATGCTCTCGACATCATCATATGTAAGCCTTCTGCTGCCAGAAAGGGGAAAGGTGATAGAGGATCTCCCTGTCTAAACCCTCTCTCCATTTTAAACTCTTTTGTTGGGATTTCGTTCACTAGAACTGACATGCTTGAGCTTGAGAGATATTAAGAAATCCAGTTTCTCCATTTTCTATGAAAGTCCATTATCTCCATGACATGATCAAGATACTTCCAATCTACTAAGTCGAACACCTTCTCAAAATCTACTTTGAACATTAAAGTTTCACATTTCTTTTTTTCCGCATCGTCCACTAGTTCATTGGAAATTAAGATGTCGTCAGTCAGTTGTCTTCCTTCTATGAATGCACTTTGGGGCGGGGATATTACCTTATGGATAAATTCTTTCAATCTATTGGCCAGAATCTTGGATAACACCTTAATCATATAACCTACCAAAGATATTGGTCAAAAGTCGTTTGTTCTAACCAGATTATCATGCTTCGGTATTAACACAATGAAGCATTGTTGGCACCTCGAACTATTTTACCGTTGGAATGAAACTCCGCTAGGAATCTATGAAAATCACCTCTGATTGTTTCCCAAAATTCTTTTATGAAGCCAAAGTTCACACCGTCCGGGCCCGGGCTCTTCGAACTCTCATAATGCCAAACCGTTTTTTTTTATTTCTTCCTCTATGAGTTCTGCGATCAGCTGATTGTTATCATTTTCCTCTATATAATTGAAATAAAAAAGATGAAATTTGGGCTTGTTTCTGCTAGTCGAACTATATCTATCTTTGAAATGCTCAAAGATTTCAGATTTAATCTCTTCAACCCCGGACAGCCTGATCCATTAGCTTCTATGAACTTTATTTCATTCACCTTTCTTCTATTGAGAATGCTCCGATGAAAAAAAAAATTGTGTTAGCATCCCCTTCTTTTAACCATTTCAATCAGGATCTTTGGTATGAGATGCTACTATTTAGTTTGGAAAGACTAAACAATTGTGCAGTAGCCACTCTTTTCCGAGTGACTTCAAGTTCCGATAGCGGTTTGGCTTCTCCCGACCTTTCAATCTCGATAAGTTCCTTTTTTAAGTCTTGAATTCTACCTTTCAGATTTGCAGTTTGTTCCTTGTGCCAATCCTTTAGATGGTGCTTGATTAGTTTTAATTTTTATTTGAGAACAAAACCGCCCCAACCTTGAATAACAAGACTTTTCCATTTTTCTTCGACGAACTTGTGATATCTTTCCATCTCACTCCAACAGTTGTGGTCACAGAGGTTTCTTGAATGCACAAAAAGTCTGGGTTTATCTTCTTTACCATTTTAGATGCTTCCATCTTTTTAGCTGCTCCACCAAGCCCTTTGATATTGTAACTGATAATCTTCATTAATAGTTTGATTCACCTATTAAACCTCCTGATACCAGGCCGAGTTTATCGACCGTCTAAAACTCCCCTTGTCATGGTAGTGTTGCATTCCACTTTGTTTCTATTTTCCTTTATAACTAATTATTGGACCACTTCACCTTTGTTTCTAGTTCTGGTAAGCTATTTTTAAGGTTTCGACATAATTAATGGTTATGTTATAGCCTTGATTACGAGTCGCTTTCAATACAAATTTGGTTTGAATTAAATTAAAGCAAGCTTACATGATACAACATTATGAATTTGAATTGGAAGAGAGCATATCGATGGAATTGAGAAAATGTAGATTTTAGTGTTATTTGCAAAGTGCTGGATGGAATGCCCCAACCAATTTCTCGCTTCTTTTTCTTGTTTTGCTCTGTTTCTTGCTTTGCTTTTATTTGTTGCTACTGAGTTTTCGTCTGTGATTGTTGTTTTGGTTGAGTTCTCGTAGGTGATGATAGTAATGAATCTTCAAGATTGTGAATTGTCCATGATGCTTGAAGCTTGATGGAAGTGAAGATTATGGATGAAATGGTGATGGTAATAGGTAACAAGAATCGTGGATATGGAGGTTTTTGGTGAGGTTTAAGGAAGATGAACTTTCAAGATAGTGATGAACATGAAGATGTGAAAAGTTATGGAGTAATGATGATGGGTTAAGTTGGTTAAGTTTGGATGAAGAAGATGAAATTTCATATTATAAATTAGGTCAACATAAATAGAAGACAAGCGGGTAACAAATTGCGCCGCTACTCCTTTTATGATACAACATTGTTATTCATAAGCTTTTGAACTCTACGTAAAAGATCAATTGCTTCTTGTGCTAGGAAACCAAAAGTGTCAAAACTAAATGGTATAAAAATATGTTGATTTTCAGAACACGCTTTCTCATGTTTGACCACTTTACTGAAAGCAACTTTGAGAGTTTTTTGTCCATAGTAAAACCACCATCCCTGAAGCCCACCAGTGGAGAAACTCCCGTCAAGTCCACACAAGCATGTTTCTATCCTACTCACCCGTACACCAAAACATCTGTTGGCCTAAGTGTCTATCTCCCCTCAAGTGGGTCGGTCAAAAAATTCACCGACGCCTCTTTCTTCACAGATACGTCGGCACTTTGGAATATATCAAACAAGACACCCCTAACAAAGTCATGTCGGTATTTAAAGTCTAAAAGCTCCCTACAATAAACCGCGTTTTCCCTAAATATATCCAAACATGCCTTACAACAAACAAGACAAACCTCATCAATAGGAAATAAAATTTAATAAGGAGGTATCTTAGGATAGTACGATACTCCACCGGTGACATATGTTGGCCTAACCCATCAATAGGAATAGCAAGGAGAAAGTCTTGAGCATGTGCGGCTTGCAAACAACCAAAAGTTTTCTTCTTCCTCCTAGTCATGTCAAACTTCACATCCATGTCCTTAACAAATTTACTAAAAAGAGCACTCACTAAAACATGTTGTACATTAGGAGGGACAGTGTCCTTACTAGTAAAATTGCTAAGGTCAAAATCAGGAATCGCAACACTAAGGCCATTCAAAGCTCTGTTGAAATTTGAGTCCATACCATACACCCCATCACGTCTCAATATATGATCTTGCAACACCCAAGATTGGGCCCTAGAAGCCAGAAAGGCGTATGAGGAAGCCTCTACAGTCGAGTACAAACCCAAACCCCCAACTATAATGGGTAATGAAGTCACCATCCATTGACGGTCCCTAAAGAAAAGACCTCCACCAGCCACGATGTATTCAACCGCCTTCCATAACTCTTTATCAAACCAAACAGCTGCTTCCTCCATATGAGTAGGTTGACATGTTCTTAGGCCAAAAACAATTTGGAAATACCCATGTAAGATCGAAGTAGAAGAAGCTCACTATGAGGATCCCTTAGTTGTGGTAGAAGGTGCATTACATCAATAGCCATGGAAGCTCTCTTCTTGGACAACTCCTTAATGAAACCGTCATCCCGACTAACAGCCCCTCCAAACAACTTCATCCCTAACAGCAGCCTCCTAATTTCTGATGGGAACATATCCTCATGAAGTTTACTACCATCACATGAAGGCCAAAAAATCTCAGTCTTACGAATATTCAATTCAAGACCTAATCCTGGATCTGTCTCTCGAATGATATCAAGGGCTTTAGCCACCTCCTGTCAATCCCTTATAATAGTCTCATCATCAAGATACCAGGCATGAATAAGAAGCTTTTTATTATCCTTAACCTGATGAGTGAGTGGGTGTAACACAAGAGCAAAAAGGAGCGGCCCTAACGAGTCACCTTGTTGCACTTCGGTGGCTGACATAATATGTTCATCCCCAAGGTACAACATTGTTACTTGGCTATAAAGAAACTCAACCCACAAATAAATAAATGGGCATCTCACCCTCACCTCGCGCAATAAGGCTGATCGATCTACCATGTTGAAAGAATTCGAGAAATCTATAATGAGCATTGCCCATGAACCGTCTCTATGTCGTTTTCTTAACACCCTGCTGGCACTATGCAAAATGGCATCAACACCACCCGATTTCCCAACCCCAAACTGAAAGTCACCGAGGTACCGCGCCATATCTTTACTGATCCCTTTCATACCAACCTTGGATACCAACCGCCTCCAAATAGAACCCACAATAATTATTCGTATCCCACCACCAGGCTTTAATAACAGTGTCAATGGTGCAGAGGCAACAAACTCTGCCAAACTCATGGGACATCTTCCTCCTAGCCACAAGTTAACTACTAGAGAGATTACGTGTAAAAGATCTTTCACCATAGTAGAAAACTTTCCATACAATGCATCTAAAATATGTTGAACACACAAACCATCTCTACCATATGACGTCCCCTTGGGAAAGGATTTAATACACTTGAAGATAGTATCTGCATCAGTAACTAGGGGAGATTCTAAGAATAAGGTGGTCAGTATGGAGGGAGGTGTTATGTGCGGGTGCTCAGCCTCCAAAGCTTTCATTGTATGTTCATTATAGGAGGTCATACCGGATGACCCTAACACTTTTACAGCCGCTGTGAAATGGCCATCTGCAACCTTACGGAGGCATTGCTTGACATTAGAGCTCATCTTCTTATCTTTCTCCTGAGTATGAACACCCCCACAACCCGAGTTACTTTTCTCTGAGCTCCCCAACACATTATCAACTAACTTGGTAAGACCATTCGCGTCTCTCCAAGTAGCTAAACACTCCAAAATATCGTGTTGTTGCAAGGACTTCTGATTTCCCGGCCTACGATCCGCCTATTATGAGTCTTAACCACCTGTAATGTACAATGAGGGAGAAGTGACAATCGAACCCATGCATGTACTAATCCCGGATCAGCAACCACCTTGTAAAGAGCATCTTTCAATGTTTGAGAGAAAGCAAGACAAAAGCTTAGAGGTATACTTTTCACAATGAAAATAGGTGCGGTAAGAATCCTCTCTAACAACCTTGTATTCCAAAACAAGCTCCTCGTTTGCTTCAAGATTATCAGAGACAATTGAGGATGGTGGTTTAACAATACCCACAATGTGACTTCAGACCCCTCCTGTCCCATGAGTGGCACGAACAAGACCATCAGGATGATGGTATGCCCGACTCATGGCATAAATGCTCATACACTTTCCATATAGCCATTGCTAAACCACCCTCAAATACTCTTCCAATGTCATAAATAAATCACAATCATTCTCAATCACATTCCGTATGATATTTTTCTGTTCGTCACTACATAGGTGTAACATCTTAAGATGAGACGCCAAACGAGAAATACCTTTGCTCCCATCTCTACCATCGAGGCAACAATGGAGTCCTCGGAGTGGAAAATGTAAACCTCATATTTGAGTAGAAACCATTAGACAATTAAAAATTGTGTTTCTCCTCTACTCAATACAAAAGATGTCTAGTTGGAGAATTTTATCAAACACATGGCGGGCAGCAGCGAAAAGGCATTTCACCGTGGTTGTCTTGTTGTCTTACTCTACCTCATTGAACCATAACTAATGAAATCCACAAGCAATATTGATTATTAAAGATGTGATGTTGTTGCTTACTTGAAACAAAAAGAAAAAATCAGAAGCGACGAAACAAGAAAATGTTGGAAGAAGCTCTTTTTTCACACATATATGGCATTGTTGACTAAATATTAACTGTTTTTGAGAAGATTAAACTCAATTTGTTTCTTAATTAATACTCTTAAGGATCATATAAATTGTAGCTCTCTTTCCCCTTCTCTTTTCCGCCCCTAGTTGCATGGCTCAAATATTCCTCTTTCAATTATTTTGTTTTGCACTTTGGTGAATCTTTATGTATTAGCTCTTTGTGAATTTTTGTAAAAGTGAGTGAATGATGGAATCTTCTTCCAAATGGTGAATGAATTATTTTATACTTAAATTTTGGAGTCAAAAAGTTAGTTAACAGAGGTTTTAGTTTGTTAGAAGTTGGTTAGTGGTTGTTAGGATTAGATGAATGAGAGTCTTTAATATCGTGATTCGTGTGAGGGTGTTAAGAAGGGTAGAGATTGAATATAGAGTTAGTTAGGATTTGTGTTAGTTTAGAGTGTGTTTAGAAGTGAGTTGGGAGGAAAGAGCTTGGTTTTGTATTTTCCTTTGGTTTTATTGAGATGGAGTTGAACTTCGATTGTGTTTGTTTGAAAGGTCATTTGTATTAATAATTTATTATTATTATTATAACTTATATTTTATTATGAAAAAAAAAGAGATTTTTTATTAACTATTTCAATAATAATAATAATAATAATAATAATAATAATAATAATAATAATAATAATAATATTAAATCATCATTTTTTTATTTATCCAATGAATTTGATGGATACCTTTGAAAGAAATTTAAAAAATGAAATACTAAATGTATGCATGGATGAATGAAAGGATATATTTGAAGTTTGAGCTAAAATGATGAATAGATGAACTAATGCCTATGCAAATGCTAATGATTCTCAAATGAAACTTTTTTAGCATAGTCAGATAATTTAGAATAGGTGGGGTAAAATTGGGGTATTTCACATGTTCAATCACTTTTTCCTTTTTGGGTTCCTCTGCTTCAGTCTCATTCATGAGCCTCTAATAAAGTTTGAAGTTCTTTTAACTTCATCTTATCTAGATATTTGGAGACACTATAACATAATCAAAATATGCAGTTAGATATTTCAACACTTTCTCAATCTTATGTTAATCGCTGATCGATATACCACATATATTCATCTTGTTGGCGAGTAACATTAATCTTGAGAAGAAATCAACAATTGATTCACCTCCTTTCATTTGTGTTATCTCAAACAACTTTTTCAACGTCTATAATTTCACCCTCTTCATTTTTTCATCTCCACCGTACAAGTTCTTCAACTTGTTCCACACTCATTTTGATATTTCTTCTTCAGTGATATTCTCGAACATGTTTGGATCCACACACCGGTGAATCAAGAAAAGAGATTTTTCATCTTTCTTCCTTTGTTCCTTGTGCGCAACCTTCTAAATATCATCCACATTTGCCTTCAATGTCGGTTCTCCATCATTCACGATTTCAGACACATCTTGATATCCGAAGATGACCTTCATATACGCAACCCACATTTCATAGTTCTCACCTTTGAAAATCAATAAATTCAATGGAAATTGCGTTGATGTTGTGACTTTATTTGCCATTACAAATTCACTCTGAATCACAATTGGGATCATTGGTATCAGTTTGTTGAAACTGATGGAACAATTAAGATTTCAAGAAAAAAAGAAAAAAAAAGAATGAGAGAGGGAGAGAGATAATAGAGAGAAAAATTATATTATAAAATAAAATATTATTGAAGTGAAGTTATATAGCTTAGATCATAGCATGCCTATTTATAGACGACAAACATACATTATAAAAAAATTGGAGTATTCAACTTTGTAGAATAATGATTTACATACTATGAAAACACAACTAACTCCAACTTAGTTTTACTTGATTGTTTCTACTATATTGCTAACATTAAATTATATCTTATAACACACAATTGTGAGATTACAATTATAGAAATTAAGAGTTCATGCTTCATTATTCAGAATAAAACTTTCAAAATAATAAGATTATGAATATACTCCTAAAACTATATTTTTATGAGTTTAAAATGACGATTTTCCCACCAAAGAGACCCATAAATTATCAACTATATTTTCATGAGTTTAATGAGGATTTTCCCACCAAAGACCCATAAATTATCAAGTTGTTTTCAATATAATGTTTACCATGTGTGATTGGTATATAAACGTAGCTGATATTTTTACCCCAGTCGATGTGGGACTCTTTGCATGTATCATGTGTTGAAGGAAGAGAGCAGTTTGTGAGATAACATGCAGCCAGCCAAACTTACCATACATGGCCTCTTTGTTTTCTAACCACCAATAACCTGCACAAAACAAAACTCATAAACATCACTATCCTACCGCATTCAACACAATTTCTAACATCAAACCATGTTCATAAACTCGAACTTTCAAACTAACAACAACACGGAACCTGTAATGCCAAGAAACCACCCACCCAAACGTTCGATTACCAACTTGAAAAATGGATATATACTCAATCTTTTCGTTTCACAATGCTATGAACTCTTGAAGTCTCAACTGGAACTCTAATTTGCTCTGTTAATAGTAAACTGCTCTCTATTAATAATTGTAAAAATTATGATACCCAAAATATGCATTTGTGATTTGTTACCGACAATGAACAACACGCGAGAATCCCTAGTGGTTATGGATATTCAAGAAAGTATGTCTACAATTCACAAATTACTTAATACCAAATAGTTATAGAATACAAATGAGTTGACAATTGTTAAATGAAAATATAATGAGTATAAATATTATGGGTATAAATGAAATCATACTTTTGTTTCATAAATAAACTATCACAACAATTTAATATAGAATAAAATCATTTTCTTAACTAGCATATTCCAATAATGGCAAGAATGTGATATAGGAAAGTGTATGAGAAAAACTTAGGGATATTATAATTAAAAATATCATTTATCAAATAGAATAGATAATTAGCATTTAAAATAAAATATTTCTAAAGGTAAAATTCCAAAAGTTGTAAGAAAAAATCAAATATTTATTGATAATTATTTAACTAAATCAATAAAATATTTGGACATTGGAAGAATTAGCATTTCTAGGTTGTCGAATTTTATTTTCTTTGCCTAATAATGGTCACAACTAAACTGTTTTATTATCTCCACAATGTAAGAATATCATTATAAATAACAATCAATCTCATTATTCTCTTATCTCACATCCAATTTCAAAGAGATGAAGATTATTCACATTATTCTCTTATTTGCTGCTCTTCTCTCATCATATATCCCCTATATTACTTCTGTTAACAATGATTTTTGTGTAGCAGATTTATCACTTCCAAACACTCCTTTAGGATATCCATGCAAGTCAGAAAAAGATGTAACAATAGATGATTTTGTCTTCTCTGGCTTTGTAGCTGGAAACGCTTCAAAAATCTTTAATCTTGGAATAACCTTCGTAAATGTGGACAATTTACCAGGTCTTAATGGACTTGGTATCTCTACAGTAAGAGCAGATTTGGGTGTAAATGGAAGTGTACCATTGCACTCTCATCCTGATGCAACAGAATTAGTTATCATTGTTGAAAGCCAAGTGAATATTGGATTTATTACACCAACAAAAGTATTCTTGAAAGATGCTAAACCTGGTGATGTTATAGTTGTTCCAAAAGGACAATTGCATTTTCTAGTAAACACTGGTGCTAAAAAAGCTGTTGCTTTTGCAGCTTTTAGTAGCTCAAACCCTAGTGTGCAAACACTTGATTTACTTTTATTTGGCAATGATTTATCAACTCATGTTCTTTCACAGACTACTTTACTTGATGTTGCACAGATTCAGAAGCTTAAGGCTGCTTTTGGTGGCAAGAACTAGAATTATTTATTTTTGATTGAGTTGTGTAAGCAATAAACTTATGTACGTTATTGTTTACATGTTTTTATGTCAAATTTTATTTTTAATAATGTATGAGAATAATATGATTTTTAATAATTTTGAATATTGTATCAATCTTTTTTATCAATAAGTTGCATGGGTCAATATTTAATATCTATAATAATTGAATGCAGTTTAATTTAAAGATATTCTTACTTGTATTTTTAAGAATTTGATCTCTTACATTCACTCGACATCGTTGTTTCACCTTTTAATATGATTCTCATCTCTTGTTACCAGTCAGCTTTAGATTATTGTATTTTTGGTATCTTTATTTTAATCTTTTTAACTTAGTCTTTTAAAAAATCAACTTTTTATTTCTCTAATTAAATTTTTTTTTTTGGTTTTTTTATATCCTTCATATTTAATTAGTTGACATCTTTTTATGACATGACATTGATTTATGTTGTGCAATATTATAATTGTCATGTCATATATTTAAAAAAAACAAAAATTAATTTTATAATATTATTTATAATAATATAAATTTTATTTAATTTTTAAATTATTTTTATTCTGACATGATATTTTTTTTATTATTTTGAATTATTTTTTAATAGAATTTATAAGTGATTATTTAATTATAAATATTTTGTGAAATTATTGAATAATAATGTACAAAAAAATTGGGCTATAATACCTGCATGTTATATCTCTGAAATAATAATCAAATGTATTAATATTTAGTACTTGATTAAAATTTTACAATTTCAATGTATAAATCTGGAAATAAACTAGATTAAAACTTTACGAGAATACAATCATAATAACGGATATGTCATCGATCTGATAAATCTTTAACATAACAAAAATATATTTCATCGAATCCTCATTGTCAAAGTCAAATTTAAATATATGTTGACTTGAAAAAATAATACAACCAACATTGGAGAGAGTTTCTAATCTCAGTGGGTTTCCGGTCTAAACTATTAAATCCCTCACTACTCTTCTACTCAGGTTAAGGTATACATGAATCGCCAATCAGGATAACTCACATTCATCCCACCTGATTGATCGACTACCAACTAAATAACTAACTATCACTCATTTGGGTCATCTATTTAGTCTCGCGTGCTCAATTTGTATATTGCAATAATATACATGTTCATCACGGTTCACCAACCAATATCAAATAATCCAATATCTAAATTGGCAGTGATAGAGATGATGTGTTATTACATAAACCTCGATTAGGGCGTTTATGAATTGTGACCATTAATACTCTATCAAATCAATAAAGTGTCAACAATCACATATCTTATATATGATTCACTCATATCGATCACTCAAGACCCTCCCATAAGCATAACATATGGATTTGGTTTATCCTATTCCCCCCACATGAGTTGAGTTATGTATAGTCCCCTACATATGAAAATAAGTTGGGAGTTTAATTGTCCCATGAGACTCGTAGGCCATGGATTGCAAAGGTAGTCATCAATTGTTAAGTGTGATGTATGGATCATTGACGGTCATACTCTACCTCATGAGAAATCTAGTCATGTGGTTCACGAGCATACAATCTGAATTATATGACGTAATCAAGATCGTTATAAATCCTACTCCATATACATATGCAGTGGCAACAACGTAACTCATATATAATTCACATATCATAACAACAATGGTCCCTCCACAGTCGATCATAGTTTACTGGATCGTCAACATCCCATTATCGCTCTATGAGACTCCAGTCTTGCTTATCAATCATATATTCGAAATTATACATTGTCTCCAACTCATCCTCTATATGCACATAATCAGTTCCCTAGAAGATCATCAATTGTCTCTCAGTCACCAACGTAACACCCAAAAAGTCATGCGCTTATTATTATAAAGTAAAGCATACATAAAACATATAATTACATTTTGGATGTTACTCGACATCAAACATACATGCTCTATAACACATATTTATATAATAAGACATTCAACGTCTATCATCGCATGCTCACCTTTACTTAGAATATCATTGCAGCGGAATTATAAAAGTAAACATGTTTCACAACTTATATATGTCTCATGAAATCACTTTATTAAACTCAAATAAACCATAGTAAGAATCTCCATAAAACAACATAGTTATCATCACGAAAAGAGTGCAACATTCAACTCTCCAATGTCTCGTCTGATCACTTTAAGAACAATCTCTTCATCAACAAGCTCCAAGCTTCTGATCAATCTAATCATCGGCGGACGAAGCAGCGAATGGACAAGATACTCAGAGTTGTGAAGGCTATAGCAGAATGGGAACCCCATGGAATTTTAACACATAGCCATTTTTCTTTTTTGTATAAATTTTTTTAATTTTTACGACAACATTCTCTTACTAGGATGTTTGTCTCCTTTGTACAAAGATACTCACAAAAGTTAATACAAAGATACTTCAAAGTGCAGAAATTTGCTTGCCTTTCATTCTTTTTTACACTTATGTTTTATTTGAAAACGTCCAATATTTTGTTAAATAGGCATATGCATTTGAATATAATCACTGCTTACAAATAAAACGAAATTGAGAAAGGATAATTACTGATAGGTTGAAGGTGTAGGAAGATATCTTTGTGCTATTCCAGAAGAAATCCCCCACAGTATGTCATTCAGATCCTCAATAGAGCTAAAACTGTGAAGTATACATCCCTAGCGGAGTTAAATTTCAAGATCCCCAGTGGAGTCAGTGTATTTTAAACTTTATCCCCCAGCGGAGTTAAGTTTCAGAATTCCCATCAGAGTTAAGTCTCTGAACTCCCGATCCCCATTGGAGCCCCAAAACCCTGAAATACATATCCCTAGCGGAGTTAGAATATTCTAAAACCTTCTTCCCCAGCGAAGTCAAATTTCCAACTATCAATCCCTAGTGAGAACCATTCAGTGTTCCCCAACTTCCCCAGTAGATTGGCGTACAACCCAAGCTCCTGATTTCACCGGGCGAGTAAACATTCTCCCCACAAAGTTATTTCCCAACAGATCGAAGATTCTCGGTCTCATTTCTCCAGCAGAAGCCTCCCAGGTTTTAACTCCCCGGTAGAGATTTTCAGAGTTTTCCTTATTTCCCAGGAAAGTCATGAAGGATTCTCATCCCCCGCAGAAATTGTCAAAGCTCCTGTTAAATCCCCACAAGTCACCAAGGATTTTCAATCTCCAGCAGTGCTCCCAGGATTTCTCATTCTCAACAATCAAAGATCTTTAATCCCCAAGCAGTCAGCGAGGATTTCTCATCTTCAACAATCAAAGATTTTTGAATCCTCAGCATCAGTCAGGATTCACTTCCCCCGGCAACAGTCAAAGATTTCATTATCTCCAATTATCAAGGATTTATTTTCCTCAGCAAGACAGCTACTCAGCTTACATGCACATCCATTACATTCATAATAGCATAAACATTGATGAAATACAGTTCATTGCATCATACATATCATGCAACATAACTTTGTGTTTTAGCTAATATTTTACCCTTTTCAGGATAAGATTAAAAGGCTATCATTAACCATTATTCAGATACAGTATGGATACACCCCAGACACGGCGGTCATTCTATTACTCATTCAGAATTTCAAGTCAAAATACAGTACAGATACACCCCAGACACGGCGGTCATTCTACTACTCATTCAGACTTCAGCAATCCGATACAGACTAGATACGCTCCAGACACAGAAGCCATTCTATCTTTCATTAAGATTCAACTATCAACTTCAAGTTCAAATACACTCCAAACACGGACACCATTCTGGCCCTTACACCAGAAGTTTGATTATCCCTAGTGCAGTCGCCACGGAAGTCATTCTGTCACTTATACAGATCCCAGTTACAGTTTCAGATACACTCCAGACACGGTTGCCATTCTGCCACTCATTCAGAACTTATCCTCAGCACACAGTTGCTCCATACACAGATTTTTCTCTGTTACCCATTCAGAATACATATACACTCCATACACGACAGTCATTCTGATGTTCCTTCAAAAATCAAATACAGTTACAGCTCGGATACGCTCCAGACACGGACTCCATTCCTTTGCTCATACAGACTCACTCTCCAGATATAGTTCAAATGCATTCCAGACACGGATACCATTTTGATGCCCATTCTTCTGACCTATAACGTTGCAGTTTAACAAACATTCTTGGATGGCATCTTTAAGCCCATCTCCAGCAAGATTCTACCATCTCCAAATGGCATCTTTAATCCCATTCCCTCAACAATATTTTGACGAGTGCAAATTTACGGGCACTCTAGTGTCCAATCCTCTTTTACCTTCGAGTCACGAAAGGCAAACTTGCCAATCTAACTCTTCAGGTTCAAGAAGATTTAACAGGGGAAATTGTTGTACCCCAAAATTTGCCATATCATTTTATCAACATTTTCTCATCACAAGACTCTTGGAACTCAAGACCAAGCTAGGGTTTGCTCTGCTCAAAACACCTCCTTGCACTGTTGACCTAAATTAGGGTTTGAGTTTGCACAGGGATATTTTGACCTACAATGCCCAAAGTGACTTTCATACTTCATGTTGGACTTATAAGTTTTCCCATACCAAGTTTCAAGCCTTGAATCAAATTTTTGCCCAGTCAATTGGACAGTTGACCTAGAAATCAACTGTATTGGGGAAAAAGTCAACTGTGACCAATCTACAGTCAAACCTCATGAATTTTGACCCACATCAACATTATGAACTCATATGAACCATTTGATCAAGTTTGGACCATAATTCCACAAGAAATTTGATCAGATCACCAAAGGGGCAAAATGGTCATTTTTAGGGTTTTGACTGTACAAAGGCAATTTTTGACTATTTGACCTAGCCAGTGGAAAATCAAGTTCAACCATGGGATCAAGGACTCAATGACATTATCTTGACCTATTCAACAAGTTCAAAAGATCTCAAATGCATGGGATTGACAGATGAATTTTCCAGTCAACTGAGCAAAATTTGACTGTATACTAAAAAGTCAAACTTTGACTTTTTGGTCAAAATCAAGTGCCAAGGGTAATTTTTCATCAAGATGTGTCAAATTATGAAACTTGTTTATCAAGAAACCCAAAATTGCAAATTAGGGTTTGAAATTGAAAATTTTCATAACTTAGAAATTTTCTAAGTTATGAAATTTTCTTAATTTTTCCTAACTTTGTCCCATATTTTCACTAAGATGCAAATGGATTCAAACAAAACTTACAACATGAAAGTTGTATTCCTACACAAAGTATACAACTTTTATTCACAAAGTTTTCTCAAAAGAAGCTTGGATCTCAAGTTATGAGTTTTGGAACAAGGGTCCCCAAAACTTTTAACTTAGAGAAATTTTGCCCTAGTTTAGGCAGGATTTTGACCCATCTTCTTGGCCATTTTTCACATAGTTCCACTTGGATTCTCAAGTTTCATTTCAAATATGGATTATAGTAGATGTTTCAAGCTTTCCAAATTGTCCAAGAATTCCTCAAACACATTTGTGGTTAGGGAGAATCGAATGCTTGAAGTTGGAAAAAACTCACTTTGTAACCATGGCCAATACATGTTCATACAAGTTGCAAAATCTGACCAAACTAGCTTTGTACTTGATTACAGGTCTCTAAACCAATTTACACTCAAAAATTGAATGCAAATACATTGGTTAGAGGCATTGTTTTGATCAAGGGAGCATTATACAATGAACAATTCCATTTTGGGCATAAAGATAACACTTCCATTTACATAAAGCATGCTTTATGTCAAGTTTCATTTCTTGAGCCATACACAAAGCCCGTTGCTGCAAACAAGGCTCTCTAATGTCAGGCAAAGTTCAACAACTTTGTGCAGCTAGGTTCCAAGCCAGTACAGCCCTTGCATTGTTAACTCTCACTTTTTGCTTCAAAACTAAGTCATTGTGCCAAAAGTCCATAACTTGCATATCTGATAAGATCAACTTAAGCCAACATTTCAAACAAGTTTTACACATTCCTTGGAGCCAAAAACACGAGCCATTCATCCCTCAAACACCCTTGAACACCAAAACACCAAAAACTTGCAAAACAGGGCAGCTTCTGCATTTTGACTTCCATCACACAAATCCCTCGTGCGTTTTGCCCCAAACTAGTTCCAATACCTTCCATTCAACTCACTCAAGCTATCCCAAACCTCCATTGCCAACTGTAACTCCATTTACAGTGTTCACCATTTTCGTTTCAAGCTTATGCAGGTTGACTTCTAGAGGTTGATTCAGGGACATTCAAGGAAAACTAAGCATTGGGAAAGGTCCAGGGAACATCAAGCAAGCTCAAAAGAACCTCAGGCCTCATTGAAAGTTGTTGCATTGTCCAACTCGAATCCAACTGAAACAGGTTTTTCATCAACTTCTATCTCTCTATTTAGGAACATTTAGCTTTAGGTTTGTGAATGAAAGATGTAGTATTCATTGCCCTGAAACCATACATATGCTCAGTTTTCATTTATATTAAGTGTGCTAGGAGAATTTCATCCATGAACATGCTGAAAAAGTTAGGTTAGATTTTAGGGCCAGAGAAATTCTCTCTGGTCTTTGAGAGTTAGATTTAATGCTTTATATGGTTAGATTTGTATTTAAATTCTCTACAAGTTTCATGTTTTGAGTTTTGGCAAAAGATCACGTTTCCAGGATGTTCAAGCTTGTATAACAGGCGCGCGTTTTCAAAAGTCTGGAGGAAGAAGATGAAGCTGATGGGCTGGGCTTGGCTTTCTTACTTCTAACACCCTCCTTTTGCTAAATGCACCCCCTGGCCCATTTTCTTTATACTTTGTTATTTTTGTATTTTAATTTCATTTCTGACTTTGATATTTTATTTTCAAACATAAAAAATGCTTACAAATATTTTTACATTTTTTAAAAACATTTATTAGGTATTTTATTTTAATTATTTCTAACATTAAAACATTTAAATACTTTATATTATTTATTAAAACTTGAAAAAATAATGTAAATAATACTTATATATATATACTTTATTTTATTAAAAACATAAAATAAAAATACAAAAATAGTACATTTTTATTCTTATTGTTATTTCATACTAAAAAACACTTTTTTTTCAATATATTTTTATTTTTGTACATATTAATATATTTTTGTATATAAATAATATAATATTATTTTCTTTAAGGAAAATTAGGGTTCACCCCTTAATTAATTAAAATCAACTTTTTTTATTTTAATTATTTACACCTTTTTTACATTAAAAAATACGTTGCATACATGAAAACTCCTTTTTGCATAAATACATTTTTATTTAATATTTATTTATTGTGTTTATTTAATACATTTAAATATTGTTACATTGAGATTCAATTTGGTTGTAATAACTTAGGGTTTTAATTTCTTGCAAAATAATCTTCTATTTAAAGTTGTACCCCCCTCCCATAATCATATTGTAATAGCTTAGAATTTAAATTCTCGCACTTAACGCTTTCAATTATGCCATGATTAGAGAATTAGGGTTTGTATGCCAAAATCAAATTAACAAATAGTTTGACCTAATCAAAGACAAAAATGCATGAAAAACAAACACAATACACACTTGCACCCCTAGGATTACAATCCACTTGTTGCCTTCAAAAATGGGCCATGGTATGCATGTTAAGTATTTTGGCAAAACAAAAACAAAACAAAAGATCATAGTCCCTCGATGACGCTATCTGAGTTGCCTAAACAAAATGATCAAGTCCCTCAAGAAAATTGCCAAAAATATTTGACACAATTGCTATCATGGTCTATACGATGACCCGCGCCTGTCTCGTTTAACATCCTAACACAAGGTTGGTCACCAAATACAATGGTGAAACAACACTGTTAAAAGGGTTAAAAACATAAGAAATATCCTTGAGTAAAATAGGATAGATATCTCTTAGTTACTTGATCAAAATCTTGCAAAACATCCTTGCTATTTTCAAAACACACTTCACAACACAATTTCAAAACCCTACTTTCAAACATTGAAAACTTTTCAAAAGACAAAAAAACACCTTTGTATACATTCAAACAAGAATCATTACAAAGGTTGCCACAACTATGGCCTCTTCTCAAAACATCTTTCAAAACCATACATAAAGCACCATTTCAAACAATTGAAGAGCACCATTTCAAACAATTGAAAAGCAAAGCAAGTGATTTAAACAAGTAACTAAGAGCCCATGGATAATCATGGATGAAAAGGGTTCTAATACCTTCCCTTTTCATAATATACTCCCCGAACCCAAGAAAACATCTCAAAGGTCTTTCCTGTGCTTTTTGACCTTTCCTTAAGATAAAATAAAAAAAAGTCGGTGGTGACTCTTGCTAAACCGAAACATTTGCGAACACAAACGCAAAACCTCAAGTCAGTTCTCCCAGCGTATCACACCTACTATTCGTACCCATGGGAACATTGTACGCTATATCCTTATAATCTTTCAACTTGCGTTGTTTACCTCCTAGGTTATGGTAAATACACAAAAAAAACTACAATCTCTTTTCTAGGTATTGTCGAGTTATCCGCGTCGTCATATCTAGGTCAAACTTACCCTTCATTCATATCTTTTTATTTAAACTCTGGTAGGATGATACATCATCACCCTTGCCTATCTCTTTGAGCTCTAGGGTATGCTATATCAGTGTATCCTTGTTTAAAAAAATCTTTGGTCAAATTTTGGGGTCTTCCATTATTTAATAACCCTCCAATTTGAACGTGCGAGACCTGCATATTCTCGCACCATTCAATCGAAGAGTGATTAAATAGAAGCAAATGTCATACCCCAAATTTTGCCAGGAGGTAATTGAACCCATGGCTAGACTCTTGTACCAGTCCATCGTAGCTTTCCTCAAAGTTGTGGGGAACAACTGGCATTTGATTGGTCCCCCGACATTGTGATAATGCAGCATGGCCTCAAACCCGTCTATATGGTCGACCGGGTCGGCGTGCCGTCGTATTCCTTCAGGTGGGGAGGCTTCTCCATGCCGGGGGGATGGGTGCCTCCATAATGGCTTGTGACAAGGGACCGCGGGGGCCGTCTTCGTCACTCCTGTCGGGCGATCAAGAAGGGGACCTGATGTAGTGGTGGTCATGGTGGCCCTAGTCGCGCAGAGCGTTCCTTGGGCGGTATGGTCGTTTGTTGTTTCCCCCATTCCTGTCTCCAGAGGGTCTTCGTTCTTGACGGGAGGAGGCGCGATTGCGTCTCCCCGTGTTAACTGGCTGGTCCCTTTCTAATGCAGGGTGTCGCCCGATTGGTCGGGGAGAAGGACTTTGAGAGATGTCCCGATTACGTCTCTACGAGGGAGATCAGGGACGCTCCTCTTCTTGGCGATGAGGGGGAGACTAGGGCCTCCTGTGTATTCTGAGGGCTCTCTGAGCATCTTCTAGAGCCCTCAATCTCTCTCCTTGAGAAAAGATTAGGTAGTTGGTCTGGTTTATCGCCGGGAACAGTTCCTTGGTCGTGGCGTCTGCTCTGGCGGGAACGGGGACCTCATGGAACTGAATGGATTGGTAATTCTAGGGAGGTGGCTGATCGTCTTCGAGTTGTGGAGGTATTGATGATGATGATGCAGTTGCTCTGTCTCTATAGTCAGAAGGCGCGAGCATATTAATGGCGGGGGCCGTGTTGTGGCCGGCGGTACCAGCATTGTCGAGGCTGACATTATTGTCAGTGATGTTGTTGTTGACGTCGATGATAAGGACGTTCGTGTTTTCTGCAGCCTGATCAGCCATGATAGTCAGGGTGGTTTAGCTTGGGTCTCGAGTAAACGGAAGACGAGGAAGCAAGATTCCCACAGACGGTGCCACTGATCTTACCGGATCAGAATGGACTGTCACAACTGGCTCAGACAGAAATTGAATGAGATGGGGGGGGGGAGTACCTGCAAGACACTCCGATGGCAAAGTCAGTTGCGGAATGAGCAAGCAAGCGTAAGAGTTAGAAATTGTTGAATACCTGACCCTCTTAAGAGAGAGGGTATTTATAGCCCCTAATGCTGGGCCAAGGTTCCCATTATTGGTCCACGATGAGGCGCAACAACGGAAATTGCCAGGGCTTACGTGTGTATGGAGTCCAACAAGTGGACTCCCCCCTGGTCAAATGCTCCGCGAGAATAGGGGTTGGTTCTGTTATTCTCAGAGGGCAGTTAAGATGACTGACATGAGGACGTGGGTCACGTTCCCCAACGGATATATGGAGAGTTATCCTACGGTCCCTAACTTGAGTTGTCTGTTTGGGCCTCATGCAAAGGTATTGATTTGGGCTTCCTATCCAAGGGGAAAGTGTAGGTCCAATCTAGATCACAAGCATTTCTAGAACTTTATTAGTAAATAAAAGTTGTAGATCTCATAAATATCTACAACTTTCATGTTGAAAGTTTTCTTTGAATCATCTTGCATCTTGGTGAAAATTTGGTATGAAGTCATGAAAAAATAAGGCTTAAAACACTTAGAAAAATTTCTAAGGCTTAAAAACTTTGACTTTTTTGAAAGAATTTTGACTTTCTTGATTTCTTGATGATCAAGCTTCATATTTTTACATGTCTTAATGAATTATGATCTTTGAAACTCAATCTTGACCAAAAAAATCAAAGTTTGACTTTTTGGTGTACAATTGACTTTTTCATCGGTTGATCAAATTTCAACTATCAATCAATTGATCTTGAGAAGTGAATTGAGATATTAAATTAGGTCAAAATGATGCATTTGAATCCTTGAGATTATGTTTCAAACCAATAAGTCATGTATTAGGTCAAAAGTCAAAGATTAGCCATTCTTGGTCAAAACCCTAATTTTGACCATCTTGCCCTTTTGGTGATTTGAATTATTTTTTTGGGGAATTGTGATCCAAACTTGATCAATTGATACATATGACTTCAAAATGTTGATATTGATCCAAAATCTTAAAGTTTGACTGTAGGTTGACCATAATTGATTTTTTTACCCAATACAACTGATTTTAGGTCATATGATCAATTGACTAAGCAATTTTGTGATCCAAGACTTGAAACTTGACATGAGAAATCTTGAGGGTCCCTAATGATCCATGAAAGTCATTTGAGACATTGAAAGTTCAATTGTCCTTTTGAAAACTCAAACCCTAATTTGAGGCATCAGTGTTGAGGAGATGACTTGACCTAATCAATTCTTGTGCAAGCTTGAGTTATTTGAAGATCTTGTGAGAAATGTCTTGAGTAAAGAGAGGGTAAATTTTAGAGTACAACAAAGATCATATATTTTTTCGTTGTGAATATTATAGTAAACTCTGGTTGTTATTGTCTGGGTGGTTAAAGATTGAGTCGGTTTTTCAGGAAAATTGTAAGGATCATTATGACCGATTTGTGTCTTTGGGTGGTTGGAGAAAGTAACATTTTTTGTTTTTATATTATTTGAATAACTGTTGTCTGGTTAATTTGGAAATCAAAGAATTAGCGGGTTTTTTTAGAATAAGAATCTAGCTTTAATGAATATATGTGAGAAGGTTAAAGTCCACACTTTCTGGTGGTTGAGGGCTCACGTGTGAGTTTTTGAGGGTGAGATTAGATTTATAGAAATAATTCACTTCAGTGCATTCTAGACACTAAAGACTAATTTAGATTTTTGATTGTCCTTTTGTGTCTTGTCTTATTGTATCTTTTGTTGAAACAACCCTTTTAATACTTTTTGTGCTTAAATGATTCTTATGTGAATAATACAAGTTTAGTTTCTTAAAAAAAAAAAATATAAATAAAAGAACAAAAGATACAACCAAATGAGAGGGGATTAGATCAAGACCTTGTAATTAAGAACGGGTTATCACATAAAATATAAAGTGTATATATAGTGAACAAGAGTTGGAGGATATGGGTCTATTATTTTAAATTTTAAATGTGAGTTATTTTGATTAAAAAAAATTAAAATTCCAACTTAGGGAAAAATCCATAGCAAAATGCGTGGGTTTGTTATTTCGCTCGCTTTTTATTTAATTTTTTTATCAAAATAAAAATCCATATCTCTCTTCGGTAAAACGAAACCCTAATTCTGTTCCGCATTCGCAATCCTCTGTTACTTCAGTTCCCGCTCTGATCGATTGCCGCTCCAATCTTTCACTTCTGGATTTCTGCAGCTGAATACATTCTTCTGAGACTAACATTTCCATCCTTGGCGCTGTTTCTGGCCTCAAAGGTAGCCTTGTGTGCTTTATTTATGAATATTTTATGAGTTGAGTTATATGTTTAATTTTATATTAAATATATGTTGATAATTATCATCTGAAATTTGTCCGAAAATGATCAAATAGAGCAGTCATTCCGCTATAGGCTATCTCACTATCCCACTTTTGGGGTCAGCCGCTATCTGGAAATGACTACTCTGTGATTAACTTTAACCAAAGTTAATATGTGTCTTTTTAAATGGGATGTGCCATGCCGTGTATAAATTAAGTGAGATATGTATTGTTGAATCATGTTTTATGCATGAAAAACTAATTATCGAACAGTATTTTTGCAGCTGATCTGAATATGGAAAGGCCGGCACATCGGGCGTGGATGTATAATAGGCGTACTGTTGGTCGAAAAGGATTTACACCTGAATTTTTGCAAGGCCTCAAGGAGTTTCTGAGTTTCACTTGTCAACAACCACAATATTTGAATGAGGGTTTAATAAGTTGTCCATGTAAGCTATGTAAAAATGAGAGGCGCCTAACTCCGAAGGGAGTGAATGCTCATCTTCGTCAGAAAGGGTTTACACCTGGTTATTGGTTTTGGACATCCCATGGAGAAGAAGTCCCTCAAATGAACGTTGATGTTGATATGGACTCAAACGCATTTCCTTATAGTAGTCAAGAAGATATTGGGTTTGATGATGCTGATCTTAATGACCAAAATTTTGTACAAAATGAAGAGGTGCCTCCAAATGCAGAAGCAACTGAAATGTATGATGTGTTGAATTCAACTCATCAACCTTTGCCGCCAGGGTACAAAATTACATCAAACTTGTCTGCTGCTGTCACAATGTTGAATTTACAATCTAAATACAACATGTCACAAGATTGTTTCAATGACGTGTTAAGGTTAATGTGGGAGTCAAACCACAATGGGAATGTAATTCCTTCAAATTCTAGGGATACAGAAAGAACAATGCAACCTGCTAAAATGTCGAGAAAAAAGAAACGTGCAGAAACCGATGCTCCCTTGACAACTCCTTCAAAGTCTGGCAATACAAAGGAAATTCTGCAGCCAACTAAAAGGTTAAGAAAAAAGAAATCTGCAGAAACCCGTGATCCGTTGGCAATTCCATCTGATAACCTTCAAACTTTTTCTAACCAAGCCACTCAACCTCCATCTCGAACTAAACCTCGAACTAAACTTAAACGACTTCCACCCACTAAACCACTAAACCTTCATACGCAACCCCAACCCACTCAATCACATCCTCAACTTCGTCTGCGACCCCAACCCACTCAACCTCAACTTCGCCCGCGACCCCAGCCCACTCCACCTCCTCAACCTCAACTCCGCATGCAACCTCAACCAACTCCACCCACTCAACCTCAACTCCACACGCAACCTCGACCCACTCCACCTCGACCTCAACCTCAATCCCCAACAACTCGGTCTGAATCTCACCCTGTCACATCTCAAACCATTCCAACCCAAGTTCTTCAATGGCAAGAATTTTCAGTAGACAACTTGAATCAGAACAAAATCCCTATACTTCCAGAAGGAGATGGGTGAGTCCTTTTAACAGCTTAACATATATGAGTCGTTATTATAAGTTTTTATAATTAGTTTTTATTGTTTTACACAGGTTTGATCAACACAACTTGGTAGTGAAGGCAATTGGTTCAATCATACGTACTTACTTGGCTGAGGGAATACCATCGTGGAAGCAGATATCTAAAAAGCAACGAGATTCGTGGTTTGATATATTTAAAGTAATCAAATTTCAATCGTTCATTAAATTGTTTTGATATTAGTTAAAAAATGTGTATTGTAATAATTTTTGTTTGTAAAAATCAATGTAGTCAATGTTTACATGGCCACCTGAACATAAAGACCTGGTGCGACGTAACTTTGAGAAAAGGGGTTCAGCTAAAATGGTTCAATTAATGCAAGATGCTCGAAGAAAATTAGATCACAAACCAAGTTGGATGGAAGAGTGTGTGTGGACACAGTTGAAGGCAC
The DNA here is from genome assembly GCA_948472305.1 of Vicia faba. NCBI lineage: Eukaryota > Viridiplantae > Streptophyta > Magnoliopsida > Fabales > Fabaceae > Vicia > Vicia faba. The sequence continues at coordinate 332,146,321 of OX451739.1, read as the reverse complement.
ATTGGGAGTCCTCAAAATACAAGAGAATATCTGAAATAAATAAAAGAAATTCTGAGTGTATGGCTGATGCATCACTTCACACTGGTGGTTCAATTCCTCATCGATTGCATTGGAAGCGAATGGTATCATTCATTAGTTTACTATTATGTTTTGTATTTTAGTTTTAAATACTAATAATTTTAATAATAACTTTAAAAAATATTTCTATCAATTACAGAAGGAGGCAAATGGGACTGATCCATCCATGGCTGAATTTTATTTTCGAACACATAGAAAAAAGGATCAAAGTTGGGTGGGTCCATCTGCAGAGTCTGCTTATGTAAGTTCATTCTTTTTTCTAATACAGACATATTTGCATTTTCTTTATACTAGCTCTATTCTGGTACACATGCATATGGCTTATTGTCATCTTTGATTACTGTATTCAAATGTGATGCAGAAGAAATTTGAACAAAGAAAATTGGAATTATCTTCCAAGTTTGATTCAGGAGAGAATAGTGGCGATAATCAACAATCCATAGAAATGCCGTCTGACTTGGATATATGGGTAGATTCAATTGGACATAAAAAAGGAAGGGTTTTTGGTCTCGGATCTGTTAACAAAACATTGGTTCCATCTGTTAGGCCTCCTGGAAATTCAGGAGATGTCAATGCTTTAAGAAGTCAGGTTCATGCACTTAACGAGTCGTTGCATAAACAGGAACAAGAGAAACTGGAAATGAAACAAGAGTTGACCGAGACTAGAAAACAATTAGCGGCTTTAATGGAGCATCTAGGATTTGCTGGCTCTTCTTCTCGGCCATTTTCATCACCTCAAAACAGCAATGGTATTGATAATGGTGATGATTATACTGATGAAGGTGATGATATGGAGTAGAACTGCATCTGTGTTTTTAGGACTTAAGTTAGTTAATTTTTTGCATAAGTTTTTTTGGGCTTGAGTTAGTATAACCTTTTGCTACAAAAATATATGTCCTGTGCATTTCTCGGATGCTTTGCTGGGTAAGGCAAAAATACCTGCCAATTTACTTGTGAATTTTTTTGTGAATTCGCCTTCAAAATGGCTTGTAAAATCCTATTAATCAGTTTAATTAATTTCTCTATGGCTTAGGCCATTTTCTAATTGTAACTTTAATTAATTGATTTCTTATGTCATGTTTGATTAATTTCTCTCTGACTTACCTGTTAATGTCTTTTCACCTAAGTATGCATTTTTACTTTATTAAATGATTTCTTAAATTCTACTAATAAGTTAATCAAACACTTTCTTAGCTAATTAATATATCTGAACTCATGAATAAGTTATTTTTAACATGATTACTTTACTAGTTGTAGCCACTTAGACAATTTGCCTATATGATTAGATCGATTTCCACAACCATTCTAGTTAAACTTGACACTCCCTCGTATTTACTTAATACAAAAAAATATCCCTCATTTTTCGTTAAGTACATGCAAATTTTTCTTCGAATAATCTGGTGTGTCAAAATTGATCAGATTTTTTTAAAATCTCCTGTTGAAAAAGTTTTTTTTTACCATTTTTAAAAAAAAATTTAATAATGCAGAAAATTCATAATTCAAAATGTGAAAAAATATTGTAGGTAATTGATTTCCGCATCGATAAAAGTGTATAAAATTAAGAATTTAGTTAAAATATATTAAAAATGTAAAAATATTTTATATTGTCAATTGTAATTATCAAATTTTAAATTATATGATTTTTATTTTAATTATATCTAAAATATAACTATGAATGATTTTAATAAATTGAATGTGTAAAGTTTTTGCACTAACAGTGAATAATAATTAATCTCTAAAGTTAATCACCAAACTTTAAAAAATACATCAAATGCGTATAATTCAAAATACACAGAAAAGTTTGTATGCATTATATTTCCCCAGCAAATTTCGCAGGTAAATAATCAAACATGCATATAATTCAAAATACACAGAAAAGTTTGTATGCATTATATTTCCCCAGCAAATTTCGCAGGTAAATAATCAAACATTTAAAATATTATAAAAATACCATTTTTACTAGATTTTTGTAAAAAATTCCAGCACCTCACATACGTTATCAGATATTTTGAAAAAACGGTACAAATGCCTAAAATTAAGCATTGAATTTTTATAAATCTCAAAAAAATGCATAAATTTCATATAATCGAAAATGGCACAAAAATATATATCTAACGTATTTCTGCAGTAAATTTCACAAGAAATTTGCAGATAAAAATCTAAAATATAATTTTTTTTGTTTTATCGGATTTTTTTATTTAAAATCTGGAACCCCATATAAAATATCAAGTAGTTTAAAAAATTCGATAAGTTCTTTAAATCAAAGAATTTATGGTCAAAGAAATCTAAACATTTCTTTTTCCTCCCACCCTCAATTGAGGGGTAGTGGTGGTTCCCGGTTTTTCTAACTAATTTGGGACTCTTCCTCCCTCTACATGGTGGTTTTTCTTCCATCTTGTATTGGTTTTCTCCATCTTTGTGGTGATTGTTTTTTTTTTAGTCTTCTCATCTTCGCCCAATGAATCTTAGCACAGTAATCTAACTAATTTAAATGGTGAAATGAAATGAAGTTCAAAATAAGATTTTCTATCATGAAGGATGAGCTCATTGAGAATGACCTTTGATGGGGAAAGTAAGCATCATTTTCATTTTAAGGACTGGCTTGGAATTCGGTTAAGGGACTGCGAGTGTAATTTTATCTAAAAAGCTGTTATATTTTGAAGGGATTCTCCGAACATTGAGATGGACGAGCACAATTTCACGGTGAATAGAGAAAGAGTTGTTGATTACTTGAACTCTTTGGATAAGGTCATATTTCTCGCTTATGGACTAAAAATGTAACTGAGATTGAATATGAAAATGGAGAGAATTCTAAGAGAATGATATAATCGAATTTGCAGGTTTTTGTGAATGATTAATTCTTGAACTAGGACCTAGAAAACAAAATCAAAGTCAGGATAGTCTCTACTAGATCTTATCATTCACTTTTTATGCACAATATGTAAGTTATAACTTATTCGAACTGAGATTTAAGTGGGTGTATATACTGGAAGATGCATTCGACCAACTCCTAAAGAACTTGAGGATTTTGGAACACCGGATTTTACTATTTACAATGCAGGATAGATTCCGTTTAATCATTATACACATTACTTGACATCTTCAACGAGCATTGATATTAATCTTGCAAGAAAAGAAATAGTAATTCTTGGGACACAATATGCCGGTGAAATGAAAAAGGATATTTTTAGTCTCATCTCTTTTTTGGATTCTCAGGTATATATATATATACATTCTACAATCGCAATTACGGTCGCATACTACACTTTAAAATTGTATATTAAATAACAATTATTTGACATATATCACATACTATATCATACTAATAAATATTCCATCTGTCTCATAATAAGTGTCGTCTTTCCTATTCTTATTTATCTCAAATTATTTGTCTTTTTAGAATACCAATGTGATATTTATTATTTCTTTCCTCTAATTTACTTTTATTTATTGTATTTTAATTCATATAACTACTCCACTACCTATTATGAATAATTTAGTAAATGATATTCATTTTATCATTGAAATCAATATAATTAATTATTATCTTAAAAAGTGTGAAAATTTAAAGACAGAAGGGAGTAACACATTGTTTTATAACCCTTAAGAACATTATCGTAGTTAAATGAAAGAGTTATAATGATTTTTTTAACCTTTTCTTTTTCTTTTCACCGTCTATACTAGGAATTTGAAAAACCACTCTTTTAATTATCACAACAGATATTAAAGTTTTACCACATACCACTAAACTTATTCCCATATCCCTACATTTATCCCAACACCCTTACGTTTTATGAAAATGCCAATTTTACCCTTGTATCATCAGAAGATAAGTTGGATATTCTGACACATCTTCAACTTGAAGCATTCCGGTTAAATAGGATATTGTTGTGTCTTTATGTATCTCATTAATTTGATTCTTATATATGCAGATCATAACTGAAGGTGGATGGCACATACGAGGGTATAAAAGAGCCACAAGCAACGTTTTCGGCTTGTTTTGGTGCAACATTTATAATGCTACATCCTACAAATATGCAGTCATGCTTGCTGAAAAAAGGCAAAACTATGGTGCAACTGTATGGCTTGTTAACACTGGTCGGTCTGGTGGAAGGTATGCTTTCAGTTATAAATGTGATTATTATTAAAATGTTGATTTTTTATATTCTTTATATAAAGTTAACATGGTTTATGCTTTTGTCAAAATTCAGCCATGGTCCTATTTAGAGCCATTCTTTAAATAAGATTGTTTATAAATAGGGCAAAAACTTAATCTAGCCTGATGGTAACTGATTATATACATTCAAAATAAAATATTGTTCATTGAACATACTTTTAAGCCTTATGCACAAGTTCATCATTTATGAAGGGACACAAAGATCACATTAGGCAGTAGCTTTCTAGTTCTTCCGATGACACGTTCAGATCTAACGCAAAAATGATCCTTTAATGTAACAAAGTGGAATATTTTAAGAGTTCTTTGTTTGACTGGCAGTAATGTAACAAACCAATCATTCATTATTGGAAAGATAATTTAGTTAATTTCTACAATTCCTAATGTTTATCCTTTAATAGGGCCTTTTGACATTTTCAATATTTAATATAAATATGTTATCCTAGGCTATCAATATTGTACCCTACTTTATCTCCTCTATTTTGATATACAACAATAGTCTTCTTGTTATCATTCTTTGTTCATTCTTCTTCTCCCACTTCATTACCTTGCACCAACAAATTGGGTTGTGACACATAAACTTCTTCCTGTAATAGACTGTTCAGAAATGTGAGATGGAATATGGCGTTTATGTGCAACACTCTGATAACAATATGATTCTGGTGTGTCTTTATGTTGATGACATTTTGCTAACAGGAAGCTGCCTAGAAGATATAAAGAAGTTCTGATGAATGAATTCGAGATGACATATCTAGGAAATATGACATATTTCCTAGGGATGGATATTCTATACTCAAAGAAGGGTATCATTCTACATCATTTGAAGTACGAACTTTAACTTCTGAAGAGATTTAAGCTGCAGAATTGTAAAGTTGTTGTGACACCATCAGAAACCAATCAAAAATTGGATTCTGACTCTGATGGTGATTCTGTTGATACTACAACCTTCAAATAGTTGGTTGGTTCTCTAAGGTATTTATGCAATACTAAATCTGACATTTATTATACAATTGGATTGGTTAGAAGATTCACGAGTAATCCAAGGTGGTCTCATTTCCAAGCTGCTGTCAGAATTCTAAGATATATCAAGGGAACTCTGAAATATGGAGTGATGTTTCCTTCTGAAAGTAAGACAAAACCAAAATTAGTAAGTTATTCTGATTCTGACTGGTGTGGAGACAGAGCGGACAGGAGAAGTACTTCTGGATACTTGTTTAAATTTCTGAGAGGTCTCATTTCCTGGAGTTCCAAGAAACAATATGTCGTGGCTCTTTCAACATGTGAAGCTGAGTATATCGCAGGTGTTGTAGCTGCTTTTCAAGTTGCTTGGCTTCTGAATCTCTTGCATAATCTGAAGGTTAAAGTTGAGGAACCTCTAAAGCTAATGATTGATAATAAGTTTGTAATTGATCTTGCCAAGAATCTAGTGCTATATGGAAGAAGCAAGCACATTGAGACGAAGTATCATTTTCTCAGAAGTCAAGTGCAGAAAGGAGTGTTAGAAGTTCTGCACTGCAGCAACTAGAAACAGCTAGCAGATCTTCTGATGAAGGCAATTAAGACATACCAATTTCTTCGCTTGAGAGATGAAATCGGTGTTGTTAGCTTCTGATAGAAAATCTAAATTAAGAGATGGTATTAGAAAGATAATTTAGTTAATTTCTACAATTCTCAATTCTTATCCTTTAATAGGGCCTTTTGGAATTTTCAATATTTAGTATAAATATGCTATCCTAGGATATCAATATTGTACCTTACTTTATCTCCTCTATTTTGATATACAACAATAGTCTTCTTGTTATCATTCTTTGTTCATTATTCTTCTCCCACTTCATTACCTTGCACCAACATTCATTACCTTCTAAATTGACATAGGACACAAGTCTTTCAGTTTCATTAGCTTTAATGATAGTGTTGAGTAATTTAGAATTTGCATCTATAGGACACTTCTGAATAAAGTCTGTACCAGAAAAAAAAAGTTAAGAGATAGCAAGATTATTATTTTACACTAATTACATACACATGGTAAAATAATATCAGAAGAATAACACCTAATGCTTGTTGAAAACCAGACAAAATCTTGGTTCCAGCAGTTCCCAACTCATCAATCTTTGTATACCTATAATATGAAATTTTACAATATATTCATAAAAAAACATCATACATAAGGATGACCTCAATTTATTGAATATCAGGTTCTAATCATCTTGAAGCCATTGGGAGAGGGTTTGTAAGAGCTCTTAAAATCATTTATTTAAAATTATTGAAAGTCCTTAATAAAAATTCAAATGAATTGTGGAAGTTTTTAGAATCGTTTCGTTGAAAATAACTCATTGAAAAAGTACTTCTGAAAATCTAAATTTTGGAATTTTTGCAAAGGAAACCTGCTCTGGACTGGGTCTGCCCTTGACCCAACTCTATGTGAGGCCCAATCCAATTAATTCGTTCAAATCATGCTGGACACTTCTGCCCTCAACTGAGTCGGGCAGCAACTACTCCCTGTGAGGAAACGACCTCACCGCACGGGGATGAACCCAGTTACCTTTAGGAAGATCATCACCGGTCAGGAAGACCTCGAGTTCACGCTCCAATCCTCTCCTCAACCAATAATGGTCCTATCGTATGACCTCACAATTAGTGGGAGTATCCACGACGAGCAGGAGCACCTCACGAGCATCCTCCTTGTAGGGCTAACTGTCAATGCCTCCGAGTATCACGGAGTCTTCGTGGCCCCGGAAAGATCGCATGCATATCCTCCTGATCTTGCGGAGGAAGTCATCCAGGTAGAGGATCACGTGCGGGTCCCTATTACTCACGTAGGACCTGACAGTCTCCATATTGGGCCTGCTTAACCAGCCCAATTAGGAGATCTTGACACAACGCTGAGGGCTATAAATACCCTCTCCTACGAGAGGGTCATGTATTGAACACTTCTGATTCACTTGCTTGCTTGTTCATTTCGGAACTTACTTTAGCATCAGAGTGTCTTGTATGTACCCCCTCACCTCACTCTCAAATTCTTCTCAGAGCAAGCTGTGACGGTCCATTCTAGTCAGATATGGACTTTGAATGTGCAATTGGACCTCCAATAACCACAAGCAATAGTGCAGATTTTTATTCACTTGAGTCCGTCATGTTCTAGGCTAAATTGCAGGGGTTTAAGTGAAATTTTTTAAGTTGAAATGTGAAAATAAAATGTATCTGACATCGAAAACTAACTCTTGTCCGAAAATGGGCTCAATCGGATAAATGGTGAATTAGTTATGAATTTTTGAAGTTTTGGCTCAGACAAACTTATTTTGGGCTCCAGTGTCAACTTTGACACGTTCTTCAATAAAAAACTGGTATTGATTGGAGCATAACCCGGTCTCAAATTTGGAAGAAAAGTTATAGATCTCTGAGTCAGTGACCTTGTGTAAAAATATGGGCCCGATCTGATAAAAATTGACCGAGTTATGAATTTTCGACCCAGATGAAATAATATCCAGCATTCAGGATTTTCGGCGCGTCACGCGCACTCTGGGCAAAAACCGAAGGCCTTTTGGATACCATTGAAACTCGATATCTCCTGTGAAAATGTAGCCAATTCAATTTTTGAAATTTTGGCGCCGGAACCAGCTCAATACGATGAAAATCGACCAAGTTATGATTTTCTGAACATGACGCAAATAAACTTTTGTCACAAATTTTTTGTATAAAAATACTTGATAAATCCGCATTTTTGAAGATCTTATGATCGAAATTGGCTTCCATCCGTGAGAGATGAAAACGTAGATGACGTCAAGAAGGAATTTTGGCCACCGGAACGGATTCAAAACAAGCCACGATCTTCAAGTTATGAATTTTTTAGTGCGTAAAAACTACACTTTCAGCACACTTTTTCACCACGTTTCTTCGGGAAAACTCACACATTCAGAGACCTTCTTTAAAGAATTGAATCTTGAGCCGAACTTGAATTTGAGAATACGTTATCAGAGATATATTGGAGAAAGAACATCTGAATATGACGCGCCGGGTTGGACTTGTGAATCTTTGAACCCCGAATCGTTGCAAAACAGCAAACCGATCTTCAGCACGAAAAATACTCTGAGAACATCCATTGGCGAAATAAACGTCACTTGTAACCTGAAGAAGCTTGCTAAATATACCTTGATTCTATAACCATAAAACCAATGATATGCGTGTATGTAATAATGAAATGTAAGCCAAAAGGTCGAAATAAAGAGGGTAAATTTTGGGGTACAACAAATATCACACTTCAACTTCTCATTTTTGGCCTTCAGCTTGTGGATTTTGGTATAGGCCGTGTCGAGAGAGGCTTGAGAACTCTAGGACTCGTTGTTGAGCGAAAGAGATGTCTCGAGCACCCTTATCACAGCGGCCACGTACTCGGCCAAGTGCTTCCGACGAACCTCCTAGTCTTCAGTCAAGATTGCCTCCCTCTCATCCTCGCGCACGCCGAGGGAGTTCTCCTCGCTGAAGAGGTCACGATTCAGATAGAAAGAAGGCAATACAAAGACCTCCGCGAGCATTCTGTCACCCTCGGGCGTTATGCCTGCAACGTTATCTGCACGCTTCCTTTTAGCCACCAGCGTGTTGATGGGAATCTGGGCCAGTTCAATAGAGGAAGCATGATTTTTTGATGAGCAAGGGAAACCACTGGCCCGAGCGATAGACTTGGCCTGTTCCTGAAGCTGGGTGACTCTGTTTCGTGGCCCAGAAGTGGATGCGTTCTTGGGCCTCAGCTTCAACAGGCGCTCAGAAAGGGATGCCATTTGACCTGCAATAAAAAAGAATCGTTAGTCGAGTTAGAAAAAACAAAAATAGCGCGAGCACGTCCCCGCATAAAGAGGAGCAAATTAACTAGGCTATGCCCCTTACCCAAAAGCCCCATGGCTTCCCCATTTAAGGAGCACTCGTGCAAGGCCTTCATGTTGATCAACCTATTGACTAAGAGATACTTCCCCTCATCATTGAACAACAGGTTGTTGTTCATATCCACGCACTTCGCGGGGGAGAAACTCTTAACATATGCCGACATCTTCTCGTACGAAAGCTGGTCTTAGGCGTCCAAGTCCCCGGGTTTCACTGTATAGTATTCGTGCCTTTGTTCATAATGCTTCCACTACCATTCGAGCGGGAATCTAGCCATAAGTCGGGTAAATGGCCGCCCGTCCTCCACCTCTTCCACACGGGTATAAAGAGAATCTATAGCCGCGTCCGTCAGGGGTTTCACGAAGAAGTACCTCTCTTTAAAATTTCGGACGGACTCCAGGTAAGGCCGGAAGTGTTTCCCGAACTGCTTAAAGGATACCCACGCCTTCCCCCCTCTGACAGATTGTCTTTAGAGGTGAAAGATGAGGAAAAAAAGGGGCAGCGTGGCTCCTATACTCAGGTACTGGCAAACGAGCTTAAACGCCCGCATAAACACCAACGCGTTCGGATGGAGTTTGGAAGGCGCCAACTGAAGCCACTGGAAAACCCCGACCTGGAAATCATTAAAGGGCAGGCGCATCCCCGCCTCTTTGAAAGCAAATTCATACATGGGGAACCGTTTTCCCGGATACATCGAGCATATCCTTCGGTCTCGATGGGGGATTTGGAGCATCCAATTGGCGGGGGCCCTTCTGCGCGTTCCTCAGGGAAATTAAACGCATCCGTCGCGTCTTGGGAAAAGCACGATCGTTTATCCCGAGGCTCAGGAGCGACCCAAGCCAAAGGGTCCTCGTCAGTATGGGGCTCGTCTTCGTGATGGGCGGCCGAAATATCATCCCCGACTGAGCGCACCATTATACCTGAAAAATAGGGGAAATTAGTGAATTCGACATTATCAAATCCACCCTTCCACCGCAAATCAAGTGAAAGGGCGACGAACTCGACCCAAGCCCTCGACACGCTAAAGCGGACCATTACATTACGAGGACATGCTGTCGGGGGGATCACTCATCGAGCAAAAAGCCCGAGATACTTCCTATATCCGATGAAACCACCCCTTGTTACAGACATTGTTCGGGGAGGCCCCCGATACTATAGCTAATGAACGTTCATAGTGTCTGGCACATTCATGAATGCTCGACAGAGTTCATGAACTCCAATGAACATTCATGAGTATTCATCATAAAACTCATAAATGTTCATCCAATCAAGGAATAATTTTGACATTTAATCCAGAAACGCTCAAGAAATATGGTGTTAAGAGGTTATAACTTACTTGGATGAATAACTTGAAGAGAGAATCTGAGAAGTTGAGAGGATTGCTTTGCACAACGAGCAAGGAAATCTGAGAAGTTGAGAGAATCGCTTCACACCACGAGCAAGAAAAGGTTGAGAGAAAACTTGAGAAGATGACAAATGAGACCCAGGGCCCCCTTTTTATAGGCGACCCACGCCCCAAGGGATCCCCCACGAAAGGTCATCATTTCATTGGCCCTTTTTGCTTTTTCCTTCAAGGGGTGGCACCCCAAAACATTAGCCATGTGGCTCAACTATCAACCACGAGTCCCCTTTGGACTGACGAGCATACACCCGACTCTTACGCGTCGTCCCCAGATACGCACGAGGCATATACCCACACGAGGACATGCTCAACATTAGAGTGTACGTAGGGGTACACCCATTCGACCACCTCGGGGACGAAGTAATGCTCGACAAACCAACAACTCCCTCGAGATGGACGTGTCAAAGGGAATCTCGCAGAGGCTTCCCGTCACTAATACGTCCTCTCGAGCAAGCGGTTGACCCCTTCGGTCTCGCTGCCCGCTCATCCATGATCTCCCCCGACGTACTCGAGCTTGACCCCCTCGCGGGCAACAACTCACTTCGATCGGGGGACTTTGTCCGTCTACCTCGATCAAGTCTCTGGTATCGAGAGCTGAACTCAAGTCACCGCCCTCTTGCTCAAGGGCAATAACTTGGGGGGCTCCTGATTTGGATTAGGCCTACACTTGCCCTTCGAACGGGAAACCCAAAGACAACCCAAGTTAGGGACCATTGGGAAACTCCCCATTCGACCGTTGGAGGACGTGGCCCATGTGCCCACGACAACCATCTTAAATTGTCCTCCGAAAATCACGGGTTCAACCCTATTCTCGCGGAGCAGTTGACCAGGGGGGAGCCCACTTGTTGGACTCCATACACACGTAAGCCCTGGCAGTTCCTATTATTGGGCCTCAACGTGGTCCAAGAGTGGGAAACCTTGGTCCAGCGATGGGGGCTATAAATACCCTCTCTCAAGAGGGTCAGGTATTCAATTCATATCTCTAAACTCATACTTGTTTGCTCATTCCGCAACTTACTTTGCCATCAGAGTGTCTTGCAGGTATCCCTCTCATCTCATTCAACTTCTGCCCGAGTCAGCTGTGACAGTCCATTTCTGATCCGGTAAGATCATATTTATATCCAATTTTCGCGACTCATGCGAGCGCACAAATTCTTTACTAGTTATATTTAAAACAAATCTCATTTTCTTTTTGACACAAATTAAATCTGACAGTTAAAAATAATTTTATGTTATAAAATATTTTTCTTTTATTTTTTAGAATTATTTTGTATATTATACTTTGCAAAATTTTATATATTATTTATAAATTATAAAAACTATTACATATATTATCATAATCGATCAAATTTCAATTTGACCCCGATTAAATTTTAAAACTTAAATTCTTATCCACACTAGTTTAATTTCCAGACCAATTTTAAACACCTTGACTCCATCTATTATTTTCAAATTCAAGTAAAAGAATTTAATTTAACTCCATTTCATTTTGTTGTATCAAATTTCATCAATTCAAACACAAACATAAAAAATGGATAAATTCATAAGAGAATTTGTTATGAATCAATGTTCTAGCAAAATGATTCAATTAATGCAAGAAGCTCGAAAAAAATTAGATGAAAAACCAATTTGGATGGAAGAGTGTGTGTGGAACTCATCTAAATTTACTATATCATAACATGTGTGCTCATTGTTAAAAGGATCAAAGATTAGAGACGAAAGGAGTACTAGTTAGTGTGTTATGTTAGTGGAGAGATTTGAATTCATGACCTCTTTATCACTTCAATGTCTCTATGTCCTCCACCCAAACCAACTCATCCCTCAGTGCTGTGATTTTAGCACTCCATTAATTCTTTCAGAAACTTTGTTTCAGATACAGCTCCTTTGCCTGCCTTCCTTTGTATCTTTAATTAATTGGTTCTATCTTTATCTTTTCTAATAGTTTTTTCAAATTAACTCAATTTTATAAAATCTAATTTGTGAAGACCCACCACCACCAAAAAATATAGTTGGTGTGTGTTTCATTGTGACTAATTGAGTATCTGTGTTAGAAACCATTATAGTATTAGCATGTAATGATACCAAATCTTAATGTCATCTATCCGTACTACCCCGGGGAAGCTTACCAGCAATTTCTATTCATATTTGAAAGCAACAAATTCTAACATGATATGATTTCATGCACTTTGAGTGGCATAATGTTATATTTATATTTTTTCCATTTCATTCTTTGTCTGGTGAAAAATGGTTAATCATGCATAGCCATTATGTTTTCTTTGCTGTCCCACCACTCAAAACTGAACCTCACATTTGAATGGTTAGGAATGATTTCCTTATTTTCTTGTTTCTAACCAATGCAACCAAAAAGATGGATTTGAAGAGTCAATTAAGTAATCATTAACAAGTTACATCTATGCTATCATGCCACATCTCCAATAAACTTCCAACATCCCTCTCAACTATTTCCATATCAGACACTACATACGCTTACCGGTCGATGAGGTCATAATTTGTGGAAAATAGTGATTGAATTTAATCGCATGCATCAGAGTTAGACATCAGACACACCAGGTCAATGAGGTAGTATTTGAGGTGAAATAGTGATTGAATTTAATCATATACATCAGTGGCAAACATCAGACATACCTTTAATCTATAGTATCATCTATAGTATCAGACATCAGACACACTTTCAGATTTTGTGTTTTGGCCTAACATTTTTTCTTATGCATAATAATACTTCAAATTAACAAGATGCATGTTCAATAGACAACTGTCAACATTCTGATATGGAAAGCATGTTACATTCACTATGCAAATTCTTAAATGTCAATTTTTGTTGAATCACATATCACCAAACCACGATGTTCATAGTAATCATAGGATGAATGTAATGTGTATTTCCTCATTAGGATGAACAAAATTTAGTAACTTAGTCACAAATTATTCTCTTTTACATTATAAGGGAAACAATTTCTTTAGCACCGACACATCTGATTGAAAGTACGACAACAAGAATTGGTCTAACAAAGGCTTGTATTGCCTATGATTCTGTATTCTTAATCAGATATAATCAATAAAAGCTGTTAAAATGTGAAGGAATAGTTTCTGCATAACTAATGACACTATAATACACAAGTTCTGCAGTTGAAAATGGATGATCACTTAGTACAATTCACAAAAATCTTTATGGCGATAATATTCTCACAGGTCGAGTTGGTAACAAATGACAATCTGTATTTATAGAAAAGCAAAAAAAAAAAAAGTAAAATTTGCACAAGTATACATATCTACTGTCACAATTTTGTCGAAGAACATATGTGAAATGTTCGTCTCTAGTCATTATTTCTTCGGACATTTTTTAGCCATTCGACAACTTCTCTGATGCTTGGTCTCTTGAAAGGATTCATGTTCACACACAAGCATGCTACATCGAGTACCTGCAGCATCTCGCCTTCAAATCCTTTCCCTCGTAGAGTCGAGTCAAATACTTGTTCTTGTTTTCCTTCGTTTTTCATTTGTTGAACCCAGCTAACCAACTCCCTCGAAATTTTCGGCTTACATACATCCATAGGCCTCCTTCCGGTGAGAAGCTCGAGCAAAACAACTCCAAAGCTGTACACATCTCCTCTCAGAGTAGCCACCCATGCCTGTCCATACTCTGGAGGAATATAACCTAATGTACCTACAAGTTCAGTTGTAACATGAGTATGATACGGAAGAATCAACCGCGACAACCCGAAATCAGCAACATGTGCCTCAAACTTCTCATTTAGGAGTATATTGCTCGACTTTATATCGCGGTGCACGATGTGCGGTTCGCATATCATATGCAAATAGGCCAAACCACAACCTGCTCCTTGTGCAATCTTCAGACGAGTCGGCCAATCGAGTTGAGACGCACCATCAGACTTTTCATGCAACCAGTAATCGAGACTTCCGTTCTCCATGTAATTATATATGAGTAGTCGATAACCATCGTGCACGCAGTAGCCTTGCAATGCTACCAGATTCTCATGTTGTGCGTTTGACAAAGCTTCTACCTCAGCTTTAAATTCCCTTTCCATAAGGCCTAAATCTCCTGAAAGTTTCTTGATGGCTAGCTGAGTTCCATTTTGAAACGACGCTTTATAAACCAAACCGAAACCGCCACATCCTACTATATTTGCTTGACTGAAATTTTCAGTGGCTTTTATGATTTCTAATATTGAAAGATCCTTTGTTTCATTGTTTTTGCTGGGGAACAATACCACTAGGCTAGCCTCCCTATCAACCTCAGGATGAACACCGCTGTTCGAGTACTGAGAAATCGATTCAAGCTCAATCTTATCAGAATCTCCTCTTGGATTGACCCTCCTCTTAGAGAGTATCCACAGTGTCAACAACGTAATCAAGGTAGCTATGCCGAAACACACTACGATAATAAGTATGACTATTATTTTCTTGGATTTGGCTCTAGCTGAAGTACTGGTAGTATTTCGTTGAGGAGAACAAGGGCGTTGAATAACGAGACCGCACAATTGAGAGTTTCCTTCAAAGCTGGTGTTGGAAAAAGTATCAAACTGACTACCCGTTGGTATCCGTCCTTGCAGATTATTGTGTGCTACACTGAAAAAAGACAAGAAATGCAATTTATTGAGGGAATCAGGAATTTCGCCGGATAGTTCGTTTTCTGAGAGGTCTAGTTTCTCTAAGTTAATCAAGTTTGAAATTTGATCCGGTATATTGCCAGAGAAGTTGTTTTTCTTCAGGTCCAGCTGAAGAAGGACTTTCAGTTGACCAACCTCGACGGGGATACTGCCACTAAGGCGATTGTTTCCAAGATATATTGCCGGTGGTAGGCTTGAAAGTTGATTGTATTGCAACAAAGAAACATTGTTTGCATTAGCAAAGACAGGTAACTCCAAGTAAGTCCTTTCTACTTCATCATTTGCTTGTTGTGATGTAAGTGCCGGGAGTTTCGTGAGCTCTATCGGAAACAGGCCAGTAAGTAGGTTAAAAGACAAGTCTATGTAGAAAAGCTGAGGTAGTTTACCTAACCAAGGAGGTATCGAACCATTGAATTGATTAAACGAAAGATCCAAGGCCTCGAGTTTCATCAGGTTTTTAATCCAACTCGGTATTTGACCTGTGAAATTACAGCCACCTAATCCTAAAACTTGGATATTTCGGAATCCATCAGGTTCTATCATGTTCGGCATCACTTCATAGTAAAAATTCTTGGAGAGCATAAGGGTACTAAGCTTCTTGAGACCAGTGAGTATTCTAAGAGCACCAGTGATATTCTTCAGCTTGTTATCAGAAATCGACAAGAACGAGAGAGACTCGAGTCCAAGTATCTCAAACGAAACCTGTCCCTCAATCTGATTAGACGCAAGCCTCAATGCAGCAAGCGACTTACAATCATAAAGAGTCGGCGGTAACACACCAGTAAACCTATTGTTACCAAGATCAAGCGTAGCAAGCCTGACCAATCCGGAGAAATTGAATGCCGATAGATTTCCTTCCAATCTATTAACCCTCAAATTCAACACAACGAGATTGTTACAATTCATCAAAGACGGCGGAATCGTACCAGTCAAATTGTTGACATGAAGAAGCAATTTTTCCAATTTCAAAAGCTTACCAATATCCTTAGGAATAGAACCTGTCAACTGATTGGAGTAAAGCTCCAAAACTGTGAGATTTGCAAGATTAACAATTCCATCACCAATTGTTCCATCAATTTTATTCAATGGCAATGATATTTCAATGAGTGAAACAACATCATAAACATCAATTGGGATATTCCCTGATAGTAGATTGAAACCTGCTCTAAATCTCACAAGCTTAGAACATGCACCTAAACCAGTCTGAATAGCACCGTCAAAATCATTGGAAGAAAAATCCAAGAATCTCAAAGAAGAACTCTTATCTACACCAACACAAAAGTTTGAAACTGGAATATGACCTGTGAAACTGTTGTTACTAACATTGAAAGATATCAAATTACCTCCTTCAGCAAGATTCCGAATCAGAGAAACAGGCAATGTTCCATTGAATGAATTACTAGACAAATCAAACACCTGAACAACAACACTGCTATTTCTGGTTCCATTCCAAAGTGGCAATTCACCAGAGAAACGATTGTAACTCAAATCAAGAAGTAAAAGATGGTTAAGAATTGAAAAAAACAGACTTTGAAGATTACCATGAAGTTTATTATGAGAGAGATTAAGATGAGAAAGAGATTGAAGAGAAGTGAAAGTAGAAAGTGAAATGAAACCATTGAGACCTCTAGAGGGTAACAAAAGATGAGTAACATGTTGATTATTTTGATCACAAGTTACACCTTCCCAATCACAACAATCAGAGGTAAAAGACCAGTTAAGAGGTGGGTGAGGTGATAAAGTTGAGATATTTGAAGAGAAAGACAAGAGTGAATCTTTGTCAAATTGGTTACAAGAGGAAGAGACATGAACAAGGAACAAGGTTAGAAATAAGGTTGTTGTTATGATTGAGACCATTAGTTTGGAGAAAACTATGTAAGTGCTGGAAGGGTTAGACTTAGAGGGTGGTTGTGATCTCATGAAGGGAAAGTTTGGGTGTTTGGAGTGTGTGGAAGATGAAGGAGGAAGATGAAGGGAACATAAGGGTGAGATGAACCAATGAAGGAGAAGATTTTTGGAGGTGGCATGGGGTGAGACCATGACCATCCATTGACCATGAAAAAATAAGGGTAGAGAAGAAGTGGGGGTGACGTTTTTCTTTTATTTTTAACTTTTTCATTCAGTAATAATGGAAGAAAATATTTAACAGCAATTGACATAATACATTTTTAACTTTAAATATTAATTTCAATTATTATTTGATTGACTAAACCAATTGTGGCATGACCCATAGGTTTCACAAGCTCATTCTTGATTTATTGTATATTTTAAAAACATTGGTTAGACTAAATGTGCAATTGGATTATTTAAATTGGATGGAGTTGACAAGTGGAGACAAAAACAAATTGATTATAAAAACAAGCAATGAGTGGTTCCTTCCTTTGCTATTAAATTATTAATAAAATGAAAATACGAGCGTTTACTTTTGGGCGGCCAGTAGTGGAAGAGTGGAATTTCTCAACCATGACCATCAAAAATACATGTCATCATTTATTTACAATTATTTTCCATTAACATTAACATTAAGCACAAATTGTAATCTTTATAATTTATCTGTTGGTGAAAGTTTCATACCAGAAACTACTTATAATAAATAAATAGATATATAGATATGTCTATTCCGTTTAGATATATTTTACAAAATAAATTAGATGAGATGAACATGTTAGATAGTATAGACTTAAAATAATGGTGAAAAATATAGATAAAACAAACATATTTAATCTATCATACTTGTTTTATCGTATTTTTTCAAGATTTTAGGATCAAATTTCTACTTGTGCTAAATTTTGTCTTGGACAGGTTCATAAATTTTTATTGAATTGAAACCAATCAAATTATAATGGTGCCAAGCTCTTTTTTATATCTCCTCTTTTACTTCTATGGTGCCACCAAATTGAAGCAACTACCGTATGTTAGTCCACTGGTTTATTAGTTTATTATCTTTCTTCTAGAGCCACTATGAGTTTATTAATTGTATATTTATTCTGTAAATAAAGGTTGATATAAATATTTATATTGTTCCACAATGGTATGATCTCAAAAGATAACTTAAAAGATAAGATTTGTCTAAATCTTATAGAACAAACTTAATTTTATAGCCAAACAATTCAACATAGAACATTGATATCATGTCTTTATGCCTATGATTGAATATTTAGAGCATTCAAAATTTCAATGTGAGATGTGTCATTTGATTTTTATGTGAATTTATAAAATGCAAATAATTGTAGAATACGTGAAGTGAATGTACCATGTACTACTAATATTTTTTATCTAATTTAGAAAGAGAGAAAAAATCAAAATTAAAGTATTCAATAAAGTATAATTCGTTCTTTTGACGTATCATATTCATTAGTTTTGTGCTAACTTAAGTGAGATGTAAGTCTTTGAGATTTGTTTGAAAGTATAGACACGTACAAACAACAAATATAATATTTGAATGAGAAATAGTAAGATAGAGAATGAAAATAATCATACACCGATACATTTTTTTCTTCTACTGATTTATCCCTATCTTTGTTTAAGCAACATGATGTGATGTGTTTATGAGAGTTGATATTTCTTTTGGATTATCCATTTAAAATCTTTTAAAGAGTTTTTTTTTTAAAAACATTTAGCTTGATTTATGAAAATGTCTTCTTTTTGTTTGATGTTTTTATAATCTAAAGAAGTATCGAAGTTCACTCATCGTTGACATTTTGAACTCATCTTGCACCGTATTAGAATGTTATACTTACATATATATATATATATATATATATATATATATATATTTGTTAGTAGTATTAAATATAATATTATTAACCTAAATTTGAACAACTAGAATTTAATGCTCAGATTTTTTTGATAAAAAGAGTTGTAGCAACATTTCCTTTTTGAAAATTATTTTCAAGTAAATTTTTTCTCAAATAGTCATATCAAGCGCGAGATGTAACACCCTCTAAAACCCGCATATAATTTTCGCAAATATTAAAAATTATAACTCAGAGTACATGTAATAATCGAGGAATGCTACAATTCTCTTTTAATAAAATAATTCCTGTCATGCATAATCTTAGTGGTAACTCATACACGTTTACACAGCGGAAAATTTTAATTAATAAAATCAAACGTTATAATATTTTCCAAAATCATCAGGGATTAACACCTGGAAAGTCAACATCTTATTATAACAATTAAAAGAAAATAAACGAGTCTGACTAAAGCAGCTCGACAACCAAACGTTCCCGGAGTTACAACTATCAGAGCATGACCCGGACATACTAGAATAAAACTAAACTAGACACGATAAGCCTTCGCCAAGCACCTGAGCGAAGCTCCTCAATCTGAAATATTCAACAGTAAGGGTGAGCTTCTCAAATATACATTTGGTTATACATTCATAACAATCAATTCACGAAATCATAAGCATCACCCAATAATTAACATATTTCATAGTTTACAAAACCTTTACAAATCATATATCCATGACATATTGCTGTTCATATTTACAAATACCCATCAACATCATCAACCATATATCAATCACACGTGCATACAAACAATCAAATATAACATTGGAAAAATCATCCATTCATGTTATATTCGAGTAATGCAACACACCCATGCATGTGGTACCACTACACCGCCCCATTATATCGCGGGTCACGGATAACTCACCGTTCCATTATATCGCGGACACGGCTACCACCTCAACGTTCCATTAAATCGCGGACACGTATATTGGCCACCATGTTAATTCCACACAATGGGAATTAACAAATGCAACATGATATGTAAGTATGTAACACTCAGCATACTATGAACATCATTCAACATATCATGCACATCAACAATATCAAACATAACAGGATATGAATAGTATGTAACCACTCAGCATACTATTTAAACATCAATCATATCAAGTTACAAATAGCATGTAATCACTCAGCATACTATTCAAACATCAACCAATCACATCAATTATATCATAACTCATGCTCGAGAACATATCTAAAAGCATGGCAATAAAAATCCAACATCGAAACACTGAAATCAAAATTCAGAAAATTCAGAAATTCAACACAGTAGCATCAACACGGGTGCCCGTGTTAAACAACACGGCCGTGTTGAAATATGCCCAGAAAACGCATTTTTTTAACAAAACAGGGGATCAACACGGGTGCCCGTGTTAAACAACACGGCCCGTGTTGAATTGTGTCTGGAAAACACAATTTTTGGCAACACAGTGCATCAACACGGGTGCCCGTGTTAAACAACACGGTCGTGTTGATGAGCGCGGGTCAGATTTTTCTGAACCTGCAGTGGCTCACAACAGCCGTCCAAACGCGGAAAAATGTCGGCCAAAACGCGTATTTCAGTACCTAACGCATCGAGCTTGTACGATCCACAACAATACCACAATATCCAATTTACTAATAATCATTATA
Organism: Vicia faba; assembly: GCA_948472305.1. Taxonomy (NCBI): domain Eukaryota; kingdom Viridiplantae; phylum Streptophyta; class Magnoliopsida; order Fabales; family Fabaceae; genus Vicia; species Vicia faba. The sequence goes on along the minus strand of OX451739.1, from coordinate 332,125,711 downwards.
ATAACCTTAACCGGGGATTAACCGTAACTTTGGGGAATTCTACCGACACTGAGGTCGTCCCTACAATTTCCAAGGTAAATTCACGATCATTAGACATACGCCCAATTCACCATTTGGGACCTAAATTCTTAATCGATTCATGAGAATTGGGAATCCTAATCCTTTTCTAACAAAGTTCAGTCCTACGGTTATCGATCCCTAGAAACATCTAACAATTGGGATTTTCCTACCATTACCCGAATCAACCGTACATAAACCCATAAACAAAGGTAAATCGAGTATAAACCCCCCTTACCTTATCAATTAGCAGCTTTGAATTCTTGAGCGAAGTTCTCCGTTCTTCGTTCCTCGTACCTTCAGAGCTCTATTTCCCCAATTCTAACTTCTGTTTATCGTGAAAACCAAAATGAGGAATAACTTGAGTTCCAACACATAACTTTACTTCTTTTTCACCCCCACTCTTTACTAACAGCATCTAAGCCCAAAACATAAAAATCCCTATATTTCTTATTTCTTCGAATATTCCAAATAAATAATTCTTTTTATTTTATTAATTCTAATAAAATAAATTCCCAAATTTAAATAATTCAATTAATTGAAAACGGGGTGTTACAACTCTCCCCCACTAAAAGAGTTTTCGTCCTCGAAAACATACCTTAGACGAACAGCTCCGGATAAGCCTCTTTCATCTGGCTCTCCAGCTCCCAAGTGATATTTCCATCTGCTGGACCTCCCCAAGCAACCTTCACTAATGCTATCTCTTTACCTCTTAACTGTTTCACTTCCCGATCTTCTATCCTCATAGGCAATGTTTCTACTGTCAGGTTATCTCTTACCTGTACATCATCTATTTGGATTACATGAGATGGGTCTGGAATATATCTCCTCAACTGAGAAACATGAAAAACATCGTGCAAATTCGCAAGTCTCGGAGGTAAAGCAATGCGATAAGCAACTTCTCCAACTCTTTCCGTAATCTGAAACGGACCAATAAAACGCGGAGTCAACTTCTTAGACTTCAACGCCCGACCAATACCCGTCATCGGAGTAACTCTCATAAACACATGATCTCCAGCACTGAATTCTAAATTCTTTCTCCTCTTATCATGATAACTTTTCTGACGACTCTGAGAAGCTCTCATCTTCTCTTGAATCAATTTGATCTTTTCTGTAGTCTGCTGAACAATCTCTGGCCCAATTACCGAACTCTCTCCAGATTCATACCAACACAAAGGCGTCCTACACCGTCTACCATACAATGCCTCAAACGGAGCCATACCAATACTCGAATGGTAACTATTGTTATAAGTAAACTCAATCAATGGCAAATAGCTATCCCAAGTTCCACCTTTCTCTAAAACACAAGCACGCAATAAATCTTCCAACGATTGAATCGTCCTCTCCGTCTGTCCATCAGTCTGAGGATGGTAAGCTGAACTCAATCTCAACTTAGTACCCAAAGCCTTCTGCAATCCTTCCCAAAATTTCGAAGTGAACCTCGGATCTCTATCTGACACAATACTAGAAGGAACTCCATGCAAACTCACTATTTTCTCAATATACAACTGTGCCAATCTCTCCATCGAGTAATCCATTCGCACCGGTATAAAATGAGCAGACTTAGTCAACCTATCCACAACGACCCATATCGCTTCACAATTCATAGGAGTCCTCGGCAACCCAGATACGAAATCCATAGAAATACTATCCCACTTCCATTCTGGAATAAACATCGGTTGCATAAACCCAGACGGCTTCTGATGCTCAATCTTCGATTTCTGACAGATTAAACATGCATACACAAATTCAGCTATTTCCTTTTTCATTCCCGGCCACCAAAACAATTTCTTCAAATCATGATACATTTTCGTGGCACCCGGATGAATGCTCATTCCACTGCGATGTCCTTCTTCTAATATACTTTTCTTGATTTCTGCGACATCAGGAACACAAACTCTATCGCCAAATCTCATAACATCATTTTCATCAATTCTAAACTCACCACCTTGACCTTGGTTGATCAATGTCAATTTATCAACTAAATTAACATCGGATTTCTGCCCGATCCTGATCTCTTCTAGAATACCACTAGTAAGTTTCAACATACCCAAACGAACACACTTCGGAGTACTTTCACAAACCAAACTCAAATCTCGGAATTGCTCAATTAAATCCAATTCACGAACCATCATCATAGACATATGCAAGGACTTCCTGCTCAAAGCATCTGCAACTACATTTGCCTTACCAGGATGGTAATTCAAACCAAAATCATAATCTTTGAGGAATTCTAACCACCTTCTTTGCCTCATATTGAGCTCTTTCTGATCGAAAAGATACTTCAAACTCTTATGATCACTATACACTTCAAACCTCGAACCATACAGATAATGTCTCCACAATTTCAAGACAAACACAACTGCTGCCAACTCTAAGTCATGAGTAGGATAGTTCCTTTCATGAACCTTCAACTGTCTCGAAGCATACGCAACTACCTGCTGATTCTGCATTAAAACACCACCTAAACCCAACAGAGATGCATCACAATAGACCACAAAAGATTCCACCGGATTCGGCAAAATCAGAATAGGAGCACTTGTCAATCTCCGCTTCAATTCTTGGAAACCTTTCTCACAATCAGAATCCCAAATAAACGCTTGTCCTTTACGAGTCAACTTCGTCAACGGCAATGCTAACTTTGAGAATCCTTCGATAAACTTTCTGTAATAACCTGCAAGACCAAGAAAACTTCTGATTTCCGAAACAGTCTTCGGCGCTTCCCACTGAGATACCGCTTCTACTTTCGTAGGATCCACTGCAATACCATTCTTAGAAATCACATGTCCAAGGAAACTAACTTCATTCAGCCAGAACTCACATTTGGACAACTTTGCATACAACTTCTTATCTTTCAACAACTCTAACACAATTCTGAGATGTTCCGCATGATCTTCGTCATTCTCGGAATAAATCAGAATGTCGTCAATAAAAACCACAACAAACTTATCCAGATACGGGTGAAAAATCCTATTCATATATTCCATGAAAACACCAGGTGCATTAGTAACTCCGAACGGCATAACAGAATATTCATAATGCCCATACCTCGTTCGAAAAGCAGTCTTTTGAATATCTTCCGCTTTCACACGAATCTGATGATATCCAGATCTCAAATCAATCTTACTGAATACACTGGCTCCAATTAACTGATCCATTAAATCATCAATCCTCGGTAACGGATACCGATTCTTAATGGTTACCTTGTTCAATTGCCTGTAATCAACACACAGTCTCATAGAACCTTCTTTCTTCTTAACCAACAATACCGGAGCACCCCAAGGCGAAACACTTGGACGAATAAACTTCTTCTCCAGTAAATCTTCCAACTGACTCTTCAATTCCGTCAACTCAGACGCAGACATACGATATGGCGCCATCGACACCGGTCTCGTACCAGGAATTAAATCTATAGAAAATTCCACTTCTCTCTCAGGAGGTAACTCGCCAACATCATCAGGAAAGACTTCTGGAAATTCACACACCACTGGCAATTCACTACTCCTGACCTTTCCTGTTGCATCTAACGAAGCAAGTAACATAAACACATTAGCACCATCTTCCATTGCTTCTTGTACCTGCCTAGCAGTCATAGTCAAATTCTCGACACCAACTGCTTCTGGGAAAATCACCGTCTTAGCAAAGCAGTTCAGATGAACCCGGTTGAATTCCAACCAGTTCATCCCAAGGATAATATCAATTTGTTCAAGCGGTAGGCACACTAAATCCATACCGAAACTTCTACCAAAAATCTCAATAGGACAATTCCTACATACGAGTGAAGTTGTCACTGAACCCGATGCAGGAGTATCAACAACCATGCTACCTCGCATACCAGATATGTCCAGTTTCAACCTCTCAGCACAATCCAAAGAAATGAAAGAATGAGTTGCACCAGTATCAATAATTGCAACTAAAGGTGTGCCATGAATAAAACACGTACCTTTAATCAATCGATCCTCTGGAGTAGTCTCAGATCCAGACAAAGCAAACACTTTTCCACCTGACTGATCCTTCCTAGGCTTAGGACACTGCGGACGAATGTGACCTTCTTCGCCACAATTGTAACAAGTAACAGACTTCCCTTTGCAATCAATAGACAAATGACCAGCCTTTCCACATTTATAGCACTTCTTCTCATCACTCTTGCAATCTCGAATGTGATGACCAGACTCACCACACTTGTAGCATCTGATAGGAGCCTTAGAATCTCCCCCACTAGGCCTTTTCCAACCGCCTGATCTCTGGTTATCTCTACCATATGGCTTGCCACGGTCCATATGTTGCTTCCCTCTTTTATCAACAGCCCCACGAGAGTGAGACGACCGATTCTTGGTAATATCTTCTTCCAAGATTCTGCTACAATCAACCAGATCAGAAAATCTACGAATACGCTGGTACCTGATTCCCTGCTTAATCTCATCTCGGAGACCATTCTCAAATTTGATACATTTAGAGAATTCTCCAGCCTCATCATTGTTGTAGTGAGCATAATACTTTGCCAGCTCAGTAAACTTAGTAGCATACTCACTAACAGTCAGATTGCCCTGCTTAAGCTCCAAAAATTCAATTTCCCTTCTTCCCCGAACATCTTCAGGAAAGTACCTCCTCAGAAAAGCCCTTCTGAAGTTAGCCCAAGTCAGTGCCTCTCCATCCTGAACCATTTCAGTCCTTGTGGCAACCCACCAGTCGTCGGCCTCTTCTGCCAACATATGCGTACCATATCTGACTTTCAGATCTTCAGCACAATCAATCACACGGAAAATCCTTTCGATTTCCTTCAGCCACTTCTGAGCACCTTCAGGGTCATGTGTACCTTTGAACAACGGAGGATTGTTCCTCTGGAAATTTCCCAATTGCCTATCAGCACCAATCACGCCTCCAGTTGGGTTTCCAGCAAGTACACCAGCTAACATCCCCAAAGCCTCAGCTAATGCAGCATCATTTCGTCCATTACCTCTTCCAGCCATATTCCTGAGAATTAAAACATACTCCACATCAGAATACAGTATCGACAGTGTTACCTTGCACTAGTCGCATACGAAAAGGAATGACTGACTCAAGACTCTGGTCACAACGACCGACTATGCTCTGATACCACTATTGTAACACCCTCTAAAACCCGCATATAATTTTCGCAAATATTAAAAATTATAACTCAGAGTACATGTAATAATCGAGGAATGCTACAATTCTCTTTTAATAAAATAATTCCTGTCATGCATAATCTTAGTGGTAACTCATACACGTTTACACAGCGGAAAATTTTAATTAATAAAATCAAACGTTATAATATTTTCCAAAATCATCAGGGATTAACACCTGGAAAGTCAACATCTTATTATAACAATTAAAAGAAAATAAACGAGTCTGACTAAAGCAGCTCGACAACCAAACGTTCCCGGAGTTACAACTATCAGAGCATGACCCGGACATACTAGAATAAAACTAAACTAGACACGATAAGCCTTCGCCAAGCACCTGAGCGAAGCTCCTCAATCTGAAATATTCAACAGTAAGGGTGAGCTTCTCAAATATACATTTGGTTATACATTCATAACAATCAATTCACGAAATCATAAGCATCACCCAATAATTAACATATTTCATAGTTTACAAAACCTTTACAAATCATATATCCATGACATATTGCTGTTCATATTTACAAATACCCATCAACATCATCAACCATATATCAATCACACGTGCATACAAACAATCAAATATAACATTGGAAAAATCATCCATTCATGTTATATTCGAGTAATGCAACACACCCATGCATGTGGTACCACTACACCGCCCCATTATATCGCGGGTCACGGATAACTCACCGTTCCATTATATCGCGGACACGGCTACCACCTCAACGTTCCATTAAATCGCGGACACGTATATTGGCCACCATGTTAATTCCACACAATGGGAATTAACAAATGCAACATGATATGTAAGTATGTAACACTCAGCATACTATGAACATCATTCAACATATCATGCACATCAACAATATCAAACATAACAGGATATGAATAGTATGTAACCACTCAGCATACTATTTAAACATCAATCATATCAAGTTACAAATAGCATGTAATCACTCAGCATACTATTCAAACATCAACCAATCACATCAATTATATCATAACTCATGCTCGAGAACATATCTAAAAGCATGGCAATAAAAATCCAACATCGAAACACTGAAATCAAAATTCAGAAAATTCAGAAATTCAACACAGTAGCATCAACACGGGTGCCCGTGTTAAACAACACGGCCGTGTTGAAATATGCCCAGAAAACGCATTTTTTTAACAAAACAGGGGATCAACACGGGTGCCCGTGTTAAACAACACGGCCCGTGTTGAATTGTGTCTGGAAAACACAATTTTTGGCAACACAGTGCATCAACACGGGTGCCCGTGTTAAACAACACGGCCGTGTTGATGAGCGCGGGTCAGATTTTTCTGAACCTGCAGTGGCTCACAACAGCCGTCCAAACGCGGAAAAATGTCGGCCAAAACGCGTATTTCAGTACCTAACGCATCGAGCTTGTACGATCCACAACAATACCACAATATCCAATTTACTAATAATCATTATAATAACCTTAACCGGGGATTAACCGTAACTTTGGGGAATTCTACCGACACTGAGGTCGTCCCTACAATTTCCAAGGTAAATTCACGATCATTAGACATACGCCCAATTCACCATTTGGGACCTAAATTCTTAATCGATTCATGAGAATTGGGAATCCTAATCCTTTTCTAACAAAGTTCAGTCCTACGGTTATCGATCCCTAGAAACATCTAACAATTGGGATTTTCCTACCATTACCCGAATCAACCGTACATAAACCCATAAACAAAGGTAAATCGAGTATAAACCCCCCTTACCTTATCAATTAGCAGCTTTGAATTCTTGAGCGAAGTTCTCCGTTCTTCGTTCCTCGTACCTTCAGAGCTCTATTTCCCCAATTCTAACTTCTGTTTATCGTGAAAACCAAAATGAGGAATAACTTGAGTTCCAACACATAACTTTACTTCTTTTTCACCCCCACTCTTTACTAACAGCATCTAAGCCCAAAACATAAAAATCCCTATATTTCTTATTTCTTCGAATATTCCAAATAAATAATTCTTTTTATTTTATTAATTCTAATAAAATAAATTCCCAGAACAACTAGAATTTAATGCTCAGATTTTTTTGATAAACAGAGTTGTAGCAACATTTCCTTTTTGAAAATTATTTTCAAGTAAATTTTTTCTCAAATAGTCATATCAAGCGCGAGAGGCTTGTTTTAAATTGTAAATAGCTCTTTTCAACTTACATGATTAGGAGAAGAGAAATTTTTAAATCTTGAAAGTTGATCAATACACTTTGAATGTAACCATTTAAAAACACGTTCTTTTCATCAATTAGGAAGAGTTTGAAATTCAAGATGTAAGAAAAAGTAATAAGCATTCTTATGAATTTTAATTTAACTACAAGAGCACTAGTCTCATTGAAATCTATGTCTTCTTGTTCATTGTGCCATTTTGTAACAAGTCTTTCTTTGTTTATTAAAATAATGTAATTTTTATCAAGTTTGTTGCGAAATATCCATTTAATTTCAATCAATTAGTTATAGGTTTGAGAATAAGTTTTCAAACACTGTTTCTTTCAAATTTGTTTAACTCTTTTTGCAATGAAAGAAATCAATGTTCATCAATGAGAGATTCATTGCTTTTATTTAATTCCATTTGAAAAATAAAAGTCGTAATGTTAATTACCTGATTTCAAGAGTGCAGAGGAGTTACTCCTTTTGAGATGTCTTCTATTATATTTTGAATCAGAGGATATCTTGGTGCTATCCCCTCTTTAAGTAGATCTCGAGTTTCTTTGCCTTTGTCTGTATCTTTGTCTTCATTTGTTTATTTATCTTTGTCTTTATTTGTATCTTTCTCTTTATTTGTATCTTTGTCTTTGTCTTCATCTGTATATTTGTTTTCTAAGATTTTTTCCCCCAGAATACTAGCGGTATCGGAACCCACAATTCTATCTTTGTTATCGTAACAATAAGAAACAAACCCTCATTTCTTAGGAGTAAAAAAAGATAAAACATTTTTATCTCCACTAATTTGAACAATCACTGTCAATATAACATTTATCATTTTAATGTGTAAAGCATACATATATTATAAAGTTGAGTTTTGACTTTTGGTTCCCAAAATATTTTAGATTTCTAGGAGTCTATTCATACCATTTTTATGACTTTTCTGGAAGAAGTGAGAAGAAAAAGAAGTAGGAGTTTATTTTATATTATATTCTTAATTTTTCTTTTATGAAATAAAAAGATATATGTCTATTTTAACCATAATAAATATATTATCCATCTTATTATTATTATAATTGGTACTATTCAGATGACATTTTTTTTAATGACTTAGTATTATTTTCAGGTTGGTAGGTTAAACCATCTTTATTATAAGTTCATCTCTGATTACCTAAAATGTTATTCAGGTTATGTCATATTTTGGTAAATTTATTAAGTGTGTTATACAAATCTTCAATTTTATTTTCTAAAACTTAATATTTTTTCACACTTGATAAATGTATCTATAACATTAAAAGAGATGGAAAAATATATTTGAATTGAAGGATATTGTTTTTCTCTAAGACAATATATTTCTTTTAAAAGGTTTTTAATTTCATTTTGTTTTAAAGAAAGGTTATAGTTGTTTTAGAAATGGAAATAATATCTTTTAATTTAATTGATTTATTATTAAGTTTTTTTTTATTACAGATGATAAAGCGTTCAAAATAAGTAAATTGGAAAGTTAGGTCATTTACCTTATTTTATTTGTTGTCTTCCATGAAAAATTTATTGGTTTCTTTCTCCTTTTCAGATTCATCAGAGGGATTCATGTCGTTTTTGTCCCATGCAATGTAAGCTCCTTTTAATTCTTTTAAAGGTCTTTTGTATCTTCCAAATATCTTTTGATTTTATGGATATTTTGACTTTATGTGACCTTTATTTTTGCATAAAAAATATGTTGGTACAAAAGATGATTTTTTTTTCATTTTTATGTTGGAAATTTTGAGGTTATTTGTCATGGCTTATGAACTTTAAGACTACTATGTCCATATCTTCATCAATTTCAGATTCTTTGACTTCCTTAACTTTGAGTGCAATAATTTTAATTTTCTTATCACCGCTTTTTTCCCCAACAAGACGTTTTAGATCAATTCCATATTTATGTAATTTATCAAAGATGATATCCAAATTCATAAAGAACAATAAAGTAAAATGGAAGAAGAAAGAACATGCCATAAACATTTAAGAAATTGCAATGAGTTTAGGTTTCTAATTGCACCTTAAACATCTAAGAAATTTTAAAATTAAATCTTCATTTTGAAAAGTTATACCCAAAGTTCTTACGTGATTAACAATATGAATGAACCATTTTCGAATTTTGACTATTTTTTCAGGCTTCATTCTAATCAATTTATACTCACGGATCAATGTGTTCATTCTATCAATTTTTACCTTGGTTTTACCCTCATAGATAACTTAAAGCGTGTCTCGTATTTCTTAAGCAATTGTATAGTGACAAATAAAAAAAAATCACCAACACCTAAAGAAGTAGTGAAGATGGTTTTAACTTTCAAATTGTAATGATTTCTTTATCCTTTTTGATCCATAAATATCTAGGATTGTTTCTAGCCACATCAGTAACTTGATGTATGAGAAAAATGGACCAATTTTTTCATAATATCTCGAATATCAAAATTCATCCCTTTAATAAAAAATAATTTCCCCTTTCCATTAACCATACATTTCCCCATTGAAAGATGAGGGTATGTTTAAGGAATCATTTGATGTCATTCTACCTTCAGAGATAATCATTTTCTCAGACAAAGATACACTTCAACAACATTTCACATTTCATACATCATAACATATGCATACGAAGCGCATATAGCACAACCTCATTTTTGAGAATACCATTACACAATGCATTTCATGACATTGTATACAGCTAACTCTTTACCTTTTCAGAAAAGATCAATCAACAGATAATTATAATCAACAATTTTCAACAGGTCTAAGATTAGTTCCTGAAACAAGACAAAGCAACTATCTACGCGACCAAATGAAGCTTCATATGATCTCATCCTGAAGCAACCTTACACATATCCCTTCTCATAAATTTCCAAATGCAGCTTCACACAGGCTCATCCTGAAGCAATCTTACACAGATTCCTTCTCATAAATTTCCAAATGCAGCTTCACACGGGCTCATCATGAAGTAATCTTACACGAGTTCCTTCTAATTTCCAGATGCAGCTTCATACAGGCTCATCATGAAGCAATCTTACACGAGTTCCTTCTAATTTCCAGATGCAGCTTCACACGGGTTCGTCCTGAAGCAGCCCTACACAGGCTCTTTCTCATATATTTCCAAATGAAGTTTCACACTGACTCATCCCAACACAGGCTCCTTCTCATATATTTCCAGATGCAGTTTCACACAAACTCATCCCAAAGCAACCCTACACAGGCTCCTTCTTATATATTTCCAGATACAGTTTCACACTGGCTCATCCTGAAGCAGTCCTACACATACTCCTTCTCATATATTTCCAGATGCAATTTCACACAGACTTATCCCGAAACAGCTCTACACAGGCTCATTTTCATATATTTTCATATGCAGCTTTACACAGACTCATCCCGAAGCAGTCCTACACAGGTTCCTTCTCATATATTTCCAGATGCAGTTTCACACGGACTCATCCCGAAGCAGCCCTACACAGGATCCTTCTCATATATTTATAGATGCAGTTTTACAATGACTCATCCCGAAGCATCCCTACACAGGCTCCTTCTCATGTATTTCCAAATGCAGTTTCACATGAATTCATCTCGAAGCAGCCCTACCCAAGCTGCTTCTCATATATTTCCAGATGCAGTTTCACACGAATTCACCCCGAAGCAGCCCTACCCAGGCTCCTTCTCATAAAATTCCAGATACAATTTCACACGGGTTCATCCTGAAGCAATCTTACACAGATTCCTTCTAATACATTTCAAGACACGACTTAACACGGGTCCATTCCAGCATATCATTCAGATTAAATCGACCAAAGATTTATTCTAGTATTTCTCCCAATCTCTATCAATAATTACCTCTGGATGACATCTATAAGCTCATATCTGACAACTCTTCATCATCTCTCCAAATGACATCTGTTAAGCCCATTTCCGATGCAATCAACTAACACGCTACTTCATGCACAAACAAGTGTAAATTTCTGAGGGCTCTAGTGTTCAATCATCTTCCACCTTCAAGTCACGAATGGCGGACCTGCCAATCTAACTCTTTAGGTTTAAGAAGATTGAACAAGGGCAGCTGTTGTACCCCAAAATTTACCTTCTCATTTCTCAAAACATTTCTCAAGATCATTGGGTTGATAGATGAAATTCGGTCAACTAATAAAAGTCAATTGTACACTAAAAAATCAAACTTTTAATTTTTTTTATCAAATTTGAGTTTCAAAGATCACACTTCATTAAGACATTCAAAAATATGAAACTTGATCATCAAGAAATCAAGAAAGTAAAAAAGTCTTTGGAAAAGTCAATATTTTCTATACTTAGAAATTTTTCTAAGTGTTTTAAACATGATAATTTCATAACTTCATGACATTTTTTCACCAAGATGCAAGATGATTCAAAGAAAACTTTAAACATGAAAGTTGTAGATCTTGATGAATTCTGCAACTTTATATTAGAGGGTTGATGTCCAAAAAATGCTTAGATTTGAAGATATGAGCCCATGAAGTCATGACATTTTCATAAAACACTTGGTGAAATTTTCAACAGATTTTGGTCAGTTTATATCTCAACTCCGTGGCCATTTTTCATCAAGTTCCAATTTAATTTATCCAAAATGGTCAACATCAAAGATGTAGACAATGTTTCAAGCTTTCCAAAATGTCCAAGAGCATGAATTTATCATACTTGAGCTAGGAGATTCAAGGGCGTGAAGTTGGACATCCATTCTTGAATTGCAAGTCATTTTGTTGAAGAACATATAACAAAATCCTTATGTCATGCTGCATAATCTTACTTTGCAGGCCTTTTGACTTGCAAATCTATCCATAATCAGATGTTTACATAATTGATTGAACAATTATCCAAGTGATTCAAGTATTGTTTATTGCATCATTCCATTTATGGCACAAAGGCACCATTGCCATTCACATAAAGCATGCTTTATACAAAGTCATCTCTTCTTGAGCCTCTCAATTGTTTTTTTTGCACACACAATGTCAAAGCAAGAAGCAACATGCCTAAAAACTCCTAGCCACTTCAGATCCCTTTTGTACCATGCATTGGGACATCAAATTTCACATAACTTGGTTGTTTCATCTCAACCAAACCATAATTCCACAACTTGTGAAACAAACTCTCTCATCCTCTCAAACCTTCTCTATAAATAGAGAGACCATTTGCAAGCTAAAGGGCTATAAGTTTTATTGTGTAGACGAGTTTCTCAAAACCCCTCAAACTCTCAAAAAACTATAACTGTCCATAAAACCTCCACTCTTAAGCTTTGAAACCAAAATCTTCAAATCTCTCAAACCTTGAAAATCTTGTCTAAATAAACCATTCATATACATCATATATAAGTTGTTCAAACACAAGAACAACTTCTGTAACATCACTATTACCATTCTCCAAACTCAAAAACAGCCATTTGAGTTCTCTAAGATAATACAACAAGTCTAAGTCAAAACACAAATTTCAGTTTCAAGGTAAGTTTTCTTGACTTTGAAATATTCATACAAGCATCATTAGTGGTTCATTTGTGAAGATAAAATGTAGATATCATTTCCCTGAAGTTAACCATATGTTTAATTTCCATTATCGTTAATCATGTGTTGAGAACTAACTCATATATGCAGCAGAAAAATGTTAGAAGTAAAAAACAACAGTACGAGTTGATGCATATCTATATAAGTCGACACATATTAAGTACAAAAAAGGTTATGAGTCGATACAAAATACGAATGAGTCGATCCATAACATAAATGAGTCGATACAAACCATTATATGTCGACTCATACTGAGTTGGTTTTAATTTCCAGGAGCAAAGAAATGATATGTATCGATGCATAAGTGCATGTGTCAATGCAAAATAAGTTATGAGCCGACACAAACCTTTATGTATCGACTCATATTGAGTTGGTTTTGACTTTCAAGAATAAGGAATGATATGTATTGATGCATAAGTGCATGCGTCAATGCATACAAGTTTTTGTATCAATGCATAAGTGCATGCATCAATGCGTAAAAGTTTTCATATCAATGCGTAAGTGCATGTGTCAATATATAAAAGTTTTTTTAAAAAAAAATTCTTTTTTTTTTCTTTATATTTTTATTGTTATTCATTATTCAATATGATTGTAATAGTAATTAGGTTTTAATTGCTTTCATTCTCCATTTGTAAATTTGTATCCCCCATTCAAGAAAAAAGATGTAATAGCATAGAATTTACATTTTTGCAATTTACCGCTTTCAATATTATTTCTAGTAATTAGGATGTGTATGGAAAGATAAAATCAATCTAAGAGAATCCTAATCTCAAGACAAAAAATGCATGAAAACAAACACTTTGCACACTTGCACCTCTAGGGTTAACCTCACTTGTTGTCTTTAGAAAAATAGCCATGTCCCTCAAACATGGGATACTTTAGCAATGACCCTCGAATATAAGATTATAGTCCCTCGATAACCCTTCGATGTTGCCTTCGGTAAAATGATCTTAGACCCTTACGACAAATTGATAAGGTATCCTACAATGTTGCCTTCTATGACTATACGATGACCCACGCCCGTCCCTTCACATCCAATGGTAGAGCTTGTTATCAATTAATGGTAAGGTAGCAATACATAAAGGAGAAAGAAAAGAACTAAGACTTTTTGAGTAGGTAGAACGTTCATAGTTGCTTACTCACAATCACATTTCAAAACATATTTCAAAACATATTTCAAATACACCAACACTTTTCCATGAAATATTTTCAAAAGTCAACACTTTATATGCATTCTTATAGAGACTAGAATCATTACAAAGTTTGCATAAACGAAGGAATTTTTAAAAATATTTTCAAAACTATCACAAACACATTTCAAATAAAGCATTTCAAAGTGAGCTAGCAACTAAGAGTCTGTAGATAACTACATATAAAAATGGTGCTAACACCTTCCCTTTTTATAACCTATCCCCGAACTCAATAAAATTCTCAAAAGGTCTTTCCTGTTCTTTTCACCCTTTCCTTTATTTGATAAAAGAAAATTCGATGGAGACTCTCGATATCCGCAATAATTACGATAAAATGCAAAACTCTCAAGTCAGTTCTCCCACCGTATAACAACAATACAATAAGGAATAACTTTGTGATATGTTCTTTTTTTTGAAGGTGTATCCTGTATTGCAGTGATGCTTGGAGAATAGCTTCAACCAGCCTACTAAAGTTGCTAAAGATACTTGAAGTTCATCTCAAGTCCACTAATAAAGGCACTTTTAAGTGAGTTTGTTGAACAGAGATCTAAAGATAGTAAGAAGCAATTTATTTTTTCTTCCAACCCTAAAAGGCTTATCTCTGGTCTTTGATAAAGAATCTCTTGATGTGTCCTTTGGAATGATGACCTACCAAATGTTTGAACATGTCATCAACAAGTTGTGCAAAACTCTGTTGGCGAAAGGAATGAAATTGCATATGCTTTGGGTGCTAAAAAATGTGTGTTAATCACATATGTTTAGAACCTTCTCCTAAACTGGAAGATGAGGCATCTCGATTGTGTGTCTAAGAAGTTTTTGTTGGCTGAGTTCTAAACTTCTAGAGGAGATTTATTTTCTCAACCAGGTTCTTCATATGTGGATGTCAAGCTTAAATGTTGAGGACATTCTCTCTGGCATTTGAAAGATTCTTCTGATCTAGAGAAGTCAGATTTGTGTGTTCTTGCTTGTGACTATTTTGATGGAATAGTTTCTGACCGTGTCAGAGAAGGGGACGTTAAGTAGATGACTGGTGGATGTTTCTCATAAACAAGATGAAGATTGTTTACTCAAACTTGATATTATTATCAAGTCTATGAGAATATATAATTCTTGTTCTGGTGTAGTGGAAAAGACATCCAAGGGGTCGTATGCAATGAAGTTGTGTCAACCTAAGTTAAGAGATATTAACTCTTAGTTGTGGTGTGTATCATTCAAAGTGGTTGAGTGATGTCTGCATATTCAAAGTGTTCTTCTAATTATGAAGAGGACGCCATTATTTGTTGTTTAAGTGTAGGAAAATGTTTCTCTGGTAAAGGTATGCATCTGATTGATAACAAATACTCTGACGGGAGTTGTGTATTTGTCTGATGTATTGATGTAGAAAGTATATGAGGATATATTTTCTGGTGCTTCCTGACCTGGTCTGTCAATGAGTACAAGTGTTGTTTCCTTGGGTTCCTACAAGAGTTATGTTTGGATTACTATGGGTGGTGTCGTCAAAGCCATAATAACTGATTAAGTCCTTGATGTCTGAACTGATGGTGGAACATCATTTCAGTTGGTTGCTTATCCTGCCAAAGAAGGTTGTCTTGTTCGAGGTGGAGTGTAAGGTCAAGTCACTGATCTAATCTGGAGTGGTATGTGGGTTGTATATCTTTCGTGTCTGTTTGGCATGATGAAGAATCCACTTATGCTAAGTGGTGTGCAAAAGAAGGATGCCAGACCAAATATTCTACATAGTGTGGGAAAGTAGTATTATCTGCTGTCTATATTTCTCAGAGGGAACTGTTAAGTAAAGAGCTTGAGAAAGTTTTCCCCTGATGATAAATTCTTTGACGAGAGCTGAGTATTTGTTAGATGTGTATATGCAAGTCTACAATCTGAACTCTTTGTTTTAGAGAGTATGTGAGAATTTTTTTTCCAAGTGTTTGTGATGACCTGTATGCTCTACACTTGAGAAGAGGTAATCCTATCAGCTGTTTGGACATCTAAGAGAAACTGTTATTTCAGGTTGCATGTTGTTGCACCTCAAAATTTTCCCTCATATCTTCTCTTCTATTTGGCTTAAACTTTTGCATTTATCTGCATACATTCCATTAGATCATTAACATAACATACATTCAATAAAATACTATGGATTTAAAAAACCATGAGATTAGTCAAACTATTATCATTCTAAGCTCCTATGTGCATCAATATGCTTTGAATTATAAGAAAAGATCAATCTATATATTTGATTCAAGGCATTCTTCAAGATCCAAATACATTCTAAGTTCAGAATTTCATTTTTTTTAAAATTTAATTCAAGTCCTTTAGTTAATTTTTTTTTAAAATCTACAAATATAATCATTTTTATTTATCTTTATTTTTCAAATATTAGTAATTTAGTCTAGTTTTTTGTTATAAAAAATATATAGTATATTACTTTTATAATAGGATTAATTAGGTTTTAATATCCATTTATCATTTAATTTTTTAATTTAATTTTATAAAGATATATCAAATATCATTGAGGGCTATTTGGTCTTTTTATAAGACCTAAGTGACTATGGGGATAAGGTTTTATTGAAGGAGGAGATTAATCAGATCACAACACCAAACGCATAGGCAGAAACGAAATTCCTTCGTCTTTCTCTTCCAATCTCTCTGCCACCTCCTCTGTCCGCACGAGACCCTCCGTCTGTCGTGTTCACCTTCATCTTTCAACACCTTCATCTTTTATTGAGTTGAGATTGTTATAATCTGTGTTAAACTCGGATAATATGCTTCGAATTCGTGTTCGAGGGAGTTGGATAGTGTATAAATTCTGTTTGAGTTCTCTTTAATGGTATGCTAATTCTATTCGAGTTTTCGGGTTTGTGATAACGTTTAATACTGTGATAAAATCTGGAAAACAATTTGATCGTGTTAGAAATGTTATGCTATCGGCGTTATTTGTCGGGCTAAATCTGTGTGGAATCGTAGCGCGTTATTTGTGTCCGTGTTGCTTTTCGGATCAAACTTTGAATGAGGAATTTGTGACGACATCACTTTTTATTTTAATCCTGAGTGAAGTATTGTTATGTCATGTTGGTTGAGCTATATTTTGAAAGAGAGGCTAATGATGTTTTGGATTCATTTGATTTGATTCGAATGAGAAAATTCAAGTGTGGCGTTGTTAGGTATTTCGTTTGTGTTGAACACTTTTAAGATGAATTTTATTGAACATCAATAGGTTCGTGTAGTTACTGTCTGGATTTTGGTTTAGCGGTTTAAGATTTATTTTAAACTTGATTTTTCATGTTGTAATTTGAATTCTCGCTTCTTGTTTCATTTGTGGTTTGAAAATCATGTTTACTTTTGAGTTTAATTGATTGAACATGTTTGAAACAATGTGTTGAATGCTGATTTTTTTCGTGTTCAAGTGAAGTAATAATGCAAATTCTTGATCTTTGTTTCTGTGGTGATTGGAAAACCATGATTATCTTTGTGTTTACTTGACTTTGAACATGTTTAGAATGATGAATCAATGATAATTTTTGTTATTTACATTGAATAATGACTTTGTTTTTTGGTTCTTGATTAAGGAATATTTATTTGTTAATTTGATTCAAGTTTCATTTGGTTTTCAATTCTCTCGCGATTACTAACTTGTTTGTTGATTTATGCAAGTTCTCAAGACGACTCAAGTGGTTACTTCCGCTTCACACTCTTTATTCGCTTTTGATTGATTAATCAAGTCTTGATTCATTTAGTTGGTTTAATTATTAAAAATTAATTAGCCTTGCTAATTAATTTTTCTTAACTTAATCAATTAAGTTTAATCAATTATTGATTAATTTATTAAACTTTCACTTCATATTCCATTTATCCTAGTTTTGTCTGGTTATGCTATTTTTCATATGATGCAGGAATTGAAATTCTTATCTGATACATCAGATTCATCTGACGCACTTTCTACTTGCGATTTATTCTCACTTGATGTTTGATCATTGACGCAACCTTTATGCATTTGAATACTAATTCGATTGCTTTGTTGGTGAAGCTTCTGCAAGGATTCTTGAGTTTTTGCGCGCGTTTGAAAAGGCGACAGACCTCCTCCGTTTGGTATCCCTTGAGATCTCTTTTCTATCTCATTCTTGCATCACTTTCAATCAATCTTGCCATGAGAAGTCGAATAGAGATGCATAACTGGAAGTCCTACCGTTGTAGACAATGTTTGATCTGAGTCCCTTTCTCAAGGGCAATATATTCGCGTAGTTATGAATTGATGTGTGATTGATGTATTACCATCTTCCTTTCTACTTGGATAATTGATGTATTGTCATCTTTTTCTCCTACTTGATTACTTGCTTAGGTCTCCACCTATTTCCATGTTCTTTCTTCGTTGTTGCTTACCTATCTAAGTAAGTATGTTTAGGCATCTTATCTAAGTGTCTAGTGTTTGAGTAAGTGTCTACTTCTCATATGATGTGTGATTATCTAATTTTCATCTTTTCTCTTTCTTCTACCTTGATGACATGATATCTTGGTTAAGTGTTTATTTCTTGAGTAAGTGGTTACTTCTCATGTGATGTTTGTTTGCTTTCATTATCTTGTCTAAGAATTTGATTGCTTGCCTTCTACTTCTTCTTTTTTCTTGTGTGAATAACATGTTCCCTTAGGATTTTAGTTTGATCTTCTTTAAGATGTGAACTAAATAGATCTTAGGTTCTGAACCATACATGATAACATTATGTAGCTTTCCTATCTTCAACATTAAGTCTATTTTTGCATGCTAACTCAGGTAGATCTTTCCCTTTCATCCTAACTTTAGGACAACCATTGCATGATAACATTAGGGCTCTAGTCTCCCTTAGACTTTTTCATTCCCTCTTTTACATCTCTAAAACTAAAACTCTTTTCTTAATCAAACTAAAAAACACTTAACAATAAAGAGGCAAATCACGTGTCACGAGCCTTAAGCACGTGTGGAGCACTCTGGATACGAGACGTCTGACCTGATCATCCAAAGTCTCTCATGTCATAGTCTTTAATGTGGTTCAAATCACCAAATCATTTTTCAAGATAAAAAAGATTCAAAACCAATCAAATCTCTTTTGTCTTCGGGCTTTTCTTTCGAAAATCTTTTCACAAAAAGGATGTGTTATTTCCATTCTACATAAAACGACGCATAAGTTCCCAAAAGTCGGGTTGTAATATGTCAACTTCTAGAGTGCGAATGTAATATTATCTGCCTAAAAAACACCAAACAAACCAAAACACATTTTTAGGTGAAGTGCGAGTGCCCTGATCCCTTATTGCACGAAAGGTGGTACGTAAGTACAAAAATTCGCAACTGCGGAGGACACAACTAATAAAACCTTTTTTTGTAAATACTTTGCATTCATGTATTCCCTTTAGCTTGACACATTCTTTGATTTAGAACAACATGAGTGGATTATGTGGAATACCACAAACGTGAGGGGTGTTAATACCTTCTACTTGCGTAATCAACTCCCGTACTCGTTCTCTTGGTCGCAAGACCTTGATTTTTCCCTTCCCGGGTTTTCTTTGATGTTTTCCTTTCCCTTCTGTGGGATAAATAAATATTTGATGACGACTTCATTGTTTATTTCTCTCTAGTTATCTCACATGTGACTGATGGTAAATATATTGATGGGAGCTGTGTATTTGCCTGACGTATCTATGCGAGTCTGCAATCTGAGCATTATAATTCAAAAAGGTGTATGAGAGTTTATTTCTCTCTGTGGTTCTCTGGTGTGTGCTAGCTGCTGAAGTCGTGTGCTTCTTGAAAGAAGGACATCCAAGCATGATGAGTCATTTGTATGGTGTATCAAGAACTAGAGTGGTCGAGTTCTATAATGTGTAGTTGGTGTCCTAAATGATGTTGTAACATCATTTTTGTGAAAGTTGTCTGGTTTTATGCTTAGTAGTATTATCAGAAGAGGCATTCCTGACTATGATGAGAAGGCTCTAGTCTTGTCTAAAATAGCACGCTTGCTGAATGAATAACTTCATCCAGCTATTGCATGTAAGGACAGAGAAATGATATCAGATAGACTGGCATAATCAAGAGGTTTTTGATGAAGAGTCGGAAGGCTTGGTTGTTCTCTCAAGGAGCTAGAGCATCTAGTTCAAGTTTATCTTAACAAGGGTGTAAACGTGTTCAGTTGGAATACTGGTTATCATTGATAAGGGGAGTTAAATACTTGTCTCTAAATTGTTATTGCAATGGTATTGTTCAAGCTTGTGGAGCACATATGTCTCTCTGGAAGACTGTGTTTGTGACTAGGAGAATTTATTTTTCTCTGCAGACCTTTGGTGGGACTCAATGGATGTCCTGGGTGATGAATAAGAGATGTCACACATATGATATTCTGTACTGGTCAAAAGAAGTATAATCCAGTGGAAGATGTTGAGAATATGCTTCAGGATATTTGGATATTTCTGTGAAGCATTTTTGACATTTTGGCTACAAGAACAAGCAAATAATATCTGTCTGGATGTCAAAACTTTGTTTAGGACATGTTTTCTCTTTGAACCAAACAAGGGAGTGTTATGGACGGTGTGATCAAGCACATGTCTGAAAAAAGTACAGGGAATTTGTCTGACTATGCTTGTGCACGTATTGGGAATATCTTTTTAGAAGAAACAGTCCAAAGACAATAAAGGCAGTCGAGACTGAATTGGATGGTGCATATTTATTTTGGTGGAGTTATCTTACTCAAATAACGTTCCTCCTTGACCAAAACCATCGTTAGAGTCAAGGATCATTAATTCCTAAGTAACTTCTCATTTATTTAAAGAGATTATTTCGTTTTTTCTATCATCTTGTGATAGTTTCTGTTCAAAATTCTTATGGCCTTTATCTGGGTTTGGGTGAATACAGTTTGGCTATGATATTGTGGGGGATATCCTTGTAAAGTATTGGTCACCAATTGGATGTTGTGTTTGTTCTTGCAGTTGTTTTGCAAGGATGTTTAACAAGATGTCTCAACATCATATCAGAGTCTTGTTTCAGTCTTGCTTCAGTTGATGTTTCTTTTGTCTCTTGTGATCTGAGTTATAACACAATTATGTCTTATATTCTGAGTTATCCGAGGTCAAAACCGACACCTCTGAGTCATCATTTGAATTGTTGAGCTTGGTGTTTGGTTGGATCTTAATGGTTCTCTTATGCCTCTTAAGTTTTCTCTTATTCTTCCTGAGAGGAAGATTTGTTCCTGGGTTGAGGGGGAGTGTTAGTCATCTTCCTCATGTACACCATCTGGTGTTGGAATCTGTTGGATCTGTTGGATCCATGATGCTTTTGTTAAAGGAAGGTGTATGTTACCCTCTTCCTCATGTACACCAAATGACTTCAGGACTTTCTATTCCTTTATCCTGAGGTTGTTGTTCTTTGGTGTTGAGTCTTTGTGTTGCAATGGAGCTGATGCAGAGAAGATGTCGAACATGATGTCCTAGCATTATTATGACGGTGAAGAGATGTTCCTCCATGTTGTTGTGTTCAGTAGCCGATGTTGTATTATTATGATGGTGAAGAGATGTTCCTCCATGTTGTTGTGTTCAGTAGCTGATGATTGTAATTTTTTTGCTGTAATCAGAGTTATAATTGTATATTTGTTTTAGTTAAAATTTGTCAAAGGGAGAGATTGTTAGTTCTCTGTTTTTAGGATTGATATTAATTTTAGTAAAATAAATATAGCAACAATATGTTAAATAAGATGTATTAACTTGTTGAGAAGAACAGGTTGAACAAGAAGCCCTATTTTATGAAGAAACATGTTGAGTTGAGATGTTTCATCAACTGAAGTAACATGTCGGATATGATATCCTACACTGAGTCATTCGACATCCTAATTGTGTTGGGTTGGACTATTGGATTAGTTTAAGATTTGACACATGCAAAATATTCTGGGAATATTATGCTATCCTACATGGCGCTGATTTTAAGATCTAGAATGTTCAAGTTGAAATCAAGAAGAATATTGACTTTCTAACTATGGAGATAAATTAGGAAAGTCATGATTGAAGACTTATCTTTACACAAAAGATTATGCAGATTTGTAGCAACTGATATGTTGTGATTCGGAGCCCAAATCCAGTTTGGAAAAGAGTTATAAATAAAAAGTTATTAACCTAGAAAAGTCACCAACCGAAGATGCAAAGTTTCAATTATTAGGTCTGAGTCTGTAAACCACTATCTTGGAGAGTTGGTGTGTGTGAGCCTCTCTAATATCATGTTGATAGAAGAGTATGATTATTCCTTGAGTTGTAAGGTTTTGTTGTTCATTCTTAAGCTTTTAAGCATATAATGCATATTGTTCTTGGATGAAGCTTTGAAGCAAATTAGTCAAGAGTCTTGGCTGAACTTTATGGTTGTTAGATATCGTTGAGGTGATTTAGGAAGTGAGATGGATATTTCTCATATTTAGGGAGGACCTAAGTACAAGTGTCATTGGGTAGGGATTAGGTGAGAAGTTGTAAATGGGGGAGTGTCGCTTTGAACTAATACTGCTTATAGTGGACTTTTCTTCCTGGCTTGGTAGTCCCCATAGTAGGTGTTGTTGTACACCGAACTGAGTCATTATATCTTTGTGTTTTTATCATTCTGCATTGTTCATTTTTGTTTCTTGATTGATTGATATGTCATATAAGATGTTGGAATATCTGTTACGACTCTGGACTGATAAGTTTTGTATCTGTATGTTGTTTTTTGTTCATGTGTTATTTTGAAGAGATCAATGTCTCAACATGTGTTAGCACATTTGTAATCTGTATACCAGAATTTCAAGTTTGGACTATGTAAAAATACATGCTTGTTGTAATGATTGCATCTTATATAGGAAAGAGTTTGAAAACTTGAACGAGTTCCTGAGGTATGGATTGTCGCGCTACAAACAGAAGGACAATGATGTTGATGACGACGATGGTGCAACTAGCAATAGTGTTTCTGTCAATATGATGTGGTACTTACCGATAATTCCAAGGTTAAAGAGATTGTTTGTTAATGTTAGTGAAACAAAGAATACTAGATGGCATGCATATGAAATGGTGTGTTATGGAAAAATTCGTCATGTAGTTGATTTATTGTAATGGAAGAAAATTGATTCCTTGTTTACAGATTTTGCCCTTAAACCAAGAAACCTTAGGCTTGAACTTGCCACCGAAGGAATGAACCCTTTTCGTAATTTGAGTACTAACCATATGCCATGGTCTATTCTTCTCTTAATTTACAACCTATCTCTATAGTTGTGCATGAAGCACAAGTATATGATGCTATCGATGATGATTTTGGGTCCAAAACAACCAGGGAACAACATAGATGTTTATTTATCTCCATTGATTGAAGATTTAAAACTTTTGTGGGAGAAATGTGTTGATGTTGAAGATGTGTATACATGTGATAACTTTAAGTTGCGTGCTATGTTGTTTTGTACAATCAATGACTTTCCTGCATACAGTAATTTGTCTGGAAACAACATCAAGGGTCGTAAAGAGTGTCCTATATGTGAATTTGATACATGTCACCACCAATTACCAAAAGGAAAAAATACAATTTATCTTGGGCGTCGAAGATTTCTAAGACCTAATCATCAGTACCGTAGATTGCGCAAGGCTTTTAATTGAGAGTAGGAGTTTGGTGTCGCTCCAAAATCCTTAACCGAGAAAGAAGTTTATAAAATACAACAACACATTAAAGTTGTCTTTGGAAAGAAACAAAAAAAGCCCGTGGAGAAAAATTCTTGGAAAAATAGGTCGGTGTTCTTTGATCTTCCATACTGGTCTAGTCTTGATGTAAGACATTGTTTTGATGTGATGCACGTGGAGAAAATGTATGTGATAGTTTGATTGGAACACTTCTTAACATTAAAAGGCGAGACAAAAGATACTAAGAAATCCCGCGAAGATATGGTTTTGATTGGTGTATAACAAGAATTAGCCCCAAAATCAGTGGGAAATAAAATCTATTCTCCAAACATGTCACACTTTGTCTAAAAAAGAAAAAAAGTTTTTGTGATTGTTTGCAGGGTATCAAAGTTCTACAATGGTACTCATCAAATATGAAGAAATTTGTGTCAGAGAACGATCGCAAATTAATTGGCTTAAAATCACATGATTGTCATGTCTTGATGCAACATCTTCTATCAGTGACTATCCGTGGCATCTTACCAAAAAATGTAAGGGTGACTATAACCAGAATGTACTTATTCTTTAATGCTATATGTAGTAAAGTTATAAATCTTGAAAATTTAGATGAATTAGAACATGAAGCTGCAATTATCTTGTGCCAATTAGAGATATTTTTCTCTCCATCATTTTTTGACATTATGCTTCACTTATTTGTTCATCCAGTAAGGGAGATTAGAATTTGTGGTCTAGTTTATTTATGGTGGATGTATCCGGTAGAGCGTTACATGAATATTTTCAAAGAGGTATACAAAGAATCATTACCATCCAAAATCTTTGATCGTAGAAGGGTACATCACAAAAGAAGCTATTGAATTTTGTACAAACTATTTGTCAGATGTGAACGGTATAGGAGTTCCTGGGTCTCGTCGTGACATATTTTATGATGGTAGAGATATTCAAAGTTTAAATATTAAGATATTTAGTCGACAAATAGTTCTTCAAGCACATTTGTATACATTGAATAACCTTAGTGAATTTGATCCTTACTTGACCACACACAAAGCTCTTATAAAGGAAAAATACCTCCGGATAAATGAAAAATGGTTGTTGACAGAGCATAACAAAACTTTCGTAGGTTGGTTTAATGAAAGTATTTTTAAAGAGAGTGGTGCATTGGATAATTGCAAATGGTTGTCACGTTTCCCTAAGTTTAGTGTAATTACTTGGAGTGCATGCGATATTAGTAAATATTCATTCTACATAAAATCAAAGGATGATCGTAGTACTATGCAAAAAAGTGGTGTTATGGTTGAGGTTGAATCCATGTACTTTTCTAGTTCTAAAGATAACAATCCAGTACTAGCATCTAGAGCATACTTTGGGATCACTGATGAGATTTTGGAGATTGACTATGTTTCTTTTAAAGTGCCTTTATTTAAGTGTAGGCGGATTGTCATTAAATTTGGAGTAAAAACCAATGAATTAGGATTCATAAGGTTGATCTTAGAAAGGTAATTTACAAGAACAAACCATTCATCATGGCAAATCAAGTAAAACAAGTTTTTCATGTCACTGATCCATCTAACACTAGATTGTCAATTGTTCTTCAAGGAAAACATATTCCCGATAGTACTGATGAAAATAAATATTTTAACTATAAGACTCCTTGTTTAACAATATGTGTACGTCAATCATCTGAAGAAAATAATTTAAATGATGTGTATGCTATTTGTCGGGATTATGAAGAGGGCATATGAGAAAACTAGTAAGTAAATAGTTTATTGTTTTTGTTTCTTAATTATTTGTTTTAGTTTTTATGTAAAATTATAAAGTGTGTGCCATTTTGGATTTGAATTTTGGTGTAATCTATAAATATTTATGTTTCAGATTGAGGAGTTGATAAAATATACAATGTCTCTATTTCAGGAATCTGTAAAATATGGTTCTGTAATGCAGGTGCGGACGACAGTAAAAAAAATTAAATCTTAACCCCTCAGTTTCTATAATAAACCAAGGTAAGAATATTGATATGTTATCCCAGTTCTACAAAACATCAAGTGCTAATATGAGGCGCGTCATTCAGTTCTAAAAATAATAAAATGATGATGCTGGGAATCGAACCCGCATGCAGTTAACTTGTCTCTTCAGCGTTTTAATATTCGAGGTGATAAAGAGTAACCTTTTATGAAGACCTTATTTACCTTGTTTCTGTTATCGATATCAAATGTATTTTATGTCTGACGTTAGATGTGTTTTTTGTAGTATTGAATATTGAACAACAAGTTTATCTAATTTATCTACTGCACCATCGAAGTTTTCACAATTTTCTATTAAACGTAAAGTAAAGAGTAAGAGAGAAAGAGAGAAACACAAGGATTTGTTTAGACAGTTCTCAATCGACCTTGCTATGAGTACGTCTACCCCCATTTTAGTTTAGAAGTGAGATAATGAAAATTAACCATGCAAAATATTATTTACAAGAGAACAAGTAGAAATCCAAGAATCCAAATCCTAAATTAATGGTGATCCTATCTTCTTTTCTTCTCTTGATCTTGACCTCGATCAAGTGAACCCGATACTTCCAATTTGATCCTCTGTCTCACACTATTCCTTTTCAAGAACCTTCGTTCTTCAAAGCCTTCACTCGGCTGAATCTAAATTATGAACGTATCGTGACCCAAGATTTACCAAAGTGATCCTTCGGTTACCGCTACTCCTTCGACCGAACCCACCGTTGTTCGAAGCTTTCACTCGACTTAATTCAAATTGTGTAATCTTGTCCAAAACCTTCAAATCTCAATGATCTTGAAGGAAAACTCCATCTTGATTTTCTTATTTGAAATCCCCAAAGAATTCTCAACCCAACTTACCGGTACATAAATCTAAATTGGACGTTATCAACTTTAAATCTAAATGACACCCAAACAAAGAATGTTTATGTGTAATTTGTTTGTGTATATGTATAGAAGGAAGGCTGAAGATGATGAGCAACACTTTGTATGTTGATAGTTTCATCTCTTGGTATTTAAAATGATGCATATATGAGGTATATGTGTGTGTGTAAGTTGTAGGCAAAATAGAATGCAAGAGGTTTAGAAAAAAAATCACAAATTTAGATATTTTGATCGCATGTGTTGGCAAATGTAAGTCATGTGTCGTATTGTCGGCTCATACGACACATGTGTTAACACATGCAAGTCATATGTCTACTCATGGCAGGAAATTTTCTGCTATGTGTCGACCTGAAGAGCCTTATGTGTCGACTCATGCAAACAGAAGCTATAAACTTTAAAAAGCATCCACATGTGTCGGCTTATAGCACATATGTGTTGGCACATGCATTACATGCTTTAAAAATCATCTGCATGTGTCGACTCATAGGTTTTATGTGTTGAGACATAAGCCTGCATGTGTTGACTCATAGATTGTATGTGTTGGCACATGCATTAAAGACTGTAAAAATCCTCTACATGTGTCGATTCATAACATGTATGTGTCGACACATAGACATGTTATTCACATAAAAAACATGTTTTTAATGCACATAACTTTTTCTAAACAGTTCCTAAGCAACCCAATACTAAGATGCACATCAAGACTCCGAGAATACTGTCCAATATACTTAAATTCTAAAATATCATAGTTTTGACATCATACAAAATATCTTTAATAGAAAAGTACACTCACACACCAGATGTTGGTCAAAGCCTTTTGCATCGATTCTCTGTGTATAAATGTTTCTGTGATGATTTTAATCAGAATGCAGATCAATTGTTCTATGTTTAGTTCTTGAATTTTATCTTCTTTGTACATCACGAAGCTAGGAGAGTTGTTGGTAGTGTTTTGATTTCGAGATGCCATAGGGCTCAAGAATGTTGTTGGTTGTTGTTGAGAGATGGTTAACATTGTTATCATTCCTCTTTCTTAGTTTCTGATTGTTTTTTTTGGATCTTTTGCTATTGTTTTTGTACTGGATTCCACAAGTAACACGGTTGGTTTACAATAATGTATTTTATCATCATAATAAACTTGATCTTTTCTATTATTGAATTCGTTTATATATTTTATCTTTTTGTATTATTGAATTGAAGTAAAATGTGTGCAAAACTCAAAGAAAATTAAATAAAAAAATCACTGGACATATACTTATAAATATATGAATAGTATCCTAATTAGAAGTTGAATTGAAAGATCATCAACCAAAAAATAGACAGTAAAGAACAAAAGACTTTTGTTTTATATATTATCTCATTCTAGATTCAAATATTCAAATTTGAATGTGTGTTATAAAAATGTCAAATAATTATAACATAAAAATATATCATAGAAATTCGGTGTCTAACCTTTAGTTTTAAGAAATATTTTTTTTTGCCTTACTTTGAATAACTTGTTGAGTCATTTTTTAATAGTATAAAACAATTAATTTTGAATTGTTTTTCCCCATGTTGAGGAAGAACACACAAACCTATCACATTCTTTTTATTTCATTTTTTAACAAAAGCAATTACGACTTTTTTAACAAAAATATCTTGAAGTATAGGCATATCCCAACGCATATTATGCAAATTGTTAAATTATTTACATAGGAATAAAATGTATAAGGTTTGAAACAGGGTATAATATAGACAACAACTGTTGACTTGCTTTACACTTGAGGAAAAAAAATTGAGGAATAATGACATAGCTAGGTATATTATTTTTTATAGAAAAAATCGTATGAAAACATATTTTTTTAATTTTAAAAATCTTGTTCAAATTAGGTAAATTACAATTGAATGAAACCAAGTTCGGGTGCACGATTTGATTAGACTATTCAAAAATATAATTATCTGTTTTTGCAAATAAACAAGAAACCATTGAAGAATAATATATTATCGCATGGTTGGCGATCAACAGTTGGTGAAATTTTATATAATTTTGTAACATCTCAGAATTAAAGTATTTTATATATTAATATATAAACAAATTTATTTTATTTATTAATTGTTTATTAAAAATATTATCAACAGTATATTTAGGCAAGACCGATTCCCCTGCTATATATAGGCCAGGTCATATGTGTATCTATCAACTACTCCTCTAACTTTATTATAATAAAAATTGTTTTAAATTTTTTATTGAATAATCAATATATTTAAATTATATATTTTATAAACAATGTATGTTAGTTATTTAATAAATATAAGAAAAATATTTTTACAATAAAATTCATATTGATATTAATCTAATTGTATATAATAATTATTAGGTAATATTATCTATAGGTTAAAAAATAATACTATCAAATTACATGAAAAAAAAATACGGTTATATTAAAATAATCTCTTTGATATATTGCGATAATTTGCATGATGGTTTTGTCTTAATTGATTTTTGAAAACTAAAATATGTGTAGGTCTGATATATATATATATATATATATATATATATATATATATATATATATATATATATATATATATATATATATATATATATATATATATATATATATATATATATATATATATATATATATATATATATATATATATATATATATATATATATATATATATATATATATATATATATATATATATATATATATATTGAATTAGATGTCACGACACTAATATTAGATTAGTGACACACTATTAAATAATTATTTAAATAAAATAAATTATTGAAGGTAAATAACACAAATAATTATTAACTCAGTTCGGTGCAATATCACCTACATCTGAGGACAACTAAACCAGAAAGAAAATCAACTACAATAATATTAGTTTGAAACCTAAATAAACAACCTCTGGTTTACTATCTTCTCACCTAATCACTACACATGTTATTTCTATCTAAGACACTCTTAGATATGAGACTTCTCCCACTTCCCTCCGATCACACAACAGTGATAACACCTTTAATCAAATACGAAAGACATACTTTCAATGACACACAATCCACTATTGCTCAAAAGTTTATGAGTGATTGACAATTACAACTCAAATAAAGTGCAATTCAAGCATCCAAGAGATACATGGATGACTCACAATAAACACAGTCCAACTCTACTATATAATCGGCAATAAAGAACAAAGAACAAACTAAATCCTAAAATAATACTCTCACATGCACGACTTAGTTGTTGAATAAGATTTAGAACCGTCTTTTATATAGCTAATGAAAAGCACGGGCTTTGGATTCTTCATTCAAATGAAACACATATCCAAAACAACAGCTGCAAATCTTCTGCACGAAAATAGGAACAAAATAGAATGTTTCCTAAAAAGTCTCAAATCTCATTTTTATGAAATAAAAGCACTTTTGAGATAGAACTAATGTTCCTAAAATAACTCTCCTTGGACTGCGACAGTATGAGAACTAAAATAATACAAAATCTCATATTTTAAAAACAAATCTTCCAAAGTAAAACCTAAACATGCACTGATGTCTGAACCAACATGTCATGACATTGTCCTCAACATCTCTGTAGTGATGTCTAACCAACATGTCAAGACATCTTGTTGAGATACATGTTTTAATAAAATTGCTGCCAATCATAAAATCACAGACCTAACAATCTTTTCCTTTGACAAATTTTGGCTAAAACAATATTTGCATAAAGTAGTTGGAGATAAGGAATAAAATATCAATAAACAACCATAAAACACAAGATACATAAATCACATGCATACTTAGTATATCAGCACAAACAGATCATAGGCACACACAACAAGGAAAACATACAAGAATGAAGAGAGAAATAAACTCTCACACTCTAAAATTCCTTCAGAGACCAGGTGTCATGACATTCTGTCTGATATTACAACAACAACATCACAACAACACATTATAGCACACAAGAGAGAAATAAACTCTCAACACACAAATACCATGCTTCCCCTTAATCTCATGATCAACACTGATCAACAAAATAAAACTTTCTCCCTTTGTAACCCATGATCATACTCTCCCTCAAGGAAGCAAGCTTCACACACATACCATAAAAAAATTTAGACATTGTAAATCAAATCTTCTGATAGCTTCAGCTTGAAACATATCTTCATAGAATAGAAACAAAACATGCTGCAATGTCATAGTAACATGTCACGAAATCTTGTCCAACATCTTTTTGTACATATTATTTTACCAAAATGCAGCCAACAAGACGAAACCTAACAATCTCCCACCCCCCCCTTTGGCAATATTTTGGCTAAAACAACATTTGCACAAAACACCCAAAAACAAGCAACTCATAGGAGAGATAAACAAGCAACATTATTTCAAGGAAACATCTTCAATATAATGCACAACCAAAATATGAGCTACACAAGTTCACACATCAGAGGCATACATAGCAGAAAAAACACACAACCTCACAAAAACACAAATAGCAGAGATAAATAAATTCTCCCACAAACAACTTCAGCAAAAACATTCAAGACAAAATGTAAAGACATCAAGCATATACTTCTCTGTCAGCACCAAAACAATATGCTCCCCCTAAACTCCAGATCACAACAGCTCCCCCTAAACTCCACAACAACATCAAGTATATGTACTATAACAACAACTACTCCCCCTTTTTAGTCAAAAAGTTGACAAAACAACCTCTTTGTATTCCTTTGACGTAACATAAACACATATTCCCAGCAACTTATCTTACCTTTGTCATAAAAATTCATGTACTTCTTCACCAGTATCTTATAACCAAAACCAGCAACCTCAATTAGATTCACCACCTCCTTGTAGTTAAGAACATCCTCTTGATATTCTTCAGATGTCCTAACATTAACCATGACAGTTTGTAAGGACTACCCTGAAATTTTGTGCACCACTAAATGGAGGAAATATGAAGTATTTGTTACACTCATCCACATCTGTAATTACTATAAATCCTTAACAATGCAAATTCTCAATTCAATTCTTGATTTCTCAAACTTATTTGTATCCAAATCCTTAGTAAATATATCTTTCAGTTGTTTCTCTGTGGCCACATGTTCAAGAGACACAATTTTGTCTTCAATAAGATCCCTAATAAAATGATGACGAATGTCAATATGCTTTTTCCTCCTATGTTGGATGAGAATCTTGGATATGTTGATTGCACTCATACTGTCATGACATCCTTCTTGACATTATTTTCCCGTAGAATTTGTTTCATCCAAGTCAATTAAGAGCAATTATTTCCTGCAGCAATATACTCAACCTCAACTCCCCAGTCTGCATCAGAATATCTTACAAGCATATAATTAGTACTATGAGAGTATAACATGCCATAACACTAGTACCATTGATGTATTTCAAAACCCTCTTCACTTAATTAATGTGACTCATTTTAGGCTCAACCTGATATCTTGCACAAACTTCTGCTGGCTCAATGTTGGACTCAATGTCTGCCTCATTTTCTGGAGCAACAATTTGCTGAGATGATGTTCCAACATCTTCTTCGACATCAATCAATGATTGAATCATAAACCACTACATTAATAGATTTCATCATGACTTTGGTTCCGGAGTTAAAATCTCTATAAGCTCTACTATTTTTAGAGTAACTAAAAAATATTCCTTCATCACTTTTGGGATCCATCTTTCTCCTTTGTTTTCTTTGAAGGCGTTGACAAAGGTATTTGAAGACTTCAAAGATATATTATTTTTCTTTGATAAAGTTCACCCATATAAATCTTGGAAAATCATCAACAACCACATAGACATACCTCTTTCCACCAAGACTTTCAACTTGCATTGGCCCCAATAAATCCATATGAAGAAGTTCCAGAACTTTTAAAGTAGTCAGATGATGAACCTTCTGGTGTGACATCTTGGTCTGCTTTCCAATTTGAAACTCACCACAAATTATTCCTTCCTCAATTTTGAGATTAAGAATGCCAATCATAGGCTTATTTAGACATAATCATACCTTTTAGATGCAAATTGACAAGTTTTTGATGCCACAACTTGACTTCATCTTTCGAACAACATACATGTGGAGGAACAAGTAATTGCTTGAGGAGTCCAAAAGTGGAAATTATCCTTAGACCTGGTTACCCTCATCAGTACTTCACTCTTTTCATTAGTGACCATATATCCAAACTTAATGAAATTAACTTTAAGACCTTGGTCACATAACTGAATGATGCTTATCAAATTAGCAGTCAGACCTGTTATAAGAAGCACATTATCAAGCATAGGGAATCCTTCACTGGCTAGTTTTCCAACTCCTTTAATTTCTCCTTTGGCACCATCACCAAAAGTGACATAACTAGTGGTGTAAGACTTAATGTCCACCAAGAAATTCTTCACTCTTGTCATATGCCTAGAATATCCACTATTAAAATATCAGTCTTCTCTAGATTGTGAGGGTAAAGTCCCTCTATAAGTATTTTAATGATGTCAAAACGATTATTAATCTCTCTCTATTTGGGTCGGTCCTATGAACAATCTTGCAATGGAATGATTGGAATGAAGATCTCCAGAAACACTTATTTTTGAGAAAATTCAATATGTGCGTCGACTCAAAGATATGTGCGATCGAATCATCATCTTCAATCAAGCCCTGGATGTGTCAGGTCGACCCTTTCGGTCGACTCAAACTAGAAATCAAAACATTTAAAGTTTGCGTCCAACCTGGGAATCAAAATATTCAAAGTTTGCATCGACGCAAGTCCTGAAGCGGTCGATGCATTGCACTTTAAAATAGTTCTCCCTGGGTGTGGGTTGTGTCGCGCCAACCCCTACTTCTGGTTGAGTCGACCGCTCACTGGCCTCATATGATTTTCTACTATGTTTGTGGGTCTTGGCTATTAGGTAACATATATATATATATATATATATATATATATATATATATATATATATATATATATATATATATATATATATATATATATATATATATATATATATATATATATATATATATATATATATATATATATATATTCATTATGCATCATTATTTGAAGTAAACAAGAACTAGTGAAATATACACATAGTGCTCATCACCTTCATCCTCTCTTCTACAAAATCAACATCTACACATAATCATGGTTGTTGATTCAAGAAAATTGATGTGGTGATAACGTTCAAATCATGGATTTAATTCAATTTGGGTTGAGAATTGTGGGCTGCTCTTGAATAAAATCATTTGGATTTTCTCCTCCAAGATTCCTATTGGTGCAGGGGTTTTTACACAAGTCTCTGTGTTGTACCCCAAAATTTTACCTCTCATTTATCAAGACTTTTCTCACAAGACTTCTTGGACTCAAGACAAGATTAGGGTTTGGTCAGCTCAAGACACCTCATCTTGCACTGACAACCTAAAATTAGGGTTTAAGTTTGCACAAGGATTTTTGGACCACCAATGCTTCATTTGACTTTCATACACCATCTTGGACCCCTAAGATTGCTCATGTTAAGTTTCAAGCCTTGAATCACATTTTTGACCAGTCAATTGGACAGTTGACCTAAAAATCAGCTGTATTGGGGAAAAAGTCAACCATGGCCAATTTACAGTCAAACTTCATGATTTTTGATCCACAACAACATTTTAGACTCATATGTACAATTTGATCAAGTTTGGATCACAACTCCTCAAGAAATTTGATCAAATCATCAAAAGGGCAAAATGGTCAAAATTAGGGTTTTGACTGAGAAAGGGCAATTTCTGATTTTTAACCTAGCCAATAATCAATTGGATTCAAACATGATTTCAAGGGTTCAATGGAATCATCTTGACCTAATTACATAGTTCAAAAGATCTCAAGTACATTGGATTGACAGATGAATTTTGCAGTCAACTGATCAAAAGTCAACTATACACTGAAAAGTCAAACTTTGACTTTTTGGTCAAAATCAAGTGTCAAGGGTCATAATTCATCAAGATATGTCAAAATGTGAAACTTGTTCACCAAGAAAACCAATTTTGGAAATTAGGGTTTTGAATTTGAAAAATTTCATAACTTAGAATTTTTCTAAGTATGGAAATTTTCTTATTTTTTCCCAACTTTTCACCACTTTTTCACCATGATGCAATTTGATTCAAAGAAAACTTCCAACATGAAAGTTGTATTCCTCCATGAAATATACAACTTTTATTCACAAAGTTTTCCCAAAATATGCTTGGATCTCAAGTTATGAATTTGTGAATAGAGGTCCATGAACTAAATGACTTAGTGAAAATTTGCCCTAATTTAGGCAGGTTTTTGACCCAACTTCATGGACATTTTTCACCTAGTTCCAAGAGGTATCTCAAATTTCATTTCAAATATGGATTGTAGAGCACATTGCAAGCTTTCCAAAATGTCCAAGAACTCTCCAAGGTCATTTGTGGTTAGGGAGAATCGAAGAAGAGAAATTAGCATTTTATCACTTTTGTTCATGCCATTTTCACAAGGTGTCAAGTTGCAAATCTGATCTTGGATGCTTGTACCTTGCATTACAGGTCCTAAACTCATTCTACACTCCATAATTAAATTCTAACTTAGAAGATAAAGGCTTTATTTTTGCTTTTGGAACATTGTACAAGAGATAATTCCATTAATGGCATAAAAGACACATTGTTATTTTCATAAAGGCAAGCTTTTGCAACTTTATCATTATTGAGCCTTGGAGATGTCCCTTTGGTGTAGGAATTTTCCACAAATTTTAAGCAACTTGTACAAGCCCTTTGCATATCACAAGCAAGCAAGGACATGCCTGTTAGCATGGTCACTTCAACTTTTCTTCAAGTGTAAGAAAGTTGGCCAAAAGTGCTAGAACTTGTACAGCTAGTGAGAGTGGACTTTGTATCCATTCTATACAAATATACCAAGTTATTACAATGCAAGACACGAATTGATAGCATCCAAAACACCCTAAAACTCAAAAACTTCATTTTTCTGCCCAAACATTGTAGTTCTGCAAAATCATTGCCAACTTCATTTTGGCTCGTGCGTTTTGCCCTTTAACACTTGAAATATCTTATCCACATCATATCAAAGCTATCCAGGCCTTTACATTGTTGTTGTAACCCCTGTTTCAGCCATTTCCATTTTCACTTTGGAAGCTTGCAACTTGACTTCTACAGAGAGTTTTGGCCATCCACAAAGCAAGCTAGGTGTTGGAATAGGTTGAAGGAACTTCAAGGAAGCTCACACAATCCTCAGGCCTCATTCAAAGTCCCCACATTGTCATATCTAAATCCATCCGAAGGAGGTATTTTTCAAAACTCTATCTCTTTATTTAGACATCCTCAAGCCACGATTTATGAAGAAAAAATGTAGCCCTTATCATGGTGAAGCTGTACATATGCATACTTGTCATTTATATTAACTGGGCTAAGAGAATTTGAAGCTTGAAGTTGCTGAAATATTTAGGTCACGATTTAGGGTCATTAAAATTCTCCTTGATCTTTGAGAGTTAGCTTACAAATTTTATATCATTGGAATCGTGATAAAAAATGCTACATGTTTCATGTTACAAGTTTTTGTTTTTATGCAAGCTTCTGAGAGTTACAGATTTGAAGAAAAACGCGCGTAGAGCTGAAGGATAGGGACGAAGATGACTGGCTTGGGCCTTGGCGCGCCTAGGCCTTCTATTTTAATTTTTGCACCCCCTGACCACTATTTGCACCCCCTAATTCTTGTTTTATATTTTTTGCATTTTTCTTTATATTTTCATATTTATTGCTTTTATTCATTTTTTCTGAACATTAAAAATCCTAGAAAATAATTAAATAATTTTTTGCAATTTTATTTTATTTTATATTATTTTTTTACATAGAAAATGGTTTATTAGAATAAATATCCTTTATTTTCTTAAATAAAATTGTAAATACCTTTAAAAATACTATACATTTTTTATTTTATTATTTTACACATAAAATATTTATTTTTTTACACATACTTAATTTTTAATATTGACATATAATATTATTCATTATTTTCTTGTACAAAAAAAAATGGATAAAATAATAATATAGAACATATATTTTATTTTAATTGAAAATTAGGGTTTCACCCTTTCAAAAATAATAATATTTTTCTCTTATTTTTAGGGTTTAAATAAGTCATTTTTCTCATACAAAAAACAAATACAAAACCTTTTTTGCATAAATACATTACATTGCATATTTAAATATTTGTATATTTATTTAATTCGCACAATATTCAATTGGGTTGTAATAGTATTTTAGGGTTTATTTTGTGCAATATCCCCATTCAAAAACTTGTATCCCCCCTCCCATAATAATTGTTGTAATAGCTTAGTTTACATTTACGCAATTTATTACTTTCTTACCATGTTTAGTAAATTAGGGTTTGCATGACAAGACCAAAAACAAACAAATAGAAAAGATCTAATGCAAGACAAATGCATGTAAAATGACACACATTGCACATAAGCACCCTTAGGGTTTCACCCACTTGGTTGCCTAAATAAAATGGCCGTGTTACACATGCGAAGTATCTTGGCAAAACAATACAAAAATAAGATCATAGTCCCTCGATGACGCTATCAAAAGGTTGCCTAAAACAATATGATCTTGGTCCCTCAAAAATGCTAAAGATACTTGGCAACATTGCTATCATAGTCATACAATGACGCACGCCCGTCCCGTTTAACATCCAAAGATAGGGTTGTCTACCAAACCAATGGTAGGTCAACAATGTCAAAGGAATAAAAATGTACAAGAAAGACATTTGAGTAGGTAGATAGCTTCTAAGTTACTTGCTCCTTTCAAAATAATCCTTGCTATTTTCTGTGATACGGTGGGAAGAACTGACTGTTTTCTAGAATGCTGGTTTGCGTTTTGCGTTTGTGTTTGCAAAATGTCGCGGTAAGCAAGAGTCGCCATCGACTTTTATTTTATCCAACAAGGAAAGGAAAAAAAGCACAGAAAAATTCCTTTTTCGAGATATTTCTGAGTACGGGGGGTAGATTTATAGAAAGGGAAGGTATTAGCACCCTTTTTATCCGTAGTTATCTACGGGCTCTTAGGTACTTGCTCATTTGTTTTCAAAATTTTTTTCTTTGTGTTTGTGGATTTTAAAAAAAAAAATTGTTTTTAACTTCGATTTAACTCTTGCTTCTGTCCTCAAGAGTGTAATGAAGTGTTTTTTGAAAACTTGTTTGTGAAAGAGTGTAAGTGTGAAAAAAAGTTTTGTTTGGAATGAGCAAGTACTTAAGAACTAATCTACCTACTCGAAAAAAAGAATCGTTCTGTATTCTTTTCCTTTAGACAATGCTATCCCACTATTAGTGAGTAGGTAGCACCGTCGTTGGAGTTTGAGGGTCAATTCGAATGAGGGACATACGGTCACTAAAGCAATGTTAGGACGCCTTAGCGATAACCCTAATGTCTTAGATCATTTTTTTGAGGCAACAATATCCGAGGCAATCATTTCGAGGCAACTATGATCTTTTAGACAAGAGGACGACCTCTAAAATGACCTATACTTAATGACCGTGTACGAAGGCAACCAAGTGGGATGCACCCTAGGAGTGCGCATGTGCGAGTGTGTTGATTTCAGTTATTTTTATCTTTTCACATGTTAAGGGTGATCTAACTGTTTTTTAAATTAGGCATTCATTCTTGTCATGCAAGCCCTATTAACAAACATCTAACAGTTGAATATTTGCAGAAGTTAAAGTGCGGAATTTAAACTAAACTATTACAAGGCGTCGGGTATTTACATCGCCAAAGACAAACCCTTTGAAATTAAAAGCGATAAAAAATAAATAAATGTCCTAATTTAATTATTACAAACCGGGAGCAGATACAATAATTGGATGAAGAAAAATAAAGCGCGGCGCGAAATTAAATCGGATGCGAAATTAGGGTTTTGACCCTCTTAAAAGAAAATGTTTTGTTGTTTTTATTTTTAAGAAAAGAAATTAAGTCCTAAATTAAATACTAAATTGATTATTAAATTAATTAATGAAAAATAATAAATGACATATTTTTTGGAGTTTTTTTGTTATTTTAGGAAAGAAATTAAAATAATTAAATTAATGATTAAAACCTATTAATTCTAATTAGTTTTAAATATTTACAAAATAAATTAAAGTTATTCTATAATTTAAAACCTAATTAATTAGTTAGTATTTATTAATAAAAAAAATAAAGTTCTGAAATTTAATTGGATAAAAAATAATTTTGGTGATTTTTGATAAAAAAGAAATTATGTCATTGGTTAGTAATTAAATTAAAACAAAATAAAAATATTAAATGAAAATAAACAAAATAAAAAAGAGTGAGAATGGGCCTGTTTTGAGAGTGTAGATAGCAATTTTGTTGGCCCAATAATGCTGATCCATTGGACTTTTTCTGATCCAGTGCACATGCGTTGACTGGCCTAGGGTGTGCCTTCAAGGCTTGGCCACCAGATCTGGCCATC
Organism: Vicia faba; assembly: GCA_948472305.1. Classification (NCBI taxonomy): domain Eukaryota; kingdom Viridiplantae; phylum Streptophyta; class Magnoliopsida; order Fabales; family Fabaceae; genus Vicia; species Vicia faba. The sequence continues at coordinate 332,086,623 of OX451739.1, read as the reverse complement.
TGGCCATCTGGCACGTTAATTAGTGAGTGTCCATGATGGGTCTCAGGCTTGAATGCACACCAGATTTCCTGAAAACAAATGTTATGAAGAAAATAGGGGGACCTGGGATTCGAACCCAGGTCCTGAAGAGAATTTTATGCCACGCTTGCCACTGGATCACACGCTTCTGTTTGTTAGTATAATATAAACAAAATATAATATATAAAACAAAAACCAATGGACAGAAAAATATAAAAAAAAAGAACGCGTGTTGTTTGAATGGTCAAATGGGGAAGCGACAACTCATCATCCCCTTCCTTGAACCGTAGCTAAAAACCAAACAAGCTATACCCACGGACAGATGTCCGTCACTAAAAACCAGGCATCTCTAAAATCATGTGCAGGCCATGGAAATGCATTCTAGTACCATGGTTGAGTTCATCTCAACCTGCTGATCATAACCATAGCCATTATCATGGCCAATTTTTCCTAAAACAAAAAGCCCTAAAAACAAACACAAAACCCTAGCAATGGTGATCCATGATATAGGTTAGATAAATGAAATTGGTTATTGTGAAAAGCTTGCAAATGATGTGGTGAATCAGAATATGCAATTATTTTATGCAATGGATGCAAGAATAGCATAAACCGAATTCAAGAACAGGGCGGCTTCGTGAATGACTTACAGCGCTTGGGATGGTCTGGAAACGCGTGATTTTGATTGGTTTCGCTTGGGGAGATGGCCAGGAAGAGATTGAGACCAACACCAAGCCTTGAAATTGCCTCTAGACTTGATTTCGATCTCACACTTTTTTGGTGTTTTTTGCAAATTTGTTCTTTCTCTCCAATTGATCTCCAACCCTATTTTGGTCTACACACGACCCTTATGTATTGCTCAATGCATTAGGTTTGAATTTGCTGTCCAAATCTCCCTCTATTAATGCTTTGATATTTGATTTGATCTTCCTTTATCAACCTTCCAAAATTGGTCCAAATCCCATATTTTTGTACCCTTATGCCTTGATACGAGTTTGATGATGGCAAGTTGTATAATGAAACCTGAAATCACCACAAAATCTTTGTTATCAATGCTTTTGGATTTTTATTTGATTTATTTTGATTTAAATCAAATTAATTCAAATAAAATCAAAATAATTAATAAAAATATGATATGGACACATGGCCAAGTATGTATGTTGTACCCCAAAATTTGCCCTCCCATTTTCTCAAAATTTTCTCATCACAAGGCCCTTGGAGCTCAAGATCCAGTTAGGGTTTCCTCTGCTCAAGACTTCTCCTAATACTGTTGACCCAAATTAGGGTTTGTGTTTGCACAAAGATATTTTGACCTAAAATGCCTAAAGTGACTTTCATGCTTCATGTTGGACTCCCAAGTTTATCCATACCAAGTTTCAAGCCCTGATTCCAAACTTTGCCCAGTCAATTAGACAGTTGACCTAGAAATCAGCTGTATTGGGGAAAAAGTCAACTGTGGCCAATTGACAGTCAAACCTCATGAAAATTGACCCACATCAACATTATGAACTCATATGAACCATTTGATCAAGTTTGGATCACAATTCCACAAGAAATTTGATCAGATCACCAAAAGGGCAAAATGGTCATTTTTAGGGTTTTGACTGCACAAAGGCAATTTTTGACTGTTTGACCAAGCCAATGGAAAACCAAGCTCACATATTGACATACTCAACAAGTCCAAAAGATCCCAAATGCACAAGATTGACAGTTGAATTTCCCAGTCAATTGATCAATTTTGACTGTATACTGAAAAGTCAAACTTTGACTTTTTGGTCAAAATCAAGTGTCAAGATCCATTTTTCATCAAAACATGCCACATCATGAAACTTGTTCATCAAGAAATCAAGAATTGCAAATTAGGGTTTGAAATGAAGATTTTTCATAACTTAGAATTTTTCTAAGTTATGAAAAACCCTAATTTTTTCCTAACTTTGTCCCACTTTCTCATCAAGATGCATTTGGATTCAAGGAAAAGTCAAAACATGAAAGTTGTAGTCCATTGCAAAATCTACAACTTTGATTCACAAAGTTTCCTCAAAAGAAGCTTGTAGCTCAAGTTACAATTTTTGGAACAAGGGTACCAAACCATTCTTAACTTAGAGAAATTTTGAACCATTTTAGGCAAGGTTTTTGCCTAACTTCAAGACCACTTTTCACATACTTCCACTTGAAATTTAAATTTGCATTACAAAGATGGATTGTAGTACACATTCCAAGCTTTCCAAAATGTCCAAGAACTCATCAAACAACCTCATGGTTATGGAAAATCGAATTTGGCAAGTTGGGAAAAAGTCACTTTGTTTATGGCCAAGTTACATGTTCATACATCTAGGCCATTTTGAAATCAGCTTGCATTCTTTGATTACAGGTCCTATATCTCATTTGCACTCAATAATTTAATGCATATCCCTTGTGCCAAGAACTTATTTTGTGTGTTCAAACATTATATGCAAGATTAAGCCATTTTTAGATAAAGCATTTTTGCCATTTTTGAAAAGAAGTGCTTTATGTCAATTTGTAAATCAAGAAGGTACAAAGAAAATCTTTGAGGCACAAGTTATTATACTAATCCCACTGATCAAGGAGAGATTATGCAGCATGCTAGAGGGGCCTGTACAAGCCTAAAACACCAACTTGCCATTTCTTGCTTAAGTTAGAAGTAACTTGGCATAACAAACAGAACTTCACATTCCTGTCAAGGCAAGCTTAAGAAAAGATTGCAAACAAATTACATACATCCTAACTGAGCTAGAACACGAGCCAACCACCTCCAACACCCTCTCAAACACAGAATCACCATAAAACTGCAAAAACAGGGCTTAGGCTGCAGTTGGATTCCCACAACTCATTTCCATCGTGCACTTCCATCCAAACCACTTCAAACACTTTCCCTACCATCCATACAAACTGTCCAAAGCATTGGAAGCAGACTATAACACCTCTAACCAACATCACCATTTTCATTTTTCTGTTTTGCAGGTGGAGTTCTATAGCTCGATTCAGCTAGTTTCAAAGCAAACTAAAGGTTGGAGAAGCATCCCTGAACTTCAAGCAAGCTATTCCAATCATCACCTTGCACTGAAAGTACCTCCATTGCCAGATACGATTCAAGCTGAACAGGTAAGTTCATGGACTTCTATCTCCCTATCCAGGCATTGTTAGCTCTAGGTTTGTGAATGAAAAATGTTCTACTCATGCCCCTGAAGCTGTACATATCTTTACTTTCCATTTATTTTGCATGTGCTATGAGAATTTAAGGTCTGAACATTGATGGAAACTTAGGTCAAGAATTAGGGATGGAGAAATTCTCTCTCATCTTAGAGAGTTAAGTCAAGTTCTTTATATGTCTGGATTCGTCTTTTAATGCTCTACATTTTTCATGTTGTGAGTTTTGCTTGAAAGTCCAGGAATCTGGAGATAGAAAACGCGCGTTTTTGTTCATGTTCAAACAGTCTGGAGGTTGAAGACAACCCTTTTGGGCTGGGCTTGGTTGTTTTTCCTATTTGCACCTCATTTCTACTTTTGCACCCCCTTGGCCCATTATGCTTATTTTTATGATTTTTTGACCTTTTCTTTTTTGTTCTGACTTATCTATTTTTTCTCATAATATTAAAAATATAAAAATTATTTTTTAAACCATTTTTGTATTTATTAGGCATTTATTTGTTTAAATGGGTATTTGTACATAAATAAATATATAGATATACTCTTATTCAAAATACTTAAAAATAATGCAAACATGTTTATTTTCTGATTTTATTTTATATTACCTCTTGAAAACATTTTACATAAAATATACTTTTTTTTAAATAAATATTAAATAGTTTATTTTTGTATATATAATATATATTTAGTAAATAATATAAATACTTATATATTTATTAGTATATTTAGGAAAGAATATAAAAGTAATACATTTTTATTTTTTTTATTAATATTTGATCTCAAAAATTACTTTTTTACAAGTATATTTCATTTTTATTTTATTTTTGTACATAATTAATAAACATTGTATATATTAAATAATAAATACCTTTTATTTGCAAAATTAGGGTTTTGCCCTAAATACATACAAAACTCCAAAAATTAATACTTTTTATTTTGTTTATTTGACATATAAAAAACACTTTTTTTTCATACATATAAAAAACATTTTTTTTTGCATCTTGCATATTTATTCCATTTTTATTTAATTATTGTATATTAAATAATTTGTATAATTCAATTTTGATGTAATAGTTAGGTTTAATTCTTGTCAAAATACCCCCATTTGAACATTTGTACCCCCCTTCCCATATATTGTGGTGTAATAACTTAGGAACTTTATTTTTCGCACTTTAAAGCTTTCTAATTATGCCATGTTAGAATTAGGGTTTGTATGCGAATCAATTAACCGAAAATAGTTTGACCTAAAATCAAGATAAACAAGCATGAAAATGGACAACACTAATCACACTTGCACCCCTAGGGTATTCCACTTGTTGCCTTCAACAATGGGTCATATTGCATGTTAGGTCTCTTTGGGCAAAAACAAAACAATCCAATGATCATAGTCCCTCGATGATGCTTTCGAAAGTTGCCTAAAAATGATCAAGTCCCTTAAAGGAAAAACTGCCCAAAGATACTTGGCACCATTGCAATTATGGTCTAAACGATGACCCGCGCCCGTCCCGTTCACATCCTAACACAAGATTGTCCACCAAATGCAACGGTGGAACAAAATTGTTAAAAGGGTTAAAACATAGCAATAATCTTTGAGAACTTTAGGGTAGATAGCTCTTAAGTACTTGTCAACTTGCAAAACAAAAACACTTGCCTATTTTTCAAACTACACATCACTACACTTTCAAAACAACTTTCAAAAAAACCTTGAAACATCTTTTCGAAAAGATAAACACCTTTTGTAAAACATTCGAGTAAAGAATTGTTACAAGGGTAGCCTAGACAAGGCATCTTTTTCAAAACATTTTCAAAACCACGCACAAAGCACCATTTCAAACAATTGAAAATCAAGGCAAGTTGATCTAAGCAAGTAACTAAGAGCCCATGGATAACCATGGATAGAAAGGGTGCTAATACCTTCCCTTTCTATAATCTACTCCGCGAACCCAAGAAAACATCTCAAAGGTTTTTGCTGTGCTTTTTTAACCTTTCCTTAGGATAAAATAAAAAGTCGGTGGCGACTCTTGCTCAACCGAAACATTTGCGAAAACAAACGCAAAACACTAGTCAGTTCTCCCACCGTATCACAGAACTGGCGACTCTGCTGGGGATAGATTTTAAAGTGGAGTAACCTTAGGGCTTAGATCACCCTCTTGCATGACTAATTGTTTGATTTGATTGCTTTATATCTTAGCTCTCTTGTTTGGGTTTGCAATCCTACACCCGGATTTGGGGAAACATTCATAGATAGCAATACGTTGTGGAAACTGTGCGGGGTATACCGACACGGTCGAAGCAATAGCTATATTAGTGCGACATATTTGTGAGTACCGGTAACCCTTGAGTTCAATCAAGGAGAGTACGGGGCCGCTGAGTGATGTCACTAAGCACTAATGACCTAGAACCTTACTTGACCATCTTGGCCTTTTATTAGGGGTAGTGAGATGACCGGCTTTGGTACAGTCCGAAGTTGGTAGATACTCGATACTACACTCATTGAGGGTTGTTTTCTTGGAATATTTTGGTCGCTAGTTAAGTGGCTAAACCAAAACCATGAACGATGAAAATAATCCAATGATATTGAGCTCCTTAGAACCCGGTTACTATTTATAGGACAGGTTTTTAAGCCAACTACACTCAAGAGGGTACTTACCTATGAAACCTCATGCAAGCCTGAAACTAGGGTCTGGTGTGATTTGTTTGTACATATGTTTATGCATACATCATAAACATCATAAAGCATCATATGCATTCACTAACCATTTCAAGGGTTTAGATCTTCATCTTTGTTCTTGTTTTGTAGGTCATGGAAATTCTTCGAAGAAAAACCATCCAAGTCAACCTTGTGAGAATCCCTCCTCAACTCAAGGAGCTCACATCAAGGATTCCGGAAGGCTCATCCTTCAGTGAAAGACATGGTAGACTGCTCAGCCTAGTCAACACCAACATTGAAGAAGACATGATGAAAGTGCTATTCCAGTTCTTTGACCCTCTTCACCACTGTTTCACTTTCCCTGACTACCAGTTGGTGCCCACTTTGGAGGAGTTTTCTCAACTCCTGAGAATTCCTATCCTTAATCAACTACCCTACAACGGTACGGAAAAGGAACCAAAGCCTGAAGATGTTGCTCGAGCACTACATCTACAGCCATCTGACATCAAGGGGCATTGGGAAACTAGAAGCGGCGTCAAAGGATTCTTAGCAAAATTCTTGTTTGAGAAGGCACAATAATGTTGGAATTCATTGGACCTACAAGCCTTTGAAGAAATTGTGGCACTCCTTATCTATGGGTTGGTCTTGTTCCCAAATCCTGACCAGCTGGTAGATGTCAACGCCGTCAAAATCTTCTTATCCAGAAATCCAATACCAACATTGCTTGGGGATATTCTTCACTCATTTTACACACGAACAATGAGAAAGAGGGGTGTTCTCATGTGCTGTACTCCTCTCCTTGCAAGGTGGTTTATTTCGCACCTTCCACAATCTGTCTTGAAGAATGACCAAGGCTCAAGGTGGTCCCAACGGTTGATGACTCTTACTCACTTTGATGTACATTGGTGTTCTCGGTCCAGAGAAAATGTCATCATCGTCGATCGTTGTGGAGAGTTCCCTAATGTTCCGTTACTTGGCATTAGAGGGGGCATTACCTATAACCCTTGTCTAGCTTTGAGGCAATTTGGATATGCACGGAGGGATGGCCCTCACGACATGTTGATTCCTGACCTAGTTTTTGACTTCGACAACGATGCGCAAGGACTTCGCCAAAGGTTCATCAGAGCTTGGAGGATGCCCAACAAGGTTGATAGCAAGACACTGGGGCACAAGAACTCCATCCCTCTTGAGCCTTATCTCAAGTGGGTACGAGCCCGAGCCCAGAGTCTAATAATGCCTTATCCTCATTTTCTCCCTGTGATTAAAGAGCCCGTCAAGGAAGGAGAGGTTCCCTACACCATCCTATACCCTGACATGCCTACATCGTGGGAGGAAATGCAGAAGAGTTGGATCCAACTCAAGGAGGAACGGAACACTTTTGAAGCCAGCTTCTACGCCAGTGAGAAGAAGGTTCTAGAGCTTACCCGCCGACTCCACGAGGAAGAGACCCTCAACACCTACATCGCACCAAAGAGGATGCGCAACGTCTTTCTACCTTGAGAAGTTTTGTAATATTTGGCCCATGGGGCATTTATGTACTGACAAATTTCTTCTTATTAATATGACGTGCGTTCTTTTTTGTTTGCAACAAATTTTGAATATTCTAAATCCTTGAATGCATTGCATACATAAGCATACCATTCATCATGTGCATAAGCAGGTCTCACGCCAGGTTTCCTTATCTGTCTGCTGTTTATTTCAGTAGGATGGATATCTAGCAAACAGTCAAGGACTTGCAGGCTCAAAATGCACAGTTTCAACAACTCCTGATGACCTTGGCTAAGGGTCAGGAGGATCTAAAGGCCTTGCTGGGGAATAAAGACCCAGTGAAAAAGAAGAAAAAGAGACTCGGGGTGGCTACTTTAGGGAGAAGATTTGAAGGAGAAGCCAGAAGAGTGCTTGAATTTCCCCCTACTTCTGAGGAGGGAACCAGTAAAGAGGGTGCCGCTGCAAGTGTTGAGAAGAAGCCTTTCAAGAAGGAAACAACTGTGGTATACTCTCAGAGAAGAGCAGGGAAGACTGAACGCCGGCCAATTGTGGGGGCCGTAATGATCCAAAATCCTTCAAGTGAGCAGCCTCGCTATAACCAATCCAGACCAAATCAACAACGGGTGGAACGGCCACAACGGCAGTTCACCCGCATTAATATGACGCCAGCGCAAGTGCTTCCCCATCTGTTAAAGTTGAATCTTGCCACTATCAAAGAGGCACCAAAAAATGTGAATACGTCCTCTCCGCATTACCATCCTAATGCTAAATGCGCCTACCATTCTGACAGTGTCGGGAACGACACCAACGATTGTTGGGCACTCAAGCATAAAATCCAAGACCTGATAGAGGCGAAAGAGGTGGAGTTCGACGCTCCAGAGAAGCCGAACATGATATCTGCTCCAATGCCGAAGCACGGTCGAAATGTCAATGCTATTGAAGAAGATTTGTATGTTGCTGATGTCAATGATCTGATGACTCCGTTGTTAACCATCAAGTTGAATCTGTTAAAGGCCGGGATTTTCCCGGGATGTAAAGAAGATTGCTACTGCTGTTACTCTCTGTCGTTTGACTGCCCGTTACTGAAGAAAGGCATCCAAGGCCTAATGGACAGTCGACAAATTTTGTTTGAAAAAGTTTCTGCTATTCCAACCCATACTGAAGATGTCTCAATTATAACCATTCACGCCAATCTTTCCAAGGCCGTCAGAAAGCCTGTTAAGATTACACCAGCTACGAAGTCTGTTCCTCTAAAGATAACAATGTCGGGGCCTGTCCCCTACATTTCTGAGAAGTCAATACCATGGAACTACGGCGGTGACGTCTACTACCATGGTATTAAACAAATTGAAATAACCGAAGGAAGCTCGGATGAGGAAGAAGCCAGCATTGGAAACATTGCGGGCACAAGCAAAATCACCCAGAGCGGGAGAATATTTTCTCCAGAGATTGCCCCTCCAAGAGCAATCTTTGGACCCTCATCTGCTGCCAAGGTTATTCCTGCACCAATAAAACTCTCCGCTAGAACCCCATTGATTGAAGATGTTGTTGTTCCTAGTATTGTCCCTCCTACCGCTGCTGATAAAGGTAAGGGAACCCAAGATGAGCTCGTCAGGACGAGGGCTCAACCCTTGGTCATCCCGGAAACCTCCAAGAAAGAAATAGAAGAGATCTTGAAGATAATAAAAAGGAGTGATTACGACGTGGTAGAACAACTGGGGCAAACCCCCTCGAAGATCTCTATGTTGGCACTACTACTTTGCTCGGAAGCACACGCCAAGGCTCTGATAAAATTCCTGAAGGCAGCCCATATGCCCCAGGAAACCTCTGCAGACCAATTCCAAAATTGCGTGGCCAGCCTTACTGCAGACAATGGATTAGGTTTCTCTGATGCCGACCTAACTCCTAAAGGTAGAAACCACAATGATGCTTTGCACATTTCAGTCGAGTGCCGAGGAACTACTCTCGCACATGTCTTGGTCGACACGGGTTCTTCGCTGAACGTACTGCCTAAGAAAGCTTTGGACCGACTAGATTGTGAAGGTTTAGAGCTGAAGCCGAGTGATATTGTTGTCAGAGCTTTCGATGGTTCGAAGAGGATGGTCCATGGGGAAGTTGATATTCCCATCAAGGTAGGAACTGAGGTGTTTAAATCTACTTTCTATGTGATGGACATCCGTCCGTCATACTCTTGCTTATTGGGTAGGCCGTGGATACACAATGCCGGGGCAGTCACCTCTTCCTTACATCAAATATTGAAGTATCCTGTCAAGGGAAAGATCATAACCGTCCATGGTGAAGAGGAGTATATGATCAGCCACCTGAACTCCTTCCGGTATGTGGAGGTAGAGGGTGAGTTCATTGAGACACCATTCTAGCATTTCGAAGAAGTCCTTCCTGAAATAACAGTAGCAAAGTTGGTAGCGGAAGTACCAAAGCAGATGGCCAGGATGGCATCTCTGGAAGACGCGAAGGCCGCAATAAAGGAGGGGAAGAATTCAGCATGAGGGCAGTTGCCTGATATTCCACATAAAACAGACAAATTTGGATTAGGATTCACTGCCGCGGGCCAGAAAGCTATGCGCCGTTCAAAGATCGAAAGAGCGCCAATCAAGATTTCTCCTTATGGAATCAACGCTTTGGAGGGTGAAGACGAAGAGGACAACATCGAAGAGTGGATCTACCCAACTATCAAGGGAGGACTATGCAATTGGGAGGCAAAGGACTTTGTCCCCATTACTTTTATTAATCAGTAATTTATCTGTCAAACATTTCCTTTGGTCTGTAATAATTACTTTTGAACAATCCGCACACAACTCTTTTACCTCATGCCTTGCCCGGGGCATGTAGGTCCATTTGTAAGGGTTTTGATTATCTTCATATCCATATGCCATGTTTAATGATTCATTGGACGTTTTTCATTTGATAAACTGCTGTGTTCATTTTCTTTCCTTTTGCATTTTTTGTTTAAGGATGGCTATCCCTTACACACACCCACACTCACAAATGCAGGTACCCATCCACTCTGGATTCCATGGGTGACCATTCTGCTATATCCTTCAATAACTCTGAAGATCTAGTCAATCAAGCCGAGTATGAAGATGACGAAGGTTGTGAAGTACCAGGGGAACTAGCCAGACTTCTACAGCAAGAGGAAAGGGCCATCTTACCTCACGAAGAGTCATTGGAAACTGTCAACTTAGGAACCGAGGAAGACCGGAAGGAGGTGCAAGTGGGTGCCAATCTGGAACCAAGTGTCAAGGAACGCCTGATACAATTGTTAAATGAGTACGTTGAAATCTTCGCTTGGTCTTATGAAGACATGCCGGGTTTAGACACAGACATCGTGGTTCACCGTCTCCCCACAAGAGAGGATTGTCCACCGATCAAACAAAAAGTCCGCCAAATGAGGCCTGACATGTCTGAAAAGATCAAAGCAGAAGTGATGAAGCAATTCGACGCTGGCTTTCTGGCTGTTACATCCTATCCTTAATGGGTCGCTAACATCGTGCCAATACCTAAAAAAGATGGCAAAGTCAGGATGTGTGTAGACTACCGGGATTTGAATAGGGCCAGCCCCAAAGAAGATTTTCCGCTACCACACATCGACATTTTAATCGACAATACAGCTCAGCATAAAGTGTTTTCCTTCATGGATGGATTCTCGGGTTACAATCAAATCAAAATGGCCCCCGAAGATATGGAGAAAACAACTTTTGTCACACAATGGGGTACTTTCTGTTACAAGGTGATGCCGTTCGGACTGAAGAACACAGGGGCAACTTATCAACGCGCCATGGTAGCTTTGTTTCATGATATGATACATCATGAGATTGAAGTTTACGTAGACGATATGATAGCTCGGTCACAAACAGAGGAGGAGCACCTTGAACATCTAGAAAAGCTGTTTGCCAGGTTGAAAGAATACAAACTCAGGCTGAATCCAAGTAAGTGTACTTTTGGAGTTAGGTCTGGTAAACTTCTAGGATTCATTGTAAGCAACAAAGGCATTAAAGTCGATCCAGCAAAAGTAAAAGCAATACAAGAGATGCCTTCTCCCCGTACTGAAAAGGAGGTTAGAGGGTTCTTGGGGCGCTTGGACTATATTGCCAGATTCATCTCTCATCTGACTTCTACCTGTGAGCCAATTTTCAAACTATTAAAGAAAGATCAGGTAGTCGAATGGAACGACGATTGCCAAGCTGCTTTTGATAAGATCAAGGAGTATTTGCTAGAACCTCCTATTTTGATGCCGCCCGTCGAAGGAAGACCATTGATCATGTATCTGACCGTCTTGGATAACTCAATGGGGTGTGTTTTGGGCCAGCATGACGAGTCTGGTCGAAAAGAGCATGCTATTTATTACCTTAGCAAAAAGTTTACCGACTGTGAGACTCGCTACTCACTGCTCGAGAAAACTTGCTGCGCTTTGGTCTGGGCTGCTCACCGACTAAGGCAGTATATGTTGACTCATACTACCCTGTTGATTTCCAAAATGGATCCTATCAAGTATATCTTCGAGAAGCCTGCTTTATCTGGAAGAATAGCCAGATGGCAAATGATCCTAACTGAGTATGACATCCAGTACACCACTCAAAAAGCTATAAAGGGGAGTGTACTAGTTGACCATCTGGCTCATCAAGCTATCGAAGATTATCAACCCATGAGATTTGACTTCCCAGACGAGGACATCATGAATTTGGACAACATTGAAGGTAACGGACCGTATGACGGACCCGAAAAGGGATCCCGATGGACCCTGTACTTTGATGGTGCTTCAAATGCACTTGGAAACGGTATCGGTGCGGTACTCATTTCCCCGGAAGGTTGTCACACACCTTTCACGGCCCGACTTTGCTTCAGCTGCACAAACAACATGGCTGAATATGAAGCTTGCATCTTTGGTCTCAAGGCTGCTATAGACTTGGGGATCAAATCTTTGATCGTATTCGGGGACTCGGCTTTGGTTATCAGTCAAATCAAAGGAGAGTGGGATACCAAGCATCCTAATCGTATCCCATACAAAGAACATGTCTTGACATTGTTGCCTCATTTCGAGCAAATTACCTTCGAGCATTTCCCGCGAGAAGAGAATCAGCTAGCAGATGCTCTAGCTACAATGTCCTCCATGTTTAAACTCAACTGGGATAACGAGGCTCCCGAAATCACCATCGAGCGAATGGATGAACCCGCACATTGTCACGATATTAATACCGAAGAAGTAGTGGAACAACCCTGGTTCCATGAAATCAAAAGGTATCTCCAGACTAGAGATTATCCCGAAGGAGCTTTCGTAAATGACAAGAAGTTCTTAAGGAAATTTGCTGCTAAGTTCTTCCTGAGCAACGACATCCTTTACAAACGAAGCCATGATTGTGTTTTACTTCGATGCGTAGACAAATCTGAAGCATAGTTAATCATGACCGAGATACACAGCGGCACATTTGGCACCCACTTGAGCGGGCATACAATGGCTAAGAAGATCCTAAGGGCAGGCTATTACTGGTCTACCATGGAAGCTGACTGCCATCAACATTCCCGTACTTGCCACAAATGTCAAGTCTACGCTGACAAAGTTCATATCCCTCCGGTTCCTCTCAATGTTCTGACTGCTCCTTGGCCATTTGCAATGTGGGGCATCGACATGATTGGAGAGATCAAGCCCACGGCATCCAACGGACATCGTTTCATCCTGGTTGCCATTGACTATTTCACCAAATGGGTCGAAGCAGCTTCCTTCGCCTCTGTTACTAAAAATGTGGTTGCCCGCTTCATCAAGCAAAATCTCATATGCCGGTGTGGTGTTCCAGACAGGATCATCACGGACAACGGTACAAATCTGAATAACACGATGATCACCGCTTTGTGCGAACAGTTCAAGATTTATCATCACAATTTATCTCCCTATCGACCGAAGATGAACGGTGCTGTTGAAGCTGCGAACAAAAACATTAAGAAGATCATTCAGAAAATGACAGTCACCTACAAAGACTGGCATGAGATGTTACCGTTTGCTCTGCATGGATACCGTATGACGGCACGTACTTCAACCGGGGCAACCCCATTTTCTTTGGTATATGGCATGGAATCTGTCCTGCCTATGGAAATTCAGATTCCTTCCCTAAGGATTATGAAGGACGCAGGTTTGAATGAAGATGATTGGATTCAGACCCGACTTGATCAGCTCAATTTGATCGACGAGAAGCGACTCGCTGCTGTATGCCATGGTCAGACGTATCAAAAGCGGATGATCAAGGCCTTCAATAAGAAAGTCAGACGTCAAGTGTATCAAGTCGGAGATCTCGTAATCAAGCGGATTATCTTTCCGCAAAGTGATCCCAGGGGCAAATGGACTCCTACATACGAAGGACCATTTGTGATCAAGAGCATATTTTCTGGTGGTGCAATGATTCTGACCACCATGGACGGCGACGATTTGCCGCACCCTGCGAACGCAGACATAGTCAAAAGATACTACGCATAAAATAACCCGACAAGTCGAAAACCCGAAAGGGCGGCTTGGGTAAAAATGGGCATCCCGGTGAACCGAAAACCCGAAAGGGCGGTTCAGGCAAAAATTAGGGATAAAAATAAAAAAATCTGTACACCCGGCAAGTTGAAAACCCGAAAGGGCGGCTTGGGCAAAAAGGGGTTTCCCGGTGGATCGAAAACCCGAAAGGGCGATTCAGGCAAAAGTTAGGGAATTAAAGCGTATGACTATGTCTCGTCGGATCACTTCAAAGACAATCTCTTCATCAACCAGTTCCAAGCTTCTGATCAATCCAGCCATCGGCAGACGAAGCATTGAATGGACAGATATTCAGAGTTGTGAAGGCTATAGCGGAATGGAATCCCATGGAATTATTTCACATAGCCATCTTTCTTTTGTATAAATTTTTCAATATTTATAACGACATCCTCTTACTAGGATGATCGTCTCCTTTGTACAAGTATACTCATAGAAAGTTAATACAAATACTTTTCAGAAATTTGCGTCGTTTCCTTTTCTCTTTGCTTTTGCACTTATGTTTTATTTGAGAAACGTCCAATGTTTTGTTAAATAGGCATATGCATTTGAACATAATCATTCCCTTATGAATCAAGAAAGACGATTACTAGTAAGTTGAAGGTGCAGTTAGGTATCTTGATACCCTTTCAAAGGAAATCCCGAGCAGATTTGAAATCCACATTCTTCAGTCAGAACTTAATTCCCTAAACGGAGTCAAACTTCAGGATCCTCGTCAGCAAAAGCTTTCTCAAAACTGATTTCCCCAGCTAGAGAACCCTTCAGAACTCAATTCCCCTCAGAGTTAAGTTTCAGTATCCCCAGCAGAGCTAAAACTTCAAACTATCAATCCCCGGCGGAACCAGGCTAGGGAACCTTTTCCCCAAAGAGATGCTTCCCACCAAACTGAAGATTCTCAAATCATACCTCTCCAGCATGAGTCTATCAGATTCTGAACTCCCCAGTAGAGATCTTCAGAAATTCTCATACCCTGCAAGTCACCAGGGAAATTCCAAATCCCCGCGGTGGTCCTGAGGCCCCTCACTGATTGAAGGTCTGGTATTCCCCAAGCAAATCTGAAGACTTTCAGTTTCCAGTTCCTCATTGTATATTCGAAGATTCTCCAATGAAGATCTCCTCAAGAACAGGAATTCCCCAGAAGATTGGTATACAACCCAAGCTCCTTATTCCCCAGCAACGACCAAGGAATTTTTCTTCCCGGCAGCAGTCAAGATGCTTTTATCTTTAGCCATCTAGGATTCATTTATCCTTCGCAAGACAGCTCTCCAGCTTACATGCACATTCATTTACATTCATATCATATAATATACATTGTATCATGCATCATGACATTACATATAACTAACTCTTTACCTTTTCAGGTAAGATCATTCGACAGACAAAAATCATTATTTTCCGAGATTCTTTCTAGAAATAGTTCAGATGTGACCCAGATATGGCAACATTCTGATGCTTATTCCAGATGCAGTTTTACACGAACTCATCATCAGGAAACCCTACACCGGTTCCTCCTCCACCTTCAAGACTTCTGAAAACAGTTTATGGATTCTTCCCAACAACGGATGTTAATCTATCGCTTGTTCAGATGCAACTTTTTGAAAACAGTTTACGGACGCTTCCCAACAACGGATGCTACTCTATTGCTTATTCAACTTCAAGATTTCTGAAAACAGTTCACGGGTTCCCCAAGTAACGGATGTTAACCTATCGCTTGTTCAGATTCTTCTCAAGACTTTTGAAAACAGTTTACGGATTCTTCCCAACAACGGATGTTAATCTATCGCTTGTTCAGACTCTTCTCAACTTTTGAAAATAGTTTACGGATGCCTCCAGATACGGATGTCAATCTATTGCTTGTTCAGACCCCCAGTTCGGAGATGGTCCAAAACATGGACACCTTTCTGATACTCATTCCAGATGGCATACTTAAGCCCATCCCCGACAAGATTCTGTCACCCCTCTAGATGGCATCTCTAAGCCCATCTCCAAATGGCGTCTCTAAGCCCATTCCTACATCCTTTGCTTTGACGAGTGCAAATTTAAGGGCACTCTAGTGTCCAATCTCCTTTTACCCTCGAGTCGCGAAAGGCAAACTTGCCAATCTAACTCTTCGGATTCAAGAAGATTGAACAGGGGCAACTGTTGTACCCCAAAATTTTCCCTCCCATTTTCTCAAAATTTTCTCATCACAAGGCCCTTGGAGCTCAAGATCCAGTTAGGGTTTCCTCTGCTCAAGACTTCTCCTAATACTGTTAACCCAAATTAGGGTTTGTGTTTGCACAAAGATATTTTGACCTAAAATGCCTAAAGTGACTTTCATGCTTCGTGTTGGACTCCCAAGTTTATCCATACCAAGTTTCAAGCCCTGATTCCAAACTTTGCCCAGTCAATTAGACAGTTGACCTAGAAATCAACTGTATTGGGAAAAAAGTCAACTGTGGCCAATTGACAGTCAAACCTCATGAAAATTGACCCACATCAACATTATGAACTCATATGAACCATTTGATCAAGTTTGGATCACAATTCCACAAGAAATTTGATCAGATCACCAAAAGGGCAAAATGGTCATTTTTAGGGTTTTGACTGCACAAAGGCAATTTTTGACTGTTTGACCAAGCCAATGGCAAACCAAGCTCACATATGGACTCAAGGACCCCATGGAATTGTCTTGACATACTCAACAAGTCCAAAAGATCCCAAATGCACAAGATTGACAGTTGAATTTCCCAGTCAATTGATCAATTTTGACTGTATACTGAAAAGTCAAACTTTGACTTTTTGGTCAAAATCAAGTGTCAAGATCCATTTTTCATCAAAACATGCCACATCATGAAACTTGTTCATCAAGAATTGCAAATTAGGGTTTGAAATGAAGATTTTTCATAACTTAGAATTTTTCTAAGTTATGAAAAACCCTAATTTTTTCCTAACTTTGTCCCACTTTCTCATCAAGATGCATTTGGATTCAAGGAAAAGTCAAAACATGAAAGTTGTAGTCCATTGCAAAATCTACAACTTTGATTCACAAAGTTTCCTCAAAAGAAGCTTGTATCTCAAGTTACAATTTTTGGAACAAGGGTACCAAACCATTCTTAACTTAGAGAAATTTTGAACCATTTTAGGCAAGGTTTTTGCCTAACTTCAAGACCACTTTTCACATACTTCCACTTGAAATTTAAATTTGCATTACAAAGATGGATTGTAGTACACATTCCAAGCTTTCCAAAATGTCCAAGAACTCATCAAACAACCTCATGGTTATGGAGAATCGAATTTGGCAAGTTGGGAAAAAGTCACTTTGTTTATGGCCAAGTTACATGTTCATACATCTAGGCCATTTTGAAATCAGCTTGCATTCTTTGATTACAGGTCCTATATCTCATTTGCACTCAATAATTTAATGCATATCCCTTGTGCCAAGAACTTATTTTGTGTGTTCAAACATTATATGCAAGATTAAGCCATTTTTAGATAAAGCATTTTTGCCATTTTTGAAAAGAAGTGCTTTATGTCAATTTGTAAATCAAGAAGGTACAAAGAAAATCTCTGAGGCACAAGTTATTATACTAATCCCACTGATCAAGGAGAGATTATGCAGCATGCTAGAGGGGCCTGTACAAGCCTAAAACACCAACTTGCCATTTCTTGCTTAAGTTAGAAGTAACTTGGCATAACAAACAGAACTTCACATTCCTGTCAAGGCAAGCTTAAGAAAAGATTGCAAACAAATTACATACATCCTAACTGAGCTAGAACACGAGCCAACCACCTCCAACACCCTCTCAAACACAGAATCACCATAAAACTGCAAAAACAGGGCTTAGGCTGCAGTTGGATTCCCACAACTCATTTCCATCGTGCACTTCCATCCAAACCACTTCAAACACTTTCCCTACCATCCATACAAACTGTCCAAAGCATTGGAAGCAGACTATAACACCTCTAACCAACATCACCATTTTCATTTTTCTGTTTTGCAGGTGGAGTTCTATAGCTCGATTCAGCTAGTTTCAAAGCAAACTAAAGGTTGGAGAAGCATCCCTGAACTTCAAGCAAGCTATTCCAATCATCACCTTGCACTGAAAGTACCTCCATTGCCAGATACGATTCAAGCTGAACAGGTAAGTTCATGGACTTCTATCTCCCTATCCAGGCATTGTTAGCTCTAGGTTTGTGAATGAAAAATGTTCTACTCATGCCCCTGAAGCTGTACATATCTTTACTTTCCATTTATTTTGCATGTGCTATGAGAATTTAAGGTCTGAACATTGATGGAAACTTAGGTCAAGAATTAGGAATGGAGAAATTCTCTCTCATCTTAGAGAGTTAAGTCAAGTTCTTTATATGTCTGGATTCGTCTTTTAATGCTCTACATTTTTCATGTTGTGAGTTTTGCTTGAAAGTCCAGGAATCTGGAGATAGAAAACGCGCGTTTTTGTTCATGTTCAAACAGTCTGGAGGTTGAAGACAACCCTTTTGGGCTGGGCTTGGTTGTTTTTCCTATTTGCACCTCATTTCTACTTTTGCACCCCCTTGGCCCATTATGCTTATTTTTATGATTTTTTGACCTTTTCTTTTTTGTTCTGACTTATTTATTTTTTCTCATAATATTAAAAATATAAAAATTATTTTTTAAACCATTTTTGTATTTATTAGGCATTTATTTGTTTAAATGGGTATTTGTACATAAATAAATATATAGATATACTCTTATTCAAAATACTAAAAAATAATGCAAACATGTTTATTTTCTGATTTTATTTTATATTACCTCTTGAAAATATTTTACATAAAATATACTTTTTTTTAAATAAATATTAAATAGTTTATTTTTGTATATATAATATATATTTAGTAAATAATATAAATACTTATATATTTATTAGTATATTTAGGAAAGAATATAAAAGTAATACATTTTTATTTTTTTTAATTAATATTTGATCTCAAAAATTACTTTTTTACAAGTATATTTTATTTTTGTACATAATTAATAAACGTTGTATATATTAAATAATAAATACCTTTTATTTGCAAAATTAGGGTTTTGCCCTAAATACATAAAAAACTCCAAAAATTAATACTTTTTATTTTGTTTATTTGACATATAAAAAACACTTTTTTTTCATACATATAAAAAACATTTTTTTTGCATCTTGCATATTTATTCCATTTTTATTTAATTATTGTATATTAAATAATTTGTATAATTCAATTTTGATGTAATAGTTAGGTTTAATTCTTGTCAAAATACCCCCATTTGAACATTTATACCCCCTTCCCATATATTGTGTTGTAATAACTTAGGAACTTTATTTTTCGCACTTTAAAGCTTTCTAATTATGCCATGTTAGAATTAGGGTTTGTATGCGAATCAATTAACCGAAAATAGTTTGACCTAAGATCAAGATAAACAAGCATGAAAATGGACAACACTAATCACACTTGCACCCCTAGGGTATTCCACTTGTTGCCTTCAACAATGAGCCATATTGCATGTTAGGTCTCTTTGGGCAAAAACAAAACAATCCAATGATCATAGTCCCTCGATGATGCTTTCGAAAGTTGCCTAAAAATGATCAAGTCCCTTAAAGGAAAAACTGCCCAAAGATACTTGGCACCATTGCAATTATGGTCTAAACGATGACCCGCGCCCGTCCCGTTCACATCCTAATACAAGATTGTCCACCAAATGCAATGGTGGAACAAAATTGTTAAAAGGGTTAAAACATAGCAATAATCTTTGAGAACTTTAGGGTAGATAGCTCTTAAGTACTTGTCAACTTGCAAAACAAAAACACTTGCCTATTTTTCAAACTACACATCACTACACTTTCAAAACAACTTTCAAAAAAACCTTGAAACATCTTTTCGAAAAGATAAACACCTTTTGTAAAACATTCGAGTAAAGAATTGTTACAAGGGTAGCCTAGACAAGGCATCTTTTTCAAAACATTTTCAAAACCACGCACAAAGCACCATTTCAAACAATTGAAAATCAAGGCAAGTTGATCTAAGCAAGTAACTAAGAGCCCATGGATAACCATGGATAGAAAGGGTGCTAATACCTTCCCTTTCTATAATCTACTCCCCGAACCCAAGAAAACATCTCAAAGGTTTTTGCTGTGCTTTTTTAACCTTTCCTTAGGATAAAATAAAAAGTCGGTGGCGACTCTTGCTCAACCGAAACATTTGTGAAAACAAACGCAAAACACTAGTCAGTTCTCCCACCGTATCACAATGGAGCACGTGGGATACAATGCCAACTCAAACAAGTGAAAAAGAATGGGCCCATTTGGCAAAATTTGGAGTTTTGGGCATAGTTGACTTTTGGCAATTTTGCAAAAAAGTCCAACTTCAACAATGCATAACTTCCTCAATTTTGACTCTTTGGAGGTGTTCTTGGACTTTTTGGAAAGCTTGAGATGTACTCTAATTAACCCTTTTAGTCTCATATCATTTTGATATTCCGTGCTCAAGTTAGAAGCTTTGACAAAAAATGTGTTTTTGTTGACTTTTCAAAATGACCTATAATGTCCAAATTCATAACTTCTTGTAAGTGCATTTTTTGATCTTGGGAGATGAATATGGATTGTAGGAAATTTCATCCAATTCAAAATTAGCTTTGGATGGGTCATTTCTCATAAAGTATGAGAAAGTTATGCTTGGTCAAAGTTGGGTTGACTTTTCCTGCAAAACCCTAATTTAGCAACTTTTGAATCTTGATGAATTGTGAGCAATCCTTGATGAATCATGATCAACCATTGATCAAATGATGAAATATAATTCAAAATGAGGATGTTGACAAAAAATCTTGAAGTTTGACTGTATGTAGGTCACAATTGACTTTTGCCCTAGCATAGTCGATTTTTGGACCTTTGAGCAATTGACTGAGCAAACTTCCTCTGCAAGGCTTGAAACTTGACATGGATGATCTTGAGAACATATTAGGAAATTGGTGAGCACTTGGGATCACTTAGACTCAGATATCTTGATGCAACATGAAACCCTAGTTTGGGGTAGACTGCCTTAGGAGAGAGCTTGTCTGGCCAACCCTTGGACTACCTTGAGCAACTTGGAGATCTTTCTTGCAATGTTTTGAGAAATATGGGATGGCAAATTTTGGGGTACAACATTTTCAAAAACAAGCACACACACATTTCAAAAACATTTCCAAACATATTACAAAACATTGAAACATTTTTCAAAAGACAAACATTTTTGTATACATTCTTACGAACGAGAATCATTACAAAGATTGCCAAAACGATGGCCTCTTTTCAAAATACTTTCAAAACCACACCAAACACAAAGCACCATTTCAAACAATTTCAAAAGCAAAGCAAGTGATCTAAGCAAGTGACTAAGAGCCCATGGAAAACCATGGATGAAAAGGGTGCTAGCACCTTCCCTTTTCATAATCTACCCCCCGAACTCAAGAAAACATCTCGAAGGTCTTTCCTGTGCTTTTTTACCTTTCCTTTTGGATAAAATAAAATTCGATGGCAACTATTGCTAAACCGCGAAATTTGCGACAAAACTCAAAACCTCAAGTCAGTTCTCCCACCGTATCACACTCTGCTTCATTAAATTCAGCCGAGTGAAAGGATTAAGAAACATGGGTTTGCATAATCAAGTAGCGGTAACCGAAGGATTGTGAAGATTGATTTGGGGTCAAATTTCTTGCAATCGAAACTAGCCGAGTGAAAGGATTAAGAAATTATGGGTTTGCTTAATCAAGTAGTGGTAACCAGAGGTTTGTTCGAAGAATTTGGAACTTGGTTTTGCTCAAACCAAGGAAAGGGAAGAAGACTGTTACATCAGCAACATTGGTTTGTTTGTATCATGAACTATCTCTTCTCTTGTATCATTTGCAACTTGATATCAAATATCTCAATTCTAGATTCTAGAATTGGGGGCAGACGTACCCTACACGAGGACGACAAGGGGAATTGCCTTAACAAATCGTGTGTTCTTTTGCTTTTTCTTTATCTTTATACTTGATTACTATACTGTGTAAATATAAATTTGTCAAATCTACATTTATTGAAATTGTAGTGTGTTGAGTTCATTTCAAAACACTGGTAACAATCCTTTTGATTGATACCTAAGAAAACTTACCACTACAATTTAGTAAAATCAAACCTAAGGTGCTTTGCTCACAAGGTGTTTTACAAATTAATTAATACACAAATTATTCATTGTACTTATCCTTATCTCATTCAACTCATTGGAAGTAATTAATAATCATCGAGGGTGTATAAGTGATTGATCAATTGAGTAAAACGTATTGATTCTTATTTTGTCATTATATCCCATACGGTTACGCATATCTGATCTTTTCAATAGAGGATCGTTTAGACGATTGGAGATTCTAGGAAGCTTTCGCATATTTTTCTGAAAACAATTTTAAAAAGCACAAACTATTTTAAACGATCTATTCAACCCCCCTTCTAGATCGACCACATCGTCTAACAAGTGGTATCAGAGCATCGGTTCATCTGGTGCTTCACATATTACTTTGTAGAATATGGAGAACGATCCAAAAGGGGCTTATACGAGAGCTCATGTTTTCACCGGTGAAAACTATAGCTATTGGAAAGATTGTATGCATATGCATATTAACTCTGTTAATAGAAAGATATGGAGAGTTATCGAGGATGGTCCTATGCAAATAACCATGACCAATGAGGATAACATTACCATACCAAAACCAGAAGCACTATGGGATGAGGAAGACGAGAAAAAGTATAGCTAGGATTGGAAAGGTAGAAATATGCTTATTGCTTCTTTAGGTGTTGATGAATATTTTAGAGTATTACATTGTGCGACTGCTAAAGCAATGTGGGATGCTCTACAAATTGCCCATGAAGGGATGTGATCGGTGGATCTGGAACTGACTGTTTAACGCTGGTTCACGAAATGTCGCGGTAAGCAAGAGTCGCCACCGTCTTTTATTTTCTCCAAATGGAAAGGACAAAAGCACAGAAAAATTCCTTATAGAGATTGCTCTCGGTTCGGGAGGTAGATTATAGAAAGGGAAGGTGTTAGCACCCTTTCTATCCATGGTTATCCATGGGCTCTTAGATACTTGCTCATCTTTCTATCCATGGTTATCCATGGGCTCTTAGATACTTGCTCATTGTGTTTTCAAAAATGGTTTGCTTGCTTTTCAACTGTGGGTTTTTAAAAAGTTTCTTTGAAAATTCCAGTTCGACTCTTGTATCGGTCCTCAAGAGTGTTTGAAAAATTGCTTTCGAAAGCTTTTTGAAAAGGTGTCGGTGTGAAAAGTATTTTTGATTTGTTTTGAAATTTAGAGCAAGTATCTAGAGTCGTCTACCTACCCTAAGGAATTCGTCTGTGTAAATGTCCTTTAAAGTAGTGCCATCCCACCATTGAGAGGTAGGTAGCACCACCGTTGGAGGTGTTCGGGTCAATTCGAGGTTCGGGACATGGTGATCACCGGAGCAATAGGAAGACACCTTAGAAGCTACCCTCATGCTAGGTTCCCGGATCATGAGGACTTACTAAGACATCCTCTACTCGACGATCACCTTTCGAGGCAAGGCAACAGTGAGGCGTACCCTAGGGGTGGTGTGTGATTTGTGTGTCAGATTCATTTATTTTTGTTTTGTTCATGTCAAAGTGATCTATGCGTTTGTTTTTTATTTTCGGCCATTCATTCTTGCATGCATTGATTTAACAGTTAAAATATTGCGGGAAAAGTAAATTCTAAACTATTACAAACGGCGCGGGTCCACATCGCCAAAATTAAACCAGGACCCGATTTGACAGAAAATAAAGAAGTAAAGTGCGAGAAATAAAATGTCCGAGTTTACAAGGCTTTGGGAGAATTATATTAATATTAAACGAAATAAAATAAATATGCGAATAAGGATTAAAAACGAGGGCGTTGGACCCTTTTTGCAAAATTAAATTAAATGATGGAATTGATTAATTAAGAGAGAAAAGAAATTGTTTTTTTTTGTTGATATTTTTTAGTATTTTATGTTTTTAATGGAAAAAGAATTAATTGAAATTAAATGCTAAACCTAATTCTATTTGTTTTTTAGTTTATTAAGAAAACATGTTAAAATTAAACCTAAATTAACCTAATTAATTACATGGTAATTTAATTACAAAAATAATATTTAATAATTAATTATTGTGAAAGAAAAGAAAAAAAAGGATAAAAATTGATTAAAACCTAATTCTACCAATTTTAAGTTTATTAAGAAAAATGTTTGAATTAAACCTAATTTTACAAAGCTAAAATTAATTAGTGATATTTATTTACAAAAAATATTAATTAAATAAATATATTTTGATTTTTAAGACTTTTCTGTTTTTTACTATTTTTTATATTTTATGAAAATAAGTTAAATTAAAGAAATTAATTAAAAAAAAGAAATAATTGAAATAAATAAAATAAGGAAAAGAAAGAAAATACAATACCTTGGGGGGCTTCTGTCCCATTTTTGGAGGTGAATTGGAGTGGTTTGGCCATTTGTGTTCTGGCCTCATCATACATAAGTTGTTCTACTTTGGCCATTTGGCTTTTGGCTTTTGGCCATTTGCGTTTTGGCTTTTGGCCATTTGTGTTCTAGCTTCAACGTTCCCTTAATGTCTGGCTTAATGTCTGCCTCGCCATGTATTGGTGTCATGCATAAAATGTTCTACTTTGGCCATTTGGCTTTTGGCTTTTGGCCATTTGGCTTTTGGCCTCAGCGTTCCTTAATGAACCTGCATGGGATCCTGTCTAAATCTGCAGTGATGAATCTCACGAACACATTAAATAAAATCATAAAATGCAAATAAAGCCAATATATGAAGAAATTTAATGTTTAGGCACAATATGGCATGTATGAATGATTATACCCTTTTGATCATGGAGATCAAATCAACCTTACCCTTACTGGAAAAGTAGTGACATAAATGCTTTTATGCCCTTTGGATCATGGAGATCAAGCCAGCCTTACCCTTACTGAAGAAGTAATAAGATGTTGGTTTGTAACCGATATGACTTGTTTGTAATGAGAGAGGGATTTGTAGTAAGGATTTCAAGGTTTTAGGGTTCTTGAAAGAGTTTGATATTCCAACAGTGTTGTGGCAAGGTTTTTTTTCTCTTTTTTCTCTTCTCTTTTTTGTGTGAAAAGAAAGTGATTATATAATGAAAATTAGGGTAAAGCAAATGGGCTTTGAATGTGCAATTGGGCCTCTAATATTCACTTGAATTCGTCACTTTCCAGGCTAAATCGCAGGGACTTAAGTGCATTTTTTGAAGTTGAAATGTGAAGACAAAATGTAGCCGGTATCTAGAACTAACTCCTGTCCGAAAATCGACTCAATCGGATAAACGGTGAATTAGTTATGAATTTTTGAAGTTTCAGCTCAGACAAACTTATTTTGGGCTCCAGTGTCGACTCTGACACGTTCTTCAATAAAAAACTGGTATTGATCGGCGCATAATTTGGTCTCGACTTTTGAAGAAAAGTTGTAGATCTATGAGTCAGTGACCTTGTGTAAAAATATGAGTCCAATCCGATAAAAATTGACCGAGTTATGAATTTTCGAAGTTTCGGCCCAGATGAAATAATATTCAGCATTCAGGATTTTCAGCGTGTCACGCACTCTGAGCAAAAAACGAAGGCCTTTTGAATACCGTTTGAACTCAATACCTTCTGTGAAAATGTAGCCAACTCAATTTGTGAAATTTTGGCGCCAGAACCAGCTCGATACGATGAAAATCGACCAAGTTATGATTTTTTGAACATGACGCAAATAAACTTATCACAAATTTTCTGCACGAAAATACTTGATAAATCCACATTTTTGAAGACCTTCTGATCGAAATTGGCGTCCAGCCGTGAGAGATGAAAACGTAGATAATATCAAGACGGAATTTTGGCCACCGGAACGGGTTCAAAACGAGTCACGATCTTCAAGTTATGAATTTTTTAGCGCGTAAAAACTGCACTTTCAGCACACTTTTTCACCATATTTCTTCAAGAAAACTCACACATTCGGATACCTTCTTTAAGGAATTGACTCTTGAGCCGAACCTGAATTTGAGAATACGTTATCATAGATATCTTGGCGAAAGAATACCTGAATATGACGCGCCGGGTTAGTCTTGTGAATTTTTCTTGAAATATTTTGAGAAATATGGGAGGGCAAATTTTGGGGTACAACAAGGGACAAATGATGTTAAACTTGCTAGAATCAATACATTAACTCAAGAGTTTGATCTCTTTCACATGAAGCATGGTGAAACCATTGCTGATATGCAAAAGAGATTTTCTCATATAATCAATCGCTTACACACTCTTGGTCATGTTACTCCCAATACTGTTGCTACTAACAAAATTTTAAGATGTCTTAATAGGGAATGGCAGTCTAAAGTTATAGCAATCAAGGAAGAAAATAATCTAGCTACACTTGACATAACAACACTATTTGGAAAGCTTCAAGAGCATGAGCAAGAGCTCATCAATCTCAATAAGCATGATAAAAAGGAAAAGAAGGAAAAACCAAAAGACATTGAAAAAAAGTTTGTCGCATTAAAGGCTTCAAGCTCAAAGTCCTCCACCAATAACTCTTCTGTGAGTGATTCTAGTGATGAAGATGAAAGCTCAAGTGAAGACATATGGCTGTTTGTGAGAAAATATCACAAATATCTCCAAAAGAATGAAGTCCAACACTCGGACAAAAATCTCATCATTTATAGAAACCAATCAAAACCTTCAAGACAAGATGAAGGTAAGAAATCCAAATCAAGAGGATCATGTTTCAACTGCGGAAAACCCAACCACTATAAACCAGAATTCCCGTTGCTCAAGAAAGACAAAGGAAAAGACAAATTTCAAAAGAGACCTAACAAATATAGAAGAGCATACATTGCTTGGGATAGCAATGGTGAAGCCTCAAACAAAAGTGACTCTAATGACAAAGAAGAAACTGTCAACCTTTGCCTCATGGCTCATCAAAAGAAGAAAAGCAATGTAAGTCACTCTAAATATAATCACATTGATAAAATGTCTCACATAGAATTGCAAAGAGCTTTTGATACTCTACAAAATGAGGCTAAGGAAGATTTTAAACGATTAGCTTCAAATAAGAAATTTTTTTCATACCTTGAGCATAAAGTTTCCAAAACCCAAAAAGAATTGGAAGCTCCCAAGGCATCCATGGTACAGAAAATCAAAACCAATAGCAAAGATGATAAGCTTTCTTGGCATGACTGGGCTGGATGTGAAACTTGCTACATTTGGCAAAAAGAAGTAAAAACTCTTAAAGACAAACTTGACAAAGCTTTACAACCCAAAATTACTTTTAGCATTGATAGGTCAAATTTCAGAAGTAGTATGATAAATCCATATAAAAAATACACTTATGAAATAAGAGATTCTCCAAGAAAAAGTAACTTGCCAAAAACTCTAACATGTTTATATTGTTGCAAAAGGGGACACACCATTAGCAAATATTAATTTAGGAGATTTTTGGTTCCTCAAGGCATTTTCAAATGGTTACCAAAATGCAACTCAAGTATCATTCACACACAAGGACCCAATAAAAATTAGGTACCTACTTACCTTGTTTAAACTTGTAGGTGGAATGTCTTGAGACTACAGAGAAAAGATGGTTTCTCGATAATGGGTGCTCAAGACATATGACGCGTGACATCTCCCTATTTTTTGACTTTGTGGCGAAAAAGAAAGGATTTGTTACCTATGATGACAATAACAAGGGAAAAATACTCGATAAAGGTAGTGTAGGTAATCCCTCTTCTACTACTATCTTAGATGTCCTATTAGTTGATGGTCTTAAACACAATCTTATTAGCATTAGTCAATTATGCGACAAAGGATACAATGTATCATTTTCAAAAGACTGTTGCATAATTGAACATAATGATAAGAAAGATGATGTGTTCAAAGGCTTGAGGGTAAACAATGTATACATGCTTGACTTGAATAATGTATCTCTAACCGGAACTAAATGTCTAATCACTTTAAATAAGGATTCATGGTTGTGGCATAGACGTCTAGCTCACTTGAATTTTGATTTGTTAAATAAAGTTGTCTCTAAACATGTAGTAGTCGGTTTACCAAAACTAAAAATTTTCAAGGATCACTTATGTGATGCTTTCCAAATGGGTAAGCAAACTAGAATCTCGTTTAAATCTAAAAACATTGTTTCTACAACGAGACCTCTTGAACTTCTTCATATGAATTTTTTTGGACCATCTAGAATTAAAAGTCTAGGTGGTAACTACTATGGATTCGTTATTGTAGATGACTACTCAAGATTTTGTTGGACAATTTTCTTGGCAAATGAAAGTGACACCTTTCTGGCTTTTGAAAATTTTGCCAAGTTTTCTCAAAACAAATTGAACACTAGCATAGTTACTATTCGAAGCGATCATGGTGGTGAATTTGAGAATGATCTCTTTGATAAATTTTGTGAAAAATACAGTATTGATCATAATTTTTCCTCTCCACGTACTCCTCAACAAAATGGAGTGGTGGAACGTAAAAACCGTATTTTAGAAGAACTCGGAAGAACTATGATCAATGAACACCATCTTCCAAAATACTTTTGGGCTGATGCCATTAACACAACATGTTATGTTTTGAATAGGGTTTTAATACGTCCTATTCTAAACAAAACTCTCTGTGAACTTTTGAAAGGAAGAAAACCAAATATTTCTCATCTTCACGTCTTCGGATGTAAATGCTTTGTGTTAAATAATGGTAAAGAAAATTTAGGTAAATTTGATTCAAAAGCTGACAAAGGTAACTTTCTCGGATACTCTCAATCAAGCAAAGCTTATAGAGTATTTAATAAAATATTACATATAATTGAAGAGTCTGTACATGTTTCCTTTGATGAATCCGATCCGAAATTAGTCAGAAAGGGTAGTGTTTATGATGATTCATGTGTATCTTCGGAAAGCATACTACAAGATCCCAAAGAAAAGGACTCGAAATCTACTAAAATTGAAGAAGAGTTGGATCAAGTATCCGAAGAAAGAGAGGAGATCATCCAAGAAATAAAAATGATCTTCCTTTGGAATGGAAAACCTCTAAGGATCATCCCATCGACAACATCCTAGGAGATATATCAAAGGGAGTAACAACTCGCTCTAAGTTAAGTAACTTTTGTTATCATTTTACTTTTGTCTCTCAAATTGAACCCAAAAACTCTAAAGATGCCTTACTAGATGAACATTGGTTTTTAGCCATACAAGAGGAACTAAATCAGTTTAAAAGAAATGAGGTTTGAGACCTTGTTCCCCCTCCGCGAGATCATCGAGTTATTTGAACTAAATGGGTTTTTAGGAACAAACTAGATGAAAACAGAATCATAACTCGCAATAAAGCTCGTCTTGTTGCCCAAGGGTATAACCAGGAGGAAGGCATAAATTAGGAGGAAACTTATGCTTTAGTGGCCTGACTCGAGGCTATACGCCTTTTGCTTGCATATGCATGCTCGAAAAAATTCAAATTATTCCAAATGTATGTAAAAGTACCTTCTTAAATAGATACATTAATGAAGAGGTTTATGTGTCTCAACCTCCCGGTTTTGAGAATTTTGAGAATCCTAACTATGTTTACAAACTTAAGCGTGCGCTATACGGTCTTAAACGAGCCCCTAGGGCTTGGCACGAACGCCTTAGCAAATTCTTATTAGATCAAGGATTCTAAAGAGGAAAGGTTGACACAACCATTTTTATTAAGCATGAAGGAAAGCATTTCATTTTAGTTCAAGTTTATGTAGATGACATTATTTTTGGTTCTTCTAACGCATCTTTGGTCAAGAAATTCTCTAAGATGATGTAAGGAGAATTTGAGATGAGTATGATGGGATAGTTAAACTACTTACTTAGACTTCAAATAAAGAAATTAAATGATGGAACATTCATGAGTTAAACCAAATATTGTCTTGACCTACTCAAGCGATTTGACATGACAAACTCTAAAGCAATCGATACTCCTATGCCTACGGCCGTGAACTTGGACCATGATGATAATGGTAAGCCTGTCTATATAAAAAGTTATATAGGTAAGATTGGTTCCTGTGATCGGTGGATCTGGAACTGACTGTTTAACGCTGGTTCGCGAAATGTCGCGGAAGCAAGAGTCGCCACCGTCTTTTATTTTCTCCAAATGGAAAGGACAAAAGCACAGAAAAATCCCTTATAGAGATTGCTCTCGGTTCGGGAGGTAGATTATAGAAAGGGAAGGTGTTAGCACCCTTTCTATCCATGGTTATCCATGGGCTCTTAGATACTTGCTCATTGTGTTTTCAAAAATGGTTTGTTTGCTTTTCAATTGTGGGTTTTAAAAAGTTTCTTTGAAAATTCCAGTTCGACTCTTGTATCGGTCTTCAAGAGTGTTTGAAAAATTGCTTTTGAAAGCTTTTTGAAAATGTGTTGGTGTGAAAAGTATTTTTGAATTTGTTTTGAAATTAGAGCAAGTATCTACGAGAACCTACCTACCCTAAGGAATTCGTCTGTGTAAATGTCCTTTAAAGTAGTGCCATCCCACCATTGAGGGGTAGGTAGCACCACCGTTGGAGGTGTTCGGGTCAATTCGAAGGATTCGGGACATGGTGATCACCGGAGCAATAGGAAGACACCTTAGAAGCTACCCTCATGCCAGGTTCCCGGATCATGAGGACTTACTAAGACATCCTCTACTCGACGATCACCTTTCGAGGCAAGGCAACAGTGAGGCGTACCCTAGGGGTGGTGTGTGCGATTCGTGTGTCGTTTTCATGTATTTTTGTCTTTTGTCATGTTATTGGTGATCTAACGTTTGTTTTTAATTTTGTCCATACATTCTTTCATTCCTTGATTAACAGTTTAAAAATGCGAGAAAAGTAAAAGGTTCTAAGCTATTACAAAAGGTGCGGGTCCACATCGCCAAAATTTCTCGAACCCGATTTGACAGAAAAATAAATAAGGTAAAGAAAATTAAGAATTAAAAATACGGGAAATTAATTACAAGGCCTTGGGAGAGATACATAAATATTAAACGAAAATAAAATAAATATGCGAATAAGAATTAAATTAGAAACGAGGGCGTTGGACCCTTTTTGCAAAATTAAATTAAAGGATTATTAAATTAATTACTATTAAAAAGAAAAGGAAATTGTTTTTTTTGGTATTTTTTGGTATTTTGTAATTTTAATGAAAAAGAATTAAATAAAATAAATGCTAACCCTAATTCTACAATTTTTGTTTTATTATGAAAAATGTTGAAGTTTTTAACCTAAAATTAACCCTAATTTTTATATACAATTTAATTATAAAAATAAATACCTAATATTTAATGATTATGGAATAAAAGGAAAAAATTAAAATTAATTAAACCCTAATTCTATATTTTTTAGATTTTTATCAAAAAAGTTAAAATTAAACCTAATTTAAAACTAATTAATTTATGAATTTATTTATGAAAATACTAAAAATAAAAATATTTATTATTTTTCTCTTTTCTGATTTTTATGTGTTTTTTATATTTTATGAAAACATTAAATTAATTAAACAAACAATAATTAAAAGAAAACAAAAATTATGAAAAATAAAGAAAGTGAAGAAAATTTGCAAACCAAAGGGGTTCAGACCCCAAATAGGAGGTATAGCCCAGCAATTTGAGCCCATCAACCTTCAAGCCTGATTGACTTTCCTTGGCCAGCGTATGGGGTGTTGACTTAGGTCCACCATGTTCTCTGAATCTGATCCCTTGGATTGATCTAGGCACACGCGTGGCAAACTGGAAGGTGGGTCACATGATGGACTTCCTGTATTGACATTGCACAAGAACACGTTTAATGGAAAAATATAAGGAAAGGAGTGTGGACCTGGGGCTCGAACCCAGGTCCTAGAGATTACCAGCCAACGCGCTTGCCAACCCTGCTGTCTTGCATATCTGTAAGTAATATAACAAATAAATATAATAAAACAAAACGCATTAGTGCTGCTTTTTTGCGCGCGAGATTTAAACGCTCCACTCATGGACAGCCACCTCGCCTTCTTCTTCCTTGGCTTATTTTTTTTTCTGAAACAAGAACAGTTTAGCAACGGTTTTCAAACGTTGCCTTAGACGCTATATTAGAAAATAGCGAATAGGCCATAAGGCCTCATAAATTAGGCGCGACATATGGTTTCTCTTCGTCTAAACGCATTGAATTGGATGGCTTTGGTCTCAGACTCCAATTTTTCCTTATTTCAAAACCCCTAATTCCAAGCTTCATAAACCCTAAATATTATTAATGGCAAATCTTCATATAGGGCAGGAAAACAAAATTAAATCATAGGGTTAGCATTAGAATTAAACGATAAACATGAATCAGGCGTTAAAATTCACAAAAAGTGCATGAATTGAGATGCACGAGTATGAAATTTTTTTCTATACAGGCCCTGTTCGTTTTACCAATTCTTGAAGTTATGATGGATGATTTTGATTAGAAACCCTTCCTTGAAGCTTCAGGAAGATGATGGGATAAAAATCCCGCCTTGAATCGCCCTGCAAAAGTGTTTTCAGAATTGAGTTTTTTTGGCAAAAATTTTCAAGTTCAATGGATGCTTTTCTGCGCAGCTTAGTGGTTAATGGCATTAGGGTTGTGTTCCTTGTATATGTAGTAATGATTTAGGTCAAAAATCTGATCAAAAGAATCCAAGATTTGATTGTTCAATATTTGATTTTCAAGCATTAGTTTTTCCAATATTTTTCATGCAATTTGATACCAAATCATGCCAAAACTTTCCACAAATGATTATGCACGAATCTTGAGTGTCCAATGAGAGTATTTTCTGCACAAAAAGATTTTATTTCATTAGTTTTGTATTTTTCATGTATTTTATTTGATTAAATGAATTATTAATAATAAAAAATTCAAATAAATAAATAAAAATGGAGAAAAACTTCCCTTTGGGCCAAATGGTCGTGTGTATGCTTTGGATAATGAATTATGGAAGAAAAATAGGCCCATTAGCAATTTTAGGTCATTTGAATCAATGTTGACTTTTCAAAATATCCAAAAATTTCCCAACTTCTACAAGGCATAACTTGCTCAATGTTTAAGCTTTGCTCATGTTCTTGGACATTTTGGAAAGGTCTTTGAGTCCTCTAACCAATGTCTTTGGTCACATGTCATTTTGATTTACCAATCTCAAGTTATGGCCTTTTACTTAAAGTCCCTTTTTGTTGACTTTTGAAAATGACCTATAATGTTGAAATTGATAACTTTTTGTGAGAGCATTTCTTGGACTTGAAGTGTGAAGATGAGTTGTAGGAAATGTCTTTATCTTAAAAATGAGCTTAGGATGGAATTTTTCTGATAATCCATGTGAAAGTTATGCCCTGGTCAATTTACAGTTGACTTTTTCAGCTGTCCAAATAAGGAAACTTTTGCATCTTGATGATTTTTGAGCCAAGCTTTGAGAATCATGATCAAGCATTGATCAAATGATGTTTGTGGCTTCAAAATGAGATGTTGACCAAAAATTTGAACTTTTGACTGTCAAATGACCATTTTGCCCCTACAGTTGACTGTAGTGCAATTAGGGTTTTTGACTGTGCAATTTTGTGCTGAAAGTCTTGAAACTTGATATGAGGATGCTTGACCATATTTATGGGCATGTGGGACTTGATTGGGCCCTTGAGAACTTCATTTTCTTGATCAGAACCAAAACCCTAATTTTGACTGTTTAGGAGGCCCTTACACTGTGCAATCCTTGGGGAATTTTGAAGCATGACTTGGCAATTTCTTGAAGAATATGGGAGGGAAAATTTTGGGGTACAACAGTTGCCCCTGTTCAATCTTCTTAGACCTGAGGATGCAGATTGGCTGACGTGCCTTTCGTAATCCGGGGGTAGAAGATGATTGAACACTAGAGTGCCCAGAAATTTGCGCTCATATAGTAGCAGTGTGATGGAAATGGGCTTATAGATGCCATTTAGAGGTTGGTGAATAGGATGATGGGCTTATAGATGCCATCTGGATGTTGATTGCATAAGAGATTCCTTAGCGAGAACCTGCGTACCTGCAAAAGAAAAAGAGTACCTGACATGTTGCAGGAGCTGGTCTTCAGATGCTTGGTATAGATGTGTCCTGACTGGTTACAGGAATCAGATCTTCGAATTCTTCAGACGTGCCCTGGCGGGATACAGGAATCGAGTCTGGTAACGTTAGTCGTCAACGGATACACCCTGGCAAGATTCAGGTATCGGATCCTCGAACTCTTCAGACTCACCCTGGCAAGATACAGGAATCAGATCTGGTAATGCTAGTCTTCAACGGATACACCCTGGCAAGATTCAGGTATCGGCTCCTCGAACTCTTCAGACACACCCTGGCAAGATACAGGAATCAGATCTGGTAATGCTAGTCTTCAACGGATACACCCTGGCAAGATTCAGGTATCGGATCCTCGAACTCTTCAGACACACCCTGGCAAGATACAGGAATCAGATCTGGTAATGCTAGTCTTCAACGGATACACCCTGGCAAGATTCAGGTATCGGATCCTCAAACTCTTCAGACACACCCTGGCAAGATACAGGAATCGGATCTGGTAATGCTAGTCTTCAACGGATACACCCTGGCAAGATTCAGGTATCGGCTCCTCGAACTCTTCAGACACACCCTGGTAAGATACAGGAATCGGATCTGGTAATGCTAGTCTTCAACGGATACACCCTGGCAAGATTCAGGTATCGGCTCCTCGAACTCTTCAGACACACCCTGGCAAGATACAGGAATCGAATCTGGTAATGTTAGTCTTCAACGGATACACCCTGGCAAGATTCAGGTATCGGATCCTCGAACTCTTCAGACACACCCTGGCAAGATACAGGAATCGGATCTGGTAATGCTAGTCTTCAACGGATACACCCTGGCAAGATTCAGGTATCGGCTCCTCGAACTCTTCAGACACACCCTGGAAAGATACAGGAATTGGATCTGGTAATTGGTCCTCAACAGATACACCCTGGCAAGATACAGGAATCGGATCTTTAGTTGCGACCATTGATGGTAATCATTTTTGTACTTTTGTCCTGAAAAGACAAGCGTTAGTTGTATGCGATGTCATGTGGTATGACATGCGAGATGCCCTCTGAATAAGTGATATTGTATGTTCATG
Organism: Vicia faba; assembly: GCA_948472305.1. NCBI lineage: Eukaryota > Viridiplantae > Streptophyta > Magnoliopsida > Fabales > Fabaceae > Vicia > Vicia faba. Next base: position 332,051,619 of record OX451739.1, on the reverse strand, counting down.
ATGCGTATATGCATGCTATAATGTATATGATGTTTACGAATGTATGTTTTCGTCTAGGAAAATAAATCCTTGACGGGTGCCGGAAAGTCACTCCTGGGCTGATGTTGGAGAATAGATTTTGCTTCCGCCGGGGATGATAGTTGCAAGAATACCGGTAGCAGAAGATAACTCCGTTGGGGAATAGACTTGGCGAATGGATTACTCTGCAGAGAAAAAATTACTCTAACGATCTTGCTGGGAAGCAATACTCTGTGGGGAGAGAGATGCTTTGCTGGAATGTTGATAATAACTTGCTGGGGATACCATGGTTGTGTTGGAAATGTTAATAGACTTTGCTGGGGATAAGAAAGAGCTGTGTTAATGACGACCTTTCCGTGGCTTTTGGCTGAGGATAACCCAGTTATATCCTGGTAAGGAAATAACTCTTTGAATAAAGCCGGGCGATGCGTTCGTGCTCTGCGAGGATAAGCTTCCAGAATCTACTGGGGATAAGCTTACTGCTTGGGAGAAATGGATTCCAACTTTCTTGAGGGACTGGATTGGACTCTCCTGGGGAAGTTTTGAACTGCAGGGAAAGTGATTCTTTTGAATATTTGATATACCGCCGGGGAACAATCTTTAGGCCAAGACTGCCGGGGATGCTTGTCAAGAATGTGTGCTGCTGGGAAATGTTGAGATTTGCTGGAGGATACTCAACTTCCTTAAGTTTGATTGTAACTTTGCTCGGGGAAGAGTGCACTGACTTACTGGGTCACTCTCTGGGGAATTAAGATGTACTGGTTATGTTTTTTAGCTGAACCTACCTTGGTACCTTGGAGGACAGAACAATTAGATTGCTCATACAACTCTTTATTGCCCCTGTTTCTAATGTTACCTGTAATTAATCCTTTGTTTCGTATGCAAATATTCATGAGTTAGCAAATTATTGTCAATGCATATATCACAAATTGAACCTTGGACGTTCTTCGCAAAACAAAACAGGAAAAGAAAAACAATTGGCACTTTTAACTGAAAAGTATATTTGTATTGATTTTTGAATGGCCTGAAAATAGGCGTTTTGTGTACAAGAGGCTGACGTCCTAGTAAGAGAACGCTGCCGAACAAAAGAGTTTATACAATTTTTGTACAAGAGAAAATAAAACAGCTGTGTGAAATGAATGATCCCACTGGGTTTCAACTCTGCTATTGCCTTTATAACTCCGGGCGTCTCATCACTTGATGACCTTGGTTGAAGGTGAAGTTGACTGATAGATGCCGTCTGAACTTGATGTAGATACCGGATTCTGGATGCAAAGTGATCCAATGAGACATAGTATTACGCTTTTATCCCTAATTTTTGCCTGGACCGCCCTTTCGGGTTTTCAGTCCATCGGGATACCCATTTTTGCCCAAGCCGCCCTTTCAGGTTTTCGACTTGCCGGGTGTACAGATTTTTTTTCATTTCATCCCTTCATTTTGCCCGAACCCTTTTGGTTCGACGGGAAGCCCTAATTTTTGCCTAGGCATGTCAGCCTAGCGGGTCTTTTTTTCATGCGTAGTATCTTTTTACTATGTCTGCATTGGCGGGGTGAGGAAGGTCGTCACCATCCATATTGGTCAATATCATTGCTCCTTCTGAGAACACATGCTTGACCACAAATGGCCCTTCGTACGTAGGGGTCCATTTGCCCCTTGGATCACTCTGAGGAAGGATGATTCGCTTGATTACCAGATCCCCAACTCGATATTCCTGTGGTCTAACCTTTTTGTTAAATGCCCTGATCATCCGTTTCTGATACGTCTGACCATGACAGATAGCAGCCAGTCTCTTTTCATCAATAAGGTTGAGCTGATCAAGTCGTGTCTGGATCCAATCATCTTCGTTCAGATTTGCATCCTTCATTATCCGGAGAGAGGGTATTTGCACTTCGATCGGTAAGACTGCCTCCATACCATAAACCAGAGAGAAAGGAGTTGCCCCGGTTGACGTCCTAGCTGAGGTACGGTACCCATGTAGAGCGAACGGTAACATCTCGTGCCAATCCTTATAAGTCACTGTCATCTTCTGCACGATTTTCTTGATGTTCTTATTTGCTGCTTCTACAGCCCCATTCATCTTCGGTCTGTAAGGAGAAGAATTGTGGTGCTGTATTTTGAACTGCTCGCAGAGCTCAGCGATCATCTTGTTATTCAGATTGGTACCGTTGTCTGTAATGATCCTCTCTGGGACGCTGTACCGACAGATCAGATTATGCCGAATGAACCGTGCCACAACAGTCTTGGTTACCGTAGCATAGGATGCTGCCTCAACCCATTTTGTGAAATAATCAATCGCTACTAGGATGAAGCGATGCCCATTGGATGCCGTAGGTTTAATCTCACCGATCATGTCTATTCCCCACATTGCAAACGGCCAAGGCGCAGTCAGAACATTCAGGGGAACTGGAGGAACATGCACCTTGTCTGCATAAATCTGGCACTTATGGCATGTCCTGGAATGTTGGTAGCAGTCAGCTTCCATTGTGGACCAGTAATACCCTGCCCGAAGGATCTTCTTAGCCATAGTGTGCCCACTGGAATGTGTACCAAAGGTCCCTTCATGTAGCTCTTCCATGATCCTTTCCGCTTTAGTCTTATCCACACAACACAGTAAGGTTGAATCATGGTTTCGCTTGTACAAGATGCCGTTGCTAAGGAAGAACTTTGCCGCGAATCTTCTCAAGAACTTCTTATCATTGATAGATGCACCTTCAGGGTATTCCTGAGCTTCCAGATATCTCTTCACCTCATGGTACCAAGGCTTCTCAGTCACCAATTCAGTCTCGAGATCGCAACAGTATGCTGGTTCGTCCAGTTTCCAGATAATGATCCGGGGAGCCTCATTGTCCCATTTGACCTTGAACATAGAAGACATTGTAGCTAACGCGTCCGCCAGCTGATTCTCTTCTCTTGGAAAATGCTCAAAGGTTATCTCTGTGAAGTGGGGGGTCAGGGTCAACACACATTCTCTGTAAGGAATAAGGTTCGGATGTTTCGTATCCCACTCTCCTTTGATCTGATTGATCACAAGAGCGGAATCTCCGAAGACACTCAGAAACTTAATCCTTAGGTCGATCGCAGCTTGAAGACCCATGATGCACGCCTCATACTCCGCCATGTTGTTGGTACAGTTGAAACATAGCCGGGCAGTAAGCGGAGTATGAGTACCTTGAGGTGATATGATTATGGCGCCGATACCGTTTCCCAAAGCGTTGGAGGCTCCGTCAAAGTGCATAGACCATCAGGATCCTTCCTCAGGTCCTTCATCCGGTCCAGGTACTTCACAATCAGTCACTATCATGATGCTTTCATCCGGAAACTCGAAGTTCATTGACTGATAGTCATCTACGGCCTGATGTGCCAAGTGGTCTTCCAATACACTTCCCTTGATGGCTTTCTGGGTCGTGTACTGAATGTCGTATTCCGTCAAGATCATTTTCCATCTTGCAATTCTCCCAGACAGAGCAGGCTTTTCGAATATGTACTTTATAGGATCCATCTTTGAGATCAACAAGGTAGTATGAGTCAGCATATACTGTCTCAGCCGGCGAGCAGCCCATACCAAAGCGCAGCAAGTTTTCTCAAGCAGTGAGTATCGGGTCTCACAGTCGGTAAACTTTTTGCTAAGGTAATAAATGGCATGCTCTTTTCGGCCAGACTCGTCATGCTGCCCCAACACACACCCCATTGAGTTGTCGAGCACTGTCAGATACAGTATGAGAGGTCTCCCTTCAACCGGTGGCATAAGGATGGGTGGTTCTTGGAGATACTCCTTGATTCTGTCAAAAGCAGCCTGACATTCATCATTCCAACGTACTACCTGATCTTTCTTCAGCAGCTTGAAGATTGGCTCACAGGTAGCAGTCAGATGTGAGATGAACCGAGCAATGTAATTCAGGCGTCCTAAAAAGCCTCTGACTTCCTTCTCTGTCCTAGGAACTGGAATCTCTTGAATAGCTTTGACCTTAGCAGGGTCCACTTGAATACCCTTATCACTTACCACGAAGCCTAGCAACTTTCCAGATCTTACCCCGAAGGTGCACTTGTTCGGGTTCAACCTCAGCTTGTACAGTTTCAACCGGTCAAACAACTTCTGCAGATGATCTAGGTGCTCTTCCTCAGTCTGGGACCTTGCGATCATGTCGTCCACATACACTTCTATCTCATGATGGATCATGTCATGAAATAAAGCAACCATGGCACGTTGGTAGGTTGCCCCAGCGTTCTTCAACCCGAATGGCATGACCTTGTAGCAGAAGGTGCCCCACTGAGTAACAAAGGTAGTCTTCTCCATGTCTTCAGGTGCCATCTTGATCTGATTGTAACCTGAGAAACCATCCATGAAAGAGAACACCTTATGCTGAGCTGTATTATCAACAAGGACATCAATGTGAGGTAAGGGGAAGTCATCCTTGGGGCTGGCCCTGTTCAGATCCCTGTAGTCGACACACATTCTGACCTTACCGTCTTTCTTTGGTACCGGCACCACATTAGCAACCCACTGAGGGTAAGAAGTCACTGCGAGGAACCCGACATCAAACTGCTTCATAACCTCGGCCTTAATCTTCTCAGACATCTCTGGGCGCATACGACGGACCTTTTGCTTCACCGGAGGGCAGTCTTCCTTAGTAGGCAAGTGATGAACCACAATATCAGTATCCAACCCGGGCATGTCTTCGTAGGACCAGGCAAAGATCTCCATATAATCATGTAACATCTTGGTTAACCGTTGCTTCACGCTGAGCTCTAGGTTGGCACCGATTTTTACCTCTTTCCTGTCTTCTTCAGTACCCAAGTTTATTGTTTCCACTGGCTCTTCATGGGGTTGAATTGCCCTCTCTTCCTGAAGCAACAATCTTGCAAGCTCGCCAGGCACTTCGCAATCATCTTCACCTTCGTCTTCGGCTAAGTTGATCGGATTTTCGAAGTCATAAATGGCAGTAGCAGAGTTGTTATCAGTGAGATCCAGGGTGGATTGAAACCTGTATGAGTGAGTGTGTGTGTAAATACAGCTGTTTTGAAATATATGTAAAAGAAAGAAAGACAGAAAAGGAGCATAAGATTTGCAATGCGAGAAAACGTCCAAGATTTTCATTCATGATATATGAAATGACAATTTATATGCCCTCACAAATGAAACCACGGTGCCTCGGGTAAGACACCGGGCCACAGAGTTTATTTATTGTTTATTACAAATAACGAAACAAAGAAATTTATTACTGCGTCACAAAGGTAACATGAGTATGGTCTTTAGCAATCCAATTGGTCAATCCGCCTTCGGTTGTCGGGTAAATCCAGCTATTGAATTCTGCTTCATCCACTTCGTTGTTTTCCCCAACAGCGTTCACTCCTGGATTTGTAATGAACACAGGAGGTCTTCCAGTCTTCGCTTTCCGCATAGCTTTCTGACCTTCTGCAGTAAAGCCTAGCCCAAATTTGTCAATCTTCTGTGTAAAGTCTGGAAGCCTGCCCCAGTTAGCACATTCACCCTTATGAACCACAGCCCGGGCATCCTTCAGGGAAGCCATCTTTAAAGGAACTTTTTCTTCTGCTGCTGTTTCTGCTGCTGCTGCAATTGGAAGCACCTCCTCGAAATGCTGAAAGGGGGTTTCGATAAACTCCCCGTCCATCTCAATGTATCTGAAGGAATTCAGGTGGCTTACCATATACTCCTCCTCTCCTTGCACAGTGACGATTTTCCCTCTGACAGGGTACTTCAGCTTTTGGTGCAAGGTAGAGGTCACTGCCCCAGCCTTATGTATCCAAGGTCGACCCAGTAGACAAGAGTATGACGGACGGATATCCATCACATAAAATGTAGAGTCAAACACCTGAGAGCCCACCCGAATAGGAATGTCAACCTCTCCATGAACCATCCTTTTTGAACCGTCAAAGGCCCTGACGATGATATTGCTGGGTTTCAGTTCCAGGCCTTCACAATCTAAACGGTCCAAAGCCTTCTTGGGTAGCACATTCAAAGACGAACCAGTATCCACCAATACATGTGCCAGAGTAGTGCCCCTGCATTCGATAGAGACATGCAAGGCATCATTATGGTCTCTTCCCTTCGCAGTCAGGTCAACATCCGAGAAACCCAAGCCATTGTCTGCTGTCAGATTTGCTACGCAATCAGTGAACTGGACTGCAGATGTCTCCTGTGGCACATGGGCCGTCTTGAGAAATGAGATTAAGGCCTTAGCATGGGCCTCGGAGCACAGAAATAAAGAGAGCATGGAGATTTTGGAGGGCGTGTGCCCCAGCTGTTCCACAACATTGAAGTCGCTCTTCTTTATAATCTTTAAAATCTCCTCCATTTCTTGTTGGGAGGCTTCAGCAGTTACAGGTATAGGTGCCTCCATCTGGGCAGGCTCAACTTCAATTCCTTTGCCCCGAGCATTGGATGACTCGGCAGCAGGAGAAACAACTTGATCATCAACAGGAACAAGTATGCTTGTAGGAGTTATAAGAAGTGGTCTTCTAGCGGCAGGCTGTGCAATGTCAGGCGAGAAGAGCCTGCCACTGCGGGTGACTTTGGCTGGGCCAGTGATATCACAGACACTGGCGCCAGTGTTGAACTCTTGTTTAATCCCGTTCACATACACATCTGCCCCGTAATGCCAGGGGACAGCTTTATCGGATACATAGGGAAGAGGCCCTGGAACAGTGATAACCACAGGTGCAGCAGTCATGATTTGAATAGGCTTTTTCGGGAGAGCCTTGATTGGAGTATTGAAGATGGTAACCACAGAAACTTCTTTCACCGGAACCAACTGAACAGCAGACTTCTTAAACAGGATCTCCTTGCTATCCATTAAGCTTTGGATGCCTAACTTCAGTAAGGGACAACCAGATAGGGACACAGCACAGAACAGGCAACCCTCACTGCAACCCGGAAATAAACCGGCCAGCAGCAGGTTCCTCTTGACGGTCTTCAGAGGAGTGTCTAGATCATCCACAGAAACAGCGTAAACATCTTCGTCAACAGCATTCACCTCATGCTGAGGCATAGGAGCAGTAACCACATTCGGCCTCTCAGGCGCTTCAAACTGTATCTCCTTTGCGTCAATAAGGTCTTGCACCTTATTCTTTAATGCCCAACAGTCGTCAGTGGCATGCCCCGGGCTATCAGAATGATAAGCACAACGAGCATTCGGGTTGTACCTAGGAGATGTAGTATTTGCAACCCTCAGAGCCTCTCTGACGGTTACCAAATTGGTTGAGAGCAACTATGGTAAGATCTGCGACAAAGTCATACTCAAACGGGTGAATTCCCTTCTGGGTCTCTCAGCCCTTGGTTGGTTAGCTTGCCGAGGAGCGGCTGCAGGCTTGGCAATCATTAATGCACTGACAGATTGACGGCGCTCTGGTTTATCCTGCCTTCTAGGCCCATACATCGCACTGGCCTCCTTCTTAAAGGGTTTCTTCTCAGAGCTAGACGATGCACCCTTCGGAATCTTTCCAGACTTCAACCCAGCCTCGATTCTCTCTCCAGTCAGAATCAGATCAGTGAACCCGGCAGACGAATTCCCGATGAGATGGTTGAAAAATGGCCCAGATAGGGTCCCCAAGAACATGTCTACCAACTCTCGATCAGTCAACGAAGGCTGCACCCTGCCAGCCAGGTCCCTCCACTTCTGAGCGTACTCTTTAAAACCTTCACTTGAACCTAACGACATACCCTGGAGTTGGGTACGTGTAGGGGCAAGGTCGGCGTTATATTGATACTGCTTGTAGAAAGCAGTAGCCAACTCCTCCCAGTTACGAACCTTGGTCCCATCCAGCTGATAGAACCATTCGAGATGAGTCCCTGAAAGACTCTCCTGGAAGAAGTGGATCCACAAATTTTTATCCGCTGAGTACGGTTGAATTTTCCGAACATAGGACCTGAGATGTAGCTTGGGGCAAGACGCCCCGTCATATTTGGTGAAAGATGGTGCTTTAAACTTCCGAGGAATGATTACACCAGTTGACAAACCCAGATCTCCATAATCCAGCCCAGGTACCTGTTGTATCTCCATAGCATTCAGCCTATCCTCCAGTTGCTTGTAACGGTCTTCTGCCGGAGGATATTGTTCTTCATCAAAATCAGTCTCGTTGTCAGAGACTACCGGACTAGGACCCTTTTCTGTCTGAGGAGAACTCTTGCCAACAGAAGAACCAGCCTCTTCATTCTGCAAAGTGTTGCCAAACCTTCGGCCCGAGTTGAACAGAACAGTTCTCCTCTTCTTCTTCTTCTCCTTCTTCAGGAGCAGAGCTTTCAACTCTTCTTGGCCTTGAGCCAAACCCTTGATTAATTCCTGAAACTGCGCATTCTGCGCCTGAAGAGCTTTGATGGATGTCTCAGTTGATGACGAGTCGGGATTCATGATGCTGAAATAAACAGCGAAGAACTATAAGCAACCTGAAAAGGGAAAAAACCTGCTATGCACATGATGAATGATATGTGTTTATGCAATGCATTCAAGGGTTCGAAAGTTCAAATTTGTTGTAGACAAAAAGAAACACACGTTATCATTAAGGAAATAACTGTTCAGTACATCAAAGCCTCATGGGCAAAATAATACAAAAGTAAGTCAATCCCAAAATACACTGCGCATCCTCTTCGGAGCTATGTAAGTGTTGAGATTCCTCTCCTCATGCAACAGGCGGGTGAGCTCCAAGACCTTCTTTTCACTGGCATGTAGACTGGTCTCAAGAGAATTCCGTTCTTCCTTAAGCTGGATCCAGCTCTTCTGCATCTCTTCCCAAGATGTGGGCATATCAGGGTGCTGAATAGTGTAAGGCACTTCTCCTTCCAAGACTGGCTCTTTGATCACAGGGAGCATATGGGGATAAGGCATCACTAACTTCTGGGAGCGGGCTCGTACCCACTTGAGATAAGGTTCCAACGGGATGGAATTCCTGTGCCCCAATGTCTTGCTGTCTATCCTACTGGGCATCCTCCAGGCTCTGATAAATCTCTGGCGAAGTCCTTGAGTATCGTTGTCGAAGTCAAAAACTATGTCAGGAATTAACATGTCATGAGGACCATCCCTCCGAGCATAACCAAACTGTCTCCAAGCCAGACATGGGCTGTAAGTAATACCTCCTCTGATTCCAAGTAAAGGAACATTAGGGTACTCCCCGAAACGATCAATGATAGTGACATCTTCTCTGGACCGAGGGCACCAATGTATATCTGCATGTGTAAGAGTCATCAACCGTTGTGACCATCTCAAACCCCGCTCATTCTTCAAAATTGATTGTGGAAGGTGCGAAATAAACCACCTTCCCAGGAGAGGAGTGCAACACATAAGGACACCTCTTTTTCTCATGGTTCGAGTGTAACATGAGTGAAGGATGTCCCCCAGCAACGTAGGTATAGGATTCCTGGACATGAAGATCTGGACAACACTGATATCTATAAGCTGATCTGGGTTAGGGAACAACACCAAACCATAGACAAGGAGGGCCACAACTTCTTCAAAAGCTTGTAAGTCAAGGGAATTCCAACATTCATGGGCTTTTTCAAACAGAAACCTGGCTAAGAACCCTTTGATACCACTTCTAACTTCCCAATGTCCCTTGAGGTCAGATGACTGTAGGTGCAAGGCTTTAGCAATCTCTTCAAGCTTGGGTTCCTTTTCTGTACCGTTGAAGGGTAGATGATCAAGGATAGGGATCTTCAGGAGCCGGGAGAACTCCTCCAATGTAGGTACCAGCTGATAGTCCAAGAAGGTGAAACAGTGATGCAGAGGGTCAAAGAACTGGAACAGGACCTTTATCATATCTTCCTCAATGTTGGTGTTGACCAAGCTGATGAGGCTTCCATGTCTTTCACTGAATGAAGAGTTCTCGGGAATCCTGGATATAAGTTCCTTAAGCTGAGGAGGGACCCTTACAAGACTGATTTGAATTGTCTTTCTACGAACAGTTTCCATGTCCTACAAAACAAAGAACAAAGATGAAGATTCGAACCCCTGAAATGGTTAGTCAATGCATATGATGCTGGATGATGTCATGATGCTATGATTAAACACACCACAGATATTTACAAAGACAAACATGTAAGGCACACAAGGCACACAAGACAAGCCCTTAGGGTTTAAGGCCAGCATGGGGTCTGGGTAGTACCCTCTTGAAGTTGGTGGGTTCAACCTGTCCTATCAAAGTAACCGGGTTCTAAGGGTCCCAATATCACGGGATTGCTTTCATTGTTCATCATTTCGATTTAGCCACTGAACTGGCGACCGAAATATTCCAAGAAAGCAACCCTCAATTGAGTGTAGTATCGAGTATCAACCAACCTCGGACTGCACCAAAGTCAGTTATCTCACTACCCTAAAGAGGCCAAGATAGTTCAATTAAGGTTCCTAAGGTCAGTTGATGCTTCACGACACCACGCGGAGGCCCCGTACTCTCCTTGACTGAACTCAAGGGTTACCGGTACACACCAAAGTGCCACATCAATGTAGCAGACTGTTTCAACCATGTCGGTATACCCCGCACAGTTCCCTCGCAGTCTTGTTGCTACTTTCTAAGAAGGTATCCCCCAGATCCGGGTTAGGATCTATAGAACTCCCAAGCAACCCACAATTTAAAGCACACAAGAAAAACAATTGAAAACACAGTTATGAACTAGCCCTAAGGTACACCTCACTTTATAAGATAGTCCCCAGCAGAGTCGCCAGTTCTGTGATCGTTGGATCTGGAACTGACTGTTTAACGCTGGTTCGCGAAATGTCGCGGAAGCAAGAGTCGCCACCGTCTTTTATTTTCTCCAAATGGAAAGGACAAAAGCACAGAAAAATTCCTTATAGAGATTGCTCTCGGTTCGGGAGGTAGATTATAGAAAGGGAAGGTGTTAGCACCCTTTCTATCCATGGTTATCCATGGGCTCTTAGATACTTGCTCATTGTGTTTTCAAAAATGGTTTGTTTGCTTTTCAACTGTGGGTTTTAAAAAGTTTCTTTGAAAATTCCAGTTCGACTCTTGTATCGGTCTTCAAGAGTGTTTGAAAAATTGCTTTTGAAAGCTTTTTGAAAATGTGTTGGTGTGAAAAGTATTTTTGAATTTGTTTTGAAATTAGAGCAAGTATCTACGAGAACCTACCTACCCTAAGGAATTCGTCTGTGTAAATGTCCTTTAAAGTAGTGCCATCCCACCATTGAGGGGTAGGTAGCACCACCGTTGGAGGTGTTCGGGTCAATTCGAAGGATTCGGGACATGGTGATCACCGGAGCAATAGGAAGACACCTTAGAAGCTACCCTCATGCCAGGTTCCCGGATCATGAGGACTTACTAAGACATCCTCTACTCGACGATCACCTTTCGAGGCAAGGCAACAGTGAGGCGTACCCTAGGGATGGTGTGTGCAATTCGTGTGTCGTTTTCATGTATTTTTGTCTTTTGTCATGTTATTGGTGATCTAACGTTTGTTTTTAATTTTGTCCATACATTCTTTCATGCCTTGATTAACAGTTTAAAAATGCGAGAAAAGTAAAAGGTTCTAAGCTATTACAAAAGGCGCGGGTCCACATCGCCAAAATTTCTCGAACCCGATTTGACAGAAAAATAAATAAGGTAAAGAAAATTAAGAATTAAAAATACGGGAAATTAATTACAAGGCCTTGGGAGAGATACATAAATATTAAACGAAAATAATATAAATATGCGAATAAGAATTAAATTAGAAACGAGGGCGTTGGACCCTTTTTGCAAAATTAAATTAAAGGATTATTAAATTAATTACTATTAAAAAGAAAAGGAAATTGTTTTTTTTGGTATTTTTTGGTATTTTGTAATTTTAATGAAAAAGAATTAAATAAAATAAATGCTAACCCTAATTCTACAATTTTTGTTTTATTATGAAAAATGTTGAAGTTTTTAACCTAAAATTAACCCTAATTTTTATATACAATTTAATTATAAAAATAAATACCTAATATTTAATGATTATGGAATAAAAGGAAAAGATGAAAATTAATTAAACCCTAATTCTATATTTTTTAGATTTTTATCAAAAAAGTTAAAATTAAACCTAATTTAAAACTAATTAATTTATGAATTTATTTATGAAAATACTAAAAATAAAAATATTTATTATTTTTCTCTTTTCTGATTTTTATGTGTTTTTTATATTTTATGAAAACATTAAATTAATTAAACAAACAATAATTAAAAGAAAACAAAAATTATGAAAAATAAAGAAAGTGAAGAAAATTTGCAAACCAAAGGGGTTCAGACCCCAAATAGGAGGTATAGCCCAGCAATTTGAGCCCATCAACCTTCAAGCCTGATTGACTTTCCTTGGCCAGCGTATGGGGTGTTGACTCAGGTCCACCATGTTCTCTGAATCTGATCCCTTGGATTGATCTAGGCACACGCGTGGCAAACTGGAAGGTGGGTCACATGATGGACTTCCTGTATTGACATTGCACAAGAACACGTTTAATGGAAAAATATAAGGAAAGGAGTGTGGACCTGGGGCTCGAACCCAGGTCCTAGAGATTACCAGCCAACGCGCTTGCCAACCCTGCTGTCTTGCATATCTGTAAGTAATATAACAAATAAATATAATAAAACAAAACGCATTAGTGCTGCTTTTTTGCGCGCGAGATTTAAACGCTCCACTCATGGACAGCCACCTCGCCTTCTTCTTCCTTGGCTTATTTTTTTTTCTGAAACAAGAACAGTTTAGCAACGGTTTTCAAACGTTGCCTTAGACGCTATATTAGAAAATAGCGAATAGGCCATAAGGCCTCATAAATTAGGCGCGACATATGGTTTCTCTTCGTCTAAACGCATTGAATTGGATGGCTTTGGTCTCAGACTCCAATTTTTCCTTATTTCAAAACCCCTAATTCCAAGCTTCATAAACCCTAAATATTATTAATGGCAAATCTTCATATAGGGCACGAAAACAAAATTAAATCATAGGGTTAGCATTAGAATTAAACGATAAACATGAATCAGGCGTTAAAATTCACAAAAAGTGCATGAATTGAGATGCACGAGTATGAAATTTTTTTCTATACAGGCCCTGTTCGTTTTACCAATTCTTGAAGTTATGATGGATGATTTTGATTAGAAACCCTTCCTTGAAGCTTCAGGAAGATGATGGGATAAAAATCTCGCCTTGAATCGCCCTGCAAAAGTGTTTTCAGAATTGAGTTTTTTTGGCAAAAATTTTCAAGTTCAATGGATGCTTTTCTGCGCAGCTTAGTGGTTAATGGCATTAGGGTTGTGTTCCTTGTATATGTAGTAATGATTTAGGTCAAAAATCTGATCAAAAGAATCCAAGATTTGATTGTTCAATATTTGATTTTCAAGCATTAGTTTTTCCAATATTTTTCATGCAATTTGATACCAAATCATGCCAAAACTTTCCACAAATGATTATGCACGAATCTTGAGTGTCCAATGAGAGTATTTTCTGCACAAAAAGATTTTATTTCATTAGTTTTGTATTTTTCATGTATTTTATTTGATTAAATGAATTATTAATAATAAAAAATTCAAATAAATAAATAAAAATGGAGAAAAACTTCCCTTTGGGCCAAATGGTCGTGTGTATGCTTTGGATAATGAATTATGGAAGAAAAATAGGCCCATTAGCAATTTTAGGTCATTTGAATCAATGTTGACTTTTCAAAATATCCAAAAATTTCCCAACTTCTACAAGGCATAACTTGCTCAATGTTTAAGCTTTGCTCATGTTCTTGGACATTTTGGAAAGGTCTTTGAGTCCTCTAACCAATGTCTTTGGTCCCATGTCATTTGGATTTACCAATCTCAAGTTATGGCCTTTGACTTAAAGTCCCTTTTTGTTGACTTTTGAAAATGACCTATAATGTTGAAATTGATAACTTTTTGTGAGAGCATTTCTTGGACTTGAAGTGTGAAGATGAGTTGTAGGAAATGTCTTTATCTTCAAAATGAGCTTTGGATGGAATTTTTCTGATAATCCATGTGAAAGTTATGCCCTGGTCAATTTACAGTTGACTTTTTCAGCTGTCCAAATAAGGAAACTTTTGCATCTTGATGATTTTTGAGCCAAGCTTTGAGAATAATGATCAAGCATTGATCAAATGATGTTTGTGGCTTCAAAATGAGATGTTGACCAAAAATTTGAACTTTTGACTGTCAAATGACCATTTTGCCCCTACAGTTGACTGTAGTGCAATTAGGGTTTTTGACTGTGCAATTTTGTGCTGAAAGTCTTGAAACTTGATATGAGGATGCTTGACCATATTTATAGGCATGTGGGACTTGATTGGGCCCTTGAGAACTTCATTTTCTTGATCAGAACTAAAACCCTAATTTTGACTATTTAGGAGGCCCTTACATTGTGCAATCCTTGGGGAATTTTGAAGCATGACTTGGCAATTTCTTGAAGAATATGGGAGGGCAAATTTTGGGGTACAACAGTTCCCTTCTTTATCTTACGGACTCTAGTCCATATATTATGTTTAGTGTTTGCATGTGTGCTCGGTTTCAATCATGTCCTAAGGAGTCACATTTAAAAGCCGTAAAGCGCATACTTAGGTACCTTGGTGGTACAACTAAGTATGGACTTTGATACTCCAAGGGTAGTTATTATTCTTTGGTTGGCTATTTTGATTCTGACTTTACCGGTTGCAAATCGGATAGGAAAAGCACTAGTGGTACTTGTCATTTATTTTCAAATTCTTTGGTAAGTTGGCATAGCAAAAAGCAAGTTTCAGTTGCATTATCAACCGCCAAAGAGGAATACGTTGCAGCCGGTAATTATTGTGCCCAAATATTGTGGCTCAAACAACAATTACTCGACTTCAATGTCCAACTTGATCACATTCCTATTTTCTGTGACCATACAAGTGCCATCAACCTAACCAAAAATCCGATTTTGCACTCTCGCACAAAACATATTGAGATAAGGCATCATTTTCTAAGGGATCATGTGGAAAAGGGTGATGTTATTTTCGAGCATGTTGATAGAAAAAATCAACTTGCTGATATTTTTACTAAACCACTCGCTATGGATCCCTTCTGTTATACCCCAAAATTTGCCCTCTCATTTATCAAGATTTTCCTCACAAGACTTCTTGGACTCCAGACAAGATTAGGGTTTGCTCAGCTCAAGACACCTCCTCTTGCACTGATGACTTGAAATTAAGCTTTGATTTAGCAAAAGTATTTTTGGACCTTAAATGCTTCATGTGACTTTCATACACCATCCTGGACCCCTAAGATTGCTCATACCAAGTTTCAAGCCTTGAATCACATTTTGGACCAGTCAATTGGACAGTTAACCTAAAAATCAACTGTATTGGGGAAAAAGTCAACTATGGCCAATTTACAGTCAAACTTCATGATTTTTGATCCACAACAACATTTTAGACTCATATGCACCATTTGATCAAGTTTGGATCACAATTCCTCAAGAAATTTGATCAGATCACCAAAAGGGCAAAATGGTCAAAATTAGGGTTTTGATTGAGAAAGGGCAATTTCTGATTTTTGACCTAGACAATGACCAATTGGGTTCAAACATGATATCAAGGACTCAATGGAATCATCTTGACCTAATCATATAGTTCAAAAGATCTCAAATGCATAGGATTGACAAATGAATTTTCTAGTCAACTGATCAAAAATCAACTGTACACTAAAAAGTCAAACTTTGACTTTTTGGTCAAAATCAAGTGCCAAGGGTCATAATTCATCAAAATATGTCAAAATGTGAAACTTGTTGGCTAAGAAACCTAAAATTGCAAATTAGAGTTTTAATTTGAAATTTTTCATAACTTAGAATTTTTCTAAGTATAGAAAATTTCTTATTTTCCCCCAACTTTCCCCAACTTTTTCACCATGATGCATTTGGATTCAAAGAAAACTTCCAACATGAAAGTTGTAGTCCTCCATTAAATCTACAACTTTTATTCACAAAGTTTTCCCAAACAATGCTTGGATCTCAAGTTATGATTTTGTGAATAAGGGTCCATGAACTAAAAGACTTAGTGAAATTTTGCCTTAGTTTAGGCAGATTTTTGACCTAATTTCATGGCAACTTTTCACCTAGTTACAAGAGGTATCTCAAGTTTAATTTCAAATATGGATTGTAGAGCATGTTGCAAGCTTTCCAAAATGTCCAAGAACTCTCCAAGATCATTTGTGGTTAGGGAGAATCGAAGAAGAGAAAATGGCATTTTGTCACTTTTGTTCAAGCCATTTTCACAATGCTTCAAGTTGCAAATCAGATCCTAGCATGCTTGTACCTTTCATTACAGGTCCTAATCCTTTCTACACTCCATAATTTAATGCTAACTCAGTGGTTAAAGCCTTTGTTTTCACCTTTGGAGCATTGCACAAGAGATTAATCCATAAATGGCATAAAGGGCACATTGTCATTTTCATAAAGCATGCTTTTTGCAACTTTGCAATTCTTGCCATGGACCTGATCTTTTGTTGCAAGCAATATCCACAAATGTCAGGCAATGTTTATCAACTCTCATCAGCCCTAGAACTAGCAAGTACAACATTTTGGCTTAAGTCATTTCAACTTTCTTCAAATACAAGAAAAGTGGAAAAAGTCAAGGGAGCTTGTGCATCTGATAAAGAGAAGACTTGGCTTCATTCTAAAGAACTTCAGAAACTTGCCTCAAGCAGAAAACACGAGTACACAACATCTAAAACACTCCCAAACACCAAAACACATTTTTCTTCCCAAATAGGGCAGCTTCTGTAAAACTCTTTCCATCTCAATATTGGCTCTTGCGTTTCTTGATTCAACACTTGAAACACCTTCCATACATCACATCCAAACTATCCAAGCCCTTGCTTTGCAACTGTGAGCCCTATTTCAGACATCACCATTTTCATTTTTGAAGGTTGCAGGTTGACTCGTGCAGGAAGTTTCAAGCATCCTCAAGGCAAGCTGAGCATTGGAAAAGTTTGAGGGAACTTCAAGGGAGCTCACACGATCTTCAGGCCTCACTCAAAGTCCCCACATTGCCATATCCAAACTCAGCTGAACAAGGTATTTTTCAAATCTCTATCTCTTTATTTAGGCATCCTCAAGCTTTGATTTGTGAAGCAAAGATGTAGTCATTAACATGGTGAAGCTGTACATATGCATATTTGTCATTTATATTAACTGAGTTAAGAGAATTTGATTGTTGAACATGCTAAAAAAAACTAGGTCAGAAATTAGGGGTGATTAAATTCTCTCTGGTCTTTGAGAGTTAGTTTACAAACTTTATATCACTGGAATCGTGAGATCATAAGCTATATTTTTTGTGTTATGAGTTTTTGATTTTATCCAAGTTAGAGCAAGATACAGGTTTGAAGCAAGAAGCGCGCGTTTGGGAGAAGCTGGAGGACAAGGACGACTGTCCTGGGCCTGGCGCGCCTGGGCCTTGTTTTTTCTACTTTTCACACCCCGAGTTTACTTTTGCACCCCCTTTGCATATTTTCTATATTTTTTATATTTTCATTTTATTTTTATGATTATTGACTTTAATAATTTTTTCTGAACATTAAAAATCACAAAAATAATTTTCTTAATTTTTTTGCAATTTTATTTTTTTATTTTTATTATTTTTTCCACATATAAAATAGTTTTATTTTAATAAATAGAACTCATTTTCTTATTTAATTGTAAATACATTAAAATATCATACATTTTATTTTTATTATTCATACACATAAAATATTATTTCCACACATATTTTATTTTTTTTAATATTTGTTAATAATATTATTTATTTATTTCTAGTACAAAAATGGACAAATAAATATTAGAAAACCTATTTTCTTTTAATAAAAAAATTAGGGTTTTCACCCCTTTTAAAAATAATCACATTATTTTTTCTTATTTTTAGGACTTAAATGATATTATTCTCTCATACCAAAAATCAAATACAAAACATTTTGCATATTTACATTTTTATTGCATTTTTAATATTTATATATTTATTTAATTTGCAAATATTCAATTGGGTTGTAATAATTTTTAGGGTTTTATTTTGAGCAATATCCCCCATTCAAAATTTGTATCCCCCCTCCCATAATAACTGTTGTAATAGCTTAGATTTACTTCACGCAATTTATCGCATTATATACATGTTAGTAAATTAGGGTTTGCATGATAAGACAAAAATCAAATAAATACATGACCTAATACAAGACAAACAAAAAGCATGTAAAATGGCACACATTGCACACAAGCACTCCTTAGGGTTTCACCCACTTTGTTGCCTTAAAAATGGCCATGGTATGCATGCAAAGTATCTTGGCAAAGTAAAAACAAAATAAAAGATCATAGTCCCTCGATGACGCTAGAAAAGGTTGCCTAAAAACAAATGATCTTGGTCCCTCAAACAAGCTAAGATACTTGGCAACCTTGTTATCATGGTCATACGATGACCCACGCCTGTCCCGTTTAGCATCCAAAGATAGGGTTGTTTACCAAATCAATGGTAAATCAACAATATCAAGGGAATAAAAATGTGTAGGAAAGACATTTGAGTAGGTAGAATGCTTCTAGTTACTTGATAAATTTGCAAACAATCCTTGCTATTTTCAAACAAACACACACATTTTCAAAACATTTCCAAACAACTTTCAAAACATTGAAACATTTTTCAAAAGACAAAACATCTTTGTATACATTCTTACGAACGAGAATCATTACAAAGATTGCCTAAACTATGGCCTCTTTTCAAAATACTTTCAAAACCACACAAAGCACCATTTCAAACAATTTACAAAGCAAAGCAAGTGATCTAAACAAGTAACTAAGAGCCCATGGAAAACCATGGATGAAAAGGGTGCTAGCACCTTCCCTTTTCATAATCTACCCCCCGAACTCAAGAAAACATCTCAAAGGTCTTTCCTGTGCTTTTTTACCTTTCCTTTTGGATAAAATAAAAGTCGGTGGCGACTCTTGCTAAACCGAAACATTTGCGACGAAATGCAAATCCTCAAGTCAGTCCTCCCACAGTATCACAGAAATGGCGACTCTGCTGGGGATAATTATAAAAGTGGGGTTACCTTAGGGTTTAGATCACCTTTATTTGCTTATAATTGTTTACCTTGTTTGATTTACACTTTGGTTCTATTGTTTGGGTTTGAACCCTCTACCCGGATTTGGGAAACATTCATAGGTAAATAGCAATACATTGTGGAAACTGTGCGGGGTATACCGACATGGTCTAAGCAATATCTATGTTAGTGTGACATATTTGTGGGTACCGGTATCCTTTGAGTCAATCAAAGAGAATATAGGGCCGCTGAGTGATGTCATGAAGCACTAACAAACTTCTAGAACCTTTACTTGACCAACTTGGCCTTTTAGGATGTAGTGAGATGACTGGCTTTGGTGCAGTCCGAAGTTGGTAGATACTCGATACTACACTCATTGAGGGTTGGTTTCTTGGAATATTTCGGTCGCCAGTCAAGTGGCTTAAATTGAAACAATGAACAAGAAAAAAATCCAGTGATATTGAGCTCCTTAGAACCCGATTACTATTTACTAGGACAAGTTGAGCCATCTAAACTTCAAGAGGGTACTTACCTATGAAACCCCATGCAAGCCTAAACTAGGAACTTGTGTGATTTGCTTGTACATATATACTTGTGCATAACATCATGGACATCATGAAGCACCATATGCATCCACTAACCATTTCATGGATTTTGGAAATTCATTTTTGTTCTTGTTTTGTAGGTTATGGAGTCACTTCGCAGGAAAACTATCCAAGTCAACCTTGTAAGAATTTCTCCACAACTCAAGGAGATAGCTTCCAGGATTCTTGAGAACTCTCCATTCACCGAGAGGCATGGTCGTCTTCTCAACTTAGTCACTTCCAACACAGAGGAAGACATGATGAAAGTTCTTTTCCAGTTCTTTGACCCTTTGCATCACTGCTTCACATTTCCTGACTACCAGCTTGAGCCCACTTTTGAGGAATTTTCTCAACTCTTAAGGATTCCTATTCTCAATCAACTACCCTTCAACGGTACGAAAAGAGATCCAAAACTAGAAGAGATTGCTCAAGCCCTACACTTGCACTCATCTGATGTCACAACCCATTGGGAAACCATAAGTGGTGTCAAAGGCTTCCTGGCAAAGTTCTTGTTTGAGAAGGCCCAAAGCTGTTGGAATTCTCTAGACCTGCAAGCTTTTGAGGAGATTGTAGCTCTTCTCATCTATGGGATGGTCTTGTTCTCTAACCCTGACCAACTCATAGATGTGAGTGCTGTCAAAATCTTCATGTCTCGCAATCCGGTACCTACACTGCTTGGAGATATCTTGCACTCTTTTCACACTCGAAAAATGAGGAAAAGAGGTGTTCTCATGTGTTACACTCCTCTACTGGCAAGATGGTTTATTTCTCATCTTCCCCAATCGATCTTGAAGAATGTGCAAGGTTTGAGGTGGTCACAACGGTTGATGACTCTTACACATTCAGATATTTATTGGTGTTCTCGATCCAAAGAGAATATCATCATTGTCGATCATTGTGGAGAATTCCCTAATGTCCCTCTACTTGGCATTAGGGGAGGCATCATCTACAACCCCTGCTTGGCTCTAAGACAGTTTGGGTATGCCTGAAGGGATGGCCCATATGATATGCTGATTCAAGGCTTGGTTTTCGACTTCGACAACAACAATCAAGGACTCTGACAAAGGTTCATCCGAGCTTGGAGGATGCCAAACAAGGTAGACAGTAAGACATTGGGACACAAGAATTCCACCCCTCTCGAGCCTTACCTCAAGTGGGTACAAACCCGCGCCCAAAGTCTTATGATTCCTTACCCATCTGTTCTCCCAGTGATTATAGAGCTTGTTAAGGAAGGAGAGGTTCCATACACCCTCCTACATCATGACATGCTGTGATCGGTGGATCTGGAACTGACTGTTTAACGCTGGTTCGCGTAATGTCGCGGAAGCAAGAGTCGCCACCGTCTTTTATTTTCTCCAAATGGAAAGGACAAAAGCACAGAAAAATTCCTTAAAGAGATTGCTCTCGGTTCGGGAGGTAGATTATAGAGAGGGAAGGTGTTAGCACCCTTTCTATCCATGGTTATCCATGGGCTCTTAGATACTTGCTCATTTGTGTTTTCAAAAAGGTTTGTTTGCTTTTCAACTGTGGGTTTTAAAAAGTTTCTTTGAAAATTTCAGTTCGACTCTTGTGTCAGAGTGTTTGAAAAATTGTTTTGAAAGCTTTTGAAAAGTGTCGGTGTGAAAAGATTTTTGTTTGTTTTTGAAGAGAGCAAGTATCTATGAGAACCCACCTACTCTAAGGAATTCGTCTGGGTAAGTGTCCTTTAAAGTAGTGCCATCCCACCATTGAGAGGTAAGTAGCACCACCGTTGGAGGTGTTCGGGTCAATTCGATTTTAGGGACATGGTGATCACCAGAGCAATAGGAAGACACCTTAGAAGCTACCCTCATGCCAGGTTCCCGGATCATGAGGACTTACTAAGACGTCCTCTACTCGACGATCACCTTTCGAAAGGCAACAGTGAGGCGTACCCTAGGGGTGGTGTGTGCGATTCGTGTGTCATGTTTCAATTATTTGTCTTGTCATGTTTGTTGTGATCTACGCTTGATTTTAATTAGGACATTCATTCTTGCATGCATATTTAACAGTTATAAAGTTTGCGGCAAAATAAATCTAAGGCTATTACAAATGGCGCGGGTCCACATCGCCTAAATTTCCAGAACCCGATTTGACGGAACAGTAAATAATGCGAAGTAAATAAAAGTGCGAGAAATTTAAATTACAGTGCTTTGGGAGATTTACATAATTATAATGAACGACATAAAGTAAATGCGCAACTAAATCAAAACAATGGGCGTTGGACCCTTTTACAAAAATTAAATTCCAAGAGTTAATTAATTAGAATTAAATAGGGAATTAGAATTAAAATTCAAAAAAAGAAAATGTTTTTTTTAGATTTTTATGTTTTTTATTTATTAAAAGAAAGAAGGAGTTAATTGAAATTAAACCATAAGGCAAACCCTAATTCTAATGTTTTTATTTATTATGAAAGAATTAAATTAAGATCTAAATTAAACCTAAAATTTTTTATGTACATTTTTTAATTTTAAAAAATAAATAAATAATAATTATTACTGAAAAAAGGGGAAAATTAAAAAGAAAATAAAAAGTTATTAAACCTAAGTTCTATTTTTTTGGGATTTTTATTATTAAGAAGAATTAAATTTGTAACCTAATAAAACTAAGTAATTATAAGCATTTATTATGAAAATAATTAAAATAAAAATTATATTTTTATTTGGGCATTTTTTTATTTTTTTATGATGTTTTTGTATTTTTGTAAAAAAGGATACTTAATTAAATCAGAAAATAAATAAACAAATAAATAATTAAAAATAATAAAAGATAAAAGAAAATTAGAAAAGATAGAACCAGGGGGGGTTTTCTGTCCCATTATGGAGGTGTTGATTTGAAAAGCCTGGCCCAATTGAGTTTGCCATTTGCTGACTTTCCTGGATCGTGTGCTAGTGCATTGACCAACGTTTACCATAGGCCTGGGATCTGAGCCCTTGATCTGCATCTCCTGGACACCTGTGCGCTTGGATCTTGTGGACACACGGTGTACATCACTGCTGACGCTGCATAGGAAATTGGTTTGAAAAATAATAACTAAATATGCAAGACCTGGGACTTGAACCCAGGTCTTTGATGTTATTCCCATCACGTGTTACCAACTGCGCTGCTTGGATCAATTGACATATTATGGAAAACAAATAATAAAAAGCAAAATCAACGCTAAGTAATTAAAACGCGCGCAAATTTGAATTGGCCTGTCCCCATGTGACACGATGCCTTCGTCTTCGTCGTCCCTGTAAATAAAACACATTGGCGACGGTTTTTGAAGCGTTGCAGAAAGTAGGCTATGGAAAAATAGCGATTAGCGCTATGTGAAACATAAATTCATCGCGAGGTATGTTTCTTGTTCATGGGAACACGCTGATTGCAATGGTCTTAACCTCAACTCCTAATTTTGCTTCATTGTAAAAACCCTAATTTGGAAAACCTGCAACCCTAAAAAACGCGCATGGTGGATTCACGTATGGTTAATGAAAATGCAATCAAACACAATGGTTAGCTCAGAAACATCATTATGAATATGAATGCATAAACAAAAATGCAAAAATATGCTTGAATCGTGCTATACGATTTCAGAATTTTTGAGGTACAGTTTGACTTAGGGGTACCAATTCAGGGTGTTTTGGTTGATGTTAATGATTGAGAAACGTCCAGTGGTGCTTCAGGATGCTAATGGAATGAAAGTTGATGCTTGAATCGACCTCTAAGGCACTTTTCAGTTCTTGAGTTTTTATGAAAAATTTCAATGTGCAAATGGTTCTTGGGGCGCAACTTGCAGTGTTAGGCCATTAGGGTTATGATTCTGAGTATGTATAGAGGCTTTTAGGTCAAGAATATCAATCAAATCTTCTTCATTCAATGGTTTTTGCAAATTGATTTTTCAAGATTTTTTCATATCTTTTTTTTTCATGGTTTTTGGTTCAATCATGCTCAAATCTCATCAAAACTTGCCTAATTGGGATATGCACGTGATATTGAGAATAAACATGCATGAAAAGATTTTTTTAGGTTAAGTTTGATATTTTTCATGTATTTAATTAATTTAAATGAATTAATATTAATATAAATTCAAATAAATAATTAAAAAATGAGAAAATACTTCCCTTTGGGCCTAATGGTCGTGCATAGGCTTGGCACGAAGAAACTTGGAAGAAAAATGGGCCCATTTGCATTTTTAGGTCATTTGAACCATTGTTGACTTTTCAAAATTCCCAAAAATTTCCCAACTTCCACAAGGCATAACTTGGTCAATTTTTAAGCTTTTCACATGTTCTTGGACATTTTGGAAAGGTCTTTGAGTCCTTTAACCAATGCCTTTGGTCCCATGTCAGTTTGATTTACCAATCTCAAGTTATGGTCTTTGACTTAAAGTCCCTTTTTGTTGACTTTTGAAAATGACCTATAATGTTGAAATTGATAACTTTTTGTGAGAGCATTTCTTGGACTTGAAATATGAAGATGAATTGTAGGAAATGTCTTTCTCTTCAAAATGAGCTTTGGATGGAATTTTTCTGATAATCCATGTGAAAGTTATGCCCTGGTCAATTTCAGTTGACTTTTTCAGCTGTCCAAATATAGTAACTTTTGCATCTTTGATGATTTCTGAGCCAAATTTTGAGAATCATGATCAAGCATTGATCAAATGATGTTTGTGGCTTCAAAATGATATGTTGACCAAAAATTTGAACTTTTGACTGCCAAATGACCATTTTGCCCCTACAGTTGACTGTAGTGCAATTTAGGGTTTTGACTGTGCAATTTTGAGCTGAATGCCTTGAAACTTGATATGAGGATACTTGACCATCCTTGTAGGCATATGAGACTTGATTGGGTCTTTGAAAACTTCATTTTCTTGATCAGAACCCAAACCCTAGTTTTGACTGTATGGGAAGCTGTTGAACTGCATAACCCTTGGGGAATTTTGTGACCTTGACTTGACAAATTTTGGAGAATATGGGAGGGAAAATTTTGGGGTACAACACATGCCAACATCACTCGAAGACTTACAAAGGAGTTGGATACAACTCAAGGGAGAGCGCTATACTTTCGAAGCCCAATTCTACTCAAACGAGAAGAAGGTTTTGGAACTTACTTGGTTACTTCACGAAGAGCGGACTCTCAACACCTATGTTTCACCGAAGAGGATGCGCAACGTCTTTTTATCTTTGAATTTTGTACTATTTTGCCCTATGGGGCATTGATGTAAACAAATTCTATTTTATTAATATAACGTTTGTTCCTTTTTGTTTAAAACAAATTTGAATTTTTGAATCCTTGAATGCAATACATGAATACATATCATTCATCATATGCATAAGCAGGTCTTTGCAAGAAGTTTCCTCATCCCTCTGCTGTTTATTTCAGAAGATGGATCTAGAACAGACGATTAAAGACTTGCAAGCTCAGAATTCATGATTTCAACAGCTACTCTTGACTTTGGCTAAGGGGCAGGAGGAACTCAAGATTCTTCTAGAGAAAGAAAAAGAGAAAAAGAAGAAGAAGCGAGCCAGTGTGGTTATCATGGGCAGAAGATTTGAAGGACAAGCCAGAAGGGCCTTGGAATTTCTATCACCCTCTGAGGAAGGAGAAAGAAAAGGTAAAGAGACTTCAGTACCATATGAATCTGAAGCTGAAGAAGAGGAGGATGAGGATTACTCTGAACAATAATACCCTCTGGCGGATGACAAATACAAAAACTTGGAAGAACGTCTAGCTGCTATGGAAGTGCAGAGAGTATCGGGGCTGGATTTTGAAGATCTAGGTTTGGTGTCTGGAATTGTAATCCCTCATAAGTTTAAAGTACCTCTATTTTCCAAGTATGATGGGGTGTCTTGTCCCAAGATGCACCTACGATCTTATGTCAGGAAAATTCAACCATATTCTGCTGACAAAGATTTGTGGGTCCACTTTTTCTAGGATAATTTGTTAGGAACACAGCTTGATTGGTTCTACCAGTTGGAAAGGTCTGATATCCATAATTGGGAAGACTTGGAAGTCGCCTTCTATAAATAGTATCAATACAATGCCGACTTGGCACCAACCCGTACTCAACTCCAGAGTATGGCAATGGTATCCAATGAGGGCTTCAAAGACTACGCCCAAAAGTGGAGGGATTTAGCCGGAAGGGTGCAACCACCATTGTCTAAAAGAGAGCTAGTGGACATGTTCTTGGGAACTCCGTCAGGTCCTTTCTTTAATCATCTGATTGGAAGTTCCTTTGCAGGGTTTAAAGAATTGATTTTGACTGGCGAGAGGATTGAAGCCGGTATTAGAAGCGGGAAAATTCAAAAAGATGCGTCTATCTCTGCTGCTGCAAAAAAGCCCTTCACGGGAAAGAAGGAAGTGTCTACTGTCTATGCACATAGGAATCAAGGAAGAACCGAATGACGACCAACTGTAGGGGCCGTTATGATTCAAAATTCTGCATCAGACCAGCCAAGAAACAACCACCCGATAAATGATCATCCTAGAAACAATCAGCAAAGGGTGGAAAGTCCCGTAAGGCAATTCACCAAGATAAACATGACTCCTGCTCAAGTCCTACCCCATCTTCTGAAGTTGAATCTGGCCATGCTGAAAGAGGCCCCTAAAAATCCCAATACTACATCTCCACACTACCATCCCAATGCCAGGTGTGCTTACCATTCAGAAAGTCCAGGGCACGACACCAACAACTGTTGGGCTCTGAAGAACAAGATTCAAGATTTGATTGACGCAAAGGAGGTTGAATTTGAAGCGTCGGAGAAACCGAATGTTATATCCGCCCCAATGCCTTGGCACAATGCCAATGCTGTTGAGGAGGATTTATTTGTTGCCACCGTGGATGAATTGTTAACTCCGCTCTCGACCATCAAGTTGAATTTGTTAAAAGCTAGGGTGTTCCTAGGTTGTGACCAAGATTGCCATATATGCCTATCCTCATCATTTGACTGTCCTCTGTTGAAGAAAGGAATCCAACAACTGATTGATAACCAGGAATTTTTTTTTGAGAAAGCTCTTATTTCACCCATTCCAGTTCCAGAAGTTTCAATAATAACCATATACGCCAATCCTTCCAGTGTTCCTAAAAAACCCGTTAGGATTACATCCGCTCCTATGACTATTCCGTTGAAGATAACAATGCCCGGGCCAGCCCCTTACAAATCAGATAAGTTGGTACCATGGAACTATGGTGGAGAAATCTACTATCATGGTGTCAAATAGATTGAACAAACTGCCGAAGACGAAAGCTCCGAAGAAGACAATTATGACATCAATAACATTACTGGAACAAGCAAGATCACCCATAGTGGGAGAATTTTCTCTCCAGAGATTGCGCCTCCAAAGGCAGTCTCTGGACCCGTGGTTGTTCCGAAGATTAAAGTTGTACCAGTGATTACACCTACAAGTGTACCTGCTGACAATGACAATACAATTCCTATCCCTACTTCCACTGCTGAGAGTAAAGGAAAGAATGTTCAAGAGGAGCCTGTCCTGACGAAGGCTCAATCACTAGTTATTCCTGAGACATCCAAGAAGGAGATGGAAGAAATCCTAAGGATCATTAAGAAGAGTGATTATGATGTGGTAGAACAACTGGGGCAGACCCCCTCCAAAATCTCTATGTTAGCACTGCTGCATTGCTCTGAGGCACATGCTAAAGCTTTGGTCAAGTTTCTGAAGACAGCGCATGTGCCGCAAGAGACTTCCGCTGATCAATTCCAAGAGTGTGTGGCCAGTTTGACAGCTGATAATGGCCTGTGTTTCTCTGATGCTGACTTGACCTCCAAAGGGAGAAAACACAACGACGCACTACATGTCTCGGTGGAGTGTAGGGGGACCACCCTAGCCCATGTTTTGGTTGATATTGGATTATCTCTGAACGTCTTTCCAAAGAAAGCATTGGATTGTGAAGGCCTAACCCTGAAACCTAGTAATATAATTGTGAGAGCATTTGACGGCTCTAAAAGGATGGTCCATGGGGAGGTGGACATCCCGATCAAGGTGGGTACCCAGACATTCAATTCAACATTCTACGTGATGGACATCCGTCCTTCTTACTCTTTCCTGTTGGGACGTCCCTGGATTTACAACGCCGGTGCGGTCACCTCGACTTTGCATCAGATGCTGAAGTACCTTGTCCAAGGGAAAATCATAACTGTCCATGGCGAAGAGGAATACATGATTAGTCATCTGAATTCATTTCGATATGTAGAATTGGATGGCGAATTCATTGAGACCCCTTTCCAGCATTTTGAAGAAGTCTCTCAGGAAGTAGCAGCGACCAAGGCGGTATCCACAACTCCTGTGATAACAAGACCTCCACCTCGGATGTTATCTCTCAAGGATGCAAGAGCAGTAGTGGAAGAAGGAGGATCCACAATCTGGGGGCAGCTTCAAGACTTTCCTTTCAAATCAGACAAGTTTGGCTTGGGATTTACTTCGACTGCTTAAAAGGTCGTGTGCCGCGCCCGTGCCGGAGGGCCACCTGTGAAAATCAGCCGTCGACGGAGGACTGTGCAACTGGGAAGCAAAAGACTTTGTTCCGATTACTTTCATACTGCAGTAATTTATCTTTTCCATTTCTGTTGGATCTGTAATAATTAACAAACAATTCGTACTTTTCAACCATGTGTCTTACCCGAGGCACATTAGTCTATTTGTAAGGGTTCTTATTTCATTTTCATATGTCATTTCAATGAATCATGGATGCTTTTTCATATAAACCTTTTATGCTCATTGTCTTTCTTTTACATTTTGTTGTTTTTAAGATGGCTATACTCTTACACACACCCACACTCACAAATGCAGGTACCCTTCCATTCCGGATCCTATGGGTAACCATTCTGCTATAGCCTTCAGTGACTCTGAAGATCTGATCAACCAAGCCGAATACGAAGGTGAGGAAGATTGTGAAGTGCTAGGGGAATTAGCCAGATTATTACAAAAAGAAGAAAGAGCAATTCTGCCTCATGAGGAGCTGTTGGATGCCATCAATCTGGGGACCGAGGAAGATAGAAAGGAAATCAGAGTGGGTGCCAACCTAGAACCGAGTGTCAAGGAGCACTTGATTCAGCTATTGAATGAATATGTTGAGATCTTTTCTGGGTCATATGAAGACATGCTAGGACTCGATACAGACATTGTGGTACATCGTCTACCTACCAGAGAAGACTGTCCACCAGTTAAACAAAAGGTCCGCCGCATGAGGCCCGACATGTCAGAAAAGATCAAAGCAGAAGTTATGAAGCAGTTCAATGCTGGATTTCTAGTTGTTACTTCATATCCATAATGGGTTGCTAACATTATGCCCATGCCTAAAAAGGACGACAAAGTGAGAATATGTGTGGACTATAGAGACTTAAACAGGGCTAGCCCTAAAGATGATTTTCCACTACCGCACATTGACATCCTGGTCGACAATACAACTCAGTATAAGGTATTTTCTTTCATGGACGGATTCTCAGGCTATAACCAGATCAAAATGGCACCTGAGGACATGGAGAAAACTACTTTTGTTACACAGTAGGGTACCTTCTGCTACAAAGTGATGCCATTCGAACTGAAGAATGCCGGGGCAACCTATCAACGCGCCATGGTAGCTTTGTTTCATGATATGATACATCATGAGATAGAGGTCTACGTAGATGACATGATAGCCCGATCAAAAATGGAAGAAGAACACCTTGACCATTTGCAAAAGCTATTTGTCAGGTTGAAAGAGTACAAGCTAAGATTGAAACCTAACAAGTGCACTTTCGGAGTCCGATCCGGTAAACTCTTGGGTTTCACCGTCAACAACAAAGGCATCGAGGTTGATCCTGCCAAAGTCAAAGATATACAAGAAATGCCTGCTCCTCGCACTGAGAAGGAGGTGGGAGGTTTCTTGGGACGCCTAAACTACATTGCAAGGTTCATTTCTCATCTAACATCTACTTGTGAGCCAATCTTCAAGCTGATGAAGAAAGATCAGGTAGTTAGATGGAATGATGACTGTCAAGTTGCTTTCGACAAAATCAAGTAGTATTTACAAGAGCCTCCTGTCTTGATGCCTCCCATAGAAGGAAGACCACTAATCATGTATCTGGCCGTCTTGGAAAACTCAATGGGGTGCGTATTGGGGCAGCATGACGAGTCTGGCCGAAAAGAGCATGCCATTTATTACCTTAGCAAAAAGTTTACCGACTGTGAAACCAGATATTCACTGCTCGAGAAGACTTGCTGCTCTTTGGTATGGGCTGCTCTCTGGCTAAGACAATATATGTTGACTCATACCACCTTGCTGATATCTAAGATGGATCCGATAAAATATATCTTCAAAACACCTGCTTTGTCTGGAAGGATAGCTAGATGGCAGATGATCCTAACAAAGTATGATATACAATACACGACCCAAAAAGCTATCAAGGGCAGTGTGCTAGCGGATCATATGTCCTATCAAGCTGTAGAAGATTATCAACCCTTGATTCCCTGATGAGGACATCATGACAGTAGACAACTGTGAAAGAATCAGACCGTATGACGGACCTGAACAAGGATCCCGATGGACCCTGTACTTTGATGGAGCCTCTAATGCACTTGGTAGCGGTATCGGTGCCGTGCTCATATCTCCAGAAGGATACCATACTCCTTTCACGGCCAAACTTTGTTTCAACTGCACAAACAACATGGCAGAGTATGAAGCATGCATCTTCGGGCTCAAGGCTGCCATAAACTTGGGAATCAAATCTTTAGTGGTGTTTGGGGATTTATCTTTGGTCATCAGTCAGATCAAAGGAGAATGGGACACTAAGCATCCAAACTTCATCCCTTACAAAGAACATGTCTTGACGTTGCTACCACATTTCGAGCACTTCCCACGAGAAGAAAATCAGCTAGCAGATGCTCTAGCTACAATGTCATCCATGTTTAAACTTAATTGGGATAATGAGGCTCCCCAAATCACCATTGAACGGATGGACAAAGCAGCACATTGTCACGAGATTAATACTGAAGAAGTAGTGGACCAACCTTGGTTTCACGAAGTCAAAAAGTATCTCGAGACTCAAGAATACCCTGAAGGAGCTTCCATCAATGACAAAAAGTTCTTAAGGAGATTCTCTGCTAAGTTCTTCCTGAGCAATGGCATTCTGTACAAGCGTAACCATGATTCTGTTCTGCTCCGTTGTGTGGACAAAGTTGAAGCTGAAAAGATCATGGTTGATCTACATGAAGGTACCTTTGGCACTCACTCTAGTGGGCATACGATGGCTAAGAAGATTCTAAGGGCAGGCTATTACTGGTCTACCATGGAAGCTGACTGCTATCAACACTCCCGGACTTGCCATAAGTGTCAAATCTATGCAGATAAGGTGCACATGCCCCCGGTCCCTCTTAATGTCCAAATAGCTCCTTGGCCATTTGCTATGTGGGGAATCGACATGATTGGAGAGATCAAGCCAACAGCCTCCAATGGACACCGCTTCATTTTGGTGGCCATTGATTACTTTACAAAATGGGCCGAAGCAGTTTCCTTCGCCTCCGTGACAAAGATTGTTGTTGCCCGCTTCATCAAACAGAATCTCATTTGCTGGTACAGTATCCCCGAAAGGATCATCACTGACAACGGTACAAACCTTAACAATACTATGATCACCTCCTTGTGCGAGCAGTTCAAAATTCAACATCACAATTCATCCCCCTATCGGCCAAAGATGAATGGTGCAGTTGAAGCTGCGAACAAAAACATCAAGAAGATCATACAGAAAATGACAGTCACCTACAAGGACTGGCATGAGATGCTACCGTTTTCTCTTCACGGATATCGTACCACGACACGCACGTCAACTGGGGAAACACCCTATTCTTTAGTTTATGGCATGGAGGCTGTTTTACCTATTGAGGTTCAGATCCCCTCTTTGAGAATCATGAAGGATGCAGGTTTGAGTGAAGACGATTGGATTCAAACCTGACTTGATCAGTTGAACTTAATTGATGAAAAGAGACTTACTGCTGTTTGCCACGGTTAGACGTATCAAAAATGGATGATTAAAGCTTTCAACAAGAAAGTCAGACGTCAAGAGTATCAAGTTGGATACCTAGTGATCAAGTGCATCATCTTGCCACAAAGTGATCCCAGGGGCAAATGGACTCCTACCTACGAAGGACCATTTGTGATCAAGAACATATTTTCTGGTGGGGCAATGATCTTAACCACCATGGACGGTGACGACCTTCCGCACCCTGCGAATGCAAACATAGTCAAAAGATACTACGCATAAATGACCCGCTAGGTTGACACACCTAGGCAAAACAAGGGCATCCCGGTGAATCGAAAACCCGAAAGGGTGATTTAGGCAAAAATTAGGGATAAACAAAAAATCTGTACACCCGGCAAGTTGAAAACCCGAAAGGGCGACTTGGGCAAAAAAGGGTTTCCCGGTGGATCGAAAACCCAAAAGGGCGGTCCAGGAAAAAGTTAGGGAATTAAAGCGTATGACTATGTCTCGTCGGATCACTTTGAGGACAATCTCTTCACATACAAACCTGGAACTTCTGATCAATCCAATCATCATCGGCCGAAGCAGCAAATGGACAAGATATTCGGAGACACGAAGGCTATAGCGGAATGGAAACCCCATGGGATTTTTTACACATAGTTATTCGTTCTTTATATAAATTTTTTTCTTATGACACCATCCTCTTACTAGGATGCCTGTCTCCTTTGTACAAAATACTTATTCAAAGTAAATACAAAGATACCTCTTTAAAGCGCAGAAAACCTTTTGTCTTTTTATTTTTTATACATGTGTTTTATTTGCAAAAAAGTCCAATGATTCATTAATGAACATATGCATTTGAACATAATTACTGTTTACAAATAAACAAAGTGGAAAAGAACAATTACTGACAGGTTGAAAGGAAAGGAAAACGTCTTTAGGCTATTCCAGGAGCAATCCCTACAGTACATCATCTAGATCCCCAGCGGAGCTAAATTTCAAAACCTTAATCCCCATCAGAGTTAAAACTTTAAACTCCCAATCCCCAACGGAGCCAAAACTTTGAACTACATATCCTCAGCGGAGACGAAACTTTCTTCCCCAGTCGAGTCAAGATTTCCAACTATCAATTCCCAGCGGAAACTAACCAGTTTCTCCAAATTCCCCAGCAAGTTGTCTTAAAGTATGAGAACCAACCAGATAACAGATAACCTTTGTCTCTCCCCAACCTAGGTTGATTCCTCAGTAGAGTGGCAGACAACCCAAACTCCTGAACTTACTCCCCAGCAGTAAACCTTCTTCCCCATAGAGTTTTTATTGCTCTCCAGTGAAGTCGCCAGATTGAAGATTCTCATTCTTAACTCCCTGCAGAGGTCATCAGAGTTTTCTCTATTCCTCAACAGAACAAGGATTCCCTTTGTGTAATCCCTAGTAGATGTCATTAAAGTTCTCTAGATTCTCCAAGCAGATTCTCTTAAACAGTACATGGCATTACTTCCCCAAGCAGACTTTTGTCAATACTTCAAGACACGAAGGATCCCTATATCCCTAGAGAGGTCATCAAGGATTTTTAATCCCCAACGGTCGCCAAGGATTTCTCATCCTTAACAATCAAGGATTTATTTTCCCCGGAAGCAGTCAAGGAGTTATTATCCCCAGCCGCCAAAGATTTCTTATCCTCAGCAATCAAGGATTTATTTTCCTCAGCAAAACAACTAATCAGCTTACATGCGCATACATTACATTCATATATCATAAACATTGATAAGGCACATATATTGCATCATACATTTCATGCAACATAACTTTGTGTTCCAGCTAACATTTTACCCTTTTCAGGATAAGATTAACAGCTATCGTTAACAATGTTCAAAGATTGCAGATACAGTATAGATACACTCCAGACATGGAAGTCGTTTTGTCGCTTATTTCAGATACAATTCAGATACACTCCAGACACGGAAGTCATTCTATTACTCATTCATAATTCAGAGTCCAGATACAATTCAGATACGCTCTAGACACATAATTCATTCTGTTACTTATTCAAATCTCAAGTCAAGATACAGTACAGATACGCTCCAGACGCGGTTGCCATTCTGTCACTTATTCTGACTTTTTCCCCAGTTCAGAGACGCTCCAGACGCGGATGCCATTCTGTCACTTATTCAGATTTCAGTTCATGATACAATACAGATACACTTGAGGCGCGAAATTCATTCTGTTATTCATTCAGATTCAAGTATAGTTACAGCTCGGATACGCTCTAAACACAGCTGTTATTCCCTTGCTCATACAGATTCAGTCTCCAGATACAATTCAGATATGGTCCAGACACGGATACAATTATGATACTTATTCTTTTGATTTACAACTTACAGTTCAACAAACATTCTTGAATGGTGTTGTACCCCAAAATTTTCCCTCTCATTTTTTATCAAGATTTCTCCTCACAAGACACTTTGAACTCAAGACCAAGCTAGGGTTTGCTCTGCTCAAGACATCTCCTTGCATTGTTGACCAAAATTAGGGTTTGAGTTTGCATAAGGAATTTTGGACTTATAATGCTCAATGTGAATTTCATAATTCATGTTGGACTTATAAGATTTCCCATACCAAGTTTCAAGCCTTGAATCAAATTTTTGCCCAGTCAATTGGATAGTTGACCTAAAAATCAACTATATTGGGAAAAAGTCAACTATGGCCAATTTACAGTCAAACTTCTTAAATTTTGATCCACATCAATATTATAAGCTCCTATGAACCATTTGATCAAGTTTGGACCACAACTCCTCAAGAAATTTGATCAGATCATCAAAAGGGCATAATGGTCATTTTTAGGGTTTTGACTACAAAATGGCAATTTCTGACTTTTAACCTAGACAATGGAAAATTGGGTTCAAGAATGGATTCAAGGACTCAATGGCATCATCTTGACCTACTCAAAAGGTTCAAAATATCTCAATTGCATTGGATTGACAAATGATTTTTCCAGTCAACTGATCAAAAATCAACTGTACACTGAAAAGTCAAACTTTGACTTTTTGGTCAAAATCAAGTGCCAAGGGTCATTTTTAATCTAGGTGAGTCAAAACATGAAACTTGTTAATCAAGAAACCTAATTTTGCAAATTAGGGTTTAAGATTGAAAAATTTCATAACTTAGAATTTTTCTAAGTTATGAAATTTTCTTTTTTTTTCCCAACTTTGCCCAACTTTTTCACCATGATGCAATTGGATTCAAACAAAACTTCCAACATGAAAGTTGTAGTCCTCCACAAAATCTATAACTTTTATTCACAAAGTTTCTCAAAAGAAGCTTGGATCTCAAGTTATGATTTTTGGAACAAGGGTCCATGAAACTTTTAACTTAGTGAATTTTTGTCCTAGTTTAGGCAGGATTTTGACCTATCTTCATGGAAATTTTTCACCTAGTTCCACTTGGAATATCAAAATTAATTTCAAATATGGATTGTAGATAATGTTACAAGCTTTCCAAAATGTCCAAGAACTCTCCAAAATCATTTATGGTTAGGGAGAATCGAAGGTTTGAATTTGGTAAAAACTCACTTTGATCCATGGCATTTTCATGTTAACACAAGTTGCAAAATCTGTCCAACTCTGCTTTGTACTTGAATACAGGTCTCTAAACCCTTCCACACTCAAAAATTGAATGCAAACTCATTGGTTTAAGACATTATTTTGATTATTGGAAGTTTACACAAGGGTTTAATCTATTTTTGGCAAAAAGTGAACTATGCCATTTTGATAAAGGCAACTTTATTTCAACTTGCTCCCCTTGAGCCTTGAACCCCTCTCTTTGCAGCAAACAAGTTCCATAAACTTAGGCAAAGTACAACAAATCTTGTGCATGCTTGAAGATAGCCTGTACAAGCCTGTCTTATATCAGTTCACACCTTTCTTAACAAACAAGTAAACTTGCCAAAATCACACAACTCTTGTTTCGGTAAAAACCAAGTGTTGTAACCTTTCCAAACAACTTTTGCACATTGCCTTGAGTCCGAAGCACGAGCTATACAACCCTCAAGCCTTCCAAAACACAAAAACACCATCTTCTTGCAAAACAGGGCAGCTTCTGCATTTTCACTTCCATCTCACAAACCACTCTTACGTTTTGTCCCAAACTAGTTCCAATACCTTCCATATAACCCACCTAAGTTATCCCAACCATTAGCCATTGACTGTAACTCCATTTGCAAGCTTCACCATTTCTGATTTCATCTTGTGCAGGTTGACTTCTACAGGCTTATTCAAGCAAGCTCAAAGCAAACAAAGCATTGGGGAAGGTCAGAGGAAGTTCAGGCAAGCTCACAAACATCTCAGGCCTCACTGAAAACCCTTGCATTTCCATACACGAGTTCAACTGAAACAGGTATTTTCCAACTTTCTATCTCTCTATTTAGGAATTATTAGTCTTAGGTTTGTGAATAAAAAATGTAGTACTCATAGCCCTTAAATTATACATATGCATAGATTTCATTTAAGTTAAGTGTGCTGAGAGAATTTGATTGATGAACATTCTGAAAAAGTTAGGTTAGAAATTAGGGCCAGAGATATTATCTCTGGTCTTTGAGAGTTAGATTAAGTTCTTTATATGGTTGGAATCGTGTTGAAAAATGCTATAACTTTCATGTTGTGAGTTTTTGCTTTAGAGCACGTATACAGGAGTTGGACATTTGTACACAGGCGCGCATTTTTTCTGATTCAAAGGTTGAAGACGAAGATCAGCTGGGCTGGGCCTGGCTTGTCCATGCTTTTGGCGCCCCCCAGCCTTGCTGATTGCACCCCTTTGGCCCATTGTTTTATATTTTTATATTTTTGAATTTTATTTTTCATTTCTGACTTTATTTTATTTTTCTTAAACATTAAAAATACCAAAAATATTCTTATAAATTTCCACATTTTATTTTTTATTTTTTATTATTTTTTCTAACATAAAAATAATTATTAAATAACATACTTTTATTTTCTTTAATAAAAACTTGAAAATAATACATAAAAATATTATATTTTTATTTATATTATTTACATACTTAAATAATATTTTTTCTAACATATTTTTATTTTATTATACATAAACAAATATTATAATATATACATATTCTTAAACCAAAAATTAGGGTTTTTACCCTTAACAAAAATAACCTTTTATTTTCTTATTTTTTCAATACATTAAATATTTTATTTTTACATACATAAGAATAATACAAAAATATTTTTTATATTTATAATATATTGCATATTTATTTAATTGTCCATTTAAATATTTGCCAATTTATTTATTTGCACAATTAATTAAATGTGGATGTAAAAATTAATCTTAGGGTTTTATTTTCTTGCAAATACTCCCCATTCAAAATTGTATCCCCCTACCCATATCAATATTGTAATAGTCGTAGATTTATTTTACGCACTTATTGCTTTCAAATATGCCATGATAGAGATTAGGGTTTGTATGCAATATCCAAAATCAAACAAATAGCTAGACCTAATACAAGACATAAAAGCATGTAAATTGACAACACAATGTACACATGCACCCCTAGGGTTTCATCCACTTGTTGCTTTTAAAATGGCCATGGTATGCATGTTGACTATCTTGGCAAAACAAAAACAAAACAAAAGATCCTAGTCCCTCAATGACGCTATCTTGGTTGCCTATACAAAATGATCTAGTCCCTCAAAAATTTGCTAAGATACTTAGCACAATTGCTATCATGGTCAATACGATGACCCGCGCCTGTCCCGTTTAACATCCAAACACAAGGTTGTTTACCAAATACAATGGTAAAACAACACTGTCAAAAGGGTTAAAAATGTGTAGGAAAGACTCTTGAGTAGATAGGGTAGACAACTCTTAGTTACTTGATCAAAACTTGCAAACATCCTTGCTATTTTCAAAAACACCTCATCACACAATTTCAAAACATTTCCCAAAACAAACTTTCAAACATTGAAACATCTTTTCAAAAGACAAACACCTTTTTATATATTCAAACAAGAATCATTACAAAGGTTGCCACAAGGATGGCCTCTTTTCAAAACATTTTCAAAACCACATACAAAGCACCATTTCAAATAATTGAAAAGCAAAAGCAAGTGATCTAAACAAGTAACTAAGAGCCCATGGATAACCATGGATGAAAAGGGTGCTTGCACCTTCCCTTTTCATAATCTACCCCCCGAACCCAAGAAAACATCTCAAAGGTCTTTCCTGTGCTTTTTGACCTTTCCTTTGGATAAAATAAAAAGTAGGTGGCGACTCTTGCTAAACTGAAACATTTGCGAACACAAATGCAAAACCTCAAGTCAGTTCTCCTATCGTATCACAGAACTGGCGACTCTGCTGGGGAATTATCTAAAAGTGGGGTTACCTTAGGGTTTAGATCACCTTTACATGCTTACTTTGTTTTCTTTGATTGCTTTACATTTGGTTCTATTGTTTGGGTTTGAAATCCTCTGCCCAGATTTGGGAAACATTCATAGGTAAATAGCAATATGTTGTGGAAACTGTGCGGGGTATACCAACATGGTTGAAGCAATAGCTATATTAGTGCGACATATTTGTGGGTACCGGTAGCCTTTGAGTCAATCAAAGAGAATACGGGGCCGCTGAGTGATGTCATGAAGCACTAATGGACTTTTAGAACCTTTACTTGACCATCTTGGCCTTATTAGGGGTAGTGAGATGACCGACTTTGGTGCAGTCCGAAGTTGGTAGATACTCAATACTACACTTATTGAGGATTGTTTTCTTGGAATATTTCGGTCGCCAGTAAAGTGGCTAAACTGAAACAATGAAAACAGAAAATAATCCAGTGATATTGAGCTCCTTAGAACCCGGTTACTATTTATAGGACAGGTTGAGCCAACTAAATTTCAAGAGGGTACTTACCTATGAAACCCCATGTAAGCCTGAAACTAGGATCTTGTGTGATTTGCTTGTACATATACTTGTGCATACATCATGAACATCATGAAGCATCATATGCATCCACTAACCATTTCAAGGGTTTGGATCTTCATCTTTGTTCCTGTTTTGTAGGTAATGGATTCACTTCGCCGGAAAACTATTCAGGTCAACCTTGTAAGAATTCCTCCCCTACTCAAGGAGCTTACTTCCAAGATTCTAGAGAACTCTCCCTTCACTGAAAGACATGGTCGACTTCTCAACTTGGTCAACTCCAACATAGAGGAAGACATGGTGAAAGTTCTCTTCCAGTTCTTTGACCCCCTACACCATTGCTTTACATTTTCTGATTACCAACTAGTGCCTACGTTGGAGGAATTTTCTCAACTCCTGAGGATTCCTATTCTCCATCAACTACCCTACAACGGTACATAAAAAGAGCCAAAGCCTAAAGATGTTGCTCAAGCCTTACACTTGCAACTATCTGATATCAAAGGTCATTGGGAAACCAGAAGTGGTGTCAAGGGTTTCTTGGCAAAGTTTTTGTTTTAGAAGGCACAAGAATGCTGGAATTCTCTAGACCTGCAAGCTTTTGAGGAGATTGTAGCACTTCTCATCTATGGGTTGGTCTTGTTCCCAAACCATGATCAGCTTATAGATGTGAATGCTGTCAAGATTTTCATATCTCAGAATCCTGTGCCTACATTGCTTGGGGACATCCTACACTCATTTTACACACGAACAATGAGGAAAAGAGGTGTTCTCATGTGCTGTACTCCTCTTCTAGCAAGGTGGTTTATTTCTCACCTTCCCCAGTCAGTCTTGAAGAATGAGCAAGGCTTGAGGTGGTCACAACGGTTGATGACTCTCACACATTCTGATGTTCATTGGTGTTCTCGGTCCAGAGAAAATGTCATCATCATTGATCGTTATGGGGAATTCCCTAATGTCCCATTATTTGGCATTAGGGGAGGCATTACCTACAACCCCTGCTTAGCTCTGAGACAGTTTGGGTATGCCCGAAGGGATGGCCCTCATGACATGCTGATTTCGGACATGGTTTTTGACTTCGTCAACGATGCTCAAGGACTTCGACAAAGGTTTATCCGAGCTTGGAGGATGCCCAACAAAGTGGACAGTAAGACACTGGGACACAAGAATTCCATCCCCCTTTAGCCTTACCTCAAGTGGGTACGAACCTGTGCCCAGAGTCTTTTGATGCCTTACCCCTACATTCTCCCCGTGATCAAAGAGCCTGTTATGGAAGAAGAGGTTCCATACACCCTCCTACATCTTGACATGCCAACATCATTAGAAGATTTGCAAAAGAGTTGGATATAGCTCAAGGAAGAACATAACACTTTTGAAGCCAGCTTCTACGCCAGTGAGAAGAAGGTTTTGGAACTAAATCGTCAACTCCACGAAGAGCAGACTCTCAACACCTACATCGCACCAAAGAGGATGCGCAACGTCTTTTTACATTAGAGTTTTGTATTTATTTTGCCCATGGGGCACTTATGTACTAACAAATTCTATCTTATTAATATGACGTGTGTTCTTTTTGCTTACAAAAAAATTGAATTTATGAATCCTTGAATGCATTACATGAATACATATTATTCATCATATGCATAAACAGGTCTTCTCACCAGGTTTCTTATCTCTCTGCTGTTTATTTCAGCAAGATGGATATAGAGCAGACGGTCAAAGACTTACAAGCGCAAAATTCACAGTTCCAACAACTCCTCATGACCTTGGCAAAGGGTCAGAAGGATCTTAAAGCACTATTAGAGAAAGAAAAGGAAAAAGAGAAAAAGTAAAAGAAAAGAGTTGGTGTGGCTACTCTGGGTAGAAGATTTGAGAACCAAGCTAGAAGGGTCCTGGATTTCCCCTCATCATCTGATGAAGGGATAGGTAAAGGAAAGGGAGCTGCAGTACCATCTGAGTCTGAGGCTGAAGAAGAAGAAGAGAATGAAGACTATTCCGAACATCAGTATCCTCCTGCAGACGACAAGTACAAGAATCTGGAAGAGCGTCTGGCAGCTATGGAGGTACAAAGAGTGCATGGGCTGGACTTCGAAGAGCTAGGGTTGGTTGCTGGGATTCTGATTCCCCCTAAATTCAAAGTTCCTACATTTGCTAAATACGATGGTTTGTCTTGTCCGAAGATGCACCTACGGTCTTATGTCAGAAATATCCAACCTCATTCTTCTGATAAGGATCTGTGGGTCCACTTTTTTCAAGATAGTCTTTCGGGGACGCAATTAGATTGGTTCTATCAGCTTGAGAGATCTGATGTACACAATTGGGAGGATTTGGATGCTGCCTTCTACAGACAATATCAATATAATACAAACTTAGCACCTACTCGTACTCAACTATAGAGTATGGGTATGGTCTCTAATGAAGGCTTTAAGGAGTATGCCAAGAAGTGGAGGGACTTGGCTGGAAGGGTGCAGCCACCATTGTCTAAAAGGGAGCTTGTTGATATGTTTTTGGGGACGCTGTCAGGTCCATTCTTTAATCACCTGATAGGGAGTTTGTCTGCGGGGTTCACCGAGTTAATTCTGACTGGTGAAAGAGTCGAAGCTGGCATCAAGAGCAGTAAAATTCAAAAAGATACATCTGCTTCTGCTACTGTAAAAAACCTTTTCCAGCCAAGAAAGAGGTGTCATCTGTTTATTCTCAAAGAGGTCGGGGAAGAGTGGAGCACCGACCAGCGGTGGGGGCTGTAATGATTCAAAAGACTGCAGCTGATCAGCCTAGAAACGATCAACCTAGAACCAACCAGCAAAGAGTGGAAAGGCTACAACAGTAATATACCCGGATAAACATGACACCTGCTCAGGTTCTCCCCCATATCCTGAAGTTAAACCTTACAACCTTGAGAGAGGCACCGAAGAATACAAATACCACTTCTCCGCATTACCATCCCAACGCCAAGTGTGCTTATCATTCAGATAGCATAGGGCACGACACCAACAACTGTTGGACCCTCAAAAACAAGATCCAGGATTTAATAGATGCCAAGGAGGTGGAATTCGACGCGCCCGAAAAGCCGAATGTGATCTCTTCCCCAATGCCAAAGCATGGTCACAATGCCCATGCTATCGAAGAGGATCTGTATGTTGCTGTTGTTGATGACTTAATGACCCCTTTACCAATAATCAAGATGAATCTGTTGAAAGCCATGATTTTCCCAGGCTGTGAAAAAGATTGTTACCTTTGTTCGTCCCTACAATCCGACTGTCCATTATTGAAGTTAGGCATCCAACGCCTAATGGATAATCAAGAAATCCTCTTTGAGAAAACTCCTGTTACTCCAACTCCTATCAACGATGTTGCTATAATTACCATTTCTGCCAGTCTTTCCAAGGTCTCCAAAAGACCTGTTAAGATTACACCCGATCCAAAGTTTATACCTCTGAAGATTACTATGCCGGGGCCTGTCCTATACAAGTCCAACAAGTCAATACCGTGGAATTATGGAGGAGAGATCTTCTACCACGGTGTTAAGTAGATTGAATCAGTCGAAGAAAATTCCGGTGAAGAGACTTATGACATAGGAAATATTGCTGGGACGAGTAAGATCACCCGCAGCGGAAGAATTTTCTCTCCGGAGATTGCTCCTCCAAGGGCAATCTTCGGACCCTCAAATGCTCCTAAGGTTACTCCTGTGCCGGTCAACATCTCTGTGCGAAGTCCAGTTATTGAAGAAATTGTTACTCCCGTAGTTTTACCTTCTTCTGTTGCTGCTGATAAAGGTAAGGGGATCCAGGAAGTGCCCGTCAGGACGAGGGCTCAGCCTTTGGTCATCCCCGAGACCACTCAAAAGGAAATGGAGGAAATTTTAAAAATAATTAAGAAAAGCGACTATGATGTCATCGAACAACTGGGGCAAACCCCTTCAAAAATATCTATGCTGGCCCTATTGCTCTGTTCTGAGGCTCATGCCAAAGCCTTGATCAAATTCCTGAAGACGGCCCACGTGCCTCAAGAAACCTCCAAGGACCAGTTCCAGGAGTGTGTAGCCAGCCTAACCGCCGACAATGGTCTTGGCTTCTCCGATGCCAATCTAACATCTAAGGGGAGAAAGCATAATGACACACTGCATGTCTCGGTGGAATGCAAAGGGACTACTCTTGCTCACGTTCTGGTTGATACCGAGTCGTATTTAAATGTCCTACAAAGAAAGCATTGGACATATTGGACTGTGAAGGTTTTACCCTAAAGCCCAACAATATCATTGTTAGAGCCTTTGAAGGTTCTAAGAGGATGGTCCACGGGGAGGTGGACATCCCAATCAAAGTGGGAACAGAAATTTTCAACTCTAAATTTTATGTGATGGACATCCGTCCTTCATATTCTTGCTTGTTGGGAAGACCCTGGATCCACAATGCTGGGGCCGTCACTTCTTCTCTACACCAAATGCTCAAATACCCAGTCCAGGGGAAAATCATAACAGTTCATGGCGAGGAGGAGTATATGATAAGCCACCTTAATTCTTTCCGCTATGTGGAGTTAGATGGTGAATTCATAGAAACCCCTTTCCAAGACTTTGAAGAGGTTTCTCCTGAAGTTACGGCAGCCAAGACAATGACTTCTATACCCATCATTACCAAGCCTATGTCCCGGATGTCATCCCTTAAAGATGCGAAGGCTGTGATCGAGGAAGGAGGAAGCACAATATGGGGCCAGCTACCAGATTTTCCTTTCAAGACAGATAAGTTCGGCTTGGGTTTCACCACTTATGCTCAAAAGGTTGTGCGCCTCTCCCGGGCTGGAGGGCCACCATTAAAGATCACTCATCATGGAGTTCATGCTTTGGAGGATGTTGAAGACGAGAGCAATTTTGAAGATTGGATTTTCCCGACTATTGAAGGAGGACTGAACTACTGGGAGGCGAAAGACTTCTTTCCCATTACTTTCATAAATCAGTAATTTATCTTTTGAACATTTCTGTTGGTCTGTAATAATTATTAAACAATTCGTACACTCTTTTTGCCTTGTGCCTTACCCGGGGCATATAAGTCCATTTGTAAGGGCTTGATTCTTCATTTTCATATGCCATTTTTAATGAATCATGGACGTTTTCACATATAAACTTTTGTGTTCATTTTCTTTCTTTTTACATTTTATTTTGTTTAAAGGTGGCTATCCCTTACACACACCCACACTCACAAAATGCAGGTACCCTTCCATTCTGGATTCCATGGGCAATAATTCTGCTATGGCCTTCAGTGACTCTGAAGATCTGGTCAATCATGACGAATATGAAGGTGATGAAGACTGTGAAGTGCCTGGAGAGTTGGCTAGACTTCTAGAATAGGAAGAAAGGGCTATTCTGCCCCATGAAGAGCTGTTAGAAACTATCAACTTGGGTACTGCGGAAGACAGAAGAGAGGTTA
Organism: Vicia faba; assembly: GCA_948472305.1. NCBI lineage: Eukaryota > Viridiplantae > Streptophyta > Magnoliopsida > Fabales > Fabaceae > Vicia > Vicia faba. Next base: position 332,007,699 of record OX451739.1, on the reverse strand, counting down.
AAGTGGGTGCCAACCTAAAGCCAAATGTCAAAGAGCGCTTAGTTCAGCTGTTGAATGAATATGTTGAGATCTTCGCCTGGTCCTATGAAGACATGCCGGGACTCGATACAGATATTGTGGTTCACCGTCTCCCTACAAGAGAAGACTGTCCACCAATTAAACAGAAAGTCCGCTGAATGAGGCCCGATATGTCCGAAAAGATCAAAGCTGAAGTGATGAAGCAGTTCAATGCTGGCTTTCTTGCAGTTACTTCCTACCCACAGTGGGTTGCTAACATTGTGCCCGTGCCTAAGAAGGACGGCAAAGTGAGAATGTGCATGGACTACAGAGACTTAAACAGGGCTAGCCCTAAAGATGACTTTCCACTATAGCACATTGACATCTTGGTTGACAACACAGCTCAGCATAAAGTATTTTCCTTCATGGATGGATTTTCAGGGTATAACCAGATCAAAATGGCCCCCGAAGACATGGAGAAGACTACTTTTGTTACGCAGTGGGGTACCTTCTGCTATAAAGTGATGCCATTCGGACTGAAGAATGTCGGGGCAACCTATCAGCGAGCCATGGTAGCTTTGTTTCATGATATGATACATCATGAGATTGAAGTCTACGTAGATGACATGATAGCCCGTTCACAGACAGAAGAAGAACACCTCGACCATCTGGAAATGCTGTTTGTCAGGTTGAAGGAGTACAAGCTCAGACTGAACCCTAACAAGTTCACTTTTGGAGTCAGGTCCAGTGAACTCTTGGGATTCATCATCAGCAACAAAGGCATTGAGGTTGATCCTGCCAAAGTCAAATCCATACAAGCAATGCCTGCCCCCGCACTGAAAAGGAGGTCAGAGGTTTCTTAGGACGCTTAAACTACATTGCAAGGTTCACTTCTCACCTAACATCTACCTGTGAACCAATCTTCAAGCTGTTGAAGAAAGATCAGGTGGTTGAATGGAATGATGACTATCAAGTTGCTTTCGATAAAATCAAGGAGTATTTGCTAGAATCTCCTATCTTGATGCCACCCGTCGAAGGAAGGCCGCTAATCATGTATTTGATTGTTTTAGATAATTCAATGGGGTGCGTACTGGGCCAACATGACGAGTCTGGTCGAAAAGAGCATGCCATTTATTACCTTAGCAAAAAGTTTACCGACTGTGAGACTCGCTACTCACTGCTCGAGAAAACTTGCTGCACTTTGGTATGGGCTGCTCGCCGGCTAAGGCAGTATATGTTGACACATACCACTCTGCTGATTTCTAAAATGGATCCGATCAAGTACATCTTCAAAAAGCCTGCTTTATTTGGAAGAATCGCTAGATGGCAAATGATCCTGACTGAGTATGATATCCAGTACACAACCCAAAAAGCCATAAAGGGGAGTGTACTAGCTGACCATCTAGCTCATCAAGCTGTCGAAGATTACCAATCCATGAAGTTCGACTTCCCCGACAAAGACATTATGACATTAGACAACATTGAAGGTAACAGACCGTATGACGGACCTGAACAAGGATCCCGATGGACCTTGTACTTTTATGGTGCTTCAAATGCACTTGGCAACAGTATCGGCGCGGTACTTATCTCTCCAGAAGGTTGCCATACACCTTTCACTGCTAGACTCAGCTTCAGCTTCACCAACAACATGGCCGAGTATGAAGCTTGCATCTTTGGTCTCAAGGCTGCAATCGACTTGGGAATTAAATCTTTGGTTGTGTTTGGAGACTCAGCTTTGGTCATCAGTCAGATCAAAGGAGAGTGGGACACTAAACATCCCAATCTCATCCCATACAAAGAACATGTCTTGACATTGCTACCTCACTTCGAGCAGATTACCTTCGAGCACTTCCCGCGAGAAGAAAACCAGCTAGCGGATGCTCTAGCTACAATGTCATCCATGTTTAAACTTAACTGGGATAATGAGGCTCCCCAAATCACCATTGAGCGGATGGAAGAACCTTCACATTGTCACGAGATTAATACCGGAGAAGTAGTGGACCGACCCTGGTTTCACGAAGTTAAAAGGTATCTCGAGACTCGAGAATGCCCTGAAGGAGCTTCAGTCAATGACAAAAAGTTCTTAAGGAGATTTTCTGCCAAGTTCTTCCTCAATGGTATCCTATACAAGCGCAACCATGATTGCGTTCTGCTTCGTTGTGTGGACAAGGTTGAAGCTGAGCAGATCATGACTGAACTGCATAATGGTACTTTTGGCACCCACTTGAGCAGACATATGATGGCTAAGAAGATTCTAAGGGCAGGCTGTTACTGGTCTACCATGGAAGTTGACTGCCATCAACATTCCTGTACTTGTCACAAATGCCAAATCTATGCGGACAAGGTACATATTCCTCCAGTTCCTCTTAATGTCCTAACAAATCCTTGGCCATTCGCAATGTGGGGTATCGACATGATTGGAGAGATCAAGACTACAACATCCAATGGACACCGCTTCATCCTGGTGGCTATTGATTACTTTACCAAGTGGGTCGAAGCAGCTTCCTTCGCCTCTGTTACAAAGAATGTGGTCGCCCGCTTCATCAAGCAACACCTTATTTACCGGTACGGTATCCCCGACAGGATCATCACGGACAACAGTACAAACCTGAACAACACTATAATCACCGCTCTGTGCGAGCAGTTCAAGATTCAACATCACAATTCATCTCCCTATCGACCAAAGATGAACGATGCTGTCGAAGCTGCGAACAAAAATATCAAGAAGATCATTCAAAAGATGACAGTCACCTACAAGGACTGGCATGAGATATTACCGTTTTCTCTACACGGATACCGTACCATGGCGCGTACATCAACTGGGGCAACACCATTTTCTTTGGTATACGACATGGAAGCTGTTTTACCTATGGAAGTTCAGATTCCTTCCCTGAGAATCATGAAGGATGTTGGTTTGAGTGAAGACGATTGGATTCAGACCCGACTTTCTTAACTTAACTTGATTAACGAGAAGTGACTTACTGCTGTTTGTCATGGTCAGACGTATCAAAAACGGATGATCAAGGCTTTCAACAAGAAAGTCAGACGTCAGGTGTATCAAGCGGATCATCTTGCCGCAAAGTGATCCCAGGGGCAAATGGACTCCTAGCTATGAAGGACCATTTGTGATCAAAAACATCTTTTCTGGTGGGGCTATGATTCTAACCACCATGGACGATGACGACCTGCCGCACCCTACAAACACAGACATAGTCAAAATATACTACGCATAAACGACCCGACAAGTTGAAAACCCGAAAGGGAGACTTGGGCAAAAATGGGCATCCCGGTGAATCGAAAACCCGAAAGGGCGGTTCATGCAAAAATTAGGGATAAAACAAAAAAAATTTGTACACCCGGCAAGTTGAAAACTCGAAAGGGCGACTTGGGCAAAAAGGGGTTTCCCGGTGGATCGAAAACCCGAAAGGGAGATCCAGGCAAAAGTTAGGGAATTAAAGCATATGACTATGTCTCTTCGGATCACTTTAAGGACAATTTCTTCACGGACAAGCTCCAAGCTTCTGATCAATCCAATCATTTGCGGACGAAGCAATGAAGGGACAAGATACACAGAGTTACGAAGGCTATAGAAGAATGGGAACCCCATGGAATATTTACACATAGCCGTCTTTCTTTGTATAAATTTTTCTCAATTTTATGACAACATTCTCTTACTAGGATGTCTGTCTCCTTTGTACAAAATACTTACACAAAGTTAATACAAAGATACTTCAAAGTGCAAAAAACTATTTGCCTTTTCTTTTCTTTTTACACTTGTGTTTTATTTGAAAATGTCCAATGATTTATTAAATGAGCATATGCATTTAAATATAATCACTGCTTACAAATAAAACGAAATGAGAAAGAACAATTACTGATAGGTTGAAAGTACAGGAAAACGTCTTTAGGCTATTCCAGGAGAAATCCCCTGCAGTACATCATCCAGATCCTCGGCGGAGCTAAAACCTTGAAATATATATCCTCAGCAGAGTTAAGTTTCAAAATCCCCATCAGATTTGAGACTACCAACTCTCAATCCCCAACAGAGCAAAACTTTGAACTACAGGTCCTCAGTGAAGATGAAACTTTCTTCCCCAACGGAGTCAAATCTTCAAACTTTAAACCCCAGTGGAAACCATCCAGTTTCTTCCAGTTTCCCCGGAGAGTCACTTTAAAACCAGAAAATTCCCCAGAGAGTTATCCTAAAACCCTCTTCCCTAGCGGAGTCAAACTATCGATCCACAACAGAAACCATTTAGCGTCTCCAGATTCTCCAGCAAGTTGTCTTATAATATGAGAATCAACCAGATAACAATTAACTTTTGTCTTATCCCCAACCTAGGATAATTTCCCAATAGATTGGCACATAACCCAGGCTCCTGTCATCCCCAATAGTAAGTTTTTACCCCAGAGTCCTGAGCTTACTCTCCAGCAGGATAGTTATTCCCCACAGAGTTTTTACTCCCCAACAGAATGAAGATTCTCATCCTTGATTCTTCAGTGGAGTTGCCAGAGCCTTCTTTTCTCTCAACATAAAATTGTCAGAATTTTTAATTCCCCTAGCAGATTGAAGATTCTCATTCTTAATTCCCCGCAGAAGTTGTCAAAGTTTTGATAATCTTTAGCAGTCAAAGATTTTGAACCTCCAACAGCAGTCAAGGATTTATTTTCCTCATCAAGACAGCTAATCAGCTTACATGCGCATACGTTACATTCATATATCATAAACATTGATAAAACACATATATTGCATCGTACATTTCATGCAACATAACTTTGTGTTTCAACTAATAGTTTACCCTTTTCATGATAAGATTAACAAGCTACTGGTATATGATCATGAAAACAGTTTACGGATGCTAATCTATTGCTTGTTCAGATTCAGCTCAGAAAACAGCCTAGAGATACTCCAGACACGGATGCTAATATATTGCTTATTCATATTCAAGGATCATGAAAACAGTTTACGGATGCTCCAGACATGGATGCTAATCTATCGCTTGTTCAGATTCAGCTCAGAAAACAACCTAGAGATTCTCCAGACACAGATGCTAATCTATTGCTTATTCAAATTCAAGGATCATGAAAATAGTTTGCGGATGCTCCAAACATGGATGCTAATCTATCGCTTATTCAGATTCAACTCAGAAAATATCCTAGAGATGCTCCAAACACGGATGCTAATCTATTGCTTATTCAAATTCAAGGATCATGAAAACAGTTTATGGATGCTCCAGACATGGATGCTAATCTATCGCTTGTTCAGATTCAACTCAGAAAATAACCTAGAGATGCTCCAGACACGGATGCTAATCTATTGCTTATTCAAATTCAAGGATCATGAAAAAAGTTTACGGATGCTCTAGACATGGATGCTAATCTATCGCTTGTTCAGATTCAGATCAGAAAACAACCTAGAGATGCTCCAGACACGGATGCTAATCTATTGCTTATTCAAATTCAAGGATCTTGAAAACAGTTTACGGATGCTCCAGACATGGATGCTAATCTATCGCTTGTTCAGATTCAGCCTCAGAAAACAGTTTATAGATACTCCAGACACGGATGTTATTCTATTACTTATTCAGATCCCCAGCTCAGAGATGCTCCAGACACGGATACCATTCTGACGCTCACCTATAACTTACAATTCAACAAACATTCTTGGATGGAATCTTTAAGCCCATCTCTGACAAGATTTTATCACATCTCCAAATGGCATCTTTAATCCCGTTCCCTCAACTACTCTGACGAGTGCAAATTTACGGGCACTCTAGTGTCCAATCCTCTTTTACCTTCGAGTTACGAAAGGCAAACTCGCCAATCTAACTCTTCAGGTCCAATAAGATTGAACAAGGGCAGCTATTGTACCCAAAAATTTGCCCTCTCATTTTTTATCAAGATTTCTCCTTACAAGACTCTTTGAACTCAAGACCAAGCTAGGGTTTTGCTCTGCTCAAGACATCTCCTTGCACTGTTGACCTAAATTACGGTTTGAGTTTGCACAAGGAATTTTGGACTTCTAATGCTCAATGTGACTTTCATACTTCATGTTGGACTTATAAGATTGCCCATACCAAGTTTCAAGCCTTGAATCAAATTTTTGCCCAGTCAATTGGACAGTTGACCTAAAAATCAACTGTACTGGGAAAAAGTCAACTATGGTCAATTTACAGTCAAACTTCATAAATTTTGATCCACATCAATATTATAAGCTCCTATGAACCATTTGATCAAGTTTGTACCACAACTCCTCAATAAATTTGATCAGATCATCAAAAGGGCAAAATGGTCATTTTTAGGGTTTTGACTGCAGAAGGGCAATTTCTAACTTTTAACCTAGCCAATGGAAAATTGGGTTCAAGCATGTATTCAAGGACTCAATGGAATCATCTTAACCTATTCACAAGGTTCAAAAGATCTCAATTGCATTGGATTGACAGATGAATTTTCCAGTCAACTGATCAAAAATCAACTGTACACTGAAAAGTCAAACTTTGACTTTTTGGTCAAAATCAAGTGCCAAGGGTCATTTTTCATCTAGATGAGTCAAAACATGAAACTTGTTCATCAAGAAACCTAATTTTTCAAATTAGGGTTTAAGATTGAAAAATTTCATAACTTAGAATTTTTCTAAGTTATGAAATTTTCTTATTTTTTCCCAACTTTGCCCAACTTTTTCACCATGATGACATTGGATTCAAACAAAACTTCCAACATGAAAGTTGTAGTCCTCCACAAAATCTATAACTTTTATTCACAAAGTTTTATCAAAAGAAGCTTGGATCTCAAGTTATTATTTTTGGAACAAGGGTCCATGAAACTTTTAACTTAGTGAAATTTTTCCCTAGTTTAGGCAGGATTTTGACCTATCTTCATGGAAATTTTTCACCTAGTTCCACTTGGAATCTCAAAATTCATTTCAAATATGGATTGTAGAGCATGTTACAAGCTTTCCAAAATGTCCAAGAACTCTCCAAAATCATATATGGTTAGGGAGAATCAAAGGTTTGAATTTGGAAAAAACTCACTTTGATCCATGGCATTTCCATGTTGACACAAGTTGCAAAATTTGTCCAACTTTGCTTTGTACTTGAATACAGGTCTCGAAACCCTTCCACACTCAAAAATTGAATGCAAACTCATTGGTTTAAGACATTATTTTGATTATTGGAAGTTTACACAAGGGTTTAATCTATTTTTGGCAAAAAGTGAACTATGCCATTTTGATAAAGGCAACTTTATGTCAACTTGCTCCCCTTGAGCCTTGAACCCCTCTCTTTGCAGCAAACAAGTTCCATAAACTTAGGCAAAGTACAACAAATCTTGTGCATGCTTGAAGATAGCCTGTACAAGCCTGTCTTATATCACTTCACACCTTTCTTAAAAAACAAGTAAACTAGCCAAAATCACATAACTCTTGTTTCTGTAAAAACCAAATGTTGTAACCTTTCCAAACAACTTTTGAACATTGCCTTGAGTCAGAAGCACGAGCTATCCAACCCTTAAGCTTGTGCAGGTTGGCTTCTACATGCTTATTCAAGCAAGCTCAAAGCAAACAAAGCATTGGGGAAGGTCAGAGGAAGTTCAGGCAAGCTCACAAACATCTCAGGCCTCACTGAAAACCCTTGCATTGCCATACACGAGTTCAACTGAAACAGGTATTTTCCAACTTTCTATCTCTCTATTTAGGAATCCTTAGGCTTAGGTTTGTGAATAAAAAATGCAGTACTCATAGCCCTTAAACTGTACATATGCATAGATTTCATTTAAGTTAAGTGTGCTGAGAGAATTTGATTGATGAACATTCTGAAAAAGTTAGGTTAGAAATTAGGGCCAGAGAAATTCTCTCTGGTCTTTGAGAGTTAGATTAAGTTCTTTATATGGTTGGAATCGTGTTGAAAAATGCTATAACTTTCATGTTGTGAGTTTTTGCTTTAGAGTATGTATACAGGAGTTGGACATTTGTACACAGACGCGCGTTTTTTCTGATTCGAAGGTTGAAGACGAAGATCAGTTGTGCTGGGCCTGGCTTGTCCATGCTTTTGGCGCCCCCAGCCTTGCTGATTGCACCCCCTTGGCCCATTGTTTTATATTTTAATATTTTTGAATTTTATTTTTCATTTCTAACTTTATTTTATTTTTCTTAAACATTAAAAATACCAAAAATATTCTTATAAATTTCCACATTTTATTTTTTATTTTTTTATTATTTTTTCTAACATAAAAATAATTATTAAATAACATACTTTTATTTTCTTTAATAAAAACTTGAAAATAATACATAAAAATATTATATTTTTATTTATATTATTTACATACTTAAATAATATTTTTTCTAATATATTTTTATTTTATTATACATAAACAAATATTATAATATATACATATTCTTAAACCAAAAATTAGGGTTTTTACCCTTAACAAAAATAACCTTTTATTTTCTTATTTTTTCAATACATTAAATATTTTATTTTTACATACATAAAAATAATACAAAAACATTTTTTATATTTATAATATATTGCATATTTATTTAATTGTCCATTTAAATATTTGCCTATTTATTTATTTGCACAATTAATTCAATTTGGATGTAATAGTTAATCTTAGGGTTTTATTTTCTTGCAAATACTCCCCATTCAAAATTGTATCCCCCTCCCCATATCAATGTTGTAATAGTCGTAGATTTATTTTACGCACTTATTGCTTTCAAATATGCCATGATAGAGATTAGGGTTTGTATACAATATCCAAAATTAAAACAAATAGCTAGACCTAATACAAGACATAAAAGCATGTAAATTGACAACACACTGCACACATGCACCCCTAGGGTTTCATCCACTTGTTGCTTTTAAAATGGCCATGTATGCATGTTGAGTATCTTGGCAAAACAAAAACAAAACAAAAGATCATAGTCCCTCGATGACGCTATCTTGGTTGCCTATACAAAATGATCTAGTCCCTCAAAAAATTTCTAATATACTTAGCACAATTGCTATCATGGTCAATACGATGACCCGCGCCTGTCCCGTTTAACATCCAAACACAAGGTTGTTTACCAAATACAATGGTAAAACAACACTGTCAAAAGGGTTAAAAATGTGTAGGAAAGACTCTTGAGTAGATAGGGTAGACAACACTTAGTTACTTGATCAAAACTTGCAAACATCCTTGCTATTTTCAAAAACACCTCATCACACAATTTCAAAACATTTACCAAAACAAACTTTCAAACATTGAAACATCTTTTCAAAAGACAAACACCTTTGTATATATTCAAACAAGAATCATTACAAAGGTTGCCACAAGGATGGCCTCTTTTCAAAACATTTTCAAAACCACATACAAAGCACCATTTCAAACAATTGAAAAGCAAAAGCAAGTGATCTAAACAAGTAACTAAGAGCCCATGGATAACCATGGATGAAAAGGGTGCTTGCACCTTCCCTTTTCATAATCTACCCCCCAAACCCAAGAAAACATCTCAAAGGTCTTTCTTGTGCTTTTTGACCTTTCCTTTGGATAAAATAAAAAGTCGGTGGCGACTCTTGCTAAACCGAAACATTTGCGAACACAAACGCAAAACCTCAAGTCAGTTCTTCCACCGTATCACAGATTGAATCTACTAGCCCATCTCCGACAAGATTCTGTCACCTCTCCAAATGGCATCTTTAAGCCCATTCCCTCAACTACACTTTGACGAGTGCAAATTTACGGGCACTCTAGTGTCCAATCATCTTTTACCTTCGAGTCACGAACGACAAAGCTTGCCAATCTAACTCTTCAGGTTCAAGAAGATTGAACAGGGGCAACTGTTGTACCCCAAAATTTGCCCTCTCATTTATCAAGATTTTCCTCACAAGACTTCTTGGACTCTAGACAGGATTAAGGTTTGCTCAGCTCAAGACACCTCCTCTTGCACTGATGACTTGAAATTAGGGTTTGAGTTAGCACACGAATTTTTGGACCTTCAATGCTTCATGTGACTTTCATAGACCATCCTGGACCCCTAAGATTGCTCATACCAAGTTTCAAGCCTTGAATCATATTTTGGACTAGTCAATTGGACAGTTGACCTAAAAATCAGCTGTATTGGGAAAAAGTCAACTATGGCTAATTTACAGTCAAACTTCATGATTTTTGATCCACAACAACATTTTAGACTCCTATGCACCATTTGATCAGATCACCAAAAGGGCAAAATGGTCAAAATTAGGGTTTTGATTGAGAAAGGGAAATTTCTGATTTTTGACCTAGCCAATGACCAATTGGGTTCAAACATGATCTCAAGGACTCAATGGAATCATCTTGACCTAATCATATAGTTCAAAAGATCTCAAATGCATAGGATTGACCGATGAATTTTCCAGTCAACTGATCAAAAATCAACTATACACTGAAAAGTTAAACTTTGACTTTTTGGTCAAAATCAAGTGCCAAGGGTCATAATTCATCAAAATATGTCAAAATGTGAAACTTTTTGGCCAAGAAACCTAAAATTGCAAATTAGGGTTTTAATTTGAAATTTTTCATAACTTAGAATTTTTCTAAGTATGGAAAATTTCTTATTTTCCCCTAACTTTCCACAACTTTTTCACCATGATGCATTTGGATTCAAAGAAAACTTCCAACATGAAAGTTGTAGTCCTCCATGAAATATACAAATTTTATTCACAAAGTTTTCCCAAAAGATTCTTGGATATTAAGTTATGATTTTGTGAATAAGGGTCCATGAACTAAAAGACTTAGTGAAATTTTGCCTTAGTTTAGGCAGATTTTTGACCTAATTTCATGGCAACTTTTCACCTAGTTCCAAGAGGTATCTCAAGTTGCATTTCAAATATGGATTATAGAGAATGTTGCAATCTTTCCAAAATGTCCAAGAACTCTCCAAGATCATTTGTGGTTAGGGAGAATCGAAGAAGAGAAAATGGAATTTTGTCACTTTTGTTCAAGCCATTTTCACAATGCTTCAAGTTGCAAATCAGATCCTAGCATGCTTGTACCTTGCATTACATGTACTAATCCTTTCTACACTCCATAATTTAATGCTAACTCAGTGGTTAAAGCCTTTATTTTAACCTTTGGAGCATTGCACAAGAGATTAATCCATAAATGGCATAAAGGGCACATTGCCATTTTCGTAAAGCATGCTTTTTGCAACTTTGCAATTCTTGAGCCATGGACCTGATCTTTTGTTGCAAGAAATATCCACAAATGTCAGGCAATGTTTACCAACTCTCATCAGCCCTAGAACTAGCAAGTACAACATTTTGGCTTAAGTCATTTCAACTTTCTTCAAATACAAGAAAAGTGGAAAAAGTAAAGGGAGCTTGTGCATCTGATAAAGAGAAGACTTGGCTTCATTCTAAAGAACTTCAGAAACTTGCCTCAAGCAGAAAACACGAGTACACAACATCTGAAACACTCCCAAACACCAAAACACATTTTTCTGCCCAAACAGGGCAGCTTCTGCAAAACTCTTGCCATCTCAATATTGGCTCGTGCGTTTCTTGATTCAACACTTGAAACACCTTCCATACATCACATCCAAACTATCCAAGCCCTTGCTTTGCAACTGTGAGCCCTATTTCAGACATCACCATTTTCATTTTTGAAGGTTGCAGGTTGACTCGTGTAGGAAGTTTCAAGCATCCTCAAGGCAAGTTGAGCATTGGAAAAGCTTGAGGGAACTTCAAGGGAGCTCACACGATCTTCAGGCCTCACTCAAAGTCCCCAAATTTCCATATCCAAACTCAGCTGAACAAGGTACTTTTCAAATCTCTATCTCTTTATTTAGGCATCCTCAAGCTTTGATTTGTGAAGCAAAGATGTAGTCCTTATCATGGTGAAGTTGTACATATGCATAGTTGTCATTTATATTAACTGAGTTAAGAGAATTTGATTGTTGAACATGCTAAAAAAAACTAGGTCAGAAATTAGGGGTGATTAAATTCTCTGTGGTCTTTGAGAGTTAGTTTACAAACTTTATATCACTGGAATCGTGAGATCATAAGCTACATTTTTTATGTTATGAGGTTTTGATTTTATGCAAGCTAGAGCAAGATACAGGTTTGAAGCAAGAAGCGCGCGTTTGGGAGAAGTTGGAGGACAGGGACGACTGTCCTGGGCCTGGCGCGCCTGGGCCTTGTTTTTTCTACTTTTCACACCCCCCAGTTTACTTTTGCACCCCCTTTGCATATTTTGTATATTTTTTTATATTTTCATTTTATTTTTATGATTATTGACTTTAATAATTTTTTCTGAACATTAAAAATCACAAAAATAATTTTCTTAATTTTCTTGCAATTTTATTTTTTTATTTTTATTATTTTTTCCACATATAAAATAGTTTTATTTTAATAAATAGAACTCATTTTCTTATTTAATTGTAAATACATTAAAATATCATACATTTTATTTTTATTATTCATACACATAAAATATTATTTCCACACATATTTTTTTTTAAATATTTGTTAATAATATTATTTATTTATTTCTAGTACAAAAATAGACAAATAAATATTAGAAAACCTATTTTCTTTTAATAAAAAAATTAGGGTTTTCACCCCTTTTAAAAATAATCACATTATTTTTCTTATTTTTAGGACTTAAATGATATTATTCTCTCATGCAAAAAATCAAATACAAAACATTTTGCATATTTACATTTTTATTGCATTTTTAATATTTGTATATTTATTTAATTTGCAAATATTCAATTGGGTTGTAATAATTTTTAGGATTTTATTTTGAGCAATATCCCCCATTAAAAATTTGTATCCCCCTCCCATAATAATTATTGTAATAGCTTAGATTTACTTCACGCAATTTATCGCATTATATACATGTTAGTAAATTAGGGTTTGCATGATAAGACAAAAATCAAATAAATACATGACCTAGTACAAGACAAACAAAAAGCATGTAAAATGGCACACATTGCACACAAGCACTCCTTAGGGTTTCACCCACTTTGTTGCCTTAAAAATGGCCATGGTATGTATGCAAAGTATCTTGGCAAAGCAAAAACAAAACAAAAGAGCATAGTCCCGAGATGACGCTAGACAAGGTTACCTAAAAACAAATGATCTTGGTCCCTCAAACAAGCTAAGATACTTGGCAACATTGCTATCATGGTCATACGATGACCCACACCCGTCCCGTTTAACATCCAAAGATAGGGTTGTTTACCAAATCAATGGTAAATCAACAATATCAAAGGAATAAAAATGTATAGGAAAGACATTTGAGTAGGTAGAATGCTTCTAGTTACATGATCAATTTGCAAACAATCCTTGCTATTTTCAAACAAACACACACATTTTCAAAACATTTCCAAATAACTTTCAAAACATTGAAACATTTTTCAAAAGACAAAACATCTTTGTATACATTCTTACGAACGAGAATCATTACAAAGATTTCCTAAACGATGGCCTCTTTTCAAAATACTTTCAAAACCACACAAAGCACCATTTCAAACAATTTACAAAGCAAAGCAAATGATTTAAACAAGTAACTAAGAGCCCATGGAAAACCATGGATGAAAAGGGTGCTAGCACCTTCCCTTTTCATAATCTACCCCCCGAACTCAAGAAAACATCTCAAAGGTCTTTCCTGTGCTTTTTTACCTTTCCTTTTGGATAAAATAAAAGTCGGTGGCGACTCTTGCTAAACCGAAACATTTGCGATGAAAGGCAAAACCTCAAGTCAGTTCTCCCACCGTATCACACATTCCATCACATCCATAGGGAACTTGGTGTTCTTGATATCTCGGATAGGTTGTAACTTAAGTAAGTTGCATACCTTTTATTTTATTGAACATATTCTTTTAATGCTTGATTCACTTATGGATAACCTTGGCTAAAGCTCTTATCAACTCTCATGAAGGTAATATCATTATCATATATTATCTACTCTTAACCATGTGTAAATGGTAAATTTGTTCTTCTTTATTTTTATTGTTAAAGTACATAGGGATTCTAAGAGTTATATAAATTGCATGAAATCAATTGAAAAAGCTGCATAAAATAAAAATTGTTTACTTTTGAGTTGTGTTGTACCCCAAAATTTGCCCTCTCATTTCACAAGGGATCACCCTGGATCCCGGGTTTACTTCTATCAAGTTTCCAAGCCTTAAACTACAAAGTTTCCAAGAAAATCACTCACAAGGGAAAAATGGTCATTTGCACAATGAGAAGTCTAACCTTGACTTTTAGATCAACATCAAATCTCAAAAATCATATTTCATCAAGACATGCTGGAATATGAAGACAGTTTCATCATGAAATTTAAAAGTCAAATTTTACTTTGGAAAAGTCAAATTCTAAATATTTAGAAATTTTTCTAAGTGTTTAAGAAATATGAAAATTTTAGAACTTCTGGGCCAGTGTTCACACTCAGCAAATTCTGGATATTCTCAAGACAAAGTTTGGTCAGAACTTCTGGACCATTTTTCACAAAGGTTCAATCAGAGTTTGCCAGGATAAATCAAATAAGGTTATTAAGCGTGCTGCAAGCTTATTGGAAAGTCTGAGGGATCCTTTAGGACATGCTCAAGTCAAAAGATAAGAGGATCAGAAGGTTAGATGCTACGCTGAAGCAAAACTTCTAATCCAGAGTCAAGCAAGGATGCAGAGTTTCATATGGCAGGATTTATGATCATCATTTAATGCTCACAACCACTTGTGAGTTTTTATCCAAAGGATTTCCCCCACGTGTACCCCTACTGTCTTAGGAAGACCAACTGTTGTTCAAAAGTATGATAGGCCATGCGCTGCGTCTACTTTTTCTTAATTCATGCTGCCAAATCTAGCTTAGGCGCTGTTAGCCATCCAAATTGATGCATTGAACCACACTTGTTTAAGCTTACTTCAAGAGTAAGTCAGCATCTAATGTATGATGTTGGTGCCACTTGACCACCTGAAACTGCAAAACCTTTGCCTATAAATAGAACACCTTTGGCCATTGAAAAGAGGTCGGAAAAATTTGAGAGAAAGGTGTGGAATTTGAGAAAGAAAAGCCTTGAACCCATGCAAAAATTCCAAGAGTCCAAAAAGATTGCAAACACAAAAATAAAAGACCTTAGAATTTGATTCTTGCATTAAAGCTCTATTTTTCTTAAGTTATTTCTTGACCAGAACCACCCATATCGTTCCTGATATACATTTAAAATCCATCCAAAATTCTGTAATCAAACAGTAACATATTCTCCACCAATATCCACTTCAAAAGATCAAAACTTTATCCCTTGGTTGTTCTATAATCTTCTAATCATTTAAAATCCAAGCTGAAAGTTTCCAACCTGCTGAAAACGTGAGGAAGCTGCTCAGAACACCACAAGTGGTCAGAATCAGATTCCAGCTCCCAGAATATTTCCCAGCTGCAAGGTAAATTCCTGCTGACTCTCATCATATTATTTAGGCATTGTCAGACCTTGCATATTTAACACAATATAGATATTGTGATTCTGATGGTGTACATATTTTGAGATTTCATGCATCTACCTGCCTAAGTAGAAGGAATCCCAGTTCAGAGTTTCATAAAATTAGGACTCAGAATTAGGATTAGCAAATTCATGTTGCTTCTGATTTATGTTTCTGATATTTCTTGAAACTTGTCATAACTGTCCTGTATGCAACTTCTGTTCTGTTAAGAAATGACTAAGCTGCAGATGTTCTGACTGGCATGGAGAGAGGCAAAGTTCTAACAGTTGCATCAGAACTTCTGAAAACTTCAAAATTCTCAGAAGATCCAGAACTTCTGAACTTCCATATTTTTACTAACATGTTTCTGTTTGTGTAGCACATCAGAGTCAGAACTTCTGACCTCTTCTGTTTCAGCATTTACGCTGATTTTGTCTTCTTTCCTTTATTATTTCTTTTCATCACTTTTATCTTTCATTAATCAAAAAATACCAAAAATATTTCATATTCACATATTATATTTTATTTCTTTTGACATAAAAAGACAAAAAATATTTTCTTAAACAAAACTTATTTCTTTTCTTAAATAAATAAGCATTTTACATTCCTGTACATTCTTATCTATTTCAATATGGTTTTAATAGTAACTTAGAATTTCAATTTGCAATCCCCGTTTGAAATTTGTACACCCCATCCCCCTAAATATTGTAATAACGTAGGACTTTACATTTCCGCACTATTATTGCTTTCAATATATGCTAGTAATTAGGGTGTGTATGACAAGATATGAAAATTGACAAATAGATCACCCTAATCAAGACAAAATTATGCATGTAATCAAATACACTTGCACACTAGCACCCCTAGGGTTATTCCACTTGTTGCCTTACAAAAATGGCCATGTTATGCATGTGGGATGTCTTAGCACAAGCAAAAAATCGAATAATACAAGATCACAGTCCCTCGATAACGCTATCAAAGTTTACTTTCAAAATGATCTTAGTCCCTAAAAGAAAAGTTCTAAGTCATATATCAACATTGCTATCATGGTCATACGATGACCCAATGCCCGTCCCTTCACATCCAACGATGGGGCTTCTTACCAAATCAATGTTAAGATAGCAACATCTAAAGAAGGATGAAAAGCACATCTAAGACCTTTTGAGTAAGTAGATTACTTTTAGTTACTTGCTCACTCTCAAAACAAATATCCTTGCTATTTTCAAAAACAATCACATACAGTTTCAAAACACTTTCGAAACATCTTTCCAAACTTGAAACATTTTTAAAAGCTCAACACTATATATATGTTCTTACGAACGAGAACTATTACAAAGTTTTCCTAAACGATGGCACCTTTTCAAAATACTTTCAAAATAACTCAAAGCACATTTTTCAAACAAAATCAAGTGATCTAGCAAGTAACTAAGAGCCCATGGAAAACCATGGATGAAAAGGGTGCTAATACCTTCCCTTTTCATAATCTACCCCCCGAACTCAAGAAAACATCTCGAAAGGTCTTTCCTGTGCTTTTTCACCTTTCCTTATTGGATAATAGAAAAGTCAGTGGCGACTCTTGCTCAACCGCAATATTTGCAAACACAAACGAAAAACACCTCAAGTCAGTTCTCCCACCGTATCACAAAACTGGCGACTCTGCTGGGGAAATGTTAAAAGTGGGGTTACCTTAGGGTTAGATAACATTTACTTGCTTACACTTGTTTGATTTTTTTGCTTTACATTTTGGTTCCTTGTTTGGGTTTGTTTTAAATCCTACACCAGGATTTGGGGACACCTTTTAGGTAAGTAGCAATAAATTGTGAGGGAACTGTGCGAGGTATACCGACACGGTTGAAGCAGTAGCTACGTTGATGTGGAACTTTGGTTGGTATCGCTAACCCTTGAGTAGTCAAGGAGAGTACGGGGCCGCCGCGTGGTGTCGTGAAGCATCAACTAACCTTAGAACCTTACTTGACCAACTTGGCCATTAAGACGTAGTGAGATGATCGACTTTGGTGCAGTCTGAAGTTGGTCGATACTCGATACTACACTCACTGAGATTTGGCTCCCGAGCTTTGTTTGGTGGCAAGTCATTTGTCAATTGAAACGAAGTTTGTGGGAAAGATCAGTGATATTGCGATCCCTTAGAACCCGGTTACTATTAACTAGGACAGGTTGAGCCAACTAAACTTCAAGAGGGTACTTACCTATGAGACTCCATTCAAGCCTAAACCTAAGGACTTATTTGCTTTGTATATATACTTGTACATAACATCATAAGCATCATAAACATCATAAGCATTCTCACTAACCATTTCAAGGATTTTCGGATTTATCTTTGTTCTGTTTTGTAGGACATGGCTTCCGCTCGTAGGAACACTATTCAAGTCGGTCTCATGAGGATACCTCCACAACTCAAGGATTTAGTATCAAGGGTCCCTGAAGATTCTCCATTCCCCAAAAGACATGGCCGACTCTTTATTTTGGTTACCTAAAGTATTAAAGAAGATATGGTAAAGTTACCTTTCAACGGTATTGAAAGAGACCCTAAACCTGAGGAAATTGCTCGAGCTCTACATCTGCAACCATCTGACATAGTGGAAAACTGGGTAACAAGGAGTGGTGTCAAAGGGTTCCTAGCAAAGTTTTTGTTGGAGAAGGCTCAAGAGTGTTGGAATACTTTGGATCTACAAGCCTTTGAGGAGATTTTAGCTCTTCTCGTCTATGGGTTGGTACTATTTCCCAATCCTGACCAACTTATAGATATAAATGCGATCAAAGTTTTCATATCTCGTAATTTGGTGCCTACATTGCTTGGAGACATCTTGCATTCTCTTCACTCCCGCACTTTATAGAAAAGAGGGACTTTAATATGTTGCACTCCCCTTCTGGCTAGGTGGTTTATTTCACACCTACCTCTATCTGTGGTGAAGAATGAATAAGGTATGAGGTGGTCTAAAAGATTGGTCACTTTCACATGCTCTATGAGGGTGAGAAGAATATATTAGAGCTTACAGGGAGCTTCATGAAGAAAGGAGTTTAAACACCTACATTACGCCAAAGAGGATGCGCACAACTTTCCTGTCTTAGGAGTTTACTTTATGCTTATTTCTGTTGTTGTAAGCCCAAGAAGCGTATTTGTATTCAAATCATAATTCTTTAATGCAAGTTAACGTTTGTTCACTCTTTGTCTATACAAATTTAAATCATTTAAATCCTTGAAGTCATTTGAATATACATATTCATGCATCATATCATAAGCAAGCATTTCATAAACAGGTTTCCATATCTTTCTACTATTTATTTTAGTAAGGATGGATCTCGAACAGACAGTGAAGGACTTGCAAGCTCAAAAGATTTAGTTCCAAGCCACCTTGATGACCTTGGCCAAAGGACAGCAAGAGCTAATGACAGCATTGACAACCAAATAGAAGAAAAAGAAGGCCCTCATCAACATGGGGAAGAGATTCAAAGAACCGATTCGCCAAGTGCAAATAGTCGAAGACTCATCTGAGGAGGATGTGAACCAAGCAGAAGAGGCTAGAAGCACCCGTGTTGAGGGTGTGATTGATCAAGATTCTGAAGATGAGGATCACTTTGATGAACAATACCCACCTCCTGGTGAGGAAAAGTATAAAGAATTGGAGGATAGGCTAAAGGCAGTTGAAATTCAAGTTGTGCCTGGCTTGGATTTTAGTGATTTGGTCCTAGTTCCTGGGGTCGTCATTCCTTATAAGTTCAAGACACCAGTCTTCGCCAAGTATGATGGGGTCTCCTGTCCCAAACTACATCTAAGAGCTTATGTGCGCAAAATACAACCACACACTGCTGACAGAAAACTGTGGATTCACTTTTTCCAAGAGAGTCTAGTTGGAACTCAGCTAGAGTGGTTTTATCAATTAGAAGGTTCCTGCATCCATACGTGGGAGGATTTGGCCACTGCCTTCTATCACCAATATCAATATAACACCGACTTGGCACCAACGAGAGTTCAGCTTCAGAATATGACCATGGGAAGTAACGAAGGATTTAAAGTATATGCCCAAAAGTGGAGGGACCTTTCCAGTAGGGTCCAACCACCTTTGACCGAAAGAGAGATAGTTGATATGTTTATGGGTATGTTAACTGGTCCATTCTTCAACCTGTTAATTGGAAGTTCTTCGTCCGAATTCGCCAAGTTGATTTTAACTGGTGAAAAGATTGAAAGCGGTATTAGAAGCGGCAAAATTCCTATGGCATCTGGTTCCACATCCAACTCCGTCAGAAGTCCCGTCACTGGAAAAGGGAAACAAGTGTTGTGTATGGGGCGAGAGCCCGTACCAAGAAGGACCATCATTCATCTGTAAATGTTGTGTTAATTTCCAACCCTCAACCTCCTCAAAGGCAACCCTCCAATAATTAGAGACCTGAAGTTCCCCGATGACAATTTACAAGAATAAGCATGTCATTATCACAAGCCTTACAATATCTTCTAAAGGCCAATTTGATGACTCTGTGCAATCCACCATCCAACCCTGATGTTTCCTCACCTAATTACAAACTGAATGCGAAATACGCATATCATTCCAATAGTCCCGGCCATGAGACCAATCAGTGTTGGGCCCTGAAGAACAAAATTCAAGATTTGATAGATAATAAGACAATTGAGTTTGATCAACCCGCTACTCCAAACGTGATAACCGCGCCAATGCCAAAACATGGCAAATGGGTTAATGCCATTGATAATGTTACTGTTATCACCTCTGTCGAAGACTTAACAACTCCCTTGACCATTGTGAAAGCTAATTTTCTAAAATCTGGTGTGTTTCCTGGATGTTCCAAAAATTGTGCCTATTGTGATCAATGAGAAAATGGATGCGAGCTACTGAAGAAAGGTGTGCAACACCTGATAAATAGCTGCGAGATTCTATTCGAAAAGATTCCCACCATCAAAAATTCAATCGACAAAGCTGAAGATTTGGCCGTCATAACAATTTCAAGCGAACCTCTTAGGATCTCATCCAAAGGTCCTATCAGGATTTCGAACAAACCGATCATTGCTCCTCTCGTAATCATTGATGCCGGACCTATTCCATACATCTCTGATAAAGCGGTACCATGGAATTACGGCACCGAGGTTTATTACCATGGGGTAAAACAAGATTTTTGGATTGATGATAATGAAGTTGGTGTTACTAATATTACTGGTTCTAGTAAAGTCACAAGAACAGGAAGGGTCTTTTCTCCTGTTATCTCACCACCAACCACTACCACAATTCCAGTCCGCATAACCAATGACAATTTTGGTGCCAGTACTAAAGGGAAAGGGAAAGAAGGTGAGCCTGCTAGGGAAGAGGCACCTGCTAAAAAGTTTTTTATGGAAGAACCATCCACTCAAGAGATGGAGGAGATTTTGAAGATCATCAAGAAAAGCGACTTCAAAATAGTAGAGAAGTTGGGGAAAACCCCTTCTAAAATATCAATGTTGTCCTTATTGATATGTTTCGACGCCCATGCACAAGCTTTGATTAAGTTTTTGAAAAAGGCTCATGGGCCTCAAGAAACCACAGCCGACCAATTTGAGAACTGCGTAGCAAGTATGACAACTAACAATGGTATGGGGTTCTCCGACGCAGATTTAACTCCCATGGGAAAGAATCACAATAAAGCCTTACATGTTTCTGTTGAATGTAAGGGGACCACTCTGGCACATGTTTTGGTTGACACAGGCTCATCTCTAAATATGTTACCCAAAGGCGCTTTAGATCGGCTAGACTGTGAAGGTTTGGTTTTGAAGCCAAGTGATATTATGGTGAGGGCATTTGATGGGTCAAAAAGGATGGTTCATGGAGAGGTGGATCTCCCAATTAAGGTTGGTTCACAGATTTTTAACTCCACATTCTACATAATGGACATACGGCCTACGTATTCTTGCTTGCTTGGGCGCCCATGGATCCATGGGGCAGCTGCGGTCACTTCTACTCTCCACCAGAATTTAAAATATCCAATTCAAGGGAAGGTTGTCACTGTTTGCGGCGGGGAAGAATTTATGGTAAGCCATATCAATTCTTTCAAGTATGTAGAAATGGATGGAGAATTCATAGAAACTCCTTGCCAGACGTTTGAAGTTGTGGCCGCCACCAAAATCTCCTCCGACACCCCAAGAGCTGATAAAGTTATCCCCAAAGTGGTTTCTCTTAAGGATGCCCATGCTGTGGCCGAAGAAGAAAACAATGTGATGTGGGGTCAACTCCTCGATATCCCATTCAAGGCAGACAAGTTTGGGTTAGGTTTCACCTGCCAAGCTCAGAAAGAGGTTAGAAGGGCTCGTGCTGGAAAGCTGCCTCTCCGCCTCAAAAGTCATGAAGTGAACGCTGTAGAAGACTCCGATGATGAGTGTGCTTTTGAAGACTGGATCTACCCAACAACCGAAGGAAAGCCCAACAATTGTCATGCAAAGGATTTCACTCATGTTTCTTTCATTGAGGAGTAATTACTGTTTACTTTTTCTGTCAATTCAAGAACTCTATGTCTGTAATATTATTTCCAAACAACGACTTTTAAGCCATATGCCATGCTCGGGGCACTTTGTTCCATTTGTTAAGGGTTTTTCTCATGTTTCATCCATCATATGATCATTTAATATAAACCATTGGACCTCTTTGAATTCAAATTTTATGTTCATTATCTTTCATTTACTTTATTACATTTTTCAATAGCCATGTATCTTACATGCGCACACACACACACATTTGCAGATCATCATCCACTCCGGATCTTATTGTTAACAACTCTACTATTGCCGACTATGACTTTGAATGTCCTATCAACCAAGCCGAAGACAAAGGTGAGGAAGATTGTGATATACCAGGAGAACTAGCCAGACTTCTTTTACAAGAGGAAAAAGCTATTCAACCACATGAAGAGTCAGTAGAGGTTATCAATTTGGGTACTGAGTCAGATAAGAAGGAAATCAGGATCGATGCTAATTTGGAAAGCAATGTTAAGAACATATTGGTTCAGATGTTGTGCAATTATGTGGAAGTATTTACTTGGTCTTATGAAGATATGCCTGGGTTAGATACCGATATCGTGGTTCATCGTCTGCCAACTAAAGAAGACTTCCCTCCTGTTAAACAAAAGGTTCGTCGCATGAGGCCTGATATGTCTGAAAAGATCAAAGCCGAAGTAATGAAACAGTTTGATGCAGGGTTCCTAGCTGTAATCCTACCCTCAATGGGTGGAAAATATATTACAAGTGCCAAAGAAAGACGGGAAAGTTCGCATGTGCGTAGACTATAGGGATCTGAATAGGGAAAGCCCCAAGGATGACTTCCCTCAACCATACATGACGTCTTAGTCGATAATACTGCCCAACATAAGGTCTTCTCATTCATGGATGGTTTCTCAGGCTATAACCAAATAAGGATGGCTCCCGAAGATATGGAAAAGACTACTTTCGTTATACAATGGGGCACCTTCTGCTACAAGGTCATGTCGTTCGGATTAAAGAATGCAGGGGGAACATATCAAAGGGCTATGGTTACTTTATTTCATGACATGATTCATCATGAGATAGAGGTATTTGTGGATGATATGATTGCCAGATCACAAACCGAAGAAGAACATCTCAGTCACCTGCATAAACTATTCGAAAGACTAAAGAAGTACAAGCTGAGGTTAAACCCTAACAAGTGCACGTTTGGAGTACGCTCTGGAAAGCTTCTAGGTTTTGTTGTCAGTAGTAAAGGCATTGAAGTTGATCCTGCCAAGGTAAAGGCCATCCAAGAAATGCCAGTCCCCCATTCTGAAAAAGAAGTCAGAGGATTCTTGGGTCGTCTTAATTACATTGCCCGTTTCATATCACACTTAACTGCTACTTGTGAGCCACTCTTCAAACTCTTGAAGAAAGATTAGGTAGTCAGGTGGAACGACGAATGCCAGATTTCCTTTGACAAAATCAAAGAATACCTACAAGAACCTCCTATCCTCATGCCTCCTGTTGAAGGAAGACCCTTGATCATGTACTTGACGGTATTAGAGAATTCTATGGGGTGTGTTTTGGGCCAACACGACGAGTCTGGCCGAAAAGAGCATGCTATTTATTACATGAGCAAAAATTTTACCGACTGTGAAACCAGATATTCACTACTCGATAAAACTTGCTGCGCTCTGGCATGGGCTGCTCGCCGGCTAAGACAATATATGTTGACTCATACCACTCGGTTGATTTTTAAGATGGACCCAATCAAGTACATCTTCGAGAAACCTGCCCTTTCTGGACAGATAGCCAGATGGCAAATGATCTTAACCGAGTACGACATCCAATACACGACTCAAAAAGCCATCAAAGGAAGTGTATTAGCAGATCATTTGGCCCATCAATCCGTGGATGATTATCAATTAATGAATTTTGACTTCCCTGATGAGAACATCATACTGGTAACCGGCTGTGCAAAATCTGGACCGTATGACGGACCTGAACAAGGATCCCGATGGACTATGGTATTCAATGGGGCTTCTAATGCTTTAGGTAACGGAATTGGTGTTGTGATCATCTCTCCTGAAGGTTTCCACACTCCTCTCACTGCCAGACTATGTTTTGATTGCACAAACAATATGGCCGAGTATGAAGCATGCATCTTAGGTCTGAGAGCTGCTATTGACCTAAGAATCAAACATTTGGATGTGTTCGGGGATTCCGCCTTAGTGATCATCCAAGTAAAAGGAGATCGGGACACTAAACACCATAATCTTATCCCCTACAAGGAACTTGTGCTATCCCTGATTCCTCACTTCGAAGAGATCACTTTTAAGCACCTCCCTAGGGAAGAAAACCAGTTGGCTGACGCTTTGGCAACCATGTCTTCAATGTTCAAGGTCAGATGGGATGACGAAGCCCCTATGATAACAATTGAAAGATTCAATGAACCTGCACATTGCTATGAGCTCGATACCGATGTGGAAAATCCATGGTACCATGAGGTGATGAGATACCTTGAAGCACAAGAGTATCCAAAAGGGGGATCTATCAATGACAGAAAGTTCTTATGGAGATTTGCAGCCAAATTCTTCCTAAGTAACATGATATTGTACAAGCGCAACCATGATTCAACTCTACTCCGATGTGTGGACAAGAAAGAGGCAGAGGAGATTATGGAAGACATGTACAAGGGCCTTTTTGGTACCCACTCAAGTGGAAATACGATGGCTAAGAAAATCTTAAGAGCAGGTTACTATTGGTCAACGATGGAGACCGATTGCCATCAACATTCAAGAACCTGTCACAAATGCCAAATCTACACTGACAAGGTCCATGTGCCTCATATCCCTCTGAATGTCATGACCGCTCTGTGTCCATTTGCAATGTGGGGCATTGACATGATCAGAGAGATCAAGCCCACAACCTCCAACGGGAATCGCTTCATTTTGGTTGCTATCGACTATTTCACCAAATGGGTCGAAGCCGCCTCATTTTCCTCAGTCACCAAGAATGTGGTAGCCAGATTCATCAGACACAATCTCATCTGTCGTTATGGTATCCCCGAAAGGATCATCACCGACAATGGGACTAACCTCAATAATGCTATGATTACTGAGCTTTGCACTCAGTTTAAGATCAAGCATCACAATTCTTCTCCCTATAGACCAAAAATGAATGGCGCGGTCGAAGCAACCAACAAAAATACCAAGAAGATTATGCAGAAGATGGTAGTGACCTATAAAGATTGGCATGAGATGTTTCTGTTTGCTCTACATGGCTACCGTACTTCAGCTAGAACATCAACTAGGGCAACTCCCTTTTCTTTAGTCTATGGCATGGAAGCTGCTCTGCCAGTGGAAGTTCAGATTCCCTTGCTGAGTATTATGATTGAGGCAGACTTAGGAAAAGACTCGTGGATTCAAAAGAGATTGGATCAGCTGAACTTGATCGATGAAAAACGATTAGCTGCTATTTTCCATGGTCAAACGTATAAAAAACGGATGGTTAAGGCTTTCAAAAAAAAGATCAAGCCCCGAGTATATCAAGTTGGTGACTTGGTGATAAAACGCATCATTTTACCACAAGGTGACACCAGAGGAAAATGGACTCCCACCTATGAAGGGTCGTTTGTTGTCAAGAGAGTTTTTTCTGGCGGTGCCATGATGCTGACCACAATGGACGGTTAAGATTTCTCACATCCTATAAACTCGGACATAGTTAAAAAATACTACGCATAAGAGACCCTTTAGGTTGACATACCTAAGCAAAAAAGGGGCATCCCAGCAAACCAAAAGGTTTGGGCAAAAATTAGGGATATTTGCAAAAGATTGTATACCCGACAAGTTGAAAACTCGAAAGGGCGACTTGGGCAAAAAAGGGTATCCTGGTGGACCGAAAACCCGAAAGGGCGGTTCAGGAAAAAATTAAGGATTAAAAGCGTACGACTATGTCCCGTGGAATCAACACAGTCAATTCTATCACCAAGGTCCAAGTTCAAATGGTCCAGGATTAATCCAATCAACTTTGATCAACGGAAAATGATGTTCGAAGACATTGGGGAAATAGTAGAGTTGGAAGGCAATGAGATCATTTCACATGGCTATTTGTTTTCATTCTCAATTTTGTTTTCCTTTTTGGCGATTTCCTCTTACTAGGATCTCCGTCTCTATGTACAAAAACGCCTATTCATGGGCAAAATATCAATACAAATACACTTTGAAGTGCAAAATTTTTTGTCTTCGTTTTGAATGAAAATTTGTCCAATGACTAAAATTGAATGAATATATGCATATGAACATAACTAAAACTATTTGGCACATGTGTCCTGCTAAGCAGCAGCATCAACAACAGAGCATCAACACACAGCAACATTAAGCATCTCTTTAATATATATGAAATAGCCCCACAAAGTTATCTCATCATCATTATCCCCACAAGGATGGCTGTAACAAACCTTTCCCCAACGGAGCGGCCCACAAAGTCTCTTTGCCTAGGAAAATCCCTGACCAAAGTCTCAACCTCTTGGCCATATTCTCCCCAGCTAAGTCAATTTTGACAAGATTAAAGCCTAGGGAATTATTTCCTAAAGGAAATTCACCTCCCCAACAAGGTTTATTCCCCAACAGAGTTATTTCCCCAGCCGAGTTCAAAAGCCTCAACATACAACAATCAAGACACCACGTCATCCCCAGATGAGCCCATCATCCCCAGTTGAGTATATATTCTCTAGCTGAGCCCATCATCCCCAGATGAGCGCATCATCCCCAGCTGAGTATATATTCTCCAGCTGAGCCCAAATTCCCCAGTTGAGTCCAAATTTCCCAGCTGAATCCATCTTCCCCAGCTGAGTACATCTTCTCCAACCAAGGCTATTTTCTCCAAACAAGATCTATCCTCCCTAGCTGAGCCCATCATCCCCAATGGGGTGTATCCTCCCCAAGCTAAGTCTGCCTTACCCGACTGAGTCTATACTCTCCAGTTTTAATTTCCCTTTCAAATTACTGCAAATCACAGGGCCACAACCCCTAATCTCCAGTAAAGCCATCAACTAAGCCTTTACTATTTCCAAGAGATGCTTTGAAGCCTGGATCCGACCGGATATTAGCACAATTTTCAAGTTACTGAAACCTGGACCCGACCAGATAACAGTTTGACTTCTCCAATTACTGAATCCTGGACCCGACCAGATCACAGTTGATCTCAACTCCAAGATGCTATGAAAACTAGATCCGACGAGATATTAGCACAATTTTCAAGTTATTACTGAAGCCTGGATCCGACCGGATAACAGATGATCTCGAAATGCTATAAAACTTGGACCCGACTAGATAATAGCCTAGCTCTTCAAACATATAGAAGAACCTGAACTCAATCCGACCAAGGTTTAACCTCTTTTCCCCAGTAGAGTTGCCTCTATATCCCCAATAAATGACTGAGAAACCTGGACCCGACCATATATCAATTTTCATTTCCATCCTTTCAAAAAAGTCGTTGTGAAGCCTGGATCTGACCATATAGCAATCACCCTCAGAGATTCATTGTGAAACCTTGAAACCGACCAGATAACAACTAAATCCCCAAGCAGTTTATTATGAAACCTGGACCCGACCAGATAACAATTGACCTTACCAACTTCAGAAATCTGTAAAGCCTGGACCCGACCGGATAACAGTTTTCAAAACAGTTTATTGTGAAGCTTGGACCCGACCAGATAACCACTTACCTGATCAAAGAAATATGCAAAGCCTGGACCCGACCAGATAACATTTTTGAAACAGTTTATTGTGAAACCTGGACCCGACCAGATAACAATTGACCTTACCAACTTCAGAAATCTGTAAAGCCTGGACCCGACCAGATAACATTTTTCAAAACAGTTTATTGTGAAGCCTGGACCCGACTAGATAACCACTGACCTGATCAAAAAAATCTGCAAATCCTGGACCCGACCAGATAACAGTTTTCAAACAGATTATTGTGAAACCTGGACCCGACCAGATAACAATTGACCTTATCAACTTTAGAAATCTGCAAAGCCTGGACCCGACCAGATAACAGTTTACAAACAGTTTATTGTGAAACCTGGAGCCTGACCAGATAACAATTAACCATGATCCCCAGAAAAACACTATGAAGCCTGGATCCGACCAAATAGTAGTTGCCATTCCAAGTTACTACGAAGCCTGGGTCTGACCAGATAATAGTTAACTTATGTATCCCAGCAAGTCATTGTGAAGCCTGGACCCGACCAGATAACAGTCGACTACTTCATCCTCAGCAACTGTGAAGCCTGGATCCGACCAGATAACAACTGACATTAGAGCAATATTCCCCAACAAAAGCATCCTTTCCACAAAATTTGAAGATATGTATATTCTTCATCTCCAACAGGAAATTAGGGATTCAATCTCTTAGAATTTCATCAGCAGTAGTCAGGGATTTATTTTCCCGGACAAAAATATACACTTCACATTCATACATCATAGCATGTACATACCATACGCATCTGGCATGATACCACATTTGCTGAACATCATGCAAACATCTGCATTTTACTAACCCTTTTCTCACAGGTAGAACATCAAGTTTTAGTGTGAATCAACAAGAAGATTTGTGCTAATACCTCTTCCAGCATTTACCAACACTCCTCCAAATGGCATCTATAAGCCCATTCATCACCCATTTTCGAGTTTAAATTTCTGGGCACTTTAGTGTTCAAATCATATTTCACCTTCAACTCACGAATGGCAGATCCTCCAATCTAACTCTTCAGGTTCAAGAAGTTTGAACAGGGGCAGTTGTTGTACCCCAAAATTTCCCTCTCATTTCACAAGGGATCACCCTGGATCCCAGATTTGCTTCTATCAAGTTTCCAAGCCTTGAACTGCAAAGTTTCCAAGAAAATCACTCACAAGGGCAAAATGGTCATTTGCATAATGAGAAGTCTAACCTTGACTTTTAGATCAACATCAAATCTCAAAAATCATATTTCATCAAGACATGCTGGAATATGAAGACTGTTTCATCATGAAATTTAAAAGTCAAATTTTACTTTGGAAAAGTCAAATCCTAAATATTTAGAAATTTTTGTGTTTAAGAAATATGACAATTTCAGAACTTCTGGGCCAGTGTTCACACTCATCAAATTCTGGATATTCTCAAGACAAAGTTTGGTCAGAACTTTTAGGCCAGTGTTCACACTCAGCAAATTCTGGATATTCTCAAGACAGAGTTTGGTCAGAACTTCTGGACCAGTTTTCACAAAGGTTCAGTTAGAGTTTGCTAGGATAAATCAAATAAGGTTATTAAGCGTGATGCAAGCTTATTGGAAAGTCTGAGGGATCCTTCAGAACATGCTGAAGTCAGAAGATAAGAGGATTAGAAGGTTAGATGCTACGCTGAAGCAGAACTTCTAATCCAGAGTCAAGCAAGGATGCAGAGTTTCACATGGCAGGATTTCTGATCATCATTTAATGCTCACAACCACTTGTGAGTTGTTATCCAAAGGATTTCCCCCACGTGTACCCCTACTGTCTTGGGAAGACCAATTATTGTGCAAAATTATGCTAGGCCATGCGCTACTTCTACTTTTCCTTAATCCACACTTCCAAATCCAGCTTAGGCGCTGTTAGCCATCCAAATTGATGCATTGAACCACACTTGTTTAAGCTTACTTCAAGAGTAAGTCAGCATCTAGTGTATGATGTTGGTGCCACTTGACCGTCCCAAACTGCAAAACCTTTGCCTATAAATAGAACACCTTTGGCCATTGAAAAGAGGTCAGAAAAATTTGAGAGAAAGGTGTGGAATTTGAGAAAGAAAAGACTTGAACCCCTGCAAAAATTCCAAGAGTCCAAAAAGATTGCAAACACAAAAATTCAAGACCTTAGCATTTGATTCTTGTATTAAAGCTCTATTTTTCTTAAGTTATCTCTTGACCAGAACCACCCATACCGTTCCTGATATACATTCAAAAGCCATCCAAAATTCTGTAATCAAACAGTAACATATTCTCCACCAATATCCACTTCAAAGGATCAGAACTTTATCCCTTGGTTGTTCTAGAATCTTCTAATCATTTACAATACAAGCTGAAAGTTTCCAACCTGCTGAAAACGTGAGGAAGCTGCTCAGAACACCACAAGTGGTCAGAATCATATTCCAGCTCCCAGAATATTTCCCAGCTGCAAGGTAAATTCCTGATGACTCTCATCATATTATTTAGGCATTGTCAGACCTTGCATATTTAACACAATGTAGAATTGCGATTCTGATGGTGTATATATTCTCAGATTTCATGCATCTACCTGCCTAAGTAGAAGGAATCCCAGTTCAGAGTTTCATAAAATTAGGACTCAGAATTAGGATTAGCAAATTCATGTTGCTTCTGATTTGTGTTTCTGATATTTCTTGAAACTTGTCATAACTGTCATGTATGCAAATTCTGTTATGTTAAGAAATGACTAAGCTGCAGATGATCTGACTGACATGGAGAGAGACAAAGTTCTGATAGTTGCATCAAAACTTCTGAAAACTTCAAAATTCTCAGAAGATCCAGAACTTCTGAACTTCCATATTTTTACTAACATGTTTTTGTTTGTGCAGCACGTCAGAGTCAGAACTTCTGACCTCTTCTGTTTCAGCATTTACGCTGATTTTGTCTTCTTTCCTTTATTATTTCTTTTCATCACTTTTATCTTTCATTAATCAAAAAATACCAAAAATATTTCATATTCACATATTATATTTTATTTCTTTTGACATAAAAAGACAAAAAATATTTTCTTAAACAAAACTTATTTCTTTTCTTAAATAAATAAGCATTTTACATTTCCTGTACATTCTTATCTATTTCAATATGGTTATAATAGTAACTTAGAATTTCAATTTGCAATTCCCATTTGAAATTTGTACACCCCATCCCTCTAAATATTGTAATAGCGTAGGACTTTACATTTCCGCACTGTTATTGCTTTCAATATATGCTAGTAATTAGGGTGTATATGACAAGATATGAAAATTGACAAATAGATCACCCTAATCAAGACAAAATTATGCATGCAATCAAATACACTTGCACACTAGCAGGGTGATTCCACTTGTTGCCTTACAAAAATGGCCATGTTATGCATGTGGGATATCTTAGCACAAACAAAAAATCGAATAATACAAGATAACAGTCCCTCGATAACGCTATCAAAGTTGCCTTTCAAAATGATCTTAGTCCCTAAAAGAAAAGTGCTAAGTCATCTCGCAACATTGCTATCATGGTCATACGATGACCCAATTCCCGTCCCTTCACATCCAACGATGGGGCTTCTTACCAAATCAATGGTAAGATAGCAACATCTAAAGGAGGAGCAAAAGCACATCTAAGACCTTTTGAGTAAGTAGATTACTTTTAGTTACTTGTTCACTCTCAAAATAAATATCCTTGCTATTTCCAAAAACAATCACATACACTTTCAAAACACTTTCGAAACATCTTTCCAAACTTGAAATATTTTCAAAAGCTCAACACTTTGTATACGTTCTTACGAACGAGAAATATTACAAAGTTTGCCTAAACGATGGCACCTTTTCAAAATACTTTCAAAATAACACAAAGCACATTTTTCAAACAAAAGAAAGTGATCTAGCAAGTAACTAAGAGCCCATGGAAAACCATGGATGAAAAGGGTGCTAATACCTTCCCTTTTCATAATCTACCCCCCGAACTCAAGAAAACATCTCGAAAGGTCTTTCCTGTGCTTTTTCACCTTTCCTTATTGGATAAAAGAAAATCTGGTCGCGAATCTTGCTCAACCGCAACATTTGCAAACACAAACGCAAAACACCTCAAGTAAGTTCTCCCACCATATCACAGAACTGGCGACTCTGCTAGGGAAATGTTAAAAGTGGGGTTACCTTAGGGGTATATCACATTTAGTTTCTTACACTTGTTTGATTTGTTTGCCTTACATTTTGGTTCCTTATTTGGGTTTGTTTTAAATCCTACACTAGGATTTGGGGACACCTTTTAGGTAAGTAGCGATAAACTGTGAGGGAACTGTACAGGGTATACCGACACGGTTGAAGCAGTATCTACGTTGATGTGGCACTTTGGTTGGTACCGGTAACCCTTGAGTAGTCAAGGAGAGTACGGGGCCGCCGCGTGGTGTCGTGAAGCATCAACTGACCTTAGAACTTTACTTGACCAACTTGGCCATTAAGACATAGTGAGATGACCGACTTTGGTGCAGTCTGAAGTTGGTCGATACTCGATACTACACTCGCTGAGATTTGGCTACCGAGCTTTGTTTGGTGGCAAGTCAGTTGTCAATTGAAACGAAGTTTGTGGGAAAGATCAGTGATATTGAGACCCCTTAGAACCCGATTACTATTAACTAGGATAGGTTGAGCCAACTAAACTTCAATAGGGTACTTACCTATGAGACTCCATGCAAGCCTATACCTAAGGACTTGTTTGCTTTGTATATATACTTGTACATAACATCATAAGCATCATAAACATCATAAGCATTCTCAGTAACCATTTCAAGGATTTTTGGATTTATCTTTGTTCTGTTTTGTAGGACATGGCTTCCGCTCATAGGAACACTATTCAAGTTGGTCTCAGGAGGATACCTCCACAACTCAAGGATTTAGTACCAAGGGTCCCTGAAGATTCTCCATTCACCAAAAGACATGGTCGACTCATTAGTTTGGTTACCTCAAGTATTGAAGAAGATATGGTAAAGTTACCTTTCAACGGTATTGAAAGAGACCCTAAACCTGAGGAAATTGCTCGAGCTCTACATCTGCAACCATCTGACATAGTGGCAAATTGGGTAGCAAAGAGTGGTGTCAAAGGGTTCCTAGAAAAGTTTTTGTTGGAGAATGCTCAAGAGTGTTGGAATACTTTGGATCTACAATCCTTTGAGGATATTTTTTCTCTTCTCGTCTATGGGTTGGTACTATTTCCCAATCCTGACCAACTTATAGATATAAATGCGATCAAAGTTTTCATATCTCGTAATCCGGTGCCTATATTTCTTGGAGACATCTTGCATTCTCTTCACTCTCGCACTTTGAAGAAAAAAGGGACTTTTATGTGTTGCACTCCCCTTCTGGCTAGGTCATTTATTTTGCACCTACCTCGATCTGTGGTGAAGAATGAACAAGGTATGAGGTGGTCTAAAAGATTGATGTCACTTTCACATGCTTTATGAGGGCGAGAAGAAGATATTAGATCTTACAAGGGAGCTTCATGAAGAAAGGAGTTTAATCACCTACATTGCACCAAAGAGGATGCACACAACTTTCCTGTCTTAGGAGTTTACTTTATGCTTATTTTTGTTATTGTAAGCCCAAGAGGCGTGTTTGTATTCAAATCAAAACTCTTTAATGCAAGTTAACGTTTGTTCACTCTTTGTCTATAAAAATTTAAATCCTTTAAATCCTTTAAATCATTTTCATTTACATATTCATGCATCATATCATAAGCAAGCATTTCATAAACAGGTTTCCTCATCCTTCTACTGTTTATTTCAGTAAGAATGGATCTCGAACAGACAGTGAAGGACTTGCAAGTTCAGAACATTCAGTTCCAAGCCACCTTGATGACCTTGTCCAAAGGACAGCAAGAGCTAATGACAACATTGACAACCAAAAAGAAGAAAAAGAAGGCCCTCATCAACATGGGGAAGAGATTCAAAGAACCGATTCGCCGAGTGAAAATAGTCGAAGACTCAACTGAGGAGGATGAGAACCAAGCAGAAGAGGCAATAAGCACCCGTGCTGAGGGTGTGATTGATCAAGCTTTTGAAGATGAGGATCACTTTGATGAACAATACCCACCTGTTGGTGAGGAAAAGTACAAAGAATTGGAGGATAGGCTAAAGGCAGTTGAAATTCAAGCTGTGCTTGGCTTGGATTTTAGTGATTTGGGCCTAGTTCCTGGGGTCGTCATTCCTTATAAGTTCAAGACACCAGTATTCGCCAAGTATGATGGGGTCTCCTGTCCCAAACTACATCTAAGAGCTTATGTGCGCAAAATACAACCACACACTGCTGACAGAAAACTGTGGATTCACTTTTTCCAAGAGAGTCTAGTTGGAACTCAGCTAGAGTGGTTTTATCAATTAGAAGGTTCCCGCATCGATACGTGGGAGGATTTGGCCACTGCCTTCTATCACCAGTATCAATACAACACCGGCTTGGCACCAACGAGAGTTCAGCTTCAGAATATGACCATGGGAAGTAACGAAGGATTTAAAGTATATGCCCAAAAGTGGAGGGACCTTGCCAGTAGGGTCCAACCACCTTTGACCGAAAGAGAGCTAGTTGATATGTTTATGGGTACGTTAACTGGTCCATTCTTCCACCTGTTAATTAGAAGTTCTTCGTCCGAATTTTCCAAGTTGATTTTAACTGGTGAAAGGATTGAAAGTGGTATTAGAAGCAACAAAATTCCTATGGCATCTGGTTCCACATCCAACTCCGTCAGAAGGCCCGTCATTGGAAAAAGGGAAACAAATGTTGTGTATGGGGCGAGAGCCCGTACCAAGAAGGACCATCATTCATCTGTAAATGCTGTGTTAATTTCCAACCCTCAACCTCTTCAAAGGCAACACTCCTATAATCAGAGACCTGAAGTTCCCCGACGACAATTTACAAGAATAAGCATGTCATTATCACAAGCCTTACAACATCTGCTAAAGGCCAATTTGGTGACTCTGTGTAATCCACCATCCAACCCTGATGTTTCCTCACCTAATTACAAACCAAAATACGAAATGCGCATATCATTTTCAAAAGCTCAACACTTTGTATATGTTCTTACGAACGAGAACTATTACAAAGTTTGCCTAAACGATGGCACCTTTTCAAAATACTTTCAAAACCACACAAAGCACATTTTTCAAACAAAAGCAAGTGATCTAGCAAGTAACTAAGAGCCCATGGAAAACCATGGATGAAAAGGGTGCTAATACCTTCCCTTTTTATAATCTACCCCCCGAACTCAAGAAAACATCTCGAAAGGTCTTTCCTGTGCTTTTTCACCTTTCCTTATTGGATAAAAGAAAAGTCGGTGGCTACTCTTACTCAACCGCAACATTTGCAAACACAAACGCAAAACACCTCAAGTCAGTTCTCCCATCGTATGACAAGTTGACTCATAGCTCACATGTGTTGACACATACCTTATATCTCACTCAGCATCAATTAGAATAATTCTTGTATCGACACAACGCTCTATAAGCGGTCGACGCATCGCGAAAATGTCTGATTTATCTTTCTTTATCATTTTTTTCTTTTGTTTTCTATATCCACTCACTTTTCTCAAAACCCTAAAAACTCTCAAAACCCATCTCTCTCAAAATCTTCCTCTCATACCCGTTTTTATCAAGAAATTTACCTAATGGATTCAAGGGTAGCTAAGAAGAGAACCTTCATAGGTAGCTCCTCCAATGTTCCATCAGATATTCCGGTAACTGCTCTTTCACTTCTCTCTGATGACATTTCTGGCACTTTTGCATACACTTTTGGTAAGATAAACATAGTTAGATAATCGACTTTATATCTGAAAACCTTGGGTCATATGCATCTTCCTAAAATTATTGAATTGTTAAGATTTCAGAACTTCCACTTATTTCTTGAATGTGGTACACCTTATAATGAGGATTTAGTCAAAATGTTCTATGCTGGCATGAAAGGAAAGTTTGAGGGTTTTGAATTTAAATACGGAATCAACAACAAATATTATATGGTTAGCTCGCATGTATGGAAATACCTATTTGGTATGTGGCCAGTTGACTCTGATGCTATTAAAATCTCTAATACTGTTCTTGCTCCTAACTATGAATTCAAGTCGGCTTTAAACTTCATGCTCAAGAAACTTTACAACGACAAAATTGTAAATAATTATTTATTTCCAAGATCTATAACGACTGGTGCCCTAGCCCCATTTGACATAATTCTATTTTGGATCATTTGCCACATTATTCGACCCAAGAAGGGAGATCTTTATCATGTGGATAAAGCTGGGGTTCAACTGCTTTATGTTTTAAAACATAAAATAAAGGTTCATTGGCCTCATTATTTTGCTAGCTGAATGTTTGACCTGTATAACTCTGGAAGAGGCACCGCACTATGCTATCCCTCTTTCATTCAAAGAGTTCTCAATCGAGAAAAGATTAAAGTTCTTGGAATTCCTTATGTTGGTATGACTTATGATCTTGGATTCACAAAGAAATCACTTACTTTGATGGGCTTCCAATGGGATCACAAGGAACAACGATACCTGTGATACAGTGGCAGAACTGACTCTTTAATACTGGTTTTGCGTTTGTATTCGCAAATGTCGCGGTAAGCAAGAGTCGCCACCAACTTTTATTTCATCCAATCTTGGAAAAGGAAAAAGAACATAAAAAACCTTTTTTCGAGATATTCTGAGTACGGGGTAGATTATAAAAAGGGAAGGTGTTATCACCCTTTCTATCTGTAGTTATCTACGGGCTCTTAGGTACTTGCTCATTTTTCAAATTGCTTGTGTGTGTTTGTCTTGAAAATGCTTTTACTTCGTGATAACCCTTGTATCATTCCTCAAGGATGTGACAAAGTTGTTTTGAAAATTTGTTTTAAAAGGTGTTTGTGTGAAAAGTTTTTATTGAGCAAGTACTTAAGATTCTACCTACTCGAAAAAAGGATTGTTCATTCTTGTTTCCTTTAGACAGCGCTATCCCACTATTGAGGAATAGGTAGCACCGTCGTTGGAGTTGTAAGGGTCAATTCGAAAGGGACGTACGGTCACTAAAGCAATATTAGGACACCTTAGTAGTAACCCTAGAGTCTTAAGATCTTTTTCGAGGCAACACTTCCGAGGCAACATTTTCGAGGCAACATTTCCGGGGCAACATTCAAATGGGACATTTGATCTTTTAGACGGGAGGGCAACCACTAAGACACCCTATGCTTAATGATCGTTTACCGAAGGCAACCGAAGTGAGAGTATACCCTAAGAGTGAATATGTGCGAGTGATCCATTTTCAATTTATTATCTTTGCACATTAGGGTTTTCTAACCATTTTAATTTTGTCATGCATTCTTGTCATACAATCCTATTAGCATACATCTAGACAGTTAAATATTTGCGGGAATTAAAAATGCGAGAAAATAAACCTAACTATTACAAGGCTTTAGGGAGGGGGATTAATTACATAGCAAAAAAAAACGGGGAAAAGCGATAAGTAAAAACCCTAAGTTAACTATTACAAACCATGAACAGTTACAAAAAATAATAAAAGAATTAAATGCGCGCGGTAAGTTAAATGCGAGGCGATTAGGGTTTTGACCCTTTAACTAATCCTACTTGCGTTTGATTAAAGAAAAATATTTTTTGTCATGTTTTGTTATTTGAGAAAATAATGGAGAATTAAATTAAAAGAAAATCCTAAGTTCTAATTAATGTTAATTTTTGAAAATAAATAAATTAATTCTAAAAAATCTATTTTTGTATTTTTTTGTTTTATTTGAGAAAAAGGAGAAAAATTAAATCAAGAGTTAACCTAATTTTCTAATTTAATTTTAATTGTGAAAAAAAACAAATTAAAGTTACCCTAATTTAAATATTAATCTAATTAATTAACAAAAAATTAATTTAATAAGAAAACAACTAAATCTAATTTTTTTATGACCTTTTTTTTATGATTTAATTAAAATTGATTTTAAAAAACAAAATAATTAAACAAATTAAAATATAAAATAAAAAATAAGAAAAGAAATTGAGAATTGGGCCTGTTAGTGCTGAAAGAGGGGGTGCAAATCTGAATTCTTTGGTCCAAATACTCCAAGCCTTGTTGACCACGCTTGATCTGGTATGGGCGTTGACTTGAGGAGCATGGTAGACCTTTATTGGAGAGGCGTGAGATCTGATGATACGTTAGATCACTTGGATAGATGTTGATGGAGTATGGTGGTTGCTGGATAGTGCAATGCATTGGATCTATTGAATGAAAATAAAATAAATGAAACACTGGGACCTGGGGATCGAACCCAGGTCCTTATGATCAATACCAACGCTTGCTTGCCAGTTATGCTGCACGTTTTTGTTGTTAGTGTAATAATAATAAAACATAATATGTACTAAAACGCGAGTTGATGGCTAAAACAGAAAAAGCGCGCGCCAATTTAAATGGACCAATCATTTTCCTCCATGCCATCATCTTCTTCCTTTCTTCGTCGTTTTAGACGAAGGGACTTTTACGTACAACAGTTTTGCTGTAACTATAAACCTGTAACATTCAAAAATCATGTACAAGTAATATAAATGAAAGGTAATGGTACCAATCAACTCGTCTCATCCTCACGAGCATCGTGGTACCTGATTCAAGGCCCAATTGTTCCTGTATTAAAAACCCCTAAAACGAACACAAAAACCCTAGCAATGGCAACATCATGTGCATCCATCAAAAACATAATTAAATGACATGGTTAGCTTGCAAACATGATGACAAACACGAATATAACAATCAAAAGTGATAATGATGCAAGAATCATGATAATCGAATTGAAAAAAATGCCAAACCGTGTGAAGTGTAGCGCGCGTTTCTGGGTGTTTCAGGCCTTGCAAATGATTGGGACAGCTTCCTGGGATGTCCAGCAATGGATTGGGATAGCTAGGATGGCTTGAGATGGCCTGTGGAGAGAAAACCAATTCACACTTTTTCCAACTTTTTCCAGCTTTGTTCTATGCTTCTCACGACCTTTAACCCTTGTTTTTTGATCTGGAAGTCTTCATTATATAACCTAGAATGAATTAGGTTAACAAACTTGGACTGAATCTTTGCATTTATCCAAGATTTGATTTGATTTGCAAGCTATATTATATGTTGCTATTTTGAGCCAAATCATGCCTTTCTTGTACCAATTGGCCTTGATTCGAATTGATCTTGTCAACTCAACATATCTTGATTGTCAATCTGTCAAAAAAACAAATTAAATCATATCTTTGTTAATTTTTATCATTTATTTGATTTAATTCACTTTTTAATTAATGAAAAATCAAAATAAATTGAAAAATGAAGCACATAATGAGTGAGTGAACATTTGAGTCGTGAACCACATTATAATTAAGGTGCAAGCATAAAAAGTTGGGCCCACTTAGCAAAAAATGCAAATTTGAGCACATTTGACTTTTGGCAATTTTGAAAAAATGGTCAACTTGGACAATGCATAACTCTCCCAATTTTGACCCTAGAGAGGTGTTCTTGGACTTTTTAGAAATCTTAGGATTTCCTCCAAACAACACTTTTGGTATCATCTCAATTTAGTCTTCCATGTTCATGTATGAAGCTTTGACCCAAAAGGTGTTTTTGTTGACTTTTCAAAAGGACCTATAATGTAAAAATTCATATCTTTTTGTGAGTGCATATTATTGACTTGGGAGATGAAGATGAATTTTAGGTAATTGCATCCTCTTTAAAATTATCTTTGGATGGGTCATTTCTGATAAAGTATGAGAAAGTTATGCTTGGTCAAAGTTGAGTTGACTTTTCCTGTAAAACCCTAATTTAGCAACTTTTGGGTTTTGATGAACTGTGAGCAATCCTTGAGAAATCATGATAAAACCTTGATCAAATGATGGATAATACTTCAAAATGAGGATGTTGACCAAAAATCTTGAAGTTTGACTGTATGTGGGCCATAGTTGACTTTTGACCTAATACAGTTGATTTCAGGCATTTGAGCAATTGACTGAGCAAACTTCTTATGCAAGGCCAGAAACTTGACATGGATGATCTTGAGAACCTATTAGGACAATGGTGAGCATTTGAGTCCTTTGTGGTTCACACATCTTGATGAAGATGTAAACCCTAATTTGAGGTATATTGTCTTAGGAGAGAGTTTGTCTGGTCAACTCTTGAACTTCCTTGATCAATTTGGGGACCTCACTTGCCATGTGTTGAGAAATATGAGAGGGCAAATTTTTGGGTACAACAATACTATTATGTTGTGAGAAGTACATTTGTTTCGTTCCAAAATAGTGATGGTGAAAAGGATGATAACGAAGAAGAAGAAAAAGAGTCTGAGGAAGAAGAAAATGAAGCAAATATAGACGAGGATGCCCCGGTTCCTCAAGAAAACAATGTAAATGTTTTAGCTCTTTTGGAGAAAATGCAGATCCAACAAAAGGAAGACGCATTTCTTAAAAATGAGAGAATTTCGAACCTCTACAACCTTGTCAAAGTCCAAAACAAAATGTTCTCAAACTATTCAAATATTCAAGATCAGAGGTACTCCATGTTGAAATGCATGCTTCAATCACAAGCTGAGAACCTTGCCTCCCTTCATTCCACCTTCC
Organism: Vicia faba; assembly: GCA_948472305.1. Classification (NCBI taxonomy): domain Eukaryota; kingdom Viridiplantae; phylum Streptophyta; class Magnoliopsida; order Fabales; family Fabaceae; genus Vicia; species Vicia faba. The sequence continues at coordinate 331,967,459 of OX451739.1, read as the reverse complement.
TTTAGCATTTTCCAAACCTTCCAACTGATGCTCCAGACAACAATGATACCGACAACCTAGAGAATTGATTCATGTTTATCTATATGTAGTTCTGTTTAAATTCTTATGTTACCCTTATTTTGATAACATCATGCACTTATCCTTATTAACTGGTTTCTAATGTTCTATATATATTTGTCTAATTATTGCATTTTATGATCCTTACCAATTTCATTTTATGTGAATGATTGTTGGTGTTTTAGTTGCAAATGCAAAATGATGTTGCATTTGATATATTCTGTTACTCTTGACCTTGTGCTTTTTCTCTTTTTGATGTTGTCAAATGGGGAGAAGTGAACATAGAAGACTATATATAGCTTGCAAGCGGAACGCACAAACTCAGGGGGAGCATATTTGAGCATTGTTTTTCCATCGTCAAAAAGGGGGAGTATGTGAGGGCAAAGTCCCTTTATAAGTATTTTAATGATGTCAAAATGATTATTAATCTCTCTCTATTTGGGTTGGTCATATGAACAATCTTACAATGGAATGATTGGAATGAAGATCTCCAGAAAAACTTATTTTTGAGAAAATTCAATATGTGCATCGACTCAAAGATATGTGCAGTCGACTCATCATCTTCAATCAAGCCCTGGATGTGTCAGGTCAACCCTTCTGGTCGACTCAAATTAGAAATCAAAACATTCAAAATTTGCGTCCAACCTGGGAATCAGAATATTCAAAGTTTGCATCGACGCAAATCCTGAAGCGGTCGACGCATTTCACTTAAAAACAGTTTTCTCTCTGGGTGCGGGTTGTGTCACGCTGACCCTTACTTCTGGTTGAGTCGACTGCTCACTGGCCTCATCTGATTTTCTGCTATGTTTGTGGGTCTTAGCTATAAGGTAACATATATATATATATATATATATATATATATATATATATATATATATATATATATATATATATATATATATATATATATATATATATATATATATATATATATATATATATATATATATATATATATATATATATATATATATATTCATTATGCATCATTATTTGAAGTCAACAAGAACTAGTGAAAGATACACATAGTGCTCATCATCTTCATCCTCTCTTTTGAAAAATCAACATCTACACATAATCATGGTTGTTTATTCAAGAAAATTGATATGGTGATAACGTTCAAATCAAGGATTCAATTCAGATTTTGGTTGAGCAATTGTGGGCTGTTCTTGAATAAAATCATTTGGATTTTCTCCTCCAAGATTCCTATTGGTGCGAGGGTTTTTGCACAAGTCTTTGATTCATTGAATTCAGCCAAGTGAAAGGATTAAGAAACGTGGGCTTGCTTAATCAAGTAGAGGTAACTGGAGGATTGTGAAGATTGATTTGGGGTCAAATTTCTTGCAATCGAAACCACCCGAGTGAAAGGATTAAGAAACAGTGAGTTTTGTTAATCAAGTAGCAGTAACCGGGGGTTTGTTCGAAGAATTTGGAACTTGGTTTTGCTCAAACCAAGGAAAGGGAAGAAGACTGTTACATTAGTAACATTAGTTTGTTTGTATTGTGAACTATCTCTTCTCTTGTATCATTTGCAACTTAATATCAAATATCTCAATTCTAGATTCTAGAATTGGGGGCAGACGTACCCTACGCGAGGACGACAAGGGGAAATTCCTTAAAAAATCGTGTGTTCTTTTGGTTTTTCTTTATCTCTATACTTGATTACTATACTGTGCAAAAATTAATTTGTCAAATCTACATTTATTAAAATTGTAGTGTGTTGAGTTCATTTCAAAACATTGGTAACAATCCTTTTGATTGATACCTAAGAAAACTTACCACTACAATTTAGTAAAATCAAACCTAAGGTGCTTTGCTCACAAGGTGTTTGACAAATTGACTAATACACAAATTATTCATTGTGCTTATCCTTATCTCATTTAACTCATTGGAAGTAATTAATAATCATTGAGGGTGTATAAGTGATTGAACAATTGAGTAAAACGTATTGATTCTTATTTTGTCATTACATCCCATACGGTTACGCATATCTGATCTTTTCAATAGAGGATCGTTTAGACGATTGGAGATTCCAGGAAGCTTTCACATATTTTTATGAATTTTTTTTAAAAAGCACAAATTATTTTAAATGATCTATTCAACCCCCCTTCTAGATCGATCACATCATCTAACATATATGAGAATTTAAGAGAGGTATGAGCTATGAGACTAGTGACAACATCCTTCACTTTCCACTCCTTTATAGATTTAATCATTTCATGATTAGCCCTATGTTGAGTTGAATGTTTTGGATAACTATACAGTATGTAACATAATGGTTTTATGTGACCATATTTTCTATAATAAGTACATTTCCAAGGCTGGGGCTTGGATGTGGTATGAGTTTCCTGAAACCTGGCAGGATGTTGTAACATTTGGTCATACATTACGCTTTCATCCTTCAATTTAGCAGAAACAAATTTCATCAATAATGTTTTTTCTTTTATTATTTAAAGACTTATAATTAAACCATATATCAGTAGATCTTCTACCTCCTTCTACAACTTGAAGAATTTGATCCAACACATAGACTCATTGTTCAACATCCTTATGGACTTGGTCATGTTTTTAAGTTTTTAGGTTAACAAGGTCACTTCATCCTGAATATCAGAGATATTAGCTAAACATTCTTCCTTTTCAGCCTGCAGTTGAGTTATGATTTCCTTCTATTTTTTTCCTAGTTAACAGACCTATTCACTTTTGATGCATAATTCTTTGTAAGAATCAGTCAGTTCATCATAAGAAATTTCTTCATCACATAAGTCTACATCAGAGTCCCACCTTCTAGTTAAAGCATATTTAAGTTTAGCAGATTCATTCTAAAATTTACTTTCAGATGTATCATCACCTGACCAAGAAATAGACAGCCCCTTATGTTGTTTCTTAAGATATGCAGGGCACTCTGATCTAATGTGCCCAAAGCCTTCACATTCATGACATTGAATGCATTTACTTTTACAAGACTTATTTTCAGTTCTGGTTTTTCTCTGAAAGTTTGTCACCTTCATGTCAAATCTCTTAGGTAGAGACCTGAGAATTTTTCTAACTAGCTTTTCTTCTGACATCTTCTCCCCCAAGGCACTAGATGAGTTTATTATCTCAGGAATATTCATGTGAAAGTCATGAATTCTTTCATCATCTTTCATCTTTAGATTCTCAAATCTGGTAGTGAGAAGCTGAAGTCTAGACATCTTCACTTTAGATGTACCTTCATGAGTGATTCTGTGAATCTCCCAATCACCTTTGGCCACAACACAAGTGTTTATTAACCTGAATATATTTTTGTCAACTCCATTGAATAGAGAATTCAAAGATTTGGAATTTCCAAGAGCAAGTTTATCTTCATCATTAGACCAGTCCTCTTCTGGCTTCAAAGTCTCCTTCCCATATTTGTCTTTTACAACAGGATGGTTCCAACCCTTTATGACATATTTCCAAGTTTTATTATCCATAGATTTTAGGAATTCCACCATATGAGCCTTCCAATAGACATATTTGGTGCCATCTAAGACTGATGGTATATTATTGAATCCTCATTCCTTGTCCACGGTACTAGAAAGTATCACCCCTGGAGCTCACCCAAAACAAAACATGGTGCTTACTCTGATGCCAATTGAAATTCTGGTATACAAATATCATATGTCAAACCCGATGTCACGACACTAATATCAGATCAGCCACACACCACCAAACAATTATCCAAATAAAGTAAACTGCTGAAGGTAAATAACATAAATAATTGTTAACCCAGTTCAATGCAACATCACCTACATCTGAGGGCAACCATTCCATGAAGGAAATACACTATAAAAGTATTAGTTTGAAGCCTAAGTAAACAACCTCTGGTTTAATATCTTCTCACCTAATCACTACCCGTGCTATTTCTATCTAAGACACTCTTACATATGAGACCCCTCTCACTTCCCTTCAATCAAACAACATGGATAGCAACCTTAATCAAATACGAAATACACACTTCCAATGACACACATTCCACTCTTACTTAAAGTCTTATGAGTGACTGACAATTAAAATTCAAATAAAATCCAATTCAAGCATGCAAGGTATACATGAATGGCTCACAATAAACACAATCCAACTCTACTATAGAGTGGATCACAAATAACCAAGAACAAACTAAACCCTAGAATAATAATGTCACATGCACAACTTGCAAATGAGCTTACATAGCTTTTAACTCCAGAACCAAAGTCATGATGATAACCATTAATGTAGTGGTTGATGATTAAATCATTGAGAAAAGGACTTATGTTGAAGAAGGTGTTAGAACATTAGTCATTTTCTTAATGATTGAATCATCAACCACTATATTAATGGATCCCATCATGACTTTGGATCTGGAGTTAAAAGCTTTATAAGCTCTGCTATTTGTTGAGTAACCCATAAATATCCCTTCATGCTTTTGGGATAATCTTTCTCCTTTGTTTTTTAAGGCATTAACAAAGTTCTTTGAATACTTCAAATATATGTCATTTTTCTTTGCTAAAGTTCGCCCATGTAAATCTTGAAAAATCATCAGCAACCATATAAACATACCTTTTTCCACCAAGAATTTCAACTTGCATTGGCCCGATTAAATACATATGAAGAAGTTCCAAAACTTTTGAAGTAGTCAGATGTTGAACATTCTGGTGTGACATCTTGGTCTGCTTTCAAATTTTACACTCGCCGCATATTCTTTCTTCCTCAATTTTTAGCATATAAATGCCTCTGATAGCTTATTTAGACACAATCTTCTTCATACCTTTCATATGAAAATGGCCAAGTTTTTGATGCCACATCTTAACTTCATCTTCCTTGGACAACATACATGTGGAGGAACAAGTAATTGCTTTAGGTGTCCATAAGTAGCAATTGTTCTTAGACCTGGCTCCCCTTATCAGTACTTCATTCTCCTCATTAGGACCACATATCAAGACTTAGTGAAATTAACTTTAAGACCTTGATCCATAACTGATTGATACTTATCAAATTAGCAGTTAGACCTTAGAAGGACATTGTGATACGGTGGGAGAACTGACTTGGTTGTTTTGCGTTTGATCGCAATTATGAGGATAGCAAGAGTCACCACTGACTTTTCTTTTATCCAATAAGGAAAGGCTGAAAAGAACAGGAAAGACCTTTAGAGATGTTTTCTGAGTTTGGGGGTTATATTATGAAAAGGGAAGGTATTAGCACCATTTTCATCCGTAGTTATCTACAGGCTCTTAGTTTCTTGCTAGATCACTTGCTTTTGTTTGACTGTGTGCTTGTGGTGTGGTTTTTGAAAGTATTTTGAAAATATCTTTGTAATGGTTCTCGTTTCTATAAGAACGCGTACAAAGTATTGTTTCGAAAATAGTTCAAAGGGGTGTTTGTGGAATGTGTTTTTGAAAGTGATTTTGAAAAGGTGTCTTCTTTGTAATGGCTCTCGTTTCTATAAGAATGCGTACAAAGTGTTTGTCTTTTGAATAATGTTTCAAATGAGCGTGTTGGTGTATAAAATGTTTTTGTTGTGAGCAAGCGAGCAACTAGGAGCGAATCTACCTACTCAAAAGGTCTTAAATGTTCTTTTCTTCCTCCTTTAGATGTTTCTATTTTACCATTAATTGATAAGAAGCCCCATCGTTGGATGTAAAGGGGCAGGCGTGGGTCATTGTATAGTCATGATAGCAATGTTGTAAGGTATCTTAGTAATTTTCTTTGAGGGACTAAGATCATTTGAAAGGAAACATTTGAAGCGTCATCGAGGGACTATGATCTTGTATTTTTGATTTGTTTATGCTAAGACATTCCACATGCATAACACGACCATTTTTAGGCAACAAGTGGATTTAACCTTAAGGGTGCATGTGTGAATAGTATGTTTGATTTGCATGCATTTAATCTTTGATTAGGGTTATCTACTTGTTAATTTTATCTTCCCATATAAACCCTATTTACTAGCATTTGTATGAAAGCGATAAATTGCGGAAAGTAAATATTCTATGCTATTACAATCATTAGGGGGATGGGGTATACAAATTTACAAATGGGGATTGCAAGAAATTAAACCTAATTATCTATTACAGCCATATTGAAATAATATACAAGAAATGAATAAATATAATGTACAAGGATATAAATGGAAAATAAAAGGATTTTTGTTTGTTTTTTTGAGGAAAAGGTCTTGGTTTTAACCTAATTAACTAAAAGAAGTAATTAATTAAATTAAGAAAATTAAACCTAAATTAATTAAGAAAAGAAATTAAGCTAGAAAGCATTTTTTAGAAAAGGTTTTAAGTTTAATAAAAATACTATGGAAATTAATTAATTAAAAGAAAACCTAAATTCTAAGTTAATTTTAATTAAAAGGAGAATAACTAAACCTAAATATAATTATTAATTTAATAAGAAAAAGAAATTAAGTTTTTTATAAGAAAAATATTTTTTGTCTTTTGTTTTTAAAGGAATAAAATATATAGAACGCAAATTATAAATAAAAATATTTTTTTGGAATTTTTTATATGAAAATAATAATAATAAAAATATAAATAAAAAGTAAAAATAAAATTAAAAAAAGGTTTAAAAAAAAGTGTTATGAGCTGACAAATGAGCTTATGTATTGGCTCATGCAGGTTTCGTATTGGCTCATGTGTCGGCTCATGTATGTTTCTTGCTCCTAGAAGTCAAAACAACTCAGTATGAGTCGACACATACTAGTTTCATATCGACTCATAATCATTTCGTGTCGACGCATACGTATTTTGTATCGACTCATAACCTGTATTGAACATAATATGTGTCGACTCATAGCATTTCGTGTCGACGCATAATTGCTGTTTTTTGCTTTTATCACTATTTTGCTACATGTAAAAGTTAGTTCTCCACACATGGTTAGTGAAAATGAAAAGCAAGCATATGGTTAGATTCAAGGAAATAATATCTACATTTTATCTTCACAAATGAATCATTAATGATGCTTGTCTGAAGAGTTCAAAGTCAAGAAAACTTACCTTAAAACTAAAATTTGTGCTTTGAGTTTGAGCTGTTGTATGGGTTGTTGTTGAGCTTAGGAAGTGATGATAGTAATGTTATAGAAGTTTTTTTTGTGTTTGAATAACTTTTATATGATTTATGTGGAGTGTTTGGATGGTTTGTTTGGAGAAAACTTGCAAGGTATGAGATTCAAAGATTTGGACTTCAAAGCTCAAAAATGGAGGTTTTATGGGCAATTCTGGTTTTTGATAGAAAAAATGATTTTGAGTGTTAGTTTCCCCTTCTTTTTTCTGACCTCTTTCTCTTTCAATTGGACTCTCTATTTATAGAGAAGGTTTGAGACTTCAAACAACTCATATTTTGAATCACATGTTATGGCTATCTTGCTTGTTTTTGAAGCAAGCATGAAGAACATGTTTCTAATGCTTGTACCAAGCTATCTAAAGTGGTTGATCACTTTAAACATGTTTGTTCTAAATTGTAGAAGTTGAGTGTGATTAGAACAATAAGTTAGAGGCTCAAGAAATTGACTTTATGATTAAAGTGAACTTTGTAAGAATGGCAATGGTGCCTTTGTGCCAAAAATAGAAAGATGCAATGGACAATACTTGAACCACTTGGATAATGGTTCAATCAATTGTGTAAACATCTGATTATGGATAGATTTTCAAGTCAAGAGGCCTGCAAAGTGAAGATTATACAGCATGGCTAATATTTTGGTTCCCTGTTCATCACAAATCTGTCTTGTAAATCAAGAATGAATGTCCAAATTCAGATTCTTGAATCTCCTAGATCAAATATGATAAATTCATGATCTTGGATGTTTTGGAAAACTTGAAACACCCTCTATAACTTTCATGTTGGCTGTGATACGGTGGGAGAACTGACTTGAGGTTTTGTGTTTTATCGCAAATGTCGCGGTTAGCAAAGGTCGCCACCGACTTTTCTTTTATCTAAAAGGAAAGGTAAAAAAGCACAAAAAAGACCTTTGAGATGTTTTCTTGAGTTCGGGGGGTAGATTATGAAAAGGGAAGGTGCTAGAACCCTTTTCATCACTGGTTTTCCATGGGCTCTTAGTTACTTGCTTAGATCACTTGATTTTCTTTGTTTGAAATGGTGTTTGGTGTGATTTTGAAAGTATTTTGTAAAAGAGGCCATTCGTTTAGGCAATCTTTGTAATGATTCTTATTCGTAAGAATGTATACAAAGATGTTTGTCTTTTGAAAATGTTTTTCAATGTTTTGTAAGATGTTTTGAAATGTGTGTGTGTTTGTTTTTGAAAATAGCAAGGATTGTTGTTTAAAATGGAGCAAGTAACTTAGAAGCTATCTACCTACTCAAATGTCTTTCTTGTGCATTTTTATTCCTTTGACATTGTTGAATTACCATTGATTTGGTAAGTAACCTTATCTTTGGATGTAAACGGGACGGGCGTGGGTCATTGTATAACCATGATAACAATGTTTCCAAGTATCTTAGCATTTTGAGGGACCAAGATCATTTTGTTTAGGCAACCTTTGAATAGCGTCATCGAGGGACTATGATCTTTTTTTTTTTTATTTTGCCAAGATACTTCGCATGCGTAACATGGCCATTTTATTTTAGGCAACCAAGTGGGAGAAACCCTAAGGGTGCTTGTGTGTAAAGTGTGTCATTTTCATGCCTTTGTCTTGTATTTAGGTTTTTTCTATTTTGCTTTGTTTTTGTTCTTGTCATGCAAAACCCTAATTACTAAACATGGTATAAAAGCGATAAATTGCGTAAATGTAAATGTTAAGCTATTACAACAATTATTATGGGAGGGGGGATACAAATTTGAATGGGGATTTTGCACAAATATAAACCTAAATATATTATTACAACCAAATCGAATATTATGCGAATTAAATAAATAAGACAAATATTCAAAATGCAATGCAATGTTTACATTAAAAAAAATGTTTTATGTTTGGTTTTTTGTATGAGAAAATGATTTAATTTAAACCCTAAAAAAAAGGGAACAAAATAACATTATTTTTGGAAGGGATGAAACCCTAATTTTTGTTCAAAGAAAATAATGTTTCATATTATTATTTTGTACATTTTTTGTATAAGAAAATAATAAATAATATCATATGTAAATATTAAAAATTAAATATATATAAAAATAAGTATTTATGAGTATAAATAGTATAATAAAAATATTAAGTATTTTTTATTGTATTTATAAACTATTTAAGAAAATAAGTTCTATTCATCAAAATAAACTATTTTTCATGTGAGAAAATAATAAAAAAAATAAAATAAAAGTGTGAAAACAAATAAATCAAATTTTTGGTATTTTTTATTATTCAAAAAAAATAATCAAAAGCAATAAATATAAAAATATGAAAAAATATGAAAAATATAAAAATCAGCCAGGGGGGGTGCTGTAGCAAGTCAGAGGGGTGTGATTAGTGAAAACAAAAAGGCCAAAGCACAAAAAGCCCAGAACATCATCGTCCATGTCCTTCGTCCAAGCTTCTGCATGCGTTTTCCAGTTCAAACTGTATCTCTCTTATACTTGCACAAAAACAAAAACTCATAACATGAAAAATGTGGCATTTGAGCTCACGATTCCAGCCATATAAATTATGTAACCTAACTCTTAAAGATCACAGAGAATTTTTGAATCCCTAATTCGTGACCTAACATTTTCAGAGTTTTCAATCTTCAAATTCTCACAGCACAAGTAACATAAATGAAAAGTAATGATATGTACAGCTTCGTTATGATGAGAGCTACATTTTTTCTTCAAAAATTGTGGCTTGAAGTTGCCTATATACAGAGATAGAGTTTAAGAAAATACCTCCTTCAGTTGGAATCGAGTAGAGTAATGTAAGGACTTTAATGGAGGCCTGGTGATTGTTTAAGCTTCCTTGAACTTCACTGAAGCTATTCCAATGCTTATCTTGCTTTGAGGATGGTTGGAGTTCTCTGACCAAGTCCAACTGCAAGCTTCCAAAGTGAAAATGGTGGATGCTGAAACAGGGGTTACAGAACCAGGGTGATGGCTTGGATTGATTAGTTATCAAGTGTATGAGATGTTTCAAATGTTTAAACACAAAAAGCACGAGCCAAATGAGAGTTGGATATGCTTTTGCAGAATCTGAGTGTTTTGGCAGAATTTTGGTGTTTTTGAGTTCTAGAGAGTTTCAGGTTCAATCCAATCGTGCTATGCCTTGTAACAAGTTTGTATATTTGTATAGAAATGATACAAAGTCAGCTTCCCAACAGATCTATCAATGCTAGCCTTTTTGCCCACTTTCTTGTACTTGAAGCAAAGTGACAAGACCCATGCTTCACATGCTTGTATCAGTTTGCTTAGGGTTGGTATGAGCTTGTACAACTTTCTTGATACCTGTGTGGTTTGTATACATCAAGGGGACAGGTTCAATGCTCAAGATTGACAAATTTGCAAAAGTTCCTCTTTATGAAAATGGCATTGTAACCTTTTTGCCCAAAATGGAAATGCACCTTGTGTAAAGCTTCAAAAGCAAAGATAAAGCCTTTGTCAACTAAGTTTGAATTTAATTATGGAGTGTATAGCAAGCTTAGGATCTGTAAAGCAAGATACAACCAGCATAGATTGGATTTGCAACTTGATGCTATGTGAAATTGGCTTGAACAAAAAGTGAGAAAATGCCAACTTCCTCTCTTCGATTCTCCCTGCTCAAAAATGATCTTGGAGAGTTCTTGGACATTTTGGAAATCTTGCAATGTTCTCTATAATCCATCTTTCAAATGTAATTTGGGATACCTCTTGGAACTAGGTGAAAAATGTTCATGAAGTTGGGTCCAAAACCTGCCTAAATTAGGGCAAAATTTCACTAAGTTATTTAGTTCATGGACCTATATTCACAAATTCATAACTTGAGATCCAAGCATATTTTGGGAAAACTTTGTGAAGAAAAGTTGTATATTTCATGGTCGACTACAACTTCCATGTTGGGAACTTTTCTTGAATCAAAATGCACCATGGTGAAAAAGTGGTGAAAAGTTGGGAAAATATAAGAAAATTTTTATACTTAGAAAAATTCTAAGTTATGAAAATTTTCAAATTCAAAACCCTAATTTTCAAATTTGATTTTCTTGGTGAACAAGTTTCATATTTTTACATATCTTGATGAATTATGACCCTTGGTACTTGATTTTGACCAAAAAGTCAAAGTTTGACTTTTCAGTATACAGTTGACTTTTGATCAGTTGACTGCAAATTTCATCTGTCAATTCAATGAACTTGAGATCTTTTGAACCATATAAATAGGTCAAGATGATGCCATTGAATCCTTGAAATCATTTTTAAACTCAATTGGTCATTGGCTAGGTTAAAAATCAGAAATTGCCCTTTCTCAGTCAAAACCCTAATTTTGACCATTTTGCCCTTTTGATGATTTTGATCAAATTTCTTGAGGAGTTGTGATCCAAACTTGATCAAATGGTACACATGAGTCTAAAATGTTGATGTGGATCAAAAATTATGAAGTTTGACTGTAAATTGGCCATAGTTGACTTTTCCCCCAATACAGTTGATTTTTTGGTCAACTGTCCAATTGACTGATCAAAAATGTGGTTCAAGGCTTGAAACTTAACATGAGCAATCTTAGGGGTCCAAAATGGTGTATGAAAGTCACTTGAAGCATTGGTGGTCCAAAAATCCTTGTGCAAACGCAAACCCTAATTTTGGGTTATCAGTGCAAGATGAGGTGCCTTGAGTTGACCAAACCCTAATCTTGTCTTGAGTCCAAGAAGTCTTGTGAGAAAAGTCTTGATAAATGAGAGGGCAAATTTTGGGGTACAACAACTGCCCATGTTCAATCTTATTGAACCTGAAGAGTTAGATTGGCGAGTTTTTCCGTTCGTGACTCGAAGGTAAAAGATGATTGGACACTAGAGTGCCCATAAATTTGCACTCGACAAAGTGTAGTTGAGGGAATGGGCTTAAAGATGTAATTTGGATAGGTGATAGAATCTTGTTGGAGATGGGCTTGTAGATGCCATCCAAGAATGTTTGTTGAATTGTAAGTTGTAAGTCAAAAGAATGAGTATCAGAATGGTGTCCGTATCTGGAATGTATCTGAACTGTATCTGGAGACTGAATATGTACGAGCAATGGAATAGCGTCCGTGTCTGGAGCCTATCCGAGCTGTGTTCGTACTTGAATCTGAATGAGTAACAGAATGGCTTCCGTGTCTGAAGCGTATCTGAACTGTATCTGAAAGTTGAATATGAATAAGCGACAGAATGGCATCCGTATCTGGAGCGTATCTGAACTGTTTCTGAAAGCTGAATCTTGAATGAGTATCAGGATGGAAACCGTGTCTGGAGTGTATTTGAACCGTGTCATGATCTTGGAATTTGCATAAGTGACAGAATGGCAACCGTATCTGGAGCGTATCTGAACTGGAATCTGAACTTGAATCTGAATAAGTCATAGAATGGCTTCCGTGTCTGGAGCGTATCTAAATTGTATCTGAAGTTGACATCTGAATGAGTATCAGAATGGCATCCTTGTCTGGAGAGTATCTGTACTGTATCTGAAATCTTTGAACATTGTTAATGGTAGCTGTTAATCTTATCCTGAAAAGGGTAAAATGTTAGCTGAAACACAAAGTTATGTTGCATGAAATGTATGATGCAATAAATGTGCTTTGTCAATGTTTATGATATATGGATGTAATGTATGCGCATGTAAGCTGATTTGCTGTATTGTTGAGGAAAATAAATCCTTGACTGCTGCTGAGGATATGTGGATTCTTCATGTCTTGAAGTTGGAGTATTTGACAAAAATTCCGTTGTGAGAGTAATGCCTTATACTTCTTGAGGAATCTGCTTGGGGAATCCAGAGAACTTTGATGACTTCTGCTGGGAACTAATAAAAACTCTGTGGGGAAGAAAACTTATTCCTGTTTGGAAAAAGTTCAGGAGTTTCAGTCGTCTGCCATTCTACTGGGGAATTAACAGGTTGGGGAGAAACAAAAGTTAACTGTTATCCGGGCTTCAAGATAGCCTGCTGGGGAATTTGGAGAAACTGAATGGTCTCCACTGGGGATTAACAATTTTAAGTTTTAGCTCCGTTGGGGATCTTAATGATGTACTGTAGGGATTTCTCATGGAATAGCCTAAAGACGTTTTCCTATTCTTTCAACCTGTCAGTAATCGTTATTTTCCATTTCGTTTATTTGTAAACAGTAATTATGTTCAAATGCATATGTTCATTAATGAATCATTGGACATTTTTGAAAATATAACACAAGTGTAAAAAGAAAAGGCCAAATGGTTTTCTGCACTTTAAAGAGATATCTTTGTATTTACTTTGAATAAGCATTTTATACAAAAGAGACAAACATCCTAGTAAGAGGATGGTGTCATAAGAAAAATTTATACAAAGAAAGATAGTTATGTGTAAAAATCCCATGGGGTTCCCATTCTGCTATAGCCTTCGTATCTCCGAATATCTTGTCCATTTGTTGCTTCATCCGAAGATGATTAAATTGATCAGAAGCTCTGGGTTTGTTAGTGAATAGATTATCCTTAAAGTGATCCGACGAGACATAGTCATACGCTTTAATTCCCTAACTTTTGCCTGGTCCTCCCTTTCGGATTTTCGATCCACTGGGAAACCCTTTTTTGCCCAAGTCGCCCTTTCGGGTTTTTAACTTGCCAGGTGTACAAATTTTTTTTATTTTATCCCTAACTTTTTCCCGAACCTTTTGGTTCGCCGGGATGCCCTTGTTTTTCCTAGGTGTGTCAACCTAACGGGTCTTTTATGCGTAGTATCTTTTGACTATATCTACGTTCGCAGGGTGTGGCAGGTCGTCGCCGTCCATGGTGGTTAAGATTATTGCCCCACCAGAAAAGATGTTCTTGATTACAAATGGTCCTTCATAGGTAGGAGTCCATTTGCACCTGGGATCACTTTGTGGCAAGATGATGCGCTTGATCACTAGATCTCCAACTTGATACACTTGGCGTCTGACTTTCTTGTTGAAAGCTTTGATCATCCGTTTTTGATACGTCTGACCATGGCAAACAACAGTAAGTCTCTTTTCATTAATTAAGTTCAATTGATCAAGTCGGGTCTGGATCCAATCATCTTCATTCAAATCTGCATCCTTCATGATTCTCAAAGAGGGGATCTGAACCTCAAAAGGTAAGACAGCCTCCATGCCATAAACCAAAGAATAGGGTGTTGCCCCAGTTGATGTGCGAGCCGTGGTACGATACCCGTGGAGAGCAAACGGTAGCATCTCATGCCAGTCCTTGTAGGTGACTGTCATTTTCTGTATGATCTTTTTAATGTTTTTGTTAGCAGCTTCGACAACACCATTCATCTTTGGCCGATAGGGGGATGAATTGTGATGTTGAATCTTGAACTGCTCGCACATGGCAGTGATCATAGTATTGTTAAGGTTTGTACCATTATCAGTGATGATCCTTTCTAGGATACCGTACCGGCAAATAAGATTCTGCTTGATGAAGCGGGCAACAACATTCTTAGTAACGGATGTGAAGGAAGCTGCTTCGACCCATTTTGTGAAATAATCAATGGCCACTAGAATGAAGCGGTGTCCATTGGAGGTTGTAGGCTTGATCTCCCCAATCATATCGATTCCCCACATAGCAAAGGGCCAAGGAAATGTTAAGACATTTAGAGGAACCGGAGGCACGTGCACCTTGTCTGCATAGATTTGACACTTATGACAGGTCCGAGAGTGTTGATAGCAGTCTGCTTCCATGGTAGACCAATAATAGCCTTCCCGCATGATTTTCTTCGCCACCGTATGCCCACTAGAGTGAGTGCCAAAGGTACCTTCATGCAGTTCAGCCATGATCTTTTCAGCTTCAATCTTGTCCACACAACGGAGCAGAACAGAATCATGATTACGTTTGTACAGGATGCCATTACTCAGGAAAAACTTAGCAGAGAATCTCCTTAGGAACTTTTTATCATTGATTGAAGCTCCTTCTGGATATTCTTGAGCCTCGAGATACCTTTTGACTTAATGAAACCAAGGTTGGTCCACTACTTCAGTATTAATCTCGTGACAGTGTGTTGGTTCGTCCATTCGTTTAATGGTGATCTGGGGAGCCTCGGTATCCCAATTAAGTTTAAACATATATGACATTGTAGCTAGAGCATCTGCTAGCTGATTTTCTTCTTGCGGGAAGTGCTCGAAGGTAATCTACTCAAAATGTGGTAGCAATGTCAAAACATGTTCTTTGTAAGGGATAAGGTTTGGGTCTTAGTGTTCCATTCTCCTTTGATCTGACTAATGACCAAAGTTGAATCTCCAAACACAACCAAAGATTTTATTCCCAATTCTATGGCAGCCTTGAGACCAAAGATGCATGCTTCGTATTCTGCCATGTTGTTCGTATAGTTGAAGCAAAGTCTGGCAGTAAAAGGAGTATGGCATCCTTCCGGAGATATGAGCATGGCGCCGATACCGTTACCAAGTGCATTAGATGCCCCATCAAAGAACAGGGTCCATCGAGATCCTTGTTCAGGTCCGTCATATGGTCTGATTCCTTCATACTTGTCTAATGTCATGATGTCTTCGTCAGGAAATTCAAACTTCATGGACTGATAATCCTCTACAGCTTGATGAGCAAGATGATCAGCTAGCACACTGCCCTTTATAGCTTTTTGGGTCGTGTACTGTATGTCATTGTTGTACCCCAAAATTTGCCCTCCCATATTCTTCAAAGATTGGCCAAGTCAAAGCTTCAAATCTCCCCAAGGGTTGCACAGTGCAAAGGCCTCCTAAGCAGTCAAAATTAGGGTTTATGTTCTGATCAAGAAAATGAAGTTTCCAAAGGTCCAATCAAGTCTCATATGCCTACAAATATGGTCAAGCATCCTCATATCAAGTTTCAAGGCTTTCAGCACAAAATTGCACAATCAAAACCCTAAATTGCACTACAGTCAACTGTAGGGGCAAAATGGTCATTTGGCAGTCAAAAGTTCAAATTTTTGGTCAACATATCATTTTGAAGCCACAAACATCATTTGATCAATGCTTGATCATGATTCTCAAAGTTTGGCTCAAAAATCATCAAGATGCAAAAGTTTCCTTATTTGGACAGTTGAAAAAGTCAACTGTAAATTGACCAGGGCATAACTTTCACATAGATTATCAGAAAAATTCCATCCAAAGCTAATTTTGAAGAGAAAGACATTTCCTACAACTCATCTTCATACTTCAAGTCCAAGAAATGCTCTCACAAAAAGTTATCAATTTCAACATTATAGGTCATTTTCAAAAGTCAACAAAAAGGGACTTTAAGTCAAAGGCCATAACTTGAGATTGGTAAATCAAAATGACATGGGACCAAAGGCATTGGTTAGAGGACTCAAAGACCTTTCCAAAATATCCAAGAACATGAGAAAATCTTAAAAATTGAACAAGTTATGCCTTGTAGAAGTTGGGAAATTTTTGGATATTTTGAAAAATCAACATTGATTCAAATGACCTAAAATTGCTAATGGGCCCATTTTTCTTCCATAATTCATCATCCATGGCATGTGCACGACCACTTGGCCCAAAGGGAAGTATTTCTTCATTTTTTATTTATTTATTTGAATTTTTATTTATATTAATTCATTTAAATCAAATTAAATGCATGGAAAATATTTAACCTAAGTATCAAATCTTTTTGCACATGTAATCTACTCAATAATTCGTGTGAAATCAAATAGGGAAGGATTTGGAGAGAATTGATCTTAATTGGTACAAAAACACATGGAAAAGATTGAAAAAGATCCTAGAAAATCAAATTTCCAAAAACCATGAATGCAATTGATTTGTTCTGTTTTTCTTGACCTAATTCAGTCTCACATAAGTAGAGAACAAAAACCTAATGCCATTACACACGCAGCTGCGCTAGAAGCCATCCATCAAACTTGAAATTTTTGTTAAGAAACTCAAAACTGAAAACCCTTTTGCAGGCTGATTCAAGGCATAATAGTGGTTCAAACATCTTCCTGGGGGTTCACTGAACGATTTCCAATCAATATCATTCATCAAAACTCAAAGAACTGGTAACACGAACCGGACCTGTGCATAAAAAATTCCATAATCTTGCATCTCGATTCATACACTTTTAATAATTTTTGATGCTTGATTCATAATCCTCATGCAATTCTGAAGCTAACCCAATGATTCAATTATGTTTTTATGCGTTGTGTGCCAATATACCATTGTTGCTTTTTAGGGTTTGCAGAGTTTCGAATTAGGGGTTTTCAAATAGCGTAAAATTAAGACCTAACAATGCCATGAACAAAGTCAGCAGGTTGGGACGAAAAGATTGAGACTATCGCGCCAAATTTCTGAGCGTCACAGGCCTAATCGCTATTATTGAAATCAGCATATTTTGAGGGGGTTTAAAACCCCCGTTAAATGTTTGTTAAATTTGTTTCAGGAAATCCAACGAAGAAGATGACCTCGTGGCGTTGTTGGATTGGTTCTTTTAAAATTTCGCGCTAGAAAGCACTAACGCGTGTTGTTGTTTTTATTATATTTGTTTGTCCTTTAATATACAAAATGCGCGTCTAGAACAACTGGCAAGGCGTGTGTGTGTTAACGTCCAAGACCTGGGTTCGAGCCCCAGGTCTTCATTACCTTCCATATTATTTTTCAATTAACAATCACATGCAGGTTAACGTTGTTGTTCCATGACACACCTTCATAATCAAGCGTGCCACGTCCATCTCAGGATCAATCAGAAGGCCATGGATTGGGGAACACCATGCACCCTGGTCAACGCGTGTACACGCGTCCTGAAAAGTCAAAAGGGCCAGCAAGATTAATGGGCCTGAATTTCTAAAGAATCACCTCCTATTTGGGGTCTGAACCCCCTAGGTTTGCTATGTTTTTTTATTTATTTATTAATTCTATGTTCTTTTAACTATTATTTGTTAGTTAATTAATTATTTTCACAAAATACAGAACATCATAAAAAATCAGAAAAGAGTTAAAATAATAAATATTTTTATTTCTAGTATTTTCATAAATAAATTTGCATGTAATTAAATTTAGTGTAAATTAGGTTTTAATTTTAATACTTTTCATGACAAAAATCTAAAAATGTAGAAATAGGGTTTAATTAATAATTTTTCATCCTTTTATTTTTCTTTCAAATATTTAATATTATTTATTTTATAATCAAATTTGCATATAAAAATTAGGATTAATTTTAGGTTAAAGAACTTCAATATTTTTAATAAATTAAAAGCCATAGAATTAGGGTTTGCATCTTATTTTAATTTTAATTAATTCTCTTTTTTTTCATATCAAATCCTAAGATACTAAAAATACCAAAAAAACAAGTTCTTTCTTTCTTTTTAATTAATTAATTCCATGTAATTTTAATTTTGCAAAAAGGGTCCAACGCCCTCGTTTCGATTTAATTATTAATTCGCATATTATTTTATTCCGTTTAAATATTCATGTATCTCTCCCGAAGCCATGTATTTAATTACTCGCACTTTTAATTCTTTATTTACTTTGTTTATTTATTTTCTGTCAAATCGGGTTCGAGAAACTTTTGGCGATGTGGACCCGCGCCTTTTGTAATAGCTTAGAATTTACTTTTTCCGTAATATTTTTAACTGTTAACAAATGGCATGCAAGAATGAATGGACAAAAATAAAAACAAGCGTAGAACACCAATGACATGACAAGATAAATGCAAATGAAAACGACACACAAATCGCACACACCACCCCTAGGGTACGCCTCACTGTTGCCTTGCCTCGAAAGGTGATCGTCGAGTAGAGGATGTCTTAGTAAGTCCTCATGATCCGGGAACCTGGCATGAGGGTAGCTTCTAAGGTGTCTTCCCATTGCTCTGGTGATCACCATGTCCCGAACCTCGAATTGACCCGAACACCTCCAACGGTGGTGCTACCTATCTCTCAATGGTGGGATGGCACTACTTTAAAGGACATTTACACAGAAAAATTCCTTAGGGTAGGTAGACAACTCTAGATACTTGCTCATACTTCAAAACAAATCAAAAATACTTTTCACACCGACACATTTTCAAAAAGCTTTCAAAAGCATTTTTCAAACACTCTTGAGGACCGATACAAGAGTCGAGCTGAAATTTTCAAAGAAACTTTTTAAAACCCACAGTTGAAAAGCAAACAAACCATTTTTGAAAACACAAATGAGCAAGTATCTAAGAGCCCATGGATAACCATGGATAGAAAGGGTGCTAACACCTTCCCTTTCTATAACCTACCTCCCGAACCGAGAGCAATCTCTTTAAGGAATTTTTCTGTGCTTTTGTCCTTTCCATTTGGAGAAAATAAAAGACGGTGGCGACTCTTGCTTCCGCGACATTTCGCGAACCAGCGTTAAACAGTCAGTTCCAGATCCACCGATCACAGAACTGGCGACTCTGCTGGGGACACAAACTTAAAGTGAGGTGTACCTTAGGGCCAGTTCATAACTGTGTTTTCAAATGTATTGATTTGCTTGCTTTACTATTATGGGTTGCATCGGAGTTACATAGATCCTAACCCGGATCTGGGGATACCCTGTTTAGGTAGCATAAGCTGTGAGGGACCTGTCCGGCGTAGACCGACACAGGTGAAGCAGTGGCTACGTTGGTGTGGCACCTTGGTCTGTACCGATATCCCTTGTGTCGCAACGAGGAGAATATGGGTCTTCTAAGGAGTCATTAAGCACCAACAACCTTAGAACCTTAATTGACACAACTTGGCCTTTAGAATTGTAGCAGTATGCTACGCCCATTGAGGCTAAACTCTCGTGATGGTTCTGGCCGCAAGAAAAGATTGCGATGCTGGAGTTATGACCGATTGAGGGTAGTCAATGATATTGGGATCCTCTAAGAACCCGGTTACTTTTGATTAGGACAGGTATGAACCAACAAACTGAAAGAGGGTAGTACCTAGACCTCATGCTGGCCTAAACTTTAGGGGATTGCCTTGTGTGACTTGTGTGCCTTACCATGTTTGCCTCTGTATATATATGTGGTGTGCTTTATCATAACATCATAGCATCATGAGCATTGCATGCATCCTGCATAAGGACTGACCATTTCAAAGACAAGAGGGTTTCACCTTTGCTCTGTTTTGTAGGACATTATGATGCCTGTGCGAAGGAATACTATCCGGTTCAACTTTGTTCGTTCACCGGAGTTGCTTGATGAGTTGGTTAGCAGAATTCCAAATACCACTTCCTTCATTCAGAGGCATGGTTCTCTTCTCAGTTTAGTCACTGCCAAGCGGGATCAACAGTTGATGAGTGTTCTGACCCAGTTCTATGACCCTCTGTACCAGTGCTTCACCTTTCAAGACTTCCAGCTGGTCCCTACCCTGGAAGAGTTCTCTGATTTGCTTGGTATCCCTATCTTGGATCAGACTCCCTTTACTGGTTGGGAAAATACCCCCAGACTTGAGGATGTTGCTGCAGCTCTTCCCCTGACACATCAAGAGGTAACGGACAACTGGGTAACTAGAAGCGGAGTTAAGGGTTTCTTGGCCAAGTTTCTGATTGGTAAAGCTAACAGTTTCTGGAGTGACCTGGACTTTAGGGCATATGAAGACATCTTGGCTCTCCTAATCTATGGGTTAGTCCTGTTTCCTAATCCTGACAACTTCATCAATGTCACTGCCATAAGGGTCTTTATGTCTCAGAATCCTGTGCCCACTCTCTTGGGTGACATCTTGCAACAACTTCATGCCCGTACTACCCGAAGACGAGGAACCCTATGGTGTTGTATCCCTTTGTTGGTGAGGTGGTTTATTTCGCACCTCCCTAAGTTCGTACTGAAGAATCAAGAAGGAAGAGGTTGGGCTCATAGGTTAATGTCTCTCACCGATAAAGACATCATTTGGACTTGCAGAGGTTTGGATGAGATAGCTATTATTGATCGATGCGGGGAATACCCTAATGTTCCTCTGATTGGTACCCAAGGAGGGATCTCTTACAATCCATGTCTAGCGCTCCGTCAGTTTGGAAGAGCAAGAAGAGCAGGTCCCCATGAGATGTTAGTGCCTCACATCAGTTTTGAATTTCAGGTGGATAGTGACGAGCTACGTCGTAGGTTCATCAAGGCTTGGGACAAGGTTCATAAAGCTGACCCACAGGAGTTAGGGCCAAAGACTTCTTTACCTATGGAAGCCTACTACAAATGGGTTCGCATCCGTGCTCAGAAGTTAGGTATGCCGTATGAAGCTGTCAGACCCGTCATTCTTGAGTGTCCTGACAAAGATGGTGTTCCTCCAACTGTCCTTCCTCCTCAGATACCTACTGATTATGAGACATTGAAGAGATCTTGGTCGCAACTGCGAGAAGAGCGGGATTCTTACCGGGAAAAGTTCAACGAGCAAGAATCAAAGATCTAGAAGCTGACAAAGCAGTTGGAGAATAAGAGAGCTCTGAATGCCTACATCTGTACTGAGAAGAGGAGACCATGGGATCAATAAGGAGCTCCAGATGTGCTTTTACAGTTTTATTTCCTTTTCAGTATTTCCTTTCATGTAACGCCTAAGGGCAACCTGTTGAATAATTTCTGTTTCAAAGTTAAATCTAATGAAGTGTGTTCCTTTTTGTTTACAAAGTTGATTCCCGATTGTCTTTGAAAACATAATTCATACGCATTTCATACATCATGTGCATAGCAGGTTTTTCCTCTTTTCAGGTTGCTTACAGTTCTTCGCTGTTTATTTCAGCATCATGAATCCCGACTCGTCATCAACTGAGACATCCATCAAGGCTCTTCAGGCGCAGAATGTGTAGTTTCAGGAATTAATCAAGGGTTTGGCTCAAGGCCAAGAAGAGCTGAAGGCTATGCTCCTGAAAAAGGAGAAGAAGAAGAAGAGAAGAACTGTTCTGTTCAACTCGGGGCGAAGGTTTGGTAATGCTCTGCAGCAGGAAGAGGCTGGTTCTTCTGTTGGCAAGAGTGATCCTCAGGCAGAAGCAAGGGTTCCTAGTCCGGTAGTCTCCGACAACGAGACTGATTTTGATGAAGAACAGTATCCTCCTGCAGAAGACCGTTACAAGCAACTGGAGGACAGGTTGAAGGCTATGGAAATACAACAGGTACCCGGGCTGGATTTCAGAGATTTGGGTTTGTCTACTGGTGTGATTATCCCTCACAAATTCAAAGCACCATCCTTCTCTAAATATGACGGGGCGTCTTGTCCCAAGCTACATCTCAGGTCCTATGTTCGGAAAATTCAACCGTACTCTGCGGATAAGAATTTGTGGATCCACTTCTTCCAGGAGAGTCTTTCAGGGACTCATCTCGAATGGTTCTATCAGCTGGATGGGACCAAGGTTCGTAACTGGGAGGAGTTGGCTACTGCTTTCTATAAGCAGTATCAATATAATGCCGACCTTGTCCCTACACGTACCCAACTCCAGGGTATGTCGTTAGGTTTAAGTGAAGGTTTTAAGGAGTACGCTCAAAAGTGGAGAGACCTGGCTGGCAGGGTGCAGCCTCCGTTGACCGATCGGGAGTTAGTAGACATGTTCTTGGGGACCCTATCTGGGCCATTTTTCAATCATCTTATCGGGAATTCGTCTGCAGGGTTCACTGATTTGATTCTGACTGGAGAAAGAATTGAGGCTGGGTTAAAGTCTGGTAAGATTCCGAAGGGTGCATTGTCTAGTTCTGAGAAGAAACCCTTCAAAAAGGAGGCTAGTGCCGTGTATGGCTCCCGGAAATCAGAAAGATTTGAGCGCCGCCAATCTGTCAGTGCGGTAACAATTGCTAAGCCTGCTGCCGCTCCCCGACCAACTAATCCTCAAAGGGCTGAAAGACCCCGGAGAGAGTTCACCCGGTTAAGCATGACCTTGTCGCAGATCTTGCCACAGTTGCTCTCAACTAATTTAGTGACTGTCAGAGAGGCGCCAAAGTTCCCAAATACTGCATCTCCTAAGTACAACCCGAATGCTCGTTGTGCTTACCATTCAGATAGCCCGGGGCACTCTACTGATGACTGTTGGGCGTTAAGGAGTAAGGTGCAAGACCTTATCGACGCGAAGGAGATACAGTTCGAAGCGCCTGAAAGGCCGAATGTAGTTACTGCTCCTATGCCTCAGCATGGGGTAAACGCTGTTGACGAAGATGCTTATGCTGTTTCTGTGGATGATCTAGCCACTCCTCTGAAGACTGTCAAGAAGAACCTGCTGCGGGCCGGTTTATTTCCGGGTTGCAGTGAGGGTTGCCTGTTCTGTGCTGTGTCCCTATCTGGTTGTCCCTTGCTGAAGTCAGGCATCCAAAGCCTAATGGATAGCAAGGAGATTCTGTTTAAGAAGTCTGTTGTTCAGTTGGTTCCGGTGGAAGAAGTTTCTGTGGTGACTATCTTCAATAATCCAATCCCGGCTCTCCCGAAGAAGCCCGTTCAAATCATGACCGTTGCACCTGTTGTTATCACTGTTCCAGGGCCCCTGCCCTATGTATCTGATAAAGCTGTACCCTGGCATTATGGGGCAGATGTGTATGTGAATGGGATTAAACAAGAGTTCAACGCTGGTGCCAGCATCTATGATATCACTGGCCCAGCCAAGGTTACCCGCAAAGGCAGGCTCTTCTCGCCTGACATTGCACCTCCTGCTGCTCGAAGACCGCTTCTCATAACTCCTACAAGTGTACATGTTCCTGCTGCTGATCCAATTGTTTCTCCTGCTGCCGAGTCATCCAATGCTCGGGATAAAGGAATTGAAGTTGAGCCTGCCCAGATGGAGGCACCTATACCTGTAACTGCTGAAGCCTCCCAACAAGAAATGGAGGAGATTCTAAAGATTATAAAGAAGAGTGACTTTAATGTTGTGGAACAGCTGGGGCACACGCCCTCCAAGATCTCCATGCTCTCTCTATTGCTGTGCTCCGAGGCCCATGCTAAGGCCTTAATCTCGTTCCTCAAAACGGCCCATGTGCCACATGAGACATCTGCAGTCCAGTTCACTGATTGCGTAGCAAATCTGACAGCAGACAATGGCTTGGGTTTCTCAGACGCTGACTTGACCGCGAAGGGAAGAGACCACAATGATGCCCTGCATGTCTCTATCGAATGCAGGGGCACTACTCTGGCACATGTATTGGTGGATACTGGTTCTTCTTTGAATGTGCTGCCCAAGAAGGCTTTGGACCGTTTAGATTGTGAGGGCCTGGAATTAAAACCCAGCAATATCATCGTCAGAGCCTTTGACGGTTCAAAAAGGATGGTTCATAGAGAGGTTGACATTCCAATTCGTGTGGGTCCTCAGGTGTTTGACTCTACTTTTTATGTGATGGATATCCGTCCATCTTACTCTTGTCTATTGGGTCGACCTTGGATACATAAGGCTGGGGCAGTGACCTCTACCTTGCACCAGAAGCTGAAGTACCCCGTCAGAGGGAAGATCGTCACTGTGCAAGGAGAGGAGGAATATATGGTGAGCCACTTGAACTCCTTCAGATACATTGAGATGGACGGGGAGTTTATTAAAACCCCCTTTCAACATTTCGAGGAGGTGCTTCCAATTACAGCAGCATCAGAAACAGCAACGGAAGAAAGTGTTCCTTTGAAGATGGCTTCCCTAAAGGACGCCCGGGCTGTGGTTCAAAAGGGTGAATGTGCTAACTGGGGCAGGCTTCCAGACTTCACATAGAAAACTGATAAATTCGGGCTGGGCTTTACTACAGAAGGTCAGAAGGCTATGCGGAAGGCGAAGATCAGAAGACCTCCTGTGATTATTACAAATCCAGGAGTGAATGCTGTTGGGGAAGACAATGAAGTGGATGAGGCTGAATTCAATAGCTGGATCTATCCAACGACTGAAGGCGGGTTGAACAATTGGATTGCCAAAGACCATACTCCTGTTACCTTTGTGACGCAGTAATAAATTTCTTTGTTTCGTTATTTTGTAATAAACAATAATAAACTCTTTGGCCCGGTGTCTTACCCGAGGCACCGTGGTGTCATTTGTGAGGGCATATAAACTGTCATTTCATATATCATGAATGAAAATCTTGGATGTTTTCTCGCATTGCAAATCTTGTGCTCCTTTTCTGTCTTTCTTTCTTTTACATATATTTCAAAACAGCTGTATTTACACACACACTCACTCATACAGGTTTCAATCCACTCTGGATCTTACTGGTAATGACTCTGCTACTGCCAGTTATGACTTCGAAAATCCGATCAACTTAGCCGAAGACGAAGGTGAAGATGATTGCGAAATGCCTGGTGAGCTTGCAAGGCTGTTGCTTCAGGAGGAGAGGGCAATTCAACCCCATGAAGAGCCAGTAGAAACAGTAAACTTGGGTACTGAAGCAGACAGGAAAGAGGTAAAGATTGGTGCCAACCTAGAGCTCAGCGTGAAGCAACGGTTGACTCAAATGCTGCATGATTATATGGAGATCTTTGCCTGGTCCTACGAAGACATGCCCGGGTTGGATACCGATATTGTGGTCCATCACTTGTCAACTAAGGAAGACTGCCCTCCAGTTAAGCAAAAGGTCCGTCGGATGCGTCCAGAGATGTCTGAGAAGATTAAGGCCGAGGTTATGAAGCAGTTTGATGCCGGGTTCCTTGCAGTGACTTCTTACCCTCAGTGGGTTGCTAATGTGGTGCCGGTACCTAAGAAGGATGGTAAGGTCAGAATGTGTGTCGACTACAGGGATCTGAACAGGGCTAGCCCCAAAGATGACTTCCCCTTGCCCCACATTGATGTCCTTGTTGATAATACAGCTCAACACAAGGTGTTCTCTTTCATGGATGGCTTTTCAGGTTACAATCAGATTAAGATGGCACCTGAAGACATGGAAAAGACTACATTTGTTACTCAGTGGGGCACCTTTTGTTATAAGGTCATGCCATTCGGGCTGAAGAATGCTGGGGCAACCTACCAACGTGCCATGGTTGCTTTATTTCATGACATGATCCATCATGAGATAGAAGTGTATGTTGACGACATGATCGCAAGGTCCCAGACTGAGGAAGAGCACCTAGATCATCTGCAGAAGTTGTTTGACCGGTTGAAACTATATAAGCTGAGGTTGAACCCGAACAAATGCACCTTCGGGGTAAGATCTGGGAAGTTGCTAGGCTTCGTGGTCAGTGATAAAGGTATTCAAGTGGACCCTGCTAAGGTCAAAGCTATTCAAGAGATGCCAGTTCCTAAGACAGAGAAGGAAGTCAGAGGCTTTTTAGGATGCTTGAATTACATTGCTCGGTTCATCTCACACCTAACTGCTACCTGTGAGCCAATCTTCAAGCTGCTGAAGAAAGATCAGGTAGTATGTTGGAACGATGAATGTCAGGCTGCTTTTGACAGAATCAAGGAGTATCTCCAAGAACCACCCGTCCTTATGCCACCGGTTGAAGGGAGACCTCTGATATTATACCTGACAGTGCTTGACAACTCAATGGGGTGTGTGATGGGGCAGCATGACGAGTCTGGCCGAAAAGAGCATGCCATTTATTACCTTAGCAAAAAGTTTACCAACTGTGAGACCTGATACTCACTGCTTGAGAAAACTTGCTGCGCTTTGGTATGGGCTGCTCGCCGGCTGAGACAGTATATGCTGACTTACACTACCTTGTTGATCTCAAAGATGGATCCTATAAAATACATATTCGAAAAGCCTGCTCTGTCTGGGAGAATTGCAAGATGGCAGATGATCTTGACGGAATACG
Source organism: Vicia faba (assembly GCA_948472305.1). Lineage (NCBI taxonomy): Eukaryota > Viridiplantae > Streptophyta > Magnoliopsida > Fabales > Fabaceae > Vicia > Vicia faba. Next base: position 331,940,743 of record OX451739.1, on the reverse strand, counting down.
ACATTCAGTACACAACCCAGAAAGCCATCAAGGGAAGTGTATTGGCAGACCACTTGGCACATCAGGCCGTAGATGGCTATCAGTCAATGAACTTCGAGTTTCCAGACGAAAGCATCATGATAGTAACTGATTGTGAAGTACCTGGACCGGATGAAGGACCTGAACCAGGATCCCGATGGTCTATGCACTTTGACGGAGCCTCAAACGCTTTGGGAAACGGTATCGGCGCTATAATCATATCTCCTCAAGGTACTCATACTCCAGTCACTGCCCGGCTGTGTTTCAACTGTACCAACAACATGGCAGAGTACGAGGCGTGCATCATGGGTCTTCAAGCTGCGATCGACCTAAGGATCAAGTTTCTGAGTGTCTTCGGAGATTCCGCTCTTGTGATCAATCATATCAAAGGAGAGTGGGATACGAAACATCCAAACCTGATTCCTTACAAAGAATGTGTGTTGACCTTGATCCCCCACTTCACAGAGATAACCTTTGAACACTTTCCAAGAGAAGAGAATCAGCTGGCGGACGCATTAGCTACAATGGCTTCTATGTTCAAAGTTAAATGGGATAATGAGGCTCCCCGGATCATCATCTGGAAACTGGACGAACCGGCGTACTGTTGTGATCTCGAGACTGAATTGGTGACTGAGAAGCCTTGGTACCATGAGGTAAAGAGGTATCTGGAAGCTCAGGAATACCCGAAAGGTGCCTCTATCAATGATAAGAAGTTCTTGAGAAGGTTCGCAGCCAAGTTCTTCCTTAGCAACGGCATCTTGTACAAGCGAAACCATGATTCAACCTTACTGCGTTGTGTGGATAAAGCTGAAGCAGAAAGGATCATGGAAGAGCTACATGAAGGGACCTTTGGTACACACTCCAGTGGACACACTATGGCTAAGAAAATCCTACGGGCAGGATATTACTGGTCCACAATGGAAGCTGACTGTTACCAACATTCCAGGACATGCCATAAGTGCCAGATTTACGCAGACAAGGTGCATGTTCCTCCAGTTCCCCTGAATGTTCTGACTGCGCCTTGGCCGTTTGCAATGTGGGGCATAGACATGATCGGTGAGATTAAACCGACGGCATCTAATGGGCATCGCTTCATCCTAGTGGCGATTGATTACTTTACAAAGTGGGTCGAAGCAGCTTCCTATGCTACGGTAACCAAGACTGTTGTGGCATGGTTCATTCGACATAATCTGATCTGTCGGTACGGCGTCCCTGAGAGGATCATTACAGACAACGGTACCAATCTAAACAATAAGATGATCGCTGAGCTCTGCGAACAGTTCAAGATACAGCACCACAATTCTTCTCCCTACAGACCGAAGATGAATGGAGCTGTAGAAGCAGCAAATAAGAACATCAAGAAAATCGTGCAGAAAATGACAGTGACTTATAAAGATTGGCACGAGATGTTACCGTTCGCTCTACATGGGTACCGTACCTCAGCTAGGACGTCAACCGGGGCAACTCCTTTCTCTCTGGTTTATGGTATGGAGGCAGTCTTGTCGATCGAAGTGCAAATACCCTCCCTCTGGATAATGAAGGATGCAAATCTGAACGAAGATGATTGGATCCAGACACGACTTGATCAGCTCAACCTCATTGATGAAAAGAGACTTGCTGCTATCTGCCATGGTCAGACGTATCAGAAACGGATGATCAGGGCATTTAACAAAAAGGTCAGACCACAGGAATATCAAGTCGGGGATCTGGTAATCAAGAGAATCATCCTCCCTCAGAGTGATCCAAGGGGCAAATGGACCCCTACGTACGAAGGGCCATTTGTGGTTAAGCATGTGTTCTCAGGAGGAGCCATGATTCTAACCAACATGGATGGTGACGACCTTCCACACCCCGCCAATGCAGACATAGTAAAAAGATACTACGCATGAAAAAGACCCGCTAGGCTGACATGCCTAGGCAAAAATTAGGGCTTCCCGGCGAACCAAAAGGGTTCGGGAAAAATGAAGGGATGAAAATAAAAAAAATCTGTACACCCGGCAAGTCGAAAACCTGAAAAGGCGGCTTGGGCAAAAATGGGTATCCCGGTGGACTGAAAACCCGAAAGGGCGGTCCAGGCAAAAATTAGGGATAAAGCGTAATATTATGTCTCATTGATCACTTTGCATCCAGAATCCGGTATCTACAACAAGTTCAGACGGCATCGATCAGTCAGCTTCACCTTCAACCAAGGTCATCAAGTGATGAGACGCTCAGAGTTATAAAGGCAATAGCAGAGTTAAAACCCAGTGGGATCATTCATTTCACACAGCTGTTTTATTTTCTTTTTGTACAAATTTGTATAAACTCTTTTGCTCGGCGGCGTTCTCTTACTAGGACGTCAGCCTCTTGTACACAAAACGCCTATTTTCAGGCCATTCAAAATCAATACAAATATATTTTCCAGTTAAAAGTGCCAATTGTTTTTCTTTTTCTGTTTTGTTTTTGCGAAGAACGTCCAAGGTTCAATTTGTGATATGTGCATTGACAATAATTTGCTAACTCATGAATATTTGCATACGAAACAAAGGAATTAATTACAGGTAACACTAGAAACAGGGGCAATAAAGAGTTGTCTAAGCAATCAAATTGTTCCGTCCTCCAAGGTACCAAGGTAGGTTCAGCTAAAGAACATAACCAGATATTCCAATTCCCCAGAGAGTAAGCCAACAAGTCAGTGCATTCTTCTCCAAGCAAAGCTGTTATCAAACCTCAAGGAAGTTGAGTATCCTCCAGCAGGTATCAACATCCCCCAGCAGCAACATATATATTCTTAACAAGCATCCCCGGCAGTCTTGGTCTAAAGATTGTTCCCCGGCGGCATATCAACGTTCAAAGGATCATTTCCCCAGCATATCAAAATTTCCCCAGAAGAGTCCAATCCAGTTCCCCAAGAAAATTGGAATTCGTCTCCCCAAGCAGTAAGCTTATCCCCAGTAGATTCTGGAAGCTTATCCTCGCAGAGCACGAACACGTCGTCCGACTTTATTTAAAGAGTTATTTCCTTAACAGGATATAACTGGGTTATCCTCAGCCAAAAGCCACGGAAAGGTCGTCGTCAACACAGTCTTTCTTATCCCCAGCGAAGTCTATCAACACTTCCAGTACAGCAAGGATATCCCCAGCATGCTTATCAACAATTCAGCAGAAATATCTCTCCCCACAGAGTATCACTCCCCAGCATGGTCGCTAGAGTATTTTTCGCCCCGCAGAATCTTCCATTCGCCAAGTTTATTCCCCAACGGAGTTATCTTCTCCTACCGGTATTCTTGCAGCTATCATCCCCAGCGGAAGCAAAAATCTACTCTTCAACATCAGCCCAGGAGTGACTTCCCGGCACCCGTCAAGGATTTACTTTCCTAGACGAAAAAACACATTCCTAAACATCACATACACCATTATAGCATGCATAGACGCATCATGTCATACAAATCTCATTTATGTTGAGAACATCATTGCTTGATCCATATCATGCATTGCATATGACTGACCTTTACCTTTCAGGAAAGATGCAGTTAAATTCTCAATCATATTTCAAGACCTAGACCGGTTCAGTTAATCGACTCCAAAGATTTCTTATCCAGTCCAAGACCTTCTCTAGTCCAGCTAAATTGACTCCCAACAGATTTTTCTGATGAAGACTCAGTAGAAGTTATCAGGTTTTTCTTTGAGGTTATAATTTCCTATGGTTCTCTCCCCGACGGTGCGTGAGATGTAATTCCCTTTCAGGTTATAATTTCCTATGGTTCTCTCCCCGACGGTGCGTGAGATGTAATTCCCTTTCAGGTTATAATTTCCTATGGTTCTCTTCCCGACGGTGCGTGAGATGTAATTCCCTTTCAGGTTATAATTTCCTATGGTTCTCTCCCCGACGGTGCGTGAGATGTAATTCCCTTTCAGGTTATAATTTCCTATGGTTCTCTCCCCGACGGTGCGTGAGATGTAATTCCCTTTCAGGTTATAATTTCCTATGGTTCTCTCCCCGACGGTGCGTGAGATGTAATTCCCTTTCAGGTTATAATTTCCTATGGTTCTCTCCCCGATGGTGCGTGAGATGTAATTCCCTTTCAGGTTATAATTTCCTATGGTTCTCTCCCCGACGGTGCGTGAGATGTAATTCCCTTTCAGGTTATAATTTCCTATGGTTCTCTCCCCGACGGTGCGTGAGATGTAATTCCCTTTCAGGTTATAATTTCCTATGGTTCTCTCCCCGACGGTGCGTGAGATGTAATTCCCTTTCAGGTTATAATTTCCTATGGTTCTCTCCCCGACGGTGCGTGAGATGTAATTCCCTTTCAGGTTATAATTTCCTATGGTTCTCTCCCCGACGGTGCGTGAGATGTAATTCCCTTTCAGGTTATAATTTCCTATGGTTCTCTCCCCGACGGTGCGTGAGATGTAATTCCCTTTCAGGTTATAATTTCCTATGGTTCTCTCCCCGACGGTGCGTGAGATGTAATTCCCTTTCAGGTTATAATTTCCTATGGTTCTCTCCCCGACGGTGCGTGAGATGTAATTCCCTTTCAGGTTATAATTTCCTTTGGTTCTCTCCCCGACGGTGCGTGAGATGTAATTCCCTTTCAGGTTATAATTTCCTATGGTTCTCTCCCCGACGGTGCGTGAGACGATAATTCTAACCCAGGTTTTTTTCAACGTCCGCTTTTGAGATTATAATTGCCTATGGTTCTCTTCCCGATCCTGCGAAGATGGTAATTCCCACAAAGATTTTGCTCAATGATTGCTGTTGAAGTTAAAGTCACCCAAGGTTCTCTCACCGTTCATGCTGAGGTAGTAACCACCCCTGGTTTATTCATCACCGTTTGAAGCTCCAGATCCAGCTCCTGTAACCAGTCAGGACACATCTATATCAAGCATCTGAAAACAGCTCCTGCAACATGTCAGGTAATCATTTTCTGTTTTGCAGGTACGCAAGTTCGCGCTAAGGAATCTCTTATGCGATCAACATCCAGATGGCATCTATAAGCCCATCATCCTACTCGTCAATCTCTAAATGGCATCTATAAGCCCATTCCCATCATCGCATTGCTACTATGTGAGCGCAAATTTCTGGGCACTCTAGTGTTCAATCATCTTCCACCCTCGGATTACGAAAGGCACGTCAGCCAATCTGCATCCTCAGGTCTAAGAAGATTGAACAGGGGCAACTATTGTACCCCAAAATTTGCCCTCCCATATTCTTCAAAGATTGGCCAAGTCAAAGCTTCAAATCTCCCCAAGGGTTGCACAGTGCAAAGGCCTCCTAAGCAGTCAAAATTAGGGTTTATGTTTTGATCAAGAAAATGAAGTTTCCAAAGGTCCAATCAAGTCTCATATGCCTACAAATATGGTCAAGCATCCTCATATCAAGTTTCAAGGCTTTCAGCACAAAATTGCACAATCAAAACCCTAAATTGCACTACAGTCAACTGTAGGGGCAAAATGGTCATTTGGCAGTCAAAAGTTCAAATTTTTGGTCAACATATCATTTTGAAGCCACAAACATCATTTGATCAATGCTTGATCATGATTCTCAAAGTTTGGCTCAAAAATCATCAAGATGCAAAAGTTTCCTTATTTGGACAGTTGAAAAAGTCAACTGTAAATTGACCAGGGCATAACTTTCACATAGATTATCATAAAAATTCCATCCAAAGCTCATTTTGAAGAGAAAGACATTTCCTACAACTCATATTCATACTTCAAGTCCAAGAAATGCTCTCACAAAAAGTTATCAATTTCAACATTATAGGTCATTTTCAAAAGTCAACAAAAAGGGACTTTAAGTCAAAGGCCATAACTTGAGATTGGTAAATAAAAATGACATGGGACCAAAGGCATTGGTTAGAGGACTCAAAGACCTTTCCAAAATATCCAAGAACATGAGAAAAGCTTAAAAATTGAACAAGTTATGCCTTGTAGAAGTTGGGAAATTTTTGGATATTTTGAAAAATCAACATTGATTCAAATGACCTAAAATTGCTAATGGGCCCATTTTTCTTCCATAATTCATCATCCATGGCATGTGCACGACCACTTGGCCCAAAGGGAAGTATTTCTTCATTTTTTATTTATTTATTTGAATTTTTATTTATATTAATTCATTTAAATCAAATTAAATGCATGGAAAATATTTAACCTAAGTATCAAATCTTTTTGCACATGTAATCTACTCAATAATTCGTGTGAAATCAAATAGGGAAGGATTTGGAGAGAATTGATCTTAATTGGTACAAAAACACATGGAAAAGATTGAAAAAGATCCTAGAAAATCAAATTTCCAAAAACCATGAATGCAATTGATTTGTTCTGTTTTTCTTGACCTAATTCAGTCTCACATAAGTAGAGAACAAAAACATAATGCCATTACACACGCAGTTGCGCTAGAAGCCATCTGTGATCGGTGGATCTGGAACTGACTGTTTAACACTGGTTCGCGAAATATCGCGGAAGCAAGAGTCGCCACCGTCTTTTATTTTCTCCAAATGGAAAGGACAAAAGCATAGAAAAATTCCTTAAAGAGATTGCTCTCGGTTCGGGAGGTAGGTTATAGAAAGGGAAGGTGTTAGCACCCTTTCTATCCATGGTTATCCATGGGCTCTTAGATACTTGCTCATTGTGTTTTCAAAAATGGTTTGTTTGCTTTTCAACTGTGGGTTTTAAAAAGTTTCTTTGAAAATTCCAGTTCGACTCTTGTATCGGTCCTCAAGAGTGTTTGAAAAAATGCTTTCGAAAGCTTTTTGAAAATGTGTTGGTGTGAAAAGTATTTTTGAATTTTTGTTTTGAAATTTAGAGCAAGTATCTACAAGAACCTACCCTAAGGAATTCGTCTGTGTAAATGTCCTTTAAAGTAGTGCTATCCCACCATTGAGAGGTAGGTAGCACCACCGTTGGAGGTGTTCGGGTCAATTCGAGGTTCGGGACATGGTGATCACCAGAGCAATAGGAAGACACCTTAGAAGCTACCCTCATGCCAGGTTCCCGGATCATGAGGACTTACTAAGACATCCTCTACTCGACGATCACCTTTCGAGGCAAGGCAACAGTGAGGCGTACCCTAGGGGTGGTGTGTGATTTGTGTGTCGTTTTCAGATTTTTTGTCTTTTGTCATGTCATGGGTGATCTACGCTTTTGTTTTTATTTTGTCATTCATTCTTGCATGCCATTATTAACAGTTAAAAAGTGCGAAAATTAAAGTTCCTAAACTATTACAAAGGCGCGGGTCCACATAGCCAAATTTAATCCAGGACCCGATTTGACATAAAATAAAGTAAAGTGCGAGAAATATAAATGTCTGAATTACATGGCTTTGGGAGAATTACATTAATATTATAAGAAATAAAATAAAATGCGCGAATTGGAATTAAAATTGGAAGCGAAGGCGTTGGACCCTTTTTAATGAAATTAAATTAAATGATTAAACTAATGAAATTAAAGAGAAAAAAGAAATTATTATTTTTTTTGAGTTTTTGGTATTTATGTTTTTTATGTATTTTTATGAGAAAGATTAAATGAAATTAAAATATTAACCCTAATTCTATTTTTTTTTTATTAAGAAAAACATGTTAAAATTAAACCTAAAATTAATCTAATTATTTACATGCAATTTTGATTTATAAAAATAAATAATTAATTATTAGTGAAATTTATTTACAAAAAACATTAATTAAATAAATATATTTTGATTTTTATGACTTTTCTGTTTTTTACTATTTTTTATATTTTATGAAAATAAGTTAAATTAAAGGAATTAATTAAAAAAAAGAAATAATTGAAATAAATAAAATAAGGAAAAGAAAGAAAATACAATACCTTGGGGGTTTCTGTCCCCTTTTTGGAGGTGAATTGGAGTGGTTTGGCCATTTGTGTTCTGGCCTCATCATGCATAAGTTTTTCTGTTTTGGCCATTTGGCTTTTGGCCTCAACGTTCCTTAATCTTCTCAGGATGTCTGTCTCGCCATGTATTGGTGTCATGCATAAGTTTTTCTACTTTGGCCATTTGGCTTTTGGCTTTTGGCCTCAACGTTCCTTAATGAACCTGCATGGGATCCTGTCTAAATCTGCAGTGTTGAACCTCATGAACACATTAAATAAAATCATAAAAATTCAAATAAAACCAACATATGAAGAAATTTAATGTTTAGGCACAATATGACATGTATGAATGATTATACCCTTTTGATCATGGAGATCAAATCAATCTTACCCTTACTGGAAAATCAGTGGCCTGAATGCTTTTATGCCTTACTGGAAAATTAGGATCATGGAGATCAAGCCAGCCTTATCCTTACTGAAGAAGTAGTGAGGTATTGGTTTATAACTGTGATGGCTTTGTTTGTAGTGAGAGAGAGATTTGTAATAAGGATTTCAAGGTTTTAGGGTTCTTGAAAGAGTTTGATGTTCCAACAGTATTGTGGCAAGGTTTTTTCTCTCTTTTTCTCCTCTCTGGTTTGTGTGAAAAGAAGGTGTTTATATAATGGAAATTAGGGTAAAGAAAATGGACTTTGAATGTGCAATTGGGCCTCCCATATTCACTTGAATTCGTCACTTTCCAGGCTAAATCGCAGGGACTTAAGTGCATTTTTTGAAGTTGAAATGTGAAAACAAAATGTAGCCGACATCGAGAACTAACTCCTGTCCGAAAATCGACTCAATCGGATAAACGGTGAATTAGTTATGAATTTTTGAAGTTTCAGCTCAGACAAACTTATTTTGGGCTCCAATGTCGACTCTGACACGTTTTTCAATAAAAAACTGGTATTGATCGGTGCATAATTTGGTCTCGACTTTTGAAGAAAAGTTGTAGATCTATGAGTCAGTGACCTTGTGTAAAAATATGAGTCCAATCCGATAAAAATTGACCGAGTTATGAATTTTCGAAGTTTCGGCCCAGATGAAATAATATTCAGCATTCAGGATTTTCAGCGTGTCACGCACTCTGAGCAAAAAACGAAGGCCTTTTGAATACCGTTTGAACTTAATACCTTCTGTGAAAATGTAGCCAACTCAATTTGTAAAATTTTGGCGCCAGAACCAGCTCGATACGATGAAAATCGACCAAGTTATGATTTTTTGAACATGACGCAGATAAACTTCTGTCACAAATTTTCTGCACGAAAATACTTGATAAATCCACATTTTTGAAGACCTTCTGATTGAAATTGGCTTCTAGCCGTGAGAGATGAAAACGTAGATAATGTCAAGACGGAATTTTGTCCACCGGAACGGGTTCAAAACGAGTCACGATCTTCAAGTTATGAATTTTTTAGCGCGTAAAAACTGCACTTTCAGCACACTTTTTCACTATATTTCTTCAAGAAAACTCACACATTCAGATACCTTCTTTAAAGAATTGACTCTTGAGCCGAACCTGAATTTGAGAATACGTTATCAGAGATATCTTGGCGAAAGAATACCTGAATATGATGCGCCGGGTTGGACTTGTGAATTTTTCTTGAAATATTTTTTTGAGAAATATGGGAGGGCAAATTTTGGGGTACAACAGTTGCCCCTGTTCAATCTTCTTAGACCTGAGGATGCAGATTGGCGGACGTGCCTTTCGTAATCCGAGGGTAGAAGATGATTGAGCACTAGAGTGCCCAGAAATTTGCGCTCACATAGTAGAGGTGATGATGGGATGGGCTTATAGATGGCATTTGGAGATTGCTGGATAGGATGATGGGCTTATAGATGCCATCTGGATGCTGATCGCGTAAGAGGTTCCTTGGCGAGAACCTGCATACCTGCAAAACAGAAAATGAGTACCTGACACGTTGCAGGAGCTGATTTTTAGATGCTTGGTATAGATATGTCCTGACTGGTTGCAGGAGTTGAGTCTGGAGCTTCAAACGGCGATGAATGAACCAGGGATGGTTACTGCCTTAGCATGAATGGTAAGAGAATCTTGGACGATTACTACCCCAACAGGAACGCTGAGAGAATCTTGGGTGTCTTCTACTGATAGGTTATTTCCATGGACGGGTGGTCTATAACGATGAGTGTCTATAACAACGAGTGTCTATAACGACGAGTGTCTATAACAACGAGTGTCTATAACGACGAGTGTCTATAACGACGAGTGTCTATAACGACGAGTGTCTATAACGACGAGTGTCTATAACGACGAGTGTCTATCACGACGAGTGTCTATAACGACGAGTGTCTGTAACAACGAGTGTCTGTAACGACGAGTGTCTATAACGACGAGTGTCTATAACAACGAGTGTCTGTAACGACGAGTGTCTATAACGACGAGTGTCTATAACGACGAGTGTCTGTAACGACGAGTGTCTGTAACGACGAGTGTCTGTAACGACGAGTGTCTGTAACGACGAGTGTCTGTCACGACGAGTGTCTATCACGACGAGTGTCTATCACGACGAGTGTCTATCACGACGAGTGTCTATAACGACGAGTGTCTATAACGACGAGTGTCTATAACGACGAGTGTCTATAACGACGAGTGTCTATAACGACGAGTGTCTATAACGACGGGTGTCTATAACGACGGGTGTCTATAACGACGGGTGTCTATAACGACGGGTGTCTATAACGACGGGTGTCTATAACGACGGGTGTCTATAACGACGGGTGTCTATAACGACGGGTGTCTATAACGACGGGTGTCTATAACGACGGGTGTCTATAACGACGGGTGTCTATAACGACGGGTGTCTATAACGACGGGTGTCTATAACGACGGGTGTCTATAACGACGGGTGTCTATAACGACGGGTGTCTATAACGACGGGTGTCTATAACGACGGGTGTCTATAACGACGGGTGTCTATAACGACGGGTGTCTATAACGACGGGTGTCTATAACGACGGGTGTCTATAACGACGAGTGTCTATAACGACGAGTTGGATTAGAGAAATCTTTCGGCATTGATTTAACTGGATTTGTATTCTTTGACTGGGTTGGTCTCTTTTGACTGTATTCGTCTACATAGTTGATCTTTTAACTGTATCCTTCCTGAAAGGTAAAGGTCAGTCATGTGCAATACATGATATGGATCAAGCAATAATATTTTTTAACACATGAGATTGTATGATATGATGCGTATATGCATGTATCATGATGTATAACACTGTGATGTTTATGAATGTATCTGCGTCTAGGAAAATAGATCCTTGACGGATGTCAGGAAGTCAAATCCTGGGCTGATGTTGAAGAGTGAGATTCTTCGTTTCTGTTGGGGATGATGATTGCAAGAATACCGGTCGGAGAAGATAACTCCGTTGGGGAATAAACTTGGCGAATAAATTACTCTGCGGGGAGTGAACTCTGTGGGGAAAGAGAGGCACTTCGCTGAGGCTTGATGATAACTCCGCTGGGGATACCATTGTTGAGCTTTGTTGAGGGAATTGATGAACTCCGCTAGGGATACCGTTGATAAGTTATGTTGGGAGATTTGATGAACTCCGCTGGGGACAGGAAGACTTCGCCGGGGACGATCTTTCCGTGGCTTTTGGCTGAGGATAACCCAGTTATATCCTGGTAAGGAAATAACTCTTTGAATAAAGCCGGAAGACGCGTTCGTGCTCTGCAAGGATAAGCTTCCAGAATCTACTGGGGATAAGCTTACTGCTTAGGGAGATGGATTCCAACTTTCCTGGGGGAGCTGGATTGGACTCTCTTGGGGAAGTTTTGAATTGTACCGGGGAAATGACACCAATGAATGTCTGGTATACCGCCGTGGAACAATCTTTAGGTCAAGACTGCCGGGGATGCTTGTTAAGAATATATATGCTGCTGGGGAATGTTGAGATCTGCTGGAGGATATCCAACTCCTTAAGTTTGGCTGTAACTTTTTTCGGGGAGAGTGTATTGACCTGCTGGCTCACTCTGGGGAATTAGGATATCTGGTTATGTTCTTCAGCTGAACTCACCTTGGTACTTTGGCGGATGGAGCCATTAGATCGCTTAGACCACTCATCATTGCCCCTGTTTCTGTTGGAGAAGAAGGTACCTGTGAAGGTGTTTGACGACCGCCGTTTGACAAATCTTCTTCTGGTAGGCAAGTGACAGGATGACAGGACATAGTCGTACGCTTTAATCCCTAACTTTTGCCTGGACCGCCCTTTCGGGTTTTCAGTCCACCGGGATACCCATTTTTGCCCAAGCCGCCTTTTCAGGTTTTCGACTTGCCGGGTGTTCAGATTTTTTCATTTCATCCCTTCATTTTGCCCGAACCCTTTTGGTTCGCCGGGAAGCCCTTATTTTTGCCTAGGTATGTCAACCTAGCGGGTCTTTGATTGTGCGTAGTATTTTTTCGACTATGTCCATGCTCTCAGAATGTAGGGAGTTTCCCCTGTTAGAAGTGCTTTGTTGTCATACCACCCGAAGATCTTCGTTTGATCGTCCAATGTCCCAAGTGACTCAGGCGGAGATTTGCCCCAGGCTATTAGGCGTTTTGAGAGATTCTCTAAATTGACTTAACTGCCCCAGATGATGGACAATGATCATGTCGTGCCCCTTGATTGGAAGTGCTTTTGTTCACTAGGTATTCATCGTGCGAATTTCCCTGTTGTTCAAACAAAAAGTCATATGCAAACAAAGTTATGTTAAAAATGCAAAGCTTATGTCTGTCTTGAAGATTTTGAAAATGCATGCTTTTCATAAAACAAGTGATTGTTTGTAAAACGTGATGTCAACTCCTTCTTTATAGTAAGCCTTAAGGAGTCAGGATACCTTTCGTCACAGTATGCTTTCGAACTAACCCATGCTTCAGCTAGGACTTTTAAGGGTTATAACGTGGCCTGGTTCACGGTTTAAGAAACAAAGGATAAAGGCTCAAATTATTTGTACCCACCCGCTCTTCGTGATGTTCTCCAAACCTAAACTCAGTTGATCATACGTTAGACCTTGTTTGAGTCTTTGCTCTTATTTTCCGGTGATGATTCGGATGTTGACAATTTATTTTGGATAGGCAGTCATTCCTTTTTTGTTGAGGGTTTGTAAGACCTCTTTCTTGTCTGATTTTTGTTATCCATTTCTTTTTTTGCCTGAACTGTTTCCTTTTTTGGAATTACAGTCAGCGGGATGCCCCAGTTTCGTAAGTCTCCTTCATGGGTTTTGACTTAATGGGTTTTTTTATTTTTTGAGAGAATGACTGCCTTTCTTTATTGATTATTCGGAACCATCACTGTCTTCTTTTTTGTAAGGACCTCTTTGGTGCCATTCGTTCTGCACTTGGATCAACTGAGGGAACTACCCTGCCCCAGGTTATGATTAAGGGTTTTAAATTTCGAAAAGAAAAACTCCTACTTCTTTGGCTCAGAGGGGTTGACGAGGGATTATCATCCTTATAACTCCAGTGTTTAGGGATTGAAACAATGCCTGTGCCTCATCAGCGGGGTCTGTTCAAAAACATACTGTAAAGATCGTGGTATCGTTTTCTTCATCCTCCCTCAAGAGGCTTAGCATTATTAACCAAGAGTTGATCATCAGAAAAAATATGAAAATAATTTGCATTTAGTGAATACGAATATATTGTTTCAGAACAGACATATGCGATGCATTAATGAAATAACAATGTTTAACATGAGTAAATGTTCGAACAAAAGAGAATTGCAACTTGAACATTCGAATGAACAAAAATTTCTCACTCCTAGCCATGTTTTGGCAAGGGAGCAGTGATCACATGGGGAGTCTTGGGTACTTTAAACTGAATCTCTCCAGCGTCGATCATGTCTTGAATCTTGTTTTTGAGAGGCCAGTAGTTGTCCGTAGTATGCTCCGGGCTATCAGAATGGTATGCGCACCTATCGTTGGGATGATAGTTAGGAGCAGAAGTGTTTGGATTCCGGAGAGGAGCCCTTAAGGTGATCAGCCATGCCTTCAACATTTGTTGTAGTGCTTGATCCAGCGACATGTTGATCTTGGTGAACTGCCTTTTAGGCTTGTCTGGTTTGCTCTGATCAGCACGTTGTTCTGGGCGAGGTCGTTGTTGGACCTGTGAAGTAATAGAAGCTTTGAGAGGCCCAAACCTTTGATTTCTTGGAAGTTGATTAATGACTGGGTCCCTGACTTGGGCTGGTTGCTTCATGTCTTGATGAAGCTGACTGATCATGGCCCTCAGCTCTCCTTGCTCCTGAGCTAAACCTTAAATGAGGGCCCTTTGCCCCAGCATCTGGGTTTTCAATGTGTCTACCTCAGCTTGTAGACGTTTCAGCTGTTCGTCCTTGTCATCTTCAGGACTCTTTCTGATCAGATTCCCCATGAGGAGTGTCCTTAGCTCCTCCTTCCCCTTGGATAGATTCATGAGGATTTCCCCGAACTGGGTCTCTTGAGCATGAGGTCCCTGGTTATCTTGTTGGGAAGCCATTGCTGAAATAAACAACGCAGATGGTAAGTGTCCTGCAAAAGGGATACCTGTAATGCAAAGATGTGTATGACATGCATGCAAGGTTTTCAAGGACCTCGCGGGATAAACAAGAAAATTGTTAGAAATAGGTAGCTTGATTGAAGGAACTTCATGTTTGCTGAGAGTCCTTCTTCAAGGGTCAAAGGCTCACCATATCCAGTGGGTCATAGCCCCTGACCACTTTGGCTAGAGGAAAATAAATCCTCTTTGCCCCTTGCTGGGGTAGTTGATTCACCATGACCTGCATCACAAGCCCCTTGAGATCCTTGAAATGGATTAGGATGTATGCAATGGTATGATGTCATGATGCATGGGGTAATATGAATAAACCCTGTTATGAGCCCTTATTAAGGACTATAAACAAAACCTGCAAGTAAACTTAGTAAACCTGTCATGAGTCCCAGTTAAGGACTAAAAACAAAACCTGCAAGAAACTTAGTAAGCCCTGTCATGGGTCCCAGTTAAGGGCTATAAACAAAACCTGCGAGAAACTCGGTAGACCTTGTTATGAGTCCTAATTAAGGACTACAAACAAAACCTGCAAGAAGCTCAAGTGTCAGACAACAAGCATGCAAATAGTCAAGTACGAAGGTACACAAGTCACACAAGAGAAACCCTTAGAGTTTAGGCCAGCATGGGGTATGGGTATTACCCTCTTGAAGTTGGTGGGCTCAACCTGTCCTATTAGAAGTAACCGGGTTCTAAGGGTCCCAATATCACGGGATTGCTTTCATTGTTCATCATTTCGATTTAGCCACTGAACTGGCGACCGAAATATTCCAGGAAAGCAACCCTCAATTGAGTGTAGTATCGAGTATCAACCAACCTCGGACTGCACCAAAGTCAGTTATCTCACTACCCTAAAGAGGCCAAGATAGTTCAATTAAGGTTCCTAAGGTCTGTTGATGCTTCATGACACCACGCGGAGGCCCCGTACTCTCCTTGACTGAACTCAAGGGTTACCGGTACACACCAAAGTGCCACATCAACGTAGCAGACTGTTTCAACCATGTCGGTATACCCCGCACAGTTCCCTCACAGCCTTGTTGCTACTTTCTAAGAAAGGTATCCCCAGATCTGGGTTAGGATCTATAGAACTCCCAAGCAACCCACAATTTAAAGCAAGCAAAGAAAACAATTGAAAACACAATGATCTTAATCCTAAGGTACACCTCACTTTAAGTTTTATCCCCAGCAGAGTCGCCAGTTCTGTGATCGGTGGATCTGGAACTGACTGTTTAACGCTGGTTCGCGAAATGTCGCGGAAGCAAGAGTCGCCACCGTCTTTTATTTTCTCCAAATGGAAAGGACAAAAGCACAGAAAAATTCCTTAAAGAGATTGCTCTCGGTTCGGGAGGTAGGTTATAGAAAGGGAAGGTGTTAGCACCCTTTCTATCCATGGTTATCCATGGGCTCTTAGATACTTGCTCATTGTGTTTTCAAAAATGGTTTGTTTGCTTTTCAACTGTGGGTTTTAAAAAGTTTCTTTGAAAATTCCAGTTCGACTCTTGTATCGGTCCTCAAGAGTGTTTGAAAAAATGCTTTCGAAAGCTTTTTGAAAATGTGTTGGTGTGAAAAGTATTTTTGAATTTTTGTTTTGAAATTTAGAGCAAGTATCTACAAGAACCTACCCTAAGGAATTCGTCTGTGTAAATGTCCTTTAAAGTAGTGCTATCCCACCATTGAGAGGTAGGTAGCACCACCGTTGGAGGTGTTCGGGTCAATTCGAGGTTCGGGACATGGTGATCACCAGAGCAATAGGAAGACACCTTAGAAGCTACCCTCATGCCAGGTTCCCGGATCATGAGGACTTACTAAGACATCCTCTACTCGACGATCACCTTTCGAGGCAAGGCAACAGTGAGGCGTACCCTAGGGGTGGTGTGTGATTTGTGTGTCGTTTTCAGATTTTTTGTCTTTTGTCATGTCATGGGTGATCTACGCTTTTGTTTTTATTTTGTCATTCATTCTTGCATGCCATTATTAACAGTTAAAAAGTGCGAAAATTAAAGTTCCTAAACTATTACAAAGGCGCGGGTCCACATAGCCAAATTTAATCCAGGACCCGATTTGACATAAAATAAAGTAAAGTGCGAGAAATATAAATGTCCGAATTACATGGCTTTGGGAGAATTACATTAATATTATAAGAAATAAAATAAAATGCGCGAATTGGAATTAAAATTGGAAGCGAAGGCGTTGGACCCTTTTTAATGAAATTAAATTAAATGATTAAACTAATGAAATTAAAGAGAAAAAAGAAATTATTAT
Organism: Vicia faba; assembly: GCA_948472305.1. Taxonomy (NCBI): domain Eukaryota; kingdom Viridiplantae; phylum Streptophyta; class Magnoliopsida; order Fabales; family Fabaceae; genus Vicia; species Vicia faba. The sequence continues at coordinate 331,924,091 of OX451739.1, read as the reverse complement.
TTTTTTTGAGTTTTTGGTATTTATGTTTTTTATGTATTTTTATGAGAAAGATTAAATGAAATTAAAATATTAACCCTAATTCTATTTTTTTTTTTATTAAGAAAAACATGTTAAAATTAAACCTAAAATTAATCTAATTATTTACATGCAATTTTGATTTATAAAAATAAATAATTAATTATTAGTGAAATTTATTTACAAAAAACATTAATTAAATAAATATATTTTGATTTTTATGACTTTTCTGTTTTTTACTATTTTTTATATTTTATGAAAATAAGTTAAATTAAAGGAATTAATTAAAAAAAAGAAATAATTGAAATAAATAAAATAAGGAAAAGAAAGAAAATACAATACCTTGGGGGTTTCTGTCCCCTTTTTGGAGGTGAATTGGAGTGGTTTGGCCATTTGTGTTCTGGCCTCATCATGCATAAGTTTTTCTGTTTTGGCCATTTGGCTTTTGGCCTCAACGTTCCTTAATCTTCTCAGGATGTCTGTCTCGCCATGTATTGGTGTCATGCATAAGTTTTTCTACTTTGGCCATTTGGCTTTTGGCTTTTGGCCTCAACGTTCCTTAATGAACCTGCATGGGATCCTGTCTAAATCTGCAGTGTTGAACCTCATGAACACATTAAATAAAATCATAAAAATTCAAATAAAACCAACATATGAAGAAATTTAATGTTTAGGCACAATATGACATGTATGAATGATTATACCCTTTTGATCATGGAGATCAAATCAATCTTACCCTTACTGGAAAATCAGTGGCCTGAATGCTTTTATGCCTTACTGGAAAATTAGGATCATGGAGATCAAGCCAGCCTTATCCTTACTGAAGAAGTAGTGAGGTATTGGTTTATAACTGTGATGGCTTTGTTTGTAGTGAGAGAGAGATTTGTAATAAGGATTTCAAGGTTTTAGGGTTCTTGAAAGAGTTTGATGTTCCAACAGTATTGTGGCAAGGTTTTTTCTCTCTTTTTCTCCTCTCTGGTTTGTGTGAAAAGAAGGTGTTTATATAATGGAAATTAGGGTAAAGAAAATGGACTTTGAATGTGCAATTGGGCCTCCCATATTCACTTGAATTCGTCACTTTCCAGGCTAAATCGCAGGGACTTAAGTGCATTTTTTGAAGTTGAAATGTGAAAACAAAATGTAGCCGACATCGAGAACTAACTCCTGTCCGAAAATCGACTCAATCGGATAAACGGTGAATTAGTTATGAATTTTTGAAGTTTCAGCTCAGACAAACTTATTTTGGGCTCCAATGTCGACTCTGACACGTTTTTCAATAAAAAACTGGTATTGATCGGTGCATAATTTGGTCTCGACTTTTGAAGAAAAGTTGTAGATCTATGAGTCAGTGACCTTGTGTAAAAATATGAGTCCAATCCGATAAAAATTGACCGAGTTATGAATTTTCGAAGTTTCGGCCCAGATGAAATAATATTCAGCATTTAGGATTTTCAGCGTGTCACGCACTCTGAGCAAAAAACGAAGGCCTTTTGAATACCGTTTGAACTTAATACCTTCTGTGAAAATGTAGCCAACTCAATTTGTAAAATGTTGGCGCCAGAACCAGCTCGATACGATGAAAATCGACCAAGTTATGATTTTTTGAACATGACGCAGATAAACTTCTGTCACAAATTTTCTGCACGAAAATACTTGATAAATCCACATTTTTGAAGACCTTCTGATTGAAATTGGCTTCTAGCCGTGAGAGATGAAAACGTAGATAATGTCAAGACGGAATTTTGTCCACCGGAACGGGTTCAAAACGAGTCACGATCTTCAAGTTATGAATTTTTTAGCGCGTAAAAACTGCACTTTCAGCACACTTTTTCACTATATTTCTTCAAGAAAACTCACACATTCAGATACCTTCTTTAAAGAATTGACTCTTGAGCCGAACCTGAATTTGAGAATACGTTATCAGAGATATCTTGGCGAAAGAATACCTGAATATGATGCGCCGGGTTGGACTTGTGAATTTTTCTTGAAATATTTTTTTGAGAAATATGGGAGGGCAAATTTTGGGGTACAACAGTTGCCCCTGTTCAATCTTCTTAGACCTGAGGATGCAGATTGGCGGACGTGCCTTTCGTAATCCGAGGGTAGAAGATGATTGAGCACTAGAGTGCCCAGAAATTTGCGCTCACATAGTAGTGGTGATGATGGGATGGGCTTATAGATGGCATTTGGAGATTGCTGGATAGGATGATGGGCTTATAGATGCCATCTGGATGCTGATCGCGTAAGAGGTTCCTTGGCGAGAACCTGCATACCTGCAAAACAGAAAATGAGTACCTGACACGTTGCAGGAGCTGATTTTTAGATGCTTGGTATAGATATGTCCTGACTGGTTGCAGGAGTTGAGTCTGGAGCTTCAAACGGCGATGAATGAACCAGGGATGGTTACTGCCTTAGCATGAATGGTAAGAGAATCTTGGACGATTACTACCCCAACAGGAACGCTGAGAGAATCTTGGGTGTCTTCTACTGATAGGTTATTTCCATGGACGGGTGGTCTATAACGATGAGTGTCTATAACAACGAGTGTCTATAACGACGAGTGTCTATAACAACGAGTGTCTATAACGACGAGTGTCTATAACGACGAGTGTCTATAACGACGAGTGTCTATAACGACGAGTGTCTATAACGACGAGTGTCTATCACGACGAGTGTCTATAACGACGAGTGTCTGTAACAACGAGTGTCTGTAACGACGAGTGTCTATAACGACGAGTGTCTATAACAACGAGTGTCTGTAACGACGAGTGTCTATAACGACGAGTGTCTATAACGACGAGTGTCTGTAACGACGAGTGTCTGTAACGACGAGTGTCTGTAATGACGAGTGTCTGTCACGACGAGTGTCTATCACGACGAGTGTCTATCACGACGAGTGTCTATCACGACGAGTGTCTATAACGACGAGTGTCTATAACGACGAGTGTCTATAACGACGAGTGTCTATAACGACGAGTGTCTATAACGACGAGTGTCTATAACGACGAGTGTCTATAACGACGAGTGTCTATAACGACGGGTGTCTATAACGACGGGTGTCTATAACGACGGGTGTCTATAACGACGGGTGTCTATAACGACGGGTGTCTATAACGACGAGTGTCTATAACGACGGGTGTCTATAACGACGGGTGTCTATAACGACGGGTGTCTATAACGACGGGTGTCTATAACGACGGGTGTCTATAACGACGGGTGTCTATAACGACGGGTGTCTATAACGACGGGTGTCTATAACGACGGGTGTCTATAACGACGGGTGTCTATAACGACGGGTGTCTATAACGACGGGTGTCTATAACGACGGGTGTCTATAACGACGGGTGTCTATAACGACGGGTGTCTATAACGACGAGTTGGATTAGAGAAATCTTTCGGCATTGATTTAACTGGATTTGTATTCTTTGACTGGGTTGGTCTCTTTTGACTGTATTCGTCTACATAGTTGATCTTTTAACTGTATCCTTCCTGAAAGGTAAAGGTCAGTCATGTGCAATACATGATATGGATCAAGCAATAATATTTTTTAACACATGAGATTGTATGATATGATGCGTATATGCATGTATCATGATGTATAACACTGTGATGTTTATGAATGTATCTGCGTCTAGGAAAATAGATCCTTGACGGATGTCAGGAAGTCAAATCCTGGGCTGATGTTGAAGAGTGAGATTCTTCGTTTCTGTTGGGGATGATGATTGCAAGAATACCGGTCGGAGAAGATAACTCCGTTGGGGAATAAACTTGGCGAATAAATTACTCTGCGGGGAGTGAACTCTGTGGGGAAAGAGAGGCACTTCGCTGAGGCTTGATGATAACTCCGCTGGGGATACCATTGTTGAGCTTTGTTGAGGGAATTGATGAACTCCGCTAGGGATACCGTTGATAAGTTATGTTGGGAGATTTGATGAACTCCGCTGGGGACAGGAAGACTTCGCCGGGGACGATCTTTCCGTGGCTTTTGGCTGAGGATAACCCAGTTATATCCTGGTAAGGAAATAACTCTTTGAATAAAGCCGGAAGACGCGTTCGTGCTCTGCAAGGATAAGCTTCCAGAATCTACTGGGGATAAGCTTACTGCTTAGGGAGATGGATTCCAACTTTCCTGGGGGAGCTGGATTGGACTCTCTTGGGGAAGTTTTGAATTGTACCGGGGAAATGACACCAATGAATGTCTGGTATACCGCCGTGGAACAATCTTTAGGTCAAGACTGCCGGGGATGCTTGTTAAGAATATATATGCTGCTGGGGAATGTTGAGATCTGCTGGAGGATATCCAACTCCTTAAGTTTGGCTGTAACTTTTTTCGGGGAGAGTGTATTGACCTGCTGGCTCACTCTGGGGAATTAGGATATCTGGTTATGTTCTTCAGCTGAACTCACCTTGGTACTTTGGCGGATGGAGCCATTAGATCGCTTAGACCACTCATCATTGCCCCTGTTTCTGTTGGAGAAGAAGGTACCTGTGAAGGTGTTTGACGACCGCCGTTTGACAAATCTTCTTCTGGTAGGCAAGTGACAGGATGACAGGACATAGTCGTACGCTTTAATCCCTAACTTTTGCCTGGACCGCCCTTTCGGGTTTTCAGTCCACCGGGATACCCATTTTTGCCCAAGCCGCCTTTTCAGGTTTTCGACTTGCCGGGTGTTCAGATTTTTTCATTTCATCCCTTCATTTTGCCCGAACCCTTTTGGTTCGCCGGGAAGCCCTTATTTTTGCCTAGGTATGTCAACCTAGCGGGTCTTTGATTGTGCGTAGTATTTTTTCGACTATGTCCATGCTCTCAGAATGTAGGGAGTTTCCCCTGTTAGAAGTGCTTTGTTGTCATACCACCCGAAGATCTTCGTTTGATCGTCCAATGTCCCAAGTGACTCATGCGGAGATTTGCCCCAGGCTATTAGGCGTTTTGAGAGATTCTCTGAATTGACTTAACTGCCCCAGATGATGGACAATGATCATGTCGTGCCCCTTGATTGGAAGTGCTTTTGTTCACTAGGTATTCATCGTGCGAATTTCCCTGCTGTTCAAACAAAAAGTCATATGCAAACAAAGTTATGTTAAAAATGCAAAGCTTATGTCTGTCTTGAAGATTTTGAAAATGCATGCTTTTCATAAAACAAGTGATTGTTTGTAAAACGTGATGTCAACTCCTTCTTTATAGTAAGCCTTAAGGAGTCAGGATACCTTTCGTCACAGTATGCTTTCGAACTAACCCATGCTTCAGCTAGGACTTTTAAGGGTTATAACGTGGCCTGGTTCACGGTTTAAGAAACAAAGGATAAAGGCTCAAATTATTTGTACCCACCCGCTCTTCGTGATGTTCTCCAAACCTAAACTCAGTTGATCATACGTTAGACCTTGTTTGAGTCTTTGCTCTTATTTTCCGGTGATGATTCGGATGTTGACAATTTATTTTGGATAGGCAGTCATTCCTTTTTTGTTGAGGGTTTGTAAGACCTCTTTCTTGTCTGATTTTTGTTATCCATTTCTTTTTTTGCCTGAACTGTTTCCTTTTTTGGAATTACAGTCAGCGGGATGCCCCAGTTTCGTAAGTCTCCTTCATGGGTTTTGACTTAATGGGTTTTTTTATTTTTTGAGAGAATGACTGCCTTTCTTTATTGATTATTCGGAACCATCACTGTCTTCTTTTTTGTAAGGACCTCTTTGGTGCCATTCGTTCTGCACTTGGATCAACTGAGGGAACTACCCTGCCCCAGGTTATGATTAAGGGTTTTAAATTTCGAAAAGAAAAACTCCTACTTCTTTGGCTCAGAGGGGTTGACGAGGGATTATCATCCTTATAACTCCAGTGTTTAGGGATTGAAACAATGCCTGTGCCTCATCAGCGGGGTCTGTTCAAAAACATACTGTAAAGATCGTGGTATCGTTTTCTTCATCCTCCCTCAAGAGGCTTAGCATTATTAACCAAGAGTTGATCATCAGAAAAAATATGAAAATAATTTGCATTTAGTGAATACGAATATATTGTTTCAGAACAGACATATGCGATGCATTAATGAAATAACAATGTTTAACATGAGTAAATGTTCGAACAAAAGAGAATTGCAACTTGAACATTCGAATGAACAAAAATTTCTCACTCCTAGCCATGTTTTGGCAAGGGAGCAGTGATCACATGGGGAGTCTTGGGTACTTTAAACTGAATCTCTCCAGCGTCGATCATGTCTTGAATCTTGTTTTTGAGAGGCCAGTAGTTGTCCGTAGTATGCTCCGGGCTATCAGAATGGTATGCGCACCTATCGTTAGGATGATAGTTAGGAGCAGAAGTGTTTGGATTCCGGAGAGGAGCCCTTAAGGTGATCAGCCATGCCTTCAACATTTGTTGTAGTGCTTGATCCAGCGACATGTTGATCTTGGTGAACTGCCTTTTAGGCTTGTCTGGTTTGCTCTGATCAGCACGTTGTTCTGGGCGAGGTCGTTGTTGGACCTGTGAAGTAATAGAAGCTTTGAGAGGCCCAAACCTTTGATTTCTTGGAAGTTGATTAATGACTGGGTCCCTGACTTGGGCTGGTTGCTTCATGTCTTGATGAAGCTGACTGATCATGGCCCTCAGCTCTCCTTGCTCCTGAGCTAAACCTTAAATGAGGGCCCTTTGCCCCAGCATCTGGGTTTTCAATGTGTCTACCTCAGCTTGTAGACGTTTCAGCTGTTCGTCCTTGTCATCTTCAGGACTCTTTCTGATCAGATTCCCCATGAGGAGTGTCCTTAGCTCCTCCTTCCCCTTGGATAGATTCATGAGGATTTCCCCGAACTGGGTCTCTTGAGCATGAGGTCCCTGGTTATCTTGTTGGGAAGCCATTGCTGAAATAAACAACGCAGATGGTAAGTGTCCTGCAAAAGGGATACCTGTAATGCAAAGATGTGTATGACATGCACGAAAATACTTTGATAAATCCACATTTTTGAAGACCTTCTGATCGAAATTGGCTTCCAGCCGTGAGAGATGAAAACGTAGATAATGTCAAGACGGAATTTTGGCCACCGGAACGGGTTCAAAACGAGTCACGATCTTCAAGTTATGAATTTTTTAGCGCGTAAAAACTGCACTTTCAGCACACTTTTTCACTATATTTCTTCAAGAAAACTCACACATTCGGATACCTTCTTTAAAGAATTGACTCTTGAGCCGAACCTGAATTTGAGAATACGTTATCAGAGATATCTTGGCGAAAGAATACCTGAATATGATGCGCCGTGTTGGACTTGTGAATTTTTCTTGAAATATTTTTTTGAGAAATATGGGAGGGCAAATTTTGGGGTACAACACCATCCATCAAACTTGAAATTTTTGTTAAGAAACTCAAAACTGAAAACCCTTTTGCAGGCTGATTCAAGGCATAATAGTGGTTCAAACATCTTCCTGGGGGTTCACTGAACGATTTCCAATCAATATCATTCATCAAAACTCAAAGAACTGGTAACACGAACCGGACCTGTGCATAAAAAATTCCATAATCTTGCATCTCGATTCATACACTTTTAATAATTTTTGATGCTTGATTCATAATCCTCATGCAATTCTGAAGCTAACCCAATGATTCAATTATGTTTTTATGCGTTGTGTGCCAATATACCATTGTTGCTTTTTAGGGTTTGCAGAGTTTCGAATTAGGGGTTTTCAAATAGCGTAAAATTAAGACCTAACAATGCCATGAACAAAGTCAGCAGGTTGGGACGAAAAGATTGAGACTATCGCGCCAAATTTCTGAGTGTCACAGGCCTAATCGCTATTATTGAAATCAGCATATTTTGAGGGGGTTTAAAACCCCCGTTAAATGTTTGTTAAATTTGTTTCAGGAAATCCAACGAAGAAGATGACCTCGTGGCGTTGTTGGATTGGTTCTTTTAAAATTTCGCGCTAGAAAGCACTAACGCGTGTTGTTGTTTTTATTATATTTGTTTGTCCTTTAATATACAAAGTGCGCGTCTAGAACAACTGGCAAGGCGTGTGTGTGTTAACGTCTAAGACCTGGGTTCGAGCCCCAGGTCTTCATTACCTTCCATATTATTTTTCAATTAACAATCACATGCAGGTTAACGTTGTTGTTCCATGATACACCTTCATAATCAAGCGTGCCACGTCCATCTCAGGATCAATCAGAAGGCCATGGATTGGGGAACACCATGCACCCTGGTCAACACGTGTACACGCGTCCTGAAAAGTCAAAAGGGCCAGCAAGATTAATGGGCCTGAATTTCTAAAGAATCACCTCCTATTTGGGGTCTGAACCCCCTAGGTTTGCTATGTTTTTTTATTTATTTATTAATTCTATGTTCTTTTAACTATTATTTGTTAGTTAATTAATTATTTTCACAAAATACAGAACATCATAAAAAATCAGAAAAGAGTTAAAATAATAAATATTTTTATTTCTAGTATTTTCATAAATAAATTTGCATGTAATTAAATTTAGTGTAAATTAGGTTTTAATTTTAATACTTTTCATGACAAAAATCTAAAAATGTAGAAATAGGGTTTAATTAATAATTTTTCATCCTTTTATTTTTCTTTCAAATATTTAATATTATTTATTTTATAATCAAATTTGCATATAAAAATTAGGATTAATTTTAGGTTAAAGAACTTCAATATTTTTAATAAATTAAAAGCCATAGAATTAGGGTTTGCATCTTATTTTAATTTTAATTAATTCTCTTTTTTTTCATATCAAATCCTAAGATACTAAAAATACCAAAAAAACAAGTTCTTTCTTTCTTTTTAATTAATTAATTCCATGTAATTTTAATTTTGCAAAAAGGGTCCAACGCCCTCGTTTCGATTTAATTATTAATTCGCATATTATTTTATTCCGTTTAAATATTCATGTATCTCTCCCGAAGCCATGTATTTAATTACTCGCACTTTTAATTCTTTATTTACTTTGTTTATTTATTTTCTGTCAAATCGGGTTCGAGAAACTTTTGGCGATGTGGACCCGCGCCTTTTGTAATAGCTTAGAATTTACTTTTTCCGTAATATTTTTAACTGTTAACAAATGGCATGCAAGAATGAATGGACAAAAATAAAAACAAGCGTAGAACACCAATGACATGACAAGATAAATGCAAATGAAAACGACACACAAATCGCACACACCACCCCTAGGGTACGCCTCACTGTTGCCTTGCCTCGAAAGGTGATCGTCGAGTAGAGGATGTCTTAGTAAGTCCTCATGATCCGGGAACCTGGCATGAGGGTAGCTTCTAAGGTGTCTTCCCATTGCTCTGGTGATCACCATGTCCCGAACCTCGAATTGACCCGAACACCTCCAACGGTGGTGCTACCTATCTCTCAATGGTGGGATGGCACTACTTTAAAGGAAATTTACACAGACGAATTCCTTAGGGTAGGTAGACAACTCTAGATACTTGCTCATACTTCAAAACAAATCAAAAATACTTTTCACACCGACACATTTTCAAAAAGCTTTCGAAAGCATTTTTCAAACACTCTTGAGGACCGATACAAGAGTCGAACTGAAATTTTCAAAGAAACTTTTTAAAACCCACAGTTGAAAAGCAAACAAACCATTTTTGAAAACACAAATGAGCAAGTATCTAAGAGCCCATGGATAACCATGGATAGAAAGGGTGCTAACACCTTCCCTTTCTATAACCTACCTCCCGAACCGAGAGCAATCTCTTTAAGGAATTTTTCTGTGCTTTTGTCCTTTCCATTTGGAGAAAATAAAAGACGGTGGCGACTCTTGCTTCCGTGACATTTCGCGAACCAGCGTTAAACAGTCAGTTCCAGATCCACCGATCACAGAACTGGCGACTCTGCTGGGGACACAAACTTAAAGTGAGGTGTACCTTAGGGCCAGTTCATAACTGTGTTTTCAAATGTATTGATTTGCTTGCTTTACTATTGTGGGTTGCATCGGAGTTACATAGATCCTAACCCGGATCTGGGGATACCCTGTTTAGGTAGCATAAGCTGTGAGGGACCTGTCCGGCGTAGACCGACACAGGTGAAGCAGTGGCTACGTTGGTGTGGCACCTTGGTTTGTACCGATATCCCTTGTGTCGCAACGAGGAGAATATGGGTCTTCTAAGGAGTCATTAAGCACCAACAACCTTAGAACCTTAATTGACACAACTTGGCCTTTAGAATTGTAGCAGTATGCTACGCCCATTGAGGCTAAACTCTCGTGATGGTTCTGGCCGCAAGAAAAGATTGCGATGCTGGAGTTATGACCGATTGAGGGTAGTCAATGATATTGGGATCCTCTAAGAACCCGGTTACTTTTGATTAGGACAGGTATGAACCAACAAACTGAAACAGGGTAGTACCTAGACCTCATGCTGGCCTAAACTTTAGGGGCTTGCCTTGTGTAACTTGTGTGCCTTACCATGTTTGCCTCTGTATATATATGTGGTGTGCTTTATCATAACATCATAGCATCATGAGCATTGCATGCATCCTGCATAAGGACTGACCATTTCAAAGACAAGAGGGTTTCACCTTTGCTCTGTTTTGTAGGACATTATGATGCATGTGCGAAGGAATACTATCCGGTTCAACTTTGTTCGTTCACCTGAGTTGCTTGATGAGTTGGTTAGCAGAATTCCAAATACCACTTCCTTCATTCAGAGGCATGGTTCTCTTCTCAGTTTAGTCACTGCCAAGCGGGATCAACAGTTGATGAGTGTTCTGACCCAGTTCTATGACCCTCTGTACCAGTGCTTCACCTTTCAAGACTTCCAGCTGGTCCCTACCCTGGAAGAGTTCTCTGATTTGCTTGGTATCCCTATCTTGGATCAGACTCCCTTTACTGGTTGGGAAAAGACCCTCAGACTTGAGGATGTTGTTGCAGCTCTTCCCCTGACACATCAAGAGGTAACGGACAACTGGGTAACTAGAAGCGGAGTTAAGGGTTTCTTGGCCAAGTTTCTGATTGGTAAAGCTAACAGTTTCTGGAGTGACCTGGACTTTAGGGCATATGAAGACATCTTGGCTCTCCTAATCTATGGGTTAGTCCTGTTTCCTAATCCTGACAACTTCATCAATGTCACTGCCATAAGGGTCTTTATGTCTCAGAATCCTGTGCCCACTCTCTTGGGTGACATCTTGCAACAACTTCATGCCCGTACTACCCGAAGACGAGGAACCCTATGGTGTTGTATCCCTTTGTTGGTGAGGTGGTTTATTTTGCACCTCCCTAAGTTCGTACTGAAGAATCAAGAAGGAAGAGGTTGGGCTCATAGGTTAATGTCTCTCACCGATAAAGACATCATTTGGACTTGCAGAGGTTTGGATGAGATAGCTATTATTGATCGATGCGGGGAATACCCTAATGTTCCTCTGATTGGTACCCAAGGAGGGATCTCTTACAATCCATGTCTAGCGCTCCGTCAGTTTGGAAGAGCAAGAAGAGCATGTCCCCATGAGATGTTAGTGCCTCACATCAGTTTTGAATTTCAGGTGGATAGTGACGAGCTACGTCGTAGGTTCATCAAGGCTTGGGACAAGGTTCATAAAGCTGACCCACAGGAGTTAGGGCCAAAGACTTCTTTACCTATGGAAGCCTACTACAAATGGGTTCGCATCCGTGCTCAGAAGTTAGGTATGCCGTATGAAGCTGTCAGACCCGTCATTCTTGAGTGTCCTGACAAAGATGGTGTTCCTCCAACTGTCCTTCCTCCTCAGATACCTACTGATTATGAGACATTGAAGAGATCTTGGCCGCAACTGCGAGAAGAGCGGGATTCTTACCGGGAAAAGTTCAACGAGCAGGAATCAAAGATCCAGAAGCTGACAAAGCAGTTGGAGAATAAGAGAGCTCTGAATGCCTACATCCGTACTGAGAAGAGGAGACCATGGGATCAATAAGGAGCTCCAGATGTGCTTTTACAGTTTTATTTCCTTTTCAGTATTTCCTTTCATGTAACGCCTAAGGGCAACCTGTTGAATAATTTCTGTTTCAAAGTTAAATCTAATGAAGTGTGTTCCTTTTTGTTTACAAAGTTGATTCCCGATTGTCTTTGAAAACATAATTCATACGCATTTCATACATCATGTGCATAACAGGTTTTTCCTCTTTTCAGGTTGCTTACAGTTCTTCGCTGTTTATTTCAGCATCATGAATCCCGACTCGTCATCAACTGAGACATCCATCAAGGCTCTTCAGGCGCAGAATGCGCAGTTTCAGGAATTAATCAAGGGTTTGGCTCAAGGCCAAGAAGAGCTGAAGGCTATGCTCCTGAAAAAGGAGAAGAAGAAGAAGAGAAGAACTGTTCTGTTCAACTCGGGGCGAAGGTTTGGTAATGCTCTGCAGCAGGAAGAGGCTGGTTCTTCTGTTGGCAAGAGTGATCCTCAGGCAGAAGCAAGGGTTCCTAGTCCGGTAGTCTCCGACAACGAGACTGATTTTGATGAAGAACAGTATCCTCCTGCAGAAGACCGTTACAAGCAACTGGAGGACAGGTTGAAGGCTATGGAAATACAACAAGTACCCGGGCTGGATTTCGGAGATTTGGGTTTGTCTACTGGTGTGATTATCCCTCACAAATTCAAAGCACCATCCTTCTCTAAATATGACGGGGCGTCTTGTCCCAAGCTACATCTCAGGTCCTATGTTCGGAAAATTCAACCGTACTCTGCGGATAAGAATTTGTGGATCCACTTCTTCCAGGAGAGTCTTTCAGGGACTCATCTCGAATGGTTCTATCAGCTGGATGGGACCAAGGTTCGTAACTGGGAGGAGTTGGCTACTGCTTTCTATAAGCAGTATCAATATAATGCCGACCTTGCCCCTACACGTACCCAACTCCAGGGTATGTCGTTAGGTTTAAGTGAAGGTTTTAAGGAGTACGCTCAAAAGTGGAGAGACCTGGCTGGCAGGGTGCAGCCTCCGTTGACCGATCGGGAGTTAGTAGACATGTTCTTGGGGACCCTATCTGGGCCATTTTTCAATCATCTTATCGGGAATTCGTCTGCAGGGTTCACTGATTTGATTCTGACTGGAGAAAGAATTGAGGCTGGGTTAAAGTCTGGTAAGATTCCGAAGGGTGCATTGTCTAGTTCTGAGAAGAAACCCTTCAAAAAGGAGGCTAGTGCCGTGTATGGCTCCCGGAAATCAGAAAGATTTGAGCGCCGCCAATCTGTCAGTGCGGTAACAATTGCTAAGCCTGCTGCCGCTCCCCGGCCAACTAATCCTCAAAGGGCTGAAAGACCCCGGAGAGAGTTCACCCGGTTAAGCATGACCTTGTCGCAGATCTTGCCACAGTTGCTCTCAACCAATTTAGTGACTGTCAGAGAGGCGCCAAAGTTCCCAAATACTGCATCTCCTAAGTACAACCCGAATGCTCGTTGTGCTTACCATTCAGATAGCCCGGGGCACTCTACTGATGACTGTTGGGCGTTAAGGAGTAAGGTGCAAGACCTTATCGACGCGAAGGAGATACAGTTCGAAGCGCCTGAAAGGCCGAATGTAGTTACTGCTCCTATGCCTCAGCATGGGGTAAACGCTGTTGACGAAGATGCTTATGCTATTTCTGTGGATGATCTAGCCACTCCTCTGAAGACTGTCAAGAAGAACCTGCTGCGGGCCGGTTTATTTCCGGGTTGCAGTGAGGGTTGCCTGTTCTGTGCTGTGTCCCTATCTGGTTGTCCCTTGCTGAAGTCAGGCATCCAAAGCCTAATGGATAGCAAGGAGATTCTGTTTAAGAAGTCTGCTGTTCAGTTGGTTCCGGTGGAAGAAGTTTCTGTGGTGACTATCTTCAATAATCCAATCCCGGCTCTCCCGAAAAAGCCCGTTCAAATCATGACTGTTGCACCTGTTGTTATCACTGTTCCGGGGCCCCTGCCCTATGTATCTGATAAAGCTGTACCCTGGCATTATGGGGCAGATGTGTATGTGAATGGGATTAAACAAGAGTTCAACGCTGGTGCCAGCATCTGTGATATCACTGGCCCAGCCAAGGTTACCCGCAGTGGCAGGCTCTTCTCACCTGACATTGCACCTCCTGCTGCTCGAAGACCGCTTCTCATAACTCCTACAAGTGTACATGTTCCTGCTGCTGATCCAATTGTTTCTCCTGCTGCCGAGTCATCCAATGCTCGGGATAAAGGAATTGAAGTTGAGCCTGCCCAGATGGAGGCACCTATACCTGTAACTGCTGAAGCCTCCCAACAAGAAATGGAGGAGATTCTAAAGATTATAAAGAAGAGTGACTTTAATGTTGTGGAACAGCTGGGGCACACGCCCTCCGAGATCTCCATGCTCTCTCTATTGCTGTGCTCCGAGGCCCATGCTAAGGCCTTGATCTCGTTCCTCAAAACGGCCCATGTGCCACATGAGACATCTGCAGTCCAGTTCACTGATTGCGTAGCAAATCTGACAGCAGACAATGGCTTGGGTTTCTCAGACGCTGACTTGACCGCGAAGAGAAGAGACCACAATGATGCCCTGCATGTCTCTATCGAATGCAGGGGCACTACTCTGGCACATGTATTGGTGGATACTGGTTCTTCTTTGAATGTGCTGCCCAAGAAGGCTTTGGACCATTTAGATTGTGAGGGCCTGGAATTAAAACCCAGCAATATCATCGTCAGAGCCTTTGACGGTTCAAAAAGGATGGTTCATGGAGAGGTTGACATTCCGATTCGTGTGGGTCCTCAGGTGTTTGACTCTACTTTTTATGTGATGGATATCCGTCCATCTTACTCTTGTCTATTGGGTCGACCTTGGATACATAAGGCTGGGGCAGTGACCTCTACCTTGCACCAGAAGCTGAAGTACCCCGTCAGAGGCAAGATCGTCACTGTGCAAGAAGAGGAGGAATATATGGTGAGCCACTTGAACTCCTTCAGATACATTGAGATGGACGGGGAGTTTATTGAAACCCCCTTTCAACATTTCGAGGAGGTGCTTCCAATTACATCAGCATCAGAAACAGCAACGGAAGAAAGTGTTCCTTTGAAGATGGCTTCCCTAAAGGACGCCCGGGCTGTGGTTCAAAAGGGTGAATGTGCTAACTGGGGCAGGCTTCCAGACTTCACATAGAAAACTGATAAATTCGGGCTGGGCTTTACTACAGAAGGTCAGAAGGCTATGCGGAAGGCGAAGATCAGAAGACCTCCTGTGATTATTACAAATCCAGGAGTGAATGCTGTTGGGGAAGACAATGAAGTGGATGAGGCTGAATTCAATAGCTGGATCTATCCAACGACTGAAGGCGGGTTGAACAATTGGATTGCCAAAGACCATACTCCTGTTACCTTTGTGACGCAGTAATAAATTTCTTTGTTTCGTTATTTTGTAATAAACAATAATAAACTCTTTGGCCCGGTGTCTTACCCGAGGCACCGTGGTGTCATTTGTGAGGGCATATAAACTGTCATTTCATATATCATGAATGAAAATCTTGGACGTTTTCTCGCATTGCAAATCTTGTGCTCCTTTTCTGTCTTTCTTTCTTTTACATATATTTCAAAACAACTGTATTTACACACACACACTCACTTATACAGGTTTCAATCCACTCTGGATCTTACTGGTAATGACTCTGCTACTGCCAGTTATGACTTCGAAAATCCGATCAACTTAGCCGAAGACGAAGGTGAAGATGATTGCGAAATGCCTGGTGAGCTTGCAAGGCTGTTGCTTCAGGAGGAGAGGGCAATTCAACCCCATGAAGAGCCAGTAGAAACAGTAAACTTGGGTACTGAAGCAGACAGGAAAGAGGTAAAGATTGGTGCCAACCTAGAGCTCAGCGTGAAGCAACGGTTGACTCAAATGCTGCATGATTATATGGAGATCTTGTCCTGGTCCTACGAAGACATGCCCGGGTTGGATACCGATATTGTGGTCCATCACTTTCCAACTAAGGAAGACTGCCCTCCAGTTAAGCAAAAGGTCCGTCGGATGCATCCAGAGATGTCTGAGAAGATTAAGGCCGAGGTTATGAAGCAGTTTGATGCCGGGTTCCTTGCAGTGACTTCTTACCCTCAATGGGTTGCTAATGTGGTGCCGGTACCTAAGAAGGACGGTAAGGTCAGAATGTGTGTCGACTACAGGGATCTGAACAGGGCTAGCCCCAAAGATGACTTCCCCTTGCCCCATATTGATGTCCTTGTTGATAATACAGCTCAACACAAGGTGTTCTCTTTCATGGATGGCTTTTCAGGTTACAATCAGATTAAGATGGCACCTGAAGACATGGAAAAGACTACATTTGTTACTCAGTGGGGCACCTTCTGTTATAAGGTCATGCCATTCGGGCTGAAGAATGTTGGGGCAACCTACCAATGTGCCATGGTTGCTTTATTTCATGACATGATCCATCATGAGATAGAAGTGTATGTTGACGACATGATCGCAAGGTCCCAGACTGAGGAAGAGCACCTAGATCATCTGCAGAAGTTGTTTGACCGGTTGAAACTATATAAGCTGAGGTTGAACCCGAACAAATGCACCTTCGGGGTAAGATCTGGGAAGTTGCTAGGCTTCGTGGTCAGTGATAAAGGTATTCAAGTGGACCCTGCTAAGGTCAAAGCTATTCAAGAGATGCCATTTCCTAAGACAGAGAAGGAAGTCTGAGACAGTATATGCTTGTATCACTTTGAACTTGGTAGGATCAACCTTGATGCCTTTGTTGCTGACAATGAAACCCAAGAGTTTACCGGACCGGACTCCGAAGGTGCACTTATTCGGGTTTAATCTTAGCTTGTACTCCTTCAACCTGACAAACAGCTTTTGCAAGTGATCAAGGTATTCTTCTTTAGTTTGTGATCGCGCTATCATGTCATCTATGTAGACCTCTATCTCATGATGTATCATATCATGAAACAAAGCTACCATAGCACGTTGATATGTTGCCCCGACATTCTTCAGTCTGAATGGCATCACTTTGTAGCAGAACGTATCCCACTGTGTGACAAATGTAGTTTTCTCCATGTCCTCAGGTGCCATTTTGATCTGGTTATAGCCTGAGAATCCGTCCATGAAAGAAAATACTTTATGCTGGGATGTATTGTCAACTAGGATGTCAATGTGTGGAAGTGGAAAATCATCTTTAGGGCTGGCCCTATTTAAATCTCTATAGTCCATGCACATTCTTACTTTTCCGTCCTTTTTAGGCACAGGAACAATGTTAGCAACCTATTGTGGATAGGAAGTAACAGCCAGAAATCCAGCATTAAACTGTTTCATGACTTCCGCTTTGATCTTCTCTGACATGTCGGGTCTCATGCGATGGACTTTTTGCTTCACTGGTGGACAGTCTTCTCTTGTGGGTAGACGGTGTACCACAATGTATGTATCAAGTCCCGGCATGTCTTCGTATGACCAGGCAAAGATCTCAACATAATCATGCAACAGCTGAATTAGGCGCTCCTTGACACTCGACTCTAGATTGGCACCCACTCTGATTCCCTTTTTATCTTCCTCGGTACCCAGATTGATTGTATCCAATAGCTCCTCATGAGGCTGAATAGCTCTTTCCTCTTGTTGTAGTAGTCTGGCCAATTCCCCCGGCACTTCACAATCTTCCTCACCTTCGTATTTGGCTTGGTAGATCAGATCTTCAGAGTCACTGAAGGCTATAGCAGTATCATTACCCATGGGATCCAGAATGGAAGGGTACCTGCATTTATGAGTGTGGGTGTGTGTAAGGGTATAGCCATCTTAAAACAATAAAATGTAAAAGAAAGACAATGAGCACAAAAAGGTTTATATATGAAAAAGCGTCAATGATTCATTGAATGTCATATGAAAATGAAATAAAAACCCTTACAAATGGACCAATGTGCCTCGGGTAAGACACAAGGATGAAAATGTACGAATTTTTTGTGAATATTACAAGTCCAACAGAAATGTAAAAGATAAATTACTGAGATATGAAAGTTATCGGGACAAAGTCTTTGGCTTCCCAGTTGTGAAGTCCTCCACTGACAGTAAGAAATATCCAATCTTCCAAGCTGCCATCTTCTTCACCGTCTTCCACTGCATTGACCCCTTGGTTGGTAATCTTCACAGGTGGCCCTCCGGCACAGGCGCGACGCACAACCTTCTGAGCAGTTGAAGTAAACCCCAAGCCAAACTTGTCTGATTTGTACGGGATGTCTGGAAGCTGCCCCCAGATGGTGCATCCACCTTCTTCCACTACTGCCTTTGCATCCTTTAGAGATGACATCCGAAGTAGAGGTCTTGTGATCTTAGGAATCGAGGATACCGCCTTGGTCGCCACTATTTTTTGAGAGACTTCTTCAAAATGTTGGAAAGGTGGTTCAATGAACTCGCCATCCAATTCCATATATCGGAAAGAATTCAAATGACTAATCATGTACTCCTCTTCCCCGTGGACAGTTATGATCTTCCCTTGGACAAGGTACTTCAGCATCTGATGCAAAGTGGAGGTGACAACACCGGCATTGTGAATCCAGGCGTGTCCTAACAGACAAGAGTAAGAGGGACGGATGTCCATCACATAGAAGGTTGAATTGAAAGTTTGAGTTCCCACCTTTATCGAGATGTCCACCTCCCCATGGACCATCCTCTTAGAGCCGTCAAATGCTCTCACTACAAGGTTACTGGGTTTTAACGTCAGCCCCTCGCAATCCAATCTATCAAGGGCTTTCTTTGGTAATACATTCATAGATGAACCAGAGTCTACCAAGACATGGGCTAGGGTCGTTCCTCTACACTCCACTGATACATGTAATGCCTCGTTGTGTTTTCTCCCTTTGGGTGTCAAGTCAGCATCAGAGAAACCCAGGCCATTATCAGCTGTCAAACTGGCCACACACTCTTGGAATTGGTCAGCAGACGTCTCTTACGGCACATGAGTTGTCTTTATAAATTTTACCAGAGCTTTTGCATGTGCCTCAGAGCATAGCAACAATGCTAACATAGAGATTTTGGAGGGGGTCTGGCCCAACTGTTCAACCACATCATAATCACTCTTCTTTATTATCCTCAGGATTTCTTCCATCTCCTTCTTGGATGTTTCAGGGATAGATTGAGCCTTCGTCCGGACATACTCTTCTTGAATTTTTTTCCCTTTATTCTCAGTAGTAGAGGTAGGGACAAGAATTGTGTCTTCTTTGTCGGTGGGTACGCTTGCAGGTACAATCACTGGTGCAGAGGTAACCTTTGGAACGACCACGGGTCCAAAGACTGCCTTTGGAGGGGCAATCTCTGGAGAGAAGATTCTACCACTACGGGTAATCTTGCTTGTTTCGGCAATGTTATTGATGTCAGAATTATGCTCTTCGGAGCTTTCTTCTTCGGTAGTCAATTCATCCTGTTTGATACCATGGTAGTAGATTTCTCCACCATAATTCCATGGTACTGTTTTATCTGACTGGTACGGGAGCGGCCCGGACATTGTAATCTTAAGTGGAGTAGTCATTGGAGCAGATGTAATCCTAACGGGTCTTTTAGGGACCCCGGAAGGATTGGCGTAGATGTTTATGATAGAAACTTCTTTAACTGGAACGGGTGAAATAGGAGCTTTCTCGAACAAAATTTCTTGGTTATCAATCAGTTGTTGGATACCTTTTTTCAACAGAGGGCAGTCAAATGATGAGGATAGGCAAATACAGCAGTCTTTATCACAACCTGGGAATATACCAACTTTCAACAGATTCAACTTAATGATCGGGAACGAAGTCAACAGTTCATCCACAGTGGCAACAAATAAATCTTCCTCAGCAGCATTGACACTGTGACCATGCCTAGGCATTGGAGCGGAAATAACATTTGGTTTCTCAGGTGCTTCAAACTCAACCTCCTTCGCATCTACCAGGTCTTGAATTTTGTTCTTCAAAGCCCATCAGTTGTTGGTGTCGTGCCCTGGGCTTTCAGAATGGTATGCGCATCTGGCATTCGGGTGGTAATGAGGAGATGCAGTATTGGGATTCTTTGGGGCCTCTTTTAAATTTTCCATATTCAATTTTAGAAGATGTGGTAGAACCTGAGCTGGAGTCATGTTAATCTTGGTGAATTGCCTGACTGGCCTTTCCACCCTTGGCTGGTTATTTCTTGGCTGGTCTGATGCAGGCTTTGGAACCATAATGGCTCCCACCGTTGGTCGGTGTTCAGTTCTTCCTTGATTCCTGTGTGAATAAACAACAGATACCTCCTTCTTCCCAGTGAAGGGCTTTTTCACAGCTGTAGAGGCAGACGCGTCCTTTTGAATCTTCCCACTTCTTATACCAACTTCCACCCTCTCGCCGGTTAAAATCAATTTGGTAAACCCTGTAGAGGAGCTCCCAATCAGATGATTGAAGAAAGGGCCTGACAGAGTTCCCAAGAAAATATCCACTAACTCCCTTTTAGATAGAGGGGGTTTCACCCTTCCGGCTAAATCTCTCCACTTTTTTGCGTAGTCTTTGAAGCCCTCATTTGAAACCATGGCCATAATCTGAAGTTGAGTACGGGTAGGCACAAAATCGGCGTTGTACTGGTATTGTTTATAGAAAGCTGCTGCCAGGTCTTCCTAATCATGGACGTCAGTCCTTTCTAATTGGTAAAACCAATCAAGTTGCGTTCCTGATAAA
The DNA here is from genome assembly GCA_948472305.1 of Vicia faba. Lineage (NCBI taxonomy): Eukaryota > Viridiplantae > Streptophyta > Magnoliopsida > Fabales > Fabaceae > Vicia > Vicia faba. The sequence goes on along the minus strand of OX451739.1, from coordinate 331,903,528 downwards.
CTGTCTTGGAAAAAGTGGACCCATAAGTCTTTGTCGGTAGAGTGCGGATGAATCTTCCTGACATATGACCGAAGGTGCATTTTAGTACAAGACACTCCATCATATTTGGCAAATAATGGCACTTTAAACTTTGGCGGGATCACAATTCCTGACACCAGCCCCAACTCTTCAAAATCTAGCCTCGGTACTCTCTGTATTTCCATAGCGGTTAGACGCTCTTCCAGGTGTTTGTACTTGTCATCAGCCGGAGGGTATTGTTGTTCAGAGTAGTCCTCTTCTTCCTCTTCTTCTTCAGAATCTGATGGTACTGTCGTTTCTTTTCCTTTTCTTTCCCGTTCATCAGATGTTGTTGGAAATTCTAAGGTCCTTCTGGCTTGTCCCTTAAACCTTCTACCCATGATTACCACACCGGCTGGCTTCTTCTTCTTTTTCTCTTTCTCTTTTTCTAGCAGAGTCTTTAGCTCCTCCTGCCCTTTGGCTAAGGTCATGAGTAGCTGCTGAAATTGTGTATTTTGAGCTTGAAGGTCTTTAACCGTATGTTCGAGATCCATCTTGCTGAAATAAACAGTAGAGGGATGAGGAAACTTATTGCAAAGACCTATTTATGTTTATGATGAATGATATGTATTCATGAAATGCTTTCAAGGATTTAAAAATTCAAATTTGTTTCAAACAAAAAGAAACACATGTTATATTAACAGGATAGAATTTGAGTACATCAATGCCCCTAGGACAAAATAATACAAAATTCTAAGATAAAAAGACATTGTGTATCCTCTTTGGTGCAATGTAGGTATTGAGAGTCTTCTCTTCATGAAGTAGCCGAGTGAGTTCCAAAACTTTCTTCTCGCTTGCGTAGAATTGGGCTTCGAAAGTATCACGCTCTCCCTTGAGCTGTATCCAACTCCTTTGTAGGTCTTCGAGTGATGTAGGCATGTCAGGATGTAGGATAGTGTATGGAACTTCTCCTTCCTTAACAGGCTCAACAATCACTGGGAGAATGGAAGGATAAGGCATCATAAGACTTTGGGCACGGGTTCGAAACCACTTGAGGTAAGGCTCAAGAGGGATGGAATTCTTGTGTCCTAAAGTCTTGCTATCCACCTTGTTTAGTGTGATACGGTGGGAAGAACTGTCCGTTTTGAAATGCTTGTTTGTGTTTTGCGTTTGTGTTCGCAAAATATCGCGGTAAGCAAGAGTTGCCACCGACTTTTATTTTATCCAACAAGGAAAGGAAAAAAGCACAGAAAAATTCCTTTTTTGAGATTATTCTGAGTACGAGGGGTAGATTATAGAAAGGAAAGGTATTAGCACCCTTTCTATCCGTAGTTATCTACGGGCTCTTAGGTACTTGCTCATTGTTTTCAAAATTGTTTTCTTTATGCTTGTGGGTTTTGAAAATTTTTTATTTTAACTTCGATTTAACTCTTGCTTCTGTCCTCAAGAGTGTAATGAAGTGTTTTTTTGAAAACTTGTTTGTAAAAGTGTAAGTGTGAAAGAGTTTTGTTTTGAATGAGCAAGTATCTAAGAACTAATCTACCTACTCGAAAAAGGAATCGTTCTATGCTTGTTTCCTTTAGACAATGCTATCCCATTATTAGTGAGTAGGTAGCACCGTCGTTGGAGTTTGAGTGTCAATTTGAAAGAGGGACATACAGTCACTAAAGCAATGTTAGGACGCCTTAGTGGTAACTTTAATGTCTTAGATCATTTATTCGAGGCAACAAAATCCGAGGAAACCATTTCGAGACAACTATGATCTTTTAGACAAGAGGGCGACCTCTAAAACAACTTATACTTAATGTCCGTTTACGAAGGCAACCAAGTGGGAGTGTACCCTAGGAGTGCGCATGTGCGATTGTGTTGACTTCAGTTATTTTTATCTTTGCACATGTTAAGGGTGATCTAACCATTTTAAGATTTAAGCATTCATTCTTGTCATGCAAGCCCTTTTACCAAACATCTAGCAGTTGTATATTTGCAGAAATTAAAGGTGCGGAATTTAAACTAAATTATTACAAGGCGTAGGGTATTTACATCGCCAAAAACAACCCTTTGAAATTTAAAAGCGGAAAAATAAATGTCCTAATTATTTATTACAAGTCGGGAGCAGATACAATAATTTGGATAAAGAAAAAAATAAAGTGCGCGAGACAATTGAATCGAATGCGAAACTAGGGTTTTGACCCACTTTAAAGAAAATGTTTTTTATTGTTTTTATTTTTAAGAAAAGAAATTAAATCCTAAAATTAAATGCTAAATTAATTATTAAATAAATTAATTATGGAAAAATATTAAATGACATATTTTTAGAGTTATTGTTAATTTAGGAAAGAAAATAAAATGGTTAAATTAGTGTTAAAACCTATTAATTCTAATTGATTTTATTTATTTACAAAATAAATTAAGGTTACCTAATTAATCAATCCTAATTAATTAATTAATATTTATTAATGAAAAATAAAATTCTGAAATTTAATTGGGTAAAAATATTTTTGTGATTTTTTGATAAAAAGAAATTAATTTATTGGTTAGTGATTAAATTAAACAAAATAAAATAATTAAATAAAACAAACAAAATATAAAAAAAAGTAGAGAATGGGTCTGATTTTGAGGTGTGAATAGCAATTATTCTGGCCCAATGATGCTGGTCCAGATTGACTTTTTCTGATTCCGTGCGCTGGCGTTGACTGGTCTTTTGGTGCACCTTCCATGGTGGCCACCAGATCTGGCCATCTGGCCATCTGGCGTGCTGGATGGTGACTGTCCATGGTAGGCGCTTGGCTTGAGTATGCACTAGATTACCTGAAAACATTTGGAAAAATAACAAATGCTGGAGGCAGGGATCGAACCCCTGACTCCCAGCCTCTAATGCCCTGAAATCATGCCTGGCAACCACTAGGCCATGTGGTTCTTATTGTTAATAAAATACAAAACAATGATAATATAAAGAAAATGAAATATAGTGGATAAAAATAAAAAAAAGGCGCGCTGGTATTTGAATAAGCCTATGGTGGGACGACACCTCATCATCTCCTTCCTCCCTCCGTAGCTAAAAATCTGTAACATCTATACCTACGGACGCTGGCCGTCGCTACAAGTCATGTCCATTCCAAAATCTCGTACAGGCCATGGAAATGGATTCTAAGACCATGGTTGAGGTCGTCTCATCCTCCTGATTGCAACCATGCCCATTATTAGGGCCAATTATTCCTGAAAACAAAAACCCTAAAAAACTCAAAGAAACCCTAGCTATGGTGAATTTCGATTCAGTCCAGATAAGTGAAACTGGCTATTGGCAAAAGCTTGCAAACATCATATTGATAAAAAATATGCAATTATTTTTCATTATAGATGCGAGAATGAAGCTTTTCGAATTCAAGATCATAGGGGTTCTGTGGACGACTTATAGTGCACTGGAGGGCTCGAAAACGCCTGGTTTTGATTGCTTTAGGTTGTGGAGATTGCCAGGAGACGATTGAGACAACTGCCAAGCCTTGAAACTGCCTCTAGGAGTGATTTCGAACTCACACTTTTCTTTGATTTTTTCAGATTTTGTTTGCTCTCTATGCTTGATCTCCAACCCTGATTTTTGTCTGCCTCGCCTCCTTATGTAATGTACAATGTATTAGGGTAGAAAACTCTGTCCAAATCTCTCTCCATCAATGACTTTGAATTTGATTTGATTCTTCTTTAACAACCTTCCAAAATTGACTTCTTTTCAATCTTTTTGTACATATATGGCTTCATGCGAATTTGAATTCCTTGCTGGCTGTAACTAGAGCCTGAAACAATCACCAAATCCTTGTTATCAATGCTTTTGGATTTTCTTTGATTTTATTTGATTTAAATCAAATTAATTCAAATAAAATCAAAACAATTAATAAAAATATGATATGGACACATGGCCAAAGCTAGATCACGTGGGATATAATGCCAACTCAGAACAAGTGAAAAAGAATGGGCCCATTTGGCAATTTTGCAAAAAAGGTCAACTTCAACAATGCATAACTTCCTCAATTTTGAATATTTTGAGGTGTTCTTTGACTTTTTAGAAAGCTTGATATGTTCTCTAACCAGCCCTTTTGGTATCATCTCAATTTTATATTCCATTCTCAAGTTAGAAGCTTTGACAAAAAAAGTGTTTTTGTTGACTTTCAAAAATGACCTATAATGTCCAAATTCATAACTTCTTGTGAGTGCATATTTTGAAATTGGGAGATGAAGATGGATTTTAGGAAATTGCATCCTATTAAAAATGAGCTTTGTATGGGTCATTTATCATAAACTATGAGAAAGTTATGCTTAGTCAAATTTGAGTTGACTTTTCCTACAAAACCCTAACTTAGCAACTTTTGAATCTTGATGAATTGTGAGTAATCCTTGATGAATCATGATCAAACCTTAATAAAATGATGGAATATACTTCAAATTGAGAATGTTGACAAAAAATCTTGAAGTTTGACTGTATGTAGGTCACAGTTGACTTTTGCCCTAGTATAGTCGATTTTTGGACCTTTGAGGAATTGACTGAGCAAACTTCCTCTGCAAGGCTTGAAACTTGACATGGTGGATCTTGAGAACATATTAGGACATTGGTGAGCACTTGGGATCACTTGGACTCAAGGATCTTGATGCAACATGAAACCCTAATTTGGGGTAGACTGCCTTAGGAGAGAGCTTGTCTGGCCAACCCTTGGACTACCTTGAGCAACTTGGAGATCTTTTTTGCAATGTTTTGAGAAATATGGGAGGGAAAATTTTGGGGTACAACAGCTGCCCCTGTTCAATCTTCTTAAACCTGAGGATGTAGATTGGCTTTCGTGCCTTTCGTGATCCGAAGGTGGAAGATGATTGAACACTAGAGTGCCTAGACACTTGCACTCGCACGAAGTGGTGATTGTCTTGTGATGCCGGGAATGGGCTTACAGATGCCATTTGGAGATTGCTGACGGGAGATGGGCTTAAAGATGCCATCTGAATGAGTGTCGATCACATAAGAGATTCCTTAGCAAGTGCTTGCATACCTGTTGTTGAGGAAGATTCCACTGGGGAAGTCTGATTTTTGTTGAGAGAAGTAGAAATTTAGGAGCTTCGGCGTCTGTTATTCTACTGATGAGTCGTCTCTGCTGATATTTAGGAACTTCTATCGTCCGTGCTCAACGGAGGAATCATCTCTGCTGATATTTGGGAACTTCGATTATTCGTACTCAACCGAGGAACCATCTCTATTGATATTTAGGAACTTCGATCGTCCGTACTCAACAGAGGAATCATCTCTGCTGATATTTAGGAACTTCGATCATCCATACTCAACGGAGGAATCATCTCTGCTGATATTAAGGAACTTCGATCGTCCGTACTCAACGGAGGAATCATCTCTGCTAATATTTAGGAACTTCGATCGTCTGTACTAAACGGAGGAATCATCTCTGTTGATATTTAGGAACTTCGATCGTCCGTACTCAACGGAGGAATTATCTCTGCTGATATTTAGGAACTTCGATTGTCCGTACTCAACTGAGGAAATATTTTTGCTGAGATTGAGGAACTCGTCCGTAATTCAACTGAGGAAAAATCTCTGCTGAGATTTAGGAACTCGTCCTTAATTCAACTGAGGAAACATCTCTGCTGAGATTTAGGAACTCGTGCGTAATTCAACCGAGGAAACATCTCTGCTGAGATTTAGGAACTCGTCCGTAATTCAACTGAGGAAACATCTCTGCTGAGATTTAGGAACTCGTCTGTAATTCAACTGAGGAAACATCTTTGTCGAGATTTAGGAACTCATCCGTAATTCAACTGAGGAAACATCTTTGTCGAGATTTAGGAACTCGTCCGTAATTCAACTGAGGAAACATCTTCGTTGAGATTTAGGAACTCGTCCGTAATTCAACCGGGGTGTCGAGATTTAGGAACTTGCCCGTACTTCAACTGAGAAAACATTTCTGCTGAGATTTAGGAACTCGCCCGTAATTCAACGGAGGAACATCTTTGTCGAGATTTAGGAACTTGCCCGTACTTCAACTGAGAAAACATCTCTACTGAGATTTAGGAACTCGTCCGTAATTCAACTGGGGAAACATCTTCTTCGAGATTTAGGAACTCGCCCATACTTCAACTGAGAAAACATCTCTGCTGAGATTTAGGAACTCGCCCGTAATTCAACGGAGGAACATCTTTGTCGAGATTTAGGAACTTTCCCGTACTTCAACTGAGAAAACATCTCTGCTGAGATTTAGGAACTCGCCCGTAATTCAACTGGGGAAACATCTTCATCGAGATTTAGGAACCCGCTTGTACTTCAACTGAGAAAACATCTCTGTTGAGATTTAGGAACTCGCCCGTAATTCAACGGAGGAACATCTTTGTCGAGATTTAGGAACTTGCCCGTACTTCAACTGAGAAAACATCTCTGCTAAGATTTAGGAACTAGCCCGTAATTCAACTGGGGAAACATCTTCGTCGAGATTTAGGAACCCGCCCGTACTTCAACTGAGAAAAAATCTCTGCTGAGATTTAGGAACTCGCCAGTAATTCAACGGAGGAACATCTTTGTCGAGATTTAGGAACTCGTTCGTACTTCAACTGAGAAAACATCTCTGCTGAGATTTAGGAACTTGTCCGTAATTCAACATCTTCGTCGAGATTTAGGAACTTGCCTGTAATTCAACTGAGAAAACATCTCTGCTGAGATTTAGGAACTTGTCCGTAATTCAACTGGGTAAACATCTTCGTCGAGATTTAGGAACTCGCCCGTACTTCAACTGAGAAAACATCTCTGCTGAGATTTAGGAACTCACCTGTAATTCAACGGAGGAACATCTTTATCGAGATTTAGGAACTTGCTCGTACTTCAACTGAGAAAACATCTCTGCTGAGATTTAGGAACTCGTCCGTAATTCAACTGGGGAAACATCTTCGTCGAGATTTAGGAACTCGCTCGTACTTCAACTGAGAAAACATATCTGCTGAGATTTAGGAACTCGCCCGTAATTCAATGGAGGAACATCTTTGTCGAGATTTAGGAACTTGCCTGTACTTCAACTGAGAAAACATATCTGCTGAGATTTAGGAACTCGCTCGTAATTCAACTGGGGAAACATCTTCGTCGAGATTTTGGAACCCGCCCGTACTTCAACTGAGAAACATCTCTGCTGAGATTTAGGAACTCGCCCGTAATTCAATGGAGGAACATCTTTGTCGAGCTTTAGGAACTTGCCCGTACTTAAAATGAGAAAACATCTCTGCTGAGATTTAGGAACTAGCCCGTAATTCAAGTGGGGAAACATCTTCTTCGAGATTTAGGAACCCTCCCGTACTTCAACTTAGAAAACATCTCTACTGAGATTTAGGAACTCTCCCGTAATTCAACGGAGGAACATCTTTGTCGAGATTTAGGAACTCGTCCGTACTTCAACTGAGAAAACATCTCTACTGAGATTTAGGAACTTGTCTGTAATTCAACATCTTCGTCGAGATTTAGGAACTTGCCTGCAATTCAACTAAGAAAACATCTTTGCTGAGATTTAGGAACTTGTCCGTAATTCAACTGGGGAAACATCTTCGTCGAGATTTAGGAACTCGCCCGTACTTCAACTGAGAAAACATCTCTGCTGAGATTTAGGAACTCGTCCGTAATTCAACGGAGGAACATCTTTGTCGAGATTTAGGAACTTTCCCGTACTTCAACTGAGAAAACATCTCTGCTGAGATTTAGGAACTTGTTCGTACTTCAACTGGGGAAACATCTTCGTCGAGTTTTAGGAACTCGCTCGTACTTCAACTGAGAAAACATCTCTCCTGAGATTTAGGAAATCGCTCGTAATTCAACGGAGGAATATCTTTGTCGAGATTTAGGAACTTGCCCGTACTTCAACTGAGAAAACATCTCTGCTGAGATTTAGGAACTCACCCATAATTCAACTGGGGAAACATCTTCGTCGAGATTTAGGAACCCGCTCGTACTTCAACTGAGAAAACATCTCTGCTGAGATTTAGGAACTCGCCCGTAATTCAACGGAGGAACATCTTTGTCGAGATTTAGGAACTTGCCCGTACTTCAACTGAGAAAACATCTCTGCTGAGATTTAGGAACTCGCCCGTAATTCAACTGGGGAAACATCTTCTTCGAGATTTAGTTACCCGCCCGTACTTCAATTGAGAAAACAGCTCTGCTGAGATTTAGGAACTCGCTCGTAATTCAACGGAGGAACATCTTTGTCGAGATTTAGGAACTCGTCTGTACTTCAACTGAGAAAACATCTCTGCTGAGATTTAGGAACTTGTCTGTAATTCAACATCTTCGTCGAGATTTAGGAACTTTCCTGTAATTCAACTGAGAAAACATCTCTGCTGAGATTTAGGAACTCGTCCGTAATTCAACTGGGGAAACATCTTCGTCGAGATTTAGGAACTCGCCCGTACTTCAACTGAGAAAACATCTCTGCTGAGATTTAGGAACTCACCCGTAATTCAACAGAGGAACATCTTTGTCGAGATTTAGGAACTTGCCCGTACTTCAACTGAGAAAACATCTCTGCCGAGATTTAGGAACTTGTCCATACTTCAACTGGGGAAACATCTTCGTCGAGATTTAGGAACTCGCCCGTACTTCAACTGAGAAAACATCTCTGCTGAGATTTAGGAACTCGCCCGTAATTCAACAGAGGAACATATTTGTCGAGATTTAGGAACTTGCCCATACTTCAACTGAGAAAACATCTATGCTGAGATTTAGGAACTTGCCCGTACTTCAACTGAGGAACATCTTTGTCGAGATTTAGGAACTCGCCCGTAATTCAACCGATGTAAAAACTTCATAGCTTGAATTTTGTGAGAATTTAATCGTATCCTTCCTGAAAGGTAAAGGTTAGTTGTATGTAATGCATGATATGTATCAAGCAATGATGTTCTCCAAATGAATGAGATTGTGTTGTATGATGCATATGCATGTCATGATGTATGGAAATGTAATGTTTTTAGCTGGGGGAAATAAATCCCGGATCACTGCTGGAGAAAAGAATTGGATTCTTCGTTTCCGCTGGAGATAGTTGATGAAGATGTTTGTGAGAATAAACCTGCAGGAGAGGATAACTTCACTGGGGGAATAAACTGATGAGGAGGTTAGTCTGTGGGGAAGAGATGATCTGCTGAGGATTCCGCTGATAAATTCAGCTGGGGATGCATTACCGTTGTTGGTGAATGAACTTTGTTGGGGATTGAATTCCTGTTTGTGAAAGGGAAGAACTCTGCTGGGGATGATTTTCCAGTTGCGACTCCACGGGGAATAATCTTTTAGACTCTACTGGGGATACTCTTCCGGAGTTTACTGGGGATATTTCTTCGAACTCCGCTGGGATATTTATTTTTTATACTCCGCTGGGGATATTAAGACTTTTAGTGCTGATGGTAGATAAACTCTGCTTGGGGAGAATATTGTCGACTCGTTCGCGGTTGTGAGTCTCAGCTGAGGAGAGTTAACATTACTTTATTTTCCTTACTATGTGGGGAGTGAATGTTACTCGGACGCGTGCTGAGGATATGATGATGGATTTGCATCGAGACTTTTCTGCCCCTGTATCTGCTGGAGAAGGTGCTTGCGGAGGCCTTGTGGATCGAGTATTATCCCAACCTATGAGGTGCTTGGTATATTTCGATCGAAATGACAAGTCTTCTTCTGGTAGGCAAGTGACGAGATGACGGGACATAGTCGTACGCTTTAATCCCTAACTTTTGCCTGGACCTCCCTTTCGGGTTTTCAGTCCACCGGGATACCCCTTTTTGCCCAAGCCGCCCTTTCGGGTTTTCGACTTGCCGGGTGTACAAATTTTTTCATTTTTTATCCCTGATTTTTGCCCAAACCCTTTTGGTTCGTCGGGATGCCCTTATTTTTTTCCTAGGCCAGTCGACCTAGCGGGTCTTTGATTATGCGTAGTACTTTTTGGACTATGTCCCCGCTCTCAGGGTGTAGGGAGGTGTCACTGTCGGTAGTATTGTGTTGCCATACTACCAGAAGATGTTCGTTTGATCATGTAAGATTCGTTGCTGGAATTTATGTCCAATGCCCCAATTGATTCAGATGGAGATTTGCCCCTGGCTATTTTGGCATCTTTGAGAGATTCTTTGAATCTTGACTTGACTGCCCCAGATGGTGGACAATGATCATGTTGTGCCCCTTGATTGGAAGTGTTTTTTCCACTTGAGGCAATCCTTTTTATTGAGAAGGTTTCTATTCACTAGATATTCATCATGCGACTTTCTTTACTGTTGAACAAATAGTCATATGCAAACAATGTTATTATAAGAATGCAAAGCTTATGTCTGTCTCGAGATTTTTGAAAATGCATTTTTTAGTAAAACAAGTCTTTGTAAAATGTGATGTCAACTCAGGATTTACAGCAAGTCTTACAGGAGTCAGGATACCTTTTGTAACAGTATGCTTTCGAACTAACCCGTGCTTCAGCTAGGACTTTCAAGGGTTATAACGTGGCCTGGTTCATGGTTTAAGAAACAAAGGATAAAGGCTCAAAATTTATTTGTACCCACCCGCTCTTCGTGATGTTCTTCGATCCTAAACTCAGCTAATTGTGCATTTAGATCTCGTATGAATCTTGGAATATTGTCCTTGATGTTCCGGTGATGGTTCGGATACTGACAATTTATTTTGAACAGGCAGTCATTTTTGTTGAGAGTTTGCAGGACCCCTTTCTTTTTTATTTTATTATCCCTGTCTTTTGCCTGAACTGTTTGTTTTTGTGATTACAGTCAGCGGGATACCCCAGTTTTTCTTAAGTCTCCTTCATAGGTTTTGACTTAATGGGCTTTAATTTTTAAGAGATAATGATTGCTTGCCCTTACGATTATACGGAACCATCACCGTCTCTTGTTTCAGAAGGACTTCTTTGATGTCATTCATTGTGCACCCAAATTAACTGAGAAACTACTCTGCCCCAGGTTGTGATTAAGGGTTTTAATTTGTGTGAAAAGAAAAACTCAAACTTCTTTGGCTCAAAGGGGTTGAATAGGGATTATCTTCCTTATAACTCCACTGTTTAGGATTTGAAACAACGCCTGTACATTGTCAGCAGGGTCTGTTCAAAAGCATACTGTATAGATTTTGGTATCATTTTCGTCATCCCCCTCTAAAGGATTAGAGTTTTTTAATCGAGAGTTGAACATCACAAAAAGGAAAGCAATTTGAATATAGTGATTACGAATGGATTGATTCAAAATAGACATATGCAATGCATTGATAAAGTAACAAAGTTTGACATGAATAAATGTTTGAACAATCAAAAGAAAATTACAAATTGAAAATTCTAATGAAAAAAAAGTCTTCTTGTCTCAGGACTTGTTACTTCAAATGGTGATCCTTGGAGGGATGGTAGAAGAACTCAGACTGACCATCTTGTGTGAATTCCAATGCTCCTTTATTGATCAGGTCTTGAATTTTGTTTTTCAATGCCCAACAGTCATCAGTATCATGCCCCGGGCTGTTGGAGTGGTATGCACACCTTGCATCAGGATTGTACCTTGGGGAGGTTATGTAGGGATTTTGAGGAGGGTCCCTTAACGTCACCAGATTCAATCGCAACAGATGTCGTAAAGCTTGAGACAGCGGCATGTTGAGCTCGGTGAACTGTCTTTTGGGCGTATCTGGCTTACTCTGATCAACCCGTTGTTTTTGGCGAGGTTGCTGTTGGACCCGTGATGTAGTAGCAACTTGGAGAGGTCCATTCTTCACCATACCAAACTCTTGACTTCTCAGAAGTTGATCAATGAATTGGTCCCCGGCCTCGACCGTTTGCTTCATACTGTTATGTCGGTCTTGATGAAGCTGGTTGATAATGGTTCTCAACTCTTCTTGTTCTCGGGCTAAACCTTGGATAAGAGCCATCTGCCCCAGCATCTGGGTTCTTATTGCATCTACCTCAGCTTGCAGATGTTTCATCCGTTCGTCCTTATTGTCTTTAGGACTTTTCTTGACCAAGTTCCCAACGAGGAGTGTTTTCAACTCTTCCTGCCCCTTGGATAAGTTTAGGAATATCTCCCTGAACTGAGCTTCTTGGGTTTGAAGATCTCTGTTATCTTGAGAGCCATTGCTGAAATAAACAGCGAGAACATGAGAGACCTGTACTTGAAGACCTGTTATGCAATGATATGTATGATATGTATGCAATGTTTTCAAGGATCTCGCGGGGTAAACAAGAAACTGTTAGAATTTGAATTTTGTAGCTTTGATTGAAGAAACTTTGTGACGTCAAGATTCCTCCTTCAAGAGTCAAGCTCACCATATCGAGTGGGTCATAGTCACCGACTCAAGTGATCATGTTTTGATCTCTATAAGACATTGGCTAGAGGAAAATAAATCCCCTTTGCCCCTTGTGCTAGACGTATGATTTACCATAACCTGCATCACAAACCCTTGAGATCCTTGAAATGGTTAAGGAAATGTTTAGGCAATTATGTTATGATGTGTATGCGTTTAAGAAAAAGTGTGAGGTGATATAAGTAAACCCTGCAATAAATCCAAATTGTTGGATAAAGACTGTAAACAAAACCTGCAAGGAACTCATGTTGTCAGATAACAAGAATGTGCAAGTAGTTCAAGTTTAAAGGCACACAAGTCACACAAACAGCCTTAAGTTTAGGCTTGCATGGGGTCTAGGTATTACCCTCTTGAAGTTCAGTTGGTTCAACCTGTCCTAATAATAGTAACCGGGTTCTAGAGGTTCTCAATATCACTGACCATCCTCGATCGGTCATAATTCCAGTTTAGCAACCTTTTCTTGCGGCCGGAATCATCTCGAGAGTATGGTCTCAATGAGTGTAGCGTACTGCTACTTTCTTTGGCCAAGTTGGTCGATTATAGGTTCTAAGGTCAGTTGGTGTTTAATGACCCATTAGCAGCCCCATACTCTCCTTGTTGCTCCACAAGGGATATCGGTACCAACTAAAGTGTCACACCAACGTAGCTACTGCTTCAACCGTATCGGTCTACGCCGTACAATTCCCTCACAGTCTATTTCTACTTACCTAAAGGGTGTCCCCCATATCCGGGTTAGGATCTATAGTAACTCCGATACAAACCCACAAATATAAAGCATACAAATCAAGCAATTGAAAACAAAATGAAATAATCCTAAGGTACACCCCACTTATTAACTCCCCAGCAGAGTCGCCAGTTCTGTGATACGGTGGGAAGAACTGACCGTTTTAAAATGCTAGTTTTCATTTTGCGTTTGTGTTTGCAAAATGTCGCGGTAAGCAAGAGTCGCCACCGACTTTTATTTTATCCAACAAGGAAAGGAAAAAGGCACAGAAAAATTCCTTTTTTGAGATTGTTCTAACTACGGGGGGTAGATTATAGAAAGGAAAGGTATTAGCACCCCTTCTATCCGTAGTTATCTACGGGCACTTAGGTACTTCCTAATTGTTTTCAAAATTGTTTTCTTTATGCTTGTTGTGATCGGTGGGAATGAGAACTGACTGTTTTGGAATGCTGGTTCGCTTTTTGCGTTTGTTTTCGCAAAATATCGCGGTAAGCAAGAGTCGCCACCGTCTTTTATTTTATCCAACAAGGAAAGGAAAAAAGCACAGAAATATTCCTTTTTGAGATATTTCTCGGGTTCGGGAGGTAGATTATAGAAAGGGAAGGTGTTAGCACCCTTTCTATCCGTGGTTATCCATGGGCTCTTAGGTACTTGCTCATTGTGTTTTCAAAAGTTTGCTTTTCTTTGTGTTTGTGGGTTTGAAAAAGTTTTTGTTTTGAAAAGAGTGTAGGTGCGAAAAAGCTTGTTTTGTTTTAAAAGGAGCAAGTACTTAAGAACCATCTACCTACTCAAAAAAGGAATTAAACTGTGCTAGTGTCCTTTATACAATGCTATCCCACTATTGAGGAGTAGGTAGCACCGTCGTTGGAGTTTTCGGGTCAATTCGATTAAGGGACATGTGGTCACTAAAGCAACGTTAGGATGCCTTAGCGGTAACCCTAATGTCTTAGATCATTTTTCCGAGGCAACCGTTTCGAGGCAACTATGATCTTTGGACAAGGGGGCGACCTCTAAAACTTCCTATACTCAATGACCACGTTCGAGGCAACCAAGTGAGGTGTACCCTAGGAGTGCGCATGTGCAAGTGTGTTATTTCGGTTAATTTTATCTGTACATGTCAATGGTGAGCTATTGTTGATTTTAGGTTAAAGATTGATCTTGTCATGCATTGCCTAGTTATCAAACATCTAACAGTTAATATTGTGCGGAAATTAAATTGCGGGAAATTAAATCTAAACTATTACAAGGCGTCAGGTATTTACATCGCCAAAAACAAACCCTTTAATTTAAATTGCGGAAAAATAAAAGAAAGCGATAAATAAGTAAAGTCCTAATTTAAAAACTATTACATACTGGAAGCAATTACAATATTGAAATACAGATCGCGTGCGAGAAAATTAAATCGGCACTTTTTTTAGGGTTTTGACCCTTTTTATTAAAGAAAGCATGTTTTTGTTATTTTTGAATTTAAAGAAATTAAACCTAAACTAATCATTAATTAATTAATAAAATAAAAAATATATTTTTTGGGTTTTTTATATTTAAGGAAATAAAATAAAATGATTAAAATGATTAAAAAAAAGAAGAAAAAAACCTAATTCTACATTAATTTTAATTTATTGCAAAAAATGTTAAGATTATACCTAATTAAAAACTAAGTCAATTAATTAATATTTATTTAATAAAATAATGAAATTAATACTAAAAATATTATTTTTTTGTTTTCTGATTTTATGAAGAAAATTATTATTTGGTTAGTAATTAAAAATAACAAATAAATAACAATAAATAAAATAAGAAAAATAATGAAAGAAATAAAAAAAGAAAACAAACTCAGGGGGGTTTGGGCCCCAAATGGAGGTATGATAGCATATTCAAGGCCCATTTTCGTTCAGCCTTGTTTGACTTTTCCCATCCAATGCATGCTTGTTGACTTGAGTATATGGTAGACCCTCATTCCTATCCACCAGATCTGGCCTGAAGGCCATCTGGCAGGTTGATCTTGTAGGCATATGGTGGTCCACGCTCTGGATGCAGTATGGGAATACCTATAGAAAAAATATAACAAGCAATTTGGGGGACCTGGGATTCGAACCCAGGTCCCATGGGACTTTGCAACTACACGCTTGCCATCTGAGCCAATGTGCTTATTTGTTAGTGGAATAAGTAAAGGACATAATATATGAAAACAATCAATTATGCTGGAATAAAAAAACGCGCTAAACATTTGAACAAGCCAATGAAGAAGAGACACGTCTTCATCTTCTTCAACGAAGACTGTATTTTTTCCTGCGGATTTTATTCCGCATCAAAATCCATGGCTCGGTTCTAGAATGGATTCCAGGCCCTATAAACACAAACTAAGAACACCAACGTGTTCGTCTCTCCTCCCTGAGCATCCCTGTACCAATTATTTGTCCTAATTTTACCTGCAAAGCAAACGCCTAAAAACCAAGAAAAGAAACCCTAGGTTCGGGCATTACAATACAGGCTATGAAAACAAAATTAAACAATGCAAAATGCTTAGAAATTATTCAAGGATCACAAATATATCAATATTTTGGCAAGAAAATGCAAGAATCCAAGGTTGTGAATTCGTGCACAGGGCTATGTTCAGGATGACTTACAGCGTGATTCAAGTGGTCTCAAGGCCTGGTTTTGATTGTTTTTGCTCCACTGGATGTCAGGCAAGGAAGCTACAATGAGATCTTGGATTGAATCGTGCTCTAACCAAGGTTTTGATCTCACACTTTTGCAAGCTTTTTTCAATTCTGGTTTGGCCGTTTTTGCAGTTCTTAGGTCGTGTCCTTGATGTGAGTGGCTTGTGTGTGTATAAGGGAATGAATTAGGTCAAGAGTTGGGTTTTCAATCCATGTGCATTCAAGGTTTGGGATTTGATATGATCAGCATTGATAAAGTTTCCAGAATTGTACCAAATCTGATATTTTGTGCACAACAATGCTTGATACGAATTTAATTGAGTGTATCATAATATTTGAAAGCTGTAATGATCACAAAGATCTCATTCCATCAATTTTTGGATTTTATTTGAATTAATATTGATTTAAAATGAATTAAATCAATAAAAATTAAATAAAATAGAAAAATAAATGATTGGTCATGAAATTTAAGATGGGACACGTGTGTGGTGTGATAAGACCAAATCAAGTGGAATAAAGTGGGCCCTTTTGACAAAAATTGGAGTTTTGAGGATAGTTGACTTTTGGCAATTTTGGAAAAATACCCAACTTCAAAAATGCATAACTTCTACAATTTTGAAATTTTGGAAGTGTTATTGGACTTTTTATAAACCTTGAGATGTCCTCTAACCAAACCTTTTGGTCTCATCTCATTTTGATTTTCCATGATCAAGTTATAAGCTTTGGAAAAAAAGGTGTTTTTGTTGACTTTCAAAAATAACCTATAATGTCCAAATTTGTAACTTTTTGTGAGTGCATTTCTTGATCTTGGAGTGTGAAGATGGATTGTAGGAAATTGCATCCTATTCAAAATGATCTTTGGATGGGTCATTTCTCATAAAGTATGAGAAAGTTGTGCTTGGTCAAAGTTGAGTTGACTTTTCCTACAAAACCCTAATTTAGCAACTTTTGAATCTTGATGAATCTTGAGCAATCCTTGATGAATCATGATCAAACCTTTATAAAATGATGAATTATCCTTCAAAATGATAATGTTGACAAAAAATCTTGAGGTTTGACTGTATTTGGGTCACAGTTGACTTTTACCCTAGCATAGTCGATTTTTGGGCCTCTTGAATAATTGACTGACCAAACTTCCTCTACAAGGCTTGAAATTTGACATGGATGAACTTGAGAACATATTAGGATATTAGGGATCATTTGAGGCCATTTGGATGTAAGTACCTTGATGCAACACAAAACCCTAATTTTGAATTGACTGCCTTAGGAGGTGATTTGACTGTTCAACTCTTGAGCTATCTTGAGCCACTTGGAGATTATTCTTGACATGTCTTTGAGAAATATGGGAGGGAAAATTTTGGGGTACAACACTTGTTGGTTTTTAAAAGTTTTTGTTTTAACTTCGATTTAACTCTTGCTTCTGTCCTCAAGAGTGTAATGAAGTGTTTTTTTGAAAACTTGTTTGTAAAAGTGTAAGTGTGAAAGAGTTTTGTTTTGAATGAGTAAGTATCTAAGAACTAATCTACCTACTCGAAAAAGGAATCATTTTATGCTTGTTTCCTTTAGACAATGCTATCCCACTATTAGTGAGTAGGTAGCACCGTCGTTGGAGTTTGAGGGTCAATTCGAAAGAGGGACATACGGTCACTAAAGCAATGTTAGGACGCCTTAGTGGTAACCCTAATGTCTTAGATCATTTATCCGAGGCAACCATTTCGAGGCAACTATGATCTTTTAGACAAGAGGACGACCTCTAAAACAACCTATACTTAATGTCCGTTTACGAAGGCAACCAAGTGGGAGTGTACCCTAGGAGTGTGCATGTGCGATTGTGTTGACTTCAGTTATTTTTATCTTTGCACATGTTAAGGATGATCTAACCATTTTAAGATTTAAGCATTCATTCTTGTCATGCAAGCCCTTTTACCAAACATCTAGCAGTTGTATATTTGCAGAAATTAAAGGTGCCGAATTTAAACTAAATTATTATAAGCTGTCGGGTATTTACATCGCCAAGAGCAACCCTTTGAAATTTAAAAGCAGAAAAATAAATGTCCTAATTATTTATTACAAACCGGGAGCAGATACAATAATTTGGATAAAGAAAAAAATAAAGTGCGCGAGACAATTGAATCGAATGCGAAATTAGGGTTTTGACCCACTTTAAAGAAAATGTTTTTTATTGTTTTTATTTTTAAGAAAAGAAATTAAATCCTAAAATTAAATGCTAAATTAATTATTAAATAAATTAATTAATGAAAAATATTAAATGACATATTTTTGGAGTTTTTGTTAATTTAGGAAAGAAAATAAAATGGTTAAATTAGTGTTAAAACCTATTAATTCTAATTGATTTTATTTATTTACAAAATAAATTAAGGTTACCTAATTAATCAATCTTAATTAATTAATTAATATTTATTAATGAAAAATAAAATTCTGAAATTTAATTGTGTAAAAATATTTTTGTGATTTTTTGATAAAAAGAAATTAATTTATTGGTTAGTGATTAAATTAAACAAAAAAAATAATTAAATAAAACAAACAAAATATAAAAAAAAAGTAGAGAATGGGCCTGATTTTGAGGTGTGAATAGCAATTATTCTGGCCCAATGATGCTGGTCCAGATTGACTTTTTCTGATTCCATGCGCTGGCGTTGACTGGTCTTTTGGTGCACCTTCTATGGTAGCCACCAGATCTGGCCATCTGGCCATCTGGCGTGCTGGATGGTGACTGTCCATGGTAGGCGCTTGGCTTGAGTATGCACTAGATTACCTGAAAACATTTGGAAAAATAACAAATGCTGGAGGCAAGGATCGAACCCCTGACCTCCAGCCTCTAATGCCCTGAAATCATGCCTGGCAACCACTAGGCCATGTGGTTCTTATTGTTAATAAAATACAAAACAATGATAATATAAAGAAAATGAAATATAGTGGATAAAAATAAAAAAAAGGCGCGCTGGTATTTGAATAAGCCTATGGTGGGACGACACCTCATCATCTCCTTCCTCCCTCCGTAGCTAAAAATCTGTAACATCTATACCTACGGACGCTGGTCGTCGCTACAAGTCATGTCCATTCCAAAATCTCGTACATGCCATGGAAATGGATTCTAAGACCATGGTTGAGGTCGTCTCATCCCCCTGATTGCAACCATGCCCATTATTAGGGACAATTATTCTTGAAAACAAAAACCCTAAAAAACTCCAAGAAACCCTAGCTATGGTGAATTTCGATTCAGTCCAGATAAGTGAAATTGGCTATTGGCAAAAGCTTGCAAACATCATAGTGATCAAAAATATGCAATTATTTTTCATTATAGATGCGAGAATGAAGATTTTCGAATTCAAGAACATAGGGGTTCCGTGAACGACTTATAGTGCACTGGAGGGCTCGAAAACGCCTGGTTTGGATTGCTTTAGGTTGTGGAGATTGCCAGGAGACGATTGAGACAATTGCCAAGCCTTGAAACTGCCTCTAGGAGTGATTTCGAACTCACACTTTTCTTAGATTTTTTCAGATTTTGTTTGCTCTCTATGCTTGATCTCCAACCCTGATTTTTGTCTGCGTCCCCTCCTTATGTAATGTATAATGTATTAGGGTAGCAAACTCTGTCCAAATCTCTCTCCATCAATGACTTTGAATTTGATTTGATTCTTCTTTAACAACCTTCCAAAATTGGCTTCTTTTCAATCTTTTTGT
Source organism: Vicia faba (assembly GCA_948472305.1). Taxonomy (NCBI): domain Eukaryota; kingdom Viridiplantae; phylum Streptophyta; class Magnoliopsida; order Fabales; family Fabaceae; genus Vicia; species Vicia faba. Next base: position 331,884,108 of record OX451739.1, on the reverse strand, counting down.
ACATATATGGCTTGATGCGAATTTGAATGCCTTGCTAGCTGTAACTAGAGCCTGAAACAAACACCAAATCCTTGTTATCAATGCTTTTGGATTTTATTTGATTTAAATCAAATTAATTCAAATAAAATCAAAATAATTAATAAAAATATGATATGGACACATGGCCAAAGCTAGAGCACGTGGGATATAATGCCAACTTAGAACAAGTGAAAAAGAATGGACCCATTTGGCAAAATTTGAAGTTTTGGGGATAGTTGACTTTTGGCAATTTTGCAAAAAAGGTCAACTTCAACAATGCATAACTTCCTCAATTTTGAATCTTTGGAGGTGTTCTTTGACTTTTTAGAAATATTGAGATGTTCTCTAACCAACCCATTTGGTCTCATCTCAATTTGATATTCCATGCTCAAGTTAGAGGCTTTGACAAAAAAGGTGTTTTTGTTGACTTTCAAAAATGACCTATAATGTCCAAATTCATAACTTCTTGTGAGTTCATATTTTGAACTTGGGAGATGAAGATGGATTGTAGGAAATTTCACCCTCTTCAAAATGTGATTTGGATGGGTCATTTCTCATAAACTATGAGAAAGTTATGCTTGGTCAAAGTTGAGTTGACTTTTCCTACAAAACCCTAACTTAGCAACTTTTGAATCTTGATGAATTGTGAGTAATCCTTGATGAATCATGATCAAACCTTAATAAAATGATGAAATATACTTCAAATTGAGAATGTTGACAAAAAGTCTTGAAGTTTGACTGTATGTAGGTCACAGTTGACTTTTGCCCTAGTACAGTCGATTTTTGGACCTTTGAGCAATTGACTGAGCAAACTTCCTCTGCAAGGCTTGAAACTTGACATGGTGGATCTTGAGAACATATTAGGACATTGGTGAGCACTTGGGATCACTTGGACTCAAGGATCTTGATGCAACATGAAACCCTAATTTGGGGTAGACTGCCTTAGGAGAGAGCTTGTCTGGCCAACCCTTGGACTACCTTGAGCAACTTTGAGATCTTTCTTGCAATGTTTTGAGAAATATGGGAGGGCAAATTTTGGGGTACAACATTTATCATCCTCCAAGCTCGGATGAATCTCTGGTGAAGACCTTGATCGTCGTTGTCGTAGTCGAAAACCAATCCTTGAATCGGCATATTATGTGGGCCATCCCTTCGGGCATAACCAAACTGTCTTAGAGCCAAGCACGGGTTGTAGGTGATGCCTCCCATAATTCCAAGTAGAGGGACATTAGGGAATTCTCCACAATGGTCGATAATGATGACATTCTCTTTGGATCGAGAACACCAATGAATATCTGTATGTTTAAGTGTCATCAACCTTTGTGACCACCTCAAACCTTGCTCGTTCTTTAAGACTAATTGGGGAAGATGAGAAATAAACCATTTTTCCAAGAGAGGAGTGAAACACATAAGAACACCTCTTTTCCTCATTATACGAGTGTGAATAGAGTGTAAGATATCTCCAAGCAAAGTAGGCACCGGATTGCGTGACATGAAGATTTTGACAGCACTCACATCTATGAGCTGGTCAGGATTGGGGAACAAGACCATCCCATAGACGAGAAGAGCCACAATCTCCTAAAAAGCTTGCAAGTCTAGAGAATTCCAACAGCTTTGGGCCTTCTCAAACAGAAACTTTGCCAAGAAGCCTTTGACACCACTCCTAGTTTCCCAATGGGTTGTGACATCAGATGAGTGCAAGTGCAGGGCTTGAGCAATCTCTTCTGGATTTGGATCTCTTTCCATACCGTTGAAGGGTGGTTGATTGAGAATGGGAATCCACAAAAGTTGAGAGAATTCTTCCAAAGTGGGCACAAGCTGGTAGTCAGAAAATGTGAAGCAGTGATGCAAAGGGTCAAAGAACTGGAAGAGAACCTTCATCATATCCTCTTCTATGTTGGAAGTGACTAAGTTGAGTATACGACCATGCCTCTCGGTGAATGGAGAATTCTCAGGAATCCTTGAAGCTAGCTCCTTGAGTTATGGAGGAATTCTTACAAGGTTGACTTGGATAGTTTTCCTGCGAAGTGAATCCATAACCTACAAAACAAGAACAAAGATGAATTTCCAAAATCCTTGAAATGGTTAGTGGATGTATATGATGCTCATGATGTCCATGATGTTATGCACAAGTATATATGTACAAGCAAATCAAACAAGTTCCTAGTTTAGTCTTGCACGGGGTTTCATAGGTAAGTACCCTCTTGAAGTTTAGTTGGCTCAACATGTCCTAGTAGTAACCGGGTTCTAAGGAGCTCAATATCACTGGATTGTTTCCTTGTTCATTGTTTCAATTCAAGCCTCTTTACTGGCGACTGAAATATTCCAAGAAACCAACCCTCAATGAGTGTAGTATCGAGTATCTACCAACTTCGGACTACACCAAAGCCGGTCATCTCACTACATCCTAAAAGGTCAAGTTGGTCAAGTAAAGGTTCTAGAAGTTCATTTGTGCTTCATGACATCACTCAGCGGCCCCGTATTCTCTTTGATTGACTCAAAGGCTATCGGTACCCACAAATATGTCGCACTAACATAGCTATTATTTAGACCGTGTCGGTATACCCCGCACAGTTTCCACAATGTATTGCTATTTACCTATGAATGTTTCCCAAATCCGGGTGGAGGATTCAAACCCAAACAATAGAACCAAAGTGTAAAGCAAAAAAGGCAAACATGGTAAGCAAATAAAGGTGATCTAAACCCTAAGGTAACCCCACTTTTATAATATTTTCCCCAGCAGAGCTGCCAGTTCTGTGATACGGTGGGAGAACTGACTTGAGGTTTTGTGTTTGTGTTCGCAAATGTTGCGGTTAGCAAGAGTCGCCACCGAATTTTATTTTATCCAAAAGGAAAGGTAAAAAAGCACAGAAAAGACCTTTGAGATGTTTTCTTGAGTTCGGGGGGTAGATTATGAAAAGGGAAGGTGCTAGCACCCTTTTCATCCATGGTTTTCCATGGGCTCTTAGTTACTTGCTTAGATCACTTGCTTTGCTTTGTTTGAAATGGTGTTTGGTGTGATTTTGAAAGTATTTTGTAAAAGAGGCCATTCGTTTAGGCAATCTTTGCAATGATTCTTGTTCGTAAGAATGTATACAAAGATGTTTGTCTTTTGAAAATGTTTTTCAATGTTTTGTAAGATGTTTTGAAATGTGTGTGTGTTTGTTTTTGAAAATAGAAAAGATTTTTGTTTGAAATGGAGCAAGTAACTTAGAAGCTATCTACCTACTCAAATGTCTTTCTTGTGCATTTTTATTCCTTTGACATTGTTGACTTACCATTGATTTGGTAAGCAACCCTATCTTTGGATGTAAACGGGACGGGCGTGTGTCATCGTATAACCATGATAGCAATGTTGCCAAGTATCTTAGCATTTTGAGGGACCAAGATCATTTTGTTTAGGCAACCTTTGAATAGCGTCATCGAGGGACTATGATATTATACTTGTTTTGTTTTGCCAAGATACTTCGCATGCGTAACATGGCCATTTTATTTTAGGCAACCAAGTGGGAGAAACCCTAAGGGTGCTTGTGTGCAAAGTGTGTCATTTTCATGCATTTGTCTTGTATTTAGGTTTTTTCTATTTTGCTTTGTTTTTGTTCTTGTCATACAAAACCCTAATTACTAAACATGTTATAAAAGCGATAAATTGCGTAAATGTAAATGCTAAGCTATTACAACAATTATTATGGGAGGGGGGATACAAATTTGAATGGGGATTTTGCACAAATATAAACCTAAATATATTATTACAACCAAATCGAATATTGCGCGAATTAAATAAATAAGACAAATATTCAAAATGCAATGTAATGTTTACATTAAAAAAATGTTTTGTGTTTGGTTTTTTGTATGAGAAAATGATTTAATTTAAACCCTAAAAAAGGGAACAAAATAACATTATTTTTGGAAGGGATGAAACCCTAATTTTTGTTCAAAGAAAATAATGTTTCATATTATTATTTTGTACATTTTTTGTATAAGAAAATAATAAATAATATTATATGTAAATATTAAAAATTAAATATATATATATATATATATATATATATATATATATATATATATATATATATATATATATATATATATATATATATATATATATATATATATATATATATATATATATATATATATATAAGTATTTATGAGTATAAATAGTATAATAAAAATATTAAGTATTTTTATTGTATTTATAAACTATTTAAGAAAATAAGTTCTATTCATCAAAATAAACTATTTTTCATGTGAGAAAATAATAAAAAAATAAAATAAAAGTGTGAAAACAAATAAATCAATTTTTGGTATTTTTTATTATTCAGAAAAAATAATCAAAAGCAATAAATATAAAAATATGAAAAAATATGAAAAATATAAAAATCAGCCAAGGGCGTGCAGTAGCAAGTCAGGGGGGGCGATTAGTGAAAACAAAAAGGCCAAAGCACAAAAAGCCCAGAACATCATCGTCCCTGTCCTTTGTCCAAGCTTCTGCGTGTGTTTTCCAGTTCAAACTGTATCTCTCTTATGCTTACACAAAAACAAAAACTCATAACATGAAAAATGTGGCATTTGAGCTCACGATTCCAGCAATATAAATTATGTAACCTAACTCTTAAAGATCACAGAGAATTTTTGAATCCCTAATTCGTGACCTAACTTTTTCAGCGTTTTCAATCTTCAAATTCTCACAGCACAAGTAACATAAATAAAAAGTAATGATATGTACAACTTCGTTATGATGAGAGCTACATTTTTTCTTCACAAATCGTGGCTTGAAGTTGCCTATATACAGAGATAGAGTTTAGGAAAATACCTCCTTCAGTTGGAATCGAGTAGAGCAATGTAAGGACTTTAATGGAGGCCTGGTGATTGTTTAAGCTTCCTTGAACTTCACTAAATCTATTCCAATGCTTATCTTGCTTTGAGGATGGCTGGAGTTATCTGACCAAGTCCAACTGCAAGCTTCCAAAGTGAAAATGGTGGATGCTGAAACAGGGGTTACAGAACCAGGGTGATGGCTTGGATTGATTAGTTATCAAGTGTATGAGATATTTCAAATGTTTAAACACAAAATGCACGAGCCAAATGAGAGTTGGCTATGCTTTTGCAGAATCTGAGTGTTTTGGCAGAATTTTGGTGTTTTTGAGTTCTAGAGAGTTTCATGTTCAATCCAATCGTGATATGCCTTGTAACAAGTTTGTATATTTGTATAGAAATGATACAAATTCAGATTCCCAACAGATCTATCAATGTTATCCTTTTTGCCCACTTTCTTGTACTTGAAGCAAAGTGACAAGACCCATGCTTCACATGCTTGTATCAGTTTTCTTAGGGTTGGTATGAGCTTGTACAAATTGCTTGATACCTGTGTGGTTTGTATGCATCAAGGGGACAGGTTCAATGCTCAAGATTGACAAAGTTGCAAAAGTTCCTCTTTATGAAAATGGCATTGTAACCTTTTTGCCCAAAATGGAAATGCACATTGTGTAAAGCTTCAAAAGCAAAGATAAAGCCTTTGTCAACTGTGTTTGCATTTAATTATGGAGTGTATAGCAAGCTTAGGACCTGTAAAGAAAGATACAACCAGCATAGATTGGATTTGCAACTTGATGCTATGTGAAAATGGCTTGAACAAAAAGTGAGAAAATGCCAACTTCCTCTCTTCGATTCTCCCTGCTCAAAAATGATCTTGGAGATTTCTTTGACATTTTGGAAAGCTTGTAATATTCTCTATAATTCATCTTTGAAATGAAATTTGATATACCTCTTGGAACTAGGTGAAAAATGTTCATGAAGTTGGGTCAAAAACCTGCCTAAATTAGGGCAAAATTTCACTAAGTTATTTAGTTCATGGACCTATATTCACAAATTCATAACTTGAGATCCAAGCATCTTTTGGGAAAACTTTTTGAAGCAAAGTTGTAGATTTCATGGAGGAATAAAACTTTCATGTTGGGAACTTTTCTTGAATCAAAATGCATCATGGTGAAAAAGTGGTGAAAAGTTGGGAAAAAATAAGAAAATTTTTATACTTAGAAAAATTTTAAGTTATGAAAATTTTCAAATTCAAAACCCTAATTTTCAAATTTGATTTTCTTGGTGAACAAGTTTCATATTTTTACATATCTTGATGAATTATGACCCTTGGTACTTGATTTTGACCAAAAAGTCAAAGTTTGACTTTTCAGTATACAGTTGACTTTTGATCAGTTGACTGCAAATTTCATCTGTCAATTCAATTAACTTGAGATATTTTAAACCATGTAAATAGGTCAAGATGATGCCATTGAATCCTTGAAATCATGTTTGAACTCAATTGGTCATTGGCTAGGTTAAAAATTAGAAATTGCCCTTTCTCAGTCAAAACCCTAATTTTGACCATTTTGCCCTTTTGATGATTTTGATCAAATTTCTTAATAAATTGTGATCCAAACTTGATCAAATGGTACACGTGAGTCTAAAATGTTGATGTGGATAAAAAATTATGAAGTTTGACTGTAAATTGGCCATAGTTGACTTTTTCCCCAATACACTTGATTTTTTGGTCAACTGTCCAATTGACTGATAAAAAATATGGTTCAAGGCTTGAAACTTAACATGAGCAATCTTAGGGGTCCAAAATGGTGTATGAAAGTCACATGAAGCATTGGTGGTCCAAAAATACTTGTGCAAACTCAAACCCTAATTTTGGGTTATCAATGCAAGATGAGGTGCCTTGAGCTGACCAAACTCTAATCTTGTCTTGATTTCAAGAAGTCTTGTGAGAAAAGTCTTGATAAATGAGAGGGAAAATTTTGGGGTACAACATTGGCCATTTTGACAAAATCATCTTGTAACTATGTGAAAAAATGCCAAGAATTTGGGAAAAAATCCTGACCAAAACTGCTGAAAATTTCTCTAAGTGTTTATTCAAAAATGCCATGACTTCATGAATTTATAACTCAAAATCCAAGAATTTATAGAAAAAGTCCTGCCCTAAAAAGTTTTAGATCTCATTGAGATCTACAACTTTCATGTTGGAAGTTTTCCTTGAATCATCTTACATCATGGTGAAAAGTTGGCATGAAGAAATGAAATTATCATGTATAAAAAACACTTAGAAAAATTTCTAAGTCTTGAAGAGTTTGAATTTTCATATTGACTTTTGACTTTCTTGATTTCTTGATGATAAAGTTTCATATTTTTGAATGTCTTGATGAATTTTGATCTTTGAGACTTAATGTTGACCAAAAAGTCAAAGTTTGACTTTTGGTGCTACAGTTGATTTTTTCATCAGTACAACTGATTTTTTGTCTCTTGGTCAATTGAATGAGAAGACTTGAAACTTGACATGAGAATTCTTGAAGGTCCATAATGATATAAGAACATCACTTGAAGTATTAGAAGTCCAATTGTCTTTATGAAAGTTCAAACCCTAATCTTGAGGTATCAGTGTTGAGGAGATGGCTTGACCTAGTCAATACTGGTGCAAGCTTGAGCTTTCGCAGATCTTTGTGAGAAATGTCTTGAGAAATGAGAGGAGAAATTTCGGGGTACAACAACTGCCCCTGTTCAATCTTCTTAAACCTGAAGAGTTAGATTGGCAAGTCTGTCATTCGTGACTTGAAGGTGGAAGATGATTGAACACTAGAGCGCCCAAAAATTTACACTCGATGATGTGGTGGTTGATTATGTAGGGAATGGGCTTAAAGATGCCATTTAGAGATTTGTCATATATGGGCTTACAGATGCCATCCAAAGTGATTGTTGACAAAAGTTAGACTCAGTCTAAGCTTGACTGTAACTGGGAGGAGTGTTAGAATAAATCATTGGTTGGTTTAACTCTGAATGATATGCTGGAATGGACCCGTGTTAACCCGTGTGTGGAAATGTATTAGAAGGAATCTATGTAAGATTATTTTATGGTGAGCCTGTGTAAGGCTTCTTTAGGATATATATGCGAGGGAAACCTAGGTAGGGTTGATGAGTCCGTGTGAAACTTCATTTGGAGATATACGAGAAGGAACCTGGGTAGGGTTACTTCAGGATGAGTCCGTGTAAAATTGCATCTGAAATGTCTGAGAAGGAACCTGGGTAGGGTTACTTCATGATGAGTCAGTGTAAAACTTCATCTGTGAATAAGAAGGAACCAGGGTAGGGTTTTTTCATGATGAGTCTGTGTAAAACTTTATCTGTAAAGGAGAAATAACCTGGGTAGGGTTGCTTCAATGATGAGTCAGTGTAAAACTTATCTAGAAAGGAGAAGGAACCTGGGTAGGGTTGCTTCATGATGAGTCAGTGTAAAACTTCATCTGGAAATGAGAAGGAACCTGGGTAGGGTTGCTTCATTATGAGTCCGTGTAAAACGTCATCTGGGAATGAGAAGGAACTTGGGTAGGGTTGCTTCATGATGAGTCAGTGTAAAACTTCATCTAGGAATGAGAAGGAACCTGGGTAGGGTTGTTTCATGATGAGTCTGTGTTAAACTGCATCTGGAAATGAGAATGAACCTGGGTAGGGTTGCTTGATGATGAGTCCGTGTAAAACTTCATCTTAGAAATAGGAGGAACCTGTGTAGGGTTGCTTCATGATGAGTCCGTGTAAAACTTCATCTTGGAAAGAGAAGGAACCTGTGTAGGGTTGCTTGATAATGAGTCAGTGTAAAACTTCATCTTAGAAAGAGGAGGAACCTGTGTAGGGTTACTTGATGATGAGTCCGTGTAAAACTGCATCTGTAAATGAGAAGGAACCTGTGTAGGGTTGCTTCATGATGAGTCCGTGTAAAACTTCATCTTGGAAAGAGAAGGAACCTGTGTAGGGTTGCTTGATGATGAGTCCGTGTAAAACTGCATCTGGAAATGAGAAGGAACCTGGGTAGGGTTGCTTGATGATGAGTCAGTGTAAAACTTCATCTTAGAAATAGGAGGAACCTGTGTAGGGTTGCTTTTAGCTGGTCGTGTAGATAATTGCCCTGACTTGTTACCGGTATTAATCTCTGACCTTTTGAAAATTGTTGACGATAGCCATTTGTTGATTGACCTTTTCCTAGAAAAGGTAAAACGTTAGCTGTATGCAATGTCATGATGTATGAAATGCATGGTGCAATGATGTTCTCAAACTAAATGAGATTGTGTTGTATGCACTTAACATGTATGTAAATAGGATGTATGAAATGTGAAATGTTTATGAGTGTATTTTTGTCTGGGAAAATAAATCCTTGACAAATGTCGGGGAGTCATTAGTTTCCAGACTGCTGTTGAAGAGTAGGTGTGTCTTCAAACTTTGCCTAGAATGTTTCCACTGAGGATTCCTGTTTTGTTGTTTGAGGAGAATTCTGTCGGGGAATATTGAAAGCTCTGTAGAGAATGTTGATTCCTGCTTGGGGAAAGAGTTTACGAGTCTCAGTTGTCTGATGCTCTACTAGGGAGTCGAAGTTGAACTGATATCCGGTCGGTTCCAGGCTTCACAGTAACTTGTTGGGGATTGATAGAGTAGTCTACTGGGGAAGAGGAGTTGTGGTCCTTTTATTTGTAGTAGTCAGAGAGGCAAACTCAAGCTGGGGAATCTGTAGTTTGTTGGGGAAATAAACCATGTCGTCAGTTTATCGGGGAGGAGTCTTCTTTTGGCAGAAATCCTCGAGGATTCTTGAGGTCGACTCAGTTGGGGAGAAGTCTTCAGAGATTGAAACCCTGGTTGGGGGTCACCCTATGAAAAGGACTTTTGGAGGATTTGTCATTGCCCCTAGTAGAAGGTGTTTGTGGCACTACCAGGAAATGTTTCACTGTATGTAACCCTTTGTTGGGATTCGTGTTTAATGCCTCAAGTGATTCAGATGCAGACCTACCCCTGGTATATTCAGCATTTCTTGAGAGATTTCTTGGAATCTCGACTGGACTGCCCCAGGTGTATTGGATAGTGACACGTCACGTCCCCTTGCTTATAGGAGATCAATTATCAGAAGTGTCTTCCCACTTGAAATGAATTTTCTCATTGAGAGGTTTTATTTGTTCACTGGGTATTCGTCGTGTGAATTTCTCTGTTATCAAACAAATAGCCATATGCAAACAATGATATTCAAATAATGCAAAGTTTATGCTTGTCTTAAAGTTTTAAAAAATGCATTTTTAGCAGATAAAAGAATTTTTGCAGGAAAATTCAACTCAGGATTTAAAGTAAAGCCTTACAGAAGTCAGGATACCTTTTGCAACAGTATGATTTCAAATTAACCCATGCTTCAATTAGGACTTTTGAAGGGTTGTAATGTGGCTTGGTTCACAGTTTAAGAAAAAAAAGATAAAGGCTTAAATTTTATTTGTACCCACCCGTTCTTCGTGATGTTCTTCAGTCCTAAACTCAGTTAATTGTACGTTCGAACTCCACTGACATTTTGGTGATGGTTCATACAAGTTTAGTTTATCGGAAGGCAGTCATTTTTTTGCAACATTTTTCATGTTGGTCGAGGATCTGTAGTGACCTCTTTTTTTGGTTTATTATCCCTGATTTTGCCTGACTGTTTTTGTTTTTGAGATCACAGTCAGCGGGATGCCCTAGTTTTCTTAAGTCTCCTTTGTAGGTTTTGACTTAGTGGGTTTTTCTTTTTTGAGAGATAATGATTGCCTATTTGGTAGGGAACTATCATCGTCTTTTGATTCCAGATGAATTTTATTGATATCACTCGTTGTATACTAAGGGAAAGTTTACGACTGAACACACATTTGAATTAACTGAGAGACTACCCTGCCCCAGGTTTTGATTAAAGGTTTCGATTTGTGTAAAAAATAAAACTTCTACTTCTTTGGCTCGAAGGGGTTGACTAGGGATTATCTTCCTTATAACTCCAGTGTTTAGGATTTGTAAGAACGTATGTACATCGTCAGCAAGGTCTGTCCAAAAGCATACTGTATGAGATAAAGGCATTGTTTTCGTCATCCTCCCTCTAAAGGCTTGTAACATTTAGCAAGAGTTTAATGTCATCAAGAGAGTAAAAAGCATAATTTAAATGTAATGAAAACGAATGGATCAATTCAAGACAAACATATGCGATGCATTAATGAAACGAAGTTTGACATTGATAGATAATTGTTTGAATAATAAAAGAAATTACAATTTAAAATTCAAAATGAACAAGACACTCTCAATGATCTGGCATAGGAGCAGTGATCACGTTTGGAGTCTCTGGAGGATCAAACTCAATCTCCTTGGCGTCAATCAAATTCTGAATCTTGTACTTCAACGCCTAACAATCGTTAGTATCATGCCCAGGACTGCTGGAATGATAAGCATATGTCGCATTAGGATTGTAGTTTGGAGAAGAAGTTTTGGGGTTTGGATGAGGTCCTATCAATGTAATCAAGTTCATCTTCAACAAGTGTTATAGCGCTTGAGACAACGGCATGTTGATGTTGGTAAACTGTCTTTTGGGCTCGTCTGGCCTTTGTCGATTTCCTATTTGTTGTTGTCGGTGCAGCGCAAAACTAGAGATCAAGACTGCCCCTACATGTTGGTTATGACGACTCTTTTGACCATACACAACATTGGACTCTTTCTTCCCAATGTATGGCTTTTTCTGAGCATCAGAGGGTGTGGCTCCTTGGATCTTTCCGCTTTTGATGCCAGCTTCGACCCTTTCACCAGTCAGTATTAGCTTGGTGGACCTGACCGAGGAGCTTCCGATTAGGTGCTTAAAGAAAGGTCCCGTCAAGCTTCTCATAAAGATTCCAATTAGCTCCCTGTCAGTTAAAGAGGGCTGCACCCTACCAGCCAGATCTCTCCATTTTTGGGCGTATCTTTTGAAACTCTCATTGGAACCCATGGTCATGTTTTGTAATTGCACACGAGTTGGTGCAAGATCAGCGTTGTATTGGTACTTCTTATAGAAAGAAGCAGCTAGATCCTCCCAGGTGTGGATGCGAGAACTCTCCAATTGATAGAACCATTCGAGTTGAGTCCCTACTATGCTCTCTTGGAAGAAATGGATCCAAAGCTTCAGATCAATTATGTATGGTTTAATCTTGCGGACATAAGACTTTAAGTGCATCTTAGGGTAAGAGACTCCATCGTGTAGGGAAAAGGTAGGGATTTTGAACTTTGGCGGGATGACCACCCCAAAAACCAAACCCATGTCTCCTAAATCCAATCCAGGTATCTGCTGAATTTCCATAGCAATGAGGCGATCCTCCAACTGTTTATACTTGTCATCAGCGGGTGGATATTGTTCATCAGAGTAGTCAGCTTTGACTTCATCAATCTCCAGACTATTGTCTTCTTCGTGAGTATCCCCCATGTTGGATGGAGTTGGAAGATCTAGAGCTCCCTTGACTGGTCCTTTAAGTCTCCTTCCCAAGTTCAGGATGCCTACTGACTTCTTGGACTTTTTCTTCTTGTCTTTGAGGAGAAGAGTCTTCAGGTCCTCTTGCCCCTTAGCCAAATCCAGGAACAATTATTGGAATTGAGCATTTTGAGCTTGGAGATCTTTCACCGTTTGTTCCATATCCATGTTATTGAAATAAACAGTAGGAAGATAAGGAGGCCTATATGGGAGAAACCTGTCATGATATGATGCATGATATGTGGATGCATGTTTTCAAGGATCTCGTGGGGTAAATGTTAGTAGTCACTTACAACTTTGATTGGAGATCTTTGTACCGGTGGATGTCCTTCCACGAGAATTAACTCACCATGTCAAGTGGGTTGTAGCCCTTGACTCAAGTTGTTGTACTTGATCTTTGAGGGCGTTTGGTTAGAGGAAAATAAATCCTCTTGCCCCTTGATAGACGTCTGGTTCAATGTGACCCTGCATCAAATACTCTCGAGATCCTTGAAATGGTTATTGAAAATGCTATGGTATGATGTCATGATGTTATGTACAAGTATGCAAAGTAGGCAAGTTTATATACAAATAGTCATATACACACAAAGCGGACAAGTCCTTAGGTTTAGGCTTGCATGGGGTTTGTAGGTAAGTACCCTCTTGAAGTTGGATTGGTTTAACTTGTCCCATAAATAGTAACCGGGTTCTAAGGGATCTAAATATCACTGACCTTTCCCACAAGCTTCGTTCGATAGGCGATTGACTCGCAACCAAACAAAACTCAAGAGTCAAGTCTCAATGAGTGTAGCATCGAGTATCTGCCGACTTTGGGAATACACCAAAGACGGCCATCTCACTTCGTCCTAATGGCCAAATTGTTCATTTAAAGGTTCTAAGGTCAGTTAATGCTTCATGACACCATGCAGCGGCCCCGTATTCTCCTTGATTAACTCAAGGGCTATCGGTACCAACCAAAGTGTCGCATCAACGTAGCCATCACTTCAACTGTGTCGGTATACCCCGCACAGTTTCCACAATCTATTGCTACTTACCTAAAAATGTGTCCCAGATCCAGGTGTAGGATCTTTAACAATAACCCCAACAAGGACCCAAAAATGTAAAACATGCAAGTCAAACAAGGAAAGAAAGTAAATGTGATCTAACCCTAAGGTAACCCCACTTTTAAGTATTTTCCCAGCAGAGTCGCCAGTTCTGTGATACGGTGGGAGAACTGACTTGGTTGTTTTGCATTTGATCGCAATTGTGCGGATAGCAAGAGTTGCCACCGAATTTTCTTTTATCCAATAAGGAAAGGCTGAAAAGAACAGGAAAGATCTTTAGAGATGTTTTCTGAGTTCGGGGGGTAGATTATGAAAAGGGAAGGTATTAGCATCCTTTTCATCTGTAGTTATCTACGGGCTTTTAGTTGCTTGCTAGATCACTTGCTTTTGTTTGACTGTGTGCTTGTGGTGTGGTTTTTGAAAGTATTTTGAAAATATCTTTGTAACGGTTCTCGTTTCTATAAGAACGCGTATGTAACGTGGTGGGAGAACTAACTTGGTTGTTTTTGCGTTTGATTGCAAATGTTACGGTTAGCAAGAGTCTCCACCAACTTTCCTTTTATCCAAAAGGAAAGGTTGAAAAGAACAGGAAAGACCTTTGAGATGTTTTCTTGAGTTCAGGGGGTAGATTATGAAAAGGGAAGGTATTAGAACCCTTTTCATTCGTAGTTATCTACGGGCTCTTAGTTGCTTTCTAGATCACTTGCTTTAGTTTGAAAATGTGCTTCGTATGGTTTTTGAAAGTATTTTGAAAAGGCGCCATCGTTTAGGAAAACTTTGTAATGATTCTCGTTCGTAAGAATGTATACAAAGTGTTGATCTTTTGAAAATGTTTTCAAGTTTGAAAGATGTTTTTGAAAGTGTTGGTGTTTGTTTTGAAAATATCAAGGATGTTTTGTGTGATACGGTGGGAGAACTGACTTGGGTGTTTTGCGTTTTATCGCAAATGTTGCGGTTAGCAAAAGTCGCCACCGACTTTTCTTTTATCCAAAAGGAAAGGTGGAAAAGCACATGAAAGACCTTTGAGATTATTTCTTGAGTTCGGGGGGTAGATTATGAAAAGGTAAGGTATTAGCACCCTTTTCATCCATGGTTTTCCATGGGCTCTTAGTTACTTTCTAGATCACTTGCTTTTGTTTGAAATTATGCTTTGTGTGGTTTTTGAAAGTATTTTGTAAAGAGGCCATTGTTTAGGCAAATTTTGTAATGATTCTCGTTCGTGAGAATGTATACAAAGATGTTGATCTTTTGAAAATGTTTTCAAGTTTGTAAGATGTTTTGAAAGTGTAGGTGTTTGTTTTGAAAATAGCAAAGGATGTTTTGTTTTGAAATGGAGCAAGTAATTAGGAGCATTCTACCTACTCAAAAGTCTTTCATGTTCATTTCCTCTTTCCTTTGACATGGTTATCTTACCATTGATTTGGTAAGTAACCCTATCTTTGGATGTAAACGGGACGGGTGTGGGTCATCGTATAACCATGATTAGCAATATTGCAAGGTATCTTAGAATTCTATTTTAGGGACTGAGATCATTTGAAAGGCAACATGGATAGCGTCATCGATGGACTATGATCTTATATTTTGCTTGTTTTTGCTAAGATACCTCACATGCGTAATATGGCCATTTTGTAAGGCAACCAAGTGGATTTTACCCTAAGGGTGCTTGTGTGCAAGTGTATTGTTTTTCATGCTTGGTTTTGTCTTTGATTAGGTTTTTTCTAATTGATTGGTTTTAGTCTTTCCATACAAACCCTAATTACTAGCATTTGTACATAAAGCGATAAATTGCGGAATTTAAAATTACTACGCTATTACAATACTTGTGGGAGGGGGTGTACAAATTACAAATGGGGTTTGGAAGAAAATAAAGCCTAATTATCTATTACAACATGTGATACGGTGGCAGAACTGACTGTTAATACTGGTTTACATTTTGTGTTTTTGTTTGCAAAATCTCGCGGTAAGCATGAGTCGCCACCAACTTTTATTTCATCCAATCATGGAAAAGGAAAAAGAACAGAAAAAACCTTTTTTCGAGATATTCCGAGTACGGGGGGTAGATTATAGAAAGGGGAGGTGTTAGCACCCTTTCTATTCGTAGTTATCTACGGGCTCTTAGGTACTTGCTCATTTTTCAAATTGCTTGTGTGTGTTTGTCTTGAAAATGTTTTAATTCGTGATAACCCTTGTATCAGTCCTCAAGGATGTGACGAAGTTTGTTTTGAAAATTTGTTTTGAAAGGTGTTTGTATGAAAAAGTTTTCATTGAGCAAGTACTTAAGATTTTACCTACTCGAAAAAAAGATTATTCGTTCTATTTCCTTTAGACAGCGATATCCCACTATTAAGGAGTAGGTAGCACCGTCGTTGGAGTTGTAAGGGACATTCGAAAGGGACAAGTACAATCACTAAAGCAATAGTTAGAAAACTTTAGTAGTAACCCTAGAGTCTTAAGATCTTTCTGAGGCAACATTTCTGAGGTAACATTCAAATGGGACAATTTTATCTCTTTAGACTGGAGGGCAACCACTAAAATCTCCTATGCTTAATGATTGTTTACCGAAGGCAACCGAAGTAAGGTAAACCCTAGGAGTGAATATGTGCATATGATTTGTTTAAGTTATTTAATCTTTGCACATTAGGCGATCTACCTTTTTAATTTTCCAGACATTCTTGCCATACAATCCTATTAGCCATACATCTAGACAGTTAAAGATTGTGGAAATTAAAAGTGCGAGGTAATAAAACATAGCTATTACAAGGCTTCGGGGAGGGGGATTAATTACATAACCAAAACCCGGGGATTTAAACAGTAAATAAAAATCCTAAGTTAACTATTACAAACCCTGAACAGTTACAAAATAATGGACAAATAATTAACAAGCGCACGACAAATTAAATGCGAGGACAATTGAAATAATCTAAAACCCTAATTTGAGAGAAAAAGTATTTTTTTTTGGATTTTTATTGAAGAAAGCAATTTAATTACAAATCAATTAAACCTAATTTCTAATTGTTTTTAAAATTATGAAAGAAATTAAATTAACCTAATTTTATAATTAAATTAATTAAAGAAATATATATTTATAAAAAATGATCTTTGATGTATTTTAAAGGAAATTAATTAAATTATGTACAATCTAAAACCCTAATTCTAATTATTTTTCATTATAAAAAGAAAATTAAATTACCCTAAATTAACTAAACTAATTAATTCAAAAATATTTATTAAGAAAAAGAGATCTTTTTGTGATTTTTGATTTGTTAATTTAATAAAAATAATTTTTGTATTAATGAAAAAAAGGAAAAGAAATAAAGAAAAGAAATTAAAGAAAATAATAAAAGAAATAACCAAATGGGCCTGTATGCTAGCTGAAAGGGGGTGTGGAATTGAATTTCCAAGCCCATTAAGCTCCAAGCCCAGTCAACCAAGCTGGATCTTGTGCAAGCGTTGACCTGAGGTGTACCAAGGACATTCAGGGGAGAAGTGTTAGATCTGGCAAGCAGTGTATCTAGTGGTCAGGAATTGCTAGCGCATGGTGGTTGGTTGAGAGTGTGGTACACCTGATTACATAAGAAAAAATAATACAAGGGAATTGTTGGGACCTGAGATCGAACCCAGGTCCTTGTATTCCCCACCAATGATGTGTTGTCAGCTGAGCTGCTTTGTTAATTTGTTATTATAGTAACAAGAATATATAATATCTAAAACAAATGCAATGACCCTGGAACAAAAACCGCGCGCACTGAATTCAAACTAACCAATGGGGTGATGACAAATCACCTTCTTCTACCTCCAGCCTGTCGTTTTAGATAAACAACCTATACCTACGGACGTCGTCCGTTGCTAAAAACCAGTGTCATTCAAATATTCAGTACAAGCATGATAAATCTATTGTGATGGTACCAGTCGACTCGTCTTGGCCTCACGAGCATCATGGTACTTGATTCATGGCCCAATTTTTCCTGTACAAAAAGACCCTAAAATTCGTGTGGAAACCCTAACCATGGCAGATGCGTGTAAGGGTCCAAAAATACAATTAAACTATGTGGTCAGCTTGCAAACATGATGATGATCACAAATGTAACAATTAAAGGTGCTAATGATGCGTAAATTGTAATAATCGAATTTGAGAAAGTTTACAAACCATGATGTGTATAGGCGATGATTATTGACGTTTTGAAGGCTGCAAATGATGTTGTTGGCTTCTGGAGATGGCCTGGAAGTGATTAGAGTCCTTCAATTTCTTGGAATCGTCCTCTAAGGCAGAAATCGAATGCCCACTTTTTGTCCAAATTCTGAGTTTTCGTTCTTGCTCCCTACGGCTGCAAAACCTTCTATTTTTATTTGCATTTGTTGTATACATATAGTAGACTAAATTAGGGTTGTAAAGTTGCATCATATCTTTGAGAATTATGAAAATGTGATTTGATTTGATACATGTATGATATCTTTCTAAAATAAGCTTCAATCTAATCTTTTCCAACCCTAATGAATCTTGCACGAATTGATCATCATGCTAGTTGTACATGGACTCCAAATGTGCACAAAAATCCCAAGATTTGATTTGTTTTCATTATTTTACCATTTAATTTGATTTATTTTGATTTAAATGAATAAAAAATCAAAATAGATGATAAAAGTAATAAAATAATAGGTGGAAAAGCTCAGGGGTCGTGGGTCCTATTAGAAACATGTTTCAAGCAAGAAAACATGGGCCCCTTTGGAAAAAAAATGCAAATTTAATCAATGTTGACTTTTGACAATTTTCCAAAAATTGCCAACTTTGACAATGCACAACTCTCTCAATTTTGACCCTAGGAGGGTGTTCTTAGACTTTTTAGAAAGATTAGGATGTCCCCTAAACAACACTTTTTGTTTCATCTCAATTGGATCTTCCACGTTCATGTATGAAGCTTTGACCCAAAAGGTGTTTTTGTTGACTTTTCAAAAAGACCTATAATGTAGAAATTCATATCTTTTGATGAGTGCATATTTTGATCTTGAGGGATAAATATGAATTGTAGGGAATGGCATCCTATTCAAAATGAGCCTTGGATGGAAAATTTCTGATAAAGTATGAAGAAGTTATGCTTGGTCAAAGTTGGGTTAACTTTTCCTATAAAACCCTAATTTAGTAACTTTTGGGTTTTGATGAATTTGGAGCATTCCTTGGGGAATCATGGTCAACCCTTGATCAAATGATGAAAGTTACTTAAAAATGTTAATGTTGGCCAAAAATATTGAAGTTTGACTGTATGTGGGTCACAGTTGACTTTTGACCTAATATAGTCGATTCTCAAGCATCTGAGCAGTTGACTGAGCAAACTTCTTGTGCAAGGCATGAAACTTGACATGTAGGGTCTTGAGAACATATTAAGACCATGGAGAGCATATGAGGCCTTTATGGTTCACCCATCTTGATGAAAATAGAAACCCTAATTTTGAGGTGCACTGCCTTAGGAGAGAGTTTGTCTGGTCAACTCTTGGGCAATCTTGAGCAAATTGAAGATCTCAATGGACATGTATTGAGTAAAATGAGAGGGAAAATTTTGGGGTACAACAGCTGCCCTTGTTCAATCTTCTTAAACCTGAGGATGTAGATTGGCTAGCCTTCCTTTCGTGATCTGAAGGTGGAAGATGATTGAACACTAGAGTGCCCAGAAATTTGCACTCGCATGAAGTGGCACTTGATTTGTGATATCGGAAATGGGCTTATAGATGCCATTTGGAGGTTCATGATAGAGAGTCATCAGAGATGGGCTTAAAGATGCCATCTAGATAGTGTTTATTTCCTGATACATTCCTTCTACGAGAGTCCCTGTTGTTGTTGTTGATGAGGAATCTGCTGAGGAGCATTGGTATTTGTCTCGAGAAATAGAGTTTTAGGAGCTTCAGTTGTCTGTTACTCTACTCGGGAAATGTGAAACCAATCGTGTTTGATTAGGTCCCGGTCTTACAGTGTTGTGGACTGCTGTTTGGAAATAGGAGAGGAGGAACCTGGATAGTAGGGTAACTTCGATATGAAAGCCTGAATAGTAGGGCTGTGAGAAGGAACCTGGATAGTAGGGTTACTTCGATATGAAAGCCTGGATAGTAGGGTTGTGAGAAGAAACCTGGGTAGTAGTGTTACTTTGATATGAAAGCCTGGATAGTAGGGATGTGAGAAGGAACCTGGATAGTAGGGTTGCTTGGATATGAAAGCCTGGATAGTAGGGCTGTGAGAAGAAACCTGGGTAGTAGGGTTACTTTGATATGAAAGCCTGGATAGTAGGGTTGTGATAAGGAACCTGGATAGTAGGGTTGCTTCGATATGAAAGTCTGGATAGTAGGGCTGTGAGAAGGAACCTGGATAGTAGGGTTACTTCGATATGAAAACCTGGATAGTAAGGCTGTGAGAAGGAACCTGGATAGTAGGGTTACTTCGATATGAAAGCCTGGATAGTAGGGCTGTAATAAGGAACCTGGGTAGTAGGGTTACTTCGATATGAAAAGCCTAGATAGTAGGGCTGTGAGAAGGAACCTAGGTCATAGGGTTACTTCGATATGAAAGCCTGGATAGTAGGGCTGTGAGAAGGAACCTGGATAGTAGGGTTACTTCGATATGAAAGCCTGGATAATAGGGTTGTGAGAAGGAACCTGGGTAGTAGGGTTACTTCGATATGGGTTTGTGTAAAACTTCAGAAGGAACCGGTGTAAGGTTACTTTGGGCTAAGTCCATGTAAAACTTCAGGAGGAGCCGGGGTAAGGTTACTTTGAGATAAGTTTGTGTAAAACTTCAGGAGGAACTGGGGTAAGGTTACTTTGTGATATGACAGCCTAGATGGTAGGGTTGTGAGAAGGAACCTGGATGGTAGGGTTACTTCGGAGCGATAATGTAGATTAGTTAACCCGTTTGATTTCGGGAACTGAGTTTTCATTAGTTGTCTGTAGATGTGATATGTATAAATACTGGATTCGTTGAAGCTAATCGTCTTTTCTTACAAAAGATATTAAGGTTAGTTGTATGCGATGCATGAAATGCAGGGTGAGATGATGTTCTCAAAATAAATGAGATTATGTTGTATATGATATGTATGCGTATGTCATGATGTATGTTCATGAAATGCTATCGGGGTATGCTCGTGTTTGGGAAAATAAATCCCTGACGGTTGCTGGAGATTTGCGAATATTCTGCTGGGAAGAGATGCTGGAGAATAACTCTGCAGGGATGAAATTCCGTTGTTGGAAGTGATGAGCTCTGTTAGAGATTGAGCTTCTGTATATGTAGAAATAGACTCCACTTGGGGAATGAAATTTGTTGACTCACCTGCGATTACGAACCTCGGTTGGGGACAGTTATGTCCTGTTTCAGGAAAGCTGACATCAATGCCTTTTGGATACTTTTACTCTGTGGGGAGTGTATGTACTGATACTCATGTTCCCAAAGTTGTCTCTATCCCGATACCTGCTGGGCAGAGGAACCGTTGGGTTTGGCACTTCTTATTTCTCCTTGTTTCTGGGATTACGAGTAACTGCCTTTGTTTCTTATGTAAATATTTATGAGCAGCAGTCATTTTCAAATGCATATATCAAAAATAAATCATTGGACGTTCTTGCAAAACAAAACAGAAAAAGAAACAAATTGAAGTTTTGTAAAAATGACTTGTATTGATTTTGAAATTGGCCTGTAATAGGCGTTTTATACAAAGAGGCTGACGTTCTAGTAAGAGAACGCCGCCGAAAGATAGAAATTATACAATTTATGAAAAAGAAGGAAAAACAACTATATGAAACAACCATGTGATACGGTGGCAGAACCGACTGTTTAATACTTGTTTGCGTTTTTCGTTTGTGTTCGCAAAATGTCGCGGTAAGCAAGAGTCGCCACCGACTTTTATTTCATCCAATCGGAAAGGAAAAAAGTACAGAAAAAATCCTTTTTCGAGATATTCTGAGTACGGGGGGTAGATTATAGAAAGGGAAGTTGTTAGCACCCTTTTTATCCGTAGTTATCTACGGACTCTTAGGTGGTTGCTCATCTTTTTAAAATTGCTTGTGTATGTGCTTTGCTTTTGAAAATTTTGACTTCGTGATAACCTTTGTATCAGTCCTCAAAGGTGTGACGAAGTTGTTTTGAAAATTTGTTTGAAAAGTGTAAGTGTGAAAAGTTTTGATTTGAGCAAGTACCTACTAACATCTACCTACTCGAAAAAAGATCGTTTCTATTCTCGTTTCCTTTAGACAGTGCTATCCTACTATTGAGAAATATGTAGCACTGTCGTTGGAGTTGTAAGGGTCAATTCGAAGGGGACGTACGATCACTAAAGCAATGTTAGGACAACTTAGTAATAACCCTAGAGTCTTAAGATCATATTCGAGGCAACATTTCCAAGGCAACATTCGAATGGGACATTTGATCTTTTTTAGACAGGAGGGAAATCACTAAGGCACCCTATGCCTAATTATCGTTTACCGAAGGCAACCGAAGTGAGAGTATACCCTAAGAGTGATATGTGCGAGTGATTAGTTTCGGTTATTTATCTTTGCACATTAGGGTTTTCTAACCGTATTAATTTATCATGCATTCTTGTCATACAATCCTATTAGCATAAATCCAGACAGTAAAATATTTGCGAGAATTAAGAATGCGAGAAAATAAATCTACGCTATTACAAGGCTTCGGGGAGGGGGATTAATTACATAGCCAAAACCCGAGGAAAAAGCGATAAGTAAAAGCCCTAAATTAAACTATTACAAACCATGAACAGTTACAGAATATTGTCAAAATAAATAATAAGCGCGCGATGAATCAAATACGAAACGAATATGGTTTTGACCATTGACTAAACCTATTGACGATTGATTAAAAAAAGATGTTTTTGTCATGTAAGAAAATAAGGAAACCATTAAATTAAAAAAGAAAATCCTAATTCTAATTAATTTTAAATTAAGAAAGATAAATTAATTTTAATCTAAAAACCTATTTTTTGTATTTTTATTTATTTGAGAAAAAATAAAAGAATTAAATCAAGACTTTAACCTAATTTCTATTTTTAATTTTATTTAAAAAAAACATGTTAATATTTCCCTAAGTTAAACTAAATTAAATTGCATTAACAAAAATAAGTTTGATAAAAAATCTAATTCTAATTTTTTATGATTTTGATTTTATGATTTTATAAAAAAGATTAATGGTGTTAATTAAAATAATTAAAGGAAATATTAAAAGAATTAAAAAAGAAGAAATAAAAAATAAATAAAAAAAGCATAGAGATGGGCCTGTTGTCAGCAGATCTGAGGGTGTTGAGCTTCTGATGAATCTAGAGGATGATGATCTTCAGAAAATGCTGGCGCTGGATCTGCTGGAGAGGGACCCAGAGGATGATGATCTTCAGAAGATGAGGTGCGCGGGATCTGGTTCTGGCTGATGGATCCAGAAAATGATGACCTTCAGAAAATGTTGGCACGCTGGATCTGGTTCTGGCTGATGGATCCAAAAGATGGTGACCCTCAGAAGGTGTATATGTTGGATCTGGTGAAAACAATGAATAAAATGCCAAAAGCTCGCGCCTGGGATCGAACCCATAACAATGAGCTTCTGACTTCCTTCTTCTGACCAACTGCGCTGGATATTAACTTGTTAATATAATAAAACAAATAATATATCAGAAAAAACAAGTTTCTGGCCAGAATAATGCGCAAGAATTTAAACTAGCCAGTCAGGTTGTGACACGCTGTTGTCTTCTTCCTTGGAACCGTCGTTTTAAGTTCTGATTCTTTTACCTGCAGACACAGGTCTGTTGCTGAAACCTGTGTCATTCAAGAATCAAGCATATGCAATATAAATTCAATTGGGGACCATGGATCAGCTGGGTTTGAAACTCTGATCATCATGGTACCCATTATCAGGCCTACTTTTGTTGGGAAATCAAAACCCCAAATTGGAGCACGAAACCCTAACATTGGCAAAAGCTTGTTCCTGCACTATGAATTAAATCAAACTATCCAGAAACATTGCAAACATGATAGTGAACACAAATATGTAATTTAAACATGCTGAATATGCAAGAATTTCAGTAATTGAATTTGAATAATTGTGTAAACTGTGTGAATGATAGGAGGAGATTCTGGATGTTATGACGCCTGCAAACGATTGGGAATGCTTCCTGAAATGCCAAGGAATTGATTTATGGCCTTGAATTTCTCTCAAAGGTCCTTTATTCCAGAATTTGGATCTCATGTTTTTATCAAAAATTCTGAGTTTTGTTCTGGTTCTTGGAGGAAGGTTGTGCACGAAAATCCTCTCCTTTAGGTTTCCACAAACTTTAGTATATGTATTGAATCCAATTAGGTTAACAATTTTGGATCCAATCTTGAGAATTCATAAGTAGAATATTAGATTTTTAAGCCATATGATGTCTTTCCATAATCATGACAATCATGCCTTTCTTGTGCCAATTTACATTGATATGATTTGATTCTGATCTTCCAGCATAATGAGCTTGTGATTCTGTCCAAAAATCCAATCAAAACAAATCTTTGCTATTATTTATCAATTATTTGATTTAATTCAATTTTTAATAAATAAAAAATCAAAATAAAATAAATAATGAAGAAAATAATATGTGAGTGCACATTTGGGTCGTGGACCACATTATAAGTGAGGTTCAAGCATAAAAAGTTGGGCCTATTTAGCATATTTGAGCATATTTGACTTTTTGGCAATTTTACAAAAATGGTCAACTTGGCCAATGCATAACTCTCTCAATTTTGACCCTAGAGGGGTGTTCTTGGACTTTTTAGAAAGATTATGATGTCCTCTAATCAACCCTTTTGGTCTCATCTCAATTGAGTCTTCCATATTCATGTATGAAGCTTTGACCCAAAAGGTGTTTTTGTTGACTTTTCAAAATTACCTATAATGTCAAAATTCACATCTTTTTGTGAGTGCATATTCTGAACTTGGGAGATGAATATGAATTATATGGAATTACATCCTCTTCAAAATGAGATTTAGATGGGTCATTTCTGATAAAGTATGAGAAAGTTATGCTTGGTCAAAGTTGAGTTGACTTTTCCTACAAAACCCTAATTTAGCAACTTTTGGGCTTTGATGAATTGTGAGCAATCCTTGAGGGATCATGATCAATCCTTGATCCAATTATGAATAATACTTCAAAATGAGGATGTTGACCAAAAATCTTGAAGTTTGACTGTATGTGGGCCACAATTGACCTTTGACCTAGCACAGTTGATTTTCAGGCACTTGAGCAATTGACTGAGCACACTTCTTCTGCAAAGCTTGAAACTTGACATGGATGATCTTGAGAACATATTAGGACCTTATAAGTAATTTGGGATCCTTTGGACTCAAGCATCTTTATGAAAAAGGAAACCCTAATTTGAGGTATATTGCCTTAGGAGAGAGTTTGTCTGGTCAACTCTTGGACTTCCTTGAGCAATTTGGGGACCTCACTTGCCATGTGTTGAGAAATATGGGAGGGAAAATTTTGGGGTACAACAGCTGCCCCTGTTCAATCTTCTTAAACCTGAAGATGTAGATTGGATGTCTGCCTTTCGTGATCTAAAGGTGGAAGATGACTGAACACTAGAGTGCCCAGAAATTTGCACTCGCATGAAGTGATACTTGATTTGTGATATCGGGAATGGGCTTATAGATGCCATTTGGTAGTTTCTAGATAATTGTCAGAGATGGACTTAAAGATGCCATCCGAAGAAGTGTCGATCGCATAAAAGATTCCTTTGTGGGAACCCGTATCCCTATTGTGGTGGACTTCACTGGGGAATGCTGGTCTCTGTCTTGGGAGAAATAGAGTCTTGGGAGCTTCAGTCATCTGTTACTCTACTGGGAAAATAACTCCTGCTTGAGGAAGCGATAGTGAACTGCATATTTGATCAGGGTACAAGTTGCACCACGACTTACTGGGGAAATGCGAAACCAAACGTGTTTGATCGGGTCCCGGTCTTACAGTGTTGTGGACAGTATGATAGTAGGGTTGTGAGAAGGAACCTGGATAGTAGGGTTACTTCGGTATGAAAGCCTGGATAGTAGGGATATGATAAGGAACCTGGATAGTAGAGTTGCTTCGATATGAAAGCCTGGATAGTAGGGCTGTGAGAAGGAACCTGGATAGTAGGGTTACTTCGGTATGAAATCCTGGATAGTAGGGCTGTGAGAAGGAACCTGGATAGTAGGGTTACTTCGGTATGAAAGCCTGGATAGTAGGGCTGTAAGAAGGAACTTGGATAGTAGGGTTACTTCGATATGAAAAAGCCTGGATAGTAGGGCTTGAGAAGGAACCTGGATAGTAGGGTTACTTCGGTATGAAAGCCTGGATAGTAGGGTTGTAAGAAGGAACCTGGATAGTAGGGTTACTTCGATATGAAAAAGCCTGGATAGTAGGGCTTGAGAAGGAACCTGGATAGTAGGGTTTGAGAAGGAATCTGGATAGTAGGGTTACTTCGGTATGAAAGCCTGGATAGTAGGGCTGTGAGAAGGAACCTGGATAGTAGGGTTACTTTGGTATGAAAGCCTGGGTAGTAGGGTTGTGAGAAGGAACCTGGATAGTAGGGTTACTTAGATATGAAAGCCTGGATAGTAGGGTTGTTAGGAGGAACCTTGATAGTAGGGTTACTTTGACATGAAATCCTGGATAGTAAGGCTACTTCGGAATGAGTTTGGGTAAAACTTCATAGGGAACCTGGGTAAGGTTGTTCTTATCGCGCTGATGATTACTCTGTTTAGCTTCGAGTGTTGATTATGGACCTGCTGGAAATTATTGATAATAACTGCCTTTCCTGAAATGAATACAGGGTTAGTTATGTGCGATGCATGAGATGCATTGTGATGAGGTTCTCCAAATAAATGAGACCATGCTATATGTAATGCATGCACATGTCATGATGTATGAACATGAAATGCTGACGTAATAATCTGAGCCCGGGGAAATAAATCCTTGACTGTTGTTTGGAGAGTGTGAGAAATGGTATTCTTAACTGCTGTAGAAAACCACAGTTTCTCTATTTCTGTTGGGGATGGTGAACAAAAATGACTGTTGTACCCCAAAATTTGCCCTCCCATATTCTTCAAGAAATTGCCAAGTCATGCTTCAGAATTCCCCAAGGGTTGCACAGTGTAAAGGCCTCCTAAACAGTCAAAATTAGGGTTTTGGTTCTGACAAAGAAAATGAAGTTTCCAAGGGTCCAATCAAGTCCCACATGCCTATAAACATGGTCAAGCATCCTCATACAAAGTTTCAAGACTTACAGCACAAAATTGCACAGTCAAAAACCCTAATTGCACTACAGTCAACTGTAGGGGCAAAATGGTCATTTGACAGTCAAAAGTCCAAATTTTTGGTCAACATCTCATTTTGAATTCACAAACATCATTTGATCAATGCTTGATCATGATTCTCAAAGCTTGGCTCAAAAAGTCTCAAGATGCAAAAGTTTCCATATTTGGACAGTTGAAAAAGTCAACTGTAAATTGACCAGGGCATAACTTTCACATGGATTATCAGAAAAATTCCATCCAAAGCTCATTTTGAATATAAAGACATTTCCTACAACTCCTCTTCATACTTCAAGTCCAATAAATGCTCTCACAAAAAGTTATCAATTTCAACATTATAGGTCATTTTCAAAAGTCAACAAAAAGGGACTTTAAGTAAAAGGCCATAACTTGAGATTGGTAAATCAAAATGACATGGGACCAAAGGCATTGGTTAGAGGACTCAAAGACCTTTCCAAAATGTCCAAGAACATGAGCAAAGCTTAAAAATTGAGCAAGATATGCCTTGTGGAAGTTGGGAAATATTTGGATATTTTGAAAAGTCAACATTGATTCAAATGACCTAAAAATGCTAATGGGCCTCTTTTTCTTCCACAATTCATCATCCAAGGCATGTGCACGACCATTTGGCCCAAAGGGAAGTTTTTATCATTTTTATTTTATTTATTTGAATTTTTAAATGCTAGAAATTCATTTAATTAATTAAAATATATAAAAAATATTAAACCTAGGTTTTTAAATCTTTTTATGCATGATATACACTTAATATTTCGTGCAAATCAGGTTAGGAAAGAATCAAAGGTGATTGGATGTGATTGAAGCCAAAAAGCATGAAAAAAGATTTGGAAATTATGGCTTGAAAATCAAATATCCTTTTCATTAATTCATGGATTTTTGATCAATTTCTTTGACCTAAATCATTGATACATACATATACATGCTAACCCTATTCAGAATGGACTCCAAGCTGCGCCATAGACAAAGAAAAAAGCTTGCACTTTTGCCTAAAATTTTCGAAACTGAAAACAAGGTTCCAAGTGGTTTCAAGCCAAAAGAACCATCTCATCACCTTCCTGAGACATCAAGCAACGTGTCTGAATAGGTTTCCACATTCCTAACGCCCAGAATCGGTATAAGGGATTCAAGCTTTTTCACATTTTTTCCATAATCGTATTTTGATATTCAAGCATTTCTATTGCATTTTTTCCATGGATTCATACTAATTGGACGATTCTGGAACTAACCATATGATTTAATTGAATTTTTATGCACTATATGAAGAATCACCATGAATGATTTTTAGGGTTCTTCAGGTTTCAATTTGGGAACTTTCACATACTGTAAAATTGGGACTCCTGAATACCACCATTGAAACAAGCGTGCTTGGACGAAAAGAACCCAACCCTCGCGCCTAATTTATGAGGCCATATGGCCTGTTCGCTATTTTTTGGAATGATGCATGAGGGAACGGTTCAAAACCGTTGCCCATTCTTTTCTTATTTCAGGAAAAAAACAAGCGAGGAAGAAGACGCTTAGGTGGCCATCAGTGGTTGGTTCGTTTGAAAATTCACGCGGAAACAGGCACTAACGCGTTGTTTTATGTTATAATGATTATTTGTTATTTAATATACAGAAAGCGCAAGTGGCACGATTGGCAAGCATAGGCGTTGGTAATCTTCAGGACCTGGGTTCGATCCCAGGTCCCCACCCCTTTCCAATATTATTTTTCAAATTGTTATTCTATGCAGATTCAGTACAAGGCGCCACATGTCCCACTGCACTCAATCAAGGGACCAGATCTGATGGACACCGTACACCCCAGTCAATGCACTCACGCGCTAGCACAAAAAGTCAGATAGGGCCTTGCAATAAGTGGGCCTAATTGCCAAGTACACCTCCAATTGGGGACAGAAACCCCCCAAGGTTTTGATTTTTATTCTATTCTTATTTTATTTATTTTCATTATTCCTTATTCTTATTTAATACTTTAATTTAGTTAATTTTCATAAAAATATAAAAACAATAAAAAATCACAAAAAGATAAAAATAAGTATTTTTATTTAATATTATTTTTTGTAAATAAACTTCATTAATTGATTTTAGCTTTTAAACTTAGGGTTAAATTTTAATATTTTTTCTTAATCAATCTAAAATTTGGTAGAATTAGGGTTTCTAGCATTTTTTATCCTTTTTTATTTTACTATATTAATTATTAATTCTTAATTAGTTATTTTTATAAATCATGTTGCAATTAATTAATTAGGCTTAATTTTAGATAATTGTCATATTTTCTTAATAAATAAATAAATTGTAGAATTAGGTTTTTAATTCCATTAAATTCTCATAAATACAAAAAAAACCCAAAAAATAATTTCTTTTTCTTTAATTTAATTAATTTAACAATTTAATTTAATTCCATTAAAAAGGGTCCAACGCCCTCGTTTCAATTTAAAATTTCGATTCGCGTATTTATTTCTTTTCCTTTTAATATTTATGTACCTCTCCCAAAAGCTTTGTAAACTCGGACATTTTAATCTTTCGCACTTTATTTCCTTTATTTTCTGTCAAATCGGGTTCTGGAAATTTTGGCGATGTGGACCCGCGCCTTTTGTAATAGTGTAGAACTTTACCTTTTTTGCACTTTTTAACTATTAAACAAATGCATGCAAGAATGAATGATAAAAATAAAACAAATGTGTAGCTCACTCATAACATGACAAGATAAAATAAATGAATCTGACACACAAATCACACACCACCCCTAGGGTATGCCTCACCGTTGCCTTGCCTCGAAAGGTGATCGTCGAGTAGAGGACGTCTTAGTAAGTCCTCATGATCCGGGAACCTGGCATGAGGGTAGCTTCTAAGGTGTCTTCCCATTGCTCTGGTGATCACCATGTCCCGAACCTCGAATTGACCCGAACACCTCCAACGGTGGTGCTACCTACCTCTCAATGGTGGGATGGCACTACTTTAAGGACATTTACACAGACGAATTCCTTAGGGTAAGTAGGTTCTCATAGATACTTGCTCTAAATTTCAAACAAAAATTCAAAAATACTTTTCACACAGACACCTTTTCAAAAAGCTTTCGAAAGCAACTTTTCAAACACTCTTGAGGACCGATACAAGAGTCGAACTGAAATTTTCAAAGAAACTTTTTAAAACCCACAATTGAAAAGCAAACAAACCATTTTTGAAAACACAATGAGCAAGTATCTAAGAGCCCATGGATAACCATGGATAGAAAGGGTGCTAACACCTTCCCTTTCTATAATCTACCTCCCGAACCGAGAGCAATCTCTATAAGGAATTTTTCTGTGCTTTTGTCCTTTCCATTTGGAGAAAATAAAAGACGGTGGCGACTCTTGCTTCCGCGACATTTCGCGAACCAGCTTTAAACAGTCAGTTCCAGATCCACCGATCACAATGACTATGCTGGGGATTTGCCACTCGGCTGGCGAATATTCTGCCGGACGAGACTCTGTCTGAGGATAACTCTGCGGGGAATAACTCTATTGGAGAGGAGATACTCTGTTGATAGATCTATTGATTTAGAGAAATAAACTCAGCCAGGGATGAATTTTCGTTGCTGGTGATAGTGAACTCTGTTGGAGATTGAATTTCTGCTTGTGAGAGAAATAAACTCTGCTTAGGGAAAAATTTACAGACTCCCTCGCGATTGTGAACCTCAGCTTGGGAGAGTTACGTGTTGTTCGGAAAAACTAACACCATTGTCTTTGGACGCTTTTTACTCTGTGGGGAGTGTATGTACCACTGCTCATGTTCTCAAGCTGGCTCTACCCCAGTACTTGATGGGCAGAGTAACTGCAAGGTTTGGGGTACTTCTTGTTTGTCCCTGTTCTTAGAATTACGAGTAATCGTCTTTTGTTTATTATGTAAATATTTATGAGCAGCAATTATTTTCAAACGCATATATCAAAAATGAATCATTGGACGTTCTTGTGAAACAAAACAGAAAAATAAAAACAATTTGAAATTTCTTGTGAAAATGAATTGTATTGGTTTTTGAAGTTGGCCTGTAATAGGCGTTTTGTACAAGAGGCTGACGTCCTAGTAAGAGAACGTCACCGAAAGAAAGAAATTACAATTTATGTACAAGAAAGAAAAACAACTATGTGAAACAACCCCATTGGGTTCCAACTCTGCCATTGCCTTTATATCTTCAAGCGTCTCATCACCTTGCTACTTGGCCGAAGGTTGATCAGGTTGATTGGCGCCGTCTGAGCTTGATAGTTGATACCGAAGTCTGGTTGCAAGATGATCCAATGAGACATAGTGTTACGCTTTAACCCCTATTTTTTTCCTGGACCGCCCTTTCGGGTTTTCAGTCCACCGGGATACCCTTTTTTGCCCAAGTCGTCTTTTCAGGTTTTCGACTTGTCGGGTGTACAGATTTTTTTCATTTTCATCCCTTACTTTTGCCCGAACCCTTTTGGTTCGCCGGGAATCCCTTATTTTTACCTAGGGCAGTCAACCTAGCGGGTCTTTGATTATGCGTAGTATCTTTTCACTATGTCTGTGTTGATGGGGTGAGGAAGGTCGTCACCATCCATGGTGGTTAGAATCATAGCTCCTCTCGAGAAAATGTTCTTAACCACAAATGGCCCTTCGTACGTGGGGGTCCATTTTCCCCTGGGATCACCTTGCGGTAGTATGATGCGTTTGATCACCAGATCACCGACTTGATATTCTTGACGTCTGACTTTCTTGTTAAAAGCCTTGATCATTCGCTTTTGATACGTCTGACCATGACAGATAGCAGTAAGTCTCTTTTCATCAATTAGATTCAGTTGATCAAGTCGGGTTCGGATCCAGTCGTCTTTGTTCAAACCCGCATCCTTCATAATCCTGAGAGAGGGTATCTGGACTTCGATGGGTAGGACCGCCTCCATTCCATATACCAAAGAGTAGAGTGTTGCCTCTGTCGACGTCCGTGCTGAGGTACGGTACCCATGAAGAGAGAATGGTAACATCTCGTGCCAGTCTTTGTATGTCACCGTCATCTTCTGCACAATCTTCTTGATGTTCTTGTTAGCCGCTTCGACATCTCTATTCATCATCGACCGGTAGGGAGAAGAGTTATAATGCTGAATCTTGAATTGTTTGCAGAGTTTGGTAATCATCGTGTTGTTGAGATTTGTGCCATTGTCAGTAATAATTCTCTCTGGGACACCATATCAACTGATCAGATTGTGTCGGATGAATCGTGCCACGACTTTCTTGGTAGCAAAGGAAGATGCCTCAACCCACTTCGTAAAATAATAAATGGCTACCAAAATGAAACGATGCCCGTTAGACGCAGTAGGCCTGATCTCGCCAATCATGTTAATGCCCCACATTGCAAAGGGCCAAGGAGCGGTCAAAACATTCAGAGGAACTGGAGGTACATGCACCTTATCAGCATAGACTTGGAACTTATGACAGGTTCGAGAGTGCTGATAACAATCGGCTTCCATAGTGGACCAGTAATATTCTGCTCATAGGATTTTCTTCCCCATGGTATGTCCACTGGAATGGGTTCCAAAGGTAACTTCATGTAACTCTGCCATGATCCTTTCTGCCTCGTCGTTGTCTACACACCATAGTAGTGTCGAATCATGGTTACACTTATAAAGGATTCCATTACTGATGAAGAACTTCGTCGGGAACCTTCTCAGAAACTTCTTATCATTAACAGATGCCCCCTCGGGGTATTTTTGAGCCTTAAGATACCTCTTTACCTCGTGAAACTAGGGTTTATCTGCTACCTCGTCGGTGTTGATCTCACAGCAATGTGCAGGTTTATCCAACCTCTCAATGGTAACCTAGGGAGCTTCATTGTCCCACCTAACTTTGGACATAGAAGACAAGGTAGCTAGCGCGTCCGCCAACTGGTTTTCTTCTCGTGGGAAATGTTCAAAGGTTACCTCCTCAAAGTGTGGGAGCAATGTCAGTACATACTCTTTGTAAGGAATAAGATTTGGGTGCTTCGTATCCCACTCACCTTTGATCTGACTTATCACCAGAGCGGAATCTCCGAATACACTCAAGAACTTAATCCTCAGGTCAATAGCAGCTCGAAGACCCATGGTACACGCTTCATACTCCGCCATGTTGTTGGTGCAGTTAAAACATAATCGGGCGGTGAACGGAGTATGACAGCCCTCAGGAGATATAATTACAGTGCCAATTCCATTACCCAATGCGTTCGAGGATCCATCAAAATACATAGACCATCAGGATCCCTCTTCGGGTCCTTCATCCGGTCCAGGTTCTTTGCAGTCGGTTACCAACATGATATTCTCATCCGGGAACTCGAAATTCATAGACTGATAGTCATCCACGGCCTGATACGCCAAATGATCTGCCAGTACACTCCCCTTGATTTCTTTTTGGTTTATGTATTGGATGTCGTACTCGGTTAAGATCATCTTCCATCTTGCTATTCCTATGGATAAGGCGGGCTTCTCGAAAATATACTTGATCGGATCCATCTTTGATATCAACAAGGTAGTGTGAGTTAGCATATACTGTCTCAGTCGGCGAGCATCCCATGCCAAAGCGTAGCAAGTTTTCTCGAGCAATGAGTATCGGGCCTCACAATCGGTAAACTTTTTGCTAAGGTAATAAATGGCGTGCTCTTTTCGACCAGACTCGTCATGCTGCCCCAACACACACCCCATTGAATTGTCTAGCACTGTCAAGTATAAAATCAAAGGTCTTCCTTCAACTGGAGGCATCATAATTGGTGGTTCTTGAATGTATTCCTTGATTCTTTTGAAAGCGGTCTGGAATTCATCATTCCACTTTACCACTTGATCTTTCTTCAGCAGCTTGAAGATTAGCTCACAAGTAGCAGTCAGATGCGAAATGAACCTGGCGATGTAATTCAGACATCCCAAGAAACCTCTAACTTCTTTTTTTGTGCGGGGAGCCGGCATCTCTTGTATGGCTTTTACCTTTGTAGGGTCCACCTGAATACCCTTATCACTAACAAAAAAAACCCAGAAGCTTACCAGACCTTACCCCGAAGGTGCACTTGTTCGGATTCAACCTCAGCTTGTACGTCTTCAACCTGTCAAACAGTTTCTGGAGATGATCAAGGTGCTCTTCCTCATCCTGGGACCTGGTGATCATGTCATCAACATAAACCTCGATCTCGTGGCGAATCATATCATGGAACAAAGCGACCATGGTGCGCTGATAAGTTGCCCCAACATTCTTCAACCCAAAAGGCATTACCTTGTAACAAAAGGTGCCCCACTGTGTAATGAAGGTTGTCTTCTCCATGTCCTCAAGAGCCATCTTGATCTGGTTGTAGCCAGAAAAACCATCCATGAAGGAGAAGATCTTGTGTTACACGGTGTTTTCGACTAGAACATTAATGTGAGGAAGTGGGAAGTCATCCTTGGGGCTTTCCCTGTTCAGATCTCTGTAGTCCACACACATCCGTACCTTATCGTCCTTCTTAGGTACCAGAACAACGTTGGCAACCCACTGCGGATAAGACGTGACAGCTAAGAATCCTGCGTCGAACTGTTTCATGACCTCTGCCTTGATTTTCTCTGACATTTAAGGGTACATACGACGGACCTTCTGCTTTACCAGAGGGAAGTCTTCTTCAGTCGGCAGGCGATGTACCACAATATCAGTGTCCAAACCAGGCATGTCTTCATAGGACCAGACGAAGATCTCAACATAGTCGTGTAGCATCTGTACTAACCTCTGTTTGACACTAAGCTCCAGATTCGCACCTATTTTAACCTCTTTCATGTCTTCCTCTATACCCAAATTCACTGACTCAACCGGCTCTTCATGAGGCTGTATGGACCTTTCTTCCTGTTGTAATAGTCTAGCAAGTTCTCCAGGCACCTCACAATCATACTCACCTTTGTCCTCGACTTGGTTGATCGGATTTTTAGTTATAACTGGAAGTAGCAGAGCTATTATTAATGGGATCCAGAGTGGATATGGATCTGCATTGTGATACGTGAGTGTGTGTAAGAAAATAGCAGTTTTGATAAAGTGAGAAACAGAAAAGAAAAACAAGGAGCGCAAAATTTGTATGCAAGAAACGTCCAATGCTTTATTAATGATATATGAAATAACAAATAATAAGCCCTCACAAGCAAATCCAAGGCGCCTCGGGCAAGACACCGGGCCGTAAAGTTTCAAATTGTTTATTACAAATCTTAAAACAAGAGTCAATTACTGCGGAATAAAAGAAACAGGTATAAAGTCCTTCACCGTCCAGTTACTCGATCCACCGTTGGTCGTGGGATAGATCCAGCTGTCGATGTCTGAATCTTCTTCACTGTCCTTAATTGCATTAACTCCCCGATTGCTGATGAGTAGAGGAGGTCTTCCATCCCTTTGAGCCCCTGTAGTAAAGTCCAAACCAAATTTGTCAGTTTTGTGAGTGAAATCAGGGAGCTGACCCCAATTGGTACACCCACCTTCTTCAACCACAACCCTGGCGTCCTTGAGAGAAGCCATTTTCAACAGAGGTTTGTCGGTAGTAACTTCAGTTGATGCCAAGATCTGAGGGACCTCTTCGAAGTTCTGACAAGGAGTTTCTGTGAATTCCCCGTCCATCTCTATGTAGCGAAAGGAATTAAGGTGACTCACCATATACTCTTCTTCACCTCGCACTGTGACAATCTTCCCCTTCACTGGGTACTTCAACATTTGATGGAGTGTGAAAGTAACTGCCCCAGACCTATGGATCCAAGGACGACCCAGCAAGCAAGAATATGATGGCTTGGTATCCATTACGTAGAAGGTGGACCCAAAAGTCTGAGAACCCACTTTAACAGGGATGTCCACCTCCCCGTGCACCATTCTTTTTGATCCGTCAAAAGCCCTTACCACAATGATACTAGGCTTTAGAGTCAAACCCTCACAATCCAAACGGTCTAACGCTTTCTTTGGCAGAACATTCAGTGAAGAACCGGTATCTACCAGCACATGCGCCATAGTGGTTCCCCTGCACTCAATGAGACATGCAGAGCATCATTATGATTCCTCCCCTTAGGGGTCAGATGTGCATCTGAAAATCCTAGCCCATTGTCAGCAGTCAGGCTATCCACACAATCTTTGAACTGATCTACAGAAGTTTCCTGCGGCACATACACAGTCTTGAGAAATTCAATCAAAGCCTTCGCATGGGCTTCAGAATACAACAGCGGGGATAACATGGAGATATTTGACGAGGTCTGCCCCAGCTGCTCGACCACATTGTAGTCGCTCTTCTTGATAATTTTCAGTATTTCCTCTATTTCTTGTTTAGAGGCTTCCACAACAATTTTCCTAGGTGCCTCCATCCGGGCAGGCTCACCTATGATTTCCTTGCTCCGAGTCCCAGATGGCTCAGCAGCGGGGGTGATAACTGGAGTAAGAATAGGAATAGTAGCAGGTGTAATAACTAGAGTAGGAACAGGAGAAACGTCAGGAGTGTTGATTGGAGCACCAGTTGGAATAACAGTACGCTTGATGATAGTCCTCGAGGAAATCTCGAGAAAGAAGACCCTTCCACTTCGGGTAACTTTACTAGTCCCAGCAATATTACTGACATCAGTATCAGCTTCTTCATTCTTCAGCCCTTGCTTAACACCATGGTAATACACATCACCACCATAATGCCATGGGACAACCTTGTCTGAAGCGTACGGGATGGGACCAGGAACAGTGATTATTAGAGGAGCGATTCTTTGAACATGTGTAATCCTAACAGGTCTTCTCGAGGAAACCTTGGAAGGATTGGAGGAAATGGTTATAATGGCAACATCTTCATTTGGAACAACAGGAGTCATAGTCTTCTCAAACAAAATTTCTTTATTATCCATCAGGCGTTGAACACCTGATTTCAACAAACGCCAACCAGAAGGTATAATCGAACACATGTGGCAACCTTCACCACAACCCGGAAATAAACCGGCTAACAACAAATTCTTCTTAACAGTCATCATAGGAGTAGAAATTTCTTCAACATAGGTCACAAACAAATCGGTGTCAGCAGCATTAACTCCACGATCATGTTTGGGCATGGGAGCAGTTATAACATTCGGTTTTTCTGGAGCGTCGAACCCTATCTCCTTATCTTCAAGCAAGTCTTATACTTTATTTCTCAGAGCCCAAAAATCATTTGTATCATGGCCAGGACTCTCAAAATGGTAGGCGCACCGCGCATTGGGATTGTATCTGGGAGAGGTCGTGTTTGGATTCTTGGGAGCCTCTCTCAAGGTTGTCAAGTTGGATTTCAGCAGGTGAGGTAACACTTCATCAAAAGTCATGTTGATGCGGGTAAACTACCGTTGTGGTCTTTCCACCCTTTGTTGATTGTTGCATTGTGGAGCAACTGCGGGTCTTGGTATCACTACAGCATTTACCGTTTGACGGTGTTCAGATCTGTTTTGGCCCCTCGGGCTATAGACTGCACTAGCTTCCTTCTTACTAGTGAAAGGCTTCTTTACCGAACCTGAAGAGACATCCTTCTGTATCTTACCACTTCGAATTCCAGCTTCTACTCTTTCTCCAGTTAAAATCAGCTCAGTGAAACCAGATGACGAGCTACCGATCAAGTGATTAAAAAACTGACCAGATAGCGTCCCCAGAAACATATCAACCAACTCCCTATCAGACAAAGGGAGTTGTACTCTTCCAGCCAAGTCTCTCCACTTTTGATCATAATCTTT
The DNA here is from genome assembly GCA_948472305.1 of Vicia faba. Taxonomy (NCBI): domain Eukaryota; kingdom Viridiplantae; phylum Streptophyta; class Magnoliopsida; order Fabales; family Fabaceae; genus Vicia; species Vicia faba. The sequence continues at coordinate 331,846,743 of OX451739.1, read as the reverse complement.
AAAACCTTCACCTGCACCCATGGACATACTCTGGAGTTGAGTAAGAGTGGTAGCAAGGTCGGCATTATACTGATATTGCTTGTAGAAAGCTGCAGCAAGATCTTCCCAGTTTCGGACACTAGCTCCCTCCAACTGGTAGAACCATTCAAGATGAGTCCCTGAGAGACTATCTTGAAAGAAATGCACCCACAAATTTCTATCAGCAGCGTGGGGTTGGATTTTCCTGACATACGAGCGGAGATGGAGTTTTGGGCAGGACACTCCATCATACTTGGAAAAAACCGGAGCTTTGAACTTATGAGGGATGACCACTCCCGATACCAGTCCCAATTCTCCGAAATCCAAACTAGGTATTTTCTGAATTTCCATAGCGCTCAGACGGTCTTATAACTGTTTGTATCTATCCTCGGCAGGAGGATATTGCTCATCGTTGTAATCAGTATCATTGTCAAAAACTGCAGGACTATGGTCCTTTTCCCTTTCTTGGTTCTCCCTGTCCTTGGATGAAGAGGTCAGATCAGTTTGATGCTTCAACCTTTCTCTGAACCTTCTGCCTATATTCAGAATATCGACCTTCTTCTTTTTCTTCTTCTCTTTCAAAATAAAGGTCTTCAGATCCTCTTGCCCTTTAGCCAGACTTATGAACATCTGTTGGAACTGGGCGTTCTGTGCCTGAAGATATTTGATGGCTTGATAAGAAGACATTTCTGCTGAAATAAATAGCGAAGAAGATGAGAAACCTGTAGTGGTACCTGTAATGATATATGTGATAATGGGATGCGCATGTAATGGTTTTAAAGACTTTGGGAGATTTAAATTTGCAAACCATAAATAAACAAAACTTTATTAGCTTAACTTTGAAAGGTTCAACAATGCCTTTAAGGCGTTACAAAGAAGTAAATAAAACAAATCTAAAACTAGAAAAAGCAAAATCAAAAGTCCCATAGACGCTTCCTCTTTGTCCTGATATAGTTATTGATCACTCTTTCTTCCTCGAGCTGCCTGGTGAGCTTTAAAACCTTCCTCTCTTGCTCATGGAACTGCTCCTGATAAGTATCCCGCTCATTCCTCAGCTGAATCCAAGACCTCTGTAGCTCTCCAAGATCAGTAAGCATGTGAGGATATAGAACCGTGTAAGGAATGCCTTCTTCATTAGTGGGCTCTACAATCACTGGTAATACGGTCGCATAAGGCATCATAAGCTTTTGGGCACGAGCTCGGACCCATTGGAGGTAAGGCTGCATAGAAAGGGAAGTCTTCGGTCCCAACTCTTCGGGGTCAGATTTGTTTACCATGCCCCAAGCCCGTATGAACCTTCGGCGATGCTCCTTAACATCATCCTTATAGTCGAATATAATGTCCTCGAGAAGTAACTCATGGGGACCATCTCTTCGGGCACGACCAAATTGTTGCAAAGTTAGAAAAGGATTGTAAGTTATACCCCCCCTGATACCAAGTAATGGGACATTCCACATCGGTCAATAACAGCAACATCTTCCATAGCCCGGGAAGACCAAAGAATATTCGTATGAGCAAGTGACATTATTCTATAAGACCAACCCAAACCTTCTTCGTTCTTCAGCATAGACTTAGGGAGGTGAGAAATAAACCACCTCAACAGCAACGACATGTAGCACATAAGAGTCCCTCTTCTCTTCATAGTACGAGTATGGAGGGCATGCAAGATATCCCCAAGCAAGGTAGGCACAAGGTTGCGAGTAAGGAAAATCTTGACAGCATTCACATCTACAAAGGAATCCGGATTAGGGAAGAGAACCAAACCATAGATAAGAAGAGCCAAGACATCTTCAAAATCCTGAAAATCCAAATCATCCCAGAATAGTTGAGCCTAGTCTATCAGAAATTTGGCTAGAAAACCTTCGACCCCACTTTGAGTTTCCCAATTGGATACCACATCGGCCTGTTTTAAATGCAAAGCTGAGGCAATGTCTTCTGGCCTAGGAACTTCTTCTATACCTATGAAGGGTACCTGTTCAAGAATGGATATGCCCAATAGATGAGAGAACTCTTCCAAGGTGGGTACCAGCTGGTAATCTAGAAAGGTGAAGCAATGATGCTTGGTATCGAAGAACTAAAATAGTACGCTCATCATCTGTTCATCAAGGTTTGAAGTAACCAGACTGAGAAGTTGACCGTGTCTCTTAATGAAAGTAGACATTTCAGAAACTCTTGATGCTAACTCTTTAAGTTGGGCAGGTATTTGCACAAAGTTGACTCGAATGGTATTTCTACGCATGGAAGCCATGATCTGCAAAACAGAACAAAGATAAATTCCCTTGGTCTTTGAAATGGTTAGTGTAATGAAGCATGATTGCCATGTTATGATGCATGATGTCATGATAAACCACATGTATAGAAAACACAAATATTGCAAACGCAGTCAAATCACACAAAGCCCTCAGGTTTAAGGCTTGCATGAGGTCAAAGGTAGTACCCTCTTGAAGTTAGGTTGGTTTTAACCTGTCCTAGAAAAGAGTAACCGGGTTCTAGAGGATCTCAATATCACTGACCATCCTCCATCGGTCATGGTTTCAGCTCACGCAATCTTTTCTTGCGGTCGGAATTATCTTAAGAGTATGGTCTCAATGAGTGTAGCATCGAGTATCAACCAGTTCTCAGCTCTACACCGAGGCCGGATATCTCACTACTTTCTAATGCCCAAGTTAGGAAATTAAAGATTCTAAGGTAAGTTAATGCTTAACGGCACCATGCAGCGGCCCCGTATTCTCCTCGTTTCTCCACAAGGGATACCAGTACCAACCAAAGTGCCACACCAACATAGCTATTGCTTCAACCGTATCGGTCTACGTCATACAGTTCCCTCACAGTCTATTGCTACTTACCTAAAAGGTATTCCCCAGATCCAGGTTAGGATCTATAGTAACCCCAAACAAAACCCTTAAAATTAAAGCAAACAAAGCAATCAAGAGAAGCAATTATGATGAACTAGATCCTAAGGTATACCCCACTTATATGTCCCCAACAGAGTCGCCAATTCTGTGATACGGTGGCAGAACCGACTGTTTAATACTGGTTTGCATTTTGCATTTGTGTTTGCAAAATATCGCGGTAAGAAAGAGTCGCCACCGACTTTTATTTCATCCAATCAGAAAGGAAAAAAGTACAGAAAAAAATCCTTTTTCGAGATATTCTGAGTACGGGGGTAGATTATAGAAAGGGAAGGTGTTAGCACCCTTTCTATCTGTAGTTATCTACGGGCTCTCATGTACTTGCTCATCTTTTTAAAATTGCTTGTGTATGTGCTTTGCTTTTGAAAAGTTTGACTTCGTGATAACCTTTGTATCAGTCCTGAAAGGTGTGACGAAGTTGTTTTGGAAATTTGTTTGACAAGTGTAAGTGTGAAAAGTTTTGATTTGAGCAAGTACCTACTAGCATCTACCTACTCGAAAAAGATCGTTTCTATTCTCGTTTCCTTTAGACAGTGTTATCCTACTATTGAGAAATAGGTAGCACCGTCGTTGGAGTTGTAAGGGTCAATTCGAAGGGGACGTACGATCACTAAAGCAATGTTAGGACAACTTAGTAATAACCCTAGAGTCTTAAGATCATATTCGAGGCAACATTCGAATGGGACATTTAATCTTTTTTAGACAGGAGGGAAATCACTAAGACACCCTATTCCTAATGATTGTTTACCGAAGGCAACCGAAGTGAGAGTATACCCTAAGAGTGATATGTGTGAGTGATTAGTTTCGGTTATTTATCTTTGCACATTAGGGTTTTCTAACCGTATTAATGTATCATGCATTCTTGTCATACAATCCTATTAGCATACATCCAGACAGTCAAATATTTGCGAGAATTAAAAATGCGAGAAAATAAATCTACACTATTACAAGGCTTCGGGGAGGGGGATTAATTACATAGCCAAAAACCCGAGGAAAAAGCGATAAGTAAAAGCCCTAAATTAAACTATTACAAACCATGAACAGTTACAGAATATTGTCAAAATAAATAATAAGCGCGCGATGAATCAAATACGAAATGACTAGGGTTTTGACCCTTGACTAAACCTATTGACGATTGATTAAAAAAAGATGTTTTTGTCATGTAAGAAAATAAGGAAACCATTAAATTAAAAAAGAAAATCCTAATTCTAATTAATTTTAAATTAAGAAAGATAAATTAATTTTAATCTAAAAACCTGTTTTTTGTATTTTTATTTATTTGAGAAAAAATAAAAGAATTAAATCAAGACTTTAACCTAATTTCTATTTAATTTTATTTTAAAAAAAACAAGTTAAAATTTCCCTAAGTTAAACTAAATTAAATTACATTAACAAAAATAAGTTTGATAAAAAATATAATTATAATTTTTTATGATTTTGATTTTATGATTTTATAAAAAATATTAATGGTGTTAATTAAAATAATTAAAGGAAATATTAAAAGAATTAAAAAAGAAGAAATAAAAAAAAAGCATAGAGATGGGCCTGCTGTCAGCAAATCTGAGGGTGTTGAGCTTCTGATGGATCTAGAGGATGATGATCTTCAGAAAATGCTGGCGCTAGATCTGCTGGAGAGAGACCCAAAGGATGATGATCTTCAGAAGATGAGGTGCGCTGGATCTGGTTCTGGCTGATGGATCCAGAAAATGATAACCTTCAGAAAATGTTGGCGCGCTGTATCTGGTTCTGGCTGATGGATCCAGAAGATGGTGACCCTCAGAAGGTGTATATGCTGGATCTGGTGAAAACAATGAATAAAATGCCAAAAGCTCGCGCCTGGGATTGAACCCATAACAATGAGCTTTTGACTTCCTTCTTCTGACCAACTGTGCTGGATATTAACTTGTTAATACAATAAAACAAATAATATATCAGAAAAAACAAGTTTCTGGCTAGAATAACACGCCAGAATTTAAACCAGCCAGTCAGGTTGTGACACGTTGTTGTCTTCTTCCTTGGAACCGTTGTTTTAAGTTCTGATTCTTTTACCTACAGACGCAGGTCTATTGCTGAAACCTGTGTCATTTAAGAATCAAGCATATGCAATATAAATTCAATTGGGGACCATGGATCAGCTGGGTTTGAAACTCTGATCATCATGGTACCTGTAGGTGTTTAGGTATTGGCTTGCATTTTTGGTAAATCCCAAGTGTATGTGTGAATGTCATGACTGATGTCATAACATTCTAGTTCAGGTTGTACTAACTCATTAGGTACATGTGCAGAAAAATATTGTAATTCAAATACTGATGTTTATAAGTGTGTATCTGAGCATGTTTGCAAAATGATCACATTTTGCTAAATCAGTAGACAGGTTTTCTCAGATGTCATAACAGATGTTATGACATCCTGTTCTGAACTAACAGAATTGCAGGATTGGATAAGTCTGAGTTTTTTCAGGAAATAACTCGGTCCTTTCTAAACAGAATCCTGCATTTTCTGAGGAGTAACCTAGCTCAATCCTAACCTGATCAATAAAGTACTGTGACCTGGTCTTTAGGTCAAACGGAATCAACCCTAGGTTTTTGGAAACCCTAACTGAAGTTGCAGCTGCTATATATATTCAACAGAGCTGCGGTTTTTGAAGATCCCTGCTGATTGATTAGAAGATCAATTTTGTAATCTGTATAGATTTGTTTATTGTACTCCAAGCAATTATCATTGTGATAAGTGCTTTGGAATAGGTTTCAATTGTAAGGGTTGTACATCACTCAAAGCTTTGAAGCAAGAGTGTTTGAATGTTACTTGACAAAAGTTGTGAAGCAGAGTCAAGTTAGTTGTATACATCACTCAAAGCTGTGAAGCACGAGTAATTGTGTTACTTGATTAAAAAGCTGTGAAGCTTAATCAAGTGTGTGTTTTGAAGAGTGTCTTCATCAATTCTTAAGTCAAATTGGTTTATGTATCACTGCTGTGATTGAGGGGGAGTGAGTAGGAACTCAGGTTTAAGTTGTACTTAGATTAGAATTGCATTGGGTAGGTCTTAAGTGAAGGAGATAAACTGGTTGGTTTATTCCTGAATTAACATCTCTTATAGTGGATTCTCTCCCTGGCTTGGTAGCCCCCAGAGTAGGTGTTGTTGCACACTGAACTGGGTAAACAATTGACTGTGTTATTTACTGCTTTTGTATTTGCTGTCATATAGTAAGTCAGATACGGTGTCATAACATTGGACCTGACATTGAGTATCTGCAGCCAGAATTTCAATTGGTATCAGAGCAGGCACCCTGCCTGTATTACTGGGTGAGATCTAGGGATATCACTTTCTGGCACTATGGACAAAGAAGGAGTTTTTGGAAATAGACCACCCATTCTGGATGGAACCAATTATGACTACTGGAAACCTCGTATGATTGCCTTCCTAAAATCTCTGGACAAAAAGGCTTGGAGAGCTGCTGACAAAGGATGGATTCATCCCACCATAAATGAAAGAGATGGGACAATCAGTCTGAAGCCTGAGGAAGACTGGAGTAAAGAAGAAGATGAGTTAGCTCTGGGAAATTCAAAAGCTTTAAATGCCTTGTTCAATGGAATTGATAGAAACATATTCAGACTAGTACATCAATATGAACTGGCCAAGGAAGTTTGGGACACTCTCAAAACTACTCATGAGGGCACTTCCAAAGTAAAAATGTCAAGGCTTCAAATGTTGACCACTAAGTTTGAGAATCTAAAAATGATGGAAGATGAAACCATTCATGAGTTTCACATGAACATCTTGGAGATTGCCAACACCTCAGGAGCACTGGGAGAAAAAATGTCAGAAGAAAAACTGGTGAGGAAGATTCTCAGATCCTTGCCTAAAAGATTTGCAATGAAGGTAACTGCCATAGAGGAAGCCCAGGACATTAGCAAGTTAAAAGTGGATGAACTTATTGGGTCTCTTCAGACATTTGAGATGGGGATCACTGATAATGGTGACAAGAAGAACAAAAGCATAGCACTTGTATCCAACACTGATGTTGAATACAAGGAGGATGAAGAAGAAAACATATCAGAAGCCATTGCCATGCTTGGAAGACAGTTCAACAGGCTCATCAAAAGAATGGACCCAAAGTCAAGGTCTAATGTTCATAACATTCCTTCTGACATTGACAGTTCCAGCAGAAGACCAAGGTCAGAAGATAAGGGAAACCAAGGCAGAGGTATTCAATGCCATGGATGTGAAGGATATGGACATATTCGAGCTGAATGTCCTACCTTTCTTAAGAAGCAAAAGAAAGGAATGACTGTTACTTGGTCTGACTATGATTCAGAAAGCAATTCTGAAGAAGAATCTGCCAAACTAGTTATTGCCCTAACTAGTGTTTGTACTTCTGAAAGTGACACCAGTGATGAAGAAGTGACATTTGAAGAACTGGCTGATACCTACAAGAAATTGTGTATCAGAAGTGGTGAAGTCTGTGTGCAAAATGAGAAACAATCAAAACTCATTATAAAGCTGGAGGCTGAAAAGAGGGCAAATCTTGAAACTATAAGTCATTTAGAAGGAGAAGTTCAACTGCTGAACTCACAACTGAATCAAATGACCAAATCTGTCAAGATGTTGACCAATGGAACAGACAAATTGGAAGAGATCCTTCAGGCTGGACAAAATATGGGAAATAAATCTGGCATAGGATTTGTGGAAACAAAGAAATTTGGTACTGGGAAGCAAATGTCAAAACGGATGTCTCAACATTACTCTCAACATCAGGGACAGAGACATATGAAGAAGAGGTACCAAAGATGGAGATGTCATCATTGTGGGAAATATGGTCACATAAAGCCCTTCTGCTTCAGATTACATGGATATCCTAACCAGAACTCAGATGTCAAACCCAAGTCTAAAAAGGTACCGCATGCTCCACAATGGAAGAAAAAGGCTACTGCACTGTTAGCTCACACTTCCCTGAGGGTCACTGCAAAGGAAGATTGGTACTTTGACAGTGGATGTTCCAGACACATGACTGGATTCAAAAATCTTCTCAATAATGTTATGCCTCACACCACCAGTTTTGTGACCTTTGGAGATGGTGCTAAAGGAGAAGTCAAAGGAGTTGGTAATTTGGACTGCCCTGGACTTCCAAGTCTGAATAAGGTACTGCTGGTAAAAGGGTTGACTACTAATCTCATTAGCATCAGTCAACTATGTGATCTAGGATTCATGGTCAACTTCTCAAGATCTGAATGTCTAGTGTTTAATGAAAAACTAGATGTTGTAATGAGAGGAATCAAATCCAAAGATAACTGTTATGTGTGGCAGCCTGAGAACACTTATATCTCCACTATGAGTCAAATCATCAAAGAAGAAAAAGAGATGAAACAGTGGCAGCATAAGCTTGGAAGAATGAAAAGAGCTATTCCTATGGAAGCTGTCAGAAGAACTCCAAAACTACAGGCTGATAATATATGTGATGTGGCAAATAAACTTGAAGAAGAATGTGTTGTCAGAACCTTAAGTCATCTTGACAAGGATGTCGGAAAGAACAAGTCTCATAAATTCTGTTCAAAACAGATGCTTCCTGAGTACAATGTTACACAAGATGTTGTGACATTGTGGTGTGATAATCTGAAAACATTCAACATTTCCTTGAAACCTATTGACTTTGAAGAGAAGAAGTTATTTGAACTGGAACATAGTTTCTCTAAGCTTCAGCTGACTGATTCTTCTACCAAGGCGCTTGTTGGAAATAAATTTGAAAATTTGAGGGGCAGATTGGGTATTCACCAACATGAGAAATTATAGCAATCCGTTTTGCTGAAAACAAGGGTTGAAGGGATTAATTTTAATAAGTCTACATTTAGTGGGTTAATCATATTCATTCACAATTCCTTCAAAAGCCTTGAGAAGTTGAAGAGACTCCCTTTTACTCCCTACCTCTCTCATCCTTGCAACCTGTTTCCTCCTCCCAATCAAAGATTTTCCTCAAACTACTACTCAAAGTTAAACAAAATGTCTCAGACATCGTCTTCCACCATGGCGGCTTCGTCTTCCTCATCATCGTCATCATCTGATCAAGATTCTAGGGCAATCACTACATGCATAGAATTTGAAGTTCTTGAGGTCACTCCTCTCAGGGAGATGGCAACTGACCCAGCCAGAGTCAAAAAGCTCAGAACCAGACATGCAGGAAGAGCTCAAGCTACAGTCTCTGGTAATTCTTCTCATCCTTCGTCTTCTATACCTAATAGAGAAGGGTCAGTTCAAGTACACCAAGCTATTGCTAGGCTGGTTACTAGCATTCTGAGTGGCAACCAATCTGTACCGGGGATTTCTATCCCTTTGAATCAATCAGAAAGTCCAAATGTGGAAGGTTCTGAAAATGTAGATGTCACTAAGGATGTTGTGACACCAAAAGACAACATTCAGAACACCTCTGAAAAGGCTGCTGATCCACCAATCATTGATGTGGATGAAGATTACTCTGATAATGAACTGATTGCTAATGTGAACCCTAGCATTGCTAGGAGATTGATGAAAAGAAAGAGTAGTCAGAATGTTAAACCTGATGCTAAGAAATCCAAGGCTGAAGGGATGGCTGAGAAAATTCAGACAAAAGGAAAGAAGGCACAGGTGCAGACTGCTAGACAACCAATCTCTAAGAAAAGTAAAGAACCTGAAACTTCTGATTCTGATGATGAATCATAATTTGAGATTGATATTGAAGATACTCCCATCAGAAGGAAGCTCCCCTCCAGCAAGATTGCTAGAGTGCCTGAAGTGCCAACAGACAACATCTCCTTTCATCATCCTGACAATGCAAACAGATGGAAGTATGTCTGCTTGAAGAGAATAGCCTTGGAGAGAGAACTCAAAAATGATGCCTTGGAGTGCAAGGACATCATGGATCTGATCAGGAATGCTGGGCTAATGAAGACAGTGATGAAGCATAACAAATGTTATGAAAATCTGGTTAAGGAGTTTGTAGTGAACTTGTCCAATGATTGTGCTGATGGGAGGTCAGCTGACTTTGAGAGTGTGTTTGTTAGAGGAAGAAGGGTCAAGTTCTCTCCATCAGAAATCAACAAGTTTCTTGGAAGAACAAATAAGGACTGTCCTGATTTAGAGGCAACTGACAATGAAGTGTGTTTAACCATCACTGCCAGGCAAGTAAAGTGCTGGCCATTGAAAGGGAAGCTGAATGCTAGTAAACTCAGCATGAAATTTGCCATCTTGCATAAAATAGGTGCAGCAAACTGGGTGCCTACAAATCACAAATCAACCATCTCCACAGGATTGGGGAGATTTATCTATGCTGTAGGAACCAAGACTGCCTTTGACTATGGAAGGTACATCTTTGAACAAACTTTGAAGCATGCTGGCAGTTATGCTGTCAAAGGACCAATTGCTTTTCCCTCCCTCCTTTGTGGAATCATCCTTGCACAATACCCTGACATCCTTGTAGCAAGAGATACAGTCTGCAAAAGAGCTCCTGCCCTCGGCCTGCACTACAAACTGTTTCAAGGATCTCATGCTCTAGACATTGTCATAACATCAGCTGAGACATCGTCTGCAAAGACCCGGTCCAAGACATCAGATGTCATAGCTGTTTTAAAAGAAACTTGCAAAGATCTGGATGCTAGAAAAAGGACCCTAGAAGCTCTAATTGCCAGGCTAGAAAAGGAGGAAGCTGAAGAAAGCAGAAGGGAAGAAGGTATAGAAGCTGAAGGACAGCTCAACATTGAAGAAACTGGCTCCTCTGAGTCTGATGACAGTGCTTGAAGGTTGATTGATGCTTGGTGGTGTTGCTGGTAGAGTTTGGAAGTGTGTTCTGCTGTTGTCAGATGCTGATCTCATTATTTTTGTTTTGGATAACTGTATAACTTTATGAACATGTATCTTTGGCCCATTTGTGGCTAAAGAGGGGGAGAATATTTTGGTACTTGCTTGACATTATATTTTTCTGCTGTCACTTATTTCTGCTGCTATCTATCTATCTCTGATTGTTTAGGGTCTTTAGCCAAAAATCTGCCAAAGGGGGAGTTTGTAGGTGTTTAGGTATTGGCTTGCATTTTTGGTAAATCCCAAGTGTATGTGTGAATGTCATGACTGATGTCATAACATTCTAGTTCAGGTTGTACTAACTCATTAGGTACATGTGCAGAAAAATATTGTAATTCAAATACTGATGTTTATAAGTGTGTATCTGAGCATGTTTGCAAAATGATCACATTTTGCTAAATCAGTAGACAGGTTTTCTCAGATGTCATAACAGATGTTATGACATCCTGTTCTGAACTAACAGAATTGCAGGATTGGATAAGTCTGAGTTTTTTCAGGAAATAACTCAGTCCTTCCTAAACAGAATCCTGCGTTTTCTGAGGAGTAACCTAGCTCAATCCTAACCTGATCAATAAAGTACTGTGACCTGGTCTTTAGGTCAAACGGAATCAACCCTAGGTTTTTGGAAACCCTAACTGAAGTTGCAGCTGCTATATATATTCAACAGAGCTGCGGTTTTTGAAGATCCCTGCTGATTGATTAGAAGATCAATTTTGTAATCTGTATAGATTTGTTTATTGTACTCCAAGCAATTATCATTGTGATAAGTGCTTTGGAATAGGTTTCAATTGTAAGGGTTGTACATCACTCAAAGCTTTGAAGCAAGAGTGTTTGAATGTTACTTGACAAAAGCTGTGAAGCAGAGTCAAGTTAGTTGTGTACATCACTCAAAGCTGTGAAGCACGAGTGATTGTGTTACTTGATTAAAAAGCTGTGAAGCTTAATCAAGTGTGTGTTTTGAAGAGTGTCTTCATCAATTCTTAAGTCAAATTGGTTTATGTATCACTGTTGTGATTGAGGGGGAGTGAGTAGGAACTCAGGTTTAAGTTGTACTTAGATTAGAATTGCATTGGGTAGGTCTTAAGTGAAGGAGATAAACTGGTTGGTTTATTCCTGAATTAACATCTCTTATAGTGGATTCTCTCCCTGGCTTGGTAGCCCCCAGAGTAGGTGTTGTTGCACACTGAACTGGGTAAACAATTGACTGTGTTATTTACTGCTTTTGTATTTGCTGTCATATAGTAAGTCAGATACGGTGTCATAACATTGGACCTGACATTGAGTATCTGCAGCCAGAATTTCAGTACCCATTATCAGGCCTACTTTTACTTGGAAATCAAAACCCCAAATTGGAGCACGAAACCCTAACAATGGCAAAAGCTTGTTCCTGCACTATGAATTATATCAAACTATCCAGAAACATTGCAAACATGATAATGAACACAAATATGTAATTTAAACATGCTGAATATGCAAGAATTTCAGTAATTGAATTTGAATAATTGTGCAAACCGTGTGAATGATAGGAGGAGATTCTGGATGTTCTGACGCCTGCAAACGATTGGGAATGCTTCCTGAAACGCCAAGGAATTGATTTCTAGCCTTGAGTTTCTCTCAAAGGTCCTCTATTCCAGAATTTGGATCTCACGCTTTTATCAAAAATTCTGAGTTTTGTTCTGGTTCTTGGAGGCAGGTTGTGCACGAAAATCCTCTCCTTTAGGGTTCCACAAACTTTAGTATATGTATTGAATCCAATTAGGTTAACAATTTTGGATCCAATCTTGAGAATTCATGAGTAGAATATTTGATTTTTAAGCCATATGATGTCTTTCCATAATCATGCCAGTCATGCCTTTCTTGTGCCAATTACCATTGATATGATTTGATTCTGATCTTCCAGCATAATGAGCTTGTGATTTTGTCCAAAAATCCAATCAAAACAAATCTTTGCTATTATTTACCAATTATTAGATTTAATTCAATTTTTAATAAATAAAAAATCAAAATAAAATAAATAATGAAGAAAATAATATGTGAGTCCACATTTGGGTCGTGTACCACATTATAAGTGAAGTGCAAGCATAAAAAGTTGGTCCCATTTAGCAAAAAATGCAAATTTGAGCATATTTGACTTTTTGGCAATTTTGCAAAAATGGTCAACTTGGCCAATGCATAACTCTCTCAATTTTTACCCTAGAGGGGGTGTTCTTGGACTTTTTATAAAGCTTAGGATGTCCTATAAGAAACCCCTTTGGTCTTATCTTAATTGAGTCTTCCATGTTCATGTATGAAGCTTTGACCCAAAAGGTGTTTTTGTTGACTTTTCAAAATGACCTATAATGTCAAAATTCACATATTTTTGTGAGTGCATATTCTGAACTTGGGAGATGAAGATGAATTGTAGGGAATTACATCATATTCAAAATGAGCTTTGGATGGGTCATTTCTGATAAAGTATGAGAAAGTTATGCTTGGTCAAAGTTGAGTTGACTTTTTCTACAAAACCCTAATTTAGCAACTTTTGGGTTTTGATGAATTGTGAGCAATCCTTGAGGGATCATGATCAATCCTTGATTCAATGATGAATAATACTTCAAAATTAGGGTGTTTACCAAAAATCTTGAAGTTTGACTGTATGTGGGCCACATTTGACCTTTGACCTAGCACAGTTGATTTTCAGGCACTTGAGCAATTGACTGAGCACACTTCTTATGCAAGGCTTGAAACTTGACATGGATGATCTTGAGAACATATTAGGACCTTAGAAGGCATTTTGGATCCTTTGGACTCAAGCATCTTGATTAAAAATGAAACCCTAATTTGAGGTATATTGCCTTAGGAGAGAGTTTGTCTGGTCAACTCTTGGACTTCCTTGAGCAATTTGGGGACCTCACTTGCCATGTGTTGAGAAATATGGTAGGGAAAATTTTGGGGTACAACAAACCCCATTGGGTTCCAACTCTTCTATTGCCTTTATATCTTCAAGTGTCTCATCACTTTTCTACTTGGCCGAAGGTTGATCAGATTGATTGGCACCGTCTGAGCTTGATAGCTGATATCGAAGTCTGGTCGCAAGATAATCCAATGAGACATAGTGATACGCTTCAATCCCTAAATTTTTCCTAGATTGCCCATTCGGGTTTTCAATCCACCGGGATACCCTTTTTTTCCCAAGCCTCCCTTTCGGGTTTTCGACTTGCCGGGTGTATAGATTTTTTTCATTTTCATCCCTTACTTTTGCCCAGACCCTTTTGGTTCGCCGGGAAGCCCTTATTTTTTCCTAGGACAGTAAACCCAACGGGTCTTTGATTATGCGTAGTATCTTTTCACTATGTCTTCATTGACAGGGTGAGGAAGGTTGTCACCATCCATGGTGGTTAGAATCATAGCTCCTCTCGAGAAAATGCTCTTAACCACAAATGACCCTTCGTACGTGGGAGTCCATTTTCCCCTAGGATCACCTTTCGGAAATATGATGTGTTTGATCACCAGATCCCCAACTTGATATTCTTGACGCCTGACTTTCTTGTTAAAAGCCTTAATCATTCGCTTTTGATACATCTGACCATGGTAGATAGCAGTAAGTCTCTTTTCATCGATTAGATTCAGTTGATCAAGTTAGGTTTGGATCCAGTCATCTTCATTCAAACTCGCATCCTTCATAATCCTGAGAGAAGGTATCTGGACTTCTATGGGTAGGACTGCCTCCATGCCATATACCAAAGAGTAGGGTGTTTCCCCTGTCGACGTCCTTGCTGAGGTACTATACCCATAAGGAGCAAATGGTAACATCTCATGCCAGTCTTTATATGTCAATGTCATCTTCTGCACAATCTTCTTGATATTCTTGTTAGCTTCTTCAACAGCGTCATTCATCTTCGGTCGGTAGGCAGAAGAATTATGATGTTGTATCTTAAACTGTTTACAGAGCTCGGTGATCATTATGTTATTGAGATTTGTACCATTGTCAGTGAAAATTCTCTCTGGAACACCATATCGACAGACCAGGTTATGTCGGATAAACCGCGCCACGACGTTCTTGGTCACTGTAGCAAAGGAAGCTGCTTCAACCCACTTCGTGAAGTAATCAATAGCCACCAGAATGAAACGATGTTCGTTAGAAGCAGTAGTTCTGATCTCTCCGATCATGTCGATGCCCCACATCGCAAAGGGCCAAGGAGCTGTCAAGACGTTTAGAGGAACTGGAGGTACATGCACCTTATTAGCATAGATTTGGCATTTATGACAAGTTCGAGAGTGCTGATAACAATCGGCTTCCATAGTGGACCAGTAGTATCCTGACCGTAGGATCTTCTTAGCCATGGTATGTCCACTAGAATGGGTTCCAAAGGTGCCTTCATGTAGATTTGTCATAATCCTCTCTGCTTCGCTCTTGTCTACACACCGTAGTAGTGTGGAGTCATGGTTGCGTTTATAGAGGATCCAATTACTGAGGAAGAACTTTGCAGCGAACCTTCTCAGAAACTTCTTATCATTGATAGATGCCCCTTCGGGATATTCCTGAACCTCGAGATACCTTTTGACTTCGTGAAACCAGGGTTTGTCTACCACTTCTTCAGTGTCGATCTCACAGCAGTGTGCTGGTTCATCCAACCTCTCAATGGTAATTTGGGGAGCTTCATTCTCCCACCCAACCTTGAACATAGAAGACATGGTAGCTAGCGCGTCCGCCAACTGGTTCTCCTCTCATGGGAAATGTTCGAAGGTTACCTCCTCAAAGTGTGGGAGCAATGTCAGTACGTACTCTTTGTAAGGAATGAGATTCGGGTGCTTCGTATCCCACTCTCCTTTGATCTGACTTATCACCAGAGCGGAATCTCCGAATGCACTTAAGAACTTAATCCTCAGGTCAATAGCAGCTCGAAGACCCATAATACATGCTTCATACTCTGCCATGTTGTTGGTGCAGTTGAAACATAATTGGGCGGTGAACGAAGTATGACAGCCTTCAGGGGATATAATCACAATGCCAGTGCCATTACCCAGTGTGTTCGAGGCTCCATCAAAATACATAGACCATCAGGACCCCTCTTTAGGTCCTTCATCCGGGCCAGGTTCTTCGTAGTCATCAAAATACTGGTAGTCATCCACAGCCTGATGAACCAAATGATCAGCCAATACACTCCCCTTTATAGCTTTTTGGGTTGTATATTATATGTCGTACTCAGTTAAGATCATTTTCCACCTTGCTATCCTTCCGGAGAGAGCGGACTTCTCGAAAATATACTTGATCAGATCCATCTTTGATATTAATAAGGTAGTGTGAGTCAGCATATACTGTCTCATTTAGCGAGCAGCCCATGCCAAAGCGCAACAAGTTTTCTCGAGCAATGAGTATCGTGTCTCACAGTCGATAAACTTTTTGCTAAGGTAGTAAATTGCGTGCTCTTTTCGACCAGACTCGTCATGTTGCCCCAGCACACACCCCATTGAATTGTCTAGCACTGACAAGTATAATATCAAAGGTCTTCCTTCAACTGGAGGCATCAGAATTGGCGGTTCTTGAAGGTATTTTTTGATTCTTTCGAAAGCGGTATGGCATTCATCATTCCAATTTACCACTTGATCTTTCTTCAGCAGCTTGAAGATTGGCTCACAAGTAGCAGTCAGATGTGAAATGAACCTGGAGATATAATTTAGGCGTCCCAAGAAACCTCTAACTTCCTTCTCTGTGCGGGGAACCGACATCTCTTGTATAGCTTTTACTTTGGCGGGGTCTACTTGAATACCCTTGTCACTGACAACTAAACCCAGAAGCTTACCAGACCTTACCCCGGAGGTACACTTGTTCGGATTCAACCTCAGCTTATATGTCTTCAACCTGTCAAACAATTTCTGGAGATGATCAAGGTACTCTTCCTCAGTCTGAGACCTGGCTATCATGTCATCAATATAGACCTCAATCTCGTGGTGAATCATATCATGGAACAAAGCGACCATGGCGCGCTGATAGGTTGCCCCAACATTCTTTAACTCAAAAGGCATTACCTTGTAGCAGATGGTGCCCCACTGTGTAACGAAGGCTGTCTTTTTCCATATCTTCAGGAGCCATTTTGATCTGGTTGTAGCCAGAGAAACCATCCATGAAGGAGAAGATTTTATGATGCGCGGTGTTGTCGACCAGAACATCAATGTGAGGAAGTGGGAAGTCATCCTTGGGGCTTTCCCTGTTCAGATCTTTGTAATCAACACACATTTGTACCTTACCATCCTTCTTAGGTACCAGAACAACGTTGGCAACCCACTGTGGATAGGAAGTGATAGCTAGGAATCCTACGTCGAACTGTTTCATGACCTCTGCCTTGATCTTCTCTAACATTTCAGGACGCATACGACATACCTTCTACTTAACCGGAGGACAGTCTTCTTTAGTCGGCAGGCGATGTACCACAAAGTCAGTGTCCAAACCAGGCATGTCTTCATAGGACCAAGCGAAAATATTAACATAGTCGTGCAACATCTGTATCAACCTCTGTTTGACGCTAAGCTCCAGATTTGCACCTATTTTAACCTCTTTTCTTTCTTCCTCAGTGTGATACGGTGGGAGAACTGACTTGAGGTTTTGCGTTTGTGTTTGCAATTGTGCGGTTTAGCAAGAGTCGCCACCGACTTTTTATTTTATCCTAAGGAAAGGTCAAAAAGAACATGAAAGACCTTTGAGATGTTTTCTCAGGTTCGGGGGGTAGATTATGAAAAGGGAAGGTGCTAGCACCCTTTTCATCCATGGTTTTCCATGGGCTCTTAGTTACTTATTTTAGATCACTTGCCTTTGCTTTTCAATTGTTTGAAATGGTGCTTTGTGTGTGGTTTTGAAAATGCTTTGAAAAAGAGGCCTTGTCTAGGCAACCTTTGTAATGATTCTTGTTTGAATATATACAAAGGTGTGTGTCTTTTTGAAAAGATATTTCAATGTTTTGAAAGTTTGTTTTGAAATTGTATTTTGAAGTTATGTTGTGATGTGTGTTTGAAAGTAGCAAGGATGTTTTGCAAGCTTTTGATCAAGTAACTACGAGTTGTCTACCCTATTTTACTCAAAGATCTTTCTTATGTTTTAAACCCTTTTGACAGTGTTATTTCACCATTGTATTTGGTCAATAACCTTGTGTTAGGATGTTAAATGGGACAGGCAGGGGTCATCGTATACAATCAGTGGGCTTTTCTCTTTTGAGAGATAATGACTGCCTATGAGATAAGGAACCATCATTGTCTTTTGATTCCAAAGGAATGTTTTTGATGTCATTCGTTGTATTACGAACTGAGAGCTTGGGACTTCAATGCGCATCTTTTGAATTAACTGAGAGACTACCCTGCCCCAGGTTTGATTAAAGGTTTCAATTTGTGTTTAAAACAGAAAACTTCTACTTCTTTGGCTCGAAGGGGTTGATTAGGGATTATCTTCCTTATAACTCCATTGTTTAGGATTTGAAAGAAACGCATGTACATCGTCAGCAAGGTCTGTCCAAAAGCATATTGTATGAGATTATGGCATTGTTTCGTCATCCTCCCTCTAAAGACTTGTAACTTTTAGCAAGAGTTAAATATCATAAAGAAAGTAGGAAGCATAATTCAAGAATTGTGGAAACGAATGGATGAATTCAAGACAAACATATGCAATGCATTAATGAAAAAGAGTTTGACATCAACAGATAATTGTTTGAATACCAAAAGAAATTACAACTTGAAAATTCAAATGAAACAAAAGTATCTTAGTTCGAACTTGTCATTTCAGGTGGAGAACCCTCAGCGGAAGATTTTCATCTCGCCATCCGACATGAATTTCAGCACTCCTCTGTCAATCAAATCTTGGATCTTGTTTTTCAAAGCCCAACAGTCGTCGGTGTCATGTCCAGGACTATAGGAGTGGTATACACAAAATGCGTCGGGGTGATAGCTAGGAGCAGAGGTATTTGGATTCCAAAGAGGATCCTTTAAAGCAGTCAGATTGACCTCCAACAAGCATTCCAGTATTAGAGATAATGGTATGTCAGTCTCAGTGAAATGTCTTCCAGATGCATTTTGCTTACGCCGATTACCCCGTTGACGCTTGCGAGGTTGTTGTTGGGCTTGTGACCCTGAAGAAAGCTGGGGAGCCTTTCCCTTGTCTTCTTGTCTCAAAGGAGGTTGAATGATGATTTGATCTTCAACCCTAGTTGTTTGCCCCACTTGGTTATCTTGAAGCAGTATGTTGATGAGGACCCTGAGCTCCTCTTGTCTTTGAGCCAGGTCTTGAATGAGAGCCATCTGGCCCACCAGTTGTCCCATCATCTGGATTTTCATTGTTGCCAACTCAAACTGTAGACCTTCCAATTGATCATTCCTGATGCCACCTGGACTTCCTTGGATCATGCCCCTTGTGAGGAGAGCTTTCACTTCTTCTTGCCCCTGGGACAGGTTTAAGAACATTTCTTGAAGTTGAGCATTTTGAGCCTGGATATCTTCGACAGTCCTCTCTAGAGCCATCTCTACTGAAATAAACAGTAGGAGAATAAGGAAACCTGAAAGGGAAAACCTGTCATGATACAATGCATGATATGTGGATGCATGTTTTCAAGAATCTCGCGGGGTAAACACAAGAAAATGTTAGAGATTGAACTTCGATCAACATCTTTGACTGGAGAACTTTGTATCGGTGGATGTCTTTCCACGAGAATCAAGCTCACCATGTCAAGTGGGTCATAACCCTCGATTCAAGTTGTTGTACTTGATCTTTAACGACATTTATTTAGAGGAAAATCCTCTTGCCCTTTGGTAGACGTCTGGTTCAATGTGACCCTGCATCAAAGACCCTCGAGATCCTTGAAATGGTTATTGAAAATGCTATGGTATGATGTTATGATGTTATGTAAAAGTATGCAAAAGTAAGCAAGTGTATATACAAATGATCACATTCACACAAAGCTGATAAGTCCTTAGGTTTAGGCTTGCATGGGGTTTGTAGGTAAGTACCCTCTTGAAGTTAGTTGGCTCAACCTGTCCTATAAATAGTAACCGGGTTCTAAGGAGCTCAATATCACTGGATTATTTTCTGTGTTCATTGTTTTGGTTTAGCCACTTAACTGGCAACCAAAATATTCCAATAAAACAATCCTCAATGAGTGTAGTATCGAGTGTCTACGAACTTCGGACTGCACCAAAGCCGGTCACCTCACTACCCCTAAAAAGGCCAAGATGGTCAAGTAAGGTTCTAAAAGTTCGTTAGTGCTTCATGACATCACTCAGTGGCCCCGTATTCTCTTTGATTGACTCAAAGGCTACCGGTACCCACAAATATGTCGCACTAACGTAGCCACTGCTTCAACCATGTCGGTATACCCCACACAGTTCCCTCACAGTTTATTGCTACTTACCTAAAAGGTGCCCCTAAATCCGGGTGTAGGATTTAAAACAAACCCAAACAAGGAACCCAAAAAGTAAAGCAATCAAAGCAATCAAGGTAAGCATGTAAAGGTGATCTAAAACCCTAAGTTAACCCCACTTTTAGAAATTGTCCCCAGCAGAGTCGCCAGTTCTGTGATACGGTGGGAGAACTGACTTGAGGTTTTGTGTTTGTGTTCGCAATTGTGCGGTTTATCAAGAGACGCCACCGACTTTTTATTTTATCCTAAGGAAAGGTCAAAAAGCACAGGAAAGACCTTTGAGATGTTTTCTCGGGTTCGCGGGGTAGATTATGAAAAGGGAAGGTGCTAGCACCCTTTTCATCCATGGTTTTCCATGGGCTCTTAGTTACTTGTTTTAGATCACTTGCCTTTTCTTTTCAATTGTTTGAAATGGTGCTTTGTGTGTGGTTTTGAAAATTCTTTGAAAAAGAGGCCTTTTCTAGGCAACCTTTGTAATTATTCTTGTTTGAATATATACAAAGGTGTGTGTCTTTTTGAAAAGATATTTCAATGTTTTGAAAGTTTGTTTTGAAATTGTGTTTTGAAGTTGTGTTGTGATGTGTGTTTGAAAGTAGCAAGGATGTTTTGCAAGCTTTTGATCAAGTAACTAAGAGTTGTCTACCCTATTTTACTCATAGATCTTTCTTATGTTTTCAACCCTTTTGACAGTTTTATTTCACCATTGTATTTAGTGAGTAACCTTGTGTTAGGATGTTAAACGGGAAAGGCGCGAGTCATCGTATACAATCATTGAAAGCAACTTGTGAGACGCTCTAGCAATTTTTGTAAGGGACGAGATCGTTTTATCGAAGGCAACATCGAGGGACTACGATCTTTGTTTATCGAAGGGGCATTTGCTAGAGTGTCTCATACTCGAGGGACATGATTGCATTTTCCGAAGCAACAAGCGAGGTTACCCTAGAGGTGCAAGTGTGAATGGTGTATTGATTTTCATGCATTTATTCTTGGATTAGGTCATCTAGCGATTGATTTTAGATTCTCTCATACAAACCCTAATTACTATACAGTTGTTTACCGTGGAAATTGGTAAACAACCGCTGATCCTCCAAAAGGTTACTTATTTGGTGACTCGCAAGGATCAATCAGATTGATCCTAACACATGGTTGATTTTTTTGGGGTTTGATTAAATCTAATGATGGTTAATGCCAGCAAAGTAAAGACACTTTATGTAAATTGCATGAAGGAAAACTTGGTAGAATAAATGAAAGCGTTAAATAAAGGCTTCGACTGGGAAGAGTAAATGAAAGGCAATAAAGTTCTGGAATATAAAAGACTTTGATTAATTAAATGGTGTTTCACACATACATTCTCAACAATTCTTTCGCTCACACTGGGTACTTGAATCTAAATGAGTGACTTGTATATAATGATGAACACACGCGAAAACTACGTGAACAACTAGTATTTATACTAAACACATCTCAAGTAACCGTTGGGCAGTTACGCTGCTTCGAGATGACACCACTTGGCATGCTCACAGCATTCGACGCTCCTGATCTTGGAACGTTGCACTTGGTAACTGCTGGGAACCGTTTTCCCTCCAAACATTCGAATCTCAAACCGTTCCACTCTGAGCATCGAATGCCTTTGTCGAGAAGTTCCTTCGACGTCGAAGGCAACAAGATTCCTACTTAAAGAAATCCTATAAGTACCTTGCCACCTTCTGAGAAGCATTCGACAGGATCAGCTGGTCGAAACCATTCCTCATGATTAATGGTCTATATTAATAAAAAACAAGGGTGTCGAATTTAGGAGCCAACAAATTGCCCCCCAAGAATGCCTTATTTCGACGCTGAAAAGAAAAAGGCATTCTTTGAGATTCCACCCGACACCTGTCCTTCATTCTTAGCCAAAGATTAACCCGTGCGCTTTTCGTCTCCTACCAACCAACTGACAATCCCAAAAAGTCATCATTCCAATTGTTCCTAAGACGTCACTTGAGTAAGGCGTTTGGCGTGCCCAATGTCTTTTCACAGATTGTCATCATGACAATTTCCCAAAATCGAGGATGCACGCTGCACCGTTTCTGTTCTGCAGAACGGCTATGTCAGCGAATGAGCGCCACGTGCCCCACTAACGTCTGAAACATTAAATGACCTCGAGTTTTGTGATTTTTCAATCACTATAAATAGCGCTAGGTGCCCCTCGTGGGACTTTTTCACGCTATTCTTCATCCAAGCCTCTTTATTGAACAAAAACTTCTGCAAATGCTTTGTTCTTCATCCACCTTCATCTTAACCCAAAAATGGCTTCAGGTTCTTCTAATGCTCCCAGTTCTAACATTCCTTCTAAAACTGCCCAACCAAAAATCTTTTCAACTGTTCCAACAGTTAACTCCAAAGGCATGCGAAGGGTTCCTGAACCCTTGGGAACTGCTGAGCGTGAAGCTTATTCTTCTCAACTGCTGATTCTGGTTGGATACTCCAACCAGGTTTTCGCCATGTCTGGCCCTTTATCTACATGCATTGCTGACTCCACGAAGATCAAGAGCTTCTTCCCAGTGCTTGAGGCACTCAAACCTGTTGGGTGCTCCAAAAAGGTTGCAGATGACAATGAAGATCCTGCAAAGGAAAAGATAGATCTTCGTTTCTTCAACAGAGGGGTTAGGGCTTTTAGGTCTAGCCCTAGCCTTACACCAGACTACAGCGCTTGGCTAGACAAGATGGAAAAAAGCCAGGCTTCGATTTGGAAGAACCTGGGGATTTATGACCTAGTCATGTTGTCGAAGACTGGTCTCAACTACTCCCCTGAAATGCTGGTAGCCTTTTTGCTTTTCTGGGACTATACTCACTTCACCTTCCACCTGCCTTGTGGAATGATAACACCCACTCTCTTCGACGTGGCTGCCATCACCGGTCTTCGACCAACTGGGGATTACTTCGACCCAGAGGAAATGTCTAAAGACCAGATTGGGTTTTCAGCTACCAAACCCACTTACACCACCTACATCAACCACTATCATGACAGGTCGACAGATAATGTGACGGACGTGGAGCACATTGCGTTTCTAGCCCTCTGGCTGTCACGCTTCGTGTTCTGCACGAAGTCTCTACAGGTGACGAAGAAAATGGTCACCCTTGCTACCCAGCTTCACCATGGTCAAAACATCTGTTTGGCCTAATTAATAATGGCGAACCTATATGAGTCGATAAGCAGTGGAGCGACTCTATTAAAGGTAATAGAAAATAGAGTCAGTTTGTTGCTTGCATGACCCTTCTGGCTACTACAACTGTGGCTAAATGCCACTTTTGAGTCTTTCTTACCTCAAAAAACTCAGATAAACGAACAAGCTCCTGAGATAGCCAAAAGGCGTATCGAAGGCACCAGGTTGGCCTTACTGACTCCCACTGAAGATGGACCGGAACTCCAACAGACCTTTGCAAACTTCGTTTTGATGTTTGCAGGAAGAAAAGAATTCACCTCGACCATGGCTCCTTTCGCCCGTCGAAAGTTTGGTCCAGAATGGTTCACCAGGTCCCATCCAAAGTCATCAGGGGACCCTCATCTCGAAGAGCACACGACACTGTGGGAAGCATTTCTCACTCCCAGAATAATGCCACTGCGCTTTAAGAGTTCCAAGAATCACCTGAGCCTGATCGCTTATCAGCCAAACTTGGTCTCTCGACAGTTTGGTATCATCCAATCACTTCCTTCTCCCATTTTTCCTAGGGAGAAATCAATGTTATATTTTTGCAATGATTACACTGAAGATGCTGCTACCAAGCACATTGGCAGGTATGCTGGTCGAACAGTACTCTCACTGTTCGACTATCAACTCAACTTCCTCTGTTCACCATCTTTTGAAGACTGGTGGAAGAGTTATTATGCTGAAGAGTTCTTCGATAAAAAAGATTTTATGGACGAACTCCAGAAGTCCTTCATTCTGGTCCTTGACAAAATAAAGAAATGTACGTTCACTCTCCAAATTATATTTGTCTTTCCATTTCGACTTATAACTTGTTAATTATAACTTGTGAACGCGTCTTCTTTCAGTTGTTCGAAAGCCTGCAGCAAAGAAAACCACAGAAAGCCATTAGGGAGGAGGCCCCTCTACAAAACCTTCAGCACCGGTAACCAGACTTTTATTATTTCCTTCTGGTTTTAACATCCTGATTTTCGATGTGGCGCTCTAAATCGATTCCATTTGGTTTTCAGGAACCTGCACCCAAGAAACGACATGTACTAATGGTTGAATCTGCGAGTGACGACGAGGATGAATCTCCCCCTGCTCCTCTTAAACGGAGAAAACTGAAGAAAGATGCCCCTGCTCCTGAGCCTCGACCCATGATCAGAATAAAGGTTGCAGGGAGAAGACCCAGGCCACCTCCCGTGATCATCGAAGATCCCACGGAGGAGGAGCTGAACGTCTTGCTCAGCAAACCCGTTGAAAGTGATAATTCCAGCCCTGGGGCTGAAATTCCTCTACAGGTAGTTCCTCCGACCATTTTTAACTTAGGTGTCGATGCTCACGTTCGATTGTGTATCTTTCTAAACCAGAAGATTCTCCCTCTTCTATTTTCAGGAGACCACCAAAAGTTCAGCACCAAAAACTTCAGAGACACAAGACTCTGCTGAACATAGTAAGCAACAAGAGGAGGAATTGGCGAACGATGAAGCCAATGCCAAAGCAGAGGAACAACAACCGAAGGAAACTCAAGTGGTCGATCTGACAGAGGAGCAACATGACGAAGGGGATCATGTTGATGCTGGCACTACTGAGCTACAGGTCGAAGAGAGTCATGTCGATGCAAACACTATTGAACAACTTCAACCCTAAGCCAACGCTGCTGTAAGAGCCACCACTTCGACAAAGCCCAAGTCTAAAGAAGACTTGGCCCTTCTGAAGCAAACTGATCCCATTGGCTACCTGAATGCCATCATTGAGAGTAGGGGAAGTTCATCTGACCTTAGTCATGATGCTTCTACTGCATCGTGGAAGTCCACTTCGACTTCTCCTCTTGATGAGGCTTTGATGAAGGTCAAGGCTCAGTTCTTCAAAAAGGATCTGATGAAGGCTTTGGAGGGGGATCCTACTGCTCCGTCTTGTCTGGGAGATGTTTTGAATGCAGTCGATTTGCTTGCTGTGTCTCCAGAGGTTTCCAGCTTTATCTTGGAGTTATACTCCATCGTTGACCAAGTCTCTGCGGACTATCGACGTCAGAGGGGCTTCAACAGCCAGCTCGAAGCGCTACATGGCAAGAGTTCTTCTTCCTGGACCGAGGTAGCTGAAACAACTTCTCGAATTGCAGAGTTGTCGAAGCAGAAGGCATCCAAGCAGGAAGAAATTGACGCTATAGATCGAGATAATGCCTCTATAAAGGCGCAGATCGAGGAGCTGGAGGCCAAGATAAATGCTAACACCAAGCGCAAAGAGGAGCTCCTCTCGACTGTTTAGGACACGGAGAGCCAAGCTGAAGTTACACGAGGCCTAGAGTTCGCTGAGAAGGCCCAAGCCTTCGATGACCAGATTGCCAAACTTTCTCAGGCGACTGCCTTGTGTAACAAAAGGCTGGAGCTGCAGCAGGCCAAGTATCTTCGACTTAAAGATGTTATCCCTTTCTAATTTGCTCAGCCATTTATTAACCATGTACTGTAATATTTGTAAGACAATGTAACCATTTTGGCTAATTCTTATATAATTTTCCATTTTGGCTCTTTTATGGTTAATTTGGTCATTAATTGCTATTTATTTTGATCTCTTGGAGCATAGGTTTATATTTTTTCAAATATTTGCCGTTTACTCTCAAGAGTCTTTTATCTTCACCTAACTCTTCGACTTCATAAGCCCCACCAGAAAAAATTTGGATAATTCTGAACGGTCCTTCCCCTTTGGGTGACCATTTTCCCATGCTTCGATCCCTTCGATCCATGGGGAGAATCACCTTCCAAACTAATTCTCCAGGCGAGAATGCCTTAGGTTTTACTTTTTTATTGTAAGAGTCTTCCACTCTTTTCTTCTGAATTCTTAGTAGGTCGAGAGCGCGTAGTCTTTCTTCGTCTAAATCTACTAGTTCGTCCAACATCATATCCCAATAAACCTCAGAGGGGATATCATGATGTTTCTGAACCCTTGCTGATTGAAGACAAATTTCCGCTGGCAGCACTGCGTCATGACCGAAAGTTAGCCGATATGGTGTTGTACCTATGGCTTCTTTTGGGGACGTTCGACAGGCCCACAAGATCTGGTCTAACGTCTTATGCCAATTTTTTGGCTTCTTTCCTACATGCTTTTTTATCAGGCCAATCACTATTTTATTCGCTGCTTCAACTTGACCATTTGCCTGTGCATAATAAGGTGTTGATGTTAGGAGTCTAAAGCCTGTTTCTTGAGCGAATTCCTGCATCTTTCGACCGGTGAACACTGATCCTTGATCAATCGTTATAGTTTCAGGGATTCCAAATCTAAAGATAATGTTCTTTTGAATAAATTCAATGATATTTTCTTGGTCTGCATTGACTAAAGGAATAGCTTCGATCCACTTAGTGAAATAATCAATGCCTACCAATATATACTTCTGGCTCTTTGATGATGCTGGTCGAATCTCTCCAATAAGGTCCAACGCCCATCCTCTAAAGGGCCAAGGTTTCACTATTGAGTGAAGTTCGCTTGCTGGTACATGTTGGATGCCCATATGGACTTGACATTCCTGGCAACCCTTCGCGAACTCAACACAATCTTTCAAGATGGTGGGCCAGTATAGTCCTTGTCGAAACAACAGCCATTTCATCTTATGGCCTACTTGGTGAGCCCCACATGCTCTAGCGTGCGTAGTCGAAAGGGCTATGTATGCTTCAGTTTCACTTAAGCACTTTAGCAGTACCCCTTCAGGCGTCTTTTTAAATAACTCATTACCCATGAGTACGTAACTCAACGCCCTATATTTTATTTTCCGTTCTGTCAAAGTTGCTGGGTTTTGTAGATAATCTACAATGGGTTTCCTCCAATCTTGCTCTAACAAATTGTCTATGAACGATATTTCGAAATTCCTTTGATCAGCATACCCTAGTCTTGTCGATTTCAAATATGTTGGTGACAGACTAGTTGCTTTTATTTTTTCTCGGACTTCGATTGCTCTTTGTAATCTCGTTTTTGAAATTTTGTACCCAGATGCAATTTGTGCCAAATCATTGGCTATTTGATTTTCCAAACTGGGTATGTGTCGAATGTTGACCATTTCGAATTTTTTCAATAAACGGTTTGCTATCACAAAGTACATAATAAGATTTTCTCTTATGCACTTATATTCTTTTGTGACTTGCTTAATGACTAACTCCGAGTCTCCCATTATTTCGACTCGAGTTGCCCCCAATTCCAACAATATCTCAAGGCCAGTAATTAGAGCTTCGTACTCAGCCTCATTGTTCGAACAAGTACCTGATATCTTGTACTTGAATGTTGTTGGAATTTTTTCTGGAGAAATAATCAAGACCCCTACTCCTGTTCCATCTTTATGGCTGGAACCATCGAAGTAGAATTTCCAAGGCTCTATCTCCATATAATTTATATTCTCAACCTGAATTGAGTGGTCGACTATAAAGTCTGCCACCACTTGCCCTTTCACTTCCCTAAGAGGCATAAAGGTCAAGGAGTACTCAGTTAACGCTAGCGCCCACTTGCCAATTCGGCTGTGCAGGATGGGTTTCGACAACATGTACTTGAAAACATCAAAATGAGACGAAACATACACATCAACTGGTTTTATATATTGTTTGAGCTTTGTACAAGAGAAATAAAGACATAGACATAATTTTTCAACTTCGCTATATCTAGTTTCTGCATCGTTCAAAACTCTACTAAGATAGTAAATGGGTCTTTCGACTCCATTTTCATCTTCTTGGGCTAACATGCTTCCCAAAGTTTTGTCGGATGCAGCTATGTACAATGTCATACTCCTGTTGCTACAAGGAGGCACCAAAATAGGTGGCTTAGTGAGATACCCTTTGATTTTGTCGAAGGCTTCTTGTTGCTCTTGCCCCCATTCGAATCTTTCCTTATTCAATCGAAGTAAGGGTGAGAAGGCTTGAGCTTTTCCACTTAGGTTAGATATGAATCTCCTTAAGAAATTTATCTTGCCTAGCAGAGATTGCAGTTCCTTTTTGTTCGCTGGCGCTTTCGCTTCCAGGATTGCCTTCATCTTGTTCTGGTTGATTTCGATTCCTTTCTTGTGGACGACAAAGCCCAAGAAATCTCCAGCTTTTACACAGAACGCACACTTCAAAGGGTTCATTTTCAGACCATGTTCTCTCATTCTTTCAAATGATTGTCGAAGGTGGTCTATATGGTTCTTCCTGGAAACAGATTTTACAACAATATCATCAATATATACTTGCATAAAAGTGTTAATAAAATCATGGAAGATAGAGTTCATCGCTCGCTGATATGTTGCCCCAGCGTTCTTTAGGCCAAAAGGCATCACTACCCACTCGTAGGTGCCTAAAGCCCCAGGGCATCGAAAAGCTGTTTTCGACACATCTTCTTCGGCAATGAATATTTGATTATATCCTGAATAACCATCGAGCATGCTCAGGTACTCATGGCCAGCGGCAGAATCGACTAGCATTTCCGCCACAGGCATAGGATATTCATCTTTGGGTGTAGCAGCATTCAAATCTCTGAAATCTATGCATACCCTCAATGTACCGTTTTTCTTAATCACTGGCGCAATGTTTGCAATCCATTCGACATACCTCGTAGCTCGTATGAATTTGCACTTCAGCAGTCTTTCGACTTCTGTTTTGATCTTCGACAATATTTCTGGAGCGAAGCGTCTTGGACTTTGCTTGACGGGCTTCTTCCCAGGTTTGATTGGCAACTGAAGTTCTACCAATCCTCTGTCGAGACCAGGCATCTCGTCGTAATCCCATGCAAAGCAGTCCTTGAATTCCTTTAACAAATGGATCACTTCCAACCTGAGTTCTGGGTCTATTTTTGTGCTAATGTAAGTTGGCTTTTTCTCTAACCCTTCGCCCAAGTTGATTTCTTCTAAAGGATCCTGCACTAACATTTTGATGTTGTTCGCTAAGGGGTCCTTTTCGAATCCCAATGGCTCATCGTCGTAGATGGCGTCGAGCCTTTGTTCCTACATTTCTTCTGGCATGATATCAGGAGGTTCTGGGTCAAAATCCTTTCCAGGACCTGCAGAAGGTAACTCTTGATCATTGGCCTGTGTGGCCATATATTTTACTTCGGCTTCAAGAGCCGTTATCATCCTTGTTTCAGCTACATAAGCCGAAATTCGCTGCAGTGATTGTGACTCAGTCATTGTCACTGAATTCACTTCCCCAACCAGTTGGCTGGATGTCAGTTAGCCCACTGAAATCAATGTGGGACAAGTGTTCTCTATCCCATTAAAAACCATGCTCAGGGTGCAGGTATAAGGAACAAAAAGCATTTGGCGCTGGCGCCAAGTCGAAGTCAGGTGCTGGGCATGGCCCAATGTGAGCCAAATTTTTGTCGAAATCTGCTCTCCCTAGGTAATTTACTTCGCCCAAGTAATAACTCTGATCCGCTTCTATATTTTCGACCATTCCATCAGGACGCCACAGTATCAACCTTTGGTGCATTGATGATGGTACTGCTCCAACACCATGTATCCATTCTCGGCCCAACAAAAGATTATAATTTGGTTTGGCCGATATGACCATAAACATAGTTGGTCGAAGGATGGATCTCACTTTGAGGTCTAGTTGGATCACACCCATAGTGGTCCCTATTCCGCCTTCATAATTTGACAGGACCATGTTGTGAGGCTTGATGTTTTCATCGCTCTTGCCTATTTTTCTCAGCATAAAGTGAGGGATGATGTTGATGGTTGCCCCACAGTCCACCAAGATCTTATTTACGGTGGTTTCTTCGAGTTTTGCCCTTATGAATAAAGGATTGAGGTGATTTTTCATCGCCTCTGTAGGAGATTCAAAGAAACCATTTTGCTCTTCAGTAGTGCCATTATCCATGACGAAGTAGCATACTGGCCTATGCTTGGCCATTTCTTGTTCGACTTCCAATCGTTCGCTTCGACCTCCACCTGGCGGTTGAACTCTCTTGGCAAGACTGAGACTATGTTCACCATGATATCTAGGGTGTCATCAGACTCAGAGCCATCTTTGTTATCAACTTCGCCCTGGTTAGGCCAAACTAGTATGTTGGTCACTGGTTGTCTTTCCAGAGGCTTTCTCTGCTTTCTCTGAGGGACATTTGAACTTGATTCTGACTTTGGTTCATTAGTAGCTTCCCTCTCAGCCTTTCGCCGCCTCTGGTATCTTCTCCATTGGGATCGAGACATGGGATTCTTTCCCTTGTAGTTACTTGATACCTGGGTCACTTTAGGGGTGACAACCTGAGGTTCTTTCTTATGTGTCAAAGATGAACCTCTTGGCACTTCGAAGGAGTGCCACCTTTCCTCGCTCGGCCTCTTTCGACCTGATGTTTTATACCACGTATCAACTGGCACATTGGTTGGAGGCCTGAAAGTCAGTGGCCTCTTCTCTTGATTTGAACCCTTTTGGTAGGTTCTTCTGGGGTCCTGTCGAGTATCAACACTTTCCCTTCTTCTGTTTGCTGCTCTTACACCTTGGATGTGTTCAGCAGCTTTTTTGTCGAAAATCGAGCTACATCGAGGACACAGCATCACTTCTGACTTCTTCTTCTTCTGGCATCTTTGCAGGAAATCTGCCAGATTTTCATTTTCCCGAGGGAAAGCCGTTTTGTTGGCCTGTTCTTGCCTAGTGGCCTCCTCTGATGCTTTTGGTTCAGAGATTTCGACCATGTTGACATTCATGGTGTCTTTGGTGGCAAGAGTCATTTGCTTCATCTGAGCCTCCAGGTCCTCTGTCTGGCCTTGGACTGCAGCCAAGTAGGAACTGGGTTTTGCTCCAGATTTTGGGACTCCAACTGTCTCCAGTTTTGGGCTTTCAACGGCTTTTTGGACTGCTTCAATTGTCTTTCTAGAAAGACTCCCAGAAAAACTGCCAAAAATTGGCATGTTGACATGATCCTTGGTGACTTCGACCATAGTTATTCCTGGCCTCTTCGCCTGGCTTCTGGATGCCTCGATCACATTCACCTCTGAAGGTTCAGCATAATAGGCTTCAGCCTGCAAAGGGTTAGAGTCCACAGTCATGGGGGTCTTATCAGCAAATTTCAGCCTCCCTTCTTCGATAGCATCTTGCATGAGATTCCTGAAAAGAAAACATTGAGATGTTTTATGGCCCAGAAAATTATGATATTTACAAAAGCCTCTTTTCTTTCTTTGATCAAGAGGAGGCACTTTTACCCCTGGAGGCACTATCATTTGGCCATCTTTTACAAGTAAGTCAAAAATTTCATCACATTTTGTAATATCAAAACTGTAAGTCTTTTTGGGGAACCTATCGTTGGCCCTTTCCGGACCAGTGGGATTTTTTCCACTCAAGGGGACTAGCAGTTTGCAAGAGTATGGTGGCCCTTGTTTTAGTTCCGCTAAATCGACCTCGCTTTCTTCGACGGTTATAGTTTCGTCAAAGGTTTCTGGATCTTCATCGTCCATTTCGACATATGCTATCCTTTCTCTTTTATGAGTTTTTGTCGCCTTGGCTTTTTCAGCTTTAAGGCGTTCTACCTGTCAAACTCTATCGGCCAATTGGGCCATGTCTCTCAGGTATTGAGTGTCTAATTTCTTCCTAATGGAATAATCTAAGCCTCCTGCGGCTATTTCGACTAACTCATGTTCTGGCACTTGCGTAAAGCATCTTGCTTTGAGCAACCTAAACCTATTTAGATATTCATCTATAGGTTCAGTGAATCGCCTCTTTACACTGGCCAATTCTTTCAGGCTTATCTTGGTTTGTCCCATGTAGAATTGCTCATGGAACAATCTCTCCAACTGGGTCCAATGGTGGATCGAATTGGGGGGAGAGTTGTGAACCAAGTAAACGCGTTCTTTGTTAGGGAACTTGGGAAATACTTAATCCTCAGGTTTTCGTTGTTTGAAATATCTCCTACTTCAATCAAGTATCTCGCCACATGTTCGACAGTAGATTCTGTCGTGTCCCCTGAAAATTTAGTGAACTTAGGGACTTTACATCTAGGAGGTAAGTCTATTTGTAACACATATTCTGACAGTGGGGATGTAAAGTTGGGCCTACGAAAGCCCATATTCATCCCATTTTGCGTCATGATTCTTTCGATCATGGCTGTCAGGTTATTTTCCAAACCCATATTCTGGTATTGGATGTGCTGAACTATTTCGTCAGCATTTTCGTTTCTGTTGACTATCCTTACCTCCGGGGCTATGACCCTAGGTTCTTCGACCCCGGGTTATTCCAATCGCGTCCTAAGGTTTTCTTCGACAGGCTGCTGGACTTGGTTAATAGTGGTTTCTTCCTCTAGAAGTATACCTTGGTTTCCCCTTATTTTCGCCCTTTGGGGCTGTCGAATAGGTTGGGGTACTCCAAAGAAATCGGCTAGACGCGCCATTTGCGCTGTCATCTGCTGATTCGACTGGGTGGTATTTTGTATTAGAGGATTTAGCACTGTACTTAAAGTTTGTGCCAACATTTGAACCATATCGTGCTTGCTTTCGTCCATTTGCTGCCTCAAGACTGCTGTCGAGGCATTCGTAAGGCCATGCGCTACTTGGGACGTTCCTCCTAAGAGTTGGGTCCTACTCCTGTTCGCCATACCAACTCCAGAACCTTGGAGTGGCGAAGAGGCGCTCACTAAAGGGTCTGAAAAAGTGGATGCAGCGTTCGTCAGGCTAGCCAATTCAGAAGTTGGCATGCCATAGAGTGGTTCTCGATTTAGACCGCCTGTCGAAAATCCTGGGGGAACATAAGGCCTAGTTCCTGGGTTTCCCCTTGGTGGGGGAGTTCCCAAAGGCATTCTGGGGCCAGTGAACGGAGGTAATGGCCCCGTTTGTGTGACCGTTACTGCTGGTGTTGAACCAGCGGTTAGCGCTTCACTTACGGTTGGGATAACCGTTGTTCCCACATTTGTTTGTGGGATTTCGCTATTGTTTGGCGGATTCGCCATCGCTTCTCTTCTTCTGGTAGTATTGGTATCGTTAGTGTATATTCTACCACTTCTCAATAACATGCAATACTCTTCGAAAAGGATGATATTCTATATAAATACGGTTAACCTTAAAAATCAACACAAGGTCCCACCGGGTGTGCCAATTTGTTTACCGTGGAAATTGGTAAACAACCGCTGATCCTCCAAAAGGTTACTTATTTGGTGACTCGCAGGATCGATCAGATTGATCCTAAGACATGGTTGATTTTTTTGGGGTTTGATTAAATCTAATGATGGTTAATGCCAGCAAAGTAAAGACACTTTATGTAAATTGCATGAAGGAAAACTTGGTAGAATAAATGAAAGCGTTAAATAAAGGCTTCGACTGGGAAGAGTAAATGAAAGGCAATAAAGTTCTGGAATATAAAAGACTTTGATTAATTAAATGGTGTTTCACACATACATTCTCAACAATTCTTTCTCTTACACTGGGTACTTGAATCTAAATGAGTGACTTGTATATAATGATGAACACACGCGAAAACTACGTGAACAACTAGTATTTATACTAAACACATCTCAAGTAACCGTTGGGCAGTTACGCTGCTTCGAGATGACACCACTTGGCATGCTCACAACATTCGACGCTCCTGATCTTGGCACGTTGCACTTGGTAACTGCTGGGAACCGTTTTCCCTCCAAACATTCGAATCTCAAACCGTTCCACTCTGAGCATCGAATGCCTTTATCGAGAAGTTCCTTCGACGTCGAAGGCAACAAGATTCCTACTTAAAGAAATCCTCTAAGTACCTTGCCACCTTCTGACAAGCATTCGACAGGATCAGCTGGTCGAAACCATTCCTCATGATTAATGGTATATATTAATAAAAAACAAGGGTGTCGAATTTAGGAGCCAACAACAGTATATTGGAAGCAATAAATTGCGGGAATTTAAAAGTCTAAGTTATTACAAAAAAGTATCCGGGGATGGGGGTACAATTATTTACAAATGGGGATGAGTCTCACAAGAATAATAATGTCCAAATATGTGTTACAACCAAATCGAACTGTCTCAATTCAATGTAAAAATTATAGCGAATTATAAAATAAGGAAAATTAAAGAACTATGAGATGCATGTATTTATTTACAAATAAACAAATAAAATTTAACCTAATAAAGATTTAAGTATTATTATTATTTTATGTTTTTTAGGAACTTATGTAAAGAAAATTTTTAAAGAAAGAAAGATTATTTAAATTAAAGCTTCTATTATTTACATATTTTTATTAATTGATAACTAGGGTTAAAGAAAACCAAAAATTATTTAAATTAAACTAAATATTCTTTTTTTTGTATTTTTCATTCAAACAAGATTAATAAGAAGAAGAAAATAACTTTAACTAAAAAGAAAATAAAACAAAATTAATTTAGTAGTTTTATTAATTAAAAGAAAGAAAGCAAATTAAAGAAAGTATTAGTTTTGAAGATATTAGAAAAAAGAAGAGAAGATGGGTTAGGAGTTTGTGGCCCAAATAAAAAATGAAGAAGAACAATTTAGCAAGTCAGAAATGAAGAGGGGGGGTGCGTGTTTAGCAGAAACATTGTGGGCTATTGCAAAAGCGTGGGGCGGCCCAAATGAAAACTTGTACAATATTTGGCTTAGGGGTTCGTTCAGTTTTAGGGTTTGTACGTTAGGGCTACAGCGGCGCCGCTCTTGCTCTTCTTCTCCGTTTCTTCATCCTTCTCAAGCACGCTGATTCTCTCTTCAAACCTAGCTACCGGAGCACCGCCCCTTTCCATTCTCTCATCCTCTCACAGTGGTCCAAGCTTGGTTCGAATGGCATGGTTCGTTTCCTGTCTTTTTAGGGTTTTTTACAATTTCGTTCATTTGTTTGCATGTTCATGTTTTACAGTTTAATCTCTTAACCTATGATGTTTTACGCAGTAAGGGTTTGAGGGAAATTTACCTTGAGAAAGATGGAGAGGAAAATGGAGGGAAGGAGAGGGATTGGTGGCGCCTCCTTGGTGGTCGGTCAACAGAGAAGATGATGATGACAGTTGCGCGTTTGCTTTGTTGGTAACCTTTGTTGTTTCTTTAAAATTTGAATGTTTGATGATGATGACTTTCTGAAAACTGTTCTTGCTTCTGAAAACCCTTTGTGGATTGCTTCTGATTTTCTCTTCCTCTTCTCTTGGCTACTGATGTTTTGATGATGAGTGATTCTGAAAACTTATGTTGTTTTGCTTTGAGTTTGTTGCTTTTTCTGTTAATGATGAGAAAAAAGAATCTGAAACTTTGCTTGCTCTTGATTGCTTCTAAACTTCTTGGAATGTTGATGTTGAATGATGAGAATAACCTCTAAAACAGCCTTTTGTTGGTTTGAACTTGTTTATGATAGTTGATGAAGCTTGTGATTTTTTGTTGATGCTCTACCTTGAATATTGGTGATGATAGCTAGACCGGGTTTACAATTTATGCAGTTTTGGCCCAAACAGGTTTGGAGTTTGGTTTGTGGTTGAATCTGTAGTTTGGTACAGGTTTCTTGCTAGCAGGTTTTGTTAGCTTGTTTTGTGCAGGCAGGTTTGGTTTGCAGTTATGCAGTTTTGGCAAAACAGGTTTGGTTCTGCAGATTGGATTGTTGAGCTTGTTGATTTTTGTTTCACAGTTTTTGAAACTGCAGGTTTGTAAGTTTGCAAGTTGTCTTGGTTTGATAGCAGCTTGTAGTTTTTGACTTGCAGTTTGGGTAAGTTGCGGTTTGTTGTTGTTATGCAGATTTGAGCTTGTTTTGTTTGACCTGCAGTTTGGGTTAACAGTTTGGGCAAGCTTGAGCTATGCAGGTTTTGAGCTAGCTTGAGTTTGTAGTTTTGACAGACTTGAGCAAGCTTGAGTAATGCAGGTTTTGCTGAGTAATTTTTTTCTCTCCCCCCTGTGTCTGATGCTAGACTGTTATATATCTTTTGTTATTTTTACTGTCTTTGACAGCCTGCCTTAGCCAAACTGCAAACTTTTTCACTAGGTCCTCTCTTCTCTCTCTCTCTCTCTCTCTCTCTCTCTCTCTCTCTCTCTCTCTCTCTCTCTCTCTCTCTCTCTCTCTCTCTCTCTCTCTCTCTCTCCTAAGCACCTTTTGCTTATTATATTGTAATTTCTGAAAAGTTTTCCTAGGAAAATGATGATGGCTTTGACAAGTCTCTTTGGCTTGTAATTTGGTTTATCTCTTTGCATTGTATTACCTGCTGCATTGTGTACTTTCTGTACTTGTATGCCTTGACAGTTTGCATACTTTCTGCATTGTACTTTTGCTAGTTGCTATACTTCTTGACTTGTTTATATTTGCCTTGCAATTTGCTGCAATGTTTGCAATGTTTAGTTACTGCAGTTTGGCATTCAGTTTTGAATTTGGCGCCTTGGTTTGCCTTGTATCTCCACTTTGTAATTCAATATGCTTGCATTTTTTATTTTTTACTTTTCTCTTTGTGAACCAAGAAGAGCGATCTTCTTGTGATTTGCAAAGAGAATAATAAAAACATGATGAACAAATAGCATTCTGATTCCGGCCGGTAAACTTTAATGATGATTTCTTTTCTTTCTTTTTCAATTGAAAATTCTTCTATATTAATCTCTTTTCTTCTGTCTTTTGCAGGTGAGTACCAATTGGATGATAGAGGAAGCAGTAGAAGTCAAAGATCTTAGGAGATTAGGCTTAGATTTATTTTTTCATTTATTGTAAACAAATATTATCTTAAATACTATAAGTTGTAATCTTACACTATTTAAATAAATTTGTAACAACATTTGAAGTAAATAAAAGTCTTTATCCAAAAGGAAATTTCTACTGTCAAATATCTTTTCAATTTTTCCCTTTGCCTCTTCACTTCTATATTTAAGATTCCTGATTAAAAATAAACTGAAACGACATTCCAGCATTTTCAATGCAGATAACTTAAAATCCAAGTAATCCATAAAAACTCTGCAATCTCTTTGCATCAGTATTCCAATCAACATACGTGTTGTGCATTCTAAATAAACAAGCATTTCCATTAACTAGCAAACATTTCATTCCCCTAACAAGCAGATGCCTTAATGTTCCAAACAAAAGTCTCAACTCTTATCCCAGATAATTAGGTTTTGAGAAACAACCAGTAAACTTAAACAATCGTGAAAACAATGTAACAGTTAACTGAATTTCTGAGGATTCAATTTTTTCTGAGAAATGCGAGAGAAAACCCTAATTCTGGATTGTCTGCTAAAGAAAAGTCTGTTTGATCGATTCTTGAGCTAATCTTAAAAATCAGAGAAAACCCTGGGATTGTAATGTTCTTGTGAAAAAGGGAGGGTAAATTTTGGGGTACAACAGTTGCCCCTGTTCAATCTTCTTGAACCTGAAGTGTTAGATTGGCAATTTTGCCTTTTGCGACTCGAAGGTAAAAGATGATTGGACACTAGAGTGGCCATAAATTTGCACTCGTCAAAGCATAGTTGAGGGAATGGGCTTAAAGATGCCATCTGGAGATGTGACAGAATCTTGTCGGAGATGGGCTTAAAGATGCCATCCAAGAATGTTTGTTGAACTGTATGTTGTAGGTGAAAGAATGAGTATCAGAAATGTATCCATGTTTTGGAACATCTCTGAGCTGGGGGTTTGAATAAGCAATAGATTAGCCTCCGTGTTTGGAGGATCCGTAAACTGTTTTCATAAACTGATTCTGAACAAGCGATAGATTAACATCCATGTTTGGAAGCACCCGTAAACTGTTTTCAGAAGTTGAGG
Source organism: Vicia faba (assembly GCA_948472305.1). NCBI lineage: Eukaryota > Viridiplantae > Streptophyta > Magnoliopsida > Fabales > Fabaceae > Vicia > Vicia faba. The sequence goes on along the minus strand of OX451739.1, from coordinate 331,808,807 downwards.
TTGAATAAGCAATAGATTAGCATCCATGTTGGGAAGCATCCGTAAACTGTTTTCAGAAGTTGAGGTTGAATAAGCAATAGATTAGCATCCATGTTGGGAAGCATTTGTAAACTATTTTCAAAAGTTGAATCTGAACAAGCGATAGATTAACATCCGTGTTGGGAAGCATTCGTAAACTGTTTTCATGATTCTGGAGTCGAAGCTTGCTAATCTTATCCTGAAAAGGGTAAAATATTAGATGAAACACAAAGTTATGTTGCATGAAATGTATGATGCAATATATGTGTTATGTCAATGCTTATGATATATGAATGCAATGAATGCGCATATAAGTTGATTAGCCGTCTTGCTGAGGAAGATAGATCCTGGATAGCTGGAGATAATAAAATATTTGACCGCTGCCGGGGAAAATAAATCCTTGACTGCTGTTGGGGATTGAAAGTCCTTTGATCGTTGAAAATGAGAAGTCCTAGGACCACTGTTGAAGAGTATGTGTGTCCTCAAGCTTTTTGACAACCTCTGTGGGGAGAAGTTATATTGCTGGGAAAATCAGGAATTTTGGGTTGTATGCCAATCTACTGGGGATTCATGTTTTGTCGTTTGAGGAGAACTCCGCTGGGGAATATCTGAAAACTCTGTGGAAAATTTAGAATGAGAGTCTTCATTCTGCTAGGGGAATTTGTACTGAGGAGTCGAGAACGATAATCTTCAATCTGCAGGGGATTAAAAATTCTGACAAACTCATGCTGAGAGTAAAGAAAACTCTGGAGAATCAAGGATGAGAATCTTGATTTTGTTGGGGAGTAAGAACTCTGTGGGGAATAGCCATACTGTTGAAGAGTAGCTATCCTGTTGGAGAGTAAAACTCAGGACTATGGAAAAAGCTTATTCTTGTTTGGAAGAAGTCCAGGAGTTTAGGTTGTACGCCATTTTGAGAATGAGAATCTTCATTCTGTCGGGAATATCAGGAATTCAGGTTATATGCCACTTTGAGAATGAGAATCTTTATTCTGTCGGGAATATCAGGAGGTTGGGTGTATGCCAATCTACTGGGGAAGCAATAATGAGAATCTTCATTCAAGCGTTTGGGTCAGAAGGTTGGGTGTATGCCAATCTACTGGGGAAGCAAAAATGAGAATCTTCATTCAGGCGTTTGGGTCAGAAGGTTGGGTGTATGCCAATCTACTGCGGAAGCAAAAATGAGAATCTTCATTCAGGCGTTTGGGTCAGAAGGTTGGGTGTATTCCAATCTACTGGGGAAGCAAGAATGAGAATCTTCATTCAGGCGTTTGGGTCAGAAGGTTGGGTGTATGCCAATCTACTGGGGAAGCAATAATGAGAATCTTCATTCAGGCGTTTGGGTCAGAAGGTTGGGTGTATGCCAATCTACTGGGGAAGCAAAAATGAGAATCTTCATTCAGGCGTTTAGGTCAGAAGGTTGGGTGTATGCCAATCTACTAGGTTTCAAGGGTGAGAATCTTCATTCTTGAGAGAAACAAAATTTTAGGAGCTTCATTCGTCCATTATTCTGCTGGTGGGTTGTTTCTGTTGAGATTTAGGCACTCGTCCGTAATTCAACTGAAGTAAAAACATTATCGCTTGAATTTGATTGTACCTTTCCTGAAAGGTAAAGATTAGTGGCATACATCAAACAATGATGTTCTCAAAATAAATGAGATTGCGTTGCATGATGTCCTGATGCACGAAGGTGTAATGTTTTTCAAGACGACCTTTCACTGGGGAAAATAAATCCCAAACTGGTGAAGGAGAAAAGAGTTAGATTCTCCATCTCTGGTAGTGGAAAGATCAGAATAAATCGCTGAGAGATTTATCTGAAACAGCAAAAACCCGGAATATTTTCTACTGGAATAAGAATCAGGGAGATCTTAGTGTCAATCTGACCAAAACAGAGAGGGTCTTGGATTAACTTTGACTCAACCGGATGATGGAGGAAACTTTGACGACTGTAACTCCAACAGGTGATGAAGGAATCTTCGACGATCGTAACTTGCAACAGGTGATGAAGGAATATTCGACTGTCGATTAATCTGCGTATGTTATTGAAATGTAATTTTGTTTTGGAGAATAAATCCTTGACAAGTGTTGGGGAAGTTGCAGTTTGTTGTTGTTATGCAGATTTGAGCTTGTTTTGTTTGACCTGCAGTTTGGGTTAACAGTTTGGGCAAGCTTGAGCTATGCAGGTTTTGAGCTGGCTTGAGTTTGTAGTTTTGACAGACTTGAGCAAGCTTGAGTTATGCAGGTTTTGCTGAGTATTTTTTTCTCCCCCCTGTGTCTGATGCTAGACTGTTATATATATTTTGTTATTTTTACTGTCTTTGACAGCCTGCCTTAGCCAAACTACAAACTTTTTCACTAGGTCCTCTCTTTCTATCTCTCTCTCTCTCTCTCTCTCTCTCTCTCTCTCTCTCTCTCTCTCTCTCTCTCTCTCTCTCTCCTAAGCACCTTTTGCTTATTATATTTTAATTTCTGAAAAGTTTTCCTAGGAAAATGATGATGGCTTTGACAAGTCTCTTTGGCTTGTAATTTGGTTTATCTCTCTGCATTGTATTACCTGCTGCATTGTGTACTTTCTGTACTTGTATGCCTTGACAATTTGCATACTTTCTGCATTGTACTTTTGCTAGTTGCTATGCTTCTTGACTTGTTTATATTTGCCTTGCAATTTGCTGCAATGTTTGCAATGTTTAGTTACTGCAGTTTGGCATTCAGTTTTGAATTTGGCGCCTTGGTTTGCCTTGTATCTCCACTTTGTAATTCAATATGCTTGCATTTTTTATTTTTTACTTTTCTCTTTGTGAACCAAGAAGAGCAATCTTCTTGTGATTTGCAAAGAGAATAATAAAAACATGATGAACAAATAGCATTTTGATTCCGGCCGACAAACTTTAATGATGATTTCTTTTCTTTCTTTTTCAATTGAAAATTCTTCTATATTAATCTCTTTTCTTCTGTCTTTTGCAGGTGAGTACCAATTGGATGATAGAGGAAGCAGTAGAAGTCAAAGATCTTAGGAGATTAGGCTTAGATTTATTTTTTCATTTATTGTAAACAAATATTATCTTAAATACTATAAGTTGTAATCTTACACTATTTAAATAAATTTGTAACAACATTTGAAGTAAATAAAAGTCTTTATCCAAAAGAAAATTTCTACTGTCAAATATCTTTTCAATTTTTCCCTTTGCCTCTTCACTTTTATATTTAAGATTCCTGATTTAAAATAAACTGAAACGGCATTCCAGCATTTTCAATGCAGATAACTTAAAATCCAAGTAATCCATAAAAACTCTGCAATCTCTTTGCATCAGTATTTCAATCAACATACGCGTTGTGCATTCGAAACAAACAAGAATTTCCATTAACTGGCAAACATTTCACTCCACTAACAAGCAGATGCCTTAATGTTCCAAACAAAAGTCTCAGCTATTATCCCAGATAATTAGGTTTTGAGAAACAACCAGTAAACTTGAACAATCGTGAAAACAATGTAACAGTTAACTGAATTTCTGAGGATTCAATTTATTTTGAGAAATGCGAGAGAAAACCCTAATTCTGGATTGTCTGCTAAAGAAAAGTCTGTTTGATCGATTCTTGAGCTAATCTTAAAAATCAGAGAAAACCCTGGGATTGTAATGTTCTTGTGAAAAAGGGAGGGCAAATTTTGGGGTACAACACTCAGTACCCAAGTTCACTGTCTCTACCGACTCTTCATGGGGTTGTATATCCCTTTCTTCCTGCTGTAGTAGTCTAGCAAGTTCTCCAGGTACCTCACAATCATCCTCACCTTCGTCCTCGGCTTGGTTGATCGGATTTTTGAAGTCATAACTGGAAATAGCAGAACTGTTATCAATGGGATCCAGAGTGGATATGGATCTTCATTACGATACGTGAGTGTGTGTAAGAGAATAGCTCTTTTGATGAAGTGAAAGCAGGAAAGAAAAACAGAGAGAACAAAATTTGTATGCAAGAAATGTCCAATGCTTTATTAATGATTATGAAATGACAAATAATAGCTGTTGTACCCCAAAATTTGCCCTCCCATATTCTTCAAAATTGGCCAAAGATCAATCTCCAGATGATTCAAAATCTCTCAAGGAGTGCACAGGCCAATTGCCTCCTAACACAGTCAAAATTAGGGTTTTGGTTCTGGCAAAGAAATTGAGGTTTCCAAGGGTCCAATCAAGTCCCAAATGCCTATATACATTTCCAAGCATCCATATGTCAAGTTGCAAGACTCACAGCATCAAGTTGCACAGTCAAAAACCCTAAATGCTTCACAGTCAACTGCAGGGGCAAAATGGTCATTTGACAGTCAAAAGTCAAAACTTATGATCAACATCTTATTTTGAAGCCACAATTATCATTTGATCAATTCTTGATCATGATTCCAAAAGCATGGCTCAAAAAGTCTCAAGAGGCAAAAGTTTATATTTTTGGACAGTTGAAAAGTCAACTGCAAATTGACCAGGGCATAACTTCTTCATGGTTTATCAGAAAAATCCCATCCAAAGCTCATTTTTAAGAGAATGACATTTCCTACAACTCATTTTCACACTTCAAGTCCAAGAAATTTTCTCACAAAAAGTTATCAATTTCAACATTATAGGTCATTTTCAAAAGTCAACAAAAAGGCACTTTAAGTCAAAGACCATAACTTGAGATTGGTAAATCAAAATGACATGGGACCAAAGACATTGGTTAGAGGACTTCAAGACCTTTCCAAAATGTCCAAGAACATGTTCATAGCTTCAAAATTGAGCAAGATATGCCTTGGAGAAGTTGGGAAATTTTTGGAAACTTTGAAAAGTCAACTTTGCTTCAAAAGCTTCAAAATTGCTAATGGGCCACAAATTCTTCCATGAATCATTACCCAAAGCATATTCACGACCAATTAAGCTCAAAGGGATTTATTTTCTTATTTTTAATTAATTAATTGAATTTTTATTCTTATTTATTCATTTAATTAGTTTTAAATATGTGAAAAATATCAAATCATGCCTTTTAAATCTTTTTGGTGCAACAAATATGTCCATTATATGCAAGAGATTTCGTGCACCATCTCAAGGGGACAATATCATCCATATTTGGCAAGAATTGCATGGAAAAAGATTGGAAAAGATATGAACAAAATCAAATATTGAAATCATAAATTCAATGGATCTTTGGACTTGGTTTTGACCTAATTTCGTTCAGATACTTATACACAAGCTAACCTAATGCACATGGACACGAAAAGCTGTTCAGAAGCTGCATACCAATTTGCAAAATTTCATCAAAAAATTGAAAACTGAAATCATAGTTACAAGGCGTTTCAAAGCACAAAAAGCATTCTAATACATTCCTGACATTGCTAGGAATCGATTGCAACCGTTTTCCAGTCTCCATACTCCAAGAATTGGTAGAACAGAGTCACACTTTTCATGAATATGTCCACAATCGTTTTCTAATTTTCATGCATTATTCACATGTTTTATTTGTTGCTTTACACTAACAATGATGTTCTGAAGCTATTGGTAATATTTAATTGAACTAATGATGTGTGTATCCAAATCTGCCATGGTTGGAACTTAGGGTTTCAGAAGCTCTAAATTGGGGCTTTCCTCATATGGAAAAATTAGACCTTAAAACCTATGCCATTGGATTCGTGGTATCAAGACAAAGCAAACCAATACCTCGCGCCCTTTTTATATTTGTCCATGTTCTAATCGCTATTTTTTTCAGGCTTCATTTAGTGGGGGTTTAAAACCCCCGCTACTTGTTTTGTGTTTTTGCAGAAAGATGAAGAAGAAGCATAGGTGTCCAAGCGTGAGTTGAGGATTCAAATACTGGCGCGCAATTTTTTGTTTACACCACTAACTAACATTTTTTGTATATTATATTTTCCATGCGTTATGTTAACAAAGAAACTCAATAGCGCAGTTGGCTGGCAACGTGTCCCTCCAGCGTTGGGACCTGGGTTCGATTCCCAGGTCCCCCCATATTATTCATGATTTTTGTTGTAACGTATTCCCATGCAGCTTCCAAGCAAAGGCTTACCATACGCGCTCATGATCAAGACTGCCACGCACTCACGTTGATTAATCCAATGGCCAGATGATGTCGTTCCATGGTACACGCTAGTCAACCACACACGCTCAAACATGGAAAGTCAAAAAAGGCTTTGATTCAGGGGGACATATTACTTCACAAAAACCTCCATAATGGGCCTGATACCCCCCATGGTTTGCATCATTTTTATTTTTATTTGATTTTCTTTTAATTCTTTTTAGTGTTTTAATTATTTCTTTTAATTCCATAAAATAACTTTTCATAATATAAAATACAGAAAAAATCAAAAATGTTTACTTTATTAATATTAATTTCACCATTATTATTTTTGTAAATAAACTTTAACAATTAATTTAGTTAATTTAGATTTCAATTTCAACATTTTTTCTTAATAAATTAAAATAGGTAGAATTAGGATTTTGATATTTTTTTCACTTTTTCTTTTTAATAAATAATCTTCTCTCATTATTATTATTATTAATTATTAAATATTTTTGTAAATAAATATGTAAATTAACTAATTAGTGTAAATTAGGTTAACTTGTATGTTTTTTTCATTAATAATTAAAAATAATTTAGAACTAGGGTTTCATTAACTATAATTTTAATCCTTTTCTTTATTTTCATTAAATACCAAAAACATAAAAAAAAAATTATTTTCTTTTAATAAAATAATTAATTAACTTCTAATTCAATTTAATTTCAAAAGGGTCCAACGCCCTCGAACGTTCAACTTTAATTCTTTCGCGCATTTATTCTTATTTTCCTTTGTGAATATTATGTAACTGCTCAAGCCATGTAATAGTAATTAGGTCTTTTACTTTCCGCATTTTTATCAAACGGGTCTTTGTAATTTGGCGATGTATAGACCCGCGCCTTGTAATAACGTAGGATTTATCTTTCCGCATTTAAATTTCCGCACTCTTAAACTGCTAACTTTGTATGAAAGAATGTATGGCCAAATTAAAAACAAACGTAGCTCACAATACAATGATCAAAGATAAATATTAAACTGAAAACAACACACAAATTCACACACCACTCTTAGGGTACGCCTCACCTGTTGCCTTACCTTCGAAACGTGGTCGTCGAGTATAGGACGTTTTAGTAAGTCCTTATGTCCATGATCCAGTTGCCTCGAAACGGTTGCCTCGGATTAAAAAAGGATCAATGGCATAAGGGTAGCTTCTAAGGTGTCCTACTGTTGCTCTGGTGACCATATTGTCCCTACAAACGAATTGACCCGAACACCTCCAACGGTGGTGCTACCTACCTCTCAATGGTGGGATGGCACTACCTTAAGGACATTTACACAGCCTAATTCCTTAGGGTAGGTAGATGACTCATGGATACTTGCTCTATTAAAAAAAAATCAAAACTCTTTTCACACCGACACTTTCAAAAGGCTTTCAAAACAATTTTTCAAACACTCTTGAGGACTGATACAAGAGTTATTCAGAAATCTTTCAATGAAACTTTTGCAAAACCCACTCACACTTTGAAAAGCAAACACTTTTGAAAACACAAATGAGCAAGTATCTAAGAGCCCATGGATAACCATGGATAGAAAGGGTGATAACACCTTCCCTTTCTATAAATCTACCTCCCGAACCGAGAAACTACCTCATAAGGAATTTTGCTGTGCTTTTGTCCTGTCCATGTTGGAGAAAATAAAAGACGGTGGCGACTCTTGCTTCCGCGACATTTCGCGAACCAGCGTTAAACAGTCAGTTCTAAATCCACCGATCACAGAACTGGCGACTCTGCTGGGGAATACTTTAAAGTGAGGTGTACCTTAGGACTAAGATCACTTGTGTTTTCAATTGTCTGAATTGCTTGCTTTATTATTGTGGGTACTGTCTTGGGAGTTCTATAGATCCTAACCCGGATCTGGGGATACCTTCTTAGAAAGTAGCAACAAGGCTGTGAGGGAACTGTGCGGGGAATACCGACATGGTTGAAGCAGTCTGCTACGTTGATGTGGCACTTTGGTGAGTACCGGTAACCCTTGAGTTCAGTCAAGGAGAGTACGGGGCCGCCGCGTGGTGTCGTGAAGCATCAACTGACCTTAGGAACCTTAATTGAACCATCTTGGCCTCTTTAGGGTAGTGAGATAACTGACTTTGGTGCAATCCGAGGTTGGTTGATACTCGATACTACACTCAATTGAGGGTTTTTTTCTTGGAATATTTCGGTCGCCAGTTCAGTGGCTAAATCGAAACGATGAACAATGAAAGCAATCCAATGATATTGGGACCCTTAGAACCCGGTTACTTCTGATAGGACAGGTTTGAGCCCACCAACTTCAAGAGGGTAATACCCAGACCCCATGCTGGCCTAAACTCTAAGGGTTGTGGTGTGACTTGTGTGCCTTATCATGTTTGCTTCTTGTGAATATTTGTGGTGTGCTTAATCATAGCATCATGACATCATACAGCATCATGTGCATTGACTAACCATTTCAGGGGTTCGAATCTTCATCTTTGTTCTTGTTTTGTAGGACATGGAAACTATCCGCAGAAAGACAATTCAGATTAGCCTTATAAGGATCCCTTCTCAGCTTAAGGAACTTATATCCAGGATCCCCGAAAGCTCTTCTTTCAGTGAGAGGCATGGAAGACTCATCAGCTTGGTCAACACCAACATTGAGGAAGATATGATAAAGGTCCTCTTCCAGTTCTTTGACCCTCTGCACCACTGCTTTACTTTCCTGGATTATCAACTGGTGCCTACATTGGAAGAGTTCTTCCGGCTTCTGAAGATCCCTATCCTTAGTCAGCTACCCTACAACGGTACGGAAAAGGAACCCAAACTTGAAGAGATTGCTAAAGCATTACGCCTACAACCATCTGACATCAAGGGACATTGGGAAGTTAGAAGTGGTATCAAAGGGTTCTTGGCCAGGTTTCTGTTTGAGAAGGCCCAAGAATGTTGGAACTCCCTTGACCTACAAGCCTATGAAGAAGTTGTGGCCCTCCTAGTCTATGGACTGGTGTTGTTCTCGAATCCCGATCAGCTTATAGATATCAGTGTTGTCCAGATCTTCATGTCCAGGAATCCTATACCTACGTTGCTTGGGGACATCCTTCACTCATGTTACACTCGAACCATGAGAAAAAGAGGTGTTCTTATGTGCTGCACTCCTCTCCTGGGAAGGTGGTTTATTTCGCACCTTCCACAATCAGTTTTGAAGAATGAGCAGGGTTTGAGATGGTCACAACGACTGATGACTCTTACACATGCTGATATACATTGGTGTTCTCGGTCCAGAGAGGATGTCACTATCATTGATCGTTGCGGGGAGTTTCCTAATGTTCCTTTACTTGGAATCAGAGGAGGTATTACTTACAACCAGTGTCTGGCTTGGAGACAGTTTGGTTATGCTCGGAGGGACGACCCTCATGACATGTTAATTCCTGACATAGTTTTTGACTTCGACGATGATGCATAAGGACTTCGCCAGAGATTTATCAGAGCTTGGAGGATGCCCAACAAGATAGACAGCAAGACATTGGGGCATAGGAACTCCATCCCGTTGGAGCCTTATCTCAAGTGGGTATGAGCCCGCTCCCAGAAGCTAGTGATGCCATACCCTCATGTTCTCCCTGTGATCAAAGAGCCAGTTCTGGAAGGAGAGGAGTCCTACACTATTCAACATCCTGACATGCCCACATCCTGGGAAGAAATGCAGAAGAGCTGGATCCAGCTTAAGGAAGAACGGAATTCTCTTGAGTCCAGTCTACACGCCAGTGAGAAGAAGGTCTTGGAACTCACCCGCCTACTGCACGAGGAAAAGACTCTCAACACTTACATAGCTCCAAAGAGGATGCGCAGCGTCTTTTGGGATTGATTTGCTTTTGTAATATTTTGCCCATGAGGCTTTGATGTACTGAATAATGATTTCTTAATGATAACGTGTGTTCCTTTTTGTCTACAACAAATTTGAACTTTCGAACCCTTGAATGCATTGCATAAACACATATCATGCATCATGTGCATAACAGGTACTCTTCTTTTCAGGTTGCTTAATGTTCTTCTCTGTTTATTTCAGCATCATGAACCCTGAATCATCTACTGAGCAGTCCATCAAGGCCCTTCAGGCTCAGAACGCCCAATTCCAAGAGCTGATTATGAGTTTGGCCCAAGGTCAGGAGGAATTGAAGGCTCTGCTGGTCAAGAAGAAGAAGAAGAAGAGAACTGTATTGTTTAACACTGGCCGGAGGTTTGGTAACACACTGCAGAATGAGGTTGATCAAGTTGTTTCTTCTGTAGGGAAAGGCAGTCCCCAAGGGGGAAGGGCTCCTAGTCCGGTGGTCTCTGACAACGAGACTGATTTTAATGAGGAGCAATATCCTCCAGCTGAAGACAAGTACAAGCAGTTAGAGGATCGTCTGAATGCCATGGAAGTTCAACAAGTGCCTGGTTTGGATTTTGGAGACTTGGGTCTATCTTCTGGTGTGGTCATCCCACACAAGTTCAAAGCACCATCTTTCGCAAAGTATGACGGGGCGTCCTGCCCTAAGCTACATCTTAGATCTTATGTGCGGAAGATCCAGCCGTATACTGTGGACAAGAACTTGTGGATCCACTTCTTCCAGGAGAGTCTTTCAGGGACTCATCTCGAATGGTTCTATCGGCTGGATGGAACCAAGGTTCGTAACTGGGAGGATTTGGCTACTGCTTTTTACAAGCAGTATCAGTATAATGCCGACCTCGCTCCTACACGTACCCAACTCCAGGGTATGTCGCTAGGATCGGGAGAAGGTTTTAAAGAGTATGCGCAGAAGTGGAGGGATCTGGATGGCAGGGTGCAGCCACCATTAACCGGCCGTGAATTAGTGGACATGTTCTTAGGGACCCTATTCGGGCCGTTCTTCAATCATCTCATTGGTAACTCGTCTGCAGGGTTTACAGATCTCATTCTGACCGGGGAAAGGATAGAGGCTGGCATGAAATCGGGGAAGATTCAGAAAGGTGCGTCCTCAAGTTCTGAGAAGAAACCTTTTAAAAAGGAATCCAGTGTTGTGTATGGGCCTAGAAGGCAGAATAAACCAGAGCGCCGCCAAGCTGTCAACGCGGTGGTAATTGCAAAGCCTGTTGCCGCTCCTCGGCAACCTAACCAGCCAAGGGGTGAGAGACCCAGAAGAGAATACACTCGGCTGAGTATGACCTTGTCACAAATCTTGCCGCAATTGCTATCGACCAACTTGGTGACCGTCAGAGAGGCTCCGAAGGTGGTGAATACAACCTCTCCGAAGTATAATCCCAATGCCCGCTGTGCTTATCACTCTGATAGCCCGGGGCATTCTACTGATGATTGTTGGGCCCTGAGAAATAAGGTGCAGGACCTTATCGACGCCAAGGAAGTACAATTCGAGGCGCCTGAGAAGCCTAATATGGTGACAGCTCCCCTACCTGACCATGGGGTGAATGCTATCAGGGATGGTGACGAAGTGGATGAGTCTGAATTCAACAGTTGGATCTGCCCGACGACCGATGGTGGACTGAACAATTGGACCGCAAAAGATCACATACCTGTTACTTTTGTTACGCAGTAATGAATTCCTTTGTTTTTTAATTTGTAATAAACAATAAATTGAAACTTTATGGCCCGGTGTCTTACCCGGGGCATCGCTGGCTTCATTTGTGAGGGCTTATTACTTGTCATTTCCATATATCATGAATAAAAACATTGGACGTTTTTCGCATTTCAAATCTTGTGCTCCCTTTCTTTCTTTCTTTATATATTGCAAAACAGCTATATTTACACACACTCACCCATACAGGTTTCAATCCACTCTGGATCTCACTGGTAATGACTCTGCTACCGCCAGTTATGACTTCGAAAATCCGATCAAATTAGCCGAAGACGAAGGTGAAGATGATTGCGAAGTGCCTGGTGAGCTTGCAAGACTGCTACTCCAGGAAGAGAGGGCCATTCAGCCACATGAAGAGCCAGTGGAAACAGTAAATCTGGGTACTGAGACAGACAGAAAGGAAGTTAAGATTGGTGCTAATCTGGAGCTCAGCGTGAAACAACAGTTGATTCAGATGTTGCACGATTATGTGGAGATCTTTGCCTGGTCCTACGAAGACATGCCAGGGTTGGATACCGACATTGTGGTCCATCACTTGCCTACCAAGGAAGACTGCCCTCCGGTTAAGCAAAAGGTCCGTCGTATGCGTCCAGAGATGTCTGAGAAGATCAAAGCTGAGGTTATGAAGCAATTTGATGTCGGGTTTCTAGCAGTGACTTCTTACCCCCAGTGGGTTGCCAACGTGGTTCCATTGCCAAAGAAGGATGGCAAGGTCAGAATGTGTGTTGACTACAGGGATTTGAACAGGGCCAGCCCCAAGGATGACTTCCCCCTACCTCACATTGACGTTCTGGTTGACAATACTGCTCAGCACAAAGTGTTCTCTTTCATGGATGGTTTTTCAGGTTATAATCAGATCAAGATGGCTCCTGAAGATATGGAAAAGACTACCTTTGTTACTCAGTGGGGAACCTTCTGCTACAAGGTCATGCCTTTTGGACTGAAAAATGCTGGGGCAACCTACCAACGTGCCATGGTTGCTTTATTTCATGACATGATCCATCATGAGATTGAAGTGTATGTCGACGATATGATTGCAAGGTCCCAAACTGAGGAGGAACACCTTGATCATCTGCAGAAATTTTTTGACCGTCTGAAGTTGTACAAGCTGAGGTTGAACCCGAACAAGTGCACCTTTGGGGTGAGATCTGGAAAATTGCTAGGCTTCGTCGTAAGTGACAAGGGTATTCAAGTGGACCCTGCCAAGGTTAAATCCATACAAGAGATGCCAGTTCCCAAGACAGAGAAAGAAGTCAGAGGTTTTCTAGGACGTCTGAATTACATTGCCTGATTCATCTCGCACCTAACTGCTACATGTGAGCCAATCTTCAAGCTGCTGAAGAAAGATCAGGAGTACGTTGGAATGATGAATGTCAGGCTGCTTTTGACAGAATCAAAGAGTATCTCCAAGAACCACCCATTCTTATGCCACCGGTTGAAGGGAGACCTCTAATACTATACCTGACAGTACTTGACAACTCAATGGGGTGTGTGCTGGGGCAGCATGACGAGTCTGGCCGAAAAGAGCACGCCATTTATTACCTTAGCAAAAAGTTTACCGACTGTGAGACCCGATACTCACTGCTCGAGAAAACTTGATGCGCTTTGGTATGGGCTGCTCGCCGGCTGAGACAATATATGCTGACTCACACTACTCTGTTGATTTCAAAAATGGATCTGATCAAGTACATATTCGAAAAGCCTGCTCTGTCCGGAAGAATAGCAAGATGGCAGATGATCTTGACAGAATATGACATCCAGTACACGACTCAGAAAGCAATCAAGGGAAGTATATTGGCAGACCACTTAGCACACCAGGCATTAGACGACTACCAGTCAATGAACTTTGAGTTTCCTGACGAGAGCATCATGATAGTGACTGATTGTGAAGTACCTGGACTGGATGAAGGACCTGAGGAAGGATCCCGATGGTCTATGCACTTTGACGGAGCCTCCAACGCTTTGGGTAATGGTATCGGCGCGGTGATCATATCCCCTCAAGGCACTCATACTCCACTTACTGCTCGGCTATGTTTCAACTGCACCAACAACATGGCAGAGTATGAGGCATGTATCATGGGTCTTCAAGCTGCGATTGACTTAAGGATCAAGTTTTTGAGTGTCTTCGGAGATTCCGCTCTCGTGATCAATCAGATCAAAGGCGAGTGGGATATGAAACATCCGAATCTTATTCCTTACAGAGAATGTGTGTTGACATTGATCCCCCATTTCACAGAGATCACTTTTGAACACTTTCCAAGAGAGGAGAATCAGTTGGCGGACGCGCTAGCTACGATGTCTTCTATGTTCAAAGTCAAGTGGGACAATGAGGCTCCCCGGATCATTATCTGGAAGCTGGATGAACCTGCATATTGTTGTGATCTTGAGGCTGAGACAGTAACTGAAAAACCTTGGTATCATGAAGTGAAGAGGTACTTGGAAGCTCAAGAATACCCTGAAGGTGCATCCGTCAATGATAAAAAGTTTCTGAGAAGGTTCGCGGCAAAGTTCTTCCTCGGCAATGGCATTCTGTACAAGCGAAACCATGATTCAACCTTGCTGCGTTGTGTGGATAAGACTGAAGCAGAAAGGATCATGGCAGAACTGCATGAGGGTATCTTCGGAACACATTCCAGTGGACACACCATGGAAAAGAAGATCCTTCGGGTAGGATATTTCTGGTCCACAATGGAAGCCGACTGTTACCAACATTCTCGGACATGTCATAAGTGCCAGATTTATGCAGATAAGGTGCACGTTCCTCCAGTTCCTCTGAATGTCTTGACTGCACCTTGGCCCTTTGCAATGTGGGGCATTGATATGATCGGCGAGATTAAACCTACGGCATCCAACGGGCATCGCTTCATCCTGGTAGAGATTGATTACTTCACAAAGTGGGTTGAAGCAGCTTCTTATGCTACTGTAACCAAGAATGTTGTGGCACGGTTCATTCGACACAACCTGATCTGTCGATACGGTATCCCGGAAAGGATCATTACAGACAATGGTACCAATCTTAATAACAAGATGATCACTGAGCTCTGCGAGCAATTCAAGATACAGCACCACAACTCTTCTCCTTACCGGCCGAAGATGAATGGGGCTGTAGAAGCAGCTAATAAGAATATCAAAAAGATTGTGCAGAAGATAACAGTGACCTATAAAGATTGGCACGAGATGTTACCGTTTGCTCTTCATGGGTACCGTACCTCAGCACGGACGTCAACAGGGGCAACTCCCTTTTCCTTGGTCTATGGCATGGAGGCAGTCTTGCCGATTGAAGTCCAGATACCCTCTCTCCGGATAATGAAGGATGCAGACTTGAGCGAAGATGACTGGATCCAGACACGACTTGATCAGTTAAACCTAATTGACGAAAAGAGACTCGCTGCTATTTGTCACGGTCAAACGTATCAAAAACGGATGATCAGGGCATTTAACAAGAAGGTCAGACCACAAGAGTATCAAGTTGAGGACCTGGTAATCAAGCGCATCATTCTTCCTCAAAGTGATCCCAGGGGAAAATGGACCCCTACGTATGAAGGGCCATTTGTGGTTAAACATGTGTTCTCAGGAGGAGCCATGATTCTAACCACCATGGATGGTGACGACCTTCCTCACCCCGCCAATGCAGACATAGTAAAAAGATACTACGCATGATAAAAGACCCGCTAGGTTGACATACCTAGGAAAAAATTAGGGCTTCTCGGCGAACCAAAAGGGTTCGGGCAAAATGAGGGATGAAATGAAAAAAATCTGTACACCCGGCAAGTCGAAAACCTGAAAAGGCGGCTTGGGAAAAAATGGGTATCCCGATGGACTGAAAACCCGAAAGGGCGGTCCAGGCAAAAGTTAGGGATAAAGCGTAATACTATGTCTCATTGGATCACCTTGCATCCAGAATCCGGTATCAACATCAAGTTCAGACGACATTGATCAATCAGCTTCATCGTCAACTAAGCAGCCAAGTGATGAGACGCTCGAAGATATAAAGGCGATAGCAGAGTTGGAACCCAGTGGGATTATTCTTTTCACATAGCTGTTTTGTTTTCTTTGTACAAATTGTATAAACTCTGTTGTTCGGTGACGTTCTCTTACTAGGACGTCAGCCTCTTGTACATAAACGCCTATTTACAGGCAAATTCAAAAATCAATACAAATTCACTTTTCAGACCAATTGCCAATTGTTTTTCCTTTTTCTGTTTTGTTTGCGAAGAACGTCCAATGTTCAATTTGTGATATATGCATTTGATAATAATTGCTAACTCATAAATATTTGCATACGAAATAAAGGATTAATTACAGGTAACATTAGAAGCAGGGGAAATAATGAGTTGTCTAAGCAATCTAATTACTCTGTCCACCAAGGTACCCAGGTAAGTTCAGCTGAAGAACGCAACCAAGATGCCTTAATTCCCTAGAGAGTGAGCCAGATTCAACAATTCTCCCCAAGCAGCTGGTCTCCAATTAGCCCTAACAAGGCACAGTATCTCTAGCAAGTCAGCAATACTCCCCCGAGCAGAGTTATGTTCAGTCAGCCTTAAGGAAATTGGGTATCCCCAGCAGATCTCAACATTCCCCAGGAGTATACAAACATTCTTAACAAGCATCCCCGGAAGTCTTGATCTAAGATTGTTCCCCGGCGGTATACCAGACATCCAGTGGAGCCACTTCCCCAAGTACAGTCCAAAAGTTTCCCCAGGAAAGTGGAATCAATCTCCCCAACAGATCTTGAAGCTTATCCCCAGTAGATTCTGGAAGCTTGTCCCCTGTAGAGCACGAATGCGTCTCCCGGACTTGTTACTCAAAGTTTATTCCCCACCAGGATATAACTGGGTTATCCTCAGCCGTTTGTCACGGAAAGGTCGTCCCCGACGAAGTCTTCCTATCCCCTAGCGGAGTTCATCAATTCCTTCAACATAATACAACAATGGTATCCCCAGCAGAGTTATCATCAACCTCAGCAAAGAATCTCTCTTTCCCCACAGAGTTCACTCCCCGCAGAGTAATCTATTCGCCAGGTATATTCCCCAACGGAGTCATCTTCTCCTACCGGTATTCTTGCAACCATCATTCCCAGCGGAAACAAAAAGCTCTACTCTTCCACATCAGCCCAGGATTCAATCTCCCGGCAGTCGTCAAGGATCTATTTTCCTATACAAAAACATATATTCATAAACATCACATCTTCATACACTATAGCACGCATATACGCATCATGAACATATAATCTCACTTATTCTGAGAACATCTCGCATGTCATACATCATGACATCGCATACAACTAACGTTTTGTCTTTTCAGGACAAAAGTCAATACAAAGATAATTACTATCAACGGTCGTGATTCCAGATCCGATTCATGTATCTTGCCAGGGTGTATCTGTTGACGACTAATTCCAGACTCAATTCCTGTATCTTGCCAGGGCACGTCTGAAGAGTTTGAAGATCTGATTCCTGTATCTTACCAGGGTGTATCTGTTGACGACTGATTCCAGACTCGATTCCTGTATCTTGCCAGGGCACGTCTGAAGAGTTTGAAGATCCGATTCCTGTATCTTGCCAGGGTGTACCTGTTGACGACTAATTCCAGACTCGATTCCTGTATCTTGCCAGGGCATGTCTGAAGAGTTTGAAGATCCGATTCCTGTATCTTGCCAGGGTGTATCTGTTGACGACTAATTCCAGACTCGATTCTTGTATCTTGCCAGGGCACGTCTGAAGAGTTCGAAGATCCGATTCCTGTATCTTACCAGGGTGTATCTGTTGACGACTATATTCCAGACTCGATTCCTGTGTCTTGCCAGGGCACGTCTGAAGAGTTCGAAGATCCGATTCCTGTATCTTGCCAGGGTGTATCTGTTGATGACTACATTACCAGACTCGATTCCTGTATCTTTCCAGGGCACGTCTGAAGAGTTCGAAGATCCGATTCATGTATCTTGCCAGGGTGTATCTGTTGACGACTACATTACTAGACTCGATTCATGTATCTTGCCAGGGCACGTCTGAAGAGTTCGAAGATCCGATTCCTGTATCTTGCCAGGGTGTATCTATTGACGACTAATTCCAGACTCAATTCCTGTATCTTGCCAGGGCACGTCTGAAGAGTTCGAAGATCCGATTCCTGTATCCTGCCAGGGTGTATCTGTTGACGACTGTATTCTCTGGACTCGATTCCTGTATCTCGCCAGGGCACGTCTAAAGAGTTTAAAGATTCGATTCCTGTATCCAGCCAGGGCACATCTACATAAAGAGTTTGAAGATCAACTCCTGTAACATGCCAGGTAATTATTTTCTTTCTCAGGTACGCAAGTTCTCGCTAAGGAATCTCTTACACGATCGACACCCGATGGCACCTATAAGCCTATCACCACAACTACCAACAGCTCCAGGTGGCATCTATAAGCCCATCCTCCTATCCATCATCTTTCCAAATGGCATCTGTAAGCCCATCCCCTGCATCACACTGCTGACACTCTACTATGTGAGTGCAAATTTCTGGGCACTCTAGTGTTCAATCATCTTCCACCTTCGGATTACGAAAGGCACGCCAGCCAATCTACATCCTCAGGTCTAAGAAGATTGAACAGGGGCAACTGTTGTACCCCAAAATTTGCCCTCCCATATTCTTCAAAATTGGCCAAAGATCAATCTCCAGATGATTCAAAATCTCTCAAGGAGTGCACAGGCCAATTGCCTCCTAACACAGTCAAAATTAGGGTTTTGGTTTTGGCAAAGAAATTGAGGTTTCCAAGGGTCCAATCAAGTCCCAAATGCCTATATACATTGTCAAGCATCCATATGTCAAGTTGCAAGACTCACAGCATCAAGTTGCACAGTCAAAAACCCTAAATGCTTCACAGTCAACTGCAGGGGCAAAATGGTCATTTGACAGTCAAAAGTCAAAATTTCTGATCAACATCTTATTTTGAAGCCACAATCATCATTTGATCAATTCTTGATCATGATTCCAAAAGCATGGCTCAAAAAGTCTCAAGAGGCAAAAGTTTCTATTTTTGGACAGTTGAAAAGTCAACTGCAAATTGACCAAGGCATAACTTCTTCATGGTTTATCAGAAAAATCCCATCCAAATCTCATTTTGAAGAGAATGACATTTCCTACAACTCATCTTCACACTTCAAGTCCAATAAATGCTCTCACAAAAAGTTATCAATTTCAACATTATAGGTCATTTTCAAAAGTCAACAAAAAGGCACTTTAAGTCAAAGACCATAACTTGAGATTGGTAAATCAAAATGACATGGGACCAAAGACATTGGTTAGAGGACTTCAAGACCTTTCCAAAATGTCCAAGAACATGTTCATAGCTTCAAAATTGAGCAAGATATGCCTTGGAGAAGTTGGGAAATTTTTGGGAACTTTGAAAAGTCAACTTTGCTTCAAAAGCTTCAAAATTGCTAATGGGCCACAAATTCTTCCATGAATCATTACCCAAAGCATATGCACGACCCATTAAGCTCAAAGGGATTTATTTTCTTATTTTTAATTAATTAATTGAATTTTTATTCTTATTTATTCATTTAATTAGTTTTAAATATGAGAAAAATATCAAATCATGCCTTTTAAATCTTTTTGGTGCAGCAAATATGTCCATTATATGCAAGAGATTTCGTGCACCATCTCAAGGGGACAATATCATCCATATTTGGCAAGAATTGCATGGAAAAAGATTGGAAAAGATATGAACAAAATCAAATATTGAAATTATAAATTCAATGGATCTTTGGACTTGGTTTTGACCTAATTTCGTTCAGATACTTATACACAAGCTAACCTAATGCACATGGACACGAAAAGCTGTTCAGAAGCTGCATACCAATTTGCAAAATTTCATCAAAAAATTGAAAATTGAAATCATAGTTACAAGGCGTTTCAAAGCACAAAAAGCATTCTAATACATTCCTGACATTACTAGGAATCGATTGCAACCGTTTTCCAGTCTCCATACTCCAAGAATTGGTAGAACAGAGTCACACTTTTCATGAATATGTCCACAATCGTTTTCTAATTTTCATGTATTATTCACATGTTTTATTTGTTGCTTTACACTAACAATGATGTTCTGAAGCTATTGGTAATATTTAATTGAACTAATGATGCGTGTATCCAAATTTGACATGGTTGGAACTTAGGGTTTCAGAAGCTCTAAATTGGGGCTTTCCTCATATGGAAAAATTAGACCTTAAAACCTATGCCATTGGATTCGTGGTATCAAGACGAAGCAAACCAATACCTCGCGCCCTTTTTATATTTGTCCATGTTCTAATCGCTATTTTTTCAGGCTTCATTTAGTGGGGGTTTAAAACCCCCGCTACTTGTTTTGTGTTTTTGCAGAAAGATGAAGAAGAAGCATAGGTTTCCAAGCGTGAGTGGAGGATTCAAATACTGGCGCGCAATTTTTTGTTTACACCACTAACTAACATTTTTTGTATATTATATTTTCCATGCGTTATGTTAACAAAGAAACTCAATAGCGCAGTTGGCTGGCAACGTGTCCCTCCAGCGTTGGGACCTGGGTTCGATTCCCAGGTCCCCCCATATTATTCATGATTTTTGTTGTAACATATTCCCATGCAGCTTCCAAGCAAAGGCTTACCATACGCGCTCATGATCAAGACTGCCACGCACTCACGTTGATTAATCCAATGGCCAGATGATGCCGTTCCATGGTACACGCTAGTCAACCACACGCGCTCAAACATGGAAAGTCAAAAAAGGCTTTGATTCAGGGGGCCAAATTACTTCACAAAAACCTCCATAATGGGCCTGATACCCCCCATGGTTTGCATCATTTTTATTTTTATTTGATTTTCTTTTAATTCTTTTTAGTGTTTTAATTATTTCTTTTAATTCCATAAAATAACTTTTCATAATATAAAATACAGAAAAAATCAAAAATGTTTATTTTATTAATATTAATTTCACCATTATTATTTTTGTAAATAAACTTTAACAATTAATTTAGTTAATTTAGGTTTCAATTTCAACATTTTTTCTTAATAAATTAAAATAGGTAGAATTAGGGTTTTGATATTTTTTCACTTTTTCTTTTTAATAAATAATCTTCTCTCATTATTATTATTATTAATTATTAAATATTTTTGTAAATAAATATGTAAATTAACTAATTAGTGTAAATTAGGTTAACTTGTATGTTTTTTTCATTAATAATTAAAAATAATTTAGAACTAGGGTTTCATTAACTATAATTTTAATCCTTTTCTTTATTTTCATTAAATACCAAAAACATAAAAAACATTTCTTTTCTTTTAATAAAATAATTAATTAACTTTTAATTCAATTTAATTTCAAAAGGGTCCAACGCCCTCGAACGTTCAACTTTAATTCTTTCGCGCATTTATTCTTATTTTCCTTTGTGAATATTATGTAACTGCTCAAGCCATGTAATAGTAATTAGGTCTTTTACTTTCCGCATTTTTATCAAACGGGTCTTTGTAATTTGGCGATGTATAGACCCGCGCCTTGTAATAACGTAGGATTTATCTTTCCGCATTTAAATTTCCGCACTCTTAAACTGCTAACTTTGTATGAAAGAATGTATGGCCAAATTAAAAACAAACGTAGCTCATAATACAATGATCAAAGATAAATATTAAACTGAAAACAACACACAAATTCACACACCACTCTTAGGGTACGCCTCACCTGTTGCCTTACCTTCGAAACGTGGTCGTCGAGTATAGGACGTTTTAGTAAGTCCTTATGTCCATGATCCAGTTGCCTCGAAACGGTTGCCTCGGATTAAAAAAGGATCAATGGCATAAGGGTAGCTTCTAAGGTGTCCTACTGTTGCTCTGGTGACCACACTGTCCCTACAAACGAATTGACCCGAACACCTCCAACGGTGGTGCTACCTACCTCTCAATGGTGGGATGACACTACCTTAAGGACATTTATACAGCCTAATTCCTTAGGGTAGGTAGATGACTCATGGATACTTGCTCTATTCAAAAACAAATCAAAACTCTTTTCACACCGACACTTTCAAAAGGCTTTCAAAACAATTTTTCAAACACTCTTGAGGACTGATACAAGTTATTCAGAAATCTTTCAATGAAAATTTTGCAAAACCCACTCACACTTTGAAAAGCAAACACTTTTGAAAACACAAATGAGCAAGTATCTAAGAGCCCATGGATAACCATGGATAGAAAGGGTGCTAACACCTTCCCTTTCTATAAATCTACCTCCTGAACCGAGAAACTATCTCATAAGGAATTTTGTTGTGCTTTTGTCCTGTCCATGTTGGAGAAAATAAAAGACGGTGGCGACTCTTGCTTCCGCGACATTTCGCGAACCAGCGTTAAACAGTCAGTTCTAAATCCACCGATCACAATCGCCCTCACAAGCAAAACCAAGGTGCCTTGGGTAAGGCACCGGGCTGTAAAGTTTCAAATTTTTTATTACAAATCTTAAAAAAAATAGGTGAATTACTATGGACTAAAAGAAATAGGTATGAAGTCCCTAGCCACCCAGTTACTCGGTCCACCGTTGGTAGTTGGGTAGATCCAGCTGTCAATGTCTGAGTCCTCTTCACTATCTTCAATGGTTTTAATTCTCTGATTGCTGATGCGTAGGGGAGGTCCTCCAGCCCGAGCGCGTCTAACAGCCCTTTGAGCCCTTGTAGTAAAGCCCAAACCAAATTTGTCAGTTTTCTGAGTGAAATCAGGGAGCTGAGCCCAATTGGCACACCCACCTTCTTCAACCACGGCCCTGGCGTCCTTGAGAGAAGCCATCTTCAAAGGAGGTTTGTTGCTAGTAGTTTCAGTTGATGCCAAGATCTGAGGGACCTCTTCAAAATTATGACAAGGAGTTTCGATGAATTCCCTGTTCATCTCTTTGTAGCGGAAGGAGTTGAGGTGACTCACCATATATTCTTCTTCACCCTGCACTGTGACGATCTTTCCTTTCACCGGATACTTCAGCATTTGGTGGAGTGTGGAGGTGACTGCCCCAGCCTCGTGGATCCAAGGACGACCCAACAAACAAGAATATGATGGCCTTATATCCATCACATAGAAGGTGGACCCAAAAGTATGAGAACCTATTTTGACAGGGATGTCCACCTCCTCGTGCACCATTCTCTTTGATCCGTCAAAAGCCCTTACCATAATGTTACTAGGCTTTAGAGTTAAACCCTCGCAATCCAACCGGTCTAATGCCTTCTTCGGCAGAACATTCAATAAAGACCCAGTATCTACCAGCACATGAGCCATAGTGGTTCCCCTGCATTCAATCGAGACATGCAGAGCATCATTATGCTTTCTTCCCTTTGGTGTCAAGTCTGTATCTGAAAAACCTAGCCCATTATCAACAATCAGGCTAGCCACACAATCTTTGAACTGATCAGCTGAAGTCTCTTATGGCACATGCGCAGTTTTGAGAAATGCAATTAAAGCCTTCACATAGGCCTCGGAGCACAACAACAAAGACAACATGGATATCTTCGATGGGGTCTGCCCCAGCTGCTCGACCATATTGTAGTTGCTCTTCTTAATGATTTTCAGTATTTCCTCCATTTCTTGTTTAGAGGCTTCCACAACAATTTTCTTAGGCGCCTCCGTTCGGGAAGGCTCACCTACAACCTCTTTGTTGCGGGTATCAGATGATTCACCGACTGGAGTAAGAACAAGAACAGCAGTTGATGTACTAGCAGGAACAACAGATGGAATGGCAATAGGCTTGTTAACAGTCTTAGGGGAAATCTCAGGAGAGAAAACCCTTCCACTTCAGGTGATCTTGTTGGTTCCAACAACATTACCAATATCAGGATCAACTTCTTCATCTTTCAGATCATGTTTGATGCCATGATAGTACACATCAGCACCATAATGCCATGGGATAGCTTTATCTGATACATATGGGACAGGACCAGGAACAATGATTATCAACGGAGCAATTCTTGGAGCAGATGTAATCCTAACAGGTCTTCTTAAGGAAACCTTGGAAGGATTGGCGGAAATGGTTATAATGGCAACGTCTTCAATTGGAACAACAGGAATCATAGTCTTCTTGAACAAAATCTCTTTGCTATCTATCAAGCGTTGAAAACCTAACTTCAGCAAATGGCAACCAGAAGGTAGAAGCGAACACTTATGGCAACCTTCACCATAGCCCGGAAATAAACTGGCCAACAGCAAATTCTTCTTGATAGTCATGAGAGGAGTAGATACTTAATCGACAGAGGTAACAAACAAATAAGTATCAATAGCATTAACTTCACGGCCGTGTTTAGGTATGGGAGCAATTATGACATTTGGCTTCTCCGGAGCATCAAAATCTATCTCCTTGGCTTTAATCAAGTCTTGTACTTTGTTTCTCAGAGTCCAGTAGTCATTTGTATCATGGCCAAGACTCTCAGAATGATAGGCACACCGGGCATTTGGATTATATCGAGGAGATGTAGTATTTGGATTCTTGGGGTCCTCTCTCAAGGTTGCCAAGTTGGATCTCAGCAGGTGAGGTAGAACTTCAGCCAATGTCATATTGATATGGGTAAACTGTCGTTGTGGTCTTTCCATCCTTTGTTGATTGTTGCATTGTGGAGCAACTGCGGGTCTAGGTATCATCACGACACTTACTGTCTAACGTTGTTCAGCCCTACTCTGACCCCTCGGGCTGTAGATGGCATTGGCTTCTTTCTTACCAGCAAAAGGCTTATTTACTGAACTTGAAGAGGTATCCTTCTATATTTTTCCGCTTCGAATCCCAGCTTCTACTCTCTCTCTCTAGTTAGAATCAGCTCGGTGAAACCAGTTGATGAATTTCCGATCAAATGATTGAAAATGGACTAGATAGCGTCCCCAGAAACATATCAACCAACTCCCTATCAGACAATGGGGGTTAAACTCTCCCAGCCAAGTCTCTCCATTTTTATGCATAATCTTTAAAACCTTCACCTGCACCCATGGACATACTCTGGAGTTGAGTACGAGTAGGAGCAAGGTCGGCATTATACTGATACTGCTTGTAGAAAGCAGCAGCCAGATCTTCCTAATTTCGGACATTGGCTCCCTCCAGTTGGTAGAACCATTCAAGCTGAGTCCTTGATAGACTATCTTGAAAGAAATGAACCCACATATTTCTATCAGCGATGTGGGATTGGATCTTTCGGACATAAGAGCGGAGATGGAGCTTTGGGCAGGCCACCCTATCATACTTGGCAAAAACTGGAGCTTTGAACTTCTGCGGGATGACTACTCCCGACACCAATCCCAATTCTTTGAAATCCAGTCCAGGTATCCTCTGAACTTCCATGGCACTCAGACAGTCTTCTAACTGCTTGTATCTATCCTCAACAGGCGGATATTGCTCATCATTATAATCAGTATCATTTTCAGAGACTATAGGACTAGGGTCTTTCTCTTCTTCTTGGTTCTCCCCTTCCTTAGATGAAGAGGTCAGATCGACTTGTCGCTTCAACCGCTCTCCAAACCTTCAGCCCATGTTCAGAATACCAGCAGCCTTCTTCTTTTTCTTCCTCTCTTTCAGAATGAGGGCTTTCAGATCCTCCTGCCCCTTTGCCAAACTGATAAACATTTGTTGGAACTGGGCGTTCTGTGCCTGCAGGTCCTTAATGCTTTGTTTGGAATACATTTCTGCTAAAATAAACAGCGAACGAGATGAGAAACCTGTAATGGTACTTGTAATGATGTGTATGATAATGGGATGCGTATGCAATGATTTCAAAGACTTCGGGAAATTTAAATTTGCAAGCCAAAATAAACAAAAACTTTATTAGCTGAATTTGAAGTTCAAATGCCTTTTAGGCGTTACAATTAAAAAACAAATCTAAAACTATAAAAGACATCAAAAATCCCATGGATGCTTCCTCTTTGTGCTGAGATAGTCATTGAGCCCTCTTTCTTCATGCAACTTCTTTGTGAGCTCTAAAACCTTCCTCTCCTGAGCATGGAAATCATCCATGTAAGTGTCCCGCTCCTTCATCAACTGAATCCAAGATCTCTGTAATTCTCCAAGATCAGTGGGCATATAAGGATAGAGAACTGTGTAAGGAATACCATCCTCTGTAGTGGGTTCCACAATCACTGGAAAAACAGCCACATAGGGCATCATAAGCTGCTGGGCACGAGCTCGTACCCATTGTAGATAAGGTTCCATTGATACGGAAGTCTTTAGCCCCAAAGCCCTGACGCCCGATCTGTTACCATGCCCCAAGCTCGTATGAACCTCCGACGATACTCTTGAATATCATCCTCATAGTTAAATACAATACCCTCAATAAGAAACTCATGGGGACCATCCCTTCGAGCGTGACCAAATTGTCGCAGAGCTAAACAAGGATTGTAGGTTATACCCCCTCTGATACCAAGCAGTGGGACATTAGGGTACTCTCCGCAGCGGTCAATAATAGCAATGTTTTCCATAGATCGAGTACACCAAAGAATATCCATATGAGCGAGTGACATTACCCTTTGTGACCAACCCAGACCTTCTTCATTCTTCAGTATGGACTTAGGGAGGTGAGAAATAAACCACCTCGACAGCAATGGCATGCAGCACATGAGAATCCCTCTTCTCCTCATGGTACGAGTATGGAGAGTGTGCAAAATATCTCCGAGTAAGGTAGGCACATGATTGCGAGAGAGAAAGATCTTGGTAGCATTCACATCTATGAATGAGTCCAAATTAGGGAACAGAACTAAACCATAGATAAGAAGAGCCAAGACCTCCTCAAAAGCTTGAAAATCCATATCCTCCCAAAACAGTCGGGCCTTGTGTATCAGAAACTTAGCTAGAAAACCCTTGACTCTGCTTCTCGTTTCCCAATTGGATACCATGTCGGCCCGTTTCAGGTGCAAAGCTGAGGCAATGAATTCTGGCTTTGGAACTTCGTCTAAACCTGTAAAGGGTAACTGCTCAAGAATGGGTATATCCAATAGCAGAGAGAATTCTTCCAAGGTAGGTACCAACTGATAGTCTAGAAAGGTGAAGCAGTGGTGCTTGGGATCGAAGAACTGAAAAAGTACACTCATCATCTTTTCATCAAAGTTTGAAGTAACCAGGTTGAGAAGTTGACCATGTCTCTTAGTGAATGCAGAAGTTTCAGAAACCCTTGATGCTAGCTCTTTGAGTTGGGAAGGTATCTTCACAAAGCTGATTCAGATAGTATTTCTACAAACAGAAGCCATGATCTTCAAAACAGGGCAAAGATAAATTCCCTTGGTCTTTGAAATGGTTAGGGAAATAAGCATGGATGCTATGTTATGATGCATGATGTCATGATAAAACACAGGTATAGCAAACACATGTATAGCAAACACAGTCAAGTCACACCAAGTCCTTAGGTTTAAGGCTTGCATGAGGTCAAAGGTTTCAAACATGTCTTAAAAATTACCGGGTTCTAGAGGATCTCAATATCACTGACCATCCTTTATCGGGCATTGTTTCAACTCTCAATCTTTTCTTGCGGCCAAAATATCCCGAAAGTCTGGTCTCAATGAGTGTAGCATCGAGTATCAACCAGTTCTCAGCTTTATACCGAGGCTGGCTATCTCACTACTTTCTAATGGCCAAGTTTGTTCAACTAAGGTTCTAAGGTCTGTTAGTGCTTCACGACACCACGCGGCGGCCCCGTATTCTCCTCGTTTCCCCACGAAGGATACCAGTACCAACCAAAGTGCCACACCAATACAACCATCACTTAAACCATATTGTCTATGTCGTACAGTCTCCATGATCTATTGTTGTTTACCTAATGAGTGCCCCCAGATCCGGGTGTAGGATCTATAATAACCCCAAACAAAACCTCAAAAGTAAAGCAATCAAGACAATCAAGAGAAGCAATTTAATGACCTAGATCCTAAGGTAAACCCCACTTTATTCCCCAGCAGAGTCTCCAGTTTTGTGATATGGTGGCAGAACCGGCTGTTAATACTGGTTTGCGTTTTGCGTTTTTGTTCGCAAAATGTTGCGGTAAGCAAGAGTCGCCACCGACTTTTATTTCATCCAATCATGGAAAAGGAAAAAGAACAGAAAAAACCTTTTTTATAGATATTCTAAGTACAAGGGGTAGATTATAGAAAGGGAAGGTGTTAGCACCATTTCTATCTGTAGTTATCTACGGGCTCTTAGGTACTTGCTCATTTTTCAAATTGCTTGTGTGTGTTTGTCTTGAAAATGTTTTACTTCGTGATAACCCTTGTATCAGTCCTCAAGGATGTGACGAAGTTTGTTTTGAAAATTTGTTTTGAAAGGTGTTTGTGTGAAAAAGTTTTCATTGAGCAAGTACTTAAGATTCTACCTACTCGAAAAAAATATTGTTTGTTCTATTTCCTTTAGACAGCGATATCCCACTATTAAGGAGTAGGTAGCACTGTCGTTGGAGTTGTAAGGGACATTCGAAAGGGACAAGTACAATCACTAAAGCAATAGTTAGAAAACTTTAGTAGTAACTCTAGAGTCTTAAGATCTTTCTGAGGAAACATTTCCGAGGCAACATTCGAATGGGACAATTTGATCTCTTTAGACTGGAGGGCAACCACTAAAATCTCCTATGCTTAATGATTGTTTACCGAAGGCAACCGAAGTGAGGTAAACCCTAGGAGTGAATATATGCATATGATTTGTTTCAGTTATTTAATCTTTGCACATTAGGTGATCTACCGTTTTAATTTTCCAGACATTCTTGCCATACAATCCTATTAGCCATACATTTAGACAGTTAAAGATTGCGGAAATTAAAAGTGCGAGGAAATAAAATCTAGCTATTACAAGGCTTCGGGGAGGGGGATTAATTACATAACCAAAAACCGGGGATTTAAACAGTAAATAAAAACCCTAAGTTAACTATTACAAACCCTGAACAGTTACAAAATAATGGACAAATAATTAACAAGTGCACGGCAAATTAAATGCGAGGATAATTGAAATAATCTAAAACCCTAATTTGAGAGAAAAAGTAATTTTTTTGGATTTTTATTGAAGAAAACAATTTAATTACAAATCAATTAAACCTAATTTCTAATTGTTTTTAAAATTATGAAAGAAATTAAATTAACCTAATTTTCTAATTAAATTAATTAAATAAATATATATTTATAAAAAATGATCTTTGATGTATTTTAAAGGAAATTAATTATATTATATACAATCTAAAACCCTAATTTTAATTATTTTTCATTATAAAAAGAAAATTAAATTACCCTAAATTAATTAAACTAATTAATTAAAAAAATATTTATTAAGAAAAAGAGATCTTTTTGTGATTTTTGATTTGTTAATTTAATAAAAATAATTTTTGTATTAATAAAAAAAAAGGAAAAGAAATAAAGAAAAGAAATTAAAGAAAATAATAAAAGAAATAACCAAATGGGCCTGTATTCTAGCTGAAAGGGGGGTGTGGAATTGAATTACCAAGCCCATTAAGCTCCAAGCCCAATCAACCACGTTGGATCATGTGCAAGCGTTGACCTGAGGTGTACCAAGGACATTCAAGGGAGAAGCGTTAGATCTGGCCAGTAGTGCATCTAGTGGTCAGGAATTGCTAGCGCATGGTGGATGGTTGAGAGCGTGGTACACCTGATTACATAAGAAAAAATAATGCAAGGGAATTGTTGGGACCTGGGATCGAACCCAGGTCCTTGTACTCCTCACCAACGATGCGTTGCCAGTTGAGCTGCTTTGTTAATTTGTTATTATAGTAACAAGAATATATAATATCTAAAACAAATGCAATAACCCTGGAACAAAAATCGCAGGCACTGAATTCAAACTGACCAATGGGGTGATGACAAATCACCTTCTTCTACCTCCAGCCCGTTGTTTTAGATAAACAACCTATACCTACGGACGTTGTCCGTTGCTAAAAACCTATGTCATTCAAATATTCAGTACAAGCATGATAAATCCATTGTGATGGTAGCAATCAACTCGTCTTGGCCTCACGAGCATCATGGTACTTGATTCATGGCCCAATTTTTCCTGTACAAAAAGTCCCTAAAATTCGTGTGGAAACCCTAACCATGGCAGATGCGTGTAAGGGTCCCAAAAATACAATTAAAATATGTGGTCAGCTTGCAAATATGATGATGATCATAAATGTAACAATTAAAGGTGCTAATGATGCGTAAATTGTAATAACCGAAATTGAGAAAGTTTGCAAATCGTGATGTGTCTAGGCGATAATTCTTGACGTTTTGAAGGCTGCAAATGATGTTGTTGTTAGAACAATGTTTGAATCTACTACCCTATATTTAAGTTTTGATGATAACAAAGTGAAAAGATATAGTATTTATATGTTTCATGTTTGAACTATCTGCTGCCTAAAATTATTATGTTCTGACTTACAGATATGCTGATTGAAATAAGCAAGATCACATCTATTCAGCATCAGAATTTGATTTCATACACCAGCATCAGAAGTTGCTACATCAGAACGTCAAGATCAGATGATCAACTCACGTACATGCTGAAGCCTGATGAACAAGACTGCGCTCAAACACTCTGATACAGAAACACAATAGTTCATCAGCAGCGAAGCAGAATCAGAATGAGCCAAGCCAGAACTTGCGTTAAGTAAGCAACGGTACTGTGCATTGAAAGCTAATTAATTCCAACAGCCTCATTCCAGACAAGATCTGCTCAAAAAGGAAAGCTTGTTATTAGCATTGAATCAAGATGATGAAAGGGCAAACATAGCTCTCATGGCAAACATTTCAGAAGATAGTGAAGCTTCTGAATCAGACTCAGAATCAGACACAGAAGAGGTATTTCCTAACTTCGCTGTTAACTTTACAAAGGCTGAACTTGCTGAAAGCCTTAATGAGATTCTGGAACGTTATCAGCAGATTAGAGCTAAATTCAGAGACCTGAAAAGGAATCTTGAATCTGACTCTAATAAGTCTGAGAGTCTCAAATTGGAAAATTCTGAGCTGAGAAATAAGATTTCAAAATTAGAAAACACTTTACAAAACTCTCAGAAGGAACCAATTTCTGAAACTCCCAGCAACGCTGATGAGATCATCAAGGAGTATGATCATAGTTTCCAGAAGTTCCTAGCTAAAAGCATAGATAGAAGCAGAATGGCTTCAATGATCTATGGAGTTAGCAGAAACGACAGGAAAGGAATAGGATACCAAGGTAAGGTTCCTACACCAAAGAATGTCATGGACTTAACCATTAAACACACTCCTCTAAATTCACACTTTGTGTATGGTCACACACATGATATCAAATATACTAGCAGTAAGCACTCTGTGAAACCAAAATTCAACCAGAGTTTTGGTAAAACTAACAAATCAGGACCCAAGAAAATCTGGGTACCTAAGGATAAAATAATACATGTTGCAGATATCTTTAGCAGCAAGTCAGAAACACCAGTCATGGTACCTGGACTCTGGCTGCTCATGACACATGACGGGAAGAAGGAATATGTTCCAAAGCCTGGAACTTAAGCCTGGAGGCCACGTTGGCTTTGGAGGCAATCAGAGGGGAAAGATAATTGGCTCTGGAACTGTAGGTAATGGAAATCTTCCCTCTATTAATAATGTTCTGCTAGTAGATGGATTGATGCATAATCTGTTATCCATAAGTCAATTAAGTGATAACGGTTATGATATAATCTTTAATCAAAAATCATGTAAAGCTGTTAGTCAGAAAGATGGGACTATCCTGTTTAATGGTAAGAAGAAAAACAACATTTACAAAATTAAACTTTCTGAACTAAAGAGTCAGAATGTAAAATGTCTTCTGTCTGTTAACAACGAGCAATGGATCTGGCACAGAAGATTGGGGCATGTTAGTATGAGAAGAATATCTCAGATTAACAAACTCAATCTGGTCAAAGGACTTCCTAATTTGAAGTTCAATTCAGATGCTCTGTGTGAAGCATGTCAGAAAGGCAAATTTGCAAAACCTTCTTTTAAATCCAAAAATGTTGTTTCCACCTCTAAGCCATTAGAACTTCTGCACATTGACTTATTTGGACCAGTTAAAACTGCTTCAGTCAGTGGTAAGAAGTATGGGTTAGTAATCGTAGATGACTATAGCAGATGGACATGGGTAAAGTTCTTAAGACACAAGGACGAGTCACACTCTGTGTTTGTTACCTTCTGTAACCAAGTTCAGAATGAAAAAGATCTTAGAATCGTTAAAGTCAGAAGTGATCATGGTGGAGAATTTGAAAATAAAGATTTTGAGTCATTCTTTAATGACAGAGGCATTCTGCATGATTTCTCTTGTCCTAGAACTCCCCAACAAAATGGAGTTGTAGAACGAAAGAACAGAACATTGCAAGAAATGGCCAGAACCATGATCAATGAGACAAACGTTGCTAAGACTTTCTGGGCAGAGGCAATAAACACAGCGTGCTACATTCAGAATAGAATCTCAATAAGACCTATTCTGGAAAAGACTCCATATGAATTGTGGAAGAACAGAAAGCCCAACATTTCATATTTTCATCCATTTGGATGTACTTGCTTTATATTAAATACAAAGAATTATTTGAACAAGTTTGACTCTAAGGCACATAAGTGTATTATGTTAGGATACTCTGAACGCTCAAGAGGGTACAGAGTATACAATACAGAAACACAGATTGTGGAAGAATCAATCAGTGTTCGTTTTGATGATAAGCTTGACTCTGAAAAGTCAAAGCAGAATGAAATTTTTGCAGGTATAGAAATTGAATTTGCAGGTTCTGAAGACAAGTCATCAGAAGCTCTCAACACAGACATTCCTTCAACGTCTGAAAGGAGCACTGCTAGAAACCCTACAACAGCTGCTGATCAACCTCAGAAGAGATTACCCAGAAGCAGCCTGGATCACCCAGAAGAGACTATCCTAGGAAGAAAGGAAGATCCAATCAGAACAAGAGCAAGCTTCAGAAACTCTGAAGAAACACTTATGGGACTTGTGTCTCTGATTGAACCTTCTTCTATTGATGAAGCACTTCTGGATAATAACTGGATTCTGGCAATGCAAGAAGAGCTGAATCAATTCACCAGAAACGACGTATGGGATCTCGTTCCCAGACCAAAAGGATTCAACGTCATTGGAACAAGATGGGTGTTCAGAAACAAGCTAAATGAACAAGGTGAAGTCATCAGAAACAAGGCACGACTGGTTGCACAAGGTTATAGTCAGCAAGAGGGGATAGACTATACAGAAACCTTTGCCCCAGTCGCCGGGTTAGAATCTATCAGACTTTTAATTTCATTTGCTGTTAATAGAGGCATCACTCTGTATCAGATGGATGTCAAAAGTGCATTCTTAAATGGTTATATAGAAGAAGAAGTTTATGTTCACCAACCCCCAGGTTTTGAAAATACAAAACATCTAGAACATGTTTTCAAACTAAAGAAGTCACTGTATGGTCTGAAACAAGCTCCCAGAGCTTGGTATGAAAGGCTAAGTAACTTTCTGCTTGAAAATGAATTCACCAGAGGGAAAGTGGACACTACTCTATTCTGTAAATCAGTTAAGAGTGACATCTTAGTCTGTCAAATTTATGTTGATGATATTATTTTTGGTTCTACTAATCCTTCTCTTGGAAGAAAATTTGCTAAGTGTATGCAGGCAGAATTTGAGATGAGCCTCATGGGGGAACTGAAATTCTTTCTGGGAATTCAGATCAATCAAACTCCAGAAGGAACTTACATTCATCAGAGCAAATACATCAGAGATCTTCTGAAGAAATTTGACCTCTCAGAATGTAAGCCATCAAAGATTCCAATGCATCCCACGTGCATTCTGGAAAGAGAAGAGGTAAGCAAAAGTGTAGAACAGAAAGTCTACAGAGGTATGATTGGTTCTCTCCTCTATCTGACTGCTTCAAGACCTGACATATTATTCAGTGTTTGTATCTGTGCTAGATTCCAATCAGATCCTAGAGAATCTCACTTAACAGTTGTTAAGCGAATTTTCAAGTATCTGAAAGGTACTACTAATCTGGGTTTGTTTTATAGAAAATCTAGTGATTACAGCTTAGTAGGCTACTGTGATGCTGATTTTACTGGAGACAGAGTGGAACGTAAAAGTACTTCTGGAAGCTGCCAGTTTCTGGGAGAAAATCTGATCTCTTGGTCCAGCAAAAGGCAATCAACAATTGCTCTGTCAACAGCAGAAGCTGAGTACATAGCAGCAGCAGGATGTAGCACACAAATGCTCTGGATGAAAAGTCAGCTTGAAGACTTCCAGATTTTTGAGAGTAACATTCCTATACTTTGTGATAATACTTCTGCTATTTGCTTAAGTAAAAATCCTATTTTACATTCTAGGGCTAAGCATATAGAAATAAAACATCACTTCATTAGGGACTATATTCAGAAAGGTATTTTGAACTTAAAATTTATAGATACAGACCATCAATGGGCTGATATCTTTACTAAACCCCTTTCAGAAGATAGGTTTAATTTCATTCTGAAACATCTCAGCATGAAAGTGTGCCCAGAGTGAAAATGTTTTAATTCCATATATTTACTTTCAGAATGTAATTATTTTACTGTGAACTTCTGATCAATCTCCTTTCAGAAAGATAGAACATGCAGATTGTATCAGATGCAAGTCTAAAGATCTGAGAGTCTAATCTCAAAGACAGACGTGCTGATCACTACATCAAACAAGTGTCATCCAATCATCAGCATATCTCTGAAGCAGAACGCGTGCACGCTTCTGAGAAGGCAAAGCGCTGATTGGGTGCATTGAGACACATGTCTGGTAACCGTTTTTAAGTATCTTTCTCAAATCCCCCAAAATCAGCAAGCATTTAATGAAAAGTAATCATGCTTTTAAATAGCAATCATGATTTTTCTCTCTCTTAAAAACGTTTATCTTTTCAAAATAATATTGAAAACTCTATTTAAGCACATTAATCTCTCATTTATTCTTTACGCTTTCTCACCATCACTCAAGCATTTTCTGCATATTTCTGAGTTCATCTCTTGCAAACCTTTTTCTTCAATTCATTCTCAAAACCCTTTTTAGTGTGAACAATGGCATCCTCCAGCAGCGTTTCTGCAGGTAATCAGAAGAAAGCAACTTCTGAGCAATATCAAGTGCCGCTCAGAACTCTCCTCACTCCGGTGAAGAACCTTGAAGTGCTCTCTGAGTTAATCATTGATTTTGAAAGCTTGAAGGAGAATGGTTTTGACCTAACTGAAGAAATTAGGGCTCAAAAGTGGGAAAGGTATTTCGATAGGTTGGTTGGACCAACATTCCCAGCGCTGGTCAAGGAATTTTGGATTCACGCCAAGGTTTCAAAACATCTAGTCATCTCCTCTGTCATGGGGAAGAAGATTGTGATTTCTGAAGATCTCATTGCAAGGCTAATCGGTCAAAGTGGTGGTGGCGTCCGTTGTGTGGACATGGCTGAAAGATGTGCTGATACAGGTGTGGTAGCTAACAGGATTTTCACTCTTGGGATGCCCAGCAGCAAGATTAAAGATCTGAAGGATCATTGCAGAGTATGGGCTAAGATTATTCTGGGATGCTTCAACCACAGGAAACCAACAAGTTCTCCTGATTATATAAATGTGGATCAGCAGTTTCTGATCTACTTTATTGATCAGAAGATAAAGATCAATCTGGCTCACTTCTTGTTCAACCATCTCAAAACCAGTGTGAAAGAAACAAGGGAAGAAGAAAGAACCAAGAGGGACTGGATACCGTTTGGAAGGCTTATATCAAATATTCTGACAGAGAATAGGCTGATTGAACATCTAATAGAAGCTCAGGAGCTGAGCACTATTGAACCAACAATTGGGAAACCTCTGAACGCAAAGAATCTGAAAAAGATGAAGCTGATAGAAAATATTCAGAAGGAACCCAGAGCTACTTCCACTGCTGATATCTCCAGCAGAAGAGTGCCTCTGAGTGATTTTCTGGTATTTTCTGAAATGGAATCCAAACCAGAGATGTTTCTCAGGTACCCAGATGCGTACAAGGCAGATGATACAGATCCAAAGCTGAATATCAGAGATCTGCATCAACCCCAACCAGAAGTGACTTTGAAGAAGACAAAGAAGAGGAAAGTGCCATCAGAAGGATCATCTCAGCAGACTCCAAAGAAAAGAGGTATTTCATCTGCTGCCCCTATTTCAAAATCTTTTACTATTCCAGCATCTATCCCTCCTCAAACCTCTCATAGAATATCAATTCCCATCCCTACCATTGATGAAACCATACAAGAAGAAGACCCTTCTGAGGCATTAAAACTCAGAAGACCTAGAACCAAACAACCCAAACAACCAACAATTTCAACAACAACAGCACTTGACCAAGTGCTGGCTGATATTGAGCGTCAACATGCCTCTGCTCAACCAAACTCTGAACCACAAAATGTTCCTCCTCCACAACCAGAACCACAACAACAACCACTCTCAGAAGAACCTCTGATCCCTGAGCAATCAGAGATTCCACCTCCCTCTCCCCAACCAGAAATTAATCCACCTTCACCACAAACAGAGTTTCACCACTCTGAAACCCTTTCTCCTCATCAATCTGACCCTCACTCACCTCAACCATCACCGCTGGCAATCCAGTTGCCATGTGGAACCACTGTTTTCATGCCCCAGTTACCATCCTCATCAGAATCGACACCACCAAAAACTCCCAAAACACCACCCACTCCAATCGAAATATCTGACTCTGATACCCCTCCTCCAAAACAAACAGCCTCTCAGAAAACCTTTGAAAACCCCAGCAGGACTTTCATTGACTTAACCAGTCTTGACCGTCTTGCTGATCTAAAACACAAAATTGCCATCCCAAAACCAAAGCAACCAGATGTTGGCTCTGGTATTTTGAATTTTGAAACAGGTGTGCTGCAATGGATTGCTTCTTTGAAGCAAGTCTGTCCTGGGATGATTGACCCAGCTGCTTCTGATCAGCTCTGGTCACAGTTCAGACGTTGGGTACGTGCTGAAGCCCTCAAGTTGCAGGATATCAACTATGAGCAGGCACAACAAAATTTCAGCAAACTTCTGAATGAAGCTGGAAGTATGCTTCTGAAAGAGGGCGTGCTCCCTCTGGACAGTGAACCTTGGTCTGAGAAACAGCAAGCTGCAAAGGTGCAACCATCAGAAGAAGACAAGACCATTCAGGCTGAAGAAAGTCAAGCAGAGGATGTTGCTGAAAGTTCTGAGAAGCCTCCTCCTTCTGATGCTTCTCAAGCTGCCTTCGACAGGCAGACTCTGGAAGAACTAAGGCTGAATGACATGCGTCTGCAGCAGCGGATGGATGAAAACGATCAGAAGATGAAAGAGAGAATGGATGTGCAGGACAGCAAGATTGACACTGTTGTCAGCATGGTTCATAAGTAAAATGAGACTTCTGAAAAGATTCAAGCGATGCTGGAGCGCCTGTTCACACGCTTGCCTCCTCAACCTTAAATATTTTCTTTCATGCATGACCTTTTTCATGTTTTCCCTGATTTTCTGATGTACTGTTTTGATTGTGTTTTGTAATATTTTCTTGCTCTGATTCTGAACTATATTAATATGATTAGTTTTTCTGATCTTAATTGTTTTAGCACATCACCAACACTTTTTGATTGCTGACAAAAAGGGGGAGAACAAGAATGATATTTAAATCAATAACGGCTAACTAGACAGAAATTCTCAAACATTCTAACTTTATTACTTGAAATGTTTTTTCTGTTTTGTTTGAAGTCTACAGGCACAAGGAAGCTCCTGGACACTCTGAAGACTAGAAGCTCTGATCAATGTTGCTCTGATCAATATGAAGTTCTGATCGTCCTAATAGTCTGATCCAAAGCAAAGCTCTGACAAGAAAAGCTCTGAAGCTCTGCTCTCTGATAAGTCAAAGACTCTGATAATCTGATGTTCAAAGAAAGAAAAAGATCTGATCCTGAAGAACACGTATAATCAAAGGGAAGTAATAAACTCAGGGGGAGTATTTCCTTACTCCTTATTCTTTTACTTCTTACTCTGATACATATTCCAGATACCTTTTCACGTTATTTTAATTTAAAATTTCTAGTTTTTGTCATCATCAAAAAGGGGGAGATTGTTAGAACAATGTTTGAATCTACTACCCTATATTTAAGTTTTGATGATAACAAAGTGAAAAGATATAGTATTTATATGTTTCATGTTTGAACTATCTGCTGCCTAAAATTATTATGTTCTGACTTGCAGATACGCTGATTGAAATAAGCAAGATCACATCTATTCAGCATCAGAATTTGATTTCATACACCAGCATCAGAAGTTGCTACATCAGAACGTCAAGATCAGATGATCAACTCACGTACATGCTGAAGCCTGATGAACAAGACTGCGCTCAAACACTCTGATACAGAAACACAATAGTTCATCAGCAGCGAAGCAGAATCAGAATGAGCCAAGCCAGAACTTGTGTTAAGTAAGCAACGGTACTGTGCATTGAAAGCTAATTAATTCCAACGGCCTCATTCCAGACAAGATCTGCTCAAAAAGGAAAGCTTGTTATTAGCATTGAATCAAGAATATTGCATCCAACGTTCATCATCTCAAGTGCTATATAAACAAGGCTTTGAAGATTGAAATGGTTAATGCTCTCCAAATCTCTACACGCACAAAAGCTGAACCATAATCTTCGTTCTACCAGTTTTGCTAAACCACACACTCTGATATTCCATTACTGTTTAGCAATCTAGTTTCTAAGCTTCATTTTGTGTATACATCACAGTTGTGATACAGTTTTGTAGAAAACATCCACACACATAGTTTTATCTCTTTGTAAGAAAGTGTTACCTTGACAAACCGGGTTGTGGTTTGAATCAAGAAGGCTTTAGCAGTTGTTAAAGCAGTCTGTAATATTCAGTTGAATATAGTGGATTAAGACCTCGTTGGAGAGAGGCGAAATCACCTTGACGGGTGGACTGGAGTAGTTTGAGATCAAACGAACCAGGATAAAAATATCGTGTTCATTGCTTTAGATTTCAGTTTTACAATTCAACCCCCCCTTCTTGTGTTTTTCACCACTTCAGTTGTTGGCTTCTGGAGATGGCCAGGAAGTGATTAGAGTGCTTCAATTGCCTGGAATCGTCCTCTAAGGCAGAAATCGAATGCCCACTTTTTGTCCAAATTTTGAGTGTTCGTTCTTGCTCCCTACGATTGCAAAACCTTCTATTTTTATCTGCATTTGTTGTATACATATAGTAGACTGAATTAGGGTTGTAAAATTGCATCATATCTTTGAGAATTATGAAAATGTGATTTGATTTGAATCATGTATGATATCTTTCTCAAACAAGGTTCAATCTAATCTTTTCCATCCCTAATGAATCTTGCACGAATTGATCATCATGCTAGTTGTACATGGACTCCAAATGTGCACAAAACTCCCAAGATTTGATTTGTTTTCATTATTTTACCATTTAATTTGATTTATTTTGATTTAAATGAATAAAAAATCAAAATAAATGATAAAAGTAATAAAATAATAGGTGGAAAAGCTCAGGGGTCGTGGGTCCTATTAGAAACATATTTCAAGTAAGAAAACATGGGCCCCTTTGGAAAAAATGCAAATTTGATCAATGTTGACTTTTGACAATTTTCCAAAAATTACCAACTTTGACAATGCACAACTCTCTCAATTTTGACCCTAGGAGGGTGTTCTTGGCCTTTTTATAAATCTTAGGATGTCCCCTAAACAACACTTTTGGTTTCATCTCAATTGGATCTTCCATGTTCATGTATGAAGTTTTGACCCAAAAGGTGCTTTTGTTGACTTTTCAAAAGGACCTATAATGTAAAAATTCATATCTTTTGACGAGTGCATATTTTGAACTTGAGGACTGAAGATGAATTGTAGGGAATGGCATCCTCTTCAAAATGAGCCTTGGATGGAAAATTTCTGATAGAGTATGAAGAAGTTATGTTTGGTCAAAGTTAGGTTGACTTTTCCTATAAAACTCTAATTTAGCAACTTTTGGGTTTTGATGAATTTGGAGCATTCCTTGGGGAATCATGGCCAAACCTTGATCAAATGATGAAAGTTACTTCAAAATGTTAATGTTGGCCAAAAATCTTGAAGTTTGACTGTATGTGGGTCACAATTGACTTTTGACCTAATACAGTCGATTCTCAAGTATCTGAGCAGTTGACTGAGCAAACTTCTTGTGCAAGGCATGAAACTTGACATGTAGGGTCTTGAGAACATATTAAGACCATGGAGAGCATATTAGGCCTTTGTGGTTCACCCATCTTGATGAAAATAGAAACCCTAATTTTGAGGTGCACTGCCTTAGGAGAGAGTTTGTCTGGTCAACTCTTGGGCAATCTTGAGCAAATTGAAGATCTCAATGGACATGTATTGAGTAAAATGAGAGGGAAAATTTTGGGGTACAACACAACCATATTGAATTTGTACAAAAATGAATAAATATACAAGAATGTAAATATAAAGAAAATAGATATATATTTGGATTTTTTTAGGGAAAAGGGATTTTGTTTTAACCTAATTAACTAAAATAAAAATAATTAATTAAATTAGTAAAAAGTAAAACCTAAATTTACTAGGAAAAGAAATTAAATAAAACCCTAATCTATTAATTGATTAAAAAAAGAAATTAAGTTTATAATAAGAATATTTTTAGTAATTTTGTCTTAAAAATAATTTATAGTATTATAAAATATTTTTGGTATTTTTTGGTTTTAAAATAATACATTTTAATTGAAAATAACTAAAACCCTAGTTTTTTAATTAAATTTACAAACCAATTAGTAAAATAAAATAAAGTATGATTAAATAAAATAATTTTTTGTGTAAAAAATAAATAAACTATATCAAAATATAAATCTAATGTTTTTATATTTTTTCTGATTTTTAGCATTAAATAAAATATTTAAGAAAATAAATAAATAAATAAATAAAAATGAGAAAAAGAAAATAAAATGGGCCAGGGGTGTGAATAGATAGCAAGGGGGTCAGAAATGAAGAAAAAAACATAAGGCCCAAGGAAAGAGGCCCAACGCTGCCCAAAAAAAAAGTCAGAATGTGAAAAATATGAAAAAAAATCCAAAAGGGTACCACTGGGACTCGAACTCAGGTCCCTATAGTCACAGGCGCGCGCTTCTACCACTGGGGTGGCTATACATCCGTTTATATAAATCAAACCATAAAAATATATGGTAAACATGTTCCTGAGGCCAACTTCATCTTCAACCTCATGCCTAGCCAGAACCTCTGTATCTTATTCAATTCTCAACAAAAATGAAAAATGTAAACAAGAAACTTGTAGCAAATTTCATCACGATTTCAGAAATGCAAAGCAATAAAATTATAGATCAAAGATAAGCATGAATTTTAATGGCCCTAATCTGAACCCTAAAAATTTCAGAAACTTCAATCTTAAAATTCTCTAAGCTCAAGCAAAATAAATGAAAACTATGGACATGGTTAGCTTTAGGGCAATGGTATCTACATTTTTCATTCACAAATAAACCATTAATGATGCATGTATGAAGAGTTCAAAAGTCAAAAAACTTACCTTGCAAGAGGGTATCATGTTTGGAGTTTGAGTAGCTTTTAGTGAGTTCCAATGATTGGGTTAGCTTCCTCAAGTTCCCAGGAAGCTAATGTGATGCTTAGCTTGAGCTGAAAGTGCCTGAGGAGTTCTGGAGAAGTCAAGGTGCAAGGTGCTATTTTTGAAAATGGTGGATGATGATGGAGGTGTTACAGTGGTGTTGCAGGTGTTGGAATTGTTTGTGTATGTTATTTAGAAGCTTTTAAAAGTAAAAGGCCAAGAAACGCACGAGCAAATTTGGAGATTGGATTCAAAACTCAGAAATGGCAAGTTTTGATGTGTTTTTGGTGATTCTATGTTCTTGGTGTTTTCAGGGCTCAAGAATGTGTGTGATTTGTGGAAAATTACTTGTGTATGAATAAGCAAAAGGTCTTGATTGCTTTGGAGAGTCATAAGTACAAGTTACAAGCTAATTGCTAGGTTACTTGATTTTGAAGAAAAGTGGGAAAACAAGTTTCAATGTGTAGTACAAGAATAGGTTGGGTAATTGTAAGTGTATAAACAAGTTTCTCTTGAGTTATAAGACATGTATGATCATAAGAGAACAAGTGCAAGGCTCAAGAACAAGTTTTATGCAAAAAACTACTTTATCAAAATGGCATTGTGCACTTTCTTCCCAAAATGGAAATAAAGCATGGCCTTGCATTGAATGCTTGAATTGAGACCTATAACATCTTTGAAAGCAATTAATTATGGAGTGCCTAACAAGTTTTAGGCCTGCAAAGTAGAGGTTATGCAACATAAGTTTGAATTTTGAATCTTGTTCATCACAAAATGACTTATAATTTAAGTGTGAAAACCCTAACTTCATCTCTTCGATTCTCCCTACTCAAAAATGATCTCAAAGAGTTCTTGGACATTTTGGAAATCTTTTAATATTCTCTACAACCCCTCTTTGAATCAATTTTTAAAGTTCCCCTTGGAACTATATAAAAAGGTGCCATGAAGTTAGGTCAAAATCCTGACCAAATTAGGGCAAAA
Organism: Vicia faba; assembly: GCA_948472305.1. Classification (NCBI taxonomy): domain Eukaryota; kingdom Viridiplantae; phylum Streptophyta; class Magnoliopsida; order Fabales; family Fabaceae; genus Vicia; species Vicia faba. The sequence goes on along the minus strand of OX451739.1, from coordinate 331,766,621 downwards.
TTTCACTAAGTGTATTGTTTCATGACCATGTGTTCTTAAAATTATAACTTGAGATCCAAGCACTTTTGTAAGGAGTTGTGTAAAGAATTTTTTTAGATTTCATGGATATCTACAACTTTCATGTTGAAATTTTCTTTTGAATCATCTTGCATCATGGTGAAATTTTTTCTCAAAGTTGTAAAAAAATAAGAAATTTCCAACACTTAGAAAAATTTCTAAGTTTAGAAATTTTAACTTTTCAAAATGAAATCTTGAATTTTTTATTTTTTGATGAATAAGTTTCATATTTTGACATGCTTTGATGAATTGTGATCTTTGACATTTGATTTTGACCAAAAAGTCAAAGTTTGACTTTTTAGTATACAGTTGACTTTTGATCAGTTGACTGAAAATTCATCTGTCAATTCATTGGACTTGAGCAATGTTTTGAGCCATGTCAATAGGTCAAAATGATTCAATTGGACTCTTGAGATAATGCCTTAAACCAGTTGATCATTTGCTAGGTCAAAAATCAGAAATTGCCCTTTCCCAGTCAAAACCCTAATTTTGACCATTTGCCCTTTTGAAGATTTGATCAAATTTCTTGAGGAATTGTGGTACAAACTTGATCAAATGATGCATATGAATTTAAAATGTTGACGTGGATCAAAAATTATGAAGCTTGACTGTAAATTGGCCATGGTTGACTTTCCCCCAATACAACTGGTTTTTAGGTCAACTGCTCAATTGACTGAGCAAAAGTGTGATTCAAAGCTTGAAATGTGACATGAGTAATCTTGAGGGTCCATAATGATCCATGAAAGTCATATGGGGCATTAGAATTTCAAATATCCTTGTGCAAACTCAAACCCTAATTTTGGTCATCGGTGCTTAAGGAGGTATCTTGAGCTAATCAACCCTAGTGCAGTCTTGAGCCAAATGAGATCTTGTGAGAAAATTCTTGATAAGTGAGAGGGAAAATTTCGGGGTACAACATCTGCCCCTATTCAATCTTCTTAAGCCTGGAGAGTTAGATTGGCGAGTTTTTCCATTTGTGACTCAAAGGTGGAAGATGATTGGACATTAGAGTGCCCAGAAATTTGCACTCGGTGATGTGATGATTGGCGATATAAAGAATGGGCTTAAAGATTACATTTGGAGGGATGATGGAAATTTGTAGGAGATGGGATTGTAGATGCCATCCAGAAATGATTTTTGAACCGTATATGTAAGCTAAAACTGAATGAGTATCAAAATAGCATCCGTGTCTGGAGCGTATCTAAACTGTATCTGAAAGTTGAATCTGAATGAGTATCAGGATAGCATCCGTGTCTGGAGCGTATCTGAAATGTATCTGAAAGTTGAATCTGAATGAGTATCAGAATGGCGTCCGTGTCTGGAGTGTATTTGAACTGTATCCGAAAGTTGAATCTGAATGAGTATCAGGATGGCATCTGTGTCTGGAGTGTATCTGAACTGTATCTAAGAGCTGAATTTGAATGAGTATCAGGATGGCATTCGTGTCTAGAGTGTATCTGAACTGTATATGAGAGCTGAATCTGAATGAGTATCAGGATGGCATCCGTGTTTGGAGCGTATCTGAACTATATTTGAGAGCTGAATCTGAATGAGTATCAGGATGGAATCCGTGTCTGGAGCGTATCTGAACTGTATTTGAGAGCTGAATCTGAATGAATATCAGGATGGCATCCGTGTCTAGAGCGTATCTAAATTGTATCTGAAGATTGAATCTGAATGGGTATCAGGATGACATCCGTGTCTGGAGCGTATCTGAACTGTATCTGAAGATTGAATCTGAATGAGTATCAGGATGGCATTCGTGTCTAGAGCGTATCTGAATTGTATCTGAAAAATCTTTGAACATTGTTATTGGTAGCTGTTGATTAACCTTATCCTGAAAAGGGTAAAATGTTAGCTAATATGCAATGTCGTGTTGTATGAAATTCATGGTATAATGAGATTGTGATACATGCATTCGTGTTATCAATGTTTATGATATATGGATGCGATGTATGCCTATGTGAGCTAATCTGCTGCACTGCTTGTTGGATTGGGGAAAATAAATCCCTGGGTGTTGCTGAGGATACGGAGTGCAAGTCTCCATATTTTGAAGTGTTGATGAATTTCCACTTAGAGAAATATACTTTGTTGTAAGATAAATGCCATGTACTGCTTGTAAAATCCTGTTGGGGAATCCTGAGAATTTTGGCGACTTCTACCGGGGAGTGATAGCTGGAAGTTTTGTTCCGCTAGGGATTAAACTGCACACTGTGGGGGATTTTATGGAAATAACTTAGAGAGATTCCCCTTCCTCTTAAAGCCATCAATGATTGTCTTTTTATTTTGTTCATTTGTAAACAGTAGTTACATTCAAATTCATATGTTCAAAAATAAATCATTGGACGTTTTCGTAAACAAAACACAAGAGTAAAGAAAACAGATAGTTTTGTACTTTCAAAGGGACATCTTTGTATTGACTTTGAGTAAGTATTTTTGTACAATGAGACAAACATTCTAGTAAGATAATGTCATCGTAAAAAATGAAAATTTGATACAAAGAAAAGATAGTTATGTGAAATAATCCCATGGGGTTCCCATTCTGCTATAGCCTTCATGTCTCCGAGCGTCTTATCTATTTGTTGCCTTGTCCGAAGCTGATTGAATTGATCAGAACCGCTGAGTTTTTCAGTTGAATTCAAAGGTTATCCGTAAGGTGATCCAACAAGACATAACCATACGCTTTAATTCCCGAACTTTTTCCTGGACCTCCCTTTCGGGTTTTCAGTCCACCGGGATACCCTTTTTTCCCAAGCCGCCCTTTCGGGTTTTCAGCTTGCCGGGTGTACAGATTTTTGTTTTATCCCTAACTTTTTCCCGAACCTTTTTGGTTCGCCGGGATGCCCTTGTGTTGCCTATGTATGTCAACCTAGCAGGTCTCTTATGCGTAGTATCTTTTGACTATGTCCGTGTTCACAGGGTGCAGCAGGTCGTCTCCATCCATGGTGGTCAAGATCATTGCTCCACTAGAGAATATGCTTTTGATTACAAATGGTCCTTCGTATGTAGGAGTCCATTTACCCATGGGATCACCTTGCGGCAGTATGATGTGTTTGATCACCAGATCCCCGACTTGATATACTTGGCGTCTGACCTTTTTGTTGAAAGCCTTGATCATCCGTTTTTGATACATTTGACTGTGATAGATAGCAGTAGGCCTTTTCTCATCAATCAAGTTCAGTTAGTCAAGTAGAGTCTGGATCCAATCTTCTTTATTCAGCCCTGCATCCTTCATAATTCTCAGAGAGGGGATCTGGACCTCAATAGGCAAGACAACCTCCATGCCGTATACCAGAGAGTAAGGAGTTGCCCCGGTTGAAGTGTATGATATGGTACGATAACCGTGGAGAGCGAATGGTAGCGTCTCATGCCAGTCTTTGTATGTGACTGTCATTTTCTGTATGATTTTTTTGATGTTCTTATTTGCGACTTCAACAACACCATTCATCTTTGGCCGGTAAGGGGAAGAATTGTGATGCTGGATCTTGAATTGCTCACACAGGGTGGTGATCATAGTATTATTTAGATTCGTACCATTGTTTGTGATGATCCTCTCCGGGATACCATATCGACAGATGAGATTCTGTTTAATGAACTGGGCTACAACATTCTTGGTAATGGAAGCGAAAGAGGCTGCCTCGACCCACTTTGTAAAATAGTCAATGGCCACTAAAATGAAGCGGTGTCCATTAGAGGTTGTTGGCTTGATTTCCCCAATCATATCGATGCCCCACATAGCAAAGGGCCAAGGAGCCATCAAGACATTCAGAGGAACCTGAGGTACGTGCACCTTGTCAGCATAGATCTGTCACTTGTGGCAGGTTCGAGAATGTTGATAGCAATTTGCTTCCATGGTAGACCAATAATAACCTGCCCGTAGGATTTTCTTTGCCATCGTATGCCCACTGGAATGGGTGCCAAAAGTGCCCTCATGTAGATCAGCCATGATCTTTTCTGCTTCAACCTTGTCTACACAACGAAGCAAAACAGAGTCATGGTTGCGTTTGTAGAGAATTTCGTTACTAAGGAAGAACTTAGCAGAGAATCTCCTTAAGAACTTCTTATCATTAACTGAAGCTCCTTCCGGATATTCTTGAGCCTCGAGATACCTCTTGACTTCGTGAAACCAAGGCCGGTCCACTACTTCTTCAGTATTAATCTCGTGACAGTGAGCTGGTTCATCCATTCGTTCAATGGTGATATGGGGAGCCTTGTTATCCCATTTAAGTTTAAACATGGATGACATTGTGGCTAGTGCGTCTGCTAGCTGATTTTCTTCTTGCGGGAAATACTCGAAGGTAATCTTATCAAAATGCGGGATCAATGTCAACACGTGTTCTTTATAGGGGATAAGGTTAGGCTGTTTGGTGTCCCATTCCCCTTTGATCTGGCTGATGACCAAGGCTGAATCTCCGAATACATTTAAAGATTTGATCCCCAAATCTAGCTTTGACACCAAAAATGCATGCTTCGTATTCTGCCTTGTTATTTGTACAATTGAAGCAGAGTCTTGTCGTAAAGGGAGTATGACATCCTTCAGGAGATATGAGTATATCACTTATACCATTGTCGAGTGCGTTGGATGCCCCATCAAAAACCAGGGTCCATCAGGATCCTTGTTCAGGTCCGTTATATGGTCTGAATTCGTCACAGTTGTTTACCATCATGATGTCTTCATCTGGTAATTCGAACTTCATGGACTGGTAGTCATCCACAGCTTGATGAGCAAGGTGATCAACTAGTACACTTCCCTTTATTGCTTTCTGGGTAGTATATTGTATGTCATATTCCGTCAGGATCATCTGCCATCTCGCTATTCTCCTAGAGAGGGCAGGTTTCTCGAAGATGTATTTTATTGGATCCATCTTGGATATCAATAAGGTAGTATGGGCCAACATATACTGTCTTAGCCGGGGAGCAGCGCATGCCAGAGCGCAATAAGTTTTCTCGAGCAGTGAATATCTTGTTTCACAGTCGGTAAACTTTTTTCTTAGGTAATAAATAGCATGCTCTTTTTGGCCAGACTCGTCATGCTGCCCCAGCACACACCCCATTGAATTTTCCAAAATAGTTAGATACATAATCAAGGGTCTTCCCTCGACTGGTGGCATCAAAACTAGAGGCTCTTGCAGGTACTCTTGGATCTTGTCGAAGGCGGTTTAACACTCATCATTCCATTTGACTACTTGATCTTTCTTCAGTAATTTGAAGATTGGTTCACAAGTAGCTGTCAGGTGAGAAATGAATTTGGAAATATAGTTTAACCATGCCAAGAATCCTCTGACTTCCTTCTCGGTACGAGGAGCAGGCATTTCTTGTATTTCTTTCACCTTGGCAGGATCTACTTCAATACCTTTACTGCTGACGACAAAGCCTAGGAGTTTACCATACCCCACCCCAAATGTGCATTTATTCGGGTTCAATCTCAGCTTGTATTTCTTTAGTCTCTCAAAGAGTTTATGTAAATGGTCAAGATGCTCTTCTCCTGTTTGAGATTTGGCTATCATGTCGTCCATATAGACCTCTATTTTGTGATGTATTATGTCGTGAAATAGGGCTACCATGGCACGTTGATAGGTTGCCCCATCATTCTTCAACCCGAATGGTATAACCTTATAGCAGAATGTGCCCCATTGTGTGACAAAGGTTGTTTTCTCCATGTCCTCAGGTGCCATTTTGATTTGGTTGTAGCCTGAGAAACCATCCATGAAGGAAAACACCTTATGTTGTGTTGTATTGTCAACCAAAATATCATGTGAGAAAGTGGGAAATCATCCTTAGGGCTTGCCCTATTCAAATCTCTGTAGTCCACACACATTCGCACTTTTCCGTCCTTTTTAGGCACGGGAACAACATCGGCAACCCATTATGGATAGGATGTAACAGCCAAGAATCTGGTGTTGAATTGTTTCATGACTTCAGTTTTAATCTTCTCTGACATGTCTGGCCGCATACGGCAGACCTTTTGTTTTACCGGATGGCAGACCTCTTTTGTAGGTAGACCATGTACTACGACATTTGTATCAAGTCCTGGCATGTCTTCGTACGACCAGGCAAAGACCTTAACATAATCGTGTAGCAACTTAATTAGATGCTCTTTGACATTGGGTTCCATATTGGCACCCACCTTGACTTCTCTTTTGTCTTCTTCGGTACCTAGGTTAATTGTGTCCACTGGTTCTTCATGAGGCTGTATGGTCCTCTTCTTGTTGTAGTAACCTGGCGAGTTCCCCTGGCACTTCACAATCTTCCTCACCTTCATCTTCGGCTTGGTAGATTAGATTTTCAGAGTTACAAAAGGCTATAGCAGAATTGTTACCCATGGTGTCCCGAGTAGATGTAGATCTGCAAATTGAATGTGAGTGTGTGTAAGAGTATAGCTATCTTTGAAAGAAATGAAAATGTAAAAAGAAAAACAATGAGCATAAAGTTTGTATGCAAAAACATCCATGATTCATTGATGTCATATGGAAATGAGATGATAACCCTTGCAAATGGACCATTGTGCCTCGGGTAAGACACAAGGTTTTAAGAGTCTGAATTATTTAATATTACAGATCCGACAAAATTCAAAGACAAATTACTGTTGGATAAAAGTGATCGGAACAAAATCTCTAGCTTCCCAGTTGCTGAGCCCTCCACTGACAGTTGGGAAAATCCAATCCTCCAGGCTGTAGTTGTCTTCATCATCCTCCACGACGTTGACTTCGTGGTTGCTGATCTTCAAGGGCGGTCCTCTGGCACAAGCACGTCGTACAACTTTCCGGGCTCCTGAAGTGAAACCCAAACCAAATTTGTCAGATTTGTATGGGATATATGGGAGTTGGCCCCAAATAGTGCACCCACCTTCTTCTATCACTGCCTTGGCATCTTTAAAAGATGACATCTTGAGCAGAGGCCCTGTAATCTTTGGGACTTGAGGAACAACCTTGGTTACTGCCACAGTTTGCGGGACTTCTTCAAAGTGCTGGAATGGAGTTTCGATAAATTCACCATCTAATTCCACATATCTGAAGGAATTTAGATGACTGGCCATATACTCTTCTTCTCCATGAACAGTGATGATTTTCCCCTGAATTGGATATTTCAGCATTTGATGCAACATAGAGGTAACGGCACCAGCATTGTGAATCCACGGTCGGCCTAATAAGCAGGAATATGAAGTGCGAATATCCATTACATAAAAAGTTGAATCAAATGTTTGGGTTCTAACTTTTATAGGGATGTCCACTTCCTCATGCACCATCCTTTTTGAGCATTTGAAGGCCCTCACTACTATGTTGCTAGGTTTCAAGGTCAATCCTTCACAATCAAGCCTATCAAGATCCTTTTTAAGCAAAACATTTAGAGACAAACCAGTGTCAACCAAGACATGAGCCAAAGTCGTTCCCCTGCATTCTATTGAGACATGTAATGCCTTATTATGCTTCCTCCCCCTTGGCGTCAAATCAGCATCCAAAAAACCTAAACCATTATCTGCGGTCAAGCTGGCTACACAGTCTTGGAACTGATCGGCAGATGTTTCTTGGGGTACATGGGCAGTTTTAAGGAATTTTACCAAGGCCTTTGCATGAGCCTCGGAACATAACAATAAAGCCAACATGGAAATTTTTTATGGAGTTTTCCCCAGTTGTTCGACTATGTTGTAGTCGCTTCTTTTTATAATCTTTAGAATTTCCTCCATCTCTTTCCGGGAGGTCTCGGGGATAGTTACTGATTGTTCCTTCATCCGGACAGGCTCAACCAGAATACCTTTGCCTCGAGTCTCGGTTGACTCGACAGTAGGAATGTCAGTAGGGGTGATAACAGGGACTACAACAGTTTTATCAACAGGAGTATTAGCGGAGATAATTGCAGGACTGGGAATAGCCTTTGGAGGAGCAACAACAACATGAATGATTACAGGTCCAGAAATAGCTTTTGGAGGAGCAATTTCTGGAGAGAATACTGTGATCGGTGGATCTGGAACTGACTGTTTAAAGTTGGTTCGCGAAATGTCGCGGAAGCAAGAGTCGCCACCGTCTTTTATTTTCTCCAAATGGAAAGGACAAAAGCACAGAAAAATTCCTTAAAGAGATTGCTCTCGGTTCGGGAGGTAGATTATAGAAAGGGAAGGTGTTAGCACCCTTTCTATCCATGGTTATCCATGGGCTCTTAGATACTTGCTCATTGTGTTTTCAAAAATGGTTTGTTTGCTTTTCAACTGTGGATTTTAAAAAGTTTCTTTGAAAATTCCAGTTCGACTCTTGTATCGGTCCTCAAGAGTGTTTGAAAAATTGCTTTCGAAAGCTTTTTTGAAAAGGTGTCGGTGTGAAAAGTATTTTTGATTTGTTTTGAAATTTAGAGCAAGTATCTAGAGTCGTCTACCTACCCCTAAGGAATTCGTCTGTGTAAATGTCCTTTAAAGTAGTGCCATCCCACCATTGAGAGGTAGGTAGCACCACCGTTGGAGGTGTTCGGGTCAATTCGAGTTTGTAAGGACATGGTGATCACCAGAGCAATAGGAAGACACCTTAGAAGCTACCCTCATGCCAGGTTCCCGGATCATGAGGACTTACTAAGACATCCTCTACTCGACGATCACCTTTCGAGGCAAGGCAACAGTGAGGCGTACCCTAGGGGTGGTGTGTGCGATTTGTGTGTCGTTTTCATTTGCATTTATCTTGTCATGTTATTGGTGTTCTAGCGCTTGTTTTTAATTTGTCCATACATTCTTTCATGCCATTTGTTAACAGTTAAAAAATATTGCGGGAAAGTAAAAATTCTAAGCTATTACAAAAGGCGCGGGTCCACATCGCCAAAATTAAACCAGGACCCGATTTGACAGGAAAATAAGGAAAGTAAAAGAAAATAAGGAATTAAAAATGCGAGAAGTATATTACACGGCTTTGGGAGAGGTACATAAATATTTAAACGAAATAAAATAAATATGCGAATTAATAAGAAATTAAGAACGAGGGCGTTGGACCCTTTTGCAAAAATTAAATTAATGATGGAGTTAATTAATTAAAAAAGAAAGAACTTGTTTTTTTGGTATTTTTTAGTATTTTAGGATTTAATAGAAAAAGGAATTAATTGAAATTAAATGCTAACCCTAATTCTATTTTATTTTTAATTTATTAAGAAAAACATTGAATTTTAACCTAAATTAACCCTAATGTTTATATACAAATTTAATTATAAAAATAAATATTTAACTATTTAATTATTTATGAAAGAAAAATAAAAAGGATGAAAAATTATTAATTAAACCCTAATTCTATGTTTTTTAGATTTTTTATTAAAAATATTAAAATTAAACCTAATTTACACTAAATTTAATTATATGCATTTATTTATGAAAATACTAGAAATAAAAATATTTATTATTTTAATTCTTTTCTGATTTTTTAATTGTTTTGTGTTGTTTTTTTTTTATGAAAATAATTAATTAATTAAACAAATAGTGACTAAAAGAAAATAGAATTAATAAAATAAAAATAACATTGCAAACCTAGGGGGGTTGTAGTCCCCAACATGGAGGTTAAAGTTTAGTAATCTGGCCCATTAAACTTGGCCTGTTTGACTTTCTCCAGGGAGCATGCTGGCGCGTTGACTGGGACTACCATGTGCCTTGGATCTGGACCTTTGATTTGATGCAATTGGACAGGTGGATGTTGATTTTTTGAGGATGTACAATGGACCACAACATTATGCCTGCACATGAATATCATTTGAAAAAAATTATATGGAAAGGGTGGGGACCTGGGATCGAACCCAGGTCCTGAACATCACCAGTCTTATGCCTTGCCAATCGTGCTGAATGCGCGTGTTGTATAATAAAGAACAAACAAATATTTTAAGAACAACAACACACGTTAGTATTTTTTAGCGCGAAATTTTAAAAGGACCAATCATCACTGGCCAACACATCGTCTTCTTCATTGATTTTATTTTCCTGAAAATACAAAGAAACAGGCAACGGTTTTGTTAGCGTTCTCCTAGGCCATCTATGGAAAAATAGCGATTAGCCATTAGGTGCTCATAAATTGAGCGCGAGTACAGGTTCATGATCGTCTGAGTATGCTGAAGTGAATGGTCTAATTCTCATGCTCCAATTTTTCCTTGTTTTAAAATCCCTAATTTGGAATCCTGTAAACCCTAAAAATTGACAATGGTGAAATCGTATATAGCTTGCAAAAATTCAATCAAACACATGGGTTAGCTTCAGAATTGCATAAGGAGTATGAATCAATGAACAAAATGTCATGAGGATGCCTGTAAATCAAAACACGAATATGCATTTTTCATGAAATATTTTAAGTTCTGTATACCGATTCTTGAGGTTTTGATGAATGTTTTTGATTGGGAATCGTTCAGTGAACCTTCAGCAAGCTAATGAAACAAAAATCGTGCCTTGAATCGCCCTAGAATGTGGTTTTCAGAATTGAGTTTCTTGCAAAAAAATTCAAGTTTGATAATGGGGTTTTGCGCAGCTTTTCTGGTCCATCTCATTAGGTTTGTATTCAGGCTTATGTATTGAGTGAATTAGGTTAACAATTCTGATCAAAATCTCTTTCATTCATGGATTTTGAGATTTGATTTTCAAGATCTTTTTTCAAATATTTTCCATGTGTTTTTGTACAAATTATGATCAATTCTCTCCAAATCTTTCCATATTGGGTTATGCACGAATTATTAAGGATATTTCATGCACAAAAAGATTGTAAAACTTAGGTTAAATATTTTTCATGTATTTAATTTGATTTAAATGAATTATTATTAATAAAAATTCAAATAAATAAATAAAAAAATGAAGAAATACTTACCTTTGGGCCAAGTGGTCGTGCACATGCCATGGATGATGAATTGTGGAAGAAAAATGGGCCCATTAGCAATTTTAGGTCATTTGAATCAATGTTGACTTTTCAAAATATCCAAAAATTTCCCAACTTCCACAAGGCATAACTTGCTCAATTTTTAAGCTTTTCTCATGTTCTTGGACATTTTGGAAATTTCTTTGAGTCCTCTAACCAATGCCTTTGGTCCCATGTCATTTTGATTTACCAATCTCAAGTTATGGCCTTTGACTTAAAGTACCTTTTTCTTGACTTTTGAAAATGACCTATAATGTTGAAATTGATAACTTTTTGTGAGAGCATTTCTTGGACTTGAAGTATGAAGATGAGTTGTAGTAAATGTCTTTCTCTTCAAAATGAGCTTTGGATGGAATTTTTCTGATAATCCATGTGAAAGTTATGCCCTGGTCAATTTACAGTTGACTTTTTCAGCTGTCCAAATAAGGAAACTTTTGCATCTTGATGATTTTTGAGCCAAACTTTGAGAATCATGATCAAGCATTGATCAAATGATGTTTATGGCTTCAAAATGATATGTTGACCAAAAATTTGAACTTTTGACTGTCAAATGACCATTTTGCCCCTACAGTTGACTGTAGTGCAATTAGGGTTTTGACTGTGCAGTTTTGTGCTGAAAGTCTTGAAACTTGATATGAGGATGCTTGACCATATTTGTAGGCATGTGAGACTTGATTGGACCTTTGGAAATTTCATTTTCTTGATCAGAACCAAAACCCTAATCTTGACTGTTTTAGGAGACCCTTGACTGTGCAATCCTTGGGGAACTTTGAAGCTTGGCTTGGCAAGTTTCTTGAAGAATATGGGAGGGCAAATTTTGGGGTACAACAGTTGCCCCTGTTCAATCTTCTTAGACCTGAGGATGCAGATTGGCTGACATGCCTTTCATAATCCGAAGGTGGAAGATGATTGAACACTAGAGTGCCCAGAAATTTGCGCTCACATAGTGGAAATGGGCTTATAGATTCCATTTGGAGATTGACGGGGAATGATGGGCTTATAGATGCCATCTGGATGTTGATCGCGTAAGAGATTCCTTAGCGAGAACCTGCATACCTGCAAAAGAAAAAATGAGTACCTGACATGTTGCAGGAGCTGGTTTTCAAATGCTTGATATAGATATGTCCTGACTGGTTACAAGAGCTGGATCTGGAGCTTCAAACGGTGATGAACGAACCAGGGGTGGTTACTACCTTAGCATGAACGGTAAGAGAACCTTGGGTGACTTTAACCTCAACAATGCTCGTTGAAAAAATCTTGGTGGGAATTACCATCTTCGCAGTATCGGGAAGAGAACCAAAGGAAATTATAACCTGAAAGGGAATTACATCTCACGCACCGTCGGGGAGAGAACCATAGGAAATTATAACCTGAAAGGGAATTACATCTCACGCACCGTCGGGGAGAGAACCATAGGAAATTATAACCTGAAAGGGAATTACATCTCACGCACCGTCGGGGAGAGAACCATAGGAAATTATAACCTGAAAGGGAATTACATCTCACGCACCGTCGGGGAGAGAACCATAGGAAATTATAATCTGAAAGGGAATTACACCTCACGCACCGTCGGGGAGAGAACCATAGGAAATTATAACCTGAAAGGGAATTACATCTCACGCACCGTCGGGGAGAGAACCATAGGAAATTATAACCTGAAAGGGAGTTACATCTCACGCACCGTCGGGGAGAGAACCATAGGAAATTATAATCTGAAAGGGAATTACACCTCACGCACCGTCAGGGAGAGCACCATAGGAGATTATAACCTGATAACTTCTACTGAGTCTTCATCAGAAAAATCTGTTGGGAGTCGATTTAGCTGGACTAGAGAAGGCCTTGGACTGGATAAGAAATCTTTTGAGTCGATTAACCGAACCGGTCTAGGTCTTAAAAGATGATTGAGAATTTAGCTGAATCTTTCCTGAAAGGTAAAAGTCAGTCATATGCAATGCATGACATGGATCAAGCAATGATGTTCTCAACATAAATGAGATTTGTATGATATGATGCGTCTATGCATGCTATAATGATGTATGTGATGTTTATGAATATTATGTTTTCGTCTTAGGAAAATAAATCCTTGACGGGTGCCGGGAAGTCATATCCTGGGCTGATGTTGAAGAATAGATTTCGTTTCCGCTGGGGATGATAGCTGCAAGAATACCGGTAGGAGAAGATAACTCCGTTGAGGGATAAACTTGGTGTGATCGGTGGATCTGGAACTGACTGTTTAACGCTGGTTCGCGAAATGTCGCGGAAGCAAGAGTCGCCACCGTCTTTTATTTTCTCCAAATGGAAAGGACAAAAGCACAGAAAAATTCCTTATAGAGATTGCTCTCGGTTCGGGAGGTAGGTTATAGAAAGGGAAGGTGTTAGCACCCTTTCTATCCATGGTTATCCATGGGCTCTTAGATACTTGCTCAATGTGTTTTCAAAAATGTTTGCTTACTTTTCAATTGTGGGTTTTAAAAAAAGTTTCTTTGAAAAATTTCAGTTCGACTCGTACGTCAGAGTGTTTGAAAAAATTGTTTTGAAAGCTTTTGAAAATGTCGGTGTGAAAAGATTTTTATTTGCTTTTGAAGAGAGCAAGTATCCATGAGAACCTACCTACCCTAAGGAATTCGTCTGTGTAAATGTCCTTTAAAGTAGTGCCATCCCACCATTGAGAGGTAGGTAGCACCACCGTTGGAGGTGTTCGGGTCAATTCGAGTTTGTAGGGACATGGTGATCACCAGAGCAATGGGAAGACACCTTAGAAGCTACCCTCATGCCAGGTTCCCGGATCATGAGGACTTACTAAGACATCCTCTACTCGACGATCACCTTTCGAGGCAAGGCAACAGTGAGGCGTACCCTAGGGGTGGTGTGTGCGATCCGTGTGTCGTTTTCATTGATATTTGTCTTGTCATGTTAAAGTGATCTACGCTTGATTTTATTTTTAAGGCCATACATTCTTTCATGCTTTTTTGTTAACAATTAAAAGTTTGCGGGAAAGGTAAATCTAAAGCTATTACAAAAGGCGCGGGTCCACATCGCCAAAATTAAACCGGACCCGATTTGACAGAAAGGTAAAGAAAGCAACGTAAATAACGAAATTGAAAAGTGCGAGAAGTTTAAGTTACAACGCTTTGGGAGAGATACATAATCATTTAAGCAAAATAAAAATAAATATGCGAAATTAAATAATTAAGAATACGGGCGTTGGACCCTTTTGCAAAATATTAAAGTTAACGAGGAATTAAAATAAAAAAAAAGAATATTTTTTGGTATTTTTAGTGTTTTTAGGAATTTGATGAAAAAAAAGTTAATTAAAATCAAACTAAAAGGCAAACCCTAATTCTAATAGCTTTTAAATTTATTATGAAAATATTAAATTGAAACCTAAATTAAACCTAGTTTTTATGCATAATTAATTATGAAAATAAATAAATAAATAATATTAGGGTAAAAAAAGGAAAATTAAAAAGGAATAAAATTTATTAAACCTAATTATTCATTTTTTAGATTTTTATTGTGAAAAGAATTAATATTAAAACCTATTTTAAACTAATTAAATTCCAAGCATTTATTTACAAGAAAATATTAAACTAAAATATTTATTGCATTTTTTGTCTTTTCTGAATTTTTATGTATTTTTGTATTTTTGTGAAAAAATATAATTAATTAAATTAAAACAATGAAGAAAATAAAATAATAATTAAAAATAAAATAAATAGAAAGAAAATTGCAAACCAGGGGGGGTTCAGGCCCTAAAGTGGAGGTATTGTCCAAGCAAATCTGGCCCAATGACCTTCAGAATTCGTTGACTTTCCAGGCGCCATGTGGCTCTTTTGACTAGGGTTCAGGGTGTGCTTCCAATCTTAGCCTTTGATTAGATCTCCAGATGGACGTGGCAAGGCTTGGTCTGGGGCATATGATGCGTCTTAATACCAGTATTGCATGGGAACGTAGTTTGCAAAATAATATAGGAAATAAGATAGACCTGGGATTCGAACCCAGGTCTTGAACGTTGCAATCACCATCCTTTGCCAGCTGAACCAACTTAGCGCGTTTGATATATAAATAATCAATAAATATTATAAGAATAAAACAAAGGGTTAGTGGATTAAAGCGCGAAAATTCAAACCAACGAATCATAGTTTGCCACGGCTTCGTCTTCCTCGCGTGCCTGAAAACAAAAACACATAGGCCACGGTTTTGGATGCGTTTTCTTAGGCACGCTACCAGAAAATAGCGAATAGCTCCTCGACGCTCATAAATTGAGCGCGAGGGTTGGGATCTCTTCGTCTGGATATGCTGAGTCTAATGGCAATAGTCTTGAGTCTTAATTTCTCCTTGGGTGAAAAGCCCTAAATTCCAGTCCTGCAAAACCCTAGAAATCGACTATGGTGAAATCATATATGATGCATAATAATCCAATTAAATACAATGGTTAGCTTTAGAACTTTACAAGGAATGTAAATCAAGCATTAAAAGTGATAATGGATGCATGAATCGTGATGTATGATTATGAGTTTTCCTTGATACAGTTGGCCCTCGTTTTACCAATTCTTGGCGTTATAATGGATGATCTGGATTGGAATCGTTTCCTTGGAGCTTCAGGAAGCCAATGGGATGAAAATCTTGGCTTGAAACCACCTGCAAATCGATTTTCAGTATTGAGATTTTTGGCCAAAATTTCAAGTGTGTAATGTGTTCTTTTGCGCAGCTTTTAGTCTCTTCTCATTAGGTTTTGATTCAGGCATATGTAGTGAAGCAATTAGGTTAAGAAAACTCAATAAAATCCAATGAATTAATGGTTTTGCATATTTGATTTCATAAGATCTTTCCATATCTTTTTCACATGTATTTTTGTGTCAATTAGCCTAAATCAAACCAAATCTTTCCATGTTAGGATGTGCACGAAATATTGAGGCTGAAATGTGTATAAAAAGATTGAAAAAATTAGGTTAGACATTTTTCACATATTTAATTTGATTTAAATGAATTAATGTGAATAAAAATTCAAATAAACAAATAAAAAATGAGAAAATACTTCCCTTTGGGCCAAGTGGTCGTGCATATGCTTAGAATGATGAATCATGGGAGAAAAATGGGCCCATTAGCATTTTTAGGTCATTTGAGTCAATGTTGACTTTTCAAAATATCCAAAAATTTCCCAACTTCCACAAGGCATAACTTTCTCAATTTTTAAGAGTTTCTCATGTTCTTGGACATTTTGGAAAGGTCTTGGAGTCCTCTAACCAATGTCTTTGGTCCCATG
Organism: Vicia faba; assembly: GCA_948472305.1. NCBI lineage: Eukaryota > Viridiplantae > Streptophyta > Magnoliopsida > Fabales > Fabaceae > Vicia > Vicia faba. The sequence goes on along the minus strand of OX451739.1, from coordinate 331,750,442 downwards.
TCATTTTGATTTACCAATCTCAAGTTATGGCCTTTGACTTAAAGTCCCTTTTTGTTGACTTTTGAAAATGACCTATAATGTTGAAATTGATAACTTTTTGTGAGAGCATTTCTTGGACTTGAAGTATGAAGATGAGTTGTAGGAAATGTCTTTCTCTTCAAAATGAGCTTTGGATGGAATTTTTCTGATAATCCATGTGAAAGTTATGCCCTGGTTAATTTCAGTTGACTTTTTCAGCTGTCCAAATATAGTAATTTTTGCATCTTGATGGTTTCCTGAGCCAAACTTTGAGAATCATGATCAAGCATTGATCAAATGATGTTTGTGGCTTCAAAATGATATGTTGACCAAAAATTTGAACTTTTGACTGTCAAATGACCATTTTGCCCCTACAGTTGACTGTAGTGCAATTTAGGGTTTTGACTGTGCAATTTTGAGCTGAATGCCTTGAAACTTGATATGAGGATGCTTGACCATATTTGTAGGCATGTGAGACTTGATTGGGCCTTTGAAAATTCCATTTTCTTGATCAGAACACAAACCCTAGTTTTGACTGTATGGGAGACTGTTGAGCTGTGCAACCCTTGGGGAATTTTGTGACTTGGCTTGGCAATTTCTTGAAGAATATGGGAGGGCAAATTTTGGGGTGCAACAGTTGCCCCTGTTCAATCTTCTTAGACCTGAGGATGCAGATTGGCTGACGTGCCTTTCGTAATCCGAGGGTAGAAGATGATTGAACACTAGAGTGCCCAGAAATTTGCGCTCACATGTTAGCAGTGTGGTAGGAATGGGCTTATAGATGCCATTTAGAGATTGATGAATAGGATGATGGGCTTATAGATGCCATCTGGATGTTGATCGCGAGAACCTGCATAGGAAAAATGAGTACCTGACACGTTGCAGGAGCTGATTTTAGATGCTTGGTATAGATGTGTCCTGACTGGTTACAGGAGCTGAGTCTGGAGCCTCAAACGGCGATGAATGAACCAGGTATGGTTACTGCCTTAGTATGAATGGTAAGAGAACCTTGGACGATTACTACCCCAACAGGAACGCTGAGAGAATCTTGGGTGTCTTCTACTGGGATAAGAATCAGGGAGATCTTAGGGTCGATCTGACTGAACCAGAGAAGGCCTTTGACTGGATAAGAATCAGGAAAATCTTAGGGCGATTTAACTGAACCGGTCTAGGTCTTGAAATATCTTCAACTGGATAAGCATCAGGGAGATCTTAGGGTCGATCTGACTGACCCAGAGAAGGCCTTTGACTGGATAAGAATCAGGAAAATCTTAGGGTCGATTTAACTGAACCGGACAAGGTCTTGAAATATCTTCAACTGGATAAGCATCAGGGAGATCTTAGGGTCGATATGACTGAACCAGAGAAGGCCTTTGACTGGATAAGCATCAGGAAAACTTAGGGCGATTTAACTGAACCGGTCTAGGTCTTGAAATATCTTCAACTGGATAAGCATCAGGGAGATCTTAGGGTCGATCTGACTGAACCAGAGAAGGCCTTTGACTGGATAAGAATCAGGAAAATCTTAGGGTCGATTTAACTGAACCGGACAAGGTCTTGAAATATCTTCAACTGGATAAGCATCAGGGAGATCTTAGGGTCGATCTGACTGAACCAGAGAAGGCCTTTGACTGGATAAGCATCAGGAAAATCTTAGGGCGATTTAACTGAACCGGTCTAGGTCTTGAAATATCTTCAACTGGATAAGCATCAGGGAGATCTTAGGGTCGATCTGACTGAACCAGAGAAGGCCTTTGACTGGATAAGCATCAGGAAAATCTTAGGGTCGATTTAACTGAACCAGTCTAGGTCTTGAAACGTGATTGAGAATTTTAACTGCATCTTTCCTGAAAGGTAAAGGTCAGTCACATGCAATGCATGATATGGATCAACCAATGATGCTCTCGATATAAATGAGACTTGTATGATGCAATGCGTTATGCATGCTATAATGATGTATGTGATGTTTTATGTATGTTTTCGTCTAGGAAAGTAAATCCTTGACGGGTGCCGGGAAGTCGTATCCTGGGCTGATGTTGAAGAATAAGCTTTTACTCTTGCTGGGGATGATAACTGCAAGAATACCGGTAGGAGAAGATAACTCCGTTGGGGAATAAACTTGGCGAGTGGAAGATTCTGCGGGGAGAAAAATACTCTAGCGACCATGCTGGGAAGCAATACTCTGTGGGGATAGAGATGCTTTGCTAAATGTAGATAATAATTTGCTGAGGATGTCTTGTTGTTGGAAGTATTGATAGACTTCGCTGGGGGTAGGAAAGGACTACGTTGACGACGACCTTTCCATGGCTTTTGGCTGAGGATAACCCAGTTATATCCTGTTAAGGAAATAACTCTTTAAATCAAGCCGGACGACGCGTTCGTGCTCTGCGAGGGGGTAAGTTTCCAGAATCTACTGGGGATAAGCTTACTGCTTGGGGAGATGGATTCCAACCTTCGTGGGGAAACTGGATTGGACTCTCCTGGGGAAGTTTTGAACTATGTTGGGGAAGTGATTCCTTTGAATATTGAGGTACCGCCGGGGAACAATCTTTAGGCCAAGACTGCCGGGGATGCTTGTTAAGAATATATATATGTTGCTGCTGGGGGAGTATTGAGATCTGCTGGAGGATACTCAATTTCCTTCAGATTTGATGATTTTGCTTGGAGAGGAATGTACTGTTTTGCTGAACCACTCTCTGGGGAATTAAGGTATCTGGTTATGTTCTTCAGCCGCACCTACCTTGGTACCTTGGAGGATAGAACAATTAGACTGCTCGGACAACTCTTTTATTGCCCCTGTTTCTAGTGTCACCTGCAATTAATTCCTTTGTTTCGTATGCAAATATTTATGAGTTAGCAAATTATTGTCAATGCATATATCACAAATTGAACCTTGGACGTTCTTCGCAAAACAAAACAGAAAAAGAAAAACACTTGGCACGTTTAACTGAAAATATTTGTATTGATTTTGAATGGCCTGTGAATAGGCGTTTTTGTGTACAAGAGGCTGACGTCCTAGTAAGAGGACCGTCGCCGAACAAGAGAGTTTATACAAATTTTGTACAAAATAAAATAGCTGCGTGAAATGAATGATCCACTGGGTTTCAACTCTGCTATTGCCTTTATAACTCTGAGCGTCTCATCACTTGATGACCTTGGTTGAAGGTGAAGCTGACTGATCGATGCCGTCTGAACTTGATGTAGATACCGGATTCTAGATGCAAAGTGATCCAATGAGACATAGTATTACGCTTTATCCCTAATTTTTGCCTGGACCGCCCTTTCGAGTTTTCAGTCCGCCGGGATACCCATTTTTGCCCAAGCCGCCTTTTCAGGTTTTCGACTTGCCGGGTGTACAGATTTTTTTCATTTTCATCCCTTCATTTTGCCCGAACCCTTTTGGTTCGACGGGAAGCCCTAATTTTTGCCTAGGCATGTCAGCCTAGCGGGTCTTTTTCATGCGTAGTATTTTTTTACTATGTCTGCATTGGCGGGGTGAGGAAGGTCGTCACCATCCATGTTAGTTAGAATCATGGCTCCTCCTGAGAACACATGCTTAACCACAAATGGCCCTTCGTACGTAGGGGTCCATTTGCCCCTTGGATCACTCTGAGGAAGGATGATTCTCTTGATTACCAGATCCCCAACTTGATATTCCTGTGGTCTGACCTTTTTGTTAAATGCCCTGATCATCCGTTTCTGATACGTTTGACCATGACAGATAGCAGCAAATCTCTTTTCGTCAATGAGGTTGAGCTGATCAAGTCGTGTCTGGATCCAATCATCTTCGTTCAGATTTGCATCCTTCATTATCCGGAGAGAGGGTATTTGCACTTCGATCGGCAAGACTGCCTCCATGCCATAAACCAGAGAGAAAGGAGTTGCCCCGGTTGACGTCCTAGCTGAGGTACGGTACCCATGTAGAGCGAACGGTAACATCTCGTGCCAATCTTTGTAAGTCACTGTCATTTTCTGCACGATCTTCTTGATATTCTTATTTGCTGCCTCTACAGCCCCATTCATCTTCGGTCTGTAAGGAGAAGAATTGTGGTGCTGTATCTTGAACTGTTCGCAGAGCTCAGCGATCATCTTGTTGTTTAGATTGGTACCGTTGTCTGTAATAATCCGCTCAGGGACGCCGTACCGACAGATCAGGTTGTGCCGAATGAACCGTGCCACCACAGTCTTGGTTACCGTAGCATAGGATGCTGCCTCAACCCACTTCGTAAAATAGTCAATCGCCACTAGGATGAAGCGATGCCCATTGGATGTCGTAGGTTTAATCTCGCCGATCATGTCTATGCCCCACATTGCAAACGGCCAAGGCGCGGTCAGAACATTCAGTGGAACCGGAGGAACATGCACCTTGTCTGCATAAATCTGGCACTTGTGGCATGTCCTGGAGTGTTGGTAGCAGTCGGCTTCCATTGTGGACCAGTAGTATCCTGCCCGTAGGATCTTCTTAGCCATAGTATGTCCACTGGAATGTGTACCAAAGGTCCCTTCATGTAGCTCTTCCATGATTCTTTCTGCTTCAGTCTTATCCACACAACGCAACAAGGTTGAATCATGGTTTCGCTTGTACAAGATGTCGTTGCTAAGGAAGAACTTGGCTGCAAACCTCCTCAGGAATTTCTTATCATTGACAGAGGCACCTTCAGGGTATTCCTGAGCTTCCAGATATCTCTTCACCTCGTGGTACCAAGGCTTCTCAGTCACCAATTCAGTTTCGAGATCACAACAGTATGCCGGTTCGTCCAGTTTCCAGATGATGATCCGGGGAGCCTCATTATCCCATTTGACCTTGAACATTGAAGACATTGTAGCTAACGCGTCCGCCAGCTGATTCTCTTCTCTTGGAAAGTGCTCAAAGGTTATCTCTATGAAGTGGGGAATCAGGGTCAACACACATTCTCTGTAAGGAATCAAGTTTGGATGTTTCGTATCCCACTCTCCTTTGATCTGATTGATCACTAGAGCGGAATCTCCGAAGACACTTAGAAATTTGATCCTTAGATCAATCGCAGCTTGAAGACCCATGATACACGCCTCATACTCCGCCATGTTGTTGGTACAGTTGAAACACAGCCGGGCAGTGAGTGGAGTATGAGTACCTTGAGGGGATATGATGATGGCGCCGATACCATTTCCCAAAGCGTTGGAAGCTCCGTCAAAGTGCATAGACCATCGGGATCCTGGTTCAGGTCCTTCATCCAGTCCAGGTACTTCGCAATCAGTTACAATCATAATGCTTTCATCCGGAAACTCGAAGTTCATGGACTGATAATCATCTACAGCTTGATGTGCCAAATGGTCTGCCAATACACTCCCCTTGATGGCTTTCTGGGTCGTATACTGAATGTCGTATTCCTTCAAGATCATTTGCCATCTTGCAATTCTCCCAGACAGAGCAGGTTTTTCGAATATGTACTTTATCGGATCCATCTTTGAGATTAATAAGGTAGTGTGAGTCAGCATATACTGTCTCAGCCGGCGAGCAGCCCATACCAAAGCGCAGCAAGTTTTCTCAAGCAGTGAGTATCGGGTCTCACAGTCGGTAAACTTTTTGCTAAGGTAATAAATAGCATGCTCTTTTCGGCCAGACTCGTCATGCTGCCCCAGCACACACCCCATTGAATTGTCAAGTACTGTCAGGTATAGTATCAGAGGTCTCCCTTCAACCGGTGGCATAAGGATAGGTGGTTCTTGGAGATACTCTTTGATTTTGTCAAAAGCAGCCTGACATTCATCGTTCCAACGTACTACCTGATCTTTCTTCAGCAGCTTGAAGATTGGCTCACAAGTAGCAGTCAGATGAGAGATGAATCGAGCAATGTAATTCAGGCGTCCTAAAAAGCCTCTGACCTCCTTCTCTGTCTTAGGAACTGGCATCTCTTGAATAGCTTTGACCTTGGCAGGGTCCACTTGAATACCTTTATCACTGACCACGAAGCCTAGCAACTTCCCAGATCTTACCCCGAAGGTGCACTTGTTCGGGTTCAATCTCAGCTTGTACAGTTTCAACCGGTCAAACAACTTCTGTAGATGATCTAGGTGCTCTTCCTCAGTCTGGGACCTAGCGATCATGTCATCAACATACACTTCTATCTCATGATGGATCATGTCATGAAATAAGGCAACCATGGCACGTTGGTAGGTTGCCCCAGCATTCTTCAATCCAAATGGCATGACCTTGTAACAGAAGGTGCCCCACTGAGTAACAAATGTAGTCTTTTCCATGTCTTCAGGTGCCATCTTGATCTGATTGTAACCTGAGAAACCATCCATGAAAGAGAATACCTTGTGCTGAGCTGTATTATCAACGAGGACGTCAATGTGAGGTAAGGGGAAGTCATCCTTGGGGCTGGCCCTGTTCAGATCCCTGTAATCGACACACATCCTGACCTTACCGTCCTTTTTAGGTACCGGCACCACATTAGCAACCCACTGAGGGTAAGAAGTTACTGCAAGGAACCCAGCATCAAACTGTTTCATAACTTCGGCTTTAACCTTCTCGGACATCTCAGGACGCATCCGACGGACTTTTTGCTTAACTGGAGGGCAGTCTTCCTTAGTCGGCAAGTGATGGACGACAATATCGGTATCCAACCCGGGCATGTCTTCGTAGGACCAAGCAAAGATCTCCATATAATCATGTAACATCTTGGTTAACCGTTGCTTCACGCTGAGCTCTAGGTTGGCACCAATTTTTACCTCTTTCCTGTCTATTTCAGTACCCAAGTTTATGGTTTCCACTGGCTCTTCATGGGGTTGAATTGCCCTCTCTTCCTGAAGCAACAGTCTTGCAAGCTCGCCAGGCACTTCGCAATCATCTTCACCTTCGTCTTCGGCTAAGTTGATCGGATTTTCGAAGTCATAATTGGCAGTAGCAGAGTTGTTATCAGTGAGATCCAGAGTGGATTGAAACTTGTATGAGTGAGTGTGTGTGTAAATACAGCTGTTTTGAAAATTATGTAGAAAGGAGCACAATATTTGCAATGCGAAAAATACGTCCAAGATTTTCATTCATGATATATGAAATGACAGTTCGTATGCCCTCACAAATAGAACCACGGTGCCTCGGGTAAGACACCGGGCCATAGAGTTTATCATTGTTTATTACAAAATAACGAAACAAAGAAATTTATTACTTAGTAACAAGAGAAACAGGGAGATTGTCCTTTGCGCTCCAATTGTTAAGTCCTTCGTCAGTTGCCGGGTAGATCCAGCTATCAAACTCAGCTTCATCAACTTCCTCTTCATCCCCAATAGCATTAACTCCATGAGCAGGCAGGGGAGCTGTCACTACGTTAGGCTTGTCAGATGCCTCAAACTGTACCTCCTTAGCGTCAATGAGATCCTGTAGCTTGTTCTTTAGTGCCCAACAGTCATCAGTAGAGTGCCCCGGGCTTTCTGAATGGTAAGCACAACGAGCATTCGGGTTGTACTTGGGAGATGTAGTATTGGGGAACTTCGGGGCCTCCCTGACAGTCACTAAGTTGGTTGAGAGCAACTGTGGCAGGATCTGTGATTGGGTCATGTTTAACCGGGTAAACTCCCTCCGGGGTATTTCAGCCCTTTGAGGATTATTTGGCCGGGGAGCGGCAGCAGGCTTAGCAATCATCACCGCGCTGACAGATTGGCGGTGCTCAGGTCTCTCTGATTTCCTAGAACCATACACGGCACTAGACTCCTTCTTGAATGGTTTCTTTTCCGAACTAGATGATGCACCCTTTGCAATCTTCCCAGACTTTAACCCAGCTTCAATTCTCTCTCCAGTCAGAATTAAGTCAGTGAACCCAGCAGAAGAATTCCCAATGAGATGGTTGAAAAACGGCCCAGATAGGGTCCCCAAGAACATGTCTACCAGCTCCCGATCAGTCAATGGTGGCTGCACCCTACCAGCCAGGTCTCTCCACTTCTGAGCGTACTCCTTAAAACCTTCGCTTGCACCTAACGCCATACCCTGGAGTTGGGTACGTGTGGGGGCAAGGTCGGCATTATATTGATACTGCTTGTAGAAAGCAGTAGCCAACTCCTCCCAGTTACGAACCTTGGTCCCATCCAGCTGATAGAACCATTCGAGATGAGTCCCTGAAAGACTCTCCTGGAAGAAGTGGATCCATAAATTCTTATCCGCAGAATACGGCTGAATTTTCCGAACATAGGACCTTAAATGCAGCTTGGGACAAGACGCCCCGTCATATTTAGAGAAGGATGGTGCTTTGAACTTGTGAGGTATAATCACACCAGTTGACAAACCCAGATCTCCGAAGTCTAACCCAGGTACCTGTTGGACCTCCATAGCCTTCAACCTGTCCTCCAGTTGTTTATATCTGTCATCCGCAGGAGGGTACTGCTCTTCATCAAAATCGGTCTCGTTGTCGGAGACCACCGGACTAGGGACCTTTACTTCTGCCTGAGAAGGACTCTTGCCAACAGAAGAACCAGCCTCTTCATGCTGCAGTGTATTTCCGAACCTTCGGCCCGAGTTGAACAGAACAGTTCTTCTCTTCTTCTTCTTCTCCTTCTTCAGGAGCATAGTCTTTAATTCTTCTTGGCCTTTAGCCAGACCCTTGATTAGTTCTTGAAACTGCGCATTCTGCGCCTGAAGAGCCTTGATTGATGTCTCAGTTGATGCAGATTCGGGATTCATGATGCTGAAATAAACAACGAAGAACTGTAAGCAACCTGAAAAGAGGAAAAAACCTGCTATGCACATGATGTATGAAATGCGTATGCAATGCATTCAAGGGTTCGAAAGTTCAAATTTGTTGTAGACAAAAAGGAACACACGTTATCATTAAAGAAATCATTGTTTAATACATCAAGGCCTCATGGGAAAAAGTACAAAAATCAAATCAATCCCAGAATACACTGCGCATCCTCTTCGGAGCTATGTAAGTGTTGAGATTCCTCTCCTCATGCAACAGGCGAGTGAGCTCCAAGACCTTCTTTTCGCTGGCATGCAGACTAGTCTCAAGAGAATTCCGCTCTTCCTTAAGCTGGATCCAGCTCTTCTGCATCTCTTCCCAGGATGTGGGCATATCAGGGTGCTGGATAGTGTAGGACACTTCCCCTTCCGAGACTGGTTCTTTGATTACTGGGAGCATGTGAGGATAAGGCATCACTAACTTCTGAGAGCGGGCGCGTACCCACTTGAGATAAGGTTCCAACGGGATGGAATTCCTGTGCCCCAGTGTCTTGCTGTCTATCCTACTGGGCATCCTCCAAGCTCTGATTAATCTCTGGCGAAGTCCTTGAGTATCATTGTCGAAGTCAAAAACTATGTCAGGAATTAACATGTCATGAGGACCATCCCTCCGAGCATAACCAAACTATCTCCAAGCCAGGCATGGGCTATAAGTAATACCTCCTCTGATTCCAAGTAAAGGAACATTAGGATACTCCCCACAACGATCAATGATAGTGACATCTTCTCTGGACCTAGGGCACCAATGTATATCTGCATGTGTAAGAGTCATCAATCGCTGTGACCATCTCAAACCCCGCTCATTCTTCAGGGCTGATTGTGGAAGGTGCGAAATAAACCACCTTCCCAGGAGAGGAGTGCAACACATAAGGACACCTCTTTTCTCATGGTTTGAGTGTAACATGAGTGAAGGATGTCCCCCAGCAAGGTAGGTATAGGATTCCTGGACATAAAGATCTGGACAACACTGATATCAATAAGCTGATCTGGGTTAGGGAACAACACCAAACCATAGACAAGGAGGGCCACAACCTCTTCAAAAGCTTGCAGGTCAAGGGAGTTCCAACATTCATGGGCTTTTTCAAACAGAAACCTGGCTAAGAACCCTTTGGTACCACTTCTAACTTCCCAATGTCCCTTGAGGTCAGATGACTGTAGGTGCAAGGCTTTAGCCATCTCTTCAAGCTTAGGCTCCTTTTCTGTACCGTTGAAGGGTAGCTGATCAAGGATAGGGATCTTCAGGAGCCGGGAGAACTCCTCCAATGTAGGTACCAACTGATAGTCCAAGAAGGTAAAACAGTGATGCAGAGGATCAAAGAACTGGAACAAGACCTTTATCATATCTTCCTCAATGTTGGTGTTGACCAAGCTGATGAGGCTTCCATGCCTTTCACTGAATGACGAGTTCTCAGGAATCCTGGATATAAGCTCCTTAAGCTGAGGAGGGATCCTTACAAGACTGATTTGAATGGTCTTTCTACGAACAGTTTCCATGTCCTACAAAACAAGAACAAAGATGAAAATTCGAACCCCTGAAATGGTTAGTCAATGCATATGATGCTGGATGATGTCATGATGCTATGATTAAACACACCACAAATATTTACAAAGACAAACATGTAAGGCACACAAGGCACACAAGACAAGCCCTTAAGGTTTAAGGCCAGCATGGGGTCTGGGTAGTACCCTCTTGAAGTTGGTGGGTTCAACCTGTCCTAATCAAAGTAACCGGGTTCTAAGGTTCCCAATATCACGGGATTGCTTTCATTGTTCATCGTTTCGATTTAGCCACTGAACTGGCGACCGAAATATTCCAGGAAAGCAACCCTCAATTGAGTGTAGTATCGAGTATCAACCAACCTCGGACTGCACCAAAGTCAGTTATCTCACTACCCTAAAGAGGCCAAGATTGTTCAATTAAGGTTCCTAAGGTCTATTGATGCTTCACGACACCACGCGGAGGCCCCGTACTCTCCTTGACTGAACTCAAGGGTTACCGGTACACACCAAAGTGCCACATCAACGTAGCAGACTGTTTCAACCGTGTCGGTATACCCCGCACAGTTCCCTCACAGCCTTGTTGCTACTTTCTAAGAAGGTATCCCCCAGATCCGGGTTAGGATCTATAGAACTCCCAAGCAACCCACAATAATAAAGCAAGCAAAGAAGACAATTGAAAACATAGTTATGAGCTAGCCCTAAGGTACACCTCACTTTATAAGATGGTCCCCAGCAGAGTCGCCAGTTCTGTGATCGGTGGATCTGGAACTGACTGTTTAACGCTGGTTCGCGAAATGTCGCGGAAGCAAGAGTCGCCACCGTCTTTTATTTTCTCCAAATGGAAAGGACAAAAGCACAGAAAAATTCCTTATAGAGATTGCTCTCGGTTCGGGAGGTAGGTTATAGAAAGGGAAGGTGTTAGCACCCTTTCTATCCATGGTTATCCATGGGCTCTTAGATACTTGCTCAATGTGTTTTCAAAAATGTTTGCTTACTTTTCAATTGTGGGTTTTAAAAAAAGTTTCTTTGAAAAATTTCAGTTCGACTCGTACGTCAGAGTGTTTGAAAAAATTGTTTTGAAAGCTTTTGAAAATGTCGGTGTGAAAAGATTTTTATTTGTTTTTGAAGAGAGCAAGTATCCATGAGAACCTACCTACCCTAAGGAATTCGTCTGTGTAAATGTCCTTTAAAGTAGTGCCATCCCACCATTGAGAGGTAGGTAGCACCACCGTTGGAGGTGTTCGGGTCAATTCGAGTTTGTAGGGACATGGTGATCACCAGAGCAATGGGAAGACACCTTAGAAGCTACCCTCATGCCAGGTTCCCGGATCATGAGGACTTACTAAGACATCCTCTACTCGACGATCACCTTTCGAGGCAAGGCAACAGTGAGGCGTACCCTAGGGGTGGTGTGTGCGATCCGTGTGTCGTTTTCATTGATATTTGTCTTGTCATGTTAAAGTGATCTACGCTTGATTTTATTTTTAAGGCCATACATTCTTTCATGCTTTTTTGTTAACAATTAAAAGTTTGCGGGAAAGGTAAATCTAAAGCTATTACAAAAGGCGCGGGTCCACATCGCCAAAATTAAACCGGACCCGATTTGACAGAAAGGTAAAGAAAGCAACGTAAATAACGAAATTGAAAAGTGCGAGAAGTTTAAGTTACAACGCTTTGGGAGAGATACATAATCATTTAAGCAAAATAAAAATAAATATGCGAAATTAAATAATTAAGAATACGGGCGTTGGACCCTTTTGCAAAATATTAAAGTTAACGAGGAATTAAAATTAAAAAAAAAAGAATATTTTTTGGTATTTTTAGTGTTTTTAGGAATTTGATGAAAAAAAAGTTAATTAAAATCAAACTAAAAGGCAAACCCTAATTCTAATAGCTTTTAAATTTATTATGAAAATATTAAATTGAAACCTAAATTAAACCTAGTTTTTATGCACAATTAATTATGAAAATAAATAAATAAATAATATTAGGGTAAAAAAAGGAAAATTAAAAAGGAATAAAATTTATTAAACCTAATTCTTCATTTTTTAGATTTTTATTGTGAAAAGAATTAATATTAAAACATATTTTAAACTAATTAAATTCCAAGCATTTATTTACAAGAAAATATTAAACTAAAATATTTATTGCATTTTTTGTCTTTTCTGAATTTTTATGTATTTTTGTATTTTTGTGAAAAAATATAATTAATTAAATTAAAACAATGAAGAAAATAAAATAATAATTAAAAATAAAATAAATAGAAAGAAAATTGCAAACCAGGGGGGGTTCAGGCCCTAAAGTGGAGGTATTGTCCAAGCAAATCTGGCCCAATGACCTTCAGAATTCGTTGACTTTCCAGGCGCCATGTGGCTCTTTTGACTAGGGTTCAGGGTGTGCTTCCAATCTCAGCCTTTGATTAGATCTCCAGATGGACGTGGCAAGGCTTGGTCTGGGGCATATGATGCGTCTTAATACCAGTATTGCATGGGAACGTAGTTTGCAAAATAATATAGGAAATAAGATAGACCTGGGATTCGAACCCAGGTCTTGAACGTTGCAATCACCATCCTTTGCCAGCTGAACCAACTTAGCGCGTTTGATATATAAATAATCAATAAATATTATAAGAATAAAACAAAGGGTTAATGGATTAAAGCGCGAAAATTCAAACCAACGAATCATAGTTTGCCACGGCTTCGTCTTCCTCGCGTGCCTGAAAACAAAAACACATAGGCCACGGTTTTGGATGCGTTTTCTTAGGCACGCTACCAGAAAATAGCGAATAGCTCCTCGACGCTCATAAATTGAGCGTGAGGGTTGGGATCTCTTCGTCTGGATATGCTGAGTCTAATGGCAATAGTCTTGAGTCTTAATTTCTCCTTGGGTGAAAAGCCCTAAATTCCAGTCCTGCAAAACCCTAGAAATCGACTATGGTGAAATCATATATGATGCATAATAATCCAATTAAATACAATGGTTAGCTTTAGAACTTTACAAGGAATGTAAATCAAGCATTAAAAGTGATAATGGATGCATGAATCGTGATGTATGATTATGAGTTTTCCTTGATACAGTTGGCCCTCGTTTTACCAATTCTTGGCGTTATAATGGATGATCTGGATTGGAATCGTTTCCTTGGAGCTTCAGGAAGCCAATGGGATGAAAATCTTGGCTTGAAACCACCTGCAAATCGATTTTCAGTATTGAGATTTTTGGCCAAAATTTCAAGTGTGTAATGTGTTCTTTTGCGCAGCTTTTAGTCTCTTCTCATTAGGTTTTGATTCAGGCATATGTAGTGAAGCAATTAGGTTAAGAAAACTCAATAAAATCCAATGAATTAATGATTTTGCATATTTGATTTCATAAGATCTTTCCATATCTTTTTCACATGTATTTTTGTGTCAATTAGCCTAAATCAAACCAAATCTTTCCATGTTAGGATGTGCACGAAATATTGAGGCTGAAATGTGTATAAAAAGATTGAAAAAATTAGGTTAGACATTTTTCACATATTTAATTTGATTTAAATGAATTAATGTGAATAAAAATTCAAATAAACAAATAAAAAATGAGAAAATACTTCCCTTTGGGCCAAGTGGTCGTGCATATGCTTAGAATGATGAATCATGGGAGAAAAATGGGCCCATTAGCATTTTTAGGTCATTTGAGTCAATGTTGACTTTTCAAAATATCCAAAAATTTCCCAACTTCCACAAGGCATAACTTGCTCAATTTTTAAGATTTTCTCATGTTCTTGGACATTTAGGAAATGTCTTTGAGTCCTCTAACCAATGTCTTTGGTCCCATGTCATTTTGATTTACCAATCTCAAGTTATGGCCTTTGACTTAAAGTCCCTTTTTGTTGACTTTTGAAAATGACCTATAATGTTGAAATTGATAACTTTTTGTGAGAGCATTTCTTGGACTTGAAGTATGAAGATGAGTTGTAGGAAATGTCTTTTTCTTCAAAATGAGCTTTGGATGGAATTTTTCTGATAATCCATGTGAAAGTTATGCCCTGGTCAATTTCAGTTGACTTTTTCAGCTGTCCAAATATAGTAACTTTTGCATCTTGATGGTTTCCTGAGCCAAACTTTGAGAATCATGATCAAGCATTGATCAAATGATGTTTGTGGCTTCAAAATGATATGTTGACCAAAAATTTGAACTTTTGACTGTCAAATGACCATTTTGCCCCTACAGTTGACTGTAGTGCAATTTAGGGTTTTGACTGTGCAATTTTGAGCTGAATGCCTTGAAACTTGATATGAGGATGCTTGACCATATTTGTAGGCATGTGAGACTTGATTGGGCCTTTGAAAATTCCATTTTCTTGATCAGAACACAAACCCTAGTTTTGACTGTATGGGAGACTGTTGAGCTGTGCAACCCTTGGGGAATTTTGTGACTTGGCTTGGCAATTTCTTGAAGAATATGGGAGGGAAAATTTTGGGGTGCAACACTTGGAAAATGGAAGATTCTACGGGGAGAAAAATACTTTAGCGACCATGCTGGGGAGTGATACTCTGTGGGGAGAGGGATGCTTTTGCTGAATTGTTGATGGTAACTTGCTGGGGATACCCTTATTGTTGGAAGTATTGATAGACTTTGCTGGGGATAAGAAGATTCTGTCGACGACGATCTTTCCGTGGCTTTTGGCTGAGGATAACCCAGTTATATCCTGTTAAGGAAATAACTCTTTAAATAAAGTCGGACGACGCGTTCGTGCTCTGCGAGGGATAAGCTTCCAGAATCTACTGGGGATAAGCTTGCTGCTTGAGGAGATGAATTCCAACTTTCCTGGGGAAACTGGATTGGACTCTTCTGGGGAAGTTTTGATATGCTGGGGAAGTGATTCCTTTGAATGTTGGTATGCCGCCGGGGAACAATCTTTAGACCAAGACTGCCGGGGATGCTTGTTATGAGTATGTATGCTGCTGGGGAAGTATTGAGATCTGCTGGAGGATACTCAACTTCCTTGAGTTTTGATAACTCTGTTTGGAGAGGAATGCACTGACTGCTGACTTACCCTCTAGGGAATTAAGATTCACTGGTCATGTTCTTTAGCTGAACCTACTTTGGTACCTTGGAGGACAGAACAATTAGATTGCTTAGACGACTCTTTATTGCCCCTGTTTCTAGTGTCACCTGTAATTAATCCTTTGTTTCGTATGCAAATATTTATGAGTTAGCAGATTATTGTCAATGCATATATCACAAATTGAACCTTGGACGTTCTTCGCAAAACAGAACAAAAAAAGAAAAACAGTTGGCACGTTTAACTGAAAAGTATATTTGTATTGATTTTGAATGGCCTGAAAATAGGCGTTTTGTGTGCAAGAGGCTGACGTCCTAGTAAGAGGACGCCGCCGAACAAAAGAGTTTTATACAAATTTTGTACAAAAGAAAATAAAACAGCTGTGTGAAATATGAATGATCCCACTGGGTTTCAACTCTGCTATTGCCTTTATAACTCCGAGCGTCTCATCACTTGATGACCTTGGTTGAAGGTGAAGCTGACTGATCGATGCCGTCTGAACTTGATGTAGATACCGGATTCTGGATGCAAAGTGATCCAATGAGACATAGTATTACGCTTTTATCCCTAATTTTTGCCTGGACCGCCCTTTCGGGTTTCCAGTCCACCGGGATACCCATTTTTGCCCAAGCCGCCTTTTCAGGTTTTCGACTTGCCGGGTGTACAGATTTTTTTTCATTTTCATCCCTTCATTTTTCCCGACCCCTTTTGGTTCACCGGGAAGCCCTAATTTTTGCCTAGGCATGTCAGCCTAGCGGGTCTTTTTTCATGCGTAGTATCTTTTTACTATGTCTGCATTGGCGGGGTGAGGAAGGTCGTCACCATCCATGTTGGTCAATATCATTTCTCCTCCTGAGAACACATGCTTAACCACAAATGGCCCTTCGTACGTAGGGGTCCATTTGCCCCTTGGATCACTCTGAGGAAGGATGATTCGCTTGATTACCAGATCCCCAACTTGATATTCCTGTGGTCTGACCTTTTTGTTAAATGCCCTGATCATCCGTTTCTGATACGTCTGACCATGGCAGATAGCAGCAAGTCTCTTCTCGTCAATAAGGTTGAGCTGATCAAGTCGTGTCTGGATCCAATCATCCTCGTTCAGATTTGCATCCTTCATTATCCGGAGAGAGGGTATCTGCACTTCGATCGGTAAGACTGCCTCCATGCCGTAAACCAAAGAGAAAGGAGTTGCCCCGGTTGACGTCCTGGCTGAGGTACGGTACCCATGTAGAGCGAACGGTAACATCTCGTGCCAATCTTTATAAGTCACTGTCATCTTCTACAAGATTTTCTTGATGTTCTTATTTGCTGCTTCTACAGCCCCATTCATCTTCGGTCTGTAAGGAGAAGAATTGTGGTGCTGTATCTTGAACTGTTCGCAGAGCTCAGCGATCATCTTATTATTCAGATTGGTACCGTTTTCCGTAATAATTCTCTCTGGGACACCGTACCGACAGATCAGATTATGTCGAATGAACCGTGCCACAACAGTCTTGGTTACCGTAGCATAGGAAGCTGCTTCGACCCACTTCGTAAAATAATCAATCGCCACTAGGATGAAGCGATGCCCATTAGATGCCGTAGGTTTAATCTCACCGATCATGTCTATGCCCCACATTGCAAACGGCCAAGGCGCAGTCAGAACATTCAGGGGAACCGGAGGAACATGCACCTTGTCTGCATAAATCTGGCACTTATGGCATGTCCTGGAATGTTGGTAGCAGTCAGCTTCCATTGTGGACCAGTAATACCCTGCCCGAAGGATCTTCTTAGCCATAGTGTGTCCACTGGAATGTGTACCAAAGGTCCCTTCATGTAGCTCTTCCATGATCCTTTCTGCTTCAGTCTTATCCACACAGCGCAGTAAGGTTGAATCATGGTTTCGCTTGTACAAGATACCGTTGCTAAGGAAGAACTTCGCTGCGAACCTTCTCAGGAATTTCTTATCGTTGACAGATGCACCTTCAGGGTATTCCTGAGCTTCCAGATATCTCCTCACCTCATGGTACCAAGGCTTCTCAGTCACCAATTCAGTCTCGAGATCGCAACAGTATGCCGGTTCGTCCAATTTCCAGATGATGATCCGGGGAGCCTCATTATCCCATTTAACTTTGAACATAGAAGCCATTGTAGCTAACGCGTCCGCCAGCTGATTCTCTTCTCTCGGAAAATGTTCAATGGTTATCTTCGTGAAGTGGGGGATCAAGGTCAACACACATTCCCTATAGGGAATAAGGTTCGGGTGTTTCATATCCCACTCTCCTTTGATCTGATTGATCACGAGAGCGGAATCTCCGAAAACACTCAGAAACTTGATCCTTAGGTCGATCGCAGCTTGAAGGCCCATGATGCACGCCTCATACTCTACCATGTTGTTGGTACAGTTGAAACATAGTCGGGCAGTGAGTGGAGTATGAGTACCTTGTGGAGATATGATTATGGCGCCGATACCGTTTCCCAAAGCGTTGGAGGCTCCGTCAAAGTGCATAGACCATCGGGATCCTGGTTCAGGTCCTTCATCCGGTCCAGGTACTTCACAATCTGTTACTATCATGATGCTTTCATCTGGAAATTCGAAGTTCATTGATTGGTAGTCATCTACGGCCTGATGTGCCAAGTGGTCTGCCAATACACTTCCCTTGATGGCTTTCTGGGTTGTGTACTGAATGTCGTATTCCGTCAAGATCATCTGCCATCTTGCAATTCTCCCAGACAGAGCAGGCTTTTCGAATATGTACTTTATAGGATCCATCTTTGAGATCAACAAGGTAGTGTGAGTCAGCATATACTGTCTCAGCCGGCGAGCAGCCCATACCAAAGCGCAGCAAGTTTTCTCAAGCAGTGAGTATCGGGTCTCACAGTCGGTAAACTTTTTGCTAAGGTAATAAATGGCATGCTCTTTTCGGCCAGACTCGTCATGCTGGCCCAGCACACACCCCATTGAGTTGTCAAGCACTGTTAGATATAGTATCAGAGGTCTCCCTTCAACCGGTGGCATAAGGACAGGTGGTTCTTGGAGATACTCTTTGATTCTGTCGAAAGCAGCCTGACATTCATCGTTCCAACGCACTACCTGATCTTTCTTCAGCAGCTTGAAGATTGGCTCACAGGTAGCAGTTAGGTGTGAGATGAACCGAGCAATGTAATTCAGGCGTCCTAAAAAGCCTCTGACTTCCTTCTCTGTCTTAGGAACTGGCATCTCTTGAATAGCTTTGACCTTAGCAGGGTCCACTTGAATTCCCTTGTCACTTACCACGAAGCCTAGCAACTTTCCCGATCTTACCCCGAAGGTGCACTTGTTCGGGTTCAACCTTAGCTTGTACAGTTTCCACCGGTCAAACAACTTCTGCAGATGATCTAGGTGCTCTTCCTCAGTCTGGGACCTTGCGATCATGTCGTCAACATACACTTCTATCTCATGATGGATCATATCATGAAATAAAGCAACCATGGCACGTTGGTAGGTTGCCCCAGCATTCTTCAGTCCAAAAGGCATGACCTTGTAACAGAAGGTGCCCCACTGAGTAACAAATGTAGTCTTCTCCATGTCTTCAGGTGCCATCTTGATCTGATTGTAACCTGAAAAGCCATCCATGAAAGATAATACCTTGTGTTGAGCGGTATTATCAACAAGGACATCAATGTGAGGTAAGGGGAAGTCATCCTTGGGGCTGGCCCTGTTCAGATCCCTGTAGTCGACACACATTCTGACCTTTCCATCCTTCTTAGGTACCGGCACCACATTAACAACCCACTGAGGGTAAGAAGTCACTGCAAGGAACCCGGCATCAAACTGCTTCATAACCTCGGCCTTAATCTTCTCAGACATCTCTGGACGCATCCGACGGACCTTTTGCTTAACTGGAGGGCAGTCTTCCTTAGTTGGCAAGTGATGGACCACAATATCGGTATCCAACCCTGGCATGTCTTCGTAGGACCAGGCGAAGATCTCCATATAATCATGTAGCATCTGAGTCAACCGTTGCTTCACGCTGAGCTCTAGGTTGGCACCAATCTTTACCTCTTTTCTGTCTGTCTCTGTACCCAGGTTTATGGTTTCCACTGGCTCTTCGTGGGGTTGAATTTCCCTCTCTTCCTGAAGCAACAGTCTTGCAAGCTCACCAGGCACTTCGCAATCATCTTCACCTTCGTCTTCGGCTAAGTTGATCGGATTTTCGAAGTCATAACCGGCGGTAGCAGAGTTGTTATCAGTGAGATCCAGAGTGGATTGGAACCTGTATGAGTGAGTGTGTGTGTAAATACAGCTGTTTTGAAATATATGTAAAAGAAAGAAAGACAGAAAAGGAGCATAAGATTTGCAATGCGAAAAAACGTCCAAGATTTCCATTCATGATATATGAAATGACAATTTATATGCCCTCACAAATGAAACCACGGTGCCTCGGGTAAGACACCGGGCCATAGAGTTTATTTATTGTTTATTACAAAATAACGAAACAAAGAAATTTATTACTGCGTCACAAAGGTAACAGGAGTATGGTCTTTGGCAATCCAATTGTTCAACCCGCCTTTGGTCGTCGGGTAGATCCAGCTATTGAATTCCGCTTCATCCACTTCGTTGTCTTCCCCAACAGCATTCACTCCTGGATTTGCAATGATCACAGGAGGTCTTCTGACCTTCGCCTTCCGCATAGCTTTCTGACCTTCTGTAGTAAAGCCCAGCCCGAATTTATCAGTTTTCTGTGTGAAGTCTGGAAGCCTGCCCCAGTTAGCACATTCACCCTTTTGAACCACAGCCCGGGCGTCCTTTAGGGAAGCCATCTTCAAAGGAACACTTTCTTCTGTTGCTGTTTCTGATGCTGCTGTAATTGGAAGCACCTCCTCGAAATGCTGAAAGGGGGTTTCAATAAACTCCCCGTCCATCTCAATGTATCTGAAGGAATTCAGGTGGCTCACCATGTATTCCTCCTCTCCCTGCACAGTGACGATCTTCCCTCTGACGGGGTACTTCAGCTTCTGGTGCAAGGTAGAGGTCACTGCCCCAGCCTTATGTATCCAAGGTCGACCCAATAGGCAAGAGTAAGATGGACGGATATCCATCACATAAAATGTAGAGTCAAACACCTGAGAGCCCACACGAATCGGAATGTCAACCTCTCCATGAACCATCCTCTTTGAACCATCAAAGGCCCTGACGATGATATTGCTGGGTTTTAATTCCAGGCCTTCACAATCTAAGTGGTCTAAAGCCTTCTTGGGCAGCACATTCAAAGAAGAACCAGTATCCACCAATACATGTGCCAAGGTAGTGCCCCTGCATTCGATAGAGACATGCAGAGCATCATTATGGTCTCTTCCCTTCGCGGTCAGGTCAGCATCGGAGAAACCCAAGCCATTGTCTGCTGTCAGATTTGCCACGCAATCAGTGAACTGGACTGCAGATGTCTCATGTGGCACATGGGCCGTCTTGAGGAATGAGATTAAGGCCTTAGCATGGGCCTCGGAGCACAGCAATAAAGAGAGCATGGAGATTTTGGAGGGCGTATGCCCCAGCTGTTCCACAACATTGAAATCACTCTTCTTTATTATCTTTAGAATCTCCTCCATTTCTTGTTGGGAGGCTTCAGCAGTTACAGGTATAGGTGCCTCCATCTGGGCAGGCTCAACTTCAATTCCTTTGCCCCGAGCATTGGATGACTCGGCAGCAGGAGAAACAACTTGATCAGCAATAGAAACAGGTACACTTGTAGGAGTTATAAGAAGTGGTCTTCGAGCAGCAGGCGGTGCAATATCAGGCGAGAAGAGCCTGCCACTGCGGGTAACCTTGGCTGGGCCAGTGATGTCACAGATGCTGGCGCCAGCGCTGAACTCTTGTTTAATCCCATTTACATACACATCTGCCCCATAATGCCAGGGGACAGCTTTATCAGATACATATGGCAGGGGCCCCGGAACAGTGATAACAATAGGTGCGACGGTCATGATTTGGACGGGCTTCTTCGGGAGAGCCTTGATTGGATTATTGAATATGGTAATCACAGAAACGTCTTCCACCGGGACCAACTGAACAACAGACTTCTTAAACAAAATCTCCTTGCTATCCATTAGGCTTTGGATGCCTAACTTCAGCAAGGGACAACCAGATAGGGACACAGCACAGAACAGGCAACCCTCACTGCAACCCGGAAATAAACCGGCCAGCAGCAGGTTCTTCTTGACAGTCTTCAGAGGAGTGGCTAGATCATCCACAGAAACAGCATAAACATCTTCGTCAACAGCATTTACCCCATGCTGCGGCATAGGAGCAGTAACTACGTTTGGCCTCTCAAGCGCTTCGAACTGTATCTCCTTCGCGTCGATAAGGTCTTGCACCTTACTCCTTAATGCCCAACAGTCGTCAGTAGAATGCCCCGGGCTATCTGAATGGTAAGCACAACGAGCATTCGGGTTGTACTTAGGAGAGGCAGTATTGGGGAACTTTGGAGCCTCTCTGAAAGTCACTAGGTTGGTTGAGAGAAACTGTGGCAGGATCTGCGATAAGGTCATGCTTAACTGGGTGAACTCTCTTCGGGGTCTTTCAGCCCTTTGAGGATTGGTCGGCCGAGGAGCGGCAGCAGGCTTAGCAATCATTACCGCACTGACAGATTGGCGGCGCTCAGGTCTCTCTGATCTCTTGGAACCATACACGACACTGGCCTCCTTTTTGAAGGGTTTCTTCTCGGAACTAGATGATGCACCCTTCGGAATCTTTCCAGACTTTAACCCAGCCTCAATTCTCTCTCCAGTCAGAATCAGATCAGTGAACCCTGCAGACGAATTCCCAATGAGATGGTTGAAAAATGGCCCAGATAGGGTTCCTAAGAACATGTCTACCAACTCCCGATCAGTCAATGGTGGCTGCACCCTGCCAGCCAGGTCTCTCCACTTCTGAGCGTACTCCTTAAAACCTTCACTTGAACCTAACGACATACCCTGGAGTTGGGTACGTGTAGGGGCAAGGTCGGCATTATATTGATACTGCTTGTAGAAAGCAGTAGCCAACTCCTCCCAGTTACGAACCTTGGTCCCATCCAGCTGATAGAACCATTCGAGATGAGTCCCTGAAAGACTCTCCTGGAAGAAGTGGATCCACAAATTCTTGTCCGCCGAGTACGGTTGGATTTTCCGAACATAGGACCTGAGATGTAGCTTGGGACAAGACGCCCCGTCATACTTAGAGAAGGATGGTGCTTTGAACTTCCGAGGGATGATCACACCAGTAGACAAACCCAGATCTCCAAAATCCATCCCAGGTACCTGTTGAATCTCCATAGCATTCAACCTATCCTCCAGTTGCTTGTATCTGTCTTCTGCAGGAGGGTACTACTCTTCATCAAAATCAGTCTCGTTGTCGGAGACTACCGGACTAGGAACCCTTGCTTCTGCCTGAGGAGTACTCTTGCCAACAGAAGAACCAGCCTCTTCCTGCTGCAGAGCATTGCCAAACCTTCGGCCCGAGTTGAACAGAACAGTTCTTCTCTTCTTCTTCTTCTCCTTCTTCAGGAGCAGAGCCTTCAGTTCTTCTTGGCCTTGAGCCAAACCCTTGATTAATTCCTGGAATTGCGCATTCTGCGCCTGAAGAGCTTTGATGGATGTCTCAGTTGATGAAGAGTCAGGATTCATGATGCTGAAATAAACAGCGAAGAACTGTAAGCAACCTGAAAAGAGGGAAAACCTGCTATGCACATGATGAATGAGATGTGTTTATGCAATGCATTCAAGGGTTCAAAAATTCAACTTTGTTGTAGACAAAAAAAAGAGCACACGTTATCATTAAGGAAATAACTGTTTAGTACATCAAAGCCTCATGGGCAAAATAATACAAAAATCAAATCAATCCCAAAATATGCTACGCATCCTCTTTGGAGCTATGTAAGTGTTGAGATTCCTCTCCTCATGCAACAGGCGGGTGAGCTCCAAGACCTTCTTTTCACTGGCATGTAGACTAGTCTCAAGAGAATTCTGTTCTTCCTTAAGCTGGACCCAGCTCTTCTGCATCTCTTCCCAGGATGTGGGCATATCAGGGTACTGAATAGTGTAGGACACTTCTCCTTCCAAGACCGGTTCTTTGATTACCGGGAGCATATGAGGATAAGGCATTACCAACTTCTGGGAGCGGGCTCGTACCCACTTGAGATAAGGTTCCAACGGGATGGAGTTCCTGTGCCCCAGTGTCTTACTGTCTATCCTACTGGGCATCCTCCAGGCTCTGATAAATCTCTGGCGAAGTCCTTGAGTATCGTTGTCGAAGTCAAAAACTATGTCAGGAATTAACATGTCATGAGGATCATCCCTCCGAGCATAACCAAACTGTCTCCAAGCCATGCATGGGCTGTAAGTAATACCTCCTCTGATTCCAAGTAAAGGAACATTAGGGTACTCCCCGCAACGATCAATGATAGTGACATCTTCTCTGGACCGAGGGCACCAATGTATATCTGCATGTGTAAGAGTCATCAACCGTTGTAACCATCTCAAACCCCGCTCATTCTTCAAAACTAATTGTGGAAGGTGCGAAATAAACCACCTTCCCAGGAGAGGAGTGCAACACATAAGGACACCTCTTTTTCTCATGGTTCGAGTGTAACATGAGTGAAGGATGTCCCCCAGCAACGTAGGGATAGGATTCCTGGACATAAAGATCTGGACAGCACTGATATTAATAAGCTGATCTGGATTAGGGAACAACACCAAACCATAGACAAGGAGGGCCACAACCTCTTCAAAAGCTTGCAAGTCAAGGGAGTTCCAACATTCATGGGCCTTTTCAAACAGAAACCTGGCTAAGAACCCTTTGATACCACTTCTAACTTCCCAATGTCCCTTGAGGTCAGATGACTGTAGATGCAAGGCTTTAGCAATCTCTTCAAGCTTAGGTTCCTTTTCCGTACCGTTGAAGGGTAGCTGATCAAGGATAGGGATCTTCAGGAGCCGGGAGAACTCCTCCAATGTAGGTACCAACTGATAGTCCAAGAAGGTGAAACAGTGATGCAGAGGGTCAAAGAATTGGAACAGGACCTTGATCATATCTTCCTCAATGTTGGTGTTGACCAAGCTGATGAGGCTTCCATGTCTTTCACTGAATGATGAGTTCTCGGGAATCCTGGATATAAGTTCCTTAAGCTGAGGAGGGATCCTTACAAGATTGATTTGAATTGTCTTTCTACGAACAATTTCCATGTCCTGCAAAACAAGAACAAAGATGAAAATTCGA
Source organism: Vicia faba (assembly GCA_948472305.1). Classification (NCBI taxonomy): domain Eukaryota; kingdom Viridiplantae; phylum Streptophyta; class Magnoliopsida; order Fabales; family Fabaceae; genus Vicia; species Vicia faba. Next base: position 331,725,953 of record OX451739.1, on the reverse strand, counting down.
ACCCCTGAAATGGTTAGTCAATGCATATGATGCTGGATGATGTCATGATGCTATGATTAAACACACCACAGATATTTACAAAGACAAACATGTAAGGCACACAAGGCACACAAGACAAGCCCTTAGGGTTTAAGGCCAGCATGGGGTCTGGGTAGTACCCTCTTGAAGTTGGTGGGTTCAACCTGTCCTATCAAAGTAACCGGGTTCTAAGGGTCCCAATATCACGAGATTACTTTCATTGTTCATCGTTTCGATTTAGCCACTGAACTGGCGACCGAAATATTCCAGGAAAGCAACCCTCAATTGAGTGTAGTATCGAGTATCAACCAACCTCAGACTGCACCAAAGTCAGTTATCTCACTACCCTAAAGAGGCCAAGATAGTTCAATTAAGGTTCCTAAGGTCTGTTGATGCTTCACGACACCACGCGGAGGCCCCGTACTCTCCTTGACTGAACTCAAGGGTTACCGGTACACACCAAAGTGCCACATCAACGTAGCAGACTGTTTCAACCATGTCGGTATACCCCGCACAGTTCCCTCACAGCCTTGTTGCTACTTTCTAAGAAGGTATCCCCCAGATCCGGGTTAGGATCTATAGAACTCCCAAGCAACCCACAATTTAAAGCACACAAGGAAAACAATTGAAAACACAGTTATGAACTAGCCCTAAGGTACACCTCACTTTAAGTTTAAATCCCCAGCAGAGTCGCCAGTTCTGTGATCGGTGGATCTGGAACTGACTGTTTAAAGCTGGTTCGCGAAATGTCGCGGAAGCAAGAGTCGCCACCGTCTTTTATTTTCTCCAAATGGAAAGGACAAAAGCACAGAAAAATTCCTTAAAGAGATTGCTCTCGGTTCGGGAGGTAGATTATAGAAAGGGAAGGTGTTAGCACCCTTTCTATCCATGGTTATCCATGGGCTCTTAGATACTTGCTCATTGTGTTTTCAAAAATGGTTTGTTTGCTTTTCAACTGTGGATTTTAAAAAGTTTCTTTGAAAATTCCAGTTCGACTCTTGTATCGGTCCTCAAGAGTGTTTGAAAAATTGCTTTCGAAAGCTTTTTTGAAAAGGTGTCGGTGTGAAAAGTATTTTTGATTTGTTTTGAAATTTAGAGCAAGTATCTAGAGTCGTCTACCTACCCCTAAGGAATTCGTCTGTGTAAATGTCCTTTAAAGTAGTGCCATCCCACCATTGAGAGGTAGGTAGCACCACCGTTGGAGGTGTTCGGGTCAATTCGAGTTTGTAAGGACATGGTGATCACCAGAGCAATAGGAAGACACCTTAGAAGCTACCCTCATGCCAGGTTCCCGGATCATGAGGACTTACTAAGACATCCTCTACTCGACGATCACCTTTCGAGGCAAGGCAACAGTGAGGCGTACCCTAGGGGTGGTGTGTGCGATTTGTGTGTCGTTTTCATTTGCATTTATCTTGTCATGTTATTGGTGTTCTAGCGCTTGTTTTTAATTTGTCCATACATTCTTTCATGCCATTTGTTAACAGTTAAAAAATATTGCGGGAAAGTAAAAATTCTAAGCTATTACAAAAGGCGCGGGTCCACATCGCCAAAATTAAACCAGGACCCGATTTTACAGGAAAATAAGGAAAGTAAAAGAAAATAAGGAATTAAAAATGCGAGAAGTATATTACACGGCTTTGGGAGAGGTACATAAATATTTAAACGAAATAAAATAAATATGCGAATTAATAAGAAATTAAGAACGAGGGCGTTGGACCCTTTTGCAAAAATTAAATTAATGATGGAGTTAATTAATTAAAAAAGAAAGAACTTGTTTTTTTGGTATTTTTTAGTATTTTAGGATTTAATAGAAAAAGGAATTAATTGAAATTAAATGCTAACCCTAATTCTATTTTATTTTTAATTTATTAAGAAAAACATTGAATTTTAACCTAAATTAACCCTAATGTTTATATACAAATTTAATTATAAAAATAAATATTTAACTATTTAATTATTTATGAAAGAAAAATAAAAAGGATGAAAAATTATTAATTAAACCCTAATTCTATGTTTTTTAGATTTTTTATTAAAAATATTAAAATTAAACCTAATTTACACTAAATTTAATTATATGCATTTATTTATGAAAATACTAGAAATAAAAATATTTATTATTTTAATTCTTTTCTGATTTTTTAATTGTTTTGTGTTGTTTTTTTTTTTTATGAAAATAATTAATTAATTAAACAAATAGTGACTAAAAGAAAATAGAATTAATAAAATAAAAATAACATTGCAAACCTAGGGGGGTTGTAGTCCCCAACATGGAGGTTAAAGTTTAGTAATATGGCCCATTAAACTTGGCCCGTTTGACTTTCTCCAGGGAGCATGCTGGCGCGTTGACTGGGACTACCATGTGCCTTGGATCTGGACCTTTGATTTGATGCAACTGGACAGGTGGATGTTGATTTTTTGAGGATGTACAATGGACCACAACATTATGCCTGCACATGAATATCATTTGAAAAAAATTATATGGAAAGGGTGGGGACCTGGGATCGAACCCAGGTCCTGAACATCACCAGTCTTATGCCTTGCCAATCGTGCTGAATGCGCGTGTTGTATAATAAAGAACAAACAAATATTTTAAGAACAACAACACGCGTTAGTATTTTTTAGCGCGAAATTTTAAAAGGACCAATCATCGCTGGCCAACACATCGTCTTCTTCATTGATTTTATTTTCCTGAAAATACAAAGAAACAGGCAACGGTTTTGTTAGCGTTCTCCTAGGCCATCTATGGAAAAATAGCGATTAGCCATTAGGTGCTCATAAATTGAGCGCGAGTACAGGTTCATGATCGTCTGAGTATGCTGAAGTGAATGGTCTAATTCTCATGCTCCAATTTTTCCTTGTTTTAAAATCCCTAATTTGGAATCCTGTAAACCCTAAAAATTGACAATGGTGAAATCGTATATAGCTTGCAAAAATTCAATCAAACACATGGGTTAGCTTCAGAATTGCATAAGGAGTATGAATCAATGAACAAAATGTCATGAGGATGCCTGTAAATCAAAACACGAATATGCATTTTTCATGAAATATTTTAAGTTCTGTATACCGATTCTTGAGGTTTTGATGAATGTTTTTGATTGGGAATCGTTCAGTGAACCTTCAGCAAGCTAATGAAACAAAAATCGTGCCTTGAATCGCCCTAGAACGTGGTTTTCAGAATTGAGTTTCTTGCAAAAAAATTCAAGTTTGATAATGGGGTTTTGCGCAGCTTTTCTGGTCCATCTCATTAGGTTTGTATTCAGGCTTATGTATTGAGTGAATTAGGTTAACAATTCTGATCAAAATCTCTTTCATTCATGGATTTTGAGATTTGATTTTCAAGATCTTTTTTCAAATATTTTCCATGTGTTTTTGTACAAATTATGATCAATTCTCTCCAAATCTTTCCATATTGGGTTATGCACGAATTATTGAGGATATTTCATGCACAAAAAGATTGTAAAACTTAGGTTAAATATTTTTCATGTATTTAATTTGATTTAAATGAATTATTATTAATAAAAATTCAAATAAATAAATAAAAAATGAAGAAATACTTCCCTTTGGGCCAAGTGGTCGTGCACATGCCACGGATGATGAATTGTGGAAGAAAAATGGGCCCATTAGCAATTTTAGGTCATTTGAATCAATGTTGACTTTTCAAAATATCCAAAACTTTCCCAACTTCCACAAGGCATAACTTGCTCAATTTTAAAGCTTTTCTCATGTTCTTTGACATTTTGGAAAGGTCTTTGAGTCCTCTAACCAATGCCTTTTGTACCATGTCATTTTGATTTACCAATCTCAAGTTATGGCCTTTGACTTAAAATCCCTTTTTGTTGACTTTTGAAAATGACCTATAATGTTGAAATTGATAACTTTTTGTGAGAGCATTTCTTGGACTTGAAGTATGAAGATGAATTGTAGTAAATGTCTTTCTCTTCAAAATGAGCTTTGGATGGAATTTTTCTGATAATCCATGTGAAAGTTATGCCCTGGTCAATTTACAGTTGACTTTTTCAGCTGTCCAAATAAGGAAACTTTTGCATCTTGATGATTTTTGAGCCAAACTTTGAGAATCATGATCAAGAATTGATCAAATGATGTTTATGGCTTCAAAATGATATGTTGACCAAAAATTTGAACTTTTGACTGTCAAATGACCATTTTGCCCCTACAGTTGACTGTAGTGCAATTAGGGTTTTGACTGTGCAGTTTTGTGTTGAAAGTCTTGAAACTTGATATGAGGATGCTTGACCATATTTGTAGGCATGTGAGACTTGATTGGACCTTTGGAAATTTCATTTTCTTGATCAGAACCAAAACCCTAATCTTGACTGTTTTAGGAGACCCTTGACTGTGCAATCCTTGGGGAACTTTGAAGCTTGGCTTGGCAAGTTTCTTGAAGAATATGGGAGGGCAAATTTTGGGGTACAAAAAATACCCTTCCACTTCAGGTTATCTTACTAGTCCCTGCGATATTACTGATATTGGAGTCAACTTTCTCAGAACTTGAATTTCCAGCAACTGGCCAATCTTGCTTGATACCGTGATAGTATACATCACCTCCATAATTCCATGGGATGATTTTGTCTGACGAATACGGGATTGGTCCAGGCATTGTAATTATCAACGGAGCTACCTTAGGAACTGATGTAATTTTAACGGGTCTTTTGGTGGAGACCCTAGAAGAATTGGCGGAGATGGTCACTATGGAAACATCATTATAAGAAACAGTTGAAATAGAAGTCTTCTTGAACAAAATCTCCTTGTCATCTATTAGGAATTGAACGCCTGCTTTTAAAAAATGACAGCTGGTTGGTGAGGATAAACAGAAATGATAGCTTTCATCACAGCCTGGGAATACACCGGTGTGATACGGTGGGAGAACTGACTTGAGGTTTTGCGTTTGTGTTTGCAAATGTTTCGGTTTAGCAAGAGTCACCATCGAATTTTATTTTATCCAAAAGGAAAGGTTAAAAAGCACAGGAAAGACCTTTGAGACATTTTCTCGAGTTCGGGGGGTAGATTATGAAAAGGGAAGGTGCTAGCACCCTTTTCATCCGTGGTTTTCCATGGGCTCTTAGTTACTTGTTTAGATCACTTGCTTTACTTTTCCAATTGTTTGAAATGGTTCTTTGTGTGGTTTTTAAAGTATTTTGAAAAGAAGCCATCATTTTGGCAATCTTTGTAATGATTCTTGTTTGTAAGAATGTATACAAAGATGTTTGTCTTTTGAAAAATGTTTCAATGTTTGAAAGTTTGTTTGGAAATGTTTTAAAATTGTGTGTGTGTTTGAAAATAGCAAGGATGGTTTGCAAATTGATAAAGTAACTAGGAGCATCTACCTAATCAAAAGTCTTTCTTGTACATTTTTAACCCTTTGACATTGTTGTTTTACCATTGTATTTGGTAAACAACCTTATCTTTGGATGTTAAACGGGACGGGTTGGGTCATCGTATAACCATGATAGCAATGGTGCCAAGTATCTTAGCAAGTTTGAGGGACTAAGATCATTTGTTTTTAGGCAACCTTGTCTAGCGTCATCGAGGGACTATGATCTTTTTGTTTTGATTGATTTTGTTTTGCCAAGATACTTAGCATGCATACCATGGCCATGTTTAAGGCAACAAGTGGGTGAAACCCTAGAGATGCTTGTGTGCAAAGTGTTGCCATTTTACATGCATTTTTTGTCTTGCATTAGGTCATGCTATTTGTTTGATTTTTGGTCTTTGTACACAAAACCCTAATTTACTATCATGGTATATGAAAGCAATAAAATGCGTAAAGTAAATCTAAACTATTACAACATTATTATGGGAAGGGGGTACAAGTTTGAATAGGGAAATATTTGCATAAAATAAAAACCCTAATTTACTATTACAACCCAATTGAATTTATACAATAATAAATAAATAACCAAGTATTTAAATATGGAATAAATTATAAATATGCAAAAATGTTTTTTTGTAATTAATTTTTATGTATGTATAAATAAATTTATTTAATGTCTTAAAAAATAAAAATAATGATTATTTTTGAAAGGGTGAAAACCCTAATTTTTGGTTTAAAAGAAAATATATATTCTATTATTATTTATTTCATTTATGCACAAGAAAATAAATAAAAATATATACAAAAATGTTAAAAAAATAAAATATGTGAGAAAATAATATTTTAAGTGTATAAATAATAAAAATAAAAATGTATGATGTTTTTATATTATTTATAAGTTTTATTTAGGAAAATAAGTTTTATAAACCTAATAAACTAATTTTATCCCAAAAAAAATAGTAAAATAAAAATGCAAAAATTAAGAAAATATTTTTTGGGATTTTTTAATGTTCATAAAAAATATTAAAGTCAGAAATCATAAAAAAAATGCAAAATATAACAAATGGGTCAAGGGGGTGCAAAAAGTAAACAGGGGGTGTGAAAAGAAGAAACAGCAAGCCCAAGCCCACTTCACTTCATCCCTGACCTCCAGACCAAGAAACACGCGCGCTATGTACAAATCTTGTTCTTGCTCATGCTTGCATAAAATCAAAAACTTGTAACATGAAAAATGTAGCTCATCATCACACGATTCCAATGATATAAAGAACTTAATCTAACTCTCAAGGATCATGGAGAATTTTGATGGCCCTAATTTCTGACCTAGTTTTTTCAGCAACTTCAACTATCAAATACTCCTAGCCCAGTCAATATAAATGGAAGCTATGCATATGTACAGCTCAAGCACATTAAGGACTACATTTTTGCTCCACAAACCTAAGCCTAATGATGCCTAAATAAGGAGATAGAACTTTGAAAATTACCTTGTTCAGTTGAGTTTGGATATGGTAATGTAGGAGTTTTGAGTGAGGCCTGAAGTACTTGTGAGCTTGCTTGAAGTTCCCTTAACCTTTCCCAATGCTCAGCTTGCCTTGAAGTTGCCTGAATCTCCCTGTAGAAGTCAACCTATAAAGCTTCAAAATGAAAATGGTGATCCTAGAAACAAAGGTTACAGTTGCTGAACAAAGGCTTGGACAGCTTAGGAGTGATGTAGGGAATGTGTTTGAAGTGGTTCCAAGCAAAATGCACGAGGCAATATGGAAATGGCTTGTGATTTGCAGAGATGGCCCTGTTTTGGGAAGAAATGGTGATTTCTGTGTTTAAGGGTGTTTAAGAAGTTGGCAACTCGTGTTTCTTGCTTGTTACAATATGTTGAACCTGTTTCCAATGATGCCAAGACTAGTTTTTATCAGATGGAAGAGTTGTGTGGACTTTGCAAGTTTACTTGCTTTTGAAGAAAAGGTGGAAAGTGACAATGCCAAAGCCTGTACAGGCTAGCTCGTGGGATGTAGATGGTTGGTATACTTTTCGTGATGTTCATGGATCTTGTTTACAACCAAAGACCAGGTTCAATGCTCAAGATAAACAAAATTGCAAAAAGTATGCTTTATCAAAGTAGCATTGTAACCTTTATGCCATATTTGGAATAATTCCTTGTGCAATGCTCCACAGCTCAGAACAAAGCCATTGTCTAATGTATTTGCATTAAATTAAGGAGTGTGGAAAGGATTAAGACCTGTAAAACAAGTACAATCATGCTTAGGACAGATTTGCAACTTGTAACAATGTGAAAAATGCCATGGACAAAATTGAGAAATGGTCGTTTTCTTTTCTTTGATTCTCCCTAACCATAAATGATCTTGGAGAGTTCTTGGACATTTTGGAAATCTTGTAACATGATCTACATTCCATCTTTGAAATGCATTTTGATATTCCTCTTGGAACTAGGTGAAAAGTTGCCATGAAGTTAGGTCAAAAATCTGCCTAAACTAGGGCAAAATTTCACTAAGTTAAAAAGTTTTTGGACCCCTATTCACAAAATCATAACTTGAGATCCAAGCATCTTTTTAGAAAACTTTGTGAATAAAAGTTGTAGATTTTGTTGAGGACTACAACTTTCATGTTGGAAGTTTCTTTTGAATCCAATTGCATCATGGTGAAAAAGTTGGGAAAAAATAAGAAATTTTCATAACTTAGAAAATTTCTAAGTTATGAAATTTTTCAAACTTAAACCCTAATTTTCAAAATTAGGTTTATTGGTGAACAACTTTCATGTTTTGACACATCTTGATGAAATATGACCCTTGGCACTTGTTTTGACTAAAAAGTCAAAGTTTGACTTTTCAGTGTACAATTGATTTTTGATCAGTTGACTTGAAAATTCATCTGCTAATCCAATGCAATTGAGATCTTTTGAACCTTGTGATTATGTCAAGATGATTCCATTGATTCCTTGAAACCTTTATTGAACCCAATTTTCCATTTACTAGGTGAAAAATCAGAAATTGCCCTTCTACAGTCAAAACCCTAATTTTGACCATTTTGCCCTTTTGGTGATTTGATCAAATTTCTTGAGGAGTTATGGTCCAAACTTGATCAAATGGTTCATATAAGTATATAATGTTGATGTGGATAAAAAATTATGAGGTTTGACTGTAAATTGGCCACAGTTGACTTTTCCCCCAATATAGTTGATTTTTAGGTCAATTGTCTAATTGACTGGGCAAAAATGTGATTCAAGGCTTGAAACTTGGTATGAGCAATCTTAGAGGTCCAACCTGAAGTATGAAAGTCACATGAGGAATTGGAAGTCCAAAAATCCCTGTGCAAACTCAAACCCTAATTTCAGGTCATCAGTGCAAGGAGATCTCTTGAGCTGAGCAAACCCTAATCTGGTCTTGAGTCTAAGAAGTCTTGTGAGGAGAATCTTGATAAAATGAGAGAGAAAATTTTGGGGTACAACAGCTTCCCTTGTTCAATATTCTTGAACCTGAAGAGTTAGATTGGCAAGTTTTGTCGTTCGTGACTCGAAGGTAAAAGATGATTGGACACTAGAGTGCCCGTAAATTTGCACTCGTCAAAGTGTAGTTGAGGAAATGGGCTTAAAGATGCCATTTGGGGATTTGATTAAATATTGTCAAAGATGGGCTTAAAGATGCCATCCAATAATTTTTGTTGAATTGTAAGTTGTAGGTCAGAAGAATGAGTATCAGAATGGTATCCGTGTCTGGAACGCATCTAAATTGTATCTAGAGACTGAGTCTGTATGAGCAATGGAATGGCGTAGGTGTCTGGAGCGTATCCGAGTTGTAACTATACTTGAATCTGAATGATTAGCAGAATGACTTCCATGTCTGGAGTCTATCTATATTGTATCTGAATCTGAAATCTGAATAAGCGACAGAATGGCATCCGTGTCTGGAGCGTCTCTGAGCTGGGGAAAAAGTTAGAATAAGTGATAGAATGGCTTCTGGGTCTGAAGCGTATCTGGACCTGAAAATCTGAAGTCGAGTATGAATGAGCAATAGGATATCATATGTGTCTGGAGCATCTCTTAGCTGGGGAGATTCGGACTACTGGTGTAAGGGCCAGAATGGCATCTGTGTTTGGAGCGTATCTGAAATAGAGTCGGAATGAGTAACAGAATGACTTCCATGTCTGGAGTGTATCTGAACTGTATCTTGACTTTGAATTCTGAATGAGTAATAGAATGACTTCCGTGTCTGGAGTGTATCTTTACTGTATCATGAATAAGAGATCTGAATGAGTAACATAATGACTTTCGTGTCTGGAGTGTATCCGTACTGTATCTGAAATCTTTGAATATTTGTTAAAGATAGCTGTTAATCTTATCCTGAAAAGGGTAAAATGTCAGCTGAAACACAAAGTTATGTTGCATGAAATGTATGATGCAATAAAATGTGTTTTGTCGATGTTTATGATATATGAGTGTAATGTATGCGCATGTAAGCTGATTCGCTGTGTTGCTGAGGAAAATAAATCCTTGATAGCTGTCGGGGAAGATAAATCCTTAACCGCTGCTGGAGATTTAAAACCTTTAATTGTTGAGGATGAGAAGTCCTTTGACTGCTGGGGATTAAGAGAAAATCCTGACATCTCTAGGGATGTAGGGATCCTTCCTGTCTTTGAAGTTGGAGGATGATAAACATTCTGTTGTGAGAATAATGTCAAGTGTTGCTTGAGAAACCTGCTTGGGGGATCCCGAGAACTTTGATGACTATGGCTGGGAATTACACAATGGGAATCCTTACTCGGCTGGGGAATAGGGTAAACTCTGATGGTTTCTACGGGGAACCAAGAATGAGAATCTTCATTATGTTGAGTAATGAAAACTTTGGTGACTTCACTGGGGAAATAAGAATGAGAATCTTCAATCTGTTGGGGAGTAAAAAACTCTGTGGAGAAGAAGTTTTTTCTATTGGGGAGTAGTGAATACTCTGTGGGGAGTAGCTATACTGCTGGGGGGTTTAGGAGACCCTGCGGGGAATAGTTCATTCCTGTTATGGAGAGAGTTCAAGAGTTTGGGTTGTATGCCAATCTACTGGGGAATTATCCGAAGTTGTCGTACGGTTAGCTGTCAGGCTTCAAAGCAACTTGATGGGAAATTATCAAGTTTCAAGATAACTTGCAGGGGAATTATCTGGTTTTAAGACAACTCTCTGGGGAATTGGAGGAAACTGGATGGATCTCTACAGGGGCTAAAGGTTGAAGTTTTAGCTCCGCTGGGGAAGAAAGTTTCATCTCCGCTGAGGATCTGTAGTTCAAAGTTTTGGCTCCGCTGGGAGTTTGGGAGTTTGAAATTTTAACTCTGATGGGGATTAAGGGTTTGAAATTATAACTCCGCTGGGGATATATATTTCAAGGTTTTAGCTCCGCTGGGGACCTTAATGATGTACTGCAGGGGATTTCTCCTGGAATGGCCTAAAGACGTTTTCTTATACCTTCAACCTGTCAGTAATTAATCTTTCCCAAATCGTTTATTTGTAAACAGTGATTATATTCAAATGCATATGCTCACTAATAAATCATTGGACGTTTTCAAATAAAACAGCAAGTGTAAAAAGGAAAAGACAAATAGTTTTCTGCACTTTGAAGTATCTTTGTATTAACTTTGTGTAAGTATTTTGTACAAAGGAGACAGACATCCTAGTAAGAGAATGTTGTCATAAAAAATGAGAAAAATTTATACAAAGAAAGATGGCTATGTGTAAAAATTCCATGGGGTTCCCATTCTTTTATAGCCTTCGTAACTCTGAATATCTTATCCATTTGTTGCTTCGTTTGAAGATGATTGAGTTGATCAGAAGCCCGGAGCTTGTCTGTGAAGAGATTGTCTTTAAAGTGATCCGACGAGACATAGTCATACACTTTAATTCCGTAACTTTTTCCTGGACCTCCCTTTCAGGTTTTCGATCCACCGGGAAACCCTTTTTTACCCAAGTCGCCCTTTCGGGTTTTCAACTTGCCGGGTGTACAGATTTTTTTTATTTATCCCTAAGTTTTGCCTGAACCTCCCTTTCGGGTTTTCGATTCACCGGGATGCCCTTTTCTGCCTAGGTGTGTCAACCTAGCGGGTCGTTCATGCGTAGTATCTTTTGAATATGTCTACGTTCACAGGGTGCGGCAGGTCATCGCTGTACATGGTGGTTAATATCATTGCCCCACTAGAAAAGTTGTTTTTGATCACAAATGGTCCTTCGTAGGTAGGAGTCCATTTGCCCATGGGATCACTTTGCGGCAAGATGATACATTTGTGACAAGTTCTGGAATGTTGATAGCAGTCAGCTTCCATGGTAGACCATTAATAGCCTGACCGTAGGATCTTCTTAGCCATTGTATGCCCGCTTGAGTGGGTGCCAAATGTATCATTGTGCAGTTCAACCATGATATGCTCAGCTTCAACCTTGTCCACACAACGGAGCATAATGCAATCATGATTGTGCTTGTACAAGATGCCATTTCTCAGGAAGAACTTAGCCGAGAACCTCCTTAAGAACTTTTTGTCATTGACCGAAGCTCCTTCAGGGTATTCTTGAGCCTTGAGATACCTTTTGACTTCATGAAACCAAGGTCAGTCCACTACTTCTTCGGTATTAATCTCGTGAAAATGGGCATGTTCGTCCATCTGCTCAATGGTGAGTTTGGGAGCCTCATTATCCCAGCTAAGTTTAAACATGGATGACATTTTAGCTAGAGCATCTGCTAGCTGGTTCTCTTCTCGCGGGAAGTGCTTGAAGGTAATCTACTCGAAATGAGGTAGCAATGTCAAGACATGTTCTTTGTAAGGGATGAGATTGGGATGTTTAGTGTCCCACTCTCCTTTGATCTGACTGATGACCAAAGCTGAGTCTCCAAACACAACCAAAGATTTGATTCCCAGGTCTATTGCAGCTTTGAGCCCAAAGATACAAGCTTCATACTCGGCCATGTTGTTGGTGCAGTTAAAGCAAAGTCTAGCGGTGAAAGGAGTATGGCAACCTTCTGGAGATATAAGCACATCACCGATACCGTTGCCAAGTGCATTGGAGGCACCATCAAAGTACAGGGTCCATCGGGATCCTTGTTCAGGTCAGTCATATGGTCTGAGATTTTCAATGTTGTCCAATGTCATGATGTCTTCGTCAGGGAAGTCGAACCTCATGGATTGGTAATCTTCGACAGCTTGATGAGCCAGATGGTCAGCTAGCACATTCCCCTTTATATCTTTTTGGGTTGTGTACTATATATCATACTCTGTCAGGATCATCTGCCATCTGGCTATCCTTCTGGACAAAGCAGGCTTTTCAAAGATGTATTTGATCGGATCCATCTTAGATATCAGTAGAGTGGTATGAGTCAACATATACTGCCTTAGCCGGCGAGCAGCCCATACCAAAGTGCAGCAAGTTTTCTCGAGCAGTGAGTATCGGGTCTCACAGTCGGTAAACTTTTTGCTAAGGTAATAAATGGCATGCTCTTTTCGGCCAGACTCGTCATGTTGGCCCAGTACGCACCCCATTGAGTTATCCAAAACAGTCAGATACATGATTAGCGGTCTTCCTTCGACGGGTGGCATCAAGATAGGAGGTTCTAGAAAATACTCCTTGATTTTATCGAAAGCAACTTAACAGCCATCGTTCCATTTAACCACTTGATCTTTCTTCAACAGCTTGAAGATTGGCTCACACGTAGATGTTAGGTGAGAAATGAACCTAGCAATGTAGTTTAGGCGTCCCAAGAAACCTCTGACCTCCTTCTCAGTGCGAGGGGCAGGCATTTCTTGTATAGCTTTGACTTTGGCAGGATCAACCTCGATGCCTTTGTTGTTGACGATGAAACCCAAGAGTTTACCAGATCGGACTCCGAAAGTACACTTGTTAGGGTTCAGTCTTAGCTTGTACTCCTTCAACCTGACAAACAGCTTTTGCAAATGGTCGAGGTGTTCTTCTTCTGTTTGTGAACGGGCTATCATGTCGTCTACGTAGACTTCAATCTCATGATGTATCGTGTCATGAAACAAAGCTACCATGGCACGTTGATAGGTTGCCCCAGCATTCTTCAGTCTGAATGGCATCACTTTATAGTAGAACATACCCCACTGTGTAACAAAAGTAGTTTTTTCCATGTCCTCAGGGGCCATTTTGATCTGGTTATAGCCTGAGAATCCATCCATGAAAGAAAACACTTTGTGCTGAGTTGTATTGTCAACCAAGATGTCAATATGCGGTAGTGGAAAGTCATCTTTAGGGATAGCCCTATTTAAGTCTCTGTAATCCACGCACATTCTTACTTTGCTGTCCTTCTTAGGCATGGGCACAATGTTAGCAACCCATTGTGGATAGGAAGTAACAGCAAGAAATCCAGCATTGAACTACTTCATAACTTTTGCTTTGATCTTTTCTGACATGTCGGGCCTCATGCGGCGGACTTTCTGTTTAACTGGTGGACAGTCTTCCCTTGTGGGAAGACGGTGAACCACAATATTTGTATCGAGTCCCGGCATGTCTTCGTAGGACCAGGCGAAGATCTCAACATATTCATGTAACAGCTTAATCAAGCGCTCTTTGACACTTGGCTCTAGGTTGGCACCCATTCTGATTTCTTTTCTGTCTTCAACAGTACCCAAGTTGATTGTCTCTAATAACTCCTCATGCGGAAGAATAGCCCTTTCTTCCTGTTGTAGCAGTCTAGCCAATTCTCCCGGTACCTCACAATCTTCCTCACCTTCATATTTGGCGTGGTAGACCAGATCTTCAGAGTCACTGAAGGCCATAGCAGAATTGTTACCCATGGAATCCGGAATAGAAGGGTACCTGCATTTGTGAGTTTCGGTGTGTGTAAGGGATAGCCACCTTTAAACAAATAAAATGTAAAAAGAAAGACAATGAACACAAAAGTTTATATGTGAAAACGTCCATGATTCATTAAAATGGCATATGAAGATGAAAAATCAAACCCTTACAAATGGACCTATGTGCCTCGGGTAAGGCGCAAGGCTAAAAGTGTACGAATTGTTTGAGAATTATTACAAACCAACAGAAATATTTGAAAGATAAATTATTGCAGTATGAAAGTAATCGTAACAAAGTCTTTTGCTTCCCAGTTGCACAGTCCTCTGTCAACAGTTGGAAATATCCAGTCTTCCAGGCTGCTCTCTTCTTCACTATCCTCCAAAGCATTGACTCCATGAGGGGTGATCTTCATAGGTGGCCCTCAAGCCCGGGCACGGCGTACAGCCTTTTGAGCAGAAGAAGTGAATCCCAAGCCAAATTTATTTGATTTGAAAGGAAAGTCTGGAAGCTTCCCCCAGATCGTGCTTCCTCCTTCTTCAATCACAGTGTGACACGGTGGGAAGAGAACTGACTGTTTTTGGAATGCTGGTTTGCGTTTTGCGTTTGTTTTCGCAAAATGTCGCGGTAAGCAAGAGTCGCCACCGTCTTTTATTTTATCCAACAAGGAAAGGAAAAAAGCACAGAAAAATTCCTTTTTTCGAGATGTTTCTCGGGTCCGGGGGTTAGATTATAGAAAGGGAAGGTGTTAGCACCCTTTCTATCTGTGGTTATCCACGGGCTCTTAGGTACTTGCTCAAAGTGTTTTCAAAATTTGCTTTTCTTTGTGTTTGTGGGTTTGAAAGAAGTTTTTGTTTGAAAAAAGTGTAAGTGCGAAAAGTTTTGTTTTGTTTTAGAATGAGCAAGTACTTAAGAACCATCTACCTACTCGAAAAAGGAATTAATCTGTGCTAATGTCCTTTATACAATGCTATCCCACTATTGAGGAGTAGGTAGCACCATCGTTGGAGTTTAAGGGTCAATTCAATTAAGGGACGTGTGGTCACTAAAGCAATGTTAGGACGCCTTAGCGGTAACCCTAATGTCTTATATCATTTTTCCGAGGCAACCGTTTCGAGGCAACTTATGATCTTTGGACAAGAGGGCGACCTCTAAAACTTCCTATACTTAATGACCACGTTCAAAGGCAACCAAGTGAGGTGTACCCTAAGAGTGTGCATGTGCGAGTGTTTTATTTTGGTTAATTTTATCTTTGTACATGTCATGGGTGAGCTATGTTGATTTTAAGTTCATACATTTGATCTTGTCATGCATTCCCTATTATCAAACATCTAACAGTGTATAGTTGCGGAATTTAAATTGCGGAAATTAAATCTAAACTATTACAAGGCGTCGGATATTTACATCGCCAAAAACAACCCTTGAAATTTAAATTGCGGAAAATAAAATAAAGCGATAAAAATGTCCTAATTAAAAGCTATTACAAACCGGAGGCAAGTACATTAATATGATAAAAATAAACAAACGCGTGTGGGAAATTAAATCGAGCGTAAAGTTCTAGGGTTTTGACCCTTTTTGTTAAAGAAACGATTTTTTTGTTTGCTTTTGAATTTTAAGAAATAAATTATCTAAGTTAATTATTAAACTACATTAAATTAATTAATTAATGAAAATAAATATTTTTGGGTTTTTTGATATTTAAAGAAAGAAAATAAAATTGATCAATATTAATAAAACCTAATTATGTCTAAATTAATTTTATTATTTACAAAAAATATATTAAAGTTATTGTCTAATTAAAGCCTAAATTAATTACTAAATTAAATTAATTAAATTAATGAATAAAAATAAATTATTTTTGGTCTTTTGGTATTTTAAGAAAGAAATCAAAATTAATGTTAGTAATTAAAACCTAGATTAATTCTAATTGAATTTTAATTATTTACAAAAATGTGAAAGTTATTCTAATTAAAATTCTAAATCAATTAATTAATGTTTATTAACAAAAATAAAAGTTAGAATTTAGTTTGATAAAGAAAATGTTTTGTGTTTTTTTTTATATTTTAAGAAAGAAATAAATCTAAATTAATCACTACATTAAATTAAATTAATTAATTAAATGAAAAAAAGGGTTATTTTTTGGATTTTTGGTTATTTAAAGAAAGAAAATGGAACGGTTAAATTAGTGATTAAACCTATTAAATTCTAATTATTTTTATTTATTTACAAAAAAAAATTAAAGTTTTCTAGAATTAAAAACCTAATTAATTAATCGGAATTTATTAAAGAAAAATAAAGTTCTTAATTTTAATTAGACAAAATGATATTTTTGTGATTTTTTTGATAAAAAGAAAATTTGTTATTGGTTAGTAAATTAATTAAGTAAAAATAAAATAATTAAACCAAATAAATAAAATATGAGAAAGTAGAGAAATTTGGCCTTTTTTTTAGAGGGTGCAGAAAGCATCCCTGAGCTCGGATCTTCGAAAACTTCATGCTCTAACTATGGTGTTTTTTTATTCTTGCGTGGAACCTATGATTCAACCATCCATAACTGTTCTATATAAACTCAAACAAACGTTAGCATACCATAAAATGTGATTAAAATTAGAGATTCGAAATTTAAAATTTTACCAAACCGGTGGGCGTGCTAGGCGTGTGATGGATTGCTCTTGGGCCTTGTAAGACTCATGAGGACTTCAAGAGGATGGTTTGAGGCTTGATGTCAATTGCGAGAGGCCGGAACCTCGAGATATGACTTGCACCAATTCTTTGATTTCTGGAGAGCTTTTTGAAGAGCTTTTAGAGAACTTTTTGAAGAGCTTTTTGAAAGATTTTTAGAGAAGATTTTCGTGTCTTTCAAGCTTGTGTGGCTCTCTATTTATAGAGGATAATGATTAGACAAGAAAGCATGGAAAGAATCTCCCTCATAATGTTGTGTTTTAAGACCATGATCAAGATTTGAAAAAATGCCATATTTGATGATTCTCCATTATTAAACCTTCCAATTTCATTCCAAATCCAATATTTTGTGCATGATATGGCTTTATTTGAGTTTTATCTTGTCCATGATGATAATAAAGACCTGTATCAATTAAAAAGATACCAAGTTATCAATATTTAGATTTTATTTGGATTTAAATTGATTTAAAATGAATTAATTCCATAAAAATCAAATAAAATAGAAAAATTAATGAATGGACACAAGACTGAAGATATGACACGTGTGTAGTATGACAAGATCAAATCAAGTGGAAAAAAGTGGGCCCTTTTGACAAAATTTGAAGTTTTGGGGATAGTTGATTTTTGGCAATTTTGGAAAAATGCCCAACTTCAACAATGCATAACTTCTTCAATTTTGAACTTTTGGAAGTGTTCTTGGACTTTTTAGAAACCTTGAGATATAATCTAACCAACCCTTTTGATATCATATAATTTTGATATTCCATTCTCAAGTTATAAGCTTTGGAAAAAAGGTGTTTTTGTTGACTTTCAAAAATGACCTATAATGTCCAAATTTGTAAATTTTTGTGAGTGCATTTCTTGATCTTGGGGTGTGAAGATGGATTGTAGGAAATTACATCCTCTTCAAAATGATCTTTGGATGGGTCATTTCTCATAAAGTATGAGAAGTTATGCTTGGTCAAAGTTGAGTTGACTTTTTCGATAAAACCCTAATTTAGCAACTTTTGAATCTTGATGAATCTTGAGCAATCCTTGATGAATCATGATCAACCCTTAATAAAATGATGAATTATCCTTAAAAATTAGAATTTTGACAAAAAATCTTGAAGTTTGACTGTATTTGGGACACGGTTGACTTTTGCCCTAGCACAACCGATTTTTGGACCCCTTGAGCAATTGACTGACCAAACTTTCTCTGCAAGGATTGAAATTTGACATGGATGAACTTGAGAGAATATTAGGACATTGGGGAGAACTTGGGGTCATTTGGATGCAAGGACCTTGGTGTAACACAAAACCCTAATTTGAGGTTGACTGCCTTAGGAGATGTTTTGAATGTCCATTTCTTGAGCCATCTTGAGCAACTTGGAGATTATTCTTGACATGTCTTGAGAAATATGGGAGGGAAAATTTTGGGGTACAACAGTTACCCCTGTTAAATCTTCTTAAACCTGAGGATATAGATTGGCTTTCGTGCCTTTCGTGATCCGAAAGTGGAAGATGATTGAACACTAGAGTGCCCAGAAATTTGCACTCGCATGAAGTGGTATCAGCATTGTGATGTCAGGAATGGGCTTATAGATGCCATTTGGAGATTTTGTCTCTTTTGACTGGATGGGTATCAGAAAAATCTTTAGGAATCGATTTAACTAGTCTAGAGGGGGGTTTGTCTCTTTTGACTGAATCGTCTTCTTTGACTGGATTGTCTCTTTTGACTGGATTGTCTCTTTTGACTGAATTGTCTTCTTTGACTGGATTGTCTCTTTTGATTGGATTGTCTCTTTTGACTGGATTGTCTCTTTTGACTGAATTTGTCTCCTGTGACTGGACTTACATCAGAAAAATCTTTAGGAATTGATTTAACTGGTCTTGTCTCCTTTGACTGGACTGCCATCAGAAAAATCTTTAGGAATCGATTTAACTGGTTTTGTCTCTTTTGACTGGCTTGGCCTCAGAAAAATCTTTAGGAATCGATTTAACTGGTTTTGTCTCTTTTGACTGGCTTGGCCTCAGAAAAATCTTTAGGAATCGATTCAACTGGTTTTGTCTCTTTTGACTAGCTTGGCCTCAGAAAAATCTTTAGGAATCGATTTAACTGGTTTTGTATCCTTTGACTGGCTTGGCTTTAGGAATCGATTTAACTGATTTTTCCTCCTTTGACGGGTTGTCTCCTTTGACAGTGTGATACGGTGGGAGAACTGACTGTGAGTTTTGCGTTTATTTTCGCAAATGTTTCGGTTGAGCAAGAGTCGCCACCGACTTTTTATTTTATCCTAAGGAAAGGTTTAAAAAGCACAGCAAAAACCTTTGAGATGTTTTCTTGGGTTCGGGGAGTAGATTATAGAAAGGGAAGGTATTAGCACCCTTTCTATCCATGGTTATCCATGGGCTCTTAGTTACTTGCTTAGATCACTTGCCTTTTGTTTTCAATTGTTTGAAATGGTGCTTTGTGTGTGTGGGTTTGAAAATTGTTTTGAAAAGAAGCCAATGTGGTGGCAACCTTTGTAATGATCCATGTTGGGATGTATACAAAGATGTATGTCTTTTGAAAAGGTTTTCATTTGTTTTTGAAAGTTGTTTTGAAAGTGTTGTGAGGTGTGGTTTTAGAAAATAGGCAAGTGTTTTGTTTTTGCAAGTTTGATTCAAGTAACTAAGGGGTTATCTACTCCTAAATTTCTCAATGTTTATTGCTATGTTTTAACCCTTTTAACAAGTTTGTTCCACCATTGTATTTGGTGGACAATCTCATGTTAGGATGTGAAAGGGACGGGCGCGGGTCATCGTTTAGACCATAATTGCAATGGTGCCAAGTATCTTTGGGCAATTTTTCTTTAAGGGACTTGATCATTTGTTTAGGTAACTTTTTGAAAGCGTCATCGAAGGACTATGATCATTTGATTTGTGTTTGTTTTGCCCAAAGAGACCTAACATGCAATATGGCCCATTTATTGAAGGCAACAAGTGGAATACCCTAGGGGGTGCAAGTGTGATTTGTGTGTCCATTTTCATGCTTGTTTATCTTGAAATTAGGTCAAACTATTTTCGTTGTTTTTTCGCATACAAACCCTAATTCTAACATGGTATAATTAGAAAGCGATAAAGTGCGGAAAATAAATTTACTAAGCTATTACAACACCATATATGGGAAGGGGGGTACAAATGTTCAAATGGGGATTTTGACAAGGAATTTAAACCTAAACTATTACATCAATATTGGATTATTTACAAGATATTTATTTGCACAAATTAAATGAAATAAGAATAAATATGCAAGATGCAAAAAATGGTTTTTGTATATATGAAAAAAAAAGTATTTTTATGTATCAAAAATAAACAAAAAGAAAAGTATTATTTTTTTGGGAGTTTTTCATGTTTAGGGTTAAACCCTAATTCTATTAAATAAAATGCATTATTTATTTATTATGTACAAGTATTTATTTATTGTATACAAAAATAAAATAAAATAAAGTATATTTGTCAAAAGATATTTTTATATTAAATATTAATAAGAAAAATAAAAGTGTGTATATTTTGTAATTTAACCTAAATATGTTAATAAATATATATTCATATATGTATTATTTCAAATATGTATTATATATACATATTAATAATATTTAATATTTAATAAAAAAAAGTATTTATTTTTTTATATAAAAATATTTTCAGAAGATAAAACAAAATAAAAATGAAAATAAAAGGTGTTTATATTATTTTAACATTTTTTAAACAAAACTATATCTATTTATTTATTTATGTTCAAAAACTAATCTAAACAAATAAATACCTAATAAATAGGAAAATGGTGAGAAAAATATTTTTTATATTTTTAATAACATAAGAAAAAATAAATAAGTCAAACCAAAAAAGAAAAAGTCAAAAAATCATTAAAATGAACAAAATGGGCTTAGGGGGTTCAGAAGTAAATGTATGGTGCAAATAAGAAAAACATTCCAGGCCCAGCCCAGAACCAGTCATCTTCAACCTCAGAACAAACTTTGTTCAAGAAAACGCGCGCTTCCTATCTCCCAATTCCTGGACTTTTAAGCAAAACTTTCAACATGAAAAGTATAGAGCATGAGAAGACGAATCCAGGGATATAAAAAAACTTGACTTAACTCTCTAAGATGAGGGAGAATTTCTTCTCCCCCAATTCCTGACCTAGTTTTTCATCAATGTTCAGACTCAAAATTCTCTAAGCATACATAATATAAATGAAATCTAATCATATGAGCATGTTCAGGGCTATGATTGTGATATGTTTCCTTCACAAACCTAAAGCTAACAATGCCTATACTGAGATATAGAACCTCATGAATATACCTGTTCAGTTGGAATCGTGCCTTGCAATGGAGGAGCTTTCAGAGCAAGATGATGATTTGTACAGCTTCCTTGAAGTGTGAGGATGCTATTCCAAGTTCTACTTTGTCCTGAAACTTCTTGAATCGTGCTAGAGAACTTCAACTGCAAAACAAGAAAATGAAAATGGTGAAGTGGCCTGGGAGTGTTACAGGTCGTGTATTATGTTTTGGTTAGCTTGCATTGATGGTAGGGAAGGTGTGTGAAGAGCTTTTAGCAAGAAAGCATGAAAGGGATGAGAGTTGGAACTCAATCTGCAGAGGTTACTCTGTTTTGGCAGTTTGATGGTGATTTTGAGTTTGTGGAGGTATTGGAGGTCTTAGGGTCGTGCTTCAGCTTAGGATGAATGTTTGGAATGTGTTTGATAACTTTCTCTAAGGCTTGGTTGACTGATATGGAAGTTGGTACATGTTATGCTATCTTTCTTGAACTTTAAGCAAGCAATGGTCAAGTTGTATTCTAGACAGGTAGAGGACCCCTAAACATGCTGCAAAGCCTCTCCTTGATCAGTGTGATTAACTCATAAACTTGTGCCAATTAGATTTGATCTGTACTTCTTGGATTTGCATTATGACATAAAGCTTGCTTTTGCAAAAATGGCTATTTCACTTTTTCCATTTATGGCCTAATCTTGCATACAATGCTTGGATACACAAAATAAGACTTTGGCACAATGAGTATGCATTAAATTATTGAGTGTTGGATGGTTTAGAGGCCTGTAATGTAGCATAAACCAAGCTGACTTGAAAATGCATAAGTTATGAACATGGAAATTGGCCAATTCAAAAGTGAGTTTTTGCCATATTGCAAAATTCGATTTTCTCAAGTTATGAGGTTGTTTGATGAGTTCTTGGACATTTTGAAAAGCTTGGAATCTGCACTACAATCCATCTTTGAAGTGCAAATTGAAATTCCAAGTGGAAGTATGTGAAAAATGGTCTTGAAGTTAGGTAAAAACCTTGCCTAAAAAGGTCAAAATTTTACTAAGTTAAGAATGGTTTGGTACCCTTGTTCCAAAAATTGTAACTTGAGATACAAGCTTCTTTTGGGAAAACTTTGTGAATCAAAGTTGTAGATTATGCAATAGGCTACAACTTTCATGTTTTGACTTTTGCTTGAATCCAAATGAATCTTGGTGAGAAAGTGGGGCAAAGTTGGGAAAAAATTAGGGTTTTTCATAACTTAGAAAAATTCTAAGTTATGAAAAATTCTCATTTCAAACCCTAATTTGCAATTTTTGATTTCTTGGTGAACAAGTTTCATGATTTGGCATGTTTTGATGAAAAATGAATCTTGACCCTTGATTTTGACCAAAAAAGTCAAAGTTTGACTTTTCAGTATACAGTCAAAATTGATCAATTGACTGGGAAATTCAACTGTCAATCTTGTGTACTTGGGACCTTTTGAACTTGTTGAGCATGTCAAGATAATTCCATGGGGTCCTTGAGTCCATATGTGGGCTTGGTTTGCCATTGGCTAGGTCAAACAGTCAAAAATTGCCTTTGTGCAGTCAAAACCCTAAAAATGACCATTTTGCCCTTTTGGTGATTTGATCAAATTTCTTGTGGAATTGTGATCCAAACTTGATCAAATGGTCCATGTGAGTTCATAATGTTGATGTGGGTCAATTTTCATGAGGTTTGACTGTCAATTGGCCACAGTTGACTTTTTTTTCCAATACAGTTGATTTCTAGGTCAACTGTCCAATTGACTGGGCAAAATTTGGAATCAAGACCTGAAACTTGGTATGGATAAACATGGGAGTCCAACATGAAGCATGAAAGTCATCTTAGGCTTTTTGGGTCAAAACATCTTTGTGCAATCACAAACCCTAATTTGGGTCAACAGTACAAGGAGAAGTCTTGAGCAAAGGAAACCCTAACTGGATCTTGATCTTCAAGGGTCTTGTGATGAGAAAATGTTGAGGAAATGGGAGGGCAAATTTTGGGGTACAACAGTTGCCCCTGTTCAATCTTCTTGAACCTGAAGAGTTAGATTGGCAAGTTTGCCTTTCGTGACTCGAGGGTAAAAGGAGATTGGACACTAGAGTGCCCGGAAATTTGCACTCGCATGTTGAAGTATCAGCAATGTGATGTCGGGAATGGGCTTGCAGATTCCATTTGGAGAGATGGTGGATAGGGAGATGGGCTTATAGATGCCATCTGGAGATGCGACGGAACTTTGTCGGGAATGGGCTTATAGATGCCATTTGGAAGTGTTGATCGCATAAGAGATTCCTTAGCGAGAACTTGTGTATTTGAGAAAGACAGATGTTTTCCCGGCTTGTTACATGTGTTTGATCTTCAATCTCCTCATGCAGATATGCCCTGGCTAGATACAGGTGTCGAATCTACAATCGGTTGCTCACAGATGTGCCCTGGCTGGATACAGGAATTGAATCTAGAACTGTGATAGTTGATAGATATGCCCTGGCTGGATACAGGAGTCGAATCTTCGAACTCTTCAGACGAGCCCTGGCTAGATACAGGAATCGAGTCTGGAAATGTGATCAACAGATATGCCCTGGCTGGATACAGGAGTCGAATCTGGAATTTGTTGTAGTTGACAGATGTGCCCTGGCTGGATACAGGAGTCGAATCTTCGAACTCTTCAGACGTGCCCTGGCTAGATACAGGAATCGAGTCTGGAAACTGATCACTCACATATGTGCCCTGGCTAGATACAGGTATCGAATCTGGAATTGTGTCAGTTGAAGGTAGTTGTCTTTGGGATTGTCTTTTTTTCCTGAAAAGGCAAAAACATAAGTTGTATGCAATGTCATGATGTATGATATGCATGCTGTCATGATGTTTAACATGAGATAGTGTTGTATGCACTTTATCATGTATGTAAGCAAGATGTATGAAAATGTGAAATGTTTATGAATGTATTTCCGTCTTAGGAAGATAAATCCTTGACGACCGGCCGGGGAATTGCTCTGTGGAAGAGATACTTTGCTGAAGTTTTGATGAGAGGCCTGCTGAGGACTTCAATGATGGATTCCGCTGGGGATAATGATGATAAACTCCGCTGGGGATACCAAAGATAAACTCCGCTGGGGATTGAAAGAACTTTGCCGAGGGCGATCTTCCGTGGCAATTAGCTGAGGATAACCCAGTTATAAGCCCTTGTGAGGAATAACTTTGAATAAAGCTCGGGAGATATGTCCGTATTCTGCAGGGAACAAGCTTCTAGAATCTACTGGGGATAAGCTTTAAGACCTACTGGGGATAAGAATTCCACTTTCCTGGGGAAACTTTTGGAATTGCACTGGGGTACTGATATTCTGCCGGGGAACCATCTTAGATCAAGACTACCGGAGGCGCTTGCTGATGAATGCCTATACTCCGCTGGGGAATGTTGTGCCTTTTCAAGATTGACGGGGAACCAACTTTGCTTGGGGAAAGTATTGTTGAATCTTGTCTTATTCTGTGGGGAGTTGAGATGATTTGGTCACATTCTTCAGTCGAATCTACCTTGGTACCTTGGCGGACAAAGCAACCAGACTGTATCAGACAACTTCACATTGCCCCTATTTCTGATGTCACCTGTAATTAACCCTTTGTTTCATATGCAAATATTTATGAATCAGCAATTCAATGTCAAATGCATATATCAAAAATGAACATTGGACGTTCTTCGCAAGACAAAAACAGAAAAAGGAAAAAACAATGGCAATTTGTATAAAAAGTGAATTTGTATTGATTTTGAATTTTGCCTGTGAATAGGCGTTTTTGTACAAGAGGCTGACATCCTAGTAAGAGAATGCCGCCGAATAACATAGAATTTACAATTTTGAAAAGGAAACAAAACAGCTATGTGCACAATATTCCCACTGGGTTCCAACTCTGCTATCGCCTTTATGTCTTCAAGCGTCTCATCACTTTGCTGCTTAGTTGAAGATGAAGCTGATTGATCGATGCCGAGATCTGAGTCAGATGGTTGATGCTGAATTCTGGATGTCGTGTGATCCAATGAGACATAGCGTTTCGCTTTACCCCTAACTTTTGCCTGGACCGCCCTTTCGGGTTTTCAGTCCACCGGGATACCCATTTTTGCCCAAGCCGCCTTTTCAGGTTTTCGACTTGCCGGGTGTACAGATTTTTTTCATTTCATCCCTTATTTTTGCCCGAACCCTTTTGGTTCGCCGGGAAGCCCTTATTTTTGCCTAGGTATGTCAACCTAGCGGGTCTTTTATTCATGCGTAGTATCTTTTTACTATGTCTTCATTGGCGGGGTGAGGAAGGTCGTCACCATCCATGGTGGTTAGGATCATGGCTCCTCCTGAGAACACATGTTTAACCACAAATGGCCCTTCGTATGTAGAGGTCCATTTGCCCCGGGGATTACTTTGAGGAAGGATGATGCGTTTGATTACCAGGTCCCCAACTTGATATTCTTGTGGTTTGACTTTCTTGTTAAATGCCCTGATCATCCGTTTTTGGTACGTCTGGCCATGACAGATAGCGGTGAGCCTCTTTTCGTCAATCAGGTTTAATTGATCAAGTCGAGTCTGGATCCAGTCATCTTCACTCAGATCTGCATCCTTCATTATTCAGAGAGAGGGTATCTGGACTTCAATTGGCAAGACTGCCTCCATGCCATAGACCAAGGAGAAAGGAGTTGCCCCGGTCGACGTCCTTGCTGAGGTACGGTACCCATGAAGAGAGAACGGTAACATCTTGTGCCAATCTTTATAGGTCACTGTCATCTTCTGCACAATTTTCTTGATATTCTTATTAGCTGCCTCTATAGCCCCATTCATCTTCGGCCGATAGGGAGAAGAGTTGTGGTGATGTATCTTGAATTGTTCGCAGAGTTCAGTGATCATTTTGTTATTGAGATTGGTACCATTATCTGTAATGATCCTTTCCGGGACGCCGTACCGACAGATCAGGTTATGCCGGATGAAACGTGCCACGACGCTCTTGGTTATCGTTGCGTAGGAAGCTGCCTCCACCCACTTCGTGAAGTAATCGATCGCCACCAAGATGAAGCGATGCCCGTTGGATGCCGTCGGTCGGATCTCACCGATCATATCAATACCCCACATTGCAAAAGGCCAAGGTGCCGTCAGGACGTTCAGAGGAACTGGAGGAATATGCACCTTGTCTGCGTAAATCTGACATTTATGACAAGTTCGAGAGTGTTGGTAACAATCGGCTTCCATTGTGGACCAGAAATATCCTGCCCTAAGGATTTTCTTTGCCATGGTGTGTCCACTGGAATGTGTCCCAAATGTACCTTCATGCAGTTCTATCATGATCTTCTCTGCTTCAGCCTTATCCACACAATGCAGTAGAGTTGAATCATGATTCCGTTTGTAGAGAATGTCGTTGCTGAGGAAGAATTTTGCCGCAAACCTCCTCATGAACTTCTTGTCGTTGACAGATGCACCTTCAGGGTATTCCTGAGCTTCCAAGTACCTCTTCACCTCATGATACCAGGGTTTTTCAGTCACCTTTTCGGCCTCAAGATTGCAGCAGTATGCCGGTTCGTCCAACTTCCAGATAATGATCCGGGGAGCCTCATTGTCCCATTTAACTTTGAACATTGAAGACATCGTAGCTAGTGCGTCCGCTAGCTGATTCTCCTCTCTTGGGAAGTGCTCAAAAGTTATCTCTTCAAATTGGGGAAGCAGGGTCAACACATACTCCTTGTAAGGAATAAGATTTGGGTGTTTCGTATCCCACTCGCCTTTGATCTGATTGATCACGAGAGCGGAATCTCCGAAGACACTCAGAAATTTGATCCTTAAGTCGATTGCAGCTTGCAGACCCATGATACATGCCTCATATTCTGCCATGTTGTTGGTGCAGTTGAAACACAATCGGACGGTGAGTGGAGTATGAGTTCCTTTGGGAGATATGATTATAGCGCCGACGCCGTTACCCAAAGCATTGGAGGCTCCGTCAAAATGCATAGACCATCGGGATCCTTCCTCAGGTCCTTCATCCGGTCCAGGTACTTCACAGTCAGTTACCACCATGATGTCTTCGTCCGGAAAATCAAAGTTCAATGATTGGTAATCATCCACAGGTTGGTGTGCCAAATGATCTGCCAGTACACTTCCTTTAATTGCTTTCTGAGTTGTATACTGGATATCATATTCTGTTAAGATCATTTGCCATCTTGCTATTCTTCCAAACAGAGCAGGCTTTTCAAATATGTACTTGATGGGATCCATCTTTGAAATCAACAAAGTGGTGTGAGTCAGCATATACTGTCTCAGCCGGCGAGCAGCCCATACTAGAGCGCAGCAAGTTTTCTCAAGCAGTGAGTAATGAGACTCACAGTCGGTAAACTTTTTGCTCAAGTAATAAATAGCGTGCTCTTTTCGGCCAGACTCGTCATGTTGTCCCAGCACACACCCCATTGAATTGTCAAGTACTGTTAAGTATAGTATTAGAGGTCTCCCTTCTACTGGTGGCATAAGAATGGGTGGCTCTTGGAGATATTCCTTTATCTTTTCAAAGGCATCCTGACATTCATCGTTCCAGCGTACTACTTGATCTTTCTTCAGTAATTTGAAGATTGGCTCACAAGTAGCAGTTAGATGTGAGATGAATCGGGCAATGTAATTCAGTCGTCCCAGGAAGCCTCTGACTTCTTTCTCTGTCTTTGGAGTTGGCATCTCTTGTATGGCTTTTACCTTGGCAGGGTCCACCTGAATACCTTTATCACTTACAATGAAACCTAACAATTTTCCGGACCTCACCCCAAAGGTGCATTTGTTGGGATTCAACCTCAGCTTGTATAACTTTAGTCGGTCAAACAACTTCCTCAGATGATCAAGGTGTTCTTCCTCAGTTTGGGACCTCGCAATCATGTCATCAACATATACCTCAATCTCATGATGGATCATATCATGAAATAAAGCAACCATGGCACGTTGATAGGTTGCCCCAGCATTTTTCAACCCGAATGGCATGACCTTGTAGCAGAAGGTGCCCCATTGAGTCACAAAGGTGGTTTTTTCCATATCTTCCGGAGCCATCTTAATCTGATTATACCCTGAAAAACCATCCATGAAGGAGAACACCTTGTGTTGAGCAGTATTGTCAACAAGAACGTCGATGTGAGGTAAGGGGGAGTCATCTTTGGGGCTTGCCCTGTTTAGATCCTTGTAGTCGACACACATCCTGACTTTTCCGTCCTTCTTCGGCACTGGCACCACATTGGCAACCCACTGAGGGTAAGAAGTTACTGCTAGAAACTCGGCATCGAATTGCTTCATAACCTCAACCTTGATCTTTTCGGACATCTCTGGGCGCATACGGCGGACCTTTTGCTTTACCGGAGGGCAGTCTTCCTTGGTTGGCAGGTGATGAACTACAATGTCGGCATCCAAACCAGGCATGTCTTCATAGGACCAAGAAAATATCTCCATGTAATCATGTAGCATCTGGATCAATCGTTGCTTCACGCTGAGCTCTAGATTGGCACCGATCTTGACCTATTTCCTATCTGTCTCAGTACCCAGGTTAACTGTTTCCACCGGCTCTTCATGTGGTTGAATAGCCCTCTCCTCCTGGAGTAGCAGTCTTGTGAGTTCGCCAGGCACTTCGCAATCATCTTTACCTTCGTCTTCGGCCAAGTTGATCGGATTCTCGAAGTCATAACTGGTGGTAGCAGAGCTGTTACCAGTGAGATCCAGAGTGGATTGAAACCTGTATAAGTGAGTGTGTGTAAATATAGCTGTTTTGCAATATATAACACAGAAAGAAAAAGAGCACAAGATTTGAAATGCAACAAACGTCCAATGTTTTGATTGATGATATATGGAAATGTCATACAAAAAACCCTCACAAATGGAGCTACGATGCCCCGGGTAGGACACCGAGCCAATAAAGTTTTAACATATTGTTTGTTACAAATTGAAAATCAAAAGAGTTAATTACTGCGTGACAAATGTGATAGGTGTAAAATCCTTTGCCGTCCAGTTTCTTGGTCTGTTGCTGGTGGTCGGGTAGATCCAACTGTCAAACTCTGCTTCCTCTACATCCTCCTCGATAGCATTCACCCTCGGACTGGTGATAAACACTGGAGCCTTTCTGATCTTTTCCTTGCGCACAGCCCTCTGAGCCTCTGCAGTAAAGCCCAGCCCAAACTTGTCGTTCTTTTGAGTGAAGTCAGGAAGCTTACCCCAGTTTGCACAATTGCCTTTCTCGATCACAGCCCGGGCATCCTTCAAGGATGCCATCTTCAACGGAAAGTCTTCCTCAACCACTGCTTCAGTCGATGCCAACGTTGGAGGTACTTCCTAGAAATGCTGAAAGGGGGTTTCAATAAACTCCCCGTCCATCTCGATATACCGGAATGAATTCAAGTGACTAACCATGTATTCCTCCTCACCCTGCACAGTAACAATCTTCCCTTTGACAGGGTATTTGAGCTTTTGGTGTATAGTGGATGTTACTGCCCCAGCCTTGTGAATCCAGGGTCGACCCAACAAGCAGGAGTAAGATGGACGAATATCCATTACATAGAACGTTGAGTCGAAAACTTGGGAACCCACACGAATAGGAATGTCTACTTCACCGTGCACCATCCTCTTAGAACCGTCAAAGGCTCTAACAATGATGTTACTAGGTTTCAACTCCAGACCCTCACAATCCAAGCGATCCAATGCCTTCTTGGGAAAAACATTCAGGGAAGAACCGGTATCCACCAACACGTGTGCGAGAGTAGTGCCCCTGCATTCTATAGAGACATGCAGGGCGTCATTGTGATTTTTCCCTTTGGCGGTAAGGTCAGCATCCGAGAACCCCAAGCCATTGTCAGCTGTCAAATTAGCCACACAGTCAGTGAATTGATCTGCAGAGGTCTCTTGCGGCACATGGGCCGTTTTCAGAAATGAAATCAGGGCTTTTGCATGGGCCTCTGAGCATAGCAGCAATGATAGCATAGAGATTTTGGAGGGGGTATGCCCCAACTGTTCAACAACATTGAAGTCACTCTTTTTGATGATTTTAAGAATTTCCTCCATTTCTTGTTGGGAGGCTTCCACAGCAGTCTTTTTTGGTGCCTCCGTCCTGGCAGGCAAATCGGTAGCAACTTCTTTGCCCCGAGTATCAGAGGACTCGACGGCAGTAGTAGGCACAGGAACTTGATTCGGAACATGCACACTTGCGGGTGTGATGGTGAGAGGTTTTCGGATAACTGGCGGTGCAATGTCAGGCGAGAAGAGCCTGCCACTGCGGGTAATCTTGGTGGGACCAGTGATGTTACTGATACTGGTATTGGTGTTGAACTCCTGCTTCACCCCAAGCACATACACGTCGGCCCCATAATGCCATGGGACCGCTTTATCAGACTCATAGGGGAGAGGCCCCGGAACAGTAATAGTAATGGGTGCAACAGACAAAATTTGGACTGGCTTCCTCGGAGGAGCTTTGGTAGGATTGTAAATTGTGACAACAAATATTTCTTCAGCGGAAACAAACGGAACAACAGTTTTCTTGAACAAAATTTCTTTGCTATCCATCAGGCTTTGGATGCCTGATTTCAGCAGCGGACAACCGGTAGGGATAACAGCACACAGGAGGCAACCCTTGCTACAACCTGGAAATAAACCGGCTAGTAGTAAGTTCCTCTTAACAGTCAAAAGAGGGGTAGCAACATCATTCACCGAAACAGCATATAAATCCTCCTCAATGGCATTTACTTTATGCTGGGGCATAGGAGCAGTTACAACATTTGGCCTCTCAGGCGCTTCAAACTGAATTTCCTTTGCATCGATAAGATCTTGCACTTTGTTTCTCAAGGCCCAGCAATCATCAGTAGTATGCCCGGGGCTATCATAATGATAAGCACAACGGGCATTCGGGTTATACTTAGGAGATGCAGTATTAACGACCTTAGGAGCTTCTTTGATGGTCACCAAGTTGGTTGATAACAGTTGCGGTAAAATTTGTGATAAGGTCATACTCAACCGAGTATACTGCCTCTTGGGCCTTTCACCTATTTGTTGATTGTACTGCTGAGGAGCAGCAACAGGTTTTGAAATGACCAAAGCATTGACGGCTTGGCGACTTTCTGGCTTGACTTGTCTTCTAGGACCATAGATGGCACTTACTTCTTTCTTGAAAGGCCTCTTCTCAGTACTTGGGGAGGCAGCTTTTTGTATCTTTCCTGACCTGATGCCAGCTTCAATTCTTTCTCCCGTCAGAATCAAATCCGTAAACCCAGCGGAGGAGTTACCAACCAAATGATTGAAAAATGGACCAGACAAAGTCCCTAGAAACATATCAACCAGCTCACGATCAGTCAATCGAGGCTGCACCCTGCCAGCCAAATCTCTCCATTTTTGTGCATATTCTTTGAACCCTTCGCCCGTTCCTAGAGACATACCCTGAAGTTGGGTACGCGTAGGAGCGAGATCAGAATTGTATTGATATTGTCTGTAGAATGCGGTTGCCAAATCTTCCCAGTGTTGGATGCTAGTTCCATCTAGTTGGTAGAACCACTCAAGCTGTGACCCCGAAAGGCTATCTTGGAAGAAGTGAATCCAAAGGTTCTTATCTGCCGTGTAAGGTTGGATCTTCCTTACGTACGACCTTAGATGCAGCTTTGGACAGGAAGCCCCGTCGTATTTGGCAAAGGCAGGCGCCTTAAACTTGTGTGGAATTACTACCCTAGAAGATAATCCCAAATCTCCGAAATCCAGCCCCGGCACATTCTGAATCTCCATGGCGCTCAAGCGGTCTTCTAATTGCTTGTATCTGTCAGCAGCAGGTGGGTACTGTTCGTCATTGTAGTCCGTCTCGTTGTCAGAGACTGCAGGACTAGGAGCTCCTCCCCCTTGGGGACTGTTTTTCTCAGCAGAAGAAGTAGTTGGTTCAGCTTCATTATGGAGTGTGTTCCCAAATCTGCATCCAGTGTTGAATAACGCAGTCCTCTTTTTCTTCTTCTTCTTTAGGAGTAGAGTCTTCAACTCTTGTTGACCTTGGGCCAGGCTTAGGACCATCTCTTGAAACTGGGCACTTTGGGCCTGAAGGGCCTTGATTGCTTGCTCACTGGATGAGTCTGGATTCATGATGACTGTTCAAATAAACAGCGAAGAAGATTAAGCAACCTGTGAAATAGGGTACCTGCTATGCATATGGTGCAATGAGATGCGTATGTTTTATGTTTTCAAAGACAAACAAGATTCAACTTTGTAGACAAAAAGGGAAACACACTTCATTAGATTAAAATTTTAATTGTTCAACAACTTTCCCTTAGGCATTACAGGAATGAAAAATACTGGAAAGGAAATAAAAGCTATAAAAGGAAATATCCAAAGCCCATCAGTGCTCCCATGGCCTCCTTTTCTCAGTGTTGATGTAGTTATTCAGAACCCGCTCTTCCTCCAATTGCTTAGTCAGCCTCTGGATCTTCCGCTCCTGTTCGTTGATTTTTTCCCGATAAAAATCCCGTTCTTCCTTTAGTTGCGCCCAAGATCTCTTCATTGTGTCAAAATCAGTAGGTATCTGAGGAGGGAGGACAGTTGGAGGAACCCCATCTTCATCAGGAGATTCAAGAATGATAGGTCTGACAGCTTCATACGGCATACCTAACTTCTGAGCACGGATGCGGACCCATCTGCAATAGGGTTCCATTGGTAGAGAAGTCTTTGGTCCCAACTCATGTGGGTTAGCTTTGTGAATTCTGTCCCAAGCTCTAATGAATCCATGGCGTAGTTTGTCACTGTCTGCCTGAAACTCAAAATGGAAGTGAGGAACTAACATTTCATGAGGCCCAACTCTTCTGGCTCTTCCAAACTGGCGGGGAGCTAAGCATGGATTATAAGAGCTTCCTCCTTGGATACCAATCAAAGGGACATTAGGGTATTCTCCGCAACGATCGATAACAGCTACCTCATCCAAACCTCTGAGAGTCCAAGTGATGTCATTATCAGTGAGAGACATTAACCTCCGAGCCCAACCCTTTCCTTCTTCATTCTTCAGCACGAACTTAGGAAGGTACGAAATAAACCACCTCACTAGCAAAGGAGCACAACACCACGGAGTTCCCCGTTTTCGAGCAGTACGAGCATAGAGTTGTTGCAGGATATCACCCAAAAGAGTGGGTACAGGATTCCGAGACATGAAGATCCTTATGGAATAGACACTGATAAAGGTGTCAGGATTAGGAAACAATACCAGACCGTAGATCAAAAGAGCCAGAATATCTTCGTACGCCTTGAAGTCCAAGTCATTCCAGAAATCATTAGCTCTGCCAACCAGAAATTTGACCAAAAAGCCCTTAACTCCACTTCTAGTTTCCCAGTTAGCCAATACCTCTTCTTTGGTCAAGGGGAGAACTGCAGCAACCTCTTCAGGACTAGGAGTCTTTTCCAAACCAGTGAATGGAGTTTGCTCCAAGACAGGGATCCCAAGCAAATAAGAGAATTCTTCCAGGGTAGGAACCAGCTGGAAGTCTTGAAAGGTGAAACAATGATACAGGGGGTCATAAAACTGGGTCAGAACACTTATCAGTTGTTGGTCCCATTTTGCAGTGATCAAGCCAAGGAGAGAACCATGCATGTTGATGAAGGAGGAAGTGTTTGGAATCCTACCAACCAAATCCTTGAGCAAAGTTGGTGGTTGAACAAAGTTGAGCCGGATAGTATTCCTACGCACGGGCATCATGATGTCCTGTAAAACAGAGCAAAGATGAAACTTTTTTGTCTTTGAAATGGGTTAGTCCTTTATACAGGATGCATGCGATGGTATGATGGCATGATGCTATGATGAAGCACACCACAAGTATTCACACAGGCAAGCATGATAAGGCACACAAGTCACACAAGACAACCCTTAGGTTTCAGGCCAGCATGAAGTTTAGGTATTGCCCTCTTTTGGTTTCATTGGTTAAAACCTATCCTATCAAAAGTAACCGGGTTCTAGAGGATCTCAAATCATTGACTACCCTCAATCGGTCATAACTCCAGCATCGCAATCTTTTCTTGCGGCCAGAATCATCGCGAGAGTTTAGCCTCAATGAGTGTAGCATACTGCTACTGTCCTAATGGCCAAGTTTGGTCAATTTAAGGTTCTAAGGTTGGTTGGTGTTTTATGACTCCTTAGAAGACCTATATTCTCCTCGTTGCAACACAAGGGATATAGGTACAGACCAAGGTGCCACACCAACGTAGCCACTGCTTCACCCATGTCGGTCTACGCCGGACAGGTCCCTCATAGATTATGCTACCTAAAAGGGTATTTCCCAGATCCGGGTCAGGATCTATGAAACTCCGATGCAAAAGCCCACAAATATAAAAGCAAACAAAGCAAACAATTGAAAACAAAGGTGATCTAAGCCCTAAGGTTACTCCACTTTTAAAATTATCCCCAGCAGAGTCGCCAGTTCTGTGATACGGTGGGAGAACTGACTGTGAGTTTTGCGTTTGTTTTCGCAAATGTTTCGGTTGAGCAAGAGTCGCCACCGACTTTTTATTTTATCCTAAGGAAAGGTTTAAAAAGCACAGCAAAAACCTTTGAGATGTTTTCTTGGGTTCGGGGAGTATATTATAGAAAGGGAAGGTATTAGCACCCTTTCTATCCATGGTTATCCATGGGCTCTTAGTTACTTGCTTAGATCACTTGCCTTTTGTTTTCAATTGTTTGAAATGGTGCTTTGTGTGTGTGGGTTTGAAAATTGTTTTGAAAAGAAGCCAATGTGGTGGCAACCTTTGTAATGATCCATGTTGGGATGTATACAAAGATGTATGTCTTTTGAAAAGGTTTTCATTTGTTTTTGAAAGTTGTTTTGAAAGTGTTGTGAGGTGTGGTTTTAGAAAATAGGCAAGTGTTTTGTTTTTGCAAGTTTGATTCAAGTAACTAAGGGGTTATCTACTCCTAAATTTCTCAAAGTTTATTGCTATGTTTTAACCCTTTTAACAAGTTTGTTCCACCATTGTATTTGGTGGACAATCTCATGTTAGGATGTGAAAGGGACGGGCGCGGGTCATCGTTTAGACCATAATTGCAATGGTGCCAAGTATCTTTGGGCAATTTTTCTTTAAGGGACTTGATCATTTGTTTAGGCAACTTTTTGAAAGCGTCATCGAAGGACTATGATCATTTGATTTGTGTTTGTTTTGCCCAAAGAGACCTAACATGCAATATGGCCCATTTATTGAAGGCAACAAGTGGAATACCCTAGGGGGTGCAAGTGTGATTTGTGTGTCCATTTTCATGCTTGTTTATCTTGAAATTAGGTCAAACTATTTTCGTTGTTTTTTCGCATACAAACCCTAATTCTAACATGGTATAATTAGAAAGCGATAAAGTGCGGAAAATAAATTTACTAAGCTATTACAACACCATATATGGGAAGGGGGGTACAAATGTTCAAATGGGGATTTTGACAAGGAATTTAAACCTAAACTATTACATCAATATTGGATTATTTACAAGATATTTATTTGCACAAATTAAATGAAATAAGAATAAATATGCAAGATGCAAAAAATGGTTTTTGTATATATGAAAAAAAAGTATTTTTATGTATCAAAAATAAACAAAAAGAAAAGTATTATTTTTTTGGGAGTTTTTCATGTTTAGGGTTAAACCCTAATTCTATTAAATAAAATGCATTATTTATTTATTATGTACAAGTATTTATTTATTGTATACAAAAATAAAATAAAATAAAGTATATTTGTCAAAAGATATTTTTATATTAAATATTAATAAGAAAAATAAAAGTGTGTATATTTTGTAATTTAACCTAAATATGTTAATAAATATATATTCATATATGTATTATTTCAAATATGTATTATATATACAAATTAATAATATTTAATATTTAATAAAAAAAAAGTATTTATTTTTTTTATATAAAAATATTTTCAGAAGATAAAACAAAATAAAAATGAAAATAAAAGGTGTTTATATTATTTTAACATTTTTTAAACAAAACTATATCTATTTATTTATTTATGTTCAAAAACTAATCTAAACAAATAAATACCTAATAAATAGGAAAATGGTGAGAAAAATATTTTTTATATTTTTAATAACATAAGAAAAAATAAATAAGTCAAACCAAAAAAGAAAAAGTCAAAAAATCATTAAAATGAACAAAATGGGCTTAGGGGGTTCAGAAGTAAATGTATGGTGCAAATAAGAAAAACATTCCAGGCCCAGCCCAGAACCAGTCATCTTCAACCTCAGAACAAACTTTGTTCAAGAAAACGCGCGCTTCCTATCTCCCAATTCCTGGACTTTTAAGCAAAACTTTCAACATGAAAAGTGTAGAGCATGAGAAGACGAATCCAGGGATATAAAAAAACTTGACTTAACTCTCTAAGATGAGGGAGAATTTCTTCTCCCCCAATTCCTGACCTAGTTTTTCATCAATGTTCAGACTCAAAATTCTCTAAGCATACATAATATAAATGAAATCTAATCATATGGGCATGTTCAGGGCTATGATTGTGATATGTTTCCTTCACAAACCTAAAGCTAACAATGCCTATACTGAGAGATAGAACCTCATGAATATACATGTTCAGTTGGAATCGTGCCTTGTAATGGAGGAGCTTTCAGAGCAAGATGATGATTTATACAGCTTCCTTGAAGTGTGAGGATGCTATTCCAAGTTCTACTTTGTCCTGAAACTTCTTAAATCGTGCTAGAGAACTTCAACTGCAAAACAAGAAAATGAAAATGGTGAAGTGGCCTGGGAGTGTTACAGGTCGTGTCTTATGTTTTGGTTAGCTTGCATTGATGGTAGGGAAGGTGTGTGAAGAGCTTTTAGCAAGAAAGCATGAAAGGGATGAGAGTTGGAACTCAATCTGCAGAGGTTACTCTGTTTTGGAAGTTTGATGGTGATTTTGAGTTTGTGGAGGTATTTGAGGTCTTAGGGTCGTGCTTCAGCTTAGGATGAATGTTTGGAATGTGTTTGATAACTTTCTCTAAGGCTTGGTTGACTGATATGGAAGTTGGTACATGTTATGCTATCTTTCTTGAACTTTAAGCAAGCAATGGTCAAGTTGTATTCTAGACAGGTAGAGGACCCCTAAACATGCTGCAAAGCCTCTCCTTGATCAGTGTGATTAACTCATAAACTTGTGCCAATTAGATTTGATCTGTACTTCTTGGATTTGCATTATGACATAAAGCTTGCTTTTGCAAAAATGGTTATTTCACTTTTTCCATTTATGGCCTAATCTTGCATACAATGCTTGGATACACAAAATAAGACTTTGGCACAATGAGTATGCATTAAATTATTGAGTGTTGGATGGTTTAGAGGCCTGTAATGTAGCATAAACCAAGCTGACTTGAAAATGCATAAGTTATGAACATGGAAATTGGCCAATTCAAAAGTGAGTTTTTGCCATATTGCAAAATTCGATTCTCTCAAGTTATGAGGTTGTTTGATGATTTCTTGGACATTTTGGAAAGCTTGGAATGTGCACTACAATCCATCTTTGAAGTGCAAATTGAAATTCCAAGTGGAAGTATGTGAAAAATGGTCTTGAAGTTAGGTAAAAACCTTGCCTAAAAAGGTCAAAATTTTACTAAGTTAAGAATGGTTTGGTACCCTTGTTCCAAAAATTGTAACTTGAGATACAAGATTCTTTTGGGAAAACTTTGTGAATCAAAGTTGTAGATTATGCAATAGGCTACGACTTTCATGTTTTGACTTTTTCTTGAATCCAAATGAATCTTGGTGAGAAAGTGGGGCAAAGTTGGGAAAAAATTAGGGTTTTTCATAACTTAGAAAAATTCTAAGTTATGAAAAATTCTCATTTCAAACCCTAATTTGCAATTTTTGATTTCTTGGTGAACAAGTTTCATGATTTGGCATGTTTTGATGAAAAATGAATCTTGACCCTTGATTTTGACCAAAAAAGTCAAAGTTTGACTTTTCAGTATACAGTCAAAATTGATCAATTGACTGGGAAATTCAACTGTCAATCTTGTCTACTTGGGACCTTTTGAACTTGTTGAGCATGTCAAGATAATTCCATGGGGTCCTTGAGTCCATATGTGGGCTTGGTTTGCCATTGGCTAGGTCAAACAGTCAAAAATTGCCTTTGTGCGGTCAAAACCCTAAAAATGACCATTTTGCCCTTTTGGTGATTTGATCAAATTTCTTGTGGAATTGTGATCCAAACTTGATCAAATGGTCCATGTGAGTTCATAATGTTGATGTGGGTCAATTTTCATGAGGTTTGACTGTCAATTGGCCACAGTTGACTTTTTTTTCCAATACAGTTGATTTCTAGGTCAACTGTCCAATTGACTGGGCAAAATTTGGAATCAAGACCTGAAACTTGGTATGGATAAACTTGGGAGTCCAACATGAAGCATGAAAGTCATCTTAGGCTTTTTGGGTCAAAACATCTTTGTGCAATCACAAACCCTAATTTGGGTCAACAGTGCAAGGAGAAGTCTTGAGCAGAGGAAACCCTAACTGGATCTTGATCTTCAAGGGTCTTGTGATGAGAAAATGTTGAGGAAATGGGAGGGCAAATTTTGGGGTACAATAGACAGGTTGTCTCTTTTGACG
Organism: Vicia faba; assembly: GCA_948472305.1. Taxonomy (NCBI): domain Eukaryota; kingdom Viridiplantae; phylum Streptophyta; class Magnoliopsida; order Fabales; family Fabaceae; genus Vicia; species Vicia faba. The sequence goes on along the minus strand of OX451739.1, from coordinate 331,687,253 downwards.
GGTTGTCTCCTTTGACGGGTTGTCCTCAGAAAAATCTTTAGGAATTGATTTAACTAATTTTGTCTCCTTTGACGGGTTGTCTCCTTTGACGGGTTGTCTCTTTTGGCGGGTTGTCTCCTTTGACGGGTTGGCCTCAGAAAAATCTTTAGGAATCGATTTAACTTATTTTGTCTCCTTTGACGGGTTGTCTCCTTTGACGGGTTGTCTCTTTTGACGGGTTGTCTCCTTTGACCAGTTGTCTCTTTTGACGGGTTGTCTCCTTTGACGGGTTGTCTCTTTTGACGGGTTGTCTCCTTTGACGGGTTGTCTCCTTTGACGGGTTGTCTCTTTTGACGGGTTGTCTCCTTTAGCAGGTTGTCTCTTTTGACGGATTGTCTCCTTTGACGGGTTGGCCTCAGAAAAATCTTTAGGAATCGATTTAACTGATTTTGTCTCCTTTGACGGATTGTCTCCTTTGACGGGTTGTCTCTTTTGACGGGTTGTCTCCTTTGACGGGTTGTCTCCTTTGACGAGTTGTCTCTATTGACGGGTTGTCTCCATTGACGGGTTGTCTCCATTGACAGGTTGTCTCCATTGACAGATTTTCTCTATTGACGGGTTGTCTCCATTGACGGGTTGTCTCCATTGACGGGTTGTCTCCATTGACGGGTTGAGAGTTTAACTGCATCCCTCCTGAAAGGTAAAGGTCAGTCATATGCAATGCATGATATGGATCAAGCAATGATATTCTCAACATAAATGAGATTGTATGGTATGATGCGTATATGCATGTATCATGATGTATGGACATGTAATGATTTAGCTGGGTAAAATAAATCCCGAAACTGCTGGAGAATAGAGTTGAGTTCTTCGTTTCCGCTGGGGATGATGAACGAAGATGACTGTGAAGATAAACCTGCAGGAGGAGATGACTCCGTTGGGGAATAAACTGATGAAGAGATTACTCCGAGGGGAATTACTCTGTGGGGAAGAGATGCTATGCTGAGGATTTTAACGATAAACTCCGCTGGGAATTCCGCTGACAAACTCCGTTGGGGATGGGTTACCGTTGCTAGTGATATTGAATCTGTTGAGGATTGAATTCCTGTTGGGGGGAATGAAATAACTTTGCTGGGGGATGATCTTTCAATTGTAACTTGCTGGGGATAATCCTGTTAGACTCTTATGGGGATAAACCTCTAAGTTCTGCTAGGAATTCTCCTTTGAACCTAGCTGGGGAGGTTTATTGTACTCCGTCGGGGATAAGCTTCCAGAGTCTACTGGGGAAAATGATTCAACTCTGTTGGGAAAGCTTTTTTAGACTGCACTGGGGAAATGGCTCCACTGGGGGTATCTTGTATTCTGCCGGGGAACATTCTTATACTCCGTTGAGGAATATTAAGACTGTCGAGGATGCTCTTATACTTGCTGGGGAATATCTTTATACTCCGCTGGGGAAGATTAAGACCTTCTGGGGATACCCAACCTTTTTAGGGCTGATGGTAGGCTAACTCTGCTTGGGGGAGAGTATTGCTGATTTGTACCTAACTGCAAGTCTCAGCTGGGAGAGCTACCATTACTGTATTTCTCTACAGGGAGTGAAGGTATCATATCCATATTCTTCAGCTGGACCTACCTTGTACCTGGTGTACGAAGCAACTACACATCTTGGACATTTCTTATTCTGATATTACCAATAATTCATCCTTTGTTTCACATGTAAATATTTATGAGCAACAATTAATGTCAAATGCATATATCAAAAATGAAACTTTGGACGTTCTTTGCAAAACAAAACAGGTAAAGGAAAAACAATTTGAAATTTGTCTGAAAATGAATTTGTATTGATTTTGAAGTTTGCCTGTAAATAGGTGTTTTTGTACAAGAGGCTGACGTCCTAGTAAGAGAACACCGCCGAACAAAAATAATTTATACAATTTGTGGAAAGAAAACAAAATAGCTATGTGAATGATCCCACTGGGTTTCAACTCTGCTATTGCCCTTATGTCCTCGAGCATCTCATCACTTTGCTACTGGTTGAAGGTGAGTCAGATTGATCAGTGTCGTCCGAGCTTGATAATCGATACCGAAGTCTGGATGCAAGGTGATACAATGAGACATAGTGTTACGCTTATCCCTAATTTTTTCCTGGACCGCCCTTTCGGGTTTTCAGTCCACCGGGATACCCTTTTTTGCCCAAGCCGCCTTTTCAGGTTTTCGACTTGCCGGGTGTACATATTTTTTTCATTTTTATCCCTTATTTTTGCCCGGACCCTTTTGGTTTGCCGGGAAGCCCTTATTTTTGCCTAGACCAGTCAACCTAGCGGGTCTTTGTTTAGGCGTAGTATCTTTTCACTATGTCTGCATTGACGGGGTGAGGAAGGTCGTCACCGTCCATAGTGGTTAGAATCATAGCTCCTCCTGAGAAAATGTTCTTAACCACAAATGGCCCTTCGTAAGTAGGGGTCCATTTGCCCCTGGGATCACCTTGAGGTAGGATAATGCGCTTGATTACCAGATCCCCAACTTGATACTCTTGTCGTCTGACTTTCTTGTTAAATGCCTTGATCATTTGTTTTTGGTACGTCTGACCATGATAAATAGTAGTAAGTCTCTTTTCGTCGATTAGGTTCAGTTGATCAAGTCGGGTCAGAATCCAGTCATCTTCGCTTAAACACGCATCCTTCATGATCCGAAGAGAGGGTATCTAAACTTCAATAGGCAAGACTGCCTCCATGCCATATACCAAGGAATAGGGTGTTGCCCCTGTTGACGTCCGAGCTGAGGTACGGTACCCATGAAGAGCAAATGGTAACATCTCGTGCCAATCTTTGTATGTCACTGTCATCTTCTGCACAATCTTCTTGATGTTCTTATTAGCCGCTTCTACAGCCCCATTCATCTTCGGCCGGTAGGGAAAAGAGTTGTGATGTTGTATCTTGAATTGCTCGCAGAGCTCAGTGATCATCTTATTGTGGAGATTGGTACCTGTTGTACCCCAAAATTTGCCCTCCCATATTTTCCAAGAAATTGCCAAGCCAAGTCACAAAATTCCCCAAGGGTTATGCAGTTCAACTGTCTCCTATACAGTCAAAACTAGGGTTTGTGTTCTGATCAAGAATTAAAAGTTTTCAAAGGCCCAATCAAGTCTCATATGCTTACAAAGATGGTCAAGTATCCTCATATCAAGTTTCAAGACATTCAGCTCAAAATTGCACAGTCAAAACCCTAAATTGCACTACAGTCAACTGTAGGGGCAAAATGGTCATTTGACAGTCAAAAGTTCAAATTTTTGGTCAACATATCATTTTGAAGCCACAAACATCATTTTATCAATGCTTGATCATGATTCTCAAAATTTGGCTCAGAAATCATCAAAGATGCAAAAGTTGCTATATTTGGACAGCTAAAAAAGTCAACTGAAATTGACCAAGGCATAACTTCCACATGGATTATCAGAAAATTTCCATCCAAAGATCATTTTGAAGAGAAAGACATTTCCTACAACTCATCTTCATACTTCAAGTCCAAGAAATGCTCTCACAAAAAGTTATCAATTTCAACATTATAGGTCATTTTCAAAAGTCAACAAAAAGGGACTTTAAGTCAAAGGCCATAACTTGAGATTGGTAAATCAAAATGACATGGGACCAAAGGCATTGGTTAGAGGACTCAAAGACCTTTCCAAAATGTCCAAGAACATGTGAAAAGCTTAAAAATTGAGCAAGTTATGCCTTGTGGAAGTTGGGAAATTTTTGGGAATTTTGAAAAGTCAACTTTGATTCAAATGACCTAAATATGCTAATGGGCCCATTTTTCTTCCAAGATTCATCATTCTAAGCCTATGCACGACCACTTGGCCCAAAGGGAAGTATTTTCTCATTTTTTAATTATTTATTTGAATTTATATTAATATTAATTCATTTAAATCATTTAAATATATAGAAAATATAAACATGACCTAAAAAAATCTTTTTGTACACATTCTAGGCTCAAGATTTCGTGTACAATTAAATATGGCAAGATTTGGTTGATTTGGCATGATTGAACAAAATTACACATGAAAAAAGATTCAAAAAAGATCTTATACAATCAAATATTGAAACCATTGAATTCATGAGATTTTGTTGAAATTTGTTAACCTAATATGCTCACTACATATTCAGAATCAAAAACCTAATGGCATTGGACAAGAAGCTGCGCTACAGAACCTATTGCAAACTTGAGAAATTTTCCAAAAACTCAAAAACTGAAATCAACTCTAGAGGTCGATTCAAGCCTCCATTCTTGTCTCAATAGCTTCATTGTGGTTCCCTGAACGTGTGCCAACCCCTAACATCAGTTCAAACGCAAAGAATCGGTACATTGAACGTGAACTGCACCCAGAAAATTGCCTAATCATATTTTGGTTTTGAAGCATGATCATTGCATTTTAATTGTATATTCATGTTCCTTACAAAGTTTTAAAGCTAACCATTGTACTTAATTGGATTTTCATGCTGTATATAAGGTTTTGCCATGCGCGAATTCTAGGGTTACAGGTTTGCCAATTTGGGGTTTTTGAGACGAAGCAAAATTAGGGCTCAAGACTACTGCCATTGCACTTAACACGTCCAGACGAAGAGATTCCAACCCTCGCGCTCAATTTATGAGCGTCGAGGGTCTATTCGCTATTTTTTGATATATGGGTTTAGGCAACGCTATGAAAACCGTTGCCTCATGTTTACGTTTCAGGGAAAAGGAAGAAGAAGGATTCGTGGCAGTAGGGGATACGTGGGTTTGAATTTCGCGCGTCTAATCTATTCACATGTTATCTTCTTTTATTATATTTATTTCTTACTTGTATAATCAACGCGCAATAATGGTGTAGTGGTCCAGGTGTTAAGCTTGCAATGTCCAAGACCTGGGTTCGAACCCCAGGTCTGTACAAATCTCCATAATATTTTTCAATACTCATTCCTATGCAGGCACGGTCTTAAGGACCACCATACGTCCTCCTCATCTATCCATCCACGTGCATGTTTAGAACCAAATCAAAGGCAGGGATTTAAGAAGCGCAATAAACTCCAGTCAACGCTGAAGCAGGCTAGCAAAAAGGTCAGCAAGGCTATAACACAAATGGGCCTGAAGTGCTAAGGCCTTACCTCCAATTTGGGGCTACCCCCCCCCCCCCCCCCTGGTTTGCCTTCACTATTTTTATTTATTTATTTTTTATTCTTGTTTTAATTGTTATGTTTATTTTAATTATGGTTTATTTAATTAAATTATTTTTTTTAACAAAATACAAAAACATCATAAATTCAGAAAAAGACAAAAATTTAATAATTATTTTATTTTAATTATTTTTTTAATAAATTAATATGTAAATATTTAGTTTTAATTAGGTTGCCATTTTAATTCCTTTTAATAACTAAAAAAATCCAAAAAAAATATAGAATTAGGTTAATTGATAATTTTTATACCTTTTAAGTTTTCCTTTTTATCACAATATTATTTATTTATTTATTTTATTTTTATAATTAAATGTACATAAGTAAAAATTAGGGTTTAATCTAGGTTAATATAATATTTTCACAATAAACTTAAAAAACATTAGAATTAGGGTTTAACGCTTCATTTTAATTTTAATTAATTATTCTTTCTATAAAATCTTAAAAAATACAAAAATACCAAAAACATTTAATTTTCATTTTTTATCTTAATTCCTTATTAATTCAATCTTTTGCGAAAGGGTCCAACGCCCATGTTCATAATTTATTTAATTTCGCGCATTTATTTTTATGTCGCTTATTATAATTGTGTAATTCTCCCAAAGCGATGTAACCATTTTATTTCTCGCACTTTATTGCTTCATTTACTTTCCGCTAAATCGGGTCCGGTTTAATTTTGGCGATGTGGACCCGCGCCATTTGTAATAGTCTAGATTTACTTTCCTCGCAAATGTTAACTGTTAACAAAAAAGCATGCAAGAATGAATGGACTTAAAATAAAATCAAGCGTAGATCACAATGACATGACAAAAGACAAATATCAATGAAAATGACACACGAATCGCACACACCACCCCTAGGGTACGCCTCACTGTTGCCTTTCGAAAGGTGATCGTCAAGTAGAGGACGTCTTAGTAAGTCCTCATGATCCGGGAACCTGGCATGAGGGTAGCTTCTAAGGTGTCTTCCCATTGCTCTGGTGATCACCATGTCCCTAAAACTCGAATTGACCCGAACACCTCCAACGGTGGTGCTACCTACCTCTCAATGGTGGGATGGCACTACTTTTAAGGACATTTACACAGACGAATTCCTTAGGGTAGGTAGGTTTTCAAGGATACTTGCTCTAATTTCAAAAACAAATCAGAAAATACTTTTCACACCGACACCTTTTCAAAAAGCTTTCGAAAGCAATTTTTCAAACACTCTTGAGGACCGATACAAGAGTCGAACTGGAATTTTCAAAGAAACTTTTTAAAACCCACATTGAAAAGCAAACAAACCATTTTTGAAAACACAATGAGCAAGTATCTAAGAGCCCATGGATAACCATGGATAGAAAGGGTGCTAACACCTTCCCTTTCTATAACCTACCTCCCGAACCTAGAGCAATCTCTTTAAGGAATTTTTCTGTGCTTTTGTCCTTTCCATTTGGAGAAAATAAAAGACGGTGGTGACTCTTGCTTCCGCGACATTTCGCGAACCAGCGTTAAACAGTCAGTTCCAGATCCACCGATCACAGAACTGGCGACTCTGCTGGGGACTAAACTTAAAGTGGGGTGTACCTTAGGGCTAGCTTATAACTATGTTTTCAATTGTTTCCTTGTGTGCTTTAAATTGTGGGTTGCTTGGGAGTTCTATAGATCCTAAACCCGGATCTGGGGATACCTTTCTTAGAAAGTAGCAACAAGGCTGTGAGGGAACTGTGCGGGGTATACCGACATGGTTGAAACAGTCTGCTACGTTGATGTGGCACTTTGGTGTGTACCGGTAACCCTTGAGTTCAGTCAAGGAGAGTACGGGGCCTCCGCGTGGTGTCATGAAGCATCAACAGACCTTAGGAACCTTAATTGAACTATCTTGGCCTCTTTAGGGTAGTGAGATAACTGACTTTGGTGCAGTCCGAGGTTGGTTGATACTCGATACTACACTCAATTGAGGGTTGCTTTCCTGGAATATTTCGGTCGCCAGTTCAGTGGCTAAATCGAAACGATGAACAACGAAAGCAATCCCGTGATATTGGGAACCTTAGAACCCGGTTACTTTGATTAGGACAGGTTGAACCCACCAACTTCAAGAGGGTAATACCCAGACCCCATGCTGGCCTAAACCCTAAGGGTTTCTCTTGTGTGACTTGTGTGCCTTTGTACTTGCCTACTTGCGTACTTGTTACCTGACACTTGTTTCTTGCAGGTCTTGTTTATAGTCCTTAATTGGGACTCATAACAGGGTACTAAATTTCTTGCAGGTCTTGTTTATAGTCCTTAATTGGGACTCATAACAGGGTACTAAATTTCTTGCAGGTCTTGTTTATAGTCCTTAACTAGGACTCATGACAGGGTTTACCAAATTTCTTGCAGGTGTTGTTTATAGTCCTTAACTGGGACTCATAACAGTGTTTACTAGGTCTCTTGCAGGTTTTGCTTATAGTCCTTAATTGGGACTCATAACAAAGTATATTGAATTTCCTGCAGGGGTCTGTTTATAGTCCTTAATTGGGACTCATAGCAGGGTTTACCTACATCACCCCATGCATAGCATGACATCATACCATTGCATACCATTGCATACATCCTAACCCATTTCAAGGATCTCAAGGGCTTGTGATGCAGGTCATGATGAACCAACTGCCCATCAAGGGGCAAAGAGAATTTATTTTCCTCTAGCTAAGGTCGTCAGGGGCTATGACCCACTGGATATGGTGAGCCTTTGACCCTTGATGAAGGACTCTCAACAAAATGAAGTTCTTACAATCAAGCTACCGGTTCCAAATGCTAACAAATTTTCTGTTTACCCCGCGAGGTCCTTGAAAACATTACATGCATGTCATACATCTCATTGCATTGCAGTTATCCCTTTGACAGGTTGCTTACCCTTCTTCGCTGTTTATTTCAGCCAATCGTCATGAATCCGGAATCATCAGCCGAGCAGACTATCAAAGACCTCCAGGCTCAGAACGCCCAGTTCCAAGAGCTGATCATGAATTTGACTCAGGGGCAACAAAATCTGAAGGCTCTCCTCTTGAAGAAGGACAAAAAGAAGAAGAGGACTGTGTTGTTCAGCCCTAGACGCAGATCTGGGAACACACCGCAGATTGAAACTGAGAGGACAACTCCATCTGTGGGGAAGAGCAGTCATCCAGAGGAAAGGGTGCCCAGTCCAGAGGTCTCTGACAATGAAACAGATTTCGACGACGAACAGTACCCTCCGGCTGAGGACAAGTACAAACAACTGGAGGACAGGTTGAAGGCTATGGAGGTGCAACAGGCACCTGGGCTGGATCTGGGAGATTTGGGTTTGTCAACTGGTGTGGTTATTCCTCGGAAGTTCAAAGCACCCTCCTTTACTAAGTATGACGGGGCGTCTTGCCCCAAGCTGCATCTAAGGTCCTATGTTCGGAAGATTCAGCCATATACGGTGGACAAGAATTTATGGATCCACTTCTTCCAGGAGAGTCTTTCAGGGACTCATCTCGAATGGTTCTATCAACTGGATGGGACCAAAGTTCGTAACTGGGAGGAGTTGGCTACTGCTTTCTATAAGCAGTATCAATATAATGCCGACCTTGCTCCTACGCGTACCCAACTCCAGGGTATGTCGTTAGGGTCAAGTGAAGGTTTTAAAGAATATGCGCAGATATGGAGGGATCTTGCTGGAAGGGTACAACCACCTCTGACTGATCGGGAACTTGTGGACATGTTCTTGGGGACCTTGTCTGGTCCATTTTATAACCACCTGATTGGGAATTCATCTGCTGGATTCACAGATCTTATCTTGACTGGAGAGCAAATAGAAGCTGGTATCCGGTCTGGGAAAATTCAAGAGGCTGCACCTGCCGATAAAAAGCCTCATCATGGAAAGAAAGAATCCAATGCCGTGCATGGTAAAAAGAGCCGTCATGAGGCAGGGGCAATCCAGATCTCCAATCCTGGACCTGCTCAACAAGGACAGGGGCAGCAGCGCAAGGAGAAACGACAGTATACCAAACTCAACATGTCACTGGATCAGGCACTGCAACAAATGTTGAAGGCAGGGCTGATCACCTTAAGGGCTCCCCTTCGGAATCCGAACACTTCTGCTCCCAACTATCATCCCAATGATAGGTGCGCGTATCATTCTGATAGCCCGGGGCATACTACAGACAACTGCTGGCCTCTCAAGAACAAGATCCAAGATATGATTGACGCCGGAGAGATTCAGTTTGAAGTGCCAGAGACTCCGAACATAATCACTGCTCCGTTGCCCAATCATTGAAGCCTTTTGTTTATTTGAATTTTGAGTTGTATTTTTCATTGCTTATACAAACGATTAATGTCATAGCAAACTCTTTTATGTTATCAATGCATCGCATACGTCTGTTTTGAGAATTAATACAATTGTTTTCATTATATTCAAATTCCTTTCATATTTTTTCTGATGATCAACTCTTGGTTAATAATTCTGAGCCTCTTGAGGGAGGATGACGAAAACGATACCGCGATCCTTACAGTATGCTTTTGAACAGACCCCGCTGATGAAGTACAGGCATTGTTTCAAATCCCTAAACACTGGAGTTATAAGGATGATAATCCCTCGTCAACCCATCAGAGCCAAAGAAGTAGGAGTTTTTATTTTCGAAAATCAAAACCCTTAATCATAACCTGGGGCAGGGTAGTTCTCTCAGTTGATCCAAGTGCATGACGAACGGCACCGAAGAAATCTTTACGAAACGAACAAAGACAGTAATGGTTCAGAACAATCAAAAGGACAGGCAGTCATCATCAAAATTCATAAATGAAAATCCCAAAAAGTCTAATGAAACTGGGGCATCCCGCTGACTGTAATTCCAAAAAGGAAACAGTTCAGGCAAAAATAGGGATAACAAAATCAAGAAAGAGGTCTCACAAACCCTCAACCAAAACAAAAATGACTGCCTATTCAAAATAAGTCATCAACATCTGAACCATTATTGGAACATCAAAGCAAGGACTCAAGCAAGGTCTAACGCACGGTCAACTGAGTTTAGGTTTGGAGAACATCACGAAGAGCGGGTGGGTACAAATACTTTGAGCCTTTATCCTTTGTTTCTTAAACCGTGAACCAAGCCACATTATAACCCTTAAAAGTCCTAGCTGAAGCATGGGTTAGTTCGAAAGCGTACTGTGACGAAAGGTATCCTGACTCCTTAAGGCCAACAGTAAAATAACGAGTTGACATCACGTTTTACAAACATTCATTTGTTTTATGAAAAAAAAAAAAGAACGCATTTTCAAAATCTTCAAGACAGACATAGGCTTTGCATTTTTAACATAACTTTGTTTGCATATGACTTTTTGTTTGAACAGCAGGGAAATCCGCACGATAAACACCTTGTGAACAAAAGCGCTTCCAATCAAGGGGAGGACATTACTATGGTCCATTATCTGGGGCAATCCAATCAAGATTCGGAGAATCTTTCAAAAGGCCAAAAAGCCTGGGGCAAATCTCTGCCTGAGCTACTGGGGGCACTCCAGCAACGAGTCTTGCACGATCAGACACCTTCTGGTAATATGGCAGCATAAGCAGCCAGGGGCACCTACCTGCATTCTAAGAACATGGACATAGTCGAAAAATACTACGCACAATCAAAGACCCGCTAGGTTGACGTACCTAGGCAAAAATAAGGGCTTCCCGGCGAACCAAAAGGGTTCGGGCAAAATGAAGGGATGAAATGAAAAATCTATACACCCGGCAAGTCGAAAACCTGAAAAGGCGGCTTGAGCAAAAATGGGTATCCCGGTGGACTGAAAACCCAAAAGGGCGGTCCAGGCAAAAATTAGGGATTAAAGCGTACGATTATGTCCCGTTGTCCTGCTACCTGTCTACCAGAAGAAGGTTTTTCCGCCAACAACTATCAGCACCCCACAAGAAACAGGGGCAATGAGGAGTGGTCTAAGCAATCTGGTCGTTCTGTCTTCCAGGGTATCAAGGTAGGTTCCATTGAAAGACCTAACCAATACAGTTCAATGCTTCCCCAGGAGAGTCCAATCTAGTCTCCCCAGGAAAGCTGGAATTCACATCCCCAAGCAGTAAGCCTACCCCCAGTAGATTCTGGAAGCTTACCCTCGCAGAGCACGAACGCGTCGTCCGGCTTGATTTAAAGAGTTATTTCCTTAACAGGATATAACTGGGTTATCCTCAGCCAAAAGCCACGGAAAGAGCGTCGTCGACAAAGCCTTCTTATCCCCAGCGAAGTCCATTCATACTTCCAATACAGCAAGGTATCCTCAGCAAGTTATCATCAACACTCAGCAAGGCATCCTTCTCCCCACAGGGTATTGCTTCTCAGCATGGTCACTAGAGTATCTTTTCTCCCCGCAGAATCCGTCATTTGCCAAGTTTATTCCCCAACGGAGTTATCTTCTCCTACCGGTATACTTGCAGCTATCATCCCCAGCGGAAGCAAAAGCTCTTCTTTAACATCAGCCCAGGAGTGACTTCCCGGCACCTGTCAAGGATTTAGTTTCTTAGACAAAAATACATTCATAAACATCACATCGTCATGCATATGCATCATGCTACACGAATCTCATTAATTTTGAAGACATACAGTTCATGCATCATGATTTTGCATACAATTATGTTTTGCCTTTTCAGGAAAAAGATCAATACAAAAATGATTACTACCAACTATCGCAATTCTTTCTAGATATAGTTTCAGATATGACCCAGAGATGGTGACGTTCTGATACTGCTTCCAGATTTCCTTCTAGATATAGTTTCAGATATGACCCAGAGATGGCGACGTTCTGATGCTGCTTCCAGATATCCTTCTAGATATAGTTTCAGATATGATCCAGAGATGGTGACGTTCTGACGCTGCTTCCAGAATTCCTTCTAGATATAGTTTCAGATATGATCCAGATATGGTGACGTTCTGATGCTGCTTCCAGATTTCCTTCTAGATATAGTTTCAGATATGACCCAGATATGGTGACGTTCTGATACTGCTTCCAGATTTCCTTCCAGATATAGTTTCAGATGTAAACCAGAGACGGTGACGTTCTGATACTGCTTCCAGATTTCCTTCTAGATATAGTTTCAGATATGACCCAGATATGGTGACGTTCTGATACTGCTTCCAGATTTCCTTCCAGATATAGTTTCAGATGTAAACCAGATATGGTGACGTTCTGATACTGCTTCCAGATTTCCTTCCAGATATAGTTTCAGATATGACCCAGAGATGGTGACGTTCTGATACTGCTTCCAGATTTCCTTCTAGATATAGTTTCAGATATGACCCAGAGATAGCGACGTTCTGACACTGCTTCCAGAAGTCCTTTTTTTTATGTTTCCCTCTCCGACGATGAGTGTGAGGTGATATTCTCCATATGGTTCCCTCTCCAACGGTGTGTGAGGTAGTAATCCCTTTTCTAGATGTTTCCCTCTCCGACGATGAGTGTGGGGTGATATTCTCCTATGGTTCCCTCTCCGACGGTGTGTGAGGTAGTAATTCCTTTTTCAAGATGTTTCCCTCTCCGACGATGAGTGTGAGGTGATATTCTCCTATGGTTCCCTCTCCAACGGTGTGTGAGGTGGTAAGCCCTTTTCAGATGTTTCCCTCTCTGACGATGAGTGTGAGGTGATCATTCCTTTCAGATTATAATTGGCTATGGTTCTCTGCCCAATACTGCGAAGATAATAATTCCCATCAAAGATTTTTCTCAACGAGCGTTGTTGAAGTTAAAATCGCCCAAGGTTCTCTTACCATCCATGCTAAGGCAGTAACCATCCCTAGTTCATTCATCAGCGTTTGAAGCTCCAGACTCAGCTCCTGTAACCAGTCAGGACGCATCTATACCAAGCATCTAAAATCAGCTCCTGCAACGTGTCAGGTACTCATTTTATCTTTTGCAGGTATGCAGGTTCTCGCTAAGGAATCTCCTACGCGATCAACATCCAGATGGCATCTATAAGCCCATCATCCTATCCAGCAACCTCTAAATGGCATCTATAAGCCCATTCCCCCCATCACTGCTATTATGTGAGCGCAAATTTCTGGGCACTTTAGTGTTCAATCATCTTCCACCCTCGGATTACGAAAGGCACGTCAGCCAATCTGCATCCTCAGGTCTAAGAAGATTGAACAGGGGCAACTGTTGTACCCCAAAATTTGCCCTCCCATATTTTCCAAGAAATTGCCAAGCCAAGTCACAAAATTCCCCAAGGGTTATGCAGTTCAACTGTCTCCTATACAGTCAAAACTAGGGTTTGTGTTCTGATCAAGAATTAAAAGTTTTCAAAGGCCCAATCAAGTCTCATATGCTTACAAAGATGGTCAAGTATCCTCATATCAAGTTTCAAGACATTCAGCTCAAAATTGCACAGTCAAAACCCTAAATTGCACTACAGTCAACTGTAGGGGCAAAATGGTCATTTGACAGTCAAAAGTTCAAATTTTTGGTCAACATATCATTTTGAAGCCACAAACATCATTTGATCAATGCTTGATCATGATTCTCAAAATTTGGCTCAGAAATCATCAAAGATGCAAAAGTTGCTATATTTGGACAGCTAAAAAAGTCAACTGAAATTGACCAAGGCATAACTTCCACATGGATTATCAGAAAATTTCCATCCAAAGCTAATTTTGAAGAGAAAGACATTTCCTACAACTCATATTCATACTTCAAGTCCAAGAAATGCTCTCACAAAAAGTTATCAATTTCAACATTATAGGTCATTTTCAAAAGTCAACAAAAAGGGACTTTAAGTCAAAGGCCATAACTTGAGATTGGTAAATCAAAATGACATGGGACCAAAGGCATTGGTTAGAGGACTCAAATACCTTTCCAAAATGTCCAAGAACATGTGAAAAGCTTAAAAATTGAGCAAGTTATGCCTTGTGGAAGTTGGGAAATTTTTGGGAATTTTGAAAAGTCAACTTTGATTCAAATGACCTAAATATGCTAATGGGCCCATTTTTCTTCCAAGATTCATCATTCTAAGCCTATGCACGACCACTTGGCCCAAAGGGAAGTATTTTCTCATTTTTTAATTATTTATTTGAATTTATATTAATATTAATTCATTTAAATCATTTAAATATATAGAAAATATAAACATGACCTAAAAAAATCTTTTTGTACACATTCTAGGCTCAAGATTTCGTGTACAATTAAATATGGCAAGATTTGGTTGATTTGGCATGATTGAACAAAATTACACATGAAAAAAGATTCAAAAAAGATCTTATACAATCAAATATTGAAACCATTGAATTCATGAGATTTTGTTGAAATTTGTTAACCTAATATGCTCACTACATATTCAGAATCAAAAACCTAATGGCATTGGACAAGAAGCTGCGCTACAGAACCTATTGCAAACTTGAGAAATTTTCCAAAAACTCAAAAACTGAAATCAACTCTAGAGGTCGATTCAAGCCTCCATTCTTGTCTCAATAGCTTCATTGTGGTTCCCTGAACGTGTGCCAACCCCTAACATCAGTTCAAACGCAAAGAATCGGTACATTGAACGTGAACTGCACCCAGAAAATTGCCTAATCGTATTTTGGTTTTGAAGCATGATCATTGCATTTTAATTGTATATTCATGTTCCTTACAAAGTTTTAAAGCTAACCATTGTACTTAATTGGATTTTCATGCTGTATATAAGGTTTTGCCATGCGCGAATTCTAGGGTTACAGGTTTGCCAATTTGGGGTTTTTGAGACGAAGCAAAATTAGGGCTCAAGACTACTGCCATTGCACTTAACACGTCCAGACGAAGAGATTCCAACCCTCGCGCTCAATTTATGAGCGTCGAGGGTCTATTCGCTATTTTTTGATATATGGGTTTAGGAAACGCTATGAAAACCGTTGCCTCATGTTTACGTTTCAGGGAAAAGGAAGAAGAAGGATTCGTGGCAGTAGGGGATACGTGGGTTTGAATTTCGCGCGTCTAATCTATTCACATGTTATCTTCTTTTATTATATTTATTTCTTACTTGTATAATCAACGCGCAATAATGGTGTAGTGGTCCAGGTGTTAAGCTTGCAATGTCCAAGACCTGGGTTCGAACCCCAGGTCTGTACAAATCTCCATAATATTTTTCAATACTCATTCCTATGCAGGCACGGTCTTAAGGACCACCATACGTCCTCCTCATCTATCCATCCACGTGCATGTTTAGAACCAAATCAAAGGCAGGGATTTAAGAAGCGCAATAAACTCCAGGCAACGCTGAAGCAGGCTAGCAAAAAGGTCAGCAAGGCTATAACACAAATGGGCCTGAAGTGCTAAGGCCTTACCTCCAATTTGGGGCTACCCCCCCCCCCCCCCCCTGGTTTGCCTTCACTATTTTTATTTATTTATTTTTTATTCTTGTTTTAATTGTTATGTTTATTTTAATTATGGTTTATTTAATTAAATTATTTTTTTTAACAAAATACAAAAACATCATAAATTCAGAAAAAGACAAAAATTTAATAATTATTTTATTTTAATTATTTTTTTAATAAATTAATATGTAAATATTTAGTTTTAATTAGGTTGCCATTTTAATTCCTTTTAATAACTAAAAAAATCCAAAAAAAATATAGAATTAGGTTAATTGATAATTTTTATACCTTTTAAGTTTTCCTTTTTATCACAATATTATTTATTTATTTATTTTATTTTTATAATTAAATGTACATAAGTAAAAATTAGGGTTTAATCTAGGTTAATATAATATTTTCACAATAAACTTAAAAAACATTAGAATTAGGGTTTAACGCTTCATTTTAATTTTAATTAATTATTCTTTCTATAAAATCTTAAAAAATACAAAAATACCAAAAACATTTAATTTTCATTTTTTATCTTAATTCCTTATTAATTCAATCTTTTGCGAAAGGGTCCAACGCCCATGTTCATAATTTATTTAATTTCGCGCATTTATTTTTATGTCGCTTATTATAATTGTGTAATTCTCCCAAAGCGATGTAACCATTTTATTTCTCGCACTTTATTGCTTCATTTACTTTCCGCTAAATCGGGTCCGGTTTAATTTTGGCGATGTGGACCCGCGCCATTTGTAATAGTCTAGATTTACTTTCCTCGCAAATGTTAACTGTTAACAAAAAAGCATGCAAGAATGAATGGACTTAAAATAAAATCAAGCGTAGATCACAATGACATGACAAAAGACAAATATCAATGAAAATGACACACGAATCGCACACACCACCCCTAGGGTACGCCTCACTGTTGCCTTTCGAAAGGTGATCGTCAAGTAGAGGACGTCTTAGTAAGTCCTCATGATCCGGGAACCTGGCATGAGGGTAGCTTCTAAGGTGTCTTCCCATTGCTCTGGTGATCACCATGTCCCTAAAACTCGAATTGACCCGAACACCTCCAACGGTGGTGCTACCTACCTCTCAATGGTGGGATGGCACTACTTTTAAGGACATTTACACAGACGAATTCCTTAGGGTAGGTAGGTTTTCAAGGATACTTGCTCTAATTTCAAAAACAAATCAGAAAATACTTTTCACACCGACACCTTTTCAAAAAGCTTTCGAAAGCAATTTTTCAAACACTCTTGAGGACCGATACAAGAGTCGAACTGGAATTTTCAAAGAAACTTTTTAAAACCCACATTGAAAAGCAAACAAACCATTTTTGAAAACACAATGAGCAAGTATCTAAGAGCCCATGGATAACCATGGATAGAAAGGGTGCTAACACCTTCCCTTTCTATAACCTACCTCCTGAACCTAGAGCAATCTCTTTAAGGAATTTTTCTGTGCTTTTGTCCTTTCCATTTGGAGAAAATAAAAGACGGTGGTGACTCTTGCTTCCGCGACATTTCGCGAACCAGCGTTAAACAGTCAGTTCCAGATCCACCGATCACAGTACCATTATCCATAATGATCCTCTATGGTACACCATATCGACAGATCAGGTTGTGCTGAATGAACCGTGCCACGACATTCTTGGTTACAGTAGCAAAGGAAGCTGCTTCAACCCACTTCATAAAGTAATCAATCGCTACCAGGATGAAACAATGCCCGTTAGATGCCATAGGTCTGATCTCGCCGATCATATCAATGCCCCACATTACAAAAGGCCAAGGAGCCGTCAAGACGTTCAGAGGAACTGGAGGTATGTGCACCTTATCAGCATAGACCTGGCACTTGTGACATGTCCGAGAATGCTGATAACAGTCAGCTTCCATTGTGGACCAATAATATCCTGCCCGAAGGATTTTCTTTGCCATGGTATGTCCACTGGAATGAGTCCCGAAAGTACCTTCATGTAACTCCGCCATGATCCTTTCTGCTTCATTCTTATCCACACAACGCAGTAAGGTTGAATCATGGTTACGCTTGTAAAGGATGTCATTGTTGATGAAGAACTTTGCTGCAAACCTCCTCAAAAACTTCTTGTCATTAACAGATGCACCCTCGGGGTATTCCTGAGCTTCAAGATACCTCTTCACCTCATGATACCAGGGCTTTTCTGTTAACTCTTCAGTCTCAAGATCACAGCAATGTGCAGGTTCGTCCAATCTTTCAATGATAATCCGGGGAGCTTCATTGTTCCAATTGACTTTGAACATAGAAGACATTGTAGCCAACGCGTCCGCTAACTGATTCTCCTCTCTGGGTAAGTGTTCAAAGGTGATCTCCTCGAAATGGGGAAGCAACGTCAACACATACTCCTTGTAAGGAATAAGATTTGGGTGTTTCGTATCCCACTCGCCTTTGATCTGACTGATCACGAGAGCGGAATCTCCGAAGACACTTAGAAACTTAATCCTTAGGTCAATTGCTGCTCGAAGACCCATAATGCATGCTTCATACTCCGCCATGTTGTTGGTGCAGTTGAAACATAGTCGGGCGGTAAATGGAGTATGAGAGCCTTTAGGAGATATGATCACGGTGCCAATGCCATTACCCAAAGCGTTTGAAGCTCCATCAAAGTACATAGACCATCGGGATCCTTCCTCAGGTCCTTCATCCGGTCCAGGTGTCTCACAATCAGTTATCAACATGATATTCTCGTCCGGAAATTCAAAGTTCATAGACTGGTAATCATCCACTGCCTGATGTGCCAAATGGTTTGCCAATACACTTCCCTTGATTGCCTTTTGAGTCGTGTACTAGATGTCATACTCAGTCAAGATCATATGCCATCTCGCTATTCTTCCGGACAAGGCAGGCTTTTCGAAGATATACTTGATTGGATCCATCTTTGATATCAACAAAGTAGTGTGAGTCAGCATATACTGTCTCAGCCGGCGAGCAGCCCATGCCAAAGCGCAACAAGTTTTCTCAAGCAGTGAGTATCGGGTCTCACAGTCGGTAAACTTTTTGCTAAGGTAATAAATAGCATGCTCTTTTCGGCCAGACTCGTCATGCTGCCCCAGCACACACCCCATTAAGTTGTCAAGCACTGTCAAGTATAAAATCAAAGGTCTCCCTTCAACTGGTGGCATCAGAATAGGAGGCTCTTGGAGATACTCTTTAATCCTTTCAAAAGCGGCCTGGCATTCATCGTTCCAACGTACCACTTGATCTTTCTTCAACAACTTGAAGATTGGCCCACAAGTAGCAGTTAGGTGCGAGATGAATCAGGAAATGTAGTTCAATCGTCCCAGGAAACCTCTGACTTCTTTCTCTGTCCTGGGAGCTGGCATCTCCTGTATAGCTTTCACTTTTGTCGGATCCACTTGAATACCTTTGTCGCTTACGACGAAACCCAGTAGCTTACCAGATCTCACCCCGAAGGTGCACTTGTTCGGGTTTAACCTCAGCTTGTATAACTTCAGTCTGTCAAACAGCTTCTGCAGATGGTCAAGGTGTTCTTCCTCAGTCTGGGACCTTGCAATCATATCGTCGACGTATACTTCAATCTCATGATGGATCATGTCATGAAACAAAGCAACCATGGAACGCTGATATGTTCCCCCAGCATTCTTCAGTCCAAAAGGCATGACCTTGTAGCAAAAGGTACCCCACTGAGTAACAAAGGTCGTCTTCTCCATGTCTTCGGGAGCCATTTTAATCTGATAATAACCGGAGAAACCATCCATGAAGGAGAAAACCTTATGCTGAGCGGTGTTGTCAACCAGAACGTCAATATGAGGTAGAGGGAAATCATCCTTGGGGCTTGCCCTGTTCAAATCCCAGTAGTCAACACACATTCGGACCTTACCATCTTTCTTCGGTACTGGAACCACATTGGCCACCCACTGAGGGTAAGAAGTAACTACTAGAAAACCGGCATCAAACTGTTTCATAACTTCAGCCTTGATTTTCTCAGACATCTCTGGGCGCACACGGCGAACCTTCTGTTTCACTGGAGGACGGTCTTCCT
Organism: Vicia faba; assembly: GCA_948472305.1. NCBI lineage: Eukaryota > Viridiplantae > Streptophyta > Magnoliopsida > Fabales > Fabaceae > Vicia > Vicia faba. Next base: position 331,667,737 of record OX451739.1, on the reverse strand, counting down.
TGGTAGGCAGGCGATGAACCACAATAAAAGTATCCAACCTCGGCATATCTTCGTAAGACCAGGCAAAGATCTCAACATAGTCATGCAGCATTTGAATCAACCGTTGTTTCACGCTAAGCTCCAGATTTGCATTGATCTTAACTTCCTTCTTGTCTGTCTCAGTACCCAGATTCACTGATTCCACCGGCTCTTCATGTGGCTGAATGGCCCTCTCTTCTTGGAGTAACAGCCTTGCAAGTTCACCAGGCACTTCGCAATCATCTTCACCTTCGTCTTCGGCTAAGTTGATCGGATTTTCGAAGTCATAACCGGCAGTAGCAGAGTCGTTACCAGTGAGATCCATAGTGGATGTGGACTTGTATATGTGAGTGTGTGTAAAATAGCTGTTTTGCAATATATAATAAAAAAACAAGGAGCGCAAAATTTGAAATGCAAAAAACGTCCAATGCTTTTATTAATGATATATGAAAATGACACACAAAAGCCCTCACAAATGAAGCCACGGTGTCCCGGGTAAGACATCGGGCCATAAAGTTCAAAACATTGTCTGTTACAAATTCAAAACAAAAAGTTTCGTTATTGGGTGATAACTGAAACAGGCATAGAATCCTTCGTTGTCCAGTTGCTTAATCCACCATTGGCAGTCGGGTAGATCCAACTGTCGATATCAAACTCTTCATCGTCGTCATCCCTGATAGCATTTACCCCTGCCTCTTGTTTAGGCTTCTCTGGTGCTCCAAACTCAATCTCCTTTGCATCGATCAAGTCTTGTACCTTATTTTTCATACTCCAACAATCATTTGTAGTATGCCCCGGGCTATCGGAGTGATAAGCACAGCGGGCGTTAGGGTTATACCTTGGTGACGTTGTATTTGAATTCTTTGGTGCTTCCCTTAGAGTCACCAGATTAGTCTTCAGCAACTGTGGCAGAATCTGAGATAAGGTCATGCTGAGACGAGTGAATTGCCTCTTAGGTCTCTCGTCCTTTTGTTGATTATTGTAATGAGGAGCACCAGCAGGTTTTGAAATAACAACCGCATTAACAGCTTGGCGATGTTCAGGTCTATTTTGTCTTTTTGCACTGTAGACAACACTGGACTCTTTCTTGAACGGCTTCTTCTCGGTGCTTGATGAAGCACCCTTCTGTATCTTACCAGCCTTAATACCAACCTCAATCCTCTCACCAGTCAAAATAAGATCTATAAACCCAGATGAAGAGCTTCCAATCAAGTGGTTGAAAAATGGACCAGACAGGGTCCCCAAAAACATGTCAACAAGTTCCCGATCAGCTAAGGGTGGTTGTACCCTTCCGGCGAGGTCTCTCCACTTTTGAGCATCATCTTTGAATCCTTCATCCATTCCCATTTACATACCCTGGAGTTGGGTACGCGTAGGAGCAAGGTCGGAGTTGTACTGATACTGCCTGTAGAATGCAGTAGCCAAATCTTCCCAGCTGCGGATACTGGCTCCGTCCAACTGATAGAATCACTCAAGCTAAGTCCCTGAGAGACTGTCTTGAAAGAAATGGATCCATAGGTTCTTATCAGCAGTGTAAGGTTGGATCTTCCTCACATATGACCGGAGGTGCAGCTTCGGGCAAGAAACTCGGTCATACTTGGCAAAGGCTGGTGTCTTGAATTTATGGGGAATCACCACCCCAGATGATAGACCTAGATCTTCGAAGTCCAGACCGGGCACCTTCTGAATTTCCATAGCGTTCAACCGGTCTTCCAGTTGTTTGTACTTATCCTCAGCAGGAGGATATTGTTCTTCATCGTAGTCCGTCTCGTTGTCGGAGACCACAGGGCTAGGGGCCCTCCTTTCTTGTGGACTATCTTTCCTTCCAGATGAGGTGGTCAGATCAACTTTATCCCGTAGCCTGTTTCCAAACCTAGGACCAGTGTTGAACAGGACTGTCCTCTTCTTCTTCTTCTTCTCTTTCAGAATCAAGGTCTTCAGGTCTTGCTGACCCTTAGCTAGACCCATGAACAGCTCTTGAAATTAGGCATTCTGGGCCTGGAGGGCCTTGATAGCTTGCTCAGTTGAAGGTTCAGTAGACATGATGAGCGCTGAAATAAACAGCAAAGAAGATAAGAGACCTGTAAAGGGTACCTATTTATAAAGTGCATGGAATGAAATGCATATGATTTATGATTTCAAAGACAATTGAGATTCAAATTTGTAAACAAGAAAGGAAACACACTTTATTAGATAACTTTGTAATTCAAATTGTTCCACAAATTGCCCCTAAGGCATTACAAGAACGGAAATACTGAAAAGTAAAATAAAAACTAGAAAAGAAATCATCAAAGGTCCATCAATGCTCCCATGGTCTCTTCTTATCAGTGCGGACATAGTCGTTGAGAATCCGCTCGTTCTCCAGTTGTCTAGTCAGCTTTTGGATTTTTTGCTCTTGCTCGTTGAACTTCTCTCGGTAAGAATCCCGTTCATCCCTCAACTGCATCCAAGACCTCTTCAGTGCCCCAATGTCAGTGGGCATATAAGGATGAAGAATGGTTGGAAGAACCCCTTCTTCATTGGCAACTTCAAGAGTGACAGGCCGGACAACTTCATATGGCATACCTAGCCTCTGGGAACGGATGCGGACCCATCTGAGATATGGCTCCACTGGCAGATAAGTCTTTGGGCCCAGCTCATGTGGATCAGATTGGTGAACTCTATCCCAAGCCCTTATGAATCTGCGACGCTACTCGTCGCTATCCCCTTGAAAGTCAAAGATGATATGAGGCATTAGCATCTCATGTGGTCCTTCTCTTCTGGCTCTTCCAAACTGACGGAGAGCTAAGCATGGGTTGTAAGAAATTCCTCCATGGGTTCCTATCAATGGAACATTAGGATACTCTCCACAGCGATCAATGATAGTCGCCTCATCCATACCCTTGAGAGTCTAGATAATGTCATTATGAGAGAGAGACATCACCCTATAAGCCCATCCCATTCCTTCTTTGTTCTTCAGCACTGACTTAGGGAGGTGCGAAATAAACCAACTCGACAATAAAAGAGCACAGCACATCAAGGTTCCTCACTTTCGGGCAGTACGAGCATAGAGCTGATGAAGGATGTCACCCAAGAGAGTGGGTACAGGGTTCTGAGAGTAGAAGATCTTTATCGCATTCACATCAACAAAAGTGTTAGGATTCGGAAACAAAACCAAGTTGTATATCAGAAGAGCCAGAATATCCTCGAACGCCTTAAAGTCTAGGCAATCCCAGAAGTAGTTAGCCTTGCCAACCAAGAACTTAGTCAGAAAACCTTTTGCTTCACTCCTAGTCTCCCAATTAGCCATCACTTCCTCTTTAGTCAAATGAAGGGCTGCAGCAATTTCTTCGGGCCTAAGAGTCTTCTCCCAACCAGTAAACGGGGTCTGCTCTAGAACAGAGATACCGAGCAGCTCAGAGAACTCTTCTAGGGTAGGAACCAGCTGATAGTCTTGAAAAGTGGAACAATGATACAGTGGATTATAGAACTGGACTAGGACACTCATCATCTGCTCGTCCAATTTGGAGGTGACCAAACTGAGAAGAGAACCATGCCTCCTGATGAAGGAAGTAGTGTCAGGCATCTTGGCAACCAACTCTTTAAGCAAGGTAGGGACTTGGACAAAGTTGATCTGGATGGTATTCTTACGCATGGGCATCATGATGACCTACAAAACAGAACAAAGATGAATCCCTCATGTCTTTGAAATAGGTTAGTCCTTATGCAAGATGTATGCAATGTTATGATGTCATGATGTCATGATAGTAAGCACACCATAAGTATCCACAAAAAGCAAACATGGTAAAGGCACACAAGTCACACTGAAGAGCCCTTAGATTTCAGGCTGGCATGGAGCTTAGGTACTACCCTCTTTCAGTTCAGTTGGTTTAAACTTGTCCTAAAAATAGTAACCGAGTTCTAGAGGATCTCAATATCACTGACTACCCTCGATCGATCATAATTCCAATTTAGCAACCTTTTCTTGCGGCCAGAATCATCACGAGAGTTTAGTCTCAATGAGTGTAGCATACTGCTACTGTTCTATGGCCAAGTTGGTCAATTTAAGGTTCTAAGGCCAGTTGGTGCTTAATGACCCCTTAGAAGACCCATATTCTCCTTGTTCCAACACAAGGGATATCGGTACAGACTAAAGTTCCACACCAACGTAGCTACTGCTTCAACCGTTTCGGTCTACGCCGAACAGTTCCCTCACAGTTTATTGCTACTTACCTAAAGGGTATCCCCCAGATCCGGGTTAGGATCTATAGAAACTCTGATACAAGCCCACAAAGATAAATCATACAAAGCAAACAATTGAAAACAACAGTGATCTAATCCTAAGATACACCTCACTTATAATGTTCCCCAGCAGAGTCGCCAGTTCTGTGATCGGTGGGAAGAGAACTGACTGTTTTTGGAATGCTGGTTCGCGTTTTGCGTTTGTTTTCTCAAAATGTCGCGGTAAGCAAGAGTCGCCATTATCTTTTATTTTATCCAACAAGGAAAGGAAAAAAGCACAGAAAAATTCCTTTTTTCGAGATGTTTCTCGAGTCCGAGGGGTAGATTATAGAAAGGGAAGGTGTTAGCACCCTTTCTATCCGTGGTTATCCACGGGCTCTTAGGTACTTGCTCAAAGTGTTTTCAAAATTTGCTTTTCTTTGTGTTTGTGGGTTTGAAAGAAGTTTTTATTTGAAAGGAGTGTAAGTGCGAAAAGTTTTATTTTGTTTTAGAATGAGCAAGTACTTAAGAACCATCTACCTACTCGAAAAAGGAATTAATTTGTGCTAATGTCCTTTATACAATGTTATCCCACTATTGAGGAGTAGGCAGCACCATCGTTGGAGTTTAAGGGTCAATTCAATTAAGGGACGTGTGGTCACTAAAGCAATGTTAGGACGCCTTAGCGGTAACCCTAATGTCTTAGATCATTTTTCCGAGGCAACCGTTTCGAGGCAACTTATGATCTTTGGACAAGAGGGCGACCTCTAAAACTTCCTATACTTAATGACCACGTTCGAAGGCAACCAAGTGAGGTGTACCCTAAGAGTGCATATGTGCGAGTGTTTTATTTCGGTTAATTTTATCTTTGTACATGTCATGGGTGAGCTATGTTGATTTTAAGTTCATACATTTGATCTTGTCATGCATTCCCTATTATCAAACATCTAACAGTGTATAGTTGCGGAATTTAAATTGCGGAAATTAAATCTAAACTATTACAAGGCGTCGCATATTTACATCGCCAAAAACAACCCTTGAAATTTAAATTGTGGAAAATAAAACAAAGCGATAAAAATGTCCTAATTAAAAGCTATTACAAACCGGAGGCAAGTACATTAATATGATAAAAATAAACAAACGCATGCGGGAAATTAAATCGAGCGTAAAGTTCTAGGGTTTTGACCCTTTTTGTTAAAGAAAAGATTTTTTTGTTTGCTTTTGAATTTTAAGAAATAAATTATCTAAGTTAATTATTAAACTACATTAAATTAATTAATTAATAAAAATAAATATTTTTGGGTTTTTTGATATTTAAAGAAAGAAAATAAAATTGATCAATGTTAATAAAACCTAATTATGTCTAAATTAATTTTATTATTTACAAAAAATATATTAAATTTATTGTCTAATTAAAGCCTAAATTAATTACTAAATTAAATTAATTAAATTAATGAATAAAAATAAATTATTTTTGGTCTTTTGGTATTTTAAGAAAGAAATCAAAATTAATGTCAGTAATTAAAACCTAGATTAATTCTAATTGAATTTTAATTATTTACAAAAATGTGAAAGTTATTCTAATTAAAATTCTAAATCAATTAATTAATGTTTATTAACAAAAATAAAAGTTAGAATTTAATTTGATAAAGAAAATGTTTTGTGGTTTTTTTTTATATTTTAAGAAAGAAATAAATCTAAATTAATCACTACATGAAATTTAATTAATTAATTAAATAAAAAAAGGGTTATTTTTGGATTTTTGGTTATTTAAAGAAAGAAAATGGAATGGTTAAATTAGTGATTAAACCTATTAAATTTTAATTATTTTTATTTATTTACAAAAAGAAATTAAAGTTTCCTAGAATTAAAAACCTAATTAATTAATCGGAATTTATTAAAGAAATATAAAGTTCTTAATTTTAATTGGACAAAATGATTTTTTAGTGATTTTTTTGATAAAAAGAAAATTTGTTATTGGTTAGTAAATTAATTAAGTAAAAATAAAATAATTAAACCAAATAAATAAAATATGAGAAAGTAGAGAAATTGGGCTTTTTTTTGGAGGGTGCAGAAAGCATCCCTGAGCTCGGATCTTCGAAAGCTTCATGCTCTAACTATGGTGTTTTTTTATTCTTGCGTGGAACCTATGAGTCAACCATCCATAACTGTTCTACATAAACTCAAACAAACGTTAGCATACCATAAAATGTGATTAAAATTAGAGATTCGAAATTTAAAATTTTACCAAACCAGTGGGCGTGCTAGGCGTGTGATGGATTGCTCTTGGGCCTTGTAAGACTCATGAGGACTTCAAGAGGATGGTTTGAGGCTTGATGTCAATTGCGAGAGGCCGGAACCTCGAGATATGACTTGCACCAATTCTTTGATTTCTTGAGAGCTTTTTGAAGAGCTTTTAGAGAACTTTTTGAAGAGCTTTTTAGAGAGGATTTTCGTGTCTTTCAAGCTTGTGTGGCTCTATATTTATAGAGGAGAATGAGGAGACAAGAAAGTATGGAAAGAATCTTCCTCATAATGTTGTGTTTTAAGACCATGATCAAGATTTGAAAAAAATGCCATATTTGATGATTCTCCATTATTAAACCTTCCAATTTCATTCCAAATCCAATATTTTGTGCATGATATGGCTTGATTCGAGTTTTATCTTGTCCATGATGATAATAAAGACCTGTATCAATCAAAAAGATACCAAGTTATCAATATTTAGATTTTATTTGAATTTAAATTGATTTAAAATGAATTAATTCAATAAAAATCAAATAAAATAGAAAAATTAATGAATGGACACAAGACTGAAGATATGACACGTGTTTAGTGTGACAATATCAAATCAAGTTGAAAAAAGTGGGCCCTTTTGACAAAATTTGAAGTTTTGGGGATAGTTGACTTTTGGCAATTTTGGAAAAATGCCCAACTTCAACAATGCATAACTTCTTCAATTTTTTGAACTTTTGGAAGTGTTCTTGGACTTTTTAGAAACCTTGATATATCCTCTAACCAACACTTTTGATATCATCTAATTTTGATATTCCATTATCAAGTTATAAGCTTTGGAAAAAAAGGTGTTTTTGTTGACTTTCAAAAATGACCTATAATGTCCAAATTTGTAACTTTTGTGAGTGCATTTCTTGATCTTGGGGTGTGTATATGGATTGTAGGAAATTGCATCATCTTCAAAATGAGATTTGAATGGGTCATTTATCATAAATTATTAGAAAGTTATGCTTGGTCAAAGTTGAGTTGACTTTTCCTACAAAACCCTAATTTAGCAACTTTTGAATCTTGATGAATCTTGAGCAATCCTTGATGAATCATGATCAAACCTTGATCAAATTATGAATTATCCTTAAAAATGAGAATGTTGACAAAAATTTTTGAAGTTTGACTGTATTTGGGACACAGTTGACTTTTGCCCTAGCACAACCGATTTTTGGACCCCTTGAGCAATTGACTGACCAAACTTTCTCTGCAAGGCTTGAAATTTGACATGGATGAACTTGAGAGCATATTAGGACATTTGGGAGCACTTGGGGTCATTTGGATGCAAGGACCTTGGTGTAACACAAAACCCTAATTTGAGGTTGACTGCCTTAGGAAATGTTTTGACTGTCCAATTCTTGAGCCATCTTGAGCAACTTGGAGATTATTCTTTACATGTCTTGAGAAATATGGGAGGGAAAATTTTGGGGTACAACACACATCCTTTGCATCTTTGAGGGACAACATCTGAGGCGGAGGTCTGGTAATCATAGGTATAAAAGACATTGTCTTGGTTGTCGCAATCTCCTGAGCTACCTCTTCAAAATACTGGAAAGGGGTTTCGATGAATTCGCCATCCAATTCAACATAGCGGAAAGAATTTATATGGCTTATCATGTATTCCTCTTCTCCATGAACAATTATAATTTTCCCCTGGACAAGGTACTTGAGCATTTGATGCAGAGTTGAAGTGACGGCTCCAGCATTGTGAATCCAGGGTCTTCCAACAAGCAAGAATAGGAAGGACGGATGTCCATCACATAGAATATGGAGTTTAAGGTTTCATTTCCCACCTTAATCAGGATGTCCACCTCCCCGTGAACCATCCTTTTAGAACCATCAAAGGCTCTGACAATTATATTGCTGGGCTTCAAGGTTAAACCTTCACAATCCAGCCTATCCAAGGCTTTCTTCGGCAAGACGTTCAGCGATGAACCAGTGTCTACCAGTACGTGTGCTAGAGTAGTCCATATGCATTCCACCGAGACATGCAAAGCGTCATTATGTTTTCTCCCTTTGGATGTTAAATCGGCATCGGAGAATCCTAGACCATTGTCAGCTGTTAGGCTAGCTACACATTTCTGGAACTGGTCCGCAAAGGTTTCCTGTGGCACATGGGCCGTCTTCAAGAATTTGTTCAGAGCTTTAGCATGAGCTTTGGAACAAAGCAGCAGGGCCAACATAGAGATCTTTGAGGGGTTTTTCCCCAGTTTTTCCACAACATTATAATCGCTTTTCTTGATTATTTTCAAAATCTCTTCCATTTCTTTTTGAGAGGTCTCAGGGATGACCAATGGCTAAGCCCTCGTCCTGACGGGCACTTCTTGGATCCCTTTCCCTCTATCATCAGCAGCAGCTGAGGGGACAACCACAGGAGTCACAACTTCTTCAATAATTGGAGTTCTCACAGATATATTGACCGGTACAGGGGTAACCTTAGGAGCAGTTGAGGGTCCAAAGATTGCCTTTCGAGGGGCAATCACAGGAGAGAAAATTCTTCCACTGCGGGTGATTTTGCTCGTTCCGGTAATGTTTCCAATGTCGGAAGTCTCTTCATCAGAACTTTCTTCAGTTGATTCAATTTGTTTAATACCGTGGTAGTAGATTTCTCCACCATAGTTCCATGGTATTGATTTGTCGGACTTGTATGAGACGGGCCCAGACATGGTTATCTTCAAAGGTACAGTCTTCGGATCGGATGTAATCTTAATAGGTCTTTTGGAGACCTTGGAAAGATTGGCAGATATGGTCATTATTGAAACATCATTGACAGGAGTCAGTGTAACAGGAGTCTTCTCAAAAAGTATTTCTTGGTTGTCCATTAGGCGTTTGATGCCTAACTTCAACAATGGACAATCTGTTGATAAGGATGAACAAAGGTAGCAATCTTTTTCACAACCTGGGAAAATCCCAGCCTTCAGCAAATTCAACTTGTATATCGGTAGCAGAGATATCAAATTATCAACAGTAGAAACAAACAGATCCTCTTCAATAGCATGGGCATTGTGGCCATGCTTTGGCATTGGAGCAGAGATTACATTCAGCTTTCCAGGGGCTTCGAATTCCACCTCTTTAGCATCTATCAAATCTTGAATCTTATTCTTGAGGGCCCAACAATTGTTGGTGTCGTGCCCCAGGCTATCTGAATGATAAGCACACTTGGAATTAGAATGGTAGTACAGAGAAGAAGTATTCGGATTCTTCGGGGCCTCTTTCAAGGTTGCAAGGTTTAACTTCAAGAGATGGGGTAAAACTTGAGCAGGAGTCATGTTTATCTTGGTGAATTGCCTAACAGGCCTTTCCACCCTAGCTTGATTGGTTCTGGGTTGACTATTTCTGGGCTGATCAACTGCAGACTTCTGAATTATTACGGCCCCCACCACTGGCCGACGCTCAACTCTTCCTTGACCTCTTTGAGAGTATATAGCTGATACTTATTTCTTTGTTGGAAAAGTCTTTTTGATGGCAGCAGAAGTAGATGTATCTTTTTGAATTTTCCCGCTCTTGATTCCGGCTTCAACTCTCTCACCACTTAGAATCAACTCAGTGAACCCCGCAGAGGAGCTTCCAATCAGATGATTAAAGAAAGGCCCTGACAGAGTTCCCAGAAACATGTCTACTAGCTCCCTCTCAGATAGAGGTGGTTGTACTCGTCCTGCCAAGTCTCTCCATTTCTGGGCATACTCCTTGAAGCCTTCATTGGAGACCATGCCCATACTCTGTAATTGAGTACGGGTTGGTGCTAAATCCACATTGTATTGATAGTGCTTATAAAAAGAAGTTGTCAAATCTTCCCAATTGTGTATATCAGACCTCTCTAGCTGGTAGAACCAATCCAACTGCGTCCCCGACAAACTGTCCTGGAAAAAGTGGACCCACAGATCTTTGTCAGAAGAATGTGGTTGAATTTTCCTGACATAAGATCGTAGGTGCATCTTGGGACAAGACACCCCATCGTACTTGGCAAATAGTGGCACTTTAAACTTCGGAAGGATAACTATTCCAGATACTAACCCTAACTCTTCAAAGTCCAGCCCAGGCACTCTCTGCACCTCCATGGCAGCTAGACGCTCTTCCAGATTTTTGTATTTGTCATCTGCAAGAGGGTATTATTATTCTGAGTAATCCTCTTCCTCCTCTTCTTCAGCCTCAGAATCTGAAGGCACTGCAGTCTCCTTACCCTTTCTCTCCCCTTCCTCAGAGGTTGATGGAAAATCTAGGACCCTTCTGGCTTAACCTTCAAATCTTCTACCCATGGTAGCCACATCAGCCCTCTTCTTCTTCTTTTTCTCTTTTTCCTTCTCTAGCAATGTCTTGAGCTCCTCCTGCCCCTTGGCCAAGGTCAAGAGTAGCTGTTAGAACTGTGAATTTTGAGCTTGTAAGTCTTTGACCGTTTGTTCAATATCCATCTTGCTGAAATAAACAGCAGAGAGATGAGGAAACTTGGTGTGAAGACCTGTTTATGCATATGATGAATGATATGTATTCATGTAATGCATTCAAGGATTCAGAAATTCAAATTTATTTTAAATAAAAAAGAAACACACGTCATATTAATAAGATAGAATTTGTTAGTACATCAATGCCCCATGGGAAAAATAATATAAAATTCTAAGGTAAAAAGACGTTGTGCATCCTCTTTGGTGCAATGTAGGTGTTGAGAGTCTGCTCTTCGTGAAGTTGACGAGTAAGTTCCAAAACCTTCTTCTCACTGGCGTAGAATTGGGCTTCGAAAGTATCATGTTCTCCCTTGAGCTGTATCCAACTCCTTTGCAGATCTTCAAGTGATGTTGGCATGTCAGGATGTAGGAGGGTGTATGGAACCTCTCCTTCCATAACAGGCTCTATAATCACAGGGAGAATAGAGGGGTAAGGCATCATAAGACTTTGGGCACAGGTTCGTACCCACTTGAGGTAAGGCTCAAGGGGGATGGAATTCTTGTGTCCCAAGGTCTTACTGTCCACCTTGTTGGGCATCCTCCAAGCTCGGATAAACCTTTGTCGAAGTCCTTGATCGTCGTTGTCGAAGTCAAAAACCAAGTCTGGAATCAGCATGTCATGTGGGCCATCCCTTCGGGCATACCCAAACTGTCTCAGAGCCAAGCAGGGGTTGTAGGTAATGCCTCCCCTAATGCCAAGTAGAGGGAAATTAGGGAATTCCCCACAATGGTCAATGATGATAACATTTTCTCTGGATCGAGAACACCAATGAACATCTGAATGTGTAAGAGTCATCAATCGTTATGACCACCTCAAACCTTGCTCATTCTTTAAGACTGATTGGGGAAGGTGAGAAATAAACCACCTTGCTAGAAGAGGAGTACAACACATGAGAACACCTCTTTTCCTCATTGTTCTAGTGTGAAAAGAGTGTAGGATGTCCCCAAGTAAAGTAGGCACGGGATTCCGAGATATGAAAATCTTGACAGCATTCACATCTATAAGCTGGTCAGGGTTTGGGAACAATACCAACCCATAGATGAGAATAGCTATAATCTCCTCAAAAGCTTGCAGGTCTAGAGAATTCCAACATTCTTGAGCTTTCTCAAATAGAAACTTTGCCAAGAAACCCTTGACACTACTTCTAGTTTCCCAATGACCTATGACATCAGATGGTTGCAAGTGGAGGGCTTGAGCAACATCTTCAGGCTTTGGATCTCTTTCTGTACCATTGAAAGGTAGTTGATGGAGAATAGGAATCCTCGGGAGTTGAGAAAATTCATCCAAAGTAGGCACTAGCTGGTAATCAAGAAATGTGAAGTAGTGGTGTAGGGGGTCAAAGAACTGGAAGAGAACTTTCACCATGTCTTCCTCTGTGTTGGAGTTGACCAAGTTGAGAAGTCGACCATGTCTCTCAGTGAATGGGGAATACTTCTGGAATCTTGGAAGAAAGCTCCTTGAGTTGAGGAGGAAATCTCACAAGGTTGACTTGGATTGTTTTCCTGCGAAGTGATTCCATAACCTACAAATCAGGAACAAAGATGAAGATCAAAATCCTTGAAATGGTTAGTGGATGCATATGATGCTTCATGATGTTCATGATGTTATGCACAAGTATATGTACAAACAAATCACACAAGTTCCTAGCTTAGGCTTGCATGGGGTTTCATAGGTAAGTACCCTCTTGAAGTTTAGTTGGCTCAACCTGTCCTATAAATAGTAACCGGGTTCTAAGGAGCTCAATATCACAGGACTGTTTTTTGTGTTCATTGTTTCAGTTTAGCCACTTTACTGACGACTGAAATATTCCAAGAAAACAACCCTCAATGAGTGTAGTATCGAGTATCTACCAACTTCGGACTGCACCAAAGTCGGTCATCTCACTACATCCTAAAAGGCCAAGATGGTCAAGTAAAGGTTCTAAAGTCCATTAGTGCTTCATGACATCACTCAGTGGCCCCGTATTCTCTTTGATTGACTCAAAGGCTACCGGTACCCACAAATATGTCGCACTAATATAGCTATTGCTTAGACCGTGTTGGTATACCCCACACAGTTTCCACAATGTATTGCTATTTACCTATGAATGTTTCCCAAATCCGGGTAGAGGATTTAAACCCAAACAATAGAACCAAAGTGTAAAGCATACAAGTCAAACAAGATAAGCATGTAAAGGTGATCTAAAACCCTAAGGTAACCCCACTTTTATAATTTTTCCCAGTAGAGTCGCCAATTCTATGATACAGTGCGAGAACTGACTTGAGGTTTTGCTTTTGTGTTTGCAAATGTTTCGGTTTAGCAAGAGTCGCCACCGAATTTTATTTTATCCAAAAGGAAAGGTCAAAAAGCACAGGAAAGACCTTTGAGATGTTTTCTCGAGTTCGGGGGGTAGATTATGAAAAGGGAAGGTGCTAGCACCCTTTTTATCCATGGTTTTCCATGGGCTCTTAGTTACTTGTTTAAATCACTTGCTTTACTTTTCCAATTGTTTGAAATGGTGCTTTGTGTGGTTTTGAAAGTATTTTGAAAAGAAGCCATCGTTTTGGAAATCTTTGTAATGATTCTTGTTTGTAAGAATGTATACAAAGATGTTTGTCTTTTGAAAAATGTTTCAATGTTTGAAAGTTTGTTTGGAAATATTTTGAAATTGTGTGTGTGTTTGAAAATAGCAAGGATGGTTTGCAAATTGATCAAGTAACTAGGAGCATCTACCTAATCAAAAGTATTTCTTGTACATTTTTAACCCTTTGACATTGTTGTTTTACCATTGTATTTGGTAAACAACCTTATCTTTAGATGTTAAACGGGACGGGCGTGGGTCATCGTATGACCATGATAGCAATGGTGCCAAGTATCTTAGCAAGTTTGAGGGACTAAGATCATTTGTTTTTAGGCAACCTTGTCTAGCGTCATCGAGGGACTATGATCTTTTGGTTTTGATTGATTTTATTTTGCCAAGATACCTAGCATGCATACCATGGACATGTTTAAGGCAACAAGTGGGTGAAACCCTAGAGATGCTTGTGTGCAAAGTGTTGTCATTTTACATGCATTTTTTGTCTTGTATTAGGTCATGTTATTTGTTTGATTTTTGGTCTTTGCATACAAAATCCTAATTTACTTCATGGTATATGAAAGCAATAAAATGCGTAAAGTAAATCTAAACTATTACAACATTATTATGGGAAGGGGGTACAAGTTTGAATAGGGGAATATTTGCACAAAATAAAAACCATAATTTACTATTACAACCCAATTGAATTTATACAACAATAAATAAACAAGTATTTAAATATGGAATAAATTATAAATATGCAAAAATGTTTTTTTGTAATTAATTTTTATGTATGTAAAAATGAATTTATTTAATGTCTTAAAAAATAAAAATAATGATTATTTTTGAAAGGGTGAAAACCCTAATTTTTGGTTTAAAAGAAAATATATATTCTATTATTATTTATTTCATTTATGCACAAGAAAATAAATAAAAATATATACAAAAATGTTAAAAAAATAAAATATGTGAGAAAATAATATTTTAAGTGTATAAATAATAAAAATAAAAATGTATGATATTTTTATATTATTTATAAGTTTTATTTAGGAAAATAAGTTTTATAAACCTAATAAACTAATTTTATGCCCAAAAAAAATAGTAAAATAAAAATGCAAAAATTAAGAAAATATTTTTTGGGATTTTTTAATGTTCATAAAAAATATTAAAGTCAGAAATCGTAAAAAAAATGCAAAATATAACAAATGGGCCAAGAGGGTGCAAAAAGTAAACAGGGGTGTGAAAAGAAGAAACAACAAGCCCAAGCCCACTTCACTTCATCCATGACCTCCAGAACAAGAAACGCGCGCGCTATGTACAAATCCTGTTCTTGCGCATGCTTGCATAAAATCAAAAACTTGTAACATGAAAAATGTAGCTCATCATCACACGATTCCAATGATATAAAGAACTTAATCTAACTCTCAAGGATCATGGAGAATTTTGATGGCCCTAATTTCTGACCTAGTTTTTTCAGCAACTTCAACTATCAAATACTCCTAGCTCAGTCAATATAAATGGAAGCTATGCATATGTACAACTCAAGCACATTAAGGACTACATTTTTGCTTCACAAACCTAAGCCTAATGATGCCTAAATAAGGAGATACAACTTTGAAAATTACCTTGTTCAGTTGAGTTTGGATATGGAAATGTAGGAGTTTTGAGTGAGGCCTGAAGTACTTGTGAGCTTGCTTGAAGTTCCCTTAACCTTTCCCAATGCTCAGCTTGCCTTGAAGTTGCCTGAATCTCCCTGTAGAAGTCAACCTGCAAAGCTTCAAAATGAAAATGGTTATCCTCGAAATAGAGGTTACAGTTGCTGAACAAAGGCTTGGACAGCTTAGGAGTGATGTAGGGAATGTGTTTGAAGTGGTTCCAAGCAAAATGCACGAGGCAATATGGAAATGGCTTGTGATTTACAGAGATGGCCCTGTTTTGGGCAGAAATGGTGATTTATGTGTTTAAGGGTGTTTGAGAAGTTGGCAACTCGTGTTTCTTGCTTGTTACAATATGCTGAACCTGTTTCCAATGATGCCAAGACTTGTTTTTATCAGATGGAAGAGTTGTGTGGACTTTGCAAGTTTACTTTCTTTTGAAGAAAAGGTGGGAAGTGACAATGCCAAAGCCTGTACAGGATAACTCGTGGGATGTAGAGGGTTGGTACACTTTTCCTGATGTTCATGGATCTTGTTTGCAACCAAAGATCAGATTCAATGCTCAAGATAAACAAAATTGCAAAAAGTATGCTTTATCAAAGTAGCATTGTAACCTTTATGCCATTTTTGGAATAATTCCTTGTGCAATGCTCCATAGCTCAGAACAAAGCCATTGTCCAATGTATTTGCATTAAATTAAGGAGTGTGGAAAATATTAAGACCTGTAAAACAAGTACAAGCATGCTTAGGACAGATTTGCAACTTGTAACAATGTGAAAAATGCCATGGACAAAAGTGAGAAATAGCCATTTTCTTTTCTTTGAGTCTCCCTAACCATAAATTATCTTGGAGAGTTATTGGACATTTTGGAAAGCCTGTAACATGCTCTAAATTCCATATTTGAAATGAATTTTGAGATTCCTCTTGGAACTAGGTGAAAAGTTGCCATGAAGTTAGGTCAAAAATCTGCCTAAACTAGGGCAAAATTTCACTAAGTTAAAAAGTTTTTGGACCCCTATTCACAAAATCATAACTTGAGATCCAAGCATATTTTGGGAAAACTTTGTGAATAAAAGTTGTATATTTTATGGAGGAATACAACTTTCATGTTGGAAGTTTCTTTTGAATCCAATTGCATCATGGTGAAAAAGTTGGGAAAAGTTGGGGAAAAATAAGAAATTTTCATAACTTAGAAAATTTCTAAGTTATGAAAATTTTCAAACTTAAACCCTAATTTCCAAAATTAGGTTTCTTGGTGAACAAGTTTAATGTTTTGACACATCTTGATGAAATATGACCCTTGGATCTTGATTTTGACTAAAAAGTCAAAGTTTGACTTTTCAGTGTACAGTTGATTTTTGATCAGTTGACTGGAAAATTCATCTGCAAATTCAATGCAATTGAGATCTTTTGAACCTTGTGATTAGGTCAAGATGATTCCATTGAGTCCTTGAAACCTTGCTTGAACCCAATTTGCCATTTACTAGGTGAAAAATCAGAAATTGCCCTTCTACAGTCAAAACCCTAATTTTGACCATTTTGCCCTTTTGGTGATTTGATCAAATTTCTTGAGGAGTTGTGGTCCAAACTTGATAAAATAGTTCATATGAGTCTATAATGTTGATGTGGATAAAAAATTATGAGGTTTGACTGTAAATTGGCCATAGTTGACTTTTTCCCCAATACAATTGATTTTTAGGTCAATTGTCCAATTGACTGGGCAAAAATGTGATTCAAGGCTTGAAACTTGGTATGAGAAATCTTAGAGGTCCAAACTGAAGTATGAAAGTCACATGAGGCATTAGAAGTCCAAAAATCCCTGTGCAAACTCAAACCCTAATTTTAGGTCATTAGTGTAAGGAGATGTCTTGAGCTGAGCAAACCCTAATATGGTCTTGAGTCCAAGAAGTCTTGTGAGGAGAATCTTGATAAAATGAGAGGGCAAATTTTGGGGTATAAAAACTGGCATTCAATAAGTTCTTTTTGATCAGGAGTGGGGTCACAAGTTGATCAACCAAAGTAACAAGCATATCTTCCTCAACGGCATTGACATCACGGTCGTGCTTGGGCATAGGGGCAGTGATAACATTGGATATTTTTGGCGCGTCGAATTCAATATCTTTGTCTTCAAGAAGGTCTTGTACTTTGTTTTTCAGAGCCCAACAGTTTTTAGTGTCATGGTCGGACATTAGGATGATAATGAGGAGAGGTTGTGTTAGAATTCTTTGGAGCTTCTTTCAAAGTCACTAGATTGGATCTTAACAAATGCGGCAATACTTGAGATAGTGTCATATTAATTCGGGTGAACTATCTAACTGGTCTTTCTTTTCTTGGCTGGTTGCTTCTTTGTTAAGCAGGTGCGGGTTTAGGAATCATGACAGCCCCCACCATTGGACGACGTTCAGCCCTATCTTGATTTATGAGGATATACAACAACAACTTCTTTTTTTCCAATGAATGGTTTTCTTAAACCAACAGAGGATACATCTTTTTGAATCTTCCCATTATTTATCCCGGCTTCCACTCTTTCTTGAGTCAATATCAGTTCGGTAAAACCTGTCAAGGAACTCCCAATCAAGTGATTAAAGAAAGGATCGGTCAGGGTGCCCAAAAACATGTCTACTAACTCTCTTTCAGATAGGGGAGGCTGGACTCTTCCTTCTAAGTCCCCCCACTTATGCGTGTAGTCTTTGAAGCCTTCACTTGAAACTATGGCCATACTCTGGAGTTGAGTACGGGTGGGAGCTAGGTCTGCATTGTATTGGTATTGTTTGTAAAAGGCAGCGGCCAGATCTTCCCAATTATGAACATTGGCTCTTTCTAGCTGATAAAACCAATCAAGTTGAGTTTCGGACAGACTATCTTGAAAGAAGTGTACCTATAAATCCTTGTCAGTAGTATGAGGCTATATTTTCCTCACATAAGACCGGAGATGCATTTTGGGACATGAAACTCCATAGTATTTGGCGAACACCGGTGCCTTGAATTTTGGAGGAATGATAATCCCAGTTACTAAACCCAACTCCTCAAAATCCAATCCAAACACTTTTTGAATTTCCATTTCACTTAACCGTTCTTCCATATGCTTATACTTGTCGTCGACCGGAGGATATTGTTCTTCAGAATAATCTTCTTCTTCCTCTTCCTCTTCTGAATCTGGTTGGGCAACTGCTTCCTTGCCTTTCCCATCTTGATTGTCTTTCTCACCAGATGATGTTGCAAAGTCTAGGGTCCTTCTTGCTTGTCCTTGGAATCTTCTTCCCATATTTAGAACTCCGGTTATTTTCTTTGTTTTCTTTTTCTTCTCTTCAACTGAGCATTTTGTGCTTTGAGGTCCTTCATCGTCTGCTCGAGATCCATCTTACTGAAATAAACAGTAGAAAGATGAGGAGACTTCTCGCAAGAAACCTGCTTATGTTATGATGAATGGTAGATGCATATGCAATGATTTCAAGGATTTTAAAGATTCAAAATTTTTTTAGACAAAAAAGGAAACACACATTATATTAATAAATTAAAGCTTGAGTACATCAATGCCTCTTTGGGAAAAACGATACAAAAAACTCTAAGATAAAAAGGTTGTACACATCCTCTTTGGTGCGATGTAGGCATTCAGAGTCCGCTCCTCATGAAGTTGTTTGGTGAGCTCCAAAACCTTCTTCTCGCTAGCGTAGAGTTGGGCTTCGAAAGTGTCTCGCTCCCCCCTTGAGTTGTATCTAATCTCTTTTTAAGTCTTCAAGAGAGGTGGGCATGTCAGGATGCAAGACAGTGTATGGAACATCTCCTTCCATAACAGGTGCAATGATTACCGGGAAAATGGAGGGATAAGGCATCATAAGACTTTGAGTAGGAGTTCGTACCTATTTGAGGTAAGGCTCAAGAGGGATGGAATTCTTATGCCCCAATGTCTTACTATCTACCTTGTTCAACATCCTCCAAGCTCGGATAAATCTCTGGCGATGACCTTGATCGTCGTTCTCGTAGTCAAATACCAAACCTTGAATGAGCATCTCATGTGGGCCATCCCTTCGGGCGTAACCAAACTGTCTTAAGGCTAAGCAGGGGTTATAGGTGATACCTCCCCTAATTCCAAGTAAAGGGACATTATGGAATTCTCCATAACGGTTGACAATAGTAACATTCTCTATGGATCAGAAACACCAATGAATGTCTTAATGTTTGAGCGCCATCAACCTTTGTGACCACCTTGAACCTTGCTCGTTCTTTAATACAAATTGGGGAAGATGCGAAATAAACCATCTTGCCAAAAGAGGAGTGCAACACATAAGGATACCTCTTTTCCTCATAGTGCGAGTGTGAAAAGAATGTAGGATATCTCCTAGCAAAGTAGGCATCGGGTTACGAGACATGAAGATCTTGACGGTGTTCACGTCTATGAGTTGGTCAGGATTTGGAAACAAAACCATCCCATAGACGAGGAGAGCCACAATTTCCTCAAAAGCTTTCAAATCCAAAGAGTTCCAACAACTTTGGGCTTTCTCAAACAAGAACTTTGCTAGGAAACCTTTGACACCACTCCTTGTTTACCAATTAGTTGTGACATCAGATGGTTGCAAGTGTAGAGCTTGAGCAATCTCTTTTGGCTTTGGATCTCTTTTCGTACCATTGAAAGGTAGTTGATTGAGAATAGGAATCCTCAAGAGTTGGGAGAGTTCTTCCAAAGTTGGCACAATTTGATAATCGGGAAATGTGAAGCAATGGTGTAAAGGATTAAAGAACTGAAAAAGCACCTTCATCATGTCTTCATCAGTGTTGGAGGTGACCAAGTTTAGGAGACGACCATGTCTTTCGATGAATGGAGAATTTCCAGGAATCCTTGAAGCTAGCTCTTTAAATTGTGGAGGGATCCTTACAATATTAACTTGAATGGTTTTCCTGTGAATAGAACCCATGTCCTACAAAATAGAACAAAGATAAATCCCAAGATCCTTGAAATGGTTAGTGAATGAGTATGATATTATGATGTTCGTGATGTTATGTACAAGTAAATATACACAAACAAAGAAAAAAAGTCCTTAGGTTTAGGCTTGCATGTAGTCTCATAGGTAAGTACCCTCTTG
Organism: Vicia faba; assembly: GCA_948472305.1. Classification (NCBI taxonomy): domain Eukaryota; kingdom Viridiplantae; phylum Streptophyta; class Magnoliopsida; order Fabales; family Fabaceae; genus Vicia; species Vicia faba. Next base: position 331,647,509 of record OX451739.1, on the reverse strand, counting down.
AAGTTTAGTTGGCTCAAACATGTCCTAGCAATAGTAACCGGGTTCTAAGGAGCTCAATATCACAGGTTTGTTTCCTTGGTCATTGTTTCAACATAAGCCTCTTTAATGGCAACCAAAATATCCAAAAAAACCAAACCTCAATGAGTGTAGTATCGAGTATCTACCAACTTCGGACTGCACCAAAGTCGGTCATCTCACTACGTCCTAATGGCCAAGTTGGTCAAGTAAAGGTTCTAAAAGTTCATTAGTGCTTCATGACATCACTCAGCGGCCCCGTATTCTCCTTGATTAACTCAAGGGCTACCGGTACCCACAAATATGCCGCACTAACATAGATATTGCTTAGACCATGTCGGTATACCCCGTACAGTGTCCATAATGTATTTCTACTTACCTATAAGGTATCCCAAATCCGGGTAGAGGATTTAAACTCAAACAAAGAACCATAATGTAAAGCATACAAGTCAAACAATGAAAGTAAGTAAATGTGATCTAACCCTAAGGTAACCTCACTTTTAGAATATTCCCCAGCAGAGTCGCCAGTTCTGTGATACGGTGGAAGAACTGACTTGGGTGTTTTTCATTTTATCACAAATGTTGCGGTTAGCAAGACTCGCCATCGACTTTTCTTTTATCCAAAAGGAAAGGTGAAAAGGCACAGGAAAGACCTTTGAGATTATTTCTTGAGTTCGGGGGGTAGATTATGAAAATGGAAGGTATTAGCACCCTTTTCATCCATGGTTTTCCATGGGCTCTTAATTACTTGCTAGATCACTTGCTTTTGTTTGAAATTATGCTTTGTGTGGTTTTTGAAAGTATTTTGTAAAGAGGCCATTGTTTAGGCAAATTTTGTAATGATTCTCGTTCGTAAGAATGTATACAAAGATGTTGATCTTTTGAAAATGTTTTCAAGTTTGTAAGATGATTCGAAGGTGTAAGTGTTTGTTTTGAAAATAGCAAAGGATGTTTTGTTTTGAAATGGAGAAAGTAATTGGGAACATTCTACCTACTCAAAAGTCTTTCATGTTCATTTCCTCTTTCCTTTGACATGGTTATCTTACCATTGATTTGGTAAGTAACCATATCTTTGGATGTAAACGGGACGAGCGCGGGTCATCGTATAACCATGATTAGCAATATTTCAAGGTATCTTAGCATTCTCTTTTAGGGACTGAGATCATTTGAAAGGCAATATGGATAGCGTCATCGAGGGACTATGACCTTATATTTTGCTTGTTTTTGCTAAGATACCTCACATGCACAATATGGCCATTTTGTAAGGCAACCAAGTGGATTTTACCCTAAGGGTGCTTGTGTGCAAGTGTATTGTTTTTCATGCTTGGTTTTGTCTTTGATTGGGTTTTTTTCTAATTGATAGGTTTTAGTCTTTCCATACAAACCCTAATTACTAGCATTTGTATATAAAGCGATAAATTGCGGAATTTAAAATTACTACGCTATGACAATACTTGTGGGAGGGGGTGTACAAATTACAAATGGGGATTGCAAGAAAATAAAGCCTAATTATCTATTACAACTATATTGAATTTGTACAAAAATGAATAAATATACAAGAATGTAAATGTAAAGAAAATAGATATTTATTTGAATTTTTTAGGGAAAAGGGATTTTGTTTTAACCTAATTAACTATAAGAAAAATAATTAATTAAATTAGTAAAAAGTAAAACCTAAATTTACTAGGAAAAGAAATTAAATAAAACCCTAATGTTGTACCCCAAAATTTTCCCTCCCATTTTTTACTCAAGATGCTATCCCAGGGTTTCTTTTTTTTACTCAATTTGGCTCAAAAGTTGATCAAACAGATTTTCTTCCTAGGCAATCAGTCAGCAATTAGGGTTTTGCATTTCTCAAAGGTTTTCCTAATCCATGGCCCAGATAACTGCAAAGGCATTTGTGTGATCTTATTTGCTTTCTTAATTATAATCTTCTGAAGATTGATGTTACTTTTGAGGGCATATTCTATTTGAATAAGCTGTAAAGTTTAAGGCTATCATCCTTAAGCAAATCATGATTGAGGTTTCAATTAATCACTTAGGTTTGAGCTTCTAAACATTTATTTTGTTTAAAGATGCAAGTGTTTACCTTGGGATTTGGTAAACAACCGCTGATCCTCCAAATGGTTACTTATTTGGTTACTCGCAGGATCGATCAGATTGATCCTAGGACATAGGTTGATTTTGAAGTTTTGATTAAATTGGATAAGGCTTTAAATAAAGAGGCTTTAAATGAAATAAAGAGGTTTCAAGTAAATTACATGAAGAAAGGACTTGGTAAAATAAATAAGGCTTAAAGTAAAGGCTTCGACAGGAATGTAAAGAGGAAAGCAAGTAAATTTCTGGAAAAGTAAATGACTTTGATTAATAAAATTGGTGTTTCACACATACATTTCTCAACAATTCTTTCTCATACGTTGGGTACTCGAATTTATATGAGTGACTTTGTATAGAATTGTGAACACACGCGAGAACTTACATGACTACTACTATTTATACTAAAACATCCCAAGTAACCGTCGGGCAGTTACACTGCTTCGAGATGATTCCACTTGGCACGTTCTCAACGTTCGACGCTCCAGATCTTTGCACGCTACACGTGGTAACTGCTGGAAACCGTTTTCCCTCCAAAAGCTTGAATTTCAAACTGCTCCACTCTGAACCATCGAACACTTTCGTCGAGAGACATCTTCGACGAGAAACTCCTTCGACGTCGAAGGCAACCAACTTCTCCCTTGGAAGAAATCTTCTAAGTACTTTGCCATCTTTCGACGGGCATTTCGACAGACTTAGCCAGTCGAAAACATCCTTCAGCTTTAATGGCTGACATCAACAAAACAAAGGTGTCGAATTTAGGAGCCAACAAATTGCCCCCCAAGAATGCCTTATTTCGACTCTTGAAAGAAAAAGGCATTCTTTGAAACGCCATTCGACACTTGTCTTTTCACGCTTAGTCACAAATTAACTTGTGCACTTTTTGTTGTTTTCTACCAACTATTGGCAATCCCAAGAAACCCATCATTTATCCGTACCTAGGACGTCACTTTCAGTACGGCGTGCAGTACCAAACGTCATTTCAGAATTTGTCATTATGACAATTCCCAAAAACGAGGACGCACGCTGCGTCCCTCTATTTCTGCAGAACGGCTAAAACAACAAGGGGCTGCCACGCGTCCCACTAACTCCTGCAATAATTAAATGGCATTTAATGTCCTCGGTTTTGGGGATTTTCCCCACTACTATAAATAGCAGTAAGTACCCCATTGTGCGACTTTTTACGCCATCTAGCTTTCAAACTTCTCTGTTTCCATACAACTTGTCATCTTTGCAAAAACAGTTCCTCCTTCACTTCATCTTCAACCTCAACACTAACAATGGCATCTGCTTCCAATGCTCCTGGCGCTACTGTACCATCTGAAAACGTTAAACCTAAGGTTTTCGTCACTGCTCCAGTTGTAACTTCTACAGGCAAACGAAGGGTTCCTGAACCCTTGGACATCGCCGTTCGCGATGCCTACTCACGCCATCTTATGATCCCGGTTGGATACTCCAACCAGATCTTTGCCATGTCTGGCCCCATGTATCCAAGTATCTCTGAGGCTATGAAGATCAAGAGCTATTTCCCGGTAGTTGAGAAACTCAAACCGGTTGCATGCGCCAAGAAAGACGCAGAAGACAATGAAGACCCTGCACATGAAAAAATCGACCTCCGCTTCTTCAACAGAGGTGTTAGGGCCTTCAGGTCTGGCCCTAGCCTTACTCCTGATTACGTTGCTTGGCTAGAAAAGATGGAGAAGCACCAAACTTCGATCTGGAAGGATATGGGGATTTTCGACCTGGTGATGTTGTCGAAGACAGGTTTGAACTATTCTCCGGAGATGCTGATAGCTTCTCTGCTATTCTGGGACTACTCCCACTTTACTTTCCATCTTCCCTGTGGGATGCTAACCCCCACACTCTTCGATGTGGCCGCTATTACTGGCCTTCGACCCACCGGGGATTACTTCGATCCGGAGGAGATGTCGGAAGATCAAATTGGCTTCTCTGACACCAAACCAACATACACCACTTTCATCAACCACTATCATGACAGGTCGACAGATGTTGTGTCGGATGTCGAACACATAGCGTTTCTAGCCCTATGGCTGACTCGCTTTGTATTTTGCTCGAAGTCTTTACAGGTGACCAAAAAGATGGTCACTCTCGCTACTCAACTGCATCATCGCCAAAATATCTGTTTGGCAGAACTGATTCTGGCTAGCCTCTATGATTCGATCAGCAATGGGGCAACTCTTCTAAAAATTATCGAGAACAGGGCCAGTTTGCTACTTGCTGGGCCTTTTTGGCTGCTCCAACTGTGGCTCAATGCCACTTTCGAATCTTTCTTGCCCAAGAAGGTTCAGATAAATGAGCAGGCTCCAGAGATAGCGAACAGACGCGTCGAAGGAACCAGGCTGGCTCTGTTGACACCTATGGAAGATGGACTGGAGTTTCAGCAAACCTTCACCAACTTCGTTCTGATGTTTGCTCGAAGGAAAGAGTTTGTTTCAACTATGGCTCCATTTGCTCGACGGCAGGTAGGCCCAGCATGGTTCACAAGGCCACATCCAAGGACGTCGAGTGGTCCTAATGTTGACGAACATACAATACTGTGGGAGGCGTTCCTCACACCAAGGATTATGCCTCTTCGATTCAGGAGCTCTAAGACTCACTTGAGTTTAATTGCATACCAACCAAACCTGGTATCTCGCCAGTTTGGTATTATCCAAACCCTACCTTCTCCGATTTTTCCACGAGAGAAGTCAATGTTGTACTTCTGCAATGATTACACCGAAGAAGCTGCCATCAAGCATATCGGAAGATATGCTGGTCGAACAGTTCTCTCGTTGTTTGACTACCAGCTCAATTTTCTTTGCTCACCATCCTTCGAAGAGTGGTGGAAAAGCTATTATGCTGAGGAGTTCTTCGACGAGAAGGACTTCATGGATGAGCTTCAGAAATCTTTTGTCCTTGTGTTGGACAAAATAAAGAAATGTAAGTTCATCCTTTTACATTACTTTGTTTTTTTTTCGACTGCTAGCCTGTTAACTTTTTTATTTGCTTTCAGTTGTTCGAAAGCCTGTAGTCAAGAAGGCTACAGAAGGCCAACAGGGAGGAGGCCCTTCAACAAAACCTCCACCACCGGCGAAGACTACAGCGCCGGTGAAGACCACAAACAACCAACAGGGGGAAGGCTCTTCGAAGAAGCCTTCTATATCGGTAACCAGACTTTCATTATGTCCTCCTGGCTTTCTATTTTTGACTTTCGATGCAATTATTAAATCGAATTCCCATTGGTTTTCTAGGCACCTTCGCCCAAGAAACGGCCAGCACTGGTGGTCGAATCTGGGAGCGATGAAGAAAGTGATTCTCCTCCTGCCCCTCTAAAAAGGCGAAAGCTGACGAAGGATGCTCCTGTTCCTGCTCCTGCTCCTGAAGGTCGAACCATCAGAATAAAGGTTGCTGGGAGAAAGCCTAGGCCACCTCCAGTGATCATTGAGGAGCCAACGGAGGAGGAACTAAACGTTCTTCTTAACAAGCCTGTCGAAAGCGACAATTCCAGCCCTGGGGCTGAAGCTAATTTACAGGTAATCTCTTAGACCCTTTTATAACTTAGGTATAGATACCCATATTCGATTGTGTCTCTTTCGATCTCTGAAGATTTGTCTTCTTTCTTTTTCCAGGACACCACTGAAAGTTCTCCGCCAAGGACCTCTGAAACGCTGGAGTCTGCTGAACTCAGCAGGCCACAAGAAAAAGGCTTGGGAAATGACGAAGCCCATACTGAAAATGAGGCCAATGCTGAAACGGTAGAAAAACCAGCAGAGGAACCTCAAACGGAGGAACAACAGCCAGAAGCGGTTCAGGTGGTGGATCTGTCGGAAGAGAATCATGAAGAAAGGGACCAAGGCAATGCTGGCGAAGAAAATCAAGGTGCTGCTGGCGAAGAGAACCAAGGTGACACCGGCGAAGGGCATCAAGGTGACGCTAGCGAAGAGCACCAAGGTGACGCTAGCGAAGAGCACCAAGATGACGCTAGCGAAGAGCACCAAGGTGACGCTGGTACTACCCCAGTCCGAGTCGAAGAGCAACAAGTCGAGGCACCTAACACTCAACAGCCTCAAACTCAAGACAATGCTGTTGCAAGGGTTACCTCAATGAAGCACAGGTCGAAAGAGGACTTAGAACTCTTGAAACAAACTGACCCTGTTAGCTATCTCAACGCAATCATCGAGAGCAAGAGTTCGTCTGATGCTAGTCAGGAGATTCCTACCCTGTCGGGGAAGTCTACTGAAACCTCTCCTCTCGATGACGCTTTGGCGAAGGTTAAGGCCCAGTTCTTCAAGAAGGACTTGATGAAGGCTTTAGAGGGGGACCCCACTGCTGCATCATATTTGAAGGATGTCTTGAATGCTGTCGACTTGTTAGCTGTAGCCCCAGAAGTTTCAGGCTTGATCATGGAGTTACACTCTATGATTGATCAAGTCTCAGCAGATTACAGGCGCCAAAGGGGGTTTAACAGTCAGCTTGAGGTGTTGTATGGCAAAAGCTCCTCTGCGTGGACTGCTGTCTCGGATACGACTTCTCGAATTGCGGAGTTGTCGAAACAAAAAGCGTCTACGCAGGAAGAAGTCGATGCCATCGATCGAGAGAATGCTTCCTTCCGGGCACAAATCGAAGAAATAGAGGCGAAGATAAATGCCAACACTATACGCAAGGAGGAACTTCTTTCGACCATCTCAGACACCGAGAGCCAAACTGAAATCAAACAAGGCCTGGAATTCGCTGAGAAGGCCCAAGGCTTCGACGCTCAGATTGCCAAACTAGTGCAGGAGAACGCCTGGTGCAAGAAAAGGTTGGAGCTGCAGCAAGCCAAGTACCTTCGACTCAAGGACTCTATTCCCTTTTGATTGATTCTCTTTTGTAACCATATTTTGTAATCTATATTCGACAACATTGCCATCTTGGCTGAGATTTATAAAATTTCCATTTTGGCATTTTTATGGTTAATTTAGTCTTGTTCTTTTATTATTTTATTTTTATCTCTTGAAGTATAGGTTTGTATTTTTTCAAATATTTACCATTTACTCTCAAGAGCCTTTTATCTCCACCTAACTCTTCGACTTCATAGGCTCCACCAGAAAAAGTTTGGATAACTCTGAAGGGTCCTTCCCATTTGGGTGACCATTTCCCCATGCTTCGATCCCTTCGATCCATGGGAAGAATTACCTTCCAAACTAGTTCTTCAGGCAAAAATACCTTAGGTTTTACCTTTTTATTATAAGAGTCTTCTACTCTTTTCTTCTGAAGCCTGAGTAGGTCGAGAGCGCGTAATCTCTCTTCGTCCAAATCCACCAGTTCGTCTAACATCATGTTCCAATAGACTTCAGAAGGAATATCATAATGCCTCTGAACCCTTGCAGATTGAAGACAAATTTCTGCTGGCAACACTGCATCATGGCCAAAAGTTAGCCTATACGGTGTTGTACCAGTGGCTTCTTTTGGGGACGTTCGACAAGCCCACAGAATCTGGTCTAACGTCTTATGCCAATTCTTTGGTTTCTTCCCAACATGTTTCTTTATCAAGCCAATCACCACTTTGTTAGCTGCTTCGACTTGACCATTCGCCTGTGCATAATAAGGCGTGGATGTTAGGAGTTTGAAACCTGTTTCCTGAGCAAATTCTTGCATCTTTTGACCAGTAAAAACTGATCATTGATCAGTTGTTATTGTCTCAGGGATTCCATACCTAAAGATAATGTTCTTTTGAATAAATTCAATGACATTTTCCTGGTCTACATTGACTAAAGGGATAGCTTCGATCCACTTAGTAAAGTAATCAATGCCTACCAGTATGTATTTCTGACTCTTTGATGATGCTGGTCGAATCTCTCCAATGAGGTCCAACACCCATCCTCTAAAAGGCCAAGGCTTCACTATCGAGTGAAGTTCGCTTGCTGGTACATGTTGGATGCCTGTATGAACTTGACACTCTTGACAACCCTTGGCGAACTCAACACAATCTTTCAGCATAGTGGGCCAATATAGTCCTTGTCGAAACAACAACCATTTCATCTTGTGGCCTGCTTGGTGAGCCCCACATGCCCCAGCATGCGTAGTCGAAAGGGCTACGTATGCCTCAGTTTCACTTAAGCATTTTAGCAATACCCCTTCAGGCGTTTTCTTGAATAACTCATTACCCGTGAGTACATAACTCAACGCCCTGTACTTTGTTTTTCGTTCTGTCGAAGCTCCTGGATTTTGAAGATAGTCCATAATGGGTTTCCTCCAATCTTGCTCTGACAAATTATCAATGAACGAAATCTCGAAGTTACTGTGATCAGTATATCCTAGTCTCGTCGATTCCAAGTCTGATGGTGATAGACAAGTTGCTTTTATCTTTTCTCGAACTTCGATTGCTCTTTGTAATCTCGTTTTTGAAATCTTATACCCAGATGCAATTTGTGCCAAGTCATTGGCTATTTGATTTTCGACTCTGGGTATGTGTCGAATATTGATCGTTTCAAATTTTTTCAATAAACGATTTGCTATCACAAAGTACATTATGAGATTCTCTCTTATGCATTTATATTCCTTTGTGACTTGCTTAATGACTAACTCTGAGTCTCCCATGATTTCGACTCGAGTTGCCCCCAATTCCAACAATATCTCAAGGCCAATAATTAGAGCTTCATACTCAGCCTCATTGTTCGAACAAGAACCTGATATTTTGTACTTGAATGTTGTTGGAATTTTATCTGGAGAAATAATCAAGACCCCTACCCCTGTTCCATCTTTATGGCTGGAACCATCGAAGTAGAATTTCCAAGGCTCTATCTCCACATAATTAATATCCTCGACTTGAATTGAGTGGTCGACTATGAAGTCTGCAACCACTTGTCCTTTTACTGCCTTAAGAGGCATAAAGGTCAAGGAGTATTCAGTTAATGCTAATGCCCACTTGCCAATTCGACTGTGCAAGATAGGTTTCGACAACATATACTTGAAAACATCAAAATGAGACGAAACATACACATCAACTGGTTTTATATACTGCTTGAGTTTTGTACAAGAGAAATACAGACATAGACACAATTTTTCAACTTCACTATATCTAGTTTCTGCATCGTTCAAAACTCTACTGAGATAATAAATGGGTCTTTCGACTCCATTCTCATCCTCTTGGGCTAACATGCTTCCCAGAGTTTTGTCGGATGCAGCTATGTACAATCTCATACTCCTATTGCTACAAGGAGGCACCAGAATAGGTGGCTTAGTGAGGTACCCTTTGATTTTGTCGAAGGCTTCTTGTTGCTCTTGCCCCCATTCGAACCCCTCTTTATTCAGTCGCAGTAAGGGTGAAAAGGCCTGAGCTTTCCCACTTAGATTAGATATAAACCTCCTTAAAAAATTTATCTTGCCTAAGAGAGATTGCAGTTCCTTCTTATTCGACGGCGCTTTCGCTTCTAAAATTGCCTTCGTCTTGTTCTGGTTGATTTCGATTCCTTTCTTGTGGACAACGAAGCCCAAGAAATCTCCAGCTTTCACACAGAACGCACACTTCAAAGGGTTCATCTTCAGACCATGTTCTCTCATTCTTTCGAATGATTGTCGAAGGTGGTCAATATGATTCTTCCTGGAAACAGATTTTATAACAATGTCATCAATATATACTTGCATAAAAGTGTTAATAAAATCATGGAAGATAGTATTCATTGCTCGCTGGTACGTTGCCCCAGCGTTTTTTAGGCCAAAAGGCATCACTACCCATTCGTAAGTGCCTAAGGCCCCAGGGCATCGAAAAGTTGTTTTCGACACATCCTCTTCAGCAATGAATATTTGATTATATCCTGAATAACCATCGAGCATACTCAGGTATTCATAGCCAGCGGCAGAATCGACTAGCATTTCCGCCACAGGCATAGGATATTCATCTTTGGGTGTAGCAGCATTCAAATCTCTGAAATCTATGCATACCCTTAACGTACCATTTTTCTTAATTACTGGCACAATGTTTGCAATCCATTCGACATACCTTGTAACACGGATGAATTTGCATTTCAGAAGTCTTTCGACCTCCGTTTTGATCTTCGACAGTATTTCTGGAGCGAAGCGCCTTGGATTTTGCTTGATTGGCTTCTTCCCAGGTTTGATTGGCAACTGAAGTTCTACCAATCCTCTGTCGAGACCAGGCATTTCGTCATAATCCCATGCAAAACAGTCTTTAAACTCTTTCAGCAATTGGATTACTTCCAACCTAAGTTCTGGATCGATTTTGGCGCTGATGTAAGTTGGCCTTCTCTCTGATCCTTCGCCTAAGTTGATTTCTTCTAAAGGGTCCTGCGCTAACATTTTAATGTTGTTCGCCAAGGGGTCCTTTTTGAAGCCCAAAGGCTCATCGTCATAGATGGCGTCGAGCCTCTGTTCCTGCATTTCTTCTGGCATGATATCAGGAGGTTTTGGATCGAAATCCTTTCCCGGGCCTACAGCAGATAATTGTTGATCATTGGCCTGTGTGGCCATGTACTTTACTTCGGCTTCGAGAGCCGTTATCATCTTGGTTTCGGCTACATAAGCCGAAATTCGCTTCAAAGATTGTGACTCAATCATTATCACTGAATTCGCTTCCCCAACCAGTTGGTTGGATATCAGTTAACCCACTGAAGTCTATGTGGGACAAGTCTTCTCTGTCCCATTGGAAACCATGCTCAGGATGCAGGTATAGGGAACAAAAAGTGTTTGGCGCTGGCGCCATGTTGAAGTCAGGTGTTGGACATGGCCCTATGTGAGCCAAGTTCTTGTCGAAATCTGCCAAACCCAGGTGATTCACTTCGCCAAGGTAATAGCTTTGATCTGCCTCTATGTTTTCGACCATCCCATCTGGACGCCATAGCAGCAGCCTTTGGTGCATTGATGAAGGCACAGCGCCAACACCATGAATCCATTCACGGCCCAACAAAAGATTGTAGTTAGGTTTGGCCGATATGACCATAAACATCTTTGGTCGAAGGATCGACCCTACTTTGATATCTAGCTGGATCACTCCCATAGTGGTCCCTATGCCGCCCTCATAGTTCGACAGGACCATGTTGTGAGGCTTAATGTCCTCATCCCTTTTGCCAATTTTCCTTAGCATAGAGTGAGGAATAATGTTGATGGTTGCCCCACAATCCACCAATATTTTATTCACAGTAGTTTCTTCGAGTCTAGCCCTTATGAATAAAGGCTTGAGGTGATTTTTCATCGCCTCTGTAGGTGGCTCGAAGAAGCCATTTTGTTCCTCAGTAGTGCCATTGTCCATGACAAAATAGCACACTGGCCTATGTTTGGCCATTTCTTGCTCCACTTCCCAGTCACTTGCTTCGACTTCTACCTGTCGATTGAATTCTCTGGGCAGCACTGAAACTATATTCACCATTATGTCCAAAGTATCATCAGACTCAGCATCGTCTTCGTCTTCGACTCCACTTTGGTTAGCCCAAACTAGCCTGTTGGTTACTGGCTCTCTTTCTAGAGGTTTCCTTTGCTTCCTTTGAGGAACGTTCGAACTGGTTTCTGCCTTTGGTTCGTTGGCAGCTTCCCTTTCAGCTTTTCGTCTCCTTTGATATCTCCTCCATTGAGATCGAGACATGGGATTTTTACCTTTGTAGTTGCTGGACACTTGTGCAACCTTAGGTGCAGCAACTTGAGGCTCTTTCTTTTGAGTCAAAGAGGAACCTCTTGGCACATCGAAAGAATGCCATTTCTCCTCACTTGGCCTTTTCCGACCAGAGGTTTTGTACCAAGTATCTACTGGCACATTTGTTGGAGGCCTAAAAGTCAATGGCCTCTTTTCTTGGTTAGAACCTCTTTGGGAGGCTCTTCTGGGATCATGTCGAAGGTCAACATTCTCCCTTCTCTTATTCGCTGCTCTTACGCCTTGAATGTGCTCAGCAGCTTTTTTATCAAAGATCGAACTGCATCTTGGACACAGCATCACCTCTGATTTCTTTTTCTGGCATCTTTGTAGAAAATCTGCCAAGTTTTCATTTTCCCGAGGGAAAGCAGTCTTATTAGCTTGTTCTTGCCTCATGGCCTCTTCTGACGCTTTTGGGTCAGAAAGTTCGACCATGTTGATATTCATTGTATCTTTGTTAGCAAGAGTTAACTGCTTCATTTGTATCTCCAGATTCTCCGTCTGGCCTTGAACGGTGGCCAAGTGGGAACTGGGTTTTGATCCAGTTTTTTGTGCTTCAGTGGTCTCCAACTTCGGGTTTTCGACCGCTTTCTAGACAACTTCAATTGTCTTCCTGGATAAATTTCCAGAAAAACTGCCAAAGATTGGCATGTTGATGTGGTCCTTTGAGACTTCGACCATGGTAATTCCTGGCTTCTTCGACTGGATCCTGGTTGCCTCTATCACATTCACCTCAGAGGGTTCAGCATAGTGGGCTTCAGCCTGCAATGGATTTGAGTCGACAGCCATGGGGGATTTATCAGCAAACTTCAATCTCCCTTCTTCGATAGCGTCTTGCACAAGATTCCTGAAAAGAAAACATTGAGAAGTTTTATGGCCCAAAAAATTATGATATTTGCAAAAACCTCTCTTCTTTCTTTGATCAAGAGGAGGCACTTTTACCCCTGGGGGTACTATCATTTGGCCATCTTTAACCAGCAAGTCGAATATTTCATCACATTTTGTGATGTCAAAACTATAAGTCTTTTTTGGGAACCTATCGTTGGTCCTTTCTGGACCAATGGGATTTTTCCCACTTGAGGGGACTAACAGTTTACAAGAGTATGGTGGCCCTTGTTTCAGTTCTGCTAAATCGACTTCTCCTTCTTCGACAGTTAAAGTATCGTCGAAGGATTCTAGATCTTCGTCATCCATCTCAACATACGCTACCCTCTCTCTCTTGTGAGTTTTCGTTGCCTTAGCTTTTTCAGCTTTGAGGCGTTCTACCTGTCGAACTCTATCGGCCAGTTGGGCCATGTCTCTTAGGTACTGGGTGTCTAGCTTCTTCCTAATGGAATAATCTAAACCGCCTGCGGCTATTTCAACCAACTCATGTTCTGGCACTTGTGTAAAACATCTCGCCTTGAGCAACCTAAACCTATTTAGATATTCGTCTATAGGTTCAGTGAAACGTCTCTTCACACTGGCCAGTTCTTTCAGGCTTATCTTGGTTTGCCCCATGTAGAATTGTTCATGGAACAATCTTTCCAACTGGGTCCAATGATGGATCGAATTGGGGGGGAGAGTTGTAAACCAAGTAAAAGCGTTCTTTGTTAAAGAACTTGGGAAGTACTTGATCCTTAGGTTTTCGTTATTCGAAATGTCACCCGCTTCGATCAAATATCTCGCCACATGCTCGACAGTAGATTCTGTCGTGTCCCCAGAGAACTTAGTAAATTTGGGGACTTTGCATCTAGGAGGTAAGTTCGTTTGTAACACGTATTCTGACAATGGAGATGTAAAGTTGGGCCTTCGAAAGCCCATGTTCATCCCATTCTGAGTCATGATCCTTTCAATCATGGTTGCCAGATTGTTTTCCAAACCCATGTTTTGGTATTGGATATGCTGAACCACTTCGTCAGCATTTTGGTTTCTGTTAACTAACCTTACCTCTGGGGTTATTACCCTAGGTTCCTCGACAGGTTGTTCCAATCGTGCCCTGAGGTTTTCTTCGACAGGCTGTTGAGCCTGGTTAATGGTGGTTTCTTCCTCTAAAAATATCCCCTGGTTTCCCCTAATTTGCGCCCTTTGGGGCTGTCGAATCGGTTGGGGTACTCCAAAGAAATCAGCCAAACGCGCCATTTGCGCTGTCATTTGCTGATTCGATTGAGTAGTGTTTTGTATTAGAGGGTTTAGCACTGTACTCAAAGTTTGTGCCAACATTTGCACCATATCATGGTTGCTTTCGTCCATTTGTTGCCTCAAGACTGCTGTCGAGGCATTTGTAAGGCCATGGGCTACTTGGGACGTTCCTCCTAAGAGTTGGGTCCTATTTCTATTTGCCATGCCTACTCCAGAGCCTTGGAGTGGCGAAGAGGCACTCACTAAAGGGTCTGAAAAAGTGGACGCAGCATTCGTCAGGCTTGCCACTTCAGAAGTTGGCATACCATAGAATGGAATAAATCCTGGGGGAACTAAAGGCCTTGTGCCTAAATTTCCCCTTGGTGGGGGAGTTCCCAAAGGCATCCTGGGGCCTGTTAACGAAGGTATTGGCCCCGTGGTTGTGACCGATACTGCTGGTGTCGAACCAACATTTGTCGCTTCACTTACGGTCGCACTAACCGTTGCTCCCACATTCGTTTGTGGGATTTCGTTATTGTTTGGCGGATTCGCCATCTCTTCCCTTCTTCTGGCAGTATTGTTATCGTTAGTGTATATTCTACCACTTCTCAATAACATACAACTCGAAAATATGAGATTATTTTCAACAATCAACACACAGTCCCACCAGGTGTGCCAATTTGTTTACCTTGGGATTTGGTAAACAACCGCTGATCCTCCAAATGGTTACTTATTTGGTTACTCGCAGGATCGATCAGATTGATCCTAGGACATAGGTTGATTTTGAAGTTTTTATTAAATTGGATAAGGCTTTAAATAAAGAGGCTTTAAATGAAATAAAGAGGTTTCAAGTAAATTGCATGAAGAAAGGACTTGGTAAAATAAACAAGGCTTAAAGTAAAGGCTTCGACAGGAATGTAAAGAGGAAAGCAAGTAAATTTCTGGAAAAGTAAATGACTTTGATTAATAAAATTGGTGTTTCACACATACATTTCTCAACAATTCTTTCTCACACGCTGGGTACTCGAATCTATATGAGTGACTTTGTATAGAATTGTGAACACACGCGAGAACTTACATGACTACTACTATTTATACTAAAACATCCCAAGTAACCGTCGGGCAGTTACACTGCTTCGAGATGATTCCACTTGGCACGTTCTCAACGTTCGACGCTCCAGATCTTTGCACGCTACACGTGGTAACTGCTGGAAACCGTTTTCCCTCCAAAAGCTTGAATTTCAAACTGCTCCACTCTGAACCATCGAACACTTTCGTCGAGAGACATCTTCGACGAGAAACTCCTTCGACGTCGAAGGCAACCAACTTCTCCCTTGGAAGAAATCTTCTAAGTACTTTGCCATCTTTCGACGGGCATTTCGACAGACTTAGCCAGTCGAAAACATCCTTCAGCTTTAATGGCTGACATCAACAAAACAAAGGTGTCGAATTTAGGAGCCAACAGCAAGGTACATGATTTATCCTATTAGTTTGTGTTTACTTGAAGTACAAGTTATCCAACTAGGATGCTTATTCAAGACATTCAAACCAAGAATTGCAAAATTAAAATAAAACTCAGAAGTTTTGGACAATAAATTTGCATTGTTACTCAAGCTTTATTCATTACAATTTGGTAGGTCTTTTTACAAATAATTACAAGTGATTACAAAAATTACAAATGCAAAGTTTAAATCTACAAAGGAAATTGGCTTCTTCTTCAAGACTCCTTGCTTCATCCTCAAGAAATTCCCCATTTGCTAGCCTTTGTCTTGCTTGCCATTTGTTTGTACATGTGACAAAAGAAAAGAAAAATTAGCAAGCATCATGGAAAATTCCAAGCAAAAATTAATGGTTAAGAGATTTTTTTCATTTCATCATGAGGGTTTATCTTTGGAATCAGATTAAGAGGGGTTTATTTTTTAGTCATGGGCCATTTCTCCCAATTGTAAATCACAAAAGGTTGCATTTTTGGTTCACAAAAAAAGAGAAAGGGGAAATTGCTAACACTGCCTTGAAACAAGCAAGCAAACTGCCAAGCATAGCAAATGAATGAGCAAACATAAGCCAAGTCAATGCAGCCCCAATTAAAGCAAAGGCAGGCTGCTAAGGCAGCAAAATAAAAAAAACAACAGTATGAACAAAAACAGACTGCAAGCAGCACAATAAAGTAACATATACTGTAAACAACAGCTACACTTAAAGCAGATCAACAAGCAACTCAAAACAAACAAAGATAACAACAAACTAGCCAATATCACTAAAACCATATGCCTCATCATTTCCCTAAAGAACATAAACCCTTCAGAAATGCATCAAAAGCAAAATGCTTTATCTCACAAAGAGAGGAAAGAGGAAAGATATCACTTAGCCAGTAAATGCCAAGACAAGCAGGTTGCTATAAGCAATAGGCCAAGAAGACCTGCTCCAAAAGCCTCCCTATACTGCCCATAGCAGTCCAAAAACCTGTCCAAAATTCTGCATAAAAGCATGTCAACATAAACCATAGTAGCTAGTCTACAATACAGTCCAAAAAATGCGCAGACTTGCACCAAAATGGAAACAGCCCAAGCTGCACTCAAAAGCCAAAGACTAAAAAAGGGCAAAACTGTCAAAAATTCAAAGTGGTTTTTCCCTCTCATTTTTTTACCCTAATCAAAGAACAAGTTTACTGTTTTATAGAGGAGACCCATCAGATATCGAAAGAAGAGAGAACCAACAGATTTACAAAATCATAAAAAAATATAATCAAGCCATCACTGTAAAACCATTAAAGCCAGAAACCATCAAGCCATCACTGTAAAACCAAAAGCCAGAAACCATCAAGCCATCATTGTAAAACCAAAAGCCATGGGTTTATCATAAAACATCACAAAAAAACCAGAACTAGAAAATACCAGATATCACAAAAAAAAAAACAGAATCATTAAACATCAAAGGGCCAGAAACCAAAAGCCACAGATATCAAAGCCACAAAACCAGAACCAACAAGTCAGTCAACAAGTTTACAGCATCAAAATACATTATCATCAAACGCCATCATCAAAAACCTATAGCAACCCAATAACTCAGAAAAAGCCAAACCCTAATCCTCATTGTTATCCAACCCAATAATCATTCCAGTATATTCAGAAGAAGAGAAAAAGACTCAAGAGGTACCGAAAGCACAGATTTCAAAAAGAAAAGGTTTGAAGCTCACAGATTTAGATAACACAGCCTCCGTTCTCTTTCTTTCTTTGCTTTCTGTTTTTCCATTTTGCATGTTTCATCATAAATCATCATCGTTCGCCATATCTTTAACCTAGGGTTTCCGTCCACCCCTCTTTAGATCTAGGGCGTTAGAGTAAAAATCTGCAAAAATTAACCATAGATTAGTAACTAGGGAGAGGATAGGATCAAATTGATATAAAAAATGGTGTTTGGAGTCACGCCGCTGCCGTCACCGCCGTAAGGCGATTTCCAGTGCGGCCAATTGGTCTTCTCCGGTGAAGACTACGAACAAGAGAGAGATAGCGCATTAAGAGAGAGAAAAGAATATGAATTATGAGTTATGTGGCCCAACTTAGTTAGTTTTGTTTTATTTGATAATAACGCCATGGACCAATTTAATCACCCTCTTTAATCACCCTGAATAATAACCATACTGGGCCTGTGCTGCAAATCTTCCTCAGGCCCATCCGAATCCTTTCCCAGTTTGTTCATTTTCAGTTTTTATATAATAATAAAAACTTGATTTGCTTCTTTTAATTAGTTTAGAGTTATTTTAATAGACTTAGACTTTTGATTTTGATTTTTAGATCTTAAGATTAACTTAGAATTAGTAAATTTGTTATTTTAGATTTAATTTAGTTCACATTTAAATTAGTTTGGATTTAATTTAATAACCTTATAATTTAATTTCTTTTAATAAATTTTTTTCTTAAATAGAATAGGTTTTTATTTTCTTTTCAAATTCTCTCACAAACAAAAATACCAAAAATACTATTTCAATTATTTCGCCAATTAATCTTATTTAATAGTTTGTTTTAGTTAACTATTCATTTCTAGTTCGATTGGGTTGCACTGCTTGTTTATTTAGACTTTTATAACGCATTGTCGATTTGATCCATCCCCATTTGTAAATTTGTATCCCACATTCCCGAAGCTCTGTAATAGTGTAGAATTTCAATTTCCGCATTTTTATTGTTTACTTATTACTGTATAGTAATTAGGCGTGTATGGCAAGATAAAAAAATAATCGCTAGATAACCTAATTTCAACAAAATTAACTTGAAACGAACACACTTTTTCACACGCGCACCTCTAGGGTAGCCTCGCTCGTTGCCTCGGAAACACAGTCATGTCCCTCGAATATGGGACGCTTTAGCAAATGACCCTTCGATAAAAAAGATCGTAGTCCCTCGATGACCCTCGATGTTGCCTTTGATAAAACGATCTAGTCCCTTACGAAAATTGCTAAAGCGTCTCATAAGTTGCTTTCGATGACTGTAAAATTGCCTTCGCTTGTCCCTTCATATCCAACAATGGGGCTTCTTACCAAATCAATGGTAAGATAGAAACATCTAAAGGAGGAAGAAAAGAACATTTGAGACCTTTCGAGTAGGTAGATTCGCTCCTAGTTACTCGCTTGCTCACGACAAAAACATTTTACACCAACACTTTCATCTCAAAACATTTTCAAAAGATAAAACCTTTTGCATACATTCTTATAGAGACGAGAACCATTGCAAAACATCTTTTCAAAACACTTTCCAAAACACAATCCACAAACACATCTTTGAACCACTTTTCGAAACAAAACTTTGTACGCGTTCTTATAGAAACGAGAACCATTACAAAGAGATTTTTTTCAAAACACTTTCAAAGCCCACACCACAAGCACACTGTCAAAACTAAAGCAAGTGATCTAAACGAGTAACTAAGAGCCCATGGAAAACCATGGATGAAAAAGATGCTAATATCTTCCCTTTTCATAATCTACCCCCGAACCCGAGAAATAATCTCGAAATGTATTTCCTGTGCTTTTTTACCTTTCCTTTTGGATAAAAGAAAACTCGGTGGCGACTCTTGCTAAACCGCAACATTTGCGAACACAAACGCAAAACCTCAAGTCAGTTCTCCCACCGTATCACACCTAATCTACTAATTGATTAAAAAAAGAAATTAAGTTTATAAGAAGAATATTTTTAGTATTTTTGTCTTAAAAATAATTTACAGTATTATAAAATATTTTTGGTCTTTTTTGCTTTTAAAATAATATATTTTAATTGAAAATAACTAAAACCCTAGTTTTTTAATTAAATTTACAAACCAATTAGTAAAATAAAATAAAGTATGATTAAATAAAATAATTTTTGTGTAAAAAATAAATAAACTATATCAAAATATAAATCTAATATTTTTATATTTTTTCTGATTTTTAGCATTAGATAAAATATTTAAGAAAATAAATAAATAAATATGAGAAAAAGAAAATAAAATGGACCATGGGTGTGAATAGCTAGCAAGGGGGTCAGAAATGAAAAAAAACATAAGGCCCAAGGAAAGAGGCCCAACGCTGCCAAAAAAAGAAAATTCAGAATGTGAAAAATATGAAAAAAAATCCAAAAGGGTACCACTGGGGCTCGAACCCAGGTCCTTATAGTCACAGGCGCACGCTTCTACCACTGGGGTGGCCATACATCCGTTTATATAAATCAAACCATAAATATATATGATAAACATGTTCCTGAGGCCAACTTCATCTTCAACATCACGCCCAGCCAGAACCTCTGTATCTTATTCAATTCTCAACAAAAATGAAAAATGTAAACAGGAAACTTGTAGCAAATTTCCTCACGATTTCAGAAATGAAAAGCAATAAATTATAGATCAAAGATAAGCATGAATTCTAATGGCCCTAATCTGAATCGTAAAATTTTCAGAAACTTCAATCTTAAAATTCTCTAAGCTCAAGCAAAATAAATGAAAACTATGGACATGGTTAGCTTTAGGGAAATGATATCTACATTTTTAATTCACAAATAAACCATTAATGGTGCCTGTATGAAGAGTTCAAAAGTCAGAAAACTTACCTTGCAAGAGGGTATCGTGTTTGAAGTTTGAGTAGCTTTTAGTGAGTTCTAATGATTGGATTAGCTTCCTCAAGTTCCCAGGAAGCTAATGTGATGCTTAGCTTGAGTTGAAAGTGCCTGAGGAGTTCTAGAGAAGTAAAGGTGCAAGGTGTTGTTTTTGAAAATGGTGGATGATGATGGAGGTGTTACAGTGGTGTTGCAGGTGTTGGAATTGTTTTTGTATGTTATTTAGAAGCTTTTGAAAGTAAAAGGCCAAGAAACGCATGAGCAAATTTGGAGATTGAATTCAAAAGTCAGAAATGGCAAGTTTTGAGGTGTTTTTGGTGATTTTGTGTTCTTGGTGTTTTTAGGGCTCAAGCATGCATGTGATTTATGGAAAATGACTTGTGTATGTATAAGCAAAAGGTCTTGAGTGCTTTGGAGAGTCAGAAGTACAAGTTACAAGCTAATTGCTAGGTTACTTGATTTTGAAGAAAAGTGGGAAAACAAGTTTCAATGTGTATTACAAGCATGGGCTGGGTGATTGTAAGTGTCTAAACAAGTTTCTCTTAAGTTATAATACATGTATGATCAAAAGAGAACAAGTGCATGGCTCAAGAACAAGTTTTATGCAAAAAGCTACTTTATCAAAATGGCATTGTGCACTTTCTTTCCAAAATGGATATAAAGCATGGACTTGCATTGAATGCTTGAATTGATACCTCTAACATCTGTGCAAGCAATTAATTATGAAGTGCCTAACAAGTTTTAGGTCTGCAAAGTAGAGGTTATGCAGCATAAGTTTGAATTTTGAATCTTGTTCATCACAAAATAACTTGTAATTTAAGTGTGAAAATCCTAACTTCATCTCTTCGATTCTCCCTACTAAAAAATGATCTCAAAGAGTTCTTAGACATTTTGGAAATCTTGTAATGTTATATACAACCCCTCTTTGAATCATTTTTGAAAATTCCCCTTGGAACTATATGAAAAAGTGCCATGAAGTTAGGTCAAAATCCTGACCAAATTAGGGCAAAATTTCACTGTGTTTTGTTTCATGACCATGTGTTCTTAAAATTATAACTTGATATCTAAGAAATTTTGGAAGGAGTTGTGTAAATAAATGTTGTATATTCATGGAGATCTACAACTTTCATGTTGAAAGTTTCTTTTGAATCATCTTGCATCATGGTGAAAATTTTGCTCAAAGTTCTAAAAAAATAAGAAATTTCCAACACTTAGAAAAATTTCTAAGTTTAGAAATTTTAACTTTTCAAAATGAAATCTTTAATTTTTGATTTCTTGATGAATAAGTTTCATATTTTTACATGCTTTGATGAATTGTGATCTTTGACATTTGATTTTGACCAAAAAGTCAAAGTTTGACTTTTCAATATACAGTTGACTTTTGATCAGTTGACTGAAAATTCATCTGTCAGTCCATTGGACTTGAGAAATGTTTTGAGCCATGTCAATAGGTAAAAATGATGCAATTTGACTCTTGAGATCATGCCTTAAACCAATTGATCATTTGCTAGGTCAAAAATCGGAAATTGCCATTTCCCAATCAAAACCCTAATTTTGACCATTTGCCCTTTTGAAGATTTGATCAAACTTCTTGAGGAATTATGGTCCAAACTTGATCAAATGATACATATGAGTTCTAAATGTTGATGTGGATCAAAAATTATGAATCTTGACTGTAAATTGGCCATGGTTGACTTTTTCCCCAATACAGTTGATTTTTAGGTCAACTGCTCAATTGACTGAGCAAAAGTGTGATTCAAAGCTTGAAACTTGACATGAGTAATCTTGAGGGTCCATAATGATCCATGAAAGTCATATGTGACATTGGAAGTTCAAACATCCTTGTGCAAACTCAAACCCTAATTTTGGTCATCAGTGCTTAAGGAGGTGTCTTGAGCCGATCAACCATAGTGCAGTCTTGAGCCAAATGAGATCTTGTGAGCAAATTCTTGATAAGTGAGAGGGAAAATTTTAGGGTACAACATTTTGTTTTTAAATAAGCAAGCAACTAGGAACATTCTACCTACTCAAAATTCTTTCTTGTTTATTTCCTCTTTCCTTTGACATTGTTATCTTACCATTGATTTGGTAAGAAACCCTATCTTTGGATGTAAAAGGGACGGGCACGGGTCATCATATAGCCATGATTAGCAATGTTGTAAGATATCTTAGAATTTTATTTAAGGGACTAAGATCATTTGTAAGGCAACTTTGATAGAATCATCGAGGGACTATGATCTTGTATTTTGATTTATTTTTTCTAAGATACCTCACATGCATAACATGGCCATTTTTGTAAGGCAACAAAGTGGGTTTACCCTAAGGGTGTAAGTGTGCAAGTGTATTGATTTACATGCATTGTTTTGTCTTTGAATTAAGGTTTTCTAAGCATTGATTTTATCTTTCCATACAAACCCTAATTACTAGCATTTATATATAAAGCATTAAATTGCGGAAAATAAAAATATTAAGCTATTACATCATTAGGGGAGGGGGTGTACAAATTTACAAATGAGGAAATTGCAAGAAAATTAAATCTAAATAATTATTACAACCATATTGAATATTGTACCAAAAAATGAATAAATATTCAAGAATATAAATGGACAAAGGAAATGGGTTTTTGTTTGGTTTTATGAAAGGTTTTAATCTTGACCCAATTAAAAAATGATTAAGGAAAATTAACTTAAACTAAATAAGAAAAGAAATTAACTAAAAAAAGGATTTTTTAAGGTTTTATTTATGAAAAGGTTTTAAATTAATAAAAATAATATGGATATTAATTAATTAAAAGAAACCTAAGTTCTAAATTAATTTTAATTGTAAGAAAATAATATAATAGTTAAACCTAAGAATTTTTTTTATTAATAACCATGTATTAAAAAAATATTTCGCAAATAACCGGGTTTCGGAAAAAATTACGCAAATAACCATGTTTCAGATGGCTCCACAAAGGAGGAGCCATCTCAATTGGTGCATGCACCTAGGGTTTTGCCCTAGGCGCCATCTCACTTGGCGCCTCCCTTGTCTTTTAGCCAAGTGAGATGGCGCATGCTCCTTAAAAATGAGAGGAGGCGCCATCTCACTTGGCGCCTAGGGCAAAACTAGGGCAAAATGCTGTTTTATAAATAATTCGTCCGTTTCTTTGAAATTTCTCACACTTTCTCGCACTGTATTTTTATTTTGTACTCCGTTATTTGCGTAATGACGTCGCCTATGATTTTTAGCAGAGATGGTTACGTTATATTCTCCGCCACGAAACCTGCGATGAAAATGAAATTCTGGCACATTCACTCCATGGAGCGTCTGAAGCGGGAGTTGATGCGGTGGCTAGATGGAGACATCGCGGAGGGGGGAAAATTCGAAGGATCCAGTGAAAACGAACAACAACCTCGCATGCGACAGGAATACCTAATGTGTGGTTGGAGGAAGTCAAAACAGACAGTGATGTAATGCTGATGATGCATGGGTCAGATGAAATTGTGTTAACAGTTGTAATTTCCTAGATTGAATATCGTTAATCATTGTTGTACGTGAAAACCCTAATGTAATTTCCTATATTGAATTTCTTAAATTGTGTTAACAATTTTATTAACGGAAAACCCTAATGTTTACAACACAAATATTGAAAAGATTTATTGTATTACAATATTTATGTGGTCGAGCCAGACGCCCGATTCGGACAGTTTTTGCGATTGTGTCCGACCTGACGGCATAAACCACACTTTCTTTCCAACCTGTCAAGATCGTCCATTTCTGTTGTGATGCGCCTGCTTTTGGGACGACCCTTCTTGTTCCTTCGCATTTGGTCATTGTGCCAAACTATATCGCCGTTGTATTCAGGCCAATAGTCCGGTTTTGCCACCAAAGGAAAGTTGTTGTTGTAAACAGTGAGCAACGTTTCAGATTTATAAACGTTTGAGAGCAGTTGAAGCGCGTCTTGATGGGTATGAGCACAAGCGGCAATGACATGAGAGCAAGGCATACGAAATGCTTGAAACCTGCCACAATCGCACCATTGAGAAGGTAAAATGACCCAGTATTCTTGTCTTGCCAGGCCTTCATTGTGGTCGATTGTCTCTTTCACAATGAAGTTGTGGCTGTGTCGGTCAAACCGTG
Source organism: Vicia faba (assembly GCA_948472305.1). Classification (NCBI taxonomy): domain Eukaryota; kingdom Viridiplantae; phylum Streptophyta; class Magnoliopsida; order Fabales; family Fabaceae; genus Vicia; species Vicia faba. The sequence goes on along the minus strand of OX451739.1, from coordinate 331,623,482 downwards.
TAACCATGTGAGTGTTGGCTTTAGCACTTTCAGCCTTAATGTATTTCATACAGCTTTCACTCCATAGTTGTAATGTATTTCATACAGCTTTCATACAGCTTTCACTCCACAGAGGCACAAGGGAAAACATTGCTGCATTTGTAAGTCTCTTCTTTGGTTATACATTTTTCATACTTCAAATAACGTGTTGTTCATCTTAATTAATCTTACACTTGTTTAATTATGATCTCAGGACACAAAAAGATTCAGAATCCGTTCGCACAACTACCTGGCTCCCGACCCATTTATCGTCCCTTATCTGGAATATGCAGGTTTTGGACATGTGATAAAGATCTCCAACTGCACCATTGACTCAAAATTCATTCTTGCAATGTTGGAAAGGTGGAGACCGGAGACCCATACATTTCACCTACCAATAGGTGAATGTACCATCACGCTCGAGGATGTGTACATGCTACTGGGCCTCCCTATCGATGGTAAGGCGGTGAACGGGTCGGTTCAACAACCCAACTCACAGTGTGAAGAACTGTTGGGTAGGGATATGGTAGAAGGTGGTGGAGCAAGAGGGCAGGGAATACTACTCACTGACCTGAAACGTCATTATGCAAGTATGGAATTAAATGAAAATTCCTCAGAGAATGACCGAGTAGTAAAAGCTAGAACGTATCTTATGATACTTTTTGGTACATTTTTATTTCCCGAAAGTACGGGAAATAGTGTAAATTTCATGTACTTACATTTACTAACAAATTTTGAAAAAACTAGAAAATATAGTTGGGGTTCTGCAGTATTAGCCCACCTGTACAGTTCCTTGTGCAAAAACGCAGTCAAGGAAAAATGTACATTTTATGGGTGCGCATTTTTACTACAAGCCTGGGGTTGGTGGAGGATGGAGTCCTTAAACCCCATCAACAACAACACTTTTGGTTTCCCGTACGCAACAAAGTAAGTCATTAAGTTATAGCATTTATAACTATTATGCTCTTTCCAAAATATATGCTAAAAATAACATGTTTCTCATTTCCTTTAGGTACTGCGTGAGGGGTATGGATTACGGCAAGAATCCAAGATTCAATGTCGCACTCTACCGGAATCTGTTGGATCACTTAGGCCCAGATGACGTACGTTGTAGCTTTTAACTTTTGTTCATTTTAATTATTTATACATTACTTTTGCGCTAACCTGATTTAAATTTTATCGCAGTTCGTCTGGAGACCATATTTGGGTTTGGGCCATGCTCCAAACCCAGAGGATGCAGCAACTTGGACTGCAAAGACTGCACTCATTCGGTTCAACATAGTGGAGATGCACCACAGCGACCGTGTGAAGATGCAGTTCAGAATGCATCAAGAGATACCAAGTGATCCAATAGATTTGTCCCCCTGGCATCTTAAAAGGGTCGACGCCCAGTGGGGTCTTACCAACTGGAAAGACTTTGCTCCGGAATGGTGTAAAATGTGGCAAAGGCGTCACCGCTACATCTTGCAATCCCCGGTTTTCCTTACTCAAGGTAACATGCGACACACTGATCAATATATGTCGTGGTACAGGTCGGTTAGTAACCCAGAAATGCACGTGTCTCATCCGAGGTACTTGGTTGACCCACGTACACAATGGGCACAACCCTCGATTCCCCATCAACAAACCCAAAATCCATCAACCTCAAACCAACCCCCAAGAAGAAACAGACCAACAAACACACAACCACATTCCCCACCACAACACAACTACAATCAAATGCCGTACTACCAACCACAATCACCACCAAACTACCAATACCCGGATATGCCTCAAACCCAACCACAATACCAACCCCAATACCAGCACACCCACATACCCCAGACACAATTTCAGTCTTCCACATATCCCAATATGGCACCCTCAACATCCAGCCTTAGCCCTGATATGGGAATGTCAGAAGATTATGACCAAGCCGACCAAACCTACCATCAACCACCATATCACCAAACAACCCAACATCCACAATACCAAACACCCCAAGATCCATTTCCTTTCTACCCCCATACTCAGACGACCAATGCTACTGACCAACCATGGAACCCCACCCACCGCCAACACGACCAAACTTTGAGGGTATGGGTAACCGACTGTACCAGAGCGGATCTTCGAGATATGGAGATCTTACTGATTTTATGGATTCGGATCGCATTGACTTCGCTGGGCCATCGACCTTGCCGCAGCAGGAAACGCGACGACACCCAGCAAGAGAAAGGCGAGGACGGGGATGCGGAACCGGGGGTCATTACCGGGTTCCGGGGGATCACTGATGTATCTTTTGTTTTCCCAGTATTTTTTGTATCCATTTTTTTTACTGTTCTTTTAATGTAATACAGTTGAATGTAATTATTTTTTTTTTAATAAAAAGTCCATTTTGTTGATCTCTGTCCAATAGGCAACGCACAGGAAAGAAAATTAAAAAAAAAATAATTTGCCCTAAATTTGTACATAAGCGCCATCTCACTTGGCTTAGGGCATGCCCTAAGCACTTAGGCGCCAAGTGAGATGGCGCCTCCCTTAAAAAAGGAGGTGCATGCGCCAATTGAGATGGCTCCTCCTTTGTGGAGCCATCTCAAACATGGTTATTTGCGTAATTTTTTTCGAAACCCGGTTATTTACGAAATATTTTTTTAATACATGGTTATTAATAAAAAAAATTCTAAACCTAAAACTAAATATTAATTATTAAGAAATAAATTAATTTATTAAGAAAATGTTTTTGTTCTTTTAGTTTTATAAAATAAAATAAACTAAATAAATGTAAAAATAATAAATAAAATATTTTATTTGGGTTTTTACTAATAACAAAAAAAATAATATTAATAATAATACTAATAATAATAATAATAATAATAAAGGAAAATAAATAAAATAAAATAAGAAAAAGAAAATAATAATGAAAATATGGGCCAGGGGGATGCTGAAGTAAGTATGGGGTTAGTGAAAGAAAAAAAATACTCAGGCCCAAGTTGGAGGCCCCACCTGTTCAAACAAAAAAAGGAAAACATAAAAAATATGAAAAAAGAAGCAAAACAGACGCTAGGGCTCGAACCCAGGTCCAAGGGGTGACCGGCGTGTGCTTTAACCATTGGGATGGTGATACATCCGTTAACATTGGCACAACAATAAATACATAACACATAACTTGCCCTAACTTTACTTCATCTTCAACCTCCAGTCAAAGGATCTGTAACTTGCTCATTTCTCAACCATTTCCAAAAATATAAACATGAAACTTGTGGAAAATTTCCTCACGATTTCAGAAATGTAAAGCATTAAAACTATAGTTCAAAGACAAACATGAATTTTATTGGCCCTAATCTGAAACCTAAAAAATTCAGAAACTTCAACTCTAAAATTCTCTAAGCTCAAACCATATAAATGCAAACTATGGATATGTACAGCTTCGTGGCAATGAGGTCTACATTTTATCTTTGAAAACGGAAGCCTAACAATGCCTATAAGAATAGTTCAAAAGTCAGAAAACTCACCTTGCAAGAGGGTATCATGTTTTGAGTTTGAGCAGCTTTTGATGAGTTCCAGTGATTGGGTTAGCTTCCTTAAGTTCCCAGAAAGCTAATATGATGCTTGGCTTGAGCTGAAAGTGGTTGAGGAGTTCTAGAGAAGTCCAATTATGATGCTCTGTTTTTGAACTTGGAAATGGATGAAGATGGTGTTACAGTCGTGTAACATGGATATGGATGGCTTATGTATGATGTTTGGAAGCTTTTGGAAGCAAAAGGCTAAGAAACGCATGAGTAGTTTTTGATTTTGGGATTTCTGGCAAGAATATGCAACAATGGAAGTGTGAGATGCAGTTCTGAGTTTTTGTGAGTTTTGGAGCTTGTGTATTCGTGTGCTTTGATGCAAACAACTTGTGCATAAGTAAGGAAAAGGTTCTAGCACTTGAGAGGGTCAGAAGTGCAAGCTATAGACTTATGGCGATGTTACTTAATTTTGAAGAAAAGTGGGAATATGGTTTCAAGGCATAGTACAAGTATGGCCTGAGTTCCAAGAGGCTTTAGACAAGTTTCTTTTGGGTTATAGGTTGTGTATGATCAGAAGAAAACAAGTGCAAAGCTCAAGAATTGATTTTGTGCATAAAGCTACTTTTCCAAAATGACAATGTGCACTTTCTTCCCAAAATGGAAATAAGCATGGGAAATGCATTGAATGCTTGAGTTGAAGTTTCTTACAGCTGTACAAACATTTAATTATGGAGTTCCAAGCAAGTTTGAGGCCTACAAAGCAAAGATTGTGCAGCCTAGCATGGATTTGAATTCTTGTTTATCACAAAATTCTGCCTTGTAAAACTACTTGAAAATATCAGCCACCATTTTTTAGATAGTTCTTCCTCTTGTTCGTGTGTCTCCACATTCATCTTAAGATCGTCAATAACCTCCACCGTCATGATTTCAACAGGTTCTACAAAATTGGTGTCTCCAACTTAAAAAGGATCAACATCAACTTGCATTGATGCCTTTGGCTTTTTTTCCAAATTGAAGCCTTCCCTCCTTCAATAATTTCTGCACCAGATCCCTGAAAAGAACATATTGAGACGTTTTATGATCCAAGATAGTTCTGATGGATATTTCTCAAGATGTTATCAACATCATGATTCCTCTGTACTATCACTGGTCTAGGGTTATGTTGTTCTATGTATTCCTCATCCTCCATGTTAAAAGTAGGCTCTTGTGGTTGAAACCTTGCAGGCTATCCCTGATTTATTGGGGCTACCCCATCATCAGGCGTGTCGACCTGCCTTACATTTGATATTTAGGGTAATGGTTAAGGATAAACCTGAGGGAAACAGAAGGATTCGATAATACCTATTTGTTGGGCAAAATTGCTTACCAACTCGAGATTACTTTCATCCATCTGATGTCTCAAAGCCGTCACAGAAGTCATATTTAGTGAATATGTTATTTGAGGCATGTATCTTATCCCTCCTAGACGACCACTAGTATTATAGGTCGCATCAGAGGCACTCTGATGTTTAAAAGATGGCCCGATAGCCATCATATCATCAGCATATATTGACATATTTGACTGAAGGCCAACCATCATCGACTGTGGCATGCTGTATTGATAATACCTTGAAGGTGGAATTGATCCTAATTGAAAGAGTTCCCTTGAATGGTTAAAAGGTAAGCCTCCATGTTATGGTGAAGGCATAGCCCATTGCACAAGCATCAATGGAACTGTTGTTGTGAGCTAGTAACGGAAGATATCCTAACATGGGATAAAACTTTCGCGTTTTGAGTTTTTGTACCAACGAGTATGACATCAACATTGTAAGCACTATTCTATGTAGGATTAGAAATGTTATTGTCTGTGCTAGATCGTGACATTTTAGACAGTTGTTTCCCACTCCTCAAGCTCATGCATGAACACACATTAGTATTATGTTATGCAAAATAAACCATACACAACGAAAACACGATGAGTTTAACAATTTATTTGAAAATATTAGCACAAGCTCCCCCTGAGCGTGCCAATTTTTTTACCCTAAAATTTGGTAAACAACGTCAGTCTCTTGTTAAAGGTTACTTTGCGAGATCGACTAGGGAATCTTAGAACAATGTGCGTGAAGTTTTTCAAATAATGTAAAAATAGTAATAGTGTAAGTGATTTTGACAGTGGTCAAGATCATGTTCTGGAAATGAAAGCAGGTAAAGTAAACTTTTGACTGGAAAAGTAAAGGGTTCTAGCACAAAAAGTACAAAAATGTAAAGTAAAACTGAAAGTAAAGCTTTACATAAATGGAAATTTGGTGATCAAACATACATTGCACTTTTGAGACTCATTTCTCTCTTTGTTAGCTACTCTGAGTTTTGTGTGAGTTTAATAGTAAATTTGACACCCCTAGTTATATCATAAAAACTATTATTTATAATAACGTATAAATAACTGCTAAAGACAGGCTTTTCTCCCCTGAATGCCACGTTTTTCGTTGCATGTCTTCTTGCTTGGTAAACCACTTCCACACGTCCCTCTAATGTGGATAAGGTCAAAAGGTGGTTATACAACCACATTTGTGTACTCTAACTTCCTTGGTCGAAACAACTGCTTTGGTCGAAATATCTGTACTTGTCATCTGGAAAAAATTCCTAAGTCCACAACTCCCTCTTCAGGCCAACGTTCGAAAACTAGTTCGTTGTCTATTTATCAAAATGTCACCCACATGAGCACCGACCAAACTCTAACACATTACCCAAAAACTTTGTCCAAGGTTCCTTCATCTTCCTGTTATCTTAGCTGGAATTTGAGGTCTTGTCGAAAATCCCAGCTATAATAGGGAGCAACCAATGCTTCGTCATGATTCATAGATACATGACCACGAGAAAACGATCCCTAAATAGTTCGAGATGATTCTCCAACAACTCACAATAATTTAGCTCACTCTACGTACTAAAGCATATTGAGTCAGCCGACCATGTTTGTATCTTCGTTGTTAGTCAACCATTTGTTTATAATCAGTCGAGATAATTCATATCATTAGCAAACACAAACAACGAGAAAAAAAGAATACCAAGCATAAAAATATGGATTTTGTAATCTGTATTAGATTTTGATATCCGAAAATCCATACTTTCTTGTATCATTGAGAGATACCAACAATCACGCTACAACCTTAATGCCTAAAGATTCAAATGAATTATTTAACCTAGTGAAACTTAAGAAATTTCTATTACATCCCAATGGATCTTAACTAGAATTATTTAAAGAATTGCATTGTATGCATCAAAAGTAGAGAAAGCAGAAAAGACAAGAATGAATCATTTTCTTGAATGGATAGGAGTATAAGTTGACGAAGTTGTTTGGTTTGAATGAACATGAGTAGATATTGATAGAAAAGGTTGGGAAAAAATTAGACGCAAATTTGTGAGATTTTTTTTATTTGAAATATAAGGGAAGGGAAAATGAAAGACTGCTCGCACAACTTAAATAGCATTGTCTAGATTTCAATATCAATATGGTGTATCTAAATTTTGTAATTCAGACATATTCTTTACTTTCCTTTAGCGTGGTTCTGATATTGGTGCGTCCGAATTTTAAAATTTAAATGGTGCAAATGAAGTATTTTTGAATTTTCGCTAGAGTGTGTAAGTAATGGTACAAGGTGTAATAATCAGAGAAATTAACATGCCACCCCCAAAATTAGACATGTCACCCCCAATTTTTTTATTCCAATTTTTCCCTTAATGAGATACAAAGAAATTTTTGGTAGAAAGGTTGAAATTTTCGGTACATATGAAATTTCCAGTACACCTCTATCAAATTTTCGGTAAGAGTAAATTTCCGGTGGTTCATTTGAAATTTCTGGTAAATAGAAAATTTCAAATTTACGTGTCAGTATCAGAAATTTCATTTGATGGTTCCGTAGACGTACATGTTGTGGTGCCCGTATCAATCGGGGTCACATCGTCTATGTGCTATGCCTGCTCAATAACATGCTCACCAACCTGCTCCATAACCTGTTCACCAACCGACTCCACAACAACAACATGCTCATGTACCTTCTCAACAACCTCCGTAGCTGCCGGCTCAACGACAGGAACATAAGCATGTACCTCCGCAGGAGCTGGCTCCTCAGCAGTAGAAAGTCTTGAGCCCTAACGGCGGGGTGCGTGAAACTGTGCCTACTGCTCAGCCAACCATTTCTGGTGAGAACCGGTCGGTGGACGTCGACCATCCCGTAACTCAAAAGTCTGTCCCTCATCAGCCCCGGCCTGGGCCTCCGCTCTATTAATCTGTCTGCCCGCAACGATACCGTCCTTGCCCCTAGTCCTCACTGCTAAAATAAGAAAAAAAATTAAAAATACATAAACTACCGGAAATTTTTAAATTTTTGGCATTTTTCAAAAAAATATGAAATACCGGAAATTTCAAAATTTCCAGTATCTTACAGGATACCAGAAATTTTGAAATCTCCGGTGTGGAAGGAAAATGTTTCCACCAGAAATTTTAAAATTTCCAGTACGAAAATACTAGATTTTTGAAATTTCAGGTGCGAAGTACCAGATATTTCGCAAAAACATTGCAAATTCCTTATTGTTTCACCAAATTTCCGTTAGTCGCCTCGATATTTCCGATATCACCACATAGATTTAAAAAATCCAGTTAAATACGAAAATTTGAAAATTTTTAAAAATATTTAAATCTGAACAATCTTGTCTTTTCATACGTTTTGAGAAATGTGATGTATAAGAAGGGGATAGCATGTTAATTCTTCAAATAATCAATTCCCTTGATAATGCAAGAGAAGAAAAGCCCCGTAAGGCCCAAATGAACAGAAATCATCAATTGGGCCGCATTGAGAGCCGTGAGCCCACTTCCATCCAGATGAGAACGCTGCTTCATCTTCCTTCTTCTTCTTCGTTAAACTTTCTTCTTCGTTCCTTTCCCTTCTACGATTGAATTTCAAACAACCTAATTTTCTTCTTCTTTCTCACGCACCTAAATTCTTCTACACCACACGCTGAAAATCATTCAGTTCGAATTCACAAAACGATGTCGGCTCGATTGATGAAGAGGATTTTGAACGAGCAACAACACCACTTTCCTCATCAACTCATCGAAGAACAAGAAGAAGAAAATGAAGAAGAAGAATGCTCCACTGCACCTTCCACAATTAACCCCTTCGATCTTCTCAACGACAACGATTCTGAACACGAACAACAGGTTCTAAAAATTCAACCTTTTTTTTCTTTTCTTTTCGATTGAAGCTCTAATTCTTGCAACATTATTTACCCCTTTTTGATTTTCCAAGTGGGTTTCGTTTTTCTAAGGTGAAAGTGAATTGGGTTAGCTAAAAATTCTAACTTGGCGTTTGTAATGGGGAATATAGGTCAGAAACAAACTACTCATTAGTGATGAATCTCTATGAATTTTTATTCATGTTCAAGTTATGGTGTTTACAAAATGTCATTACCGTTCAGTATTATAGAGAATGATATTGTGTTAAAAAATTTCTATGGTGTCTTTAGCTTAAGACATAAGAGCTATGAAGCAAGGACATCGGAAACATGACAATGACACCGACATGTGTCGATATTGGTAATAATTTGAAAAAATGAATAAATTAAAGGTAATTACCAATGTTGTGTTGGTTTAGGACACGCACATGGACATAACTTTTTACAGTGGTATTGGTGTCGGTGCTATTTACGAGACACAACATTGATAACAACACGTAGACACCAATAATAATCTGAGAAAATGAGTTGATACATGTGTCGGTGTTGTGTTATTGTCTGACTTTGAGACATTTTAGACACTAGACACACCCTATGTCTGAAATGTTGGTATTTCATAGCTTAAGAAATAAGACATATTATTGGATTTTTTCCCTTACAATAGAAAGGTGGAACCCAGACTTTAAATAACGTTTGCGGTCACATAAAGGCTTTTGCGATTTCGGTTGGTATAGGTGTTGAAATAATGATCGTGGTCGCCGTGGTGTGAATTAACTACAATTTCTTTTTCATCATAAAAACGGTGAATAACGGTATTGGCATCTTACAATACCGTTTTGTCGTGGCAGGTGCTGATACCGTTTTGTCGTGGCAGTTTTCAAGGTAACGAACCTTTTTTAAATGTGCTTATTACTTATCTTAATTTGATTGTATTGATTGCAGGGAGATGAGTCTGCCGATGAAACATCGGTGAGAGAAGATGATAAGGTGGGGACATCCTCGTTGAAAGATTCTACTCAAGTTTCAACATCGAATGCAAAATCAAAGAAAAAGAAGAACAAGAAGAAGAAAAGCAAGGACAATGCTGTTTCCGGTAAAAGGGGAAGTGAAAAAGAATTAGACTTGATTTTAGAAGATTTAGCTCTGAATGCAAACTCTTCCAATGAGCAACATGTGTTGACTGAAGGAAAAGCGGTGAATGCTAAGGACAAAAGTAAATCTGTTAAGCAGGATGCTGTCTCCATATTACAGGTCGATCCTAAACATTTGAGTGCTGAAAATGAGCTGATAAGAATATTTGGATCTAAGGTTGTGAAATCCTTTGAGAATACCAACAATCAACCAAGCAGTTCTAGGCAGATGAGAGGGGTGAGGCGAGTACGCCATAATCTTAAGAAGACTGTTCTTGTCACTCCAGCAAACACTTGGCTCCCATGTGATGATTCTTTGTCCATGCAATTTCTTGAAATAAAGAACGGATATAACTACTTTAGGTAAGATGCTTGCTATCATTTTTAATGTGTTGATTGATAATATTTTGTGCTTTGTTTATTATTATAATTCCCCTCTCTGGATGCATGTCTGTCTAGTTTTATATGTAAGGCTAAGAACGTTGTTGTAGTATCCTATCTTCAAAAGTGAGATGTGTTCTATTGGCAAGTCATAAACATGCATATGCTATAGAAATGAGCACACACAATAGATGTTGTTGTGACCTTTGATGGGAAGAATCAAACATAGAACATGCATAAAGATAAACCTTACAAAGAACTTTGAACAAACAAAATGTCGCAATTTAAGACATTGGAGTATAAAAAAGTAACCTAATGGCTGAGCCTGAGTCAAGAGGAGTCGATAGATGAAAAAGGGGGAGATTTAAACTAGATATATAACATGGGAAATCACCTACTTTGGCCCAAATATTGATTATATTATTATATCTGCCCCCTTCCATTTTGCCATATACACATGTAGATGGGATTTACTTTAGCCGTAACTCTTATAATAGTTACATTGTTGAATAACTAACTGTAGACATTAATTCATGATCAAACATTGTAAAATATTGTGATATTATCTCAATCATCAAACAAACCTAATTTTAGATCAATTTGACACGTGCATTGACATAATATTTGTAGTTGTCCTTAGTATTCAAATCTATGATATCTCTCCACAAATATTTGTAGTTGACACGTGCAATGATTGGAACTCTTAACTTTTAAGATCTCCACAAATATTTATGCGGTGTGATTTGATTGTATGTATGTATAGTATAAAAAAGTTTTACATTGTTGGTGTTTAGTGCTTACAAATTAAATTCTTGTGTAAAATAGTAAGATATTCCAAATGCTGAATCATGTGATATTATCTTCATGATAATGTAAACGAGGTTTTAAATAATTTAGACACACATAGATATGATATCTATGGCTGGATATCTATTTATACTTTAAATAGCATATTATGCATAAAAAAAGTAGTGTGATGAAATATCAATTAGTTTATGCCGGTATGAATTTTTAGTAAACTTGATCTACTTCGTAAAAATTTCCAATCCACGATTGGACTGCATGAAGGGCATGCACAATTGAGTTCAATTAGTTTCGACTTTTGAGATTTAGGGTTAACTAGAATGAGATTGTGGAGATAGGGTTTTCAATCTATCTGGTCGATCATTATGTGCTTTACTTATGATGTTGGTAATTGAATATATGTTTTGTATTTTGTGTTCTGATTCCCTATTTTAATCTTTGTAGTTTAAGATATTTTTAGATATGAGAATCATAAATTATAACAAGAGTTGCATCTTTTTGAATCCCTTGTAACCACACTTCAACCACCCTTTTACTTTGTAGATATGTTCACTCGCCGTCCTATTCCCATTATCAGAAATCGTTTGAAGCTGCCAAAGCAATTAACGACATAAATGGTATAGCGAGCATATTACAACACCGGCCCTATCATATAGATTCACTTCTAACAATGGCAGAATATTTCAAGGTAGTTGGAGAACAACAGATGTCTGCAGATACTATTGCCAGGTGTCTATACGCCCTTGAATGTGCATGGCATCCCATGTTCACACCACTGCAGGGTAATTGCCAATTGAAGTACAAACACGATGCAAACAAACCTATATTTACAGCTCTTTTCACCCACATGAAAAACTTGGATCGACGCGGCTGTCATAGATCGGCTCTAGAGGTCTGCAAATTGTTGCTTTCACTAGATTCTGATGATCCCATGGGGGCTATTTTTTGCATTGATTACTTTGCTCTAAGGTCTGACGAGTATGCATGGTTGGAAAAGTTTTCGGAAGCTTATAAAAGTGACACCTCCATATGGTTGCTTCCAAATTTCTCTTTTTCCCTTGCCATTTGTCGGTTTTACCTTGAGCGTGAGGCATCCGAAGATGCTTGTGTTGATTCTAAAAAGTCTTCTTCATCTGATCTTATGACACAAGCATTGATGCTTCATCCTTCAGTTATAAAGAAGCTAGTAACAAAAGTACCGTTGAAAGATCGTACGTGGACAGAGATTCTCAAGCATGCCTTTTTCAAATCAGAGCAAACAGGAATTCCATCTCAAGATCACTTGATTAATATATACGTTGAGAGAAATTATCTTATTTGGAGGCTTCCTGATCTGCAAAGACTTCTAATTGGTGCTGCAAAACAAGTCGTTGAAACCCTGGAAAGTAATAAAAGTGAAGTTAATGATTGGTCTTGTGTCAGAAAAGAAGCATTTTCATCTGAGAAAAATGAGTAAGTGATCTGTTTTTGTCTTAAGCTAAAAAAAATTCATGTTTTGTGGCATTCTTTTGTATAAGTGAATCTTTATCTGAGCCTGAAAAAGCATCAACATTTAACTATGCTGTTTTGCAAACTGTCTTCGGCAAAGTTTATAGATGCATATGAATTTATAATCTTCAAATTTTGGTGCAAATTATGAATAAGTACACATGGCAATTCAATTTACAATCTTTTGTTTGTTAGGTATGGACATTTGTTAGTGTCCGATTTCTCTGATTCAGTAGCAGCAATTCCACAAGAAAATCTGCAACAATTTATGCTGGATGGAAATCAAATTGCTATTCAGCAGGGCAATGTCCATGCTCCTCGTGGTGTTGCAAATAGAAACGCATTAGCCGTCTATTTTGAATCAATGCTTCCGTGGGTTAATTACGAGGAGGGTGGACCTGATGGTAATCAACCTGGTGATGATGAGCAAGACAATTGGTGATTCTGGAATCTGGATATAACTCAGCCTTCCTGATCTAAAAGCCGTTGTTTTGCGAGTGTGTTGAACTTCCATAATGAGATGTCTTTCTTGTACAGAGCGACGTTTAGGGAGCTTTTGATGCCTTCTGCAATTATGTTGGTCCTTGTGAACCATCTAGATACATTTTTATAAATGCTATACATTTCTGTGGTGTCTAATTTTGGGGATGTTGATGTCAAATGTGATACCTTTTTCAATTATGAATTATTACTTTGATATACTTCTGAATTTTTTCAGCTGTTATTTAATCATAAACTGTCACATTTAGACTCATTATAAGCAAATATAACATGGTCACTTGACTTTTATAGAAGAGAATAAACATAGATGTAAGTGAAAATATGCCTGTAGGTGTGCATGATTGTTTACACAAAGGAAAAATAGACTATAAGCAGAGTTGTCTCAAATTTTTGGAGAGTCGTCTCAGTTTTGGAGGCCATGACAACAGATACATACCATATTTAAGTGTGATTTAATTGCGAACTTATTTTACGAGGCTTTATTTAACTACTGTGTAATCTTGAAAATTTTGGGTCTTGTGCGGTAATCTGTTTTGCACATCTTTAAAGGCGGCTTTGGATTTAAGACCTAAGAACTTGTGCTATCTACAATGTACAATATTCAAAAACCATATCTTGCATTCTTTATCAATGGTAAACTTGCTTTACACAAAGTAGCTGCATAAAGGCCACTCATTCAACATGCTTGCTGGCATGCAGATTAATACTAATAAATACTGACACGGCCTTGGCCTTTTTGTGTGTATTCTTTCATTTTCCTACTTTCTGCGCATATTGAGAGGGTTTAGGACAGGTTACCCTTCAAATAGGAGGGGGGAGGGGACCAAGTTTAGGATCAAGCTTATATGATAAAGCTTTCATGTGAGAGGTTTCTAATATATGATTCGGGGCACAACAATATAACCTGCAAACATCATGACAACAATGCCAAGCATTATTGTAGTCTTTTTTATGAGATGCATCTGTAAAACTTTATAACATATTTGGTTGTGATCTTACTTTAACATGCTCAACTTTTCATGTACTTTGGACCAAAATCAATATGATGCAACTTCATTGTTTTGTTGAAATTAAATGTATTTGAATAACTTAGTTGTGGGCACAGAATATCACCTAATCATAGTATGAGATAATGGATTATTTAGCTAATCATGTCACTAGGTGAGCATAGCTTTTATGTGGGAAGCCACAAGCAGAAAGTGCATTGTGCTAATTAATCACTTGTACTACCCAATAGTAATGGCCTCTTACTGTTTAACCAAATGTCTAAGATTTGAACTCAATTCTAAGCATGCAGCAATATTAAATTTTTTTGAGAGAGAGTTTTGCCGCCTATTATAATTCTTCCCGACTAGAGAATTAGTCTATGCAGTTACGTGAGAGGATATTCTATTTATAAAAAAATAATAAAACAAAGCGCATGAGCTCGAGTGGTAAACAAGATCTTATTAAAAAACGAAAGTTCTTTGACCAGTGTGATAACCTCTCGACACGAACTCTAGACTATTAGAGTCTTATTCTCTTAGGAACCAGAGTACCAAAATAAATAAATAAAATAAATATTATAAAAAATATTAACATTTGAATATTGAAATTTCTCAGCTTAGTTCAATTTATGTTCACCTATAAAATCAAAACTCATTTATTCACAAAAACACAGAATCAACAATGGCTACTAATCAAAATTTCAAGAATGCTACCATAGCATTCTTGGTTCCTCTTCCTTCCATCATCTTCTACCTCACCTTCCTCAACAACTGTCACTCATCAATCACCAATCCAAACAACCCTTCTTTTTCCTCATCTCTATGGACATGGTGCTATCACCACCCTCTTCTCTTCGCCAACGCTCTCTTCTTCCTCAACGTCAATCTCATCTTCTGGCTCATTGGTCAAATCCAATCTAGTCACTGGGTAAACACGAACCCAATTCATCATTCAAAATTTTACTAATTTAAATGACCAAGTTGATTTAACTATTCAATTTTCAAATTCTGGTTCATGGGTATGTATAAAGTTGACATTTTTATTGTTAGTGATGATGCAGATGATTGATCCATATTGGACTGTGATTCCTGTGATGCTTGTTCATTACTATGCAACTCACCCTTTGGCTCAATATGATTGGTGGAGGTCGAAAGTTGTGATTTTTTTGACATGGGTTTGGAGTATTAGGCTCACTCATAATTACTTCAGACGTGAAAAGTGGCAATGGGGTGCTAGAGAGGATTGGCGTTTCACTGAGATGAGTCAACAGTATGGAAAACATTGGTGGTGGATTTCATTCTTTGCTGTTTATGTCTCACAGCAGGTTGGTTTTTCGGTTTGATTGAATGCCTTTAACCTGTTTGATGAATTTTCTGTTTGGTTTAACTTTGGAGTAACTACTTAATTTGGTCCTTGAGACTCCAAGGGGTCTCAAACTTTTTGAGAGGTTTTGTGTAAGAAGCTGAAGTTAGCTTCACTTGAGTCGTAATTTATTTTAAGCGACCCTATTTAATCCATAAATCAAGGGTGGAATATGTGTATGAAAGCTCTTTTTGTCATAGCTTAATCATGAAAAAGTGTGAGGCCATGTGCTATTGGCCGCCTTGCACACCTTCAAAGATGGCTCTGCCGAGACTGTAGAAATGTATTAAGCCAATCTCTCGCATTAATCATATTACAAGTTGATCGGTGAAATTGCAAAATGTTAATCAATTTCGCCCCTCGGTTGGTATTCGTATGGACTATAACGACATTGAGTTTATATATTTTGCAGATGTTTTTGATTGGACTGTCACTTCCTTTATATGTTGTACACTTTGTGAATAAGCCTTTGAGTATCTTGGATTTGGTGGCCATTCTTGTTTGTTTAAGCGGCGTTGTTATAGCGTACTTTGCTGATACACAGCTCCACGACTTTATGAGTAGAAACAACAAGCTAAAAGGGCTTGGTAAGCCTGTAGTTCCTGTACTTGAAAATGGCTTATGGTATTACTGTCGGCATCCAAATTACTTCGGTGAGACGTTATGGTGGTGGGGACTGGTTGTGTTTGCATGGAGCCTAGGACATGGGTGGACATTTGTTGGAGCTTTTGTTAATACATTGTGTTTGGCTTATGTTACTAGGCTTGTGGAGGATAAGATGTTGAAACAAGAGAGTAGAGCAGAGGCGTTTAGGCTTTACCAGAAGACAACTTCTGTGTGGATACCTTGGTTCAAGTCATTTTCTTCTGAAGTTAAAAATAAGAATGCTTGATGTGTTTTCTTAATGCAATGTTTGGTTTTTTTGTAAAATTGTTATCGTGGTATCATGTTAAGTGTTGTATTGTTTTTTCTTGTTTATTGAATAGAATCTTCATTTGTATGGGTGCAGTATGTAAACACCAATACTTCATATTGTGTGTGATGGAATTGTTTATTTAATAGAATCTTCATTTGTATGTGTGCAGTATGTAACACCAAATATTTCATGGAAAATTCTATGAAGTTGTCATTTTGACTTTTTTTGAAAAAGTCACAATTTTAGCCAATTACAAAGTTCTTGAAATCCTAGTATGCCACACATCCAACTTATAATATAACTTCATAATTGTTAATATTGTAATTAAGTCCCAACATATTTACAACTAAGTCTCATTCATTATTCGTTCGATATAATTAATTTTAACTTTAAATTAGATATTTTAACAAAATCAAAATTAATTCAACTACTAAATAACTTCATTTATTTCAATTCATTTTCTTTCCCAACCAATTTAACGAACACAACTTCATCTTCTGCAACTTCATCTTCTTTACTATCCATATTCATCTCCATCCAAAGTAATCGTAAAACGACCACTAATGAATACACGTTTCATCTTATTCTTTCGCAATCATGAGTTTTCTCCCTGCAACACTGTTCAACGTTATCTCATTCATTCGCGCTCCTCACATAGTTCGTATTGATACCCGATTTGCCACTGTAATTGAGTTTAATATTTAATGATTTCAATTTAGAAATTAGGTTTTGTGATTAATGTTGTAATCTGAAATTGTATTTCAAATTTAATGTTTCTGATTTTAAATATGGTAGTTGTTAATTAATTTGGAAAAAAGTCATCTCAAATTGAGATTTTGGTTATATGATTGATGTCATTGTCTGCACTTGGATTTCAAAATAAAGGATAGTCATTATGTTAGTTAGTCAATATGTAGGTTAAGATTGCATTTTAATTTGGGAAATAGGTTTTATCATTGATGATTATTATTTTTTGTGTTATATATCAGCCGATTTCAGATGGACAACTATGCCGACTCTGTTGGGATTGATTTGAACAATGTTCGTAACAGTGATTCATCTGATGCTGAATGTAGTCGTGATGAAGATGTTAATTATGTTGGTTCCAGTGGCCATCAAAGTTCAAATGATAAAGATGAATCTGATAATGACGATGATGAGGAATCAGTTGGACCGAAAGTGACAAATAGTGATGCAATTGTAGGTGATAGAGTAGTGAGTGTAACTTTGATTACTTCCGATAAAATTCGTACTTTGGAATTTGGAATTGTGAGTGAAGCTTATGAATTTTATTATAGGTATGAAAAATGTAAATGTTTTGCCATTAGGAAAAGTGATGTTAGGCGAGAGGGTCTGAAGGTAGTGAAATAGTAGTAATGATGTAGTATGTATGTAACAAACACATATTAAGAGACCAAAAACGTGCATATAGGGTAAATAGGAAAACAAAACACCGACAGACGACACGTACTAGTTGCGAAGCTAGGCTCCATGTGCACTACAATAACAAAAAAGGAAAATATGTAGTGTCAATTTTTGAAGAGGCTCGTAATCATGAATTAACCCCAACAAAGTTTGTGCATCTACACTCCGATTATCGTAAAATATCCGAGACAGATAGAGCTCAAATTGATGGTCTTCAATCACATGGAATTATAATGTGTCATATAATGGGATACATGGTTGCTCGAAAGGGTGGATATCATGATGTTGGTTTTACAAAGAAAGATTTGTACAATTATACTGATAAAAAAATGCGTGTTGTTATTAAAGATGGCGATGTTGTCGCTGCTCCAAATTATCTCAACATGAAATCATCTGCGGATCCTATGCTATTTACGGAATATTCTATAAATAGTGATGGAAGATTGAAGTCAATTTTTTGGGTAGACGGCACTAGTAGATCAGACTATTTTTGTTTTGGCGATGTTGTTGCGTTTGACACAACTTACCAGAAGAACATATACAATTATCTATTGGTTATATTTTCTGGGTGCAACCACCACTCACAGATTGTTATATTCTGTACTGCATTGGTGTCAGATGAAACAACAGATACATATAAGTGGCTCTTTAGGTGTTTCTTAGAGTGCATGGAAAATAAGTATCCAAAAGCAGTGGTAACATATGAAGATGGAGCTATGAGGGAGTCTATAAAACATATTTTTCCTGATGTGGCCCATCAGTTGTGTGCTTGGCATTTGAATAAGAATGCAAATGAAAATATAAAGAAGTCGCAGTTTTTGGAAGGTTTTAAAAAAACAATGTACTCTAATTTTACACTTGAGCAATTTGAAGAGTTTTGGTCGCAGCTGGTTAAGGAGAATGATATTGAACAAAATGCTTGGGTTTCCAAAACACATGAGAACAAGTCATTTTGGGAAACTTCTTATCTATGCGATAAGTTTTTTGGTCGTATAAGAACTAAGTCTCAATGTGAAGTTGTTAATGCAATAATCAAGTCTTATGTAAGGAAAAAATGGTGCATTTTTGAATTTATGCATAATTTTGATAAGACATTGGGAGATTACAGAAATAATGAACTTGTTGCTGATTTTAAATCAAAATGTTTGGATCCTGTGTTGACAACTCATCTGCATCTGATTGAGACCGATGCTGCTAAAACTTATACAATAAATATTTTTAAAGAAGTAAAAGAAGAAATTATGAAGGTTGGTGCATTAATTGTGAAAGAGCAATTATCAGAAGGGGAAACGACTGTTTTTACATTGACAAAATAATGTGAGGCTGGGTTTGCAAGATAAGTTGTATATGATGTATCAGATAAAATATTACGGTGTTTGTGTAAATTATTTGATTCACGTGGACTACCTACCATGTTCACACATTTTTTATGTCATTAAGGAAGAGCATATGGATCACATTCCTAGTACTTTGTTATTGTCGCGTTGGATGAAGAATGCCAAAATTGGGTGTCTGAACATGAACTATAGTGGGGAAGTAGATTCGAATCTGATTGAGCAGGCTCGTTTTGGGGTATATTGTTCTGTTTTTACAAATTTTTGCAAAGAAGCATAAAAAAAGTGGTGTTTATGCGGATGTAATGGATGGCATAATGAATCTTCAGAGAAAGTATTGTAATTCTGACGAACCTATTGGTGCCCAAAAGTCATCTGTAGGTGATCCGATTTTAGTGAAGACCAAAGATGCTCCAAAGAGAAAAAAGAGTGAAGCAAAACCAACCATATACTGCAAAAAATGCAATAGTACCACTCATGATGCGAGAAATTGTTCGGTAATAAATACCTTCTTTGGGATCAAATTCTTATGCTATATATATTGCATTGGACATTATATTCTAACTATTTTGGTAATTTTTCCAGGACACCCAAGACGAGACATCTGATTAAAATGTTGTGCTCGAGTCAATGTTGATAAATGATTCTTTAAGCATAATACAAAAGGTATATTCAGTTTTGTTAATTGTGTTATGTTTACAATTGTTTTGAAATATTTATTGAATTTGTGTATACAAAAAAATAAAAGGGAATTCATCTGCAATGCTAGCAGTACCAGGCTAAAAAAACGTTCACAAATACCACAAAGTCAATGTGGTAACGTTACAATGATGCTACATATGGATGTTACAAGCAGACATGTGAATAAAATGTATGGACTTCAACATATGATGCCTGTTGGACAACCTGTAATGCATCAAATTCCCGTGGTACAACCCATGTACGAAATGCATGGAATGTCGGTTGAGGAACATCCTTAGTGCTTTGGTCTGTTGCAACATGTTATGAAATTTGATGATCATTAGTGTGGTTTTTTTTATGACTATCCAATGCTAGTACAACAATTAGTGTTTTTAAATAGACATCATGATTAATGAATAATTATATTTGGGATGTACTGTGAATTTTTTATGGTTAAGTTTGTGAGAAATATTTCAGTTTGGGATGTATTAAAATTTTGAAGTAATATATGTTTCATACAGTTTAATTATCATTCGTATTAGGTTTGTGAAAAAAATTGATAGTGGATCTATCAAATTGGGCCCAGATGAAACAAAATTGTATTAGGTATGTGAAAAAAAGATTCGGGTCCAGTCTAAACAAATATTATTAACATTGCAATCAGACCCTGTATAACCAAATATTACGAACATTCCAATCGGGCCGTGTTACAAATTTTATGTATGCTTGGTTATGGTTTTCAATGCAAATTAGTTTAAAGGAAGGAAACAAAACTTCTTTACTAGTAATTGACACGCATTGCCAAGTGCATTACACCCAAAATAATATTCATTATAAGAACAACCCTACATCTCATCCAAAATATCCATCCGAAAAATAAAGTTTTCAAAGAAAGTTATCTTAACTGCAACATCTTTGGTTAACCTAAAGAAAGTCCTAAAGTATTCCACCCGTTAAACAACCTTGGAGTCGCCACATTTCTATTAAAGTGCATCACATGGTTATAATTGTCCCTGTCATAAACTCTCCACCGTACCGATAAAATGTCTATGAAATTATTCACAAACATAGGACCAATTTCACCCTCAGCCTGAAATAAATTAAATAGTGTCAAAATTCCAAAATAAAATATTAAAAACCTAAACCTTATACATTTAAAGGGAGACATAAATAGTACTTGATCTGTTAGTACGGTAGAAAAGGAACCTAAAGCATGCAATTTTTCACATGTAATGTAAAAGTCAGAATTTCCCTTATATTCAAAATGGACAGTATCTTGAATTTGAAGTCCCATACGGTCCAAAATTGCTTGTCAAATTTTTATTTTAATAGTACTTGACTCTATCATGTGTATGTCACAGACCAAACAAAAATAATTGTCGCTATCATCGTACATGTGCCAAAATTTGGAGTTTGAGAGAGCAGCATAATGTTGCTGGAAGAAGGAGAGAGGGACCTCAACCATACACTTCAAATAAAGACAAGACATTACGTGATATAGTACTACTATAAAAATAGTGTAACAAAAGTTTTTAAAATGCAGAAAACTCACCCCTCTTATTTCATAAGTGTAACGCCAAGATGAAATGGTTGGTTGGCTGATTATTTTTGTCATCCATGACATTGTTGTTGATTGATGAAGATGAATGAAAACATTTGTATTTTTGGGAAGGGAGGTAAATCAGAATTGAGGAGTTATAGAAGTTGCATGTCATTGACATTTTATAGTGGGATTTTAAAGGATTTCAAAGCCAATGATGTCTTGAGAGTTGTGTTGAGACGATTGGTTTCTATAAGTTGAAGCCGTTTTTTTTTCTTCATTTTTTTGACTTTTATGAATTTGGAAATTAGTAAAAAATTAAATATGTTCATTTAATCCTACATCAATAAAAGATTTCTGAACATATATGATCATTTGATTGTACCAAAAAAACTAAGGAGTGGGTGGTTCATATTCCAATGCGACGTGGGGATGATTTGAAGTACTAGCTTTTTGAGTAGGCTATTGTCCCATCTTCTTTAGTCCATGGCATGAAGATACAATATCTATGTGACATGACGAGTTGTCCATCAAGATCATAATCATATAGTTGGCGAGGAATCAAGGGCTGCTGAATAAAAATACTCCTACTATACTAGGGAGAAGGTTTTAGTTTCCATATTTTGTTGTTGTAGTTCACATATTTCATTTTGAATATAGTATGTTAGTATAAATATACAAGTATATGTAGTATTAATTAATGATTTAATATTAATCAATCATTCGTTTATATAAAAAAATTAAAAAATACTATTTAAAACAACCGAGATCATAATATTTAAGGATAACAATGTCAATGATCAAAGTTAAATACAATAAAGTTTTAGATAACTAAAATAAAAAGAATTAAAAAAAGAATTACAACAATGACAGCTGGAATGAATTTAAGAAACCTAATAAGGTTTTTTTACAGCAATGACTTCTTTATTTGTATTGTGGAGATCTCTCTTGATTGATTCAAAGATGGTATATTTAACACTGTGGTCACCACTTTCAACGATGTCTAAATCATTGGTAGAAAAATTTGTAGGATGTGCCCATATCCAGAAATTGCAACCTTTGTTCTTACATGTGTAGTAAAGTTTTCTAGGATTTTTCTCAGTCCCTGAAACATTGAGAGCCGCAACTTTTCTACAAAACCATCACAACTTACTGCAATTGGCTTGGACCTCTCACGAAATTCCCACTATTTATGGAAGTGTTTTGAGAATGTAAGAAAGAAACATGATGTAATTTTTGTGTGGAATGTGAATGAATAAAAGAAAGATGATCCACATAATAAATTGTATTAGTTGTGGCCAAATTTAATCTTCTGCACTCAATTACATTCAAGGAGTGGATATAATGATGACCGTTTGATCTTACTAGTGCGGATAAAAAAATTATGATCAAGGCCGAATAGTATCTTATGCAAGAGTAAATTAAAATAACTCTTTAATAATAATTTTGTTTGGAATAATGAAAGAATAAATTTTTAAAAAATTAACTCTTGACTAATAATGTTAATTAAAAAAATACAAGAATAAATTAAAATATAACAACTCTTTAATAATGATTTTGTTTGGAAAAATACAAGAATAAATTTTAAAAAAAAAATTAACTCTTGACTAAAATGTTGTTTCAAAAAACTACAAGAATAAATTAAAATATAATAACTCTTTAATAATAATTTTGTTTGGAAAAATACAAGAGTAAATTAAAAAAAAACTCTTAACTAATCATTGGATTCATCTATGACTCTATGACTCTGTATCATGGTTCACACATAGTTGGAACATCTTATATGACTCTGTACCATGGCTCACACATAGTTGGATCCATCTTCTATGACTCTGTGTCATGGTTCACACATAGTCGATCCATCTTCTATGACTCTGTACTATGGCTCACACATGGCTGAAACATCCTCTGTGAATCTGTATCATGGCTCACACATAGTCGATCCATCTGCTATGACTATGTACCATGGTTCACACATAGTTGGAACATCTTCGATAACTATGTACCATGGTTCACACATAGTTGGAACATCCTCTATGACTTTGTACCATAGTTCACACATAGTTGGAACATCTTCTATGACTCTGTACCATGGTTAACACATAGTTGGAACATCTTCGATGACTCTGTACCATGATTCACACATAGTCGATCCATCTTCTATGACACTGTACCATGGTTCACACATAGTTAGAACATCCTCTATGACTTTGTACCATGATTCACACATAGTTGGAACATCTTCTATGACTCTGTATCATGGTTCACACATATTTGGAACATCTTCTATGACTCTGTACCATTGTTCACACATAGTTGGAACATCTTCTATGACTCGAACCATGGTTCACACATAGTTGGAACAACCTCTATGAATCTGTACCATGGTTCACACATAGTTAGAAGATCCTCTATGACTTTGTACATGGTTCAGACGTAGTTGGAAAATTTTATATGACTTTGTACCATTGCTCACACATAGTCGATCCATCTTATATGACTATGTACCATGGTTCACACATAGTTGGAACATCTTCAATGACTTTGTACGATGGTTCACACATAGAAGGAACAACTTATATGACTTTGTACCATGGTTCACACATAGTTGGAACATCTTCGATAACTCTATACCATAGTTCATACATAGTCGATCCATCTTCTATGACTCTACCATGGTTCACACATAGTTAAAACATCTTATATGGCTTTTAACCCTGGTTCACACATAGTTGGAAGATCTTCGATGACTCTGTACCATAGTTCACACATAATCAATCTATCTTCTATGACTCTTTACCATGCTTCACACATAGTTGGAACATCTTCTATGACTCTGAACCATTGTTCACACATAGTTGAAACATCTTATATGACTCTGTATCATGACTCACACATAGTCGATCCATCTTATATGACTTTGTACCATGGTTCACACATAGTTGGAACATCTTCTATGACTCTGTACAATGATTCATACATGATTGGAACATCTTCGATGACTCTGTACCATGGCTCACACATAGTCGATCCATCTTCTATGACTATTTACCATGGTTCACACATAGTTGGAATGTAATACCCCAATTCTACCCGACAATATAAATGTAAATCAAAGTTATAAAGATTATACAAGTGAATTAGGATGCCATAAATTCAACTTAAACACCATTGCATTCAACATGGATACATAACACTTTAAAACTTTGGATCAACCAACAACAAAATAAATTAATCTTTTAATTCAATAACTTGAACAACCACGCAGCGGAATCATAATAACATCTTTACCCAACATGAAAGCAACTTTTGAATAACAAGTACTTAACAACAATTAACTTAAAGTTCAGCCAACTGAAATAACAAATACTAAAGCAACAAGCGTTCATCCCCCCGAGTGTTATGTATCAGAGCAATGACACCGACTCGAACTACTAAAGGTAAACCGTCTTCACTCTGGATTACCTGCACGTTACCAACATAAGGATAACATTCAAACAGAAGGGGTGAGATATCAAACAATATAATCGAATGTATGATAAATATCATATTAGAATCAGTTCATGCATAAATCACCACTGCACAACTTATAACAACAACAATCACAACAGACCATCAACAACATACAACACTTAATTCATCAACACAACAACTCAATCATACTACTTGGAATGCGACTCAATACTATGCGAATGCATGTGGTACCATTGGAGTAGAACTCCCATCTTAAAAACGGAGCAGAACTCCCATCTTAAAATTGTCAATTAATAGAGGCATCAACAAGGCATAAGCCTTCTTTGCAGTTTGCCAATCCAGGCCATCAGAGTATGCAAATGTATATGAATGTACTATCACATACACACAACAATCATCATCCATCACAAGGCATAAGCCAACATCACCATTATTACTAGTAAATAGAGGTAATTCATCATCATGTAACTTCCCTGTAACTTTGCATTATCAACACGAATTTACAAAAGCAATCACAACTTCACAATATCTCAACATAAATCAACATTGGCATAAACCCTTAACTTAATCATAATTCAAGTAAATCAGCATAAAATAATGTTGGCCATAAGCCTATCACATAAATCACGATTCAATCATTAACATAATTAAACAACAACTCCACACAGCACTGTTAATGACCAAAACACAGCATGTACGGCCAAAAGGGATAGGGAACTACGTGCCCCTCGACATCACTATGCCAAAATTGACTTTAGACAGCGCCACATAGACAACGCTTATGCCTAAAGTGCTGCTATAGGTTTTCAGAAAAATTAATAATTAAAAATTAAAGGAGAAGCGTTGCTAAAGGTATACTATAGACAACACTTATTATAAGCGCTGCTATATGCCTTACCATAGACAATGCTTTATTTCCCTAAGCGCTGCTATAGGTTTTCAGTAAAAAAAAATTTTAAAAATTAGAATAAGCGCTGCTAAAGGTTATATTTTAGACAACGCTTACTAAAAGCGCTGCTAAAGGTGTTATTCTAGGAAGCGTTGCTAAAGCCTAAAGCGCTGCTAAAGGTAATACCTTTAGCAGCGCTTCTTGAAAGTGCTGTCTAAGGTAATTAAATAGTGTCTTAATCCCTAAATTGGTTATTAGATTTCCAGAAATCCCAAATCGTACAAACGAAATCCCACATCCAGAAATCGCTCCTGTTCATCTTCTTCTCCAACTCGTCTCCTCCCATTCACCGTCCAACCGTGGTTCTTCCTCCAACTCTTCTCCAACTCGTCTCCTCACCGTCCAACCGTACTTTGGTGGTTCTTCCTCCGTGCATAAGCAACTCTCTCCGGTGTTCCGATAGCAACAACATGTCAGTTCCGATAACACCATTTATGCACTTTTACATTATTAAGTTGTTCTTTTCTATTGAATAAAAATGTGGGTGGTCAAGATTTTTTTTGAACGCATCGTAAGACAAAAAGACATTGTTGAAGTCGTTCCCTGGTAGATCATTCAAGAATACTTTATATTCTGGAGATTTTTGTTTCTGTTCTTGACAAAACTTTTCCACAGCTTTTATAGCTTCTGCGATCACCAAAAAAGTGTTTGGGCCATAAGAACAACCCAAATCTACAATTCCTAAACTTTCTGGCTTTGTGTTGCGGTACACGTTGGTTATAGCTTCGTCTCTCACAGATTTTGTCATAGAAATAACCTTTCTCTGTACATATACATATCATACACACTTATCCAATCAAACTTCATTATATAATATCACATTAATTTCTCTCTTTGAAAAAATACAAGAAATTAAGAATTACTATAAGAGATAGAATTGATAAAACTACTAATAAGAATCATTCTAATGAGTATCACTATATTCAATAACTTACTATAATACTAAACAAGTCTTTGTTGAGAAATTTAAAAACATTATAAATCCCAACTATCTAATACTAAAACTTTTGTTGAGAAGCATCAAGGAAATTAAGAAGTAAAAGAAACAAAGGGGAAATAAAAGCATACAATTGGGTGAAATTAAATGTTAGTATTGAGTGGCATGACTTTAACATAAAAGTTGTCTTTGCTCCCTTTTGTTTGGGGGAAAATTCTTATAATTACACTCTCAGCATTCATATTCATTCAACACAATTACTTTCTTTCTTCAATCTCACTTCCACGTAATCAAGAATTCTCTACAAGGCAAATGTTTATGCAAACTTCATCATCTTCACCTCTTATATATATATATATATATATATATATATATATATATATATATATATATATATATATATATATATATATATATATATATATATATATATATATATATATATATATATATATATATATCATTAGTTTTAAACTATTGAAATATTGATTGTAGTTTTGGACTCATTAGAATACTTATGCTAATTTTTATTTTATATGGTGTAGTAGTTTTCAACTCATTAAAATATGCTAAATTTTAATTCATCTTTTTATTATACTGGAAGAAACATACTGATTTTCCTACTAACTATTTTGACGTTTCAGAACCGTAAATCTTCAAGACACTACAATATTTGAAATTCCAACTAGCTTATCCCTCTTAAATCTCTCCTAATTGAGATGCTATTATTTCTTAATCAAAATTTAAAACCTCCAGAATTTATATATGAACTTTAATTGGTGTACTTGGTGATTTTATTAGAACCTTTGTAATATATCTGTACTTTATACTAGAACCTTTGAAGAATTATGAGGTCAAAAACTTTCATATCAACTCGTATAAGTACATATTGGTATCACACCTATAAACTCATATCAATAATCATCAAAATAGTTTAATATAATTTTATTAAATTATTACCGTACAAACGTACATGTAATACACTAATACCGTGATCAATTTTTATATTTTCTCCGAATTGATTTTTTAGAACACAAATTTATTTTAAATTCGTGTATACTTTGTATTTTGACAGAAACGCATTATACCGTTTTGTGCCCTAATTAGTGTTTTTGTTTAACTTAGATAATAGTTAAAACCATGGATAAAAAATGGATGTGTGCCGATCGATTGTCAAAAGAGTACGAGAATGGGGTATTATAGTTCGTTAAGTTTGCTGTTGAACACGCTGAAGACCTGAATAGAATGAAATGTCCTTGCTTGGGTTGTTGTTATGTGGGTCGGGTTGACGCATATGGATTGAAATCGCATTTACTGATGCGCGGAATTGATCGAAGTTATACGTGTTAGATATTTCATGGTGAGAAAAGCATCGAGAATGTTGAATCGGGGGTGAAAAGTAATGCGACCTATGTTTCGTACGACAATGCCACAGATACATATGATTGTGATCGAGTCGAAGAGATTGCAGAAGCACTTGAAGAAGATCTTCAAGATTGTCCCAAAATGTTTGAGAGGTTGGTAAGCGATGCGGAGAAACCGTTGTATAAATATTGCCCCAAATTCACAAGATTGTTTGCGATATTAAAATTGTACAACTTAAAGGTGCGCAATGGATGGTCGGATAAAAGTTTCACACAATTATTAGCCCTTTTGAGAGATATGCTTCCTGAGGATAATGTTCTTCCTAATCGAACCTACAAGGCCAAAAAAATGTTGTGCTCTATTGGCATGAGCTATGATAAGATACATGCATGTCTAAATGATTGTATTTTGTTTCGAAATGAATATGCGTCGTTGAATGAGTGCCCAAAGTGCGGTTTATCTCGATATAAGAAAAAATTATCTCCAGCGAAAGTCTTATGGTATTTTCCTATTATTCTGAGATTTAGACGCATGTTTCGTAGTGAAACCGATGCTAGACACTTGACTTGGCATGCAGATGAAAGAATTATCGATGGAAAGTTTTGACATCCGGAAGATGCACCACAGTGGAAGAAAATTGATAATGATTATCCTGATTTTGGAGGAGAAACAAGAAACCTTCGCTTGGCATTATCTACAGATGGAATGAACCCGCATGGTCTTCAAAGTATCTCACATTCCACATGGCCTGTGATTCTTATGATTTATAACCTACCTCCATGGCTATGTATGAAGCGCAAGTACATGATGTTATCTATGTTAATTTCTGGGCCTAAACAACCAGGGAATGACATAGATGTATACTTGGAACCTTTAATCGAAGATTTGAAGATTTTGTGGGAGAACGGTGTGGAGGTTTATGATGGATATAGGAAAGAAAGTTTCAATTTGAGGGCGATGTTGTTTGGCACAATTAACGATTTTCCAGCATATGGAAATCTATTCGGGTATAGAATTAAAGGTGAAAAAGCGTGTCCTGTCTGTGAAGATGGAACCGATACGACATGATTGAAACTTTGTCAGAAGAATGTCTTTCTCGGTCATCGTAGATTCTTAAATTCAAAACATCAATATCGTGGATGGAGAAAAGCGTTCAATGGAAATACCGAACAACGTAGAGCTCCATCTAGATTGACTGTCACACAGAGTAATAACGGTTTCTTTTTGTAATACTGGTAAGATCTCAGGATCGATCACCTTACTACAAATTGACCTGGAAAAAAAAACACAATGTAGTTATAGCGCTTATTACTTTTTCTGGCAAAATAGAACGTATACCTATTGGTAGAAAATGTTCCATTATGACATGGCAATCATGTGTCTTCAGACTCTTTAACTTGAGGTCTTTCATGGATACGAGTCTTCTAATGTCTGAGGAGTAACCTTCTGAAACTTTAACTTCACTCAGAAACTTACACAATATTTTCTTTTCCTTTCTAGATAGAGTATAAGCAGCAGGTGGTAGATATGTTCGTCTTCCTTTCTTCACGGGTCCTAATTCAGTTCTTATTCTCATCTCTACCATGTCCTCTCTTGCTTTAAGGTCATCCTTAGACTTTCCTTTTATATTGAGTAATGTACCAATAACACTTTCAAATACATTTTTTTCAATATGCATAACATCAAGAAAATGTCTTACGGACAAAGATTTCCAATATGGAAATTCAAAAAAAATTGACCTCTTCTTCCATCCACCAGTGACAACTTTATGTGCAAAAGGCTTGCCAAACTGAATACTCACATCTTTAACCTTTTCACAAATTTGATCACCCCTTGAAATGTATTTTCCTCCATCATTTTTTGACATTATGGTACATCTTGTTGTTCATCTTGTGAAAGAGACACAATTGTGTGGACCAGCTTATATGAGATGGATGTACCCTGTTGAATGTTATATGAAAATATTAAAAGGGTACGTGAAAAACCGAAGTCGTCCAGAGGGTTGTATCATTGAGCGATACATTATTGAAGAAGCGGTTGAGTTTTGTACTGATTTTTTGTCCAATGTGCAATCCATTGGACTCCCCAAATCTCATTTTTTCGAAAAAAAAGAAGGTAAAAAATTAATTGGAAATGAAATTGTGACAATATCAAGGGATGAACGGGATCAAGTGCATTTGTATGTTCTGCACAATGACACTGAGGTTGAGCCGTTTGTTGAAATGCACAAGGCTATACTCCGAGGTGAGAATCAAAGTAGAAATGAAAATTGGATAGTACGAGAGCATAATCAAAGTTTTATACAATGGTTTAAGGATCATACATATTCAAAGTTTCATTCAGATCCCGCTTCAATATCAGACATGTTGAGATGTTTGGCATATGGTCCAAGTTCGTTTGTGTTCTCTTATAGAGGATACATAATTAATGGGTACACATTTTATACCAAAGAACAAGATGAGAAAAGTACTATGCAAAATAGTGGTTTCACGGTGGTATGTGAAGCAATGCACATTTCTAGTATGAAGGACTTAAACCCTAAATATGAAAATTTGTCATATTTGGGGTTATCAATCACATCTGGGTGTTTGATTACGAGAAGTTTCAGATTCCTATCTTTGGTTGCAAGTGGGTACATACTAGTGGCATACGAATGGATAAGTCAGGGTTTTTGCAAGTGGATCTTAGTAGGGTGGGGTACAAAGATGAGCCTTTTATTCTAGCCTCTCAAGCTAAACAAGTGTTCTATGTCACAGACCCGAAGAGTATGAAATGGTCTATAATGATTTTATCTAACAAAGTGATTGATGATAAAAGTGTGGATCAAGGTGATGTTGATGTTGAGAATGAGTCGATATTAGAAATGATCGAGATGAAAATACTAAAGCGGATGAATCATATATCAGAAAAGATCATGATGAGAGAATTTGGATCAATCCCTCTGTCCGCGTTCTTAAGAGATAAGTAATTCGGAATCCAACCAAGAAAAGAAAGAGATGTTAGTGAAAGAGGTAATATATATTCCTCCATACATTTTAACACTTAGCAAACTTCTAATAAATGATATATTTGTCATTTTATATACTCAATTGATATTTGTCATTTTATATACTGAATAGATATTTGGAATTATATATTTGGAATTAAATATTTGTCATTAGATACTAATGTTTTTCTTTATTACAGGTTATATGGCTAGTAACGAGGAGCACCCACACGATGATTCTATTAATGATGGAGACAATGATGGAGGAAAATCCAGTAAGGGAGTGGAAAAAGAAATTAAAAGAGGAAAAACTATTATGAAGAATATCATTCGTGATAGAGATAGAGGTATAAAATACGATGTGCATTGGAGTCCAAATGACCAATTAATTGAGCCTAACGGTTCTAAATTGACAAGTTACATTGGTACAATTGTAAGGAGAGAAATTCCAATAACTTGTGATGAGTGGAGAGATGATAAGCTGGATGATGCTAAAAACAAAATCTGGAGTGAGATACAGGTACTTTAAATTATGTCTTTAAATTACGATTATGTACTTTAAATTATGTCTTTAAATTACTTATACTAACGCACTTTGTGTATGTTTTTTGTAGAGGTCTTTCAACATTGATGACACAAGAAAAGATTATTGTCTTGGATTGGCCGGCAAAATACTAAGAGGGTTTAGAACATATTTAAACAGAAAATATCTTAGAGATGCCGAAAAAAATTTTGTTGATGCAGAGCGTCCATCAGAATATGCAGATGTGATTTTAGTTAAAGAATGGGATGTTTTTAAAGCCAAACGGAAAACCCCAAAATTTCAGAGTGTAAGTGATGTAAATCGTCAAAGAGCATCATCTCCCGCATATCCATACAAAAAAGGGAGTTTGGGATATGCACGATTAGAACAAAAAATAGTAAGTATTTACAAATTGCAATGATATACTTCTTCATCAAGAGTTATAACTGAGCTTGTTTTTTGTGTTAATTTGTAGTTAAAAGAGGAGAGTAGTTCTGAAACATCTCTTCCGGAGCATGTTTTATGGAAGGCTGCCCGTGTGGGTAAGGATGGAGTTCTTAAAGAAGATGTACAACAAAATTTTGAAAAATGCATAAGTATAACATTAATTCTAATTAAATCAAAATTTTATTAACATATAGTATTCATGTTTTTCCAATATTCATATAAATTTTAGGAGAGTCTGTCTCAGTCTACATCTCCACCAGATGATTGCAGGAGCATACTTAGTCGAGCATTAGATGTTCGTGAGTATTCTGGTCGGGTGAGGGGTAAAGGACATGGGGTTACTCCAAGCTCCTTGAAAAAGAACAACCCAAAGACAAAATCTGCTAGCAATAAAGAACTGCAAGCAAGGTTGGATGCATTAGAAGCTGAAGTTCTTGAATTGAGGAAGGAAAAAGCAAGACAATACCAATCAGAAAGGGAAGCTTCGGGTGTTAAAGAAACTAGTGACATAGCTAGTGTCAATTGTGCAGCTCAACCGAGTATTCCCGAGGTACTTACATATATTATTATGAAATTAAATTAATGTAATTTATTTAACTGACATATATACACATTAACGATGTCATATTTATTATTGATTTTAGGGCATTTCACCTTGTCAACTCTTTTTAGAGACACCAACTTATCGCATGGTTGGCAAGGGAAAAGTCCATAACACTCTAGGAGAAGTACTTCATCATAAACCGCCCCCTTCTGGATATTTGAAAGTGTCGATTGATATTGCTTTAGAGGAGGGTGCGTTATTACCAATCCCAGATGAAGTTTCAGATGCAACATTGGTGGGAGAGGCAATAGGAGCGTTTGTTGCATGGCCGTCAAGACTCGTCTGCATAGATGATGGGGTATAATTAAAACCGTTATGAACCTTTTAGTACTCAAATTTTTTACGTTCGTTTTACTTACATTTTTTTGCATGGTAATGTTAGACTCCTACAAAACCCAAACCAAAAGATAAAGGGATTACGCGGCCAAAGGATTCAGTGACAACAAAAAAACAGGTACAACACAATTATATGATATTTATGCTTAGATAATGTTAATTTGTCGTCCTATACTTGACCACTCTAATTTTATGATATTTAGATTATTCCTGCTAAAGATATTGAAGCTGTAAGTAGGGGTAAGGAGCCTGTAATTAGCAACATTCCCACAGAAACAAAGAGTGTTGCTAAGAGGACTGGGGCTAGAAATAAAACTACTTCACAATATAGGTCGTGCCTTCAGACATATATAAGCTTCACAAATATTTCACAAGGTGGTACTTCTCTTATACCCCTGGATGAAGGGATTTATGGTTCTGAAGGCATGACAGCAATTGGTAAGGAGGATTTGGAAGAAGTTTTTGGACACTTGACATTAGACATCGTTGTTATCAATACATACATCAGGTATACTCCAATCAACTTTGTTTAATTAATTGCAGAATTTATTTACTCATTTCAATGAACAATTAATGTTAATGATGTTTTTATTTAAGGTTTCTGTATGACAAGTTAATTCGCCCGCGTGGATTGGAGTCCATATTCGCTTTCATAAATCCCAACGTTGTCCACGCAGGGTCAATCATCTCAAAACCAGATGAAGTAATAGCATTTGTGCTCAGTTTATTTATGGCCAGCAAAGATACAAAAAAATTGTTCTTTTTACCATATAATACTGGCCCCAAGTAAGATTTTCATTCTAAATTTCCTCTATTATAATTTTTCGTTTTTTAACGTTGTGCAGAAAATTTCCACCAAACCTTTGTTTAATATTCCAGTGGACACTGGTTATTGGTTGCAATTAATCCTGTGAGAGAAATTGTATATTATCTGGATTCATTGGGCAATGATTGGACAACATACTCAGATATGAAGAAGACGATTGACACGTAAGTGTGATTGTTCCAAAATATTACTGTGTATATTTAATTATTTATGTGCGATAGTTCTAAATATTCGTTATTATTTTATTATAGCATTCTACAAAGTTTTCGAGCATAAAGAGATATTCAAGTACCAAGGAGTAGAGTCAACAATATTTCTTGGATCAAAGTGGAGGTATAGATTTTCACAATTTTGATTATATAGCGATGATACTTGATAAAACAAGTTAAGGTGTATATCTTGATGTATATCCGTATTTTCTTTCCATGTGTAGTGTCCTCGTCAGCGCAATGGTGTAGATTACAGTTATTTTATGTTGAGGTTTAAGAAAGAAACTATTCTTTTGGACCGATTAGAGATTCCATCCACGGTATGAATTTCTAACTTAGCAATTATTTTAATATTTCTCATAAAATGACTTAGTATTTTAATTAAATCATACTATGTTATATTATTATGTAGTACTTTGATGAATTAAAGTGTGCTTCATACTCAAAAGATCAATTGGATGAACTTATGGAGGATTGGTGCCAATTTGTTATGGAGTTGAGAGTTTTATTATAAGGTATAACTTTGAGTTTTGAGAATATAATATATGTCGTTATAGTTGTGTTACAATATTATTGTTTTTGTTGTTGTTATTTGGTAACTTGTATGAATTTTGATTTTTTGATTTTATTTTAGGTTATATAGGTGCAGCTCGATGTAGAAGATAAAGTTATTTTGTAATTCATTGTTGATTTTGTTTCATTGTTGTATATACTAATGTTGTTGTTGTGTATATTGTGCAAAAAGGATTGAAGAGATAAATATTGATGTTGTTATAATATTGTTTCATTGTGGTATATTGATGTTGTTGTTGTTTAAAATGTTATAATGAAGCTATAAATTCTGGTGCAAAAATGGTGAGATTAAATTTGATAGGCAGCGTTTTGTTTTAAATGAAAAAAATAAATAAGGAAAAACGCTGCTAAATGGGGGGAATAGACAGCGCTTTTAATGAGAAGCGCTGTCTAAAGTGTTAGAAAAATAATTATATTAAAAAAATAATAAGGAAAAGCGCTGCTAAAGGGGGGGAATAGACATCGCTTTTAATGAGAAGCGCTGTCTAAAGTGTTAGAAAAAAAATTATATTAAAAAAATAATAAGGAAAAGCGCTGCTAAAGGGGAGAGGGGGGGGGGGGGGGGGAATAGACAGCTCTTTTAATGAAAGCGCTGTCTAAAGTGATTGAAAAAAAAAATTAAAAAATAATAAGGAAAAGCGCTGCTAAAGGGGGGAATAGACAACCCTTTTACCAAGCGCTGTCTAAAGTGTAAGCGCTGCTAAAGGGGGTACCTATAGCAACACTTTTGAAATTACATAAGCGCTGTCTATACCTTTAGCAGCAGAGGTTTTAGCAGCGCTTTTAAGCGCTGTTAAAGGCCTAAAAAAGCGCTGTCTAATCCCTTGTTTGGCATAGTGCATGCACAACAACTAGGACAACATACCACT
Source organism: Vicia faba (assembly GCA_948472305.1). NCBI lineage: Eukaryota > Viridiplantae > Streptophyta > Magnoliopsida > Fabales > Fabaceae > Vicia > Vicia faba. The sequence goes on along the minus strand of OX451739.1, from coordinate 331,588,118 downwards.
AAATAATACTCCTCGACACACACACAGAGAAAACAGGGTGACGACCAACCTATGCTCCTCGACATGTCCTACAACTCTAATTCTACTAAAAAATCTAACACATAATCACCGACATGCCTTGCAGCCTAAATTACCGCTCGAGGCCTAATGACATCAGCATTCTCCTCGACCACTAGTGCGACCAACATCCCAGACACAACCCCATGTCTTAATGACCATACCACTATAATTCATACTCCCAGCCAACCACTCGGAATAACACAACAATGGGCAACTATATTCCTATCGACAGGTTCGTTCATTATACAAGACCGACTATGACAATAATTCCTAACTTCCTGTCAACTGCTCGAACCACTACAACATCGTAAAGACCCCATCATCATCACAACCACAACAACATAACGACCACAACAGCATGTAGAAATCTACACTAACCTACTCATCGTCTCTATCCGAAAGTCATGCAGACAACACAAAACACCCACAACATAACAGAACGACATCTTCTCTTAACATATTCAGCAATATCACGGGCAACAATCACAATTACGACCAATTATCCATAACAAACATCATAAATCCCATTATAAGGTCAGAACCCCACGCTTACCTGGATTGAAGGTCGCTCAACCAAAAACTCTAGCCGACAGCTTTGCTTCATTCTACTCGACACCGGGCAACTTGCTTCTCTCTTCGTGGAACTCTTCCAGGCAACGTACAGAAATCCTTATTCTCCAACTAAAATAAATCCTTGTGTTAGATTCTCCTTATATAACAATCCTCTTGGGCCTAACCTACACCCCCATTTTACTATTTCCAACCAATAATGTAGGCCCAACATATATTCCCTTAATTCCACATAATATAATTATTATTAATCAACTATTTAATTAATTAATAATAATCTAACAACTTATACAAATGATCCTCAATATTACACAACTTCACAATTAATCCAAAATAATCTAATTAAATAAATAATTAAATTAAATTACAAGCGTTACAACTCTCCTCCACTTAGAATTTTTGTCCTCGAAAATTTACCTCATTCAAACAACTCAGGATAGGAGTCCCGCATCTTGCTTTCCAACTCCCACGTCATGCTTTCTCCGACAGCTCCTAACTAGACTACTTTCACCAAAGCAATCTCCTTGCCTCTCAGAGTCTTCATTTCACGATCTGTGATTCGTACAAGCATCGTCTCAACAGTAAGATTATCCTGGACTTGTACATCATCCATATGAATCACATGAGACGGATTTGAAATATACTTACGGAGTTGCGAAACATGAAACACATTATGCAAATTCGAAAGAGTAGGCGGTAAAGCCACTCTATAAGCCATATTCCCAACTCTTTCCGAAATCTGATACAGACCAATAAAACGAGAAGTGAGCTTCTTAGACTTCAATGCTCGCCCAACACCAGTTACATGTGTAACTCTCAAAAACACATGGTCACCAGCTTGAAATTCCAAATCCTTCCTTCGCTTATCATGATAACTCTTTTGCCTACTTTGGGAAGATTTCATCTTTTCTCGAATCAACTTCACCTTCTCAGTAGTCTCTCGAACAAATTCAGGTCCAAGCACTACACTTTCTCCAGATTCATGCCAACATAAAGGAGTTCTACATCTCCGACCATACAACACTTCGAAAGGTGCCATCCCAATACTAGAATGGTAACTGTTATTATAAGTGAACTCTATCAACGGAAAATAAGTATCCCACAAACCTCCCTGCTCAAGAACACATGCTCTTAACAAATCTTCTAACGATTGAATAGTCCTTTCTGTCTGACCATCCGTCTGAGGATGATACGCCGAACTCAACCTCAACTTAGACCCCAACGCCTCTTGCAAACTCTTCCAAAAATTAGAAGTAAACCTCAGATCTCTATCCAACACCATGCACAAAGGAACACCGTGCAACTTCACAATTACACTAGTGTAAATCTCAGCCAACTTCGATACTGGAAAACTGATGTTAATAGGAATAAAATGAGCCAACTTCGTAAGCCTATCAACAATCACCCAAATCAAATCATGTCCTCTTAAAGTATTAGGTAACCCCGTCACAAAGTCCATTGAAATGCTATCCCATTTCCATTCTGGAATTTCTAATGGTTGCATCAACCCTACAGGCTTCTAATGTTCAACTTTCGACTTCTGATAAGTTAAACATACATACATAAACCGAGCCACATCACTCTTCATCCCAGGCCACCAAAACAAATTCTTCAAATCCTGATACATCTTTGTAGCTCCTGGATGAATACTCAGCTTGCTTATATGACTTTCCTCAAGAATCACTTTCTTTATCTCTGCATCATTAGGAATACAAATTAGATTATGGAATTTCAACACACCTTGTGCATCTAACTTAAAATCACTATTCTCAGACGGATCGATCCCAACCATCGAATCTACTAGTTTCACATCTAACTTCTGAGCTTCTCTGATACTCTCCAGAAATTCATTATTAATCTTCAACATTCCCAACATAACACTTCGCGGTGTCACTTTGTAAACTAAGCTCATATCTCTAACCTGTTCAATTAATTCCAACTCTATAACCATTATTGCTGATGTGATACGGTGGGAGAACTGACATGAGGTTTTGTGTTTGTGTTCGCAAATGTTTCAGTTTAGCAAGAGTCGCCACCGACTTTTATTTTATCCAAAAGGAAAGGTAAAAAAGCACAGGAAAGACCTTTGAGATTGTTTTTGAGTTCGGGGGGTAGATTATGAAAAGGGAAGGTGCTAGCACCCTTTTCATCCATGGTTTTCCATGGGCTCTTAGTTACTTGTTTAGATCACTTGATTTTCTTTTCCAATTGTTTGAAATGGTGCTTTGTGTGGTTTTGAAAGTATTTTGAAAAGAGGCCATCGTTTAGGCAATCTTTGTAATGATTTTTGTTCATAAGAATGTATACAAAGATGTTTGTCTTTTGAAAAATATTTCAATATTTTGAAAGTTATTTGAAAATGTTTTGAAATTATGTGTGTGTTTGTTTGAAAATAGCAAGGATGGTTTGCAAATTAATCAAGTAACTAGAAGCTTATCTACCTACTCAAAAGTCTTTCCTACACATTTTTATTCCTTTGACATTGTTGTTTTACCATTGTATTTGGTAAACAACCCTATCTTTGGATGTTAAACGGGACGGGCGTGGGTCATCGTATGACCATGATAGCAATGGTGCCAAGTATCTTAGCAAGTTTTATGGACTAAGATCATCTTTGTTTAGGCAAACTTTTGATAGCGTCATCGAGGGACTATGATCTTTTGTTTTGTTTGATTTTGCCAAGATACCTAGCATGCATACCATGGCCATGTTTTAAGGCAACAAAGTGGATGAAACCCTAGGGGTGCTTGTGTGTAATGTGTTATCATTTTTCATGCATTTTTGTCTTGTATTAAGTCATGCATTTTTGTCTTGTATTAATTCATGCTATTTGTTTTGATTTTTGGTCTTTGCATATAAAACCCTAGTTTTACTATCATGCTATATGAAAGCAATAAAATGCGTAAAGTAAATCTAGACTATTACAACAATATTATGGGAAGGGGGATACAATTTTGAATAGGGGATATTTGCACAAAATAAAACCCTAATTTATATTACAACCCAATTGAATTTATACAAATAAATAAATAAGCAAATATTTAAATATACAATAAAATGTAAATATGCAAAAATGTCCTTGTATTAATTTTATGTATGTAAAAAATAAATTATTTAAGTCTTAAAAATAAGAAAAAATAAAATGATTATTTTTGAAAAGGTGAAAACCCTAATTTTTGTTCAAAAGAAATATATTCTATATTATTCATTTTTTATTCAAGAAAAATAATAATAATATGTACAAAAATGTTAGAAAGTTAAATATGTATGAAAATATTATTTTAAGTGTATAAATAATAAAAATAAAAATGTATGATATTTTTATATTATTTTCAAGTTTAATTTAAGAAAATAAAGTATAAAATCCTAACAAACTATTTATTATGCAAACAAAAAATGATAAAATGCAAAAAAATAAAGAAAATATTTTTTGTGATTTTTCAATGTTCAAAAAAGATAATGAAGTCAGAAAATATAAATTATGCAAGAAAATATAAAAAATAAAAGAAAATGATCAGGGGGGTGTAAAAGAAAAATGGGAGGTGTGAAGAGTAGCAAGCCCAAGCGCCAGGCCCAAGCCAGCCTTCATCCCTGACCTTCATCTTCGCGCGCGCCCTAGTTCAGTTCAAATCCTGTTCTCTCTATTCTTTGCACAAAAACAAAATCTTGCAACATGAAACTTGTAGCATTTTTGATCACGATTCCAATGATGTAAAAAATGTGTCCTAACTCTAAAAGACCAAATAGAATTTTAATGGCCCTAATTTCTGACCTAGTTTTTTCAACAACTTCAACAATCAAATACTCCTAGCTCAGTTAATATAAATGGAAGCTATGCATATGTGCAACTCAAGCACGTTACAAACTATATTTTTGCTTCACAAACCTAAGCTTAATGATGCCTAAATAGAGAGATAGAAACTTGATAAATACCTTGTTCAATTGAGTTTGGATGTGGCAATGTGGGATCTTAGAGTGAGGCCTGAAGGTTGTGTGAGCTTGCTTGAAGTTCCCTCAACCTTTTCCAATGCTCAGCTTGCCTTGAAGTTGCCTGAAACTCCTTGTAGAAGTCAACCTGCAAACTCAAAAAGTAAAAATGGTGAAGCTCAAAACAGGGGTTACAGTTGCAAGACAAAGGCCTGGACAGCTTAGGTGTGATGCATGGAATGTGTTTGAAGCCTTGAAACAAAAAACACACGAGCAAAATATGTCTTGGCTAGTGATTTGCAGAGGTTGCCCTGTTTTGGGCAGAAATAGTGTTTTTTGTGTTTGAGGGAGTTTTGGAGGTTATGAATTCATGTCTTAGGCTTGTTACAATGTTCCGAGCTTGTTTCAAATGATACAAAGTCTTGTTTTTATCAGATGGAAGAGTTCACTTGACTTTGGCAAGTTTCTTACTTTTGAAGAAAAGTTGAAATGACAATGCCCAAAAGCTTGTACTTGCTAGTTCTTTAGATGATAAGAGTTGGTAAACATGCATGATAACTTTGGATCTTGTTTGCAAAAAGAGATTAGGTCCATGGCTCAAGATAAACAAAGTTGTAAAAAGTTAGCTTTATCAAAGTAACAATGTGAACTTGATGCCATTTTTGGAATAATTCTTTGTGGAATGTTTCAAAGATCAAAATAAGACCAATATCCATTGTGTTTGCATTCAATTTTGGAGTGTAAAAGGTATTAGGACCTGTAAAACGAAGTACAAGCATGTTTTAAACTGATTTGCAACTTGTACCAATGTGAAAAATGCCTTGTAGAAAAGTGATAAATTGCCATTTTCATTCCTTCGATTCTCCCTAACCATAAATGATCTTGGAGAGTTCTTGGAAATTTTGGAAAGCTTGTAACATGATCTACAATCCATATTTGAAATGAATTTTGATATTCCTCTTGGAACTAGGTGAAAAGTTTCCATGAAGTTAGGTCAAAAATCTGCCTATACTAGGGCAAAATTTCACTAAGTTAAAAGTTTTATGGACCCTTATTCACAAAATCATAACTTGATATCCAAGCATCTTTTGGGAAAACTTTGTGAATAAAAGTTGTAGATTTTGTGGAGGACTACAACTTTCATGTTGGAAGTTTTATTTGAATCCAATTTCATCATGGTGAAAAAGTTGGGAAAAGTTGGAAAACAATAAGAAATTTTCATAACTTAGAAAAATTCTAAGTTATGAAAAATTTCAAATTAAAACCCTAATTTTCAAAATTAGGTTTCTTGGTGAACAAGTTTCATATTTTGACACATCTTGATGAAATATGACCCTTGGCACTTGATTTTGACCAAAAAGTCAAAGTTTGACATTTTAGTGTGCAGTTGATTTTTGATCAGTTGACTGGAAAATTCATCTGTCAATCCAATGCATTTGAGATCTTTTGAACTTTGTGATTAGGTCAAGATGATGTCATTGAGTCCTTGAAACCATGTTTGAAACCAATTGGCCACTGGCTATGTTAAAAATCAGAAATTGCCCTTTCTTAGTCAAAACCCTAATTTTGACCATTTTGCCCTTTTGATGATCTGATCAAATTTCTTGAGGAGTTGTGGTCCAAACTTGATCAAATGGTTCATATGAGTCTGTAATGTTGATGTGGATCAAAAATCACGAGGTTTGACTGTAAATTGGCCATGGTTGACTTTTCCCCTAATATAGTTGATTTTTAGGTCAATTCTCCAATTGACTGGGCAAAAATGTGATTCAAGGCTTGAAACTTGGTATGAGAAATCTTAGAGGTCCAACATGAAGTATGAAAGTCACATGAGGCATTGAAAGTCCAAAAATCCTTGTGCAAACTCAAACCCTAATTTCAGGTCATCAGTGCAAGATGAGGTATTGAGCTGAGCAAACCCTAATTCTGTCTTGAGTCCAAAGAGTCTTGTGGGGAAAATCTTGATAAAATGAGAGGGCAAATTTTGGGGTACAACAACTGACCCTGTTCAATATTCTTGAATCTGAAGAGTTAGATTGGCGAGTTTTGCCGTTCGTGACTCGAAGGTAAAAGATGATTGGACACTAGAGTGCCCGTAAATTTGCACTCGTCAAAATGTAGTAGAGGGAATGGGCTTAAAGATTCCATTTGGAGATGTGATAGAATCTTGTTGGAGATGGGCTTAAAGATTCCATCCAAGAGTGTTTGTTGTAGATCAGGAGAATGAACATCAGAATGGTATCCGTATCTGGAACGTATCTGAGTTGTATCTGGAGATTTGAATCTGAATAAGTGACAGAATGGCTTCCGTGTATGGAGCCTATCTGGACTGAGGGAAAATTTGAATGAGTGACAAAATGGAAACCGTGTCTGGAGCGTATATGGACTGTATCTGAAGTTGAGGTCTGAATGAGTAACAAAATGACTTCCGTGTTTGGAGTGTATCCGTACTGTATCTTGACTGAATAAGTGACAGAATGACTTCCATGTATGGAGTGTATCTGAACTTGAAATTGATAGTTGAATCTGAATGAGAAATAAAATGGCTTCCGTGTATGGAGCGTATCTAATTTATATCTGATAGTTGAAATCTGAATAAGTATCAGGATGGCATCCGTGTCTGGAGCGTATCCGTACTGTATCTTGATTTTGAATTCTGAATGAGTAATAAAATGACTTCTGTGTCTGGAGTGTATCTTTATTGTATCATGAATAAGAGATCTGAATGAGTGACATAATGACTTCCGCGTCTGGAGTGTATTCGTACTGTATCTGAATAAGAGATCTGAATGAGTAACAAAATGACTTTCGCGTCTGGAATGTATCCATACTGTATCTGAAATCTTTGAATATTTGTTAAAGATAGCTGTTAATCTTATCCTGAAAAGGGTAAAATGTTAGCTGAAACACAGAGTTATGTTGCATGTAATGTATGATGCAATAAATGTGCCTTATCAATGTTTATGATATATGAATGTAATGTATGCGCTTGTAAGCTTATTTGCTGTCTTGCTGAGGAAAATAAATCCTTGGGCTGGGGATAATGAAACCCTTGACTGTTGCCGGGGAAAATAAATCCTTAACCGTTGCTGGAGATTCAAAATATTTGATTGTTGAGGATGAGAAATCCTTGGTGACTGTTGAGGATGGAAAATCCATGACAACTTCTGTGGGGATGTGAGAATCCTTCATGTCTTGAAGTTGGAGTATTGACAAAATATGTTGTGAGAGTAATGTCAAACTTCTTGATAAATCTGCTATGGAAATCTAGAGAACTTTAAAGACTTCTATTGGGGGTTAAATAATGGGAATCCTTATTCGGCCGGAAATAGGGAAAAATCTGATGATTTCTGCGGGGAACTAAGAATGAGAATCTTCATTCTGTTGAGGAGTAATGAAAACTTCGGTGACTTCACTGGGGAAATGAGAATGGGAATCTTCAATCTGCTGGGGAGTGAAAAACTCTGTGGGGAAGAAGGCTTCCTGCTGGGGAGTAAGTTCAGGACTCTGGGGGAAAAAGCTTATTCCTGTTTGGAAAAAGTTCAGGAGTTTGGGTTGTCTGCCACTATACTGGGAAGTTATCCTAGGTTGGGAGAGACAAAGGTTAACTGTTATCTGGTTGACTTCCAGGCTTCAAGATAACTTACTGGGGAATTTGGGGAAAACTGAACGGTTCCCGCTGGGGATTGATAATTGGAAATTTTGACTTGACTGGGGAAGAAGGTTTCATCTTCACTGGGGATCTGTAACTTAAAGTTTTTGCTCCGCTGGGGATTGGGAGTTTGAAAACCTAACTCTGATGGGAATTAAGGATTTAAAATTATAACTCCGCTGGGGATATGTATTTCAAGGTTTTAGCTCCGCTAGGGATCTAGATGATGTACTACAAGGGATTTCTCGTGGGATAGTCTAAAGATGTTTTCCTATACTTTCAACCCGTCAGTAATTATTCTTTCCCATTTCATTTATTTGTAAATAGTGATTATATTCAAATGCATATGCTCATTAATAAATCATTGGACGTTTTCAAATAAAACACAAGTGTAAAAAAAAGAAGAAAAGGAAAATAGTTTTCTGCACTTTGAAGTATCTTTGTATTAACTTTGTGTAAGTATTTTTTACAAAGGAGACAGACATCCTAGTAAGAGAACGTTGTCATAAAAATGAGAAAAATTTATACAAAGAAAGATGGCTATGTGTGAAAATTCCATGGGGTTCCCATTCTGCTATAGCATTCGTAACTCTGAATATCTTATCCATTTGTTGCTTCGTTCGAAGATGATTGAGTTGATCAGAAGCCCGAAGCTTGTCTGTGAAGAGATTGTCCTTAAAGTGATCCGACGAGACATAGTCATACGCTTTAATTCCCTAACTTTTGCCTGGACCGCCCTTTCGGGTTTTCGATCCACCGGGAAACCCTTTTTTGCCCAAGTCTCCCTTTCGGGTTTTCAACTTGCCGGGTGTACAATTTTTTTTTTGTTTTACCCCTAACTTTTGCCTGAACCGCCCTTTCGAGTTTTCGATTCACCGGGATGCCCTTTTTTTTCCTAGGTGTGTCAACCTAGCGGGTCACTTATGTGTAGTATCTTTTGATTATGTCTGCATTCGCAGGGTGCGGCAGGTCGTCACCGTCCATGGAGGTTAATACCATTGCCCCACCAGAAAAGATGTTCTTGATTACAAATGGTCCTTCGTAAGTAGGAGTCCATTTGCCCCTGGGATCACTTTGCGGCAAGATGATGCGCTTGATCACGAGATCCCCAACTTGATACACTCGTCGCCTGACTTTCTTGTTGAAAGCCTTGATCATTTGTTTCTGATATGTCTGACCATGGCAAACAACAGTAAGTCTCTTCTCGTTAATTAAGTTCAATTTATCAAGCCGGGTCTGAATCCAAACATCTTCACTCAAACCAGCATCCTTCGTGATTCTCAAGGAGGGAATCTGAACCTCAATAGGAAAAACAACTTCCATGCCGTATACCAAAGAATAGGGTGTTGCCCTAGTTGATGTGCGTGCCGTGGTACGATACCCGTGGAGAGCAAACGGTAACATCTCATGCCAGTCGTTGTAGGTGACTGTCATCTTTTGTATGATCTTCTTGATATTTTTGTTCGCAGCTTCGACAACACCGTTCATCTTTGGCCGATAGGGAGATGAATTGTGATGTTGAATCTGGAACTGCTCGCGCAAGGCGGTGATCATAGTGTTGTTAAGGTTTGTACCATTGTCAGTGATGATCCTTTCGGGGATGCCGTACCAGCAAATGAGGTTCTGCTTGATGAAGCGGGCAACAACATTCTTTGTGAAGGATGCGAAGGAAGCTTCTTTGACCCACTTGGTAAAGTAATCAATGGCTACCAGAATGAATCGGTGTCCATTGGAGGCTGTAGGCTTGAAATCTCCAATCATGTCGATTCCCCACATAGCGAATGGCCAAGGAGCTGTTAAGACATTGAGAGGAACTGGAGGTATATGTACCTTGTCCGCATAGATTTGACATTTGTGACAAGTCCTGGAATGTTGATAGCAATCAGCTTCCATGGTAGACCAGTAATAGCCTGCCCGTAGGATCTTCTTAGCCATCGTATGCTCGCTAGAGTGAGTGCCAAAGGTACCATTGTGCAGTTCAACCATGATCTGTTCAGCTTCAATCTTGTCCACACAACGGAGCAGAATGCAATCATGATTGCGCTTGTACAGGATACCATTGCTCAGGAAGAACTTGGCAGAGAATCTCCTCAAGAACTTTTTGTCATTGACTGAAGCTCCTTCTGGGTATTCTTGAGCCTCAAGATACCTTTTGACTTCGTGAAACCAAGGTCGGTCCACTACTTCTTCGATATTAATCTCGTGACAGTGTGCAGGTTCGTCCATCCGTCCAATGGTGATTTGGGGAGCCTCATTATCCCAGTTAAGTTTAAACATGGATGACATTGTAGCTAGAGCATCTGCTAGCTGATTTTCTTCTCGCGGGAAGTGCTCGAAGGTAATCTGCTCGAAATGTGGTAGCAATGTCAAGACATGTTCTTTGTAAGGGATGAGGTTTGGATGCTTAGTGACCCACTCTCCTTTGATCTGACTGATGACCAAAGTGGAGTCCCCAAACACAATCAAAGATTTGATTCACAAGTCTATAGCAGCCTTGAGTCCAAAGATGCAAGCTTCATACTCTGCCATGTTATTGGTGCAGTTAAAGCAAAGTCTGGCGGTGAAAGGTGTATGGAAACCTTCTGGGGAGATGAGTACCGCACCGATACCATTGCCAAGTGCATTAGAGGCCCCATCAAAGTACAGGATCCATCGGGATCCTTGTTCAGGTCCGTCATATGGTCTGAAATCTTCAATGTTGTCCAATGTCATGATGTCTTCGTCAGGGAAGTCGAACTTCATGGATTGATAATCTTTGACAGCTTGATGAGCCAGATGCTCAGCTAGCACACTCCCCTTTATAGCTTTTTGGGTTGTGTACTGTATATCATATTCTGTCAGGATCATCTGCCATCTAGCTATTCTTCCAGACAAAGCAAGCTTCTCGAAGATGTATTTGATCGGATCCATTTTAGATATCAGCAGAGTGGTATGAGTCAACATATACTGCCTTAGCCGGTGAGTAACCCATAGCAAAGCGCAACAAGTTTTCTCGAGCAGTGAGTATCAGGTCTCACAGTCGGTAAACTTTTTTCTAAGGTAATAAATGGCATGCTCTTTTTGGCTAGACTCGTCATGCTGCCCCAGTACGCACCCCATTGAATTTTCTAGGACGGTCAGATACATGATTAGCGGTCTTCCTTCGACGGGTGGTATCAGGATAGGAGGTTCTAGCAAATACTCCTTGATTTTATCGAAAGCAACTTGATAGTCATCATTCTATTTAACAACCTGATCTTTCTTCAACAGCTTGAAGATTGGCTCACAGGTAGATGTTAGGTGAGAAATGAACCTAGAAATGTAGTTTAGGCGTCCCAAAAAACCTCTGACCTCCTTCTCAGTGCGAGGAGCAGGCATTTCTTGTATAGCTTTGACTTTGGCAGGATCAACCTCAATGCCTTTGTTGCTGACAATGAAACCCAAGAGTTTACCGGACCGGACTCCGAATGTGCACTTGTTAGGGTTCAATCTGAGCTTGTACTCCTTCAACCTGACAAACAACTTTTGCAAATGGTAGAGGTGTTCTTCTTCCGTCTGTGATCGGGCTATCATGGCATCTGCGTAGACCTCTATCTCATGAAACAAAGCTACCATGGCGCGTTGATAGGTTGCCCCAACATTCTTCAGTCCGAATGGCATCACTTTGTAGCAGAACGTACCCCACTGTTTAACAAAAGTAGTTTTCTCCATGTCTTCAGGTGCCATTTTGATCTGGTTGTAACCTGAAAATCCATCCATGAAAGAAAATACTTTGTGCTGAGCTGTATTGTCAACCAAGATGTCAATGTGCGGTAGTAAGAAATCATCTTTAGGGCTAGCCCTGTTTAAGTCTCTGTAATCCATGCACATTCTGACTTTGTCGTCCTTCTTAGGCACGGGCACAATGTTAGCAACCCATTGTGGATAGGAAGTAACAACAAGAAATCCAGCATTGAACTGCTTCATAACTTCTGCTTTGATCTTTTCTGACATGTCGGGCCTCATGCGGCGGACTTTTTGTTTAACTGGTGGACAGTCTTCTCTTGTGGGTAGACGGTGTACCACAATGTCTGTATCGAGTCCCGGCATGTCTTCGTATGACCAGGCGAAGATCTCAACATATTCATGCAACAGCTGAATTAAGCGCTCCTTGACACTTGGCTCTAGGTTGGCACCCACTCTGACATCTTTTCTGTCTTCCTCAGTACCCAAGTTGATTGTCTCTAACAGCTCCTCATGAGGTAGAATAGCCCTTTCTTCCTGTTGTAGCAGTCTAGCCAATTCTCCCGGTACCTCACAATCTTTCTCACCTTCGTATTCGGCATGGTAGACTAGATCTTCAGAGTCACTGAAGGCCATAGTAGAATTGTTACCCATGGAATTCGGAATGGAAGGGTACCCGCATTTGTGAGTGTGGGTGTCTGTAAGGGATAGCCACCTTTAAAAAAATAAAATGTAAAAAGAAAGACAATGAACACAAAAGTTTATATGTGAAAACGTCCATGATTCATTAAAATGGCATATGAAGATGAAAAATCAAACCCTTACAAATGGACCTATGTGCCTCGGGTAAGGCATAAGGTTAAAAGTGCACGAATTGTTTGAGAATTATTACAAACCAACAAAAATGTTTGAAAGATAAATTACTGCGGTATGAAAGTAATTAGAACAAAGTCTTTTGCTTCCCAGTTGCACAGTCCTCCGTCAACAGTTGGAAAAATCCAGTCTTCCAAGTTGCTCTCCTCTTCACTATCCTCCAAAGCATTGACTCCATGATGGGTGATGTTCACTGACGGCCCTCCAGCACGGGCGCGGCGTACTACCTTTTGAGCAGAAGAAGTGAACCCCAAGCCGAATTTATCTGATTTGTAAGGAAAGTATGGAAGCTGCCCCCAGATTGTGCTTCCTCCTTCTTCAATCACAGCCTTTGCATCTTTGAGAGACGACATCCAAGGCGAAGGTTTAGTAATCAAGGGTACAGAAGGCACTATTTTGGTTGCTGCAATCTCCTGAGCTACTTCTTCAAAATGCTGAAAAGGGGTTTCGATGAATTCGCCATCCAATTCTACATAGCGGAAAAAATTTAGATGGCTTATCATGTATTCCTCTTCGCCATGAACAGTTATGATTTTCCCCTGGACAGGATACTTGAGCATTTGATGTAGAGTGGAAGTGGCGGCTCCAGCATTGTGATTCTAGGGTCTTCCCAACAAGCAAGAATAGGAAGGACGAATGTCCATCACATAGAATGTGGAGTTGAAGGTTTCAGTTCCCACTTTAATTGGGATGTCCACCTCCACGTTGACCATCCTTTTAGAACCATCAAAGGCTCTGACAATTATATTGTCGGGCTTAAAGGTTAAGCCTTCACAATCCAGTCTGTCCAAGGCTTTCTTCGGCAAGACATTTAGAGATGACCCAGTATCAACCAAGACGTGAGCTAGAGTGGTTCCCCTACACTCCACCGAGACAGGTATTGCGTCATTATGTTTTCTCCCTTTGGATGTTAAATCAGCATCGGAGAATCCTAGACCATTGTCAGCTGTTAAGCTAGCTACACATTCCTGGAACTGATATGCGGAGGTTTCCTGTGGCACGTGAGCCGTCTTCAAGAATCTTATCAAAGCTTTGGCATGAGCCTTTGAAAAAAGCAGCAGGGCCAACATAGAGATCTTTAAGGGGGTTTTCCCCAGTTGTTCCACAACATCATAATCGCTTTTCTTGATTATTTTCAAAATCTCTTCCATTTCTTTTTGGGAGGTTTCAGGATGACCAATGGCTGAGCCCTCGTCCTGACAGACTCTTCTTAGATCCCTTTCCCTCTATCATCATCAACAACAGAGGGGATAACCACAGGAGTTATAACTTCTTCAATAATTGGAGTTCTCGCAGATATGTTTACCGGTGCATGGGTAACCTTAGAAGCAGCTGAGGGTCCAAAGATTTCCTTTGGAGGGGAAATCTCTGGAGAGAAAATTCTTCCACTGCGGGTGATTTTACTCGTTCCAGCAATGTTTCCAATGTCGGAAGTCTCTTCATTATAACTCTCTTTAGTTGATTCAATTTGTTTAATACCGTGGTAGTAGATTTCTCCACCATAGTTCCACGGTACTGATCTGTCGGACTTATACGGGACGAGTCCGGGCATGGTTATCTTCAAAGGTGTAGTCTTCGGAGCGGATGTAATCTTAACAGGTCTTTTGGAGACCTTGGAAAGATTGGTGGATATGGTTATTATTGAAACATCATTGACAGGAGTTGGTGTAACATGAGTCTTTTCAAAAAGGATTTATTGGTTATCCATTAGGCGTTGAATGCCTAACTTCAACAATGGACAGTCGGTTGGTAAGGATGAACAAAGGCAACAACCTTCTTCACAACCTGGGAAAATCCCAGCCTTCAGCAAATTCAACTTGATTATCGGTAGCGGAGTCATCAAATCATCAACAGTAGCAACAAACAGATCCTCTTCAACAGCATGGGCATTATGGCCATGCCTTGGCATTGGAGCAGAGATTACATTCGGCTTTTCAGGGGCATCGAATTCAACTTCTTTAGCGTCGATCAGATCTTGAATCTTATTCTTGAGGGCCCAACAATTGTTGGTGTCGTGCCCCAGGCTATCTGAATGATAAGCACACTTGGCCTTCGAATGGTAGTAAGGAGAAGCAGTATTCGGATTCTTCGGGGCCTCTTTCAGACTGGAAAGGTTTAACTTCAAGAGATGGGTAGAACCTGAGCAGGAGTCATGTTTATCCAGGTGAATTTCCGTACAGGCCTTTCCACCCTTGCTTGGTTGGTTCTGGGTTGATTGTTTCTGGGCTGAATAACTACAGACCTCTGAATCATTACGGCCCCCACCGCTGGCCGACGCTCAACTCTTCCTTGACCTCTTTGGGAGTAGACAGCTGATACTTCCTTCTTTGTTGGAAAAGTCTTTTTGATGGCAGCGGAAGCAGATGCATCTTTTTGAATTTTCCAGGTTTTTATGCCGGCTTCAACTCTCTCACCAGTTAGAATCAACTCAGTGAACCCCGCAGAGGAGCTTCCAATCAGATGATTAAATAAATGCCCTGACAGAGTTCCCAAGAACATGTCTACTAGCTCCCTCTCAGATAGAGGTGGTTGTACTCGTCCCGCCAAGTCTCTCCATTTCTGGGCATACTCTTTGAAGCCTTCATTTGAGACCATGCCCATACTCTGTAATTGAGTACGGGTTGGTGCTAAGTCCGTATTGTATTGATACTGTTTATAGAAGGAGGCCGCCAAGTCCTCCCAATTATGCACATCAGACCTCTCTAATTGGTAGAACCAATCTAACCGCGTCCCCGACAAACCGTCCTGGAAAAAGTGGACCCACAGGTCTTTGTCAAAAGAATGTGGTTGAATTTTCCTGACATAAGATCGTAGGTGCATCTTTGGGCAAGACACCCCATCGTACTTAGCAAATAGTGGCACCTTAAACTTAGGAGGGATTACAATTCCAGATACCAACCCTAACTCTTCAAAGTCCAGCCCAGGCACTCTCTGTATCTCCATAGCTTCCAGACGTTCTTCCAAGTTATTGTATTTGTCATCTGCAGGAGGGTATTGTTGTTCAGAGTAATCCTCTTCTTCCTCTTCTTCAGCTTCAGAATCTAAGGGCACGACAGTCTCTTTACCCTTTCTCTCCCCTTCCTCAGAGGTTGATGGAAAACCTAGGACCCTTCTGGCTTGACCTTCAAATCTTCTGCCCAAGGTAGCCACACCAGCTCTCTTCTTCTTCTTTTTCTCTTTTTTCTTCTCTAGCAGAGTTTTGAGCTCCTCCTGCCCCTTAGTCAAGGTCAAGAGTAGCTGTTGGAATTGTGAATTCTGAGCTTGTAAGTCTTTGACCGTTTGTTCAATATCCATCTTGCTGAAATAAACAATAGAGAGATGAGGAAACTTGGTGTGAAGACCTGTTTATGCATATGATGAATGATATGTATTCATGTAATGCTTTCAAGGATTCAGAAATTCAAAATTTTTTTAAACAAAAAAGAAACACACGTCATATTAATAAGATAGAATTGTTAGTACATCAATGCCCCATGGGCAAAATAATACAAAATTCTAAGGTAAAAAGACGCTGCGCATCCTCTTTGGTGCAATGTAGGTGTTGAGAGTCTTCTCTTTGTGAAGTTGACGAGTAAGTTCCAAAACCTTCTTCTCGCTGGCGTAGACTTGGGCTTCAAAAGTATCGCGTTCTCCCTTGAGCTGTATCCAACTCCTTTGCAGATCTTCGAGTGATGTTGGCATGTCAGGATGTAGGAGGGTGTATGGAACCTCTCCTTCCTTAACAGGCTCTATAATCACATGGAGAATAGAGAGGTAAGGCATCATAAGACTTTGGGCGCGGGTTCGTACCCACTTGAGGTAAGGCTCAAGGGGGATGGAATTCTTGTGTCCCAAGGTCTTACTGTCTACCTTGTTTGGCATCCTCCAAGCTCGGATGAACCTTTGTCGAAGTCCTTGATCGTCGTTGTCGAAGTCAAAAATCAAGTCTGGAAACAGCATGTCATGTGGGCCATCCCTTAGGGCATAACCAAACTGTCTCATAGCCAAGCAAGGGTTGTAGGTTATGCCTCCCCTAATTCCAAGTAGAGGGACATTAGGGAATTCCCCATAACGGTCGATGATGATAATATTTTCTATGGATCAAGAACACCAATGAATATCTGAATGTGTAAGAGTCATCAATCGTTGTGACCACCTCAAACCTTGCTCATTCTTCAAGAATGATTAGGGAAGATGAGAAATAAACCATCTTGCCAGTAGAGGAGTGCAACACATGAGAACACCTCTTTTCCTCATTGTTCGAGTGTGAAGAGAGTGTAAGATATCCCCAAGCAATGTAGGCACCGGGTTGCGAGCCATGAAGATTTTGACAGCATTCACATCTATAAGCTGGTCAGGGTTTGGGAACAAGACCAACCCATAGATGAGAAGAGCTACAATCTCCTCAAAAGCTTGCAGGTCCAGAGAATTCCAGCATTCTTGAGCTTTCTCAAACATGAATTTTTCCAAGAAACCCTTGACACCACTTCTAGTTTCCCAATGACCTGTGACATCTGATGATTGCAAGTGCAGGGCTTGAGCAACATCTTCAGGATTTGGATCTCTTTCTGTACCATTGAAAGGTAGTTGATGGAGAATAGGAATCCTCAAGAGTTGAGAAAATTCCTCCAAAGTAGGCACCAGCTGGTAATCAGGAAATGTGAAGCAGTCGTGTAGGGGGTCAAAGAACTGGAAGAGAACTTTCACCATGTCTTACTCTGTGTTGAGTTGACCAAGTTGAGAAGTCGAACATGTCTCTCAGTGAATGGAGAATACTCTGGAATCTTGGAAGTAAGCTCCTTGAGTTGTGGAGGAATTCTCACAAGATTGACCTGAATAGTTTTCCTGCGAAGTGAATCCATGACCTACAAAACAGGAACAAAGATGAAAACCCAAAATCCTTGAAATGGTTAGTGGATGCAAATGATGCTTCATGATGTTCATGATGTTATGCAAAAGTATATATGTACAAGCAAATCACACAAGTTCCTAGTTTAGGCTTGCATGGGGTTTCATAGGTAAATACCCTCTTGAAGTTTAGTTGGCTCAACCTGTCCTATAAATAGTAACCGAGTTCTAAGGAGCTCAATATCACTGGATTGTTTTCTGTGTTCATTGTTTCAGTTTAGCCACTTTACTGGCGACCGAAATATTCCAAGAAAACAACCCTCAATGAGTGTAGTATCGAGTATCTACCAACTTCAGACTGCACCAAAGCCGGTCATCTCACTACATCCTAAAAGGCCAAGATGGTCAAGTAAAGGTTCTAAAAGTTTGTTAGTGCTTCATGACATCACTCAGCGGCCCCGTATTCTCTTTGATTGACTCAAAGGCTACCGGTACCCACAAATATGTCGCACTAACATAACTATTGCTTAGACCGTGTCGGTATACCCCGCACAGTTTCCACAATGTATTGCTATTTACCTATGAATGTTTCCCAAATCCGGGTAGAGGATTCAAACCCAAAAAATAGAACCAAAGTGTAAAGCAAACAAGTCAAGCAAGATAAGCATGTAAAGGTGATCTAAAACCCTAAGGTAACCCCACTTTTCTTGTTCTCCCCAGCATAGTCGCCAGTTCCGTGATACGGTGGGAGAACTGACTTGAGGTTTTGCATTTGTGTTCGCAAATGTTTCGGTTTAGCAAGAGTTACCACCGACTTTTATTTTATCCAAAAGGAAAGGTAAAAAAGCACAAGAAAGACCTTTGAGATTGTTTTTGAGTTCGAGGGGTAGATTATGAAAATGGAAGGTGCTAGCACCCTTTTCATCCATGGTTTTCCATGGGCTCTTAGTTACTTGTTTATATCACTTGCTTTACTTTTCCAATTGTTTGAAATGGTGCTTTGTGTGGTTTTGAAAGTATTTTGAAAAGAGGCCATCATTTAGGCAATCTTTGTAATGATTCTTGTTCATAAGAATGTATACAAAGATGTTTGTCTTTTGAAAAATATTTCAATATTTTGAAAGTTGTTTGAAAATGTTTTGAAATTGTGTGTGTGTTTGTTTGAAAATAGCAAGGATGGTTTGCAAATTGATCAAGTAACTAGAATATTATCTACCTACTCAAAAGTCTTTCCTACACATTTTTATTCCTTTGACATTGTTGCTTTACCATTGTATTTGGTAAACAACCATATCTTTGGATGTTAAACGGGACGGGCGTGGGTCATCGTGTGACCATTATAGCAATGGTGCCAAGTATCTTAGCAAGTTTTAGGGACTAAGATCATCTTTGTTTAGGCAACCTTTTGATAGCGTCATCGAGGGACTATGATCTTTTGTTTTGTTTGATTTTGCCAAGATACCTAGCATGCATACCATGGCCATGTTTTAAGGCAACAAAGTGGATGAAACCCTAGGGGTGCTTGTGTGTAATGTGTTGTCATTTTTCATGCATTTTTGTCTTGTATTAAGTCATGCTATTTGTTTTGATTTTTGGTCTCTGTATACAAAACCCTAGTTTTACTATCATGGTATATGAAAGCAATAAAATGCGTAAAGTAAATCTAGACTATTACAACAATATTATGGGAAGGGGGATACAATTTTGAATAGGGGATATTTGCACAAAATAAAACCCTAATTTACTATTACAACCCAATTGAATTTATACAAATAAATAAATAAGCAAATATTTAAATATACAATAAAATGTAAATATGCAAAAATGTCCTTGTATTAATTTTATGTATGTAAAAAATAAATTATTTAAGTCTTAAAAATAAGAAAAAATAAAATGATTATTTTTGAAAGGGTGAAAACCCTAATTTTTGTTCAAAAGAAATATATTCTATATTATTCATTTTTTATTCAAGAATAATAATAATAATATGTACAAAAATGTTAGAAAATAAAATATGTATGAAAATATTATTTTAAGTGTATAAATAATAAAAATAAAAATGTATGATATTTTTATATTATTTTCAAGTTTTATTTAAGAAAATAAAGTATAAAATCCTAAAAAACTATTTATTATGCAAAAATAAAATAAAAAATGATGAAATGCAAAAAAATAAAGAATTTTTTTTTGTGATTTTTCAATGTTCAAAAAAGATAATGAAGTCAGAAAATATAAATTATGCAAGAAAATATAAAAAATAAAAGAAAATGATCAGGGGGGTGTAAAAGCAAAATGGGAGGTGTGAAGAGTAGCAAGCCCAAGCGCCAGAGCCAAGCCAGCCTTCATCCCTGACCTTCGTCTTTGCGCGCGCCCTGGTTCAGTTCAAATCCCGTTCTCTCTATTCTTTGCACAAAAACAAAATCTAGCAACATGAAACTTGTAGAATTTTTGATCACGATTCCAATGATATAAAAAACGTGACCTAACTCTAAAAGACCAAAGAGAATTTTAATGGCCCTAATTTTTGACCTAGTTTTTTCAGCAACTTCAACAATCAAATACTCCTAGCTCAGTTAATATAAATGGAAGTTATGCATATGTACAGCTCAAGCACGTTACAGACTACATTTTTGCTTCACAAACCTAAGCTTAATGATACCTAAATAGAGAGATAGAAACTTCACAAAACCTTGTTCAGTTGAGTTTGGATGTGGCAATGTGGGATCTTTGAGTGAGGCCTGCAGGTTGTGTGAGCTTGCTTAAAGGTCCCTCAACCTTTTCCAATGCTCAGCTTGCCTTGAAGTTGCCTGAAACTCCTTGTAGAAGTCAACCTGCAAACTCAAAAAGTGAAAATGGTGAAGCTCGAAACAAGGGTTACAGTTGCAAGACAAAGGCCTGGACAGCTTAGGTGTGATGCATGGAATGTGTTTGAAGCCTTGAAACAAAAAACGCACGAGCAAAATATGTTTTGGCCAGTGATTTGCAGAGGTTGCCCTGTTTTGGGCAGAAATAGTGTTTTTTGTGTTTGAGGGAGTTTTGGAGGTTAGGAATTCGTGTCTTAGGCTTGTTACAATGTTCTGAGCTTGTTTCAAATGATACAAAGTCTTGTTTTTATCAGATGGAAGAGTTCCCTGGACTTTGGCAAGTTTCTTGCTTTTGAAGAAAAGTTGAAGTGACAATGCCCAAAAGTTTGTACTTGCTAGTTCCTTAGCTGATAAGAGTTGGTAAACATGCCTGATAACTGTGGATCTTGTTTGCAAAAAGAGATTAGGTCCATGGCTCAAGATAAACAAAGTTGTAAAAAGTTAGCTTTATGAAAGTAGCAATGTGAACTTTATGCCATTTTTGGAATAATTCTTTGTGCAATGCTTCAAAGATCAGAATAAGACCAATATCCATTGTGTTTGCATTCAATTTTGGAGTGTAGAAGGGATTAGTACCTGCAAAACCAAGTACAAGCATGTTTGAAACTGATTTGCAACTTGTACCAATGTGAAAAATGCCTTGCACAAAAGTGATAAATTGCCATTTTCATTCCTTCGATTATCCCTAACCATAAATGATCTTGGAGAGTTCTTGGACATTTTGGAAATATTGTAATATGATCTACAATCCATATTTGAAATGCATTTTAAGATTCCTCTTGGAACTAGGTGAAAAGTTGCCATGAAGTTAGGTCAAAAATCTGCCTAAACTAGGGTAAAATTTCACTAAGTTAAAAGTTTTATGGACCCTTATTCACAAAATCATAAATTGATATCCAAGCATCTTTTGGGAAAACTTTGTGAATAAAAGTTGTATATTTTGTGGAGGAATACAACTTTCATGTTGGAAGTTTTCTTTGAATCCAATTGCATCATGGTGAAAAAGTTGGGAAAAGTTGGAAAAAAATAAGAAATTTTCATAACTTAGAAAAATTCTAAGTTATGAAAAATTTCAAATTAAAACCCTAATTTTCAAAATTAGGTTTCTTGGTGAACAAGTTTCATATTTTGACACATCTTGATGAAATATGACCCTTGGCACTTGATTTTGACCAAAAAGTCAAAGTTTGACTTTTCAGTGTACAGTTGATTTTTGATAAGTTGATTGAAAAATTCATCTGTCAATCCAATGCATTTGAGATCTTTTGAACTTTGTAATTAGGTCAAGATGATGTCATTGAGTCCTTGAAACCATGTTTGAAACCAATTGGCCACTGGCTAGGTTAAAAATCAGAAATTGCCCTTTCTCAGTCAAAACCCTAATTTTGACCATTTTGCCCTTTTGATGATCTGATCAAATTTCTTGAGGAGTTGTGGTCCAAACTTGATCAAATGGTTCATATGAGTCTGTAATGTTGATGTGGATAAAAGGTTTTACTGTAAATTGGCCATGGTTGACTTTTTCCCAAATACAGCTGATTTTTAGGGTCAATTGTCTAATTGACTGGGCAAAAATGTGATTTAAGGCTTGAAACTTGGTATGAGCAATCTTAGAGGTCCAACATGAAGTATGAAAGTCACATGAGGCATTGAAAGTCCAAAAATCCTTGTGCAAACTCAAACCCTAATTTCAGGTCATCAGTGCAAGATGAGGTCTTGAGCTGAGCAAACCCTAATTCTGTCTTGAGTCCAAGGAGTCTTGTGGGGAAATCTTGATAAAATGAGAGGGAAAATTTTGGGGTACAACAGCTGACATATGTAAAGTCTTCCAACTCAATGCATCAACTACCACATTCGCTTTTCCTGGATGATAATTCAAACCGAAATCATAATCCTTTAACAACTTCAACCATCTTCGTTGTCTCATATTCAATTCCTTATAATCAAATAAATATTTTAAGCTCTTATGCTCACTAAACACTTCAAATATAGAACCATAAAGATAATGCCTCCAAATTTTCAACACAAAAACAACTGCAGCAAGCTCTAAATCATGCGTAGGATAATTCTTCTCATGAGTCCTCATCTGCCTTGACGCATAAGCAACTACCTTTTCATTCTACATAAGCACGCCTCTTAAACCCACCTTAAAAGCATCACAATATACCACAAAAGGTTCTCCTGGATTAAGTAACATAAAAATCGGAGCCGACGTCAATCTTTTCTTCAATTCCATAAAAATTTCTTCACAATGGACATCCCACACAAAAGCTCCACCTTTACAAGTCAACTTAGTCAATGGAAGTGCCAACTTAGAGAAACCTTCGATAAACCTCCTATAATAACCAGCTAATCCCAAAAATCTTCTAATCTCGGTAGCCGACTTTGGAGTTTCCCATTATAACACAACATCTACTTTAGATGGATCTACCGCAATGCCACTACCTGAGATCACATGACCAAGAAAACTAACCTCCTTTAACCAAAATTCACACTTAGACAGCTTTGTGCACAACTTCTTATCTTTCAAAACTTATAATACTATTCTTAAGTGTTCAGCATGCTCTCCTTCTGACTTAGAGTAAATCAAAATGTCATCAATGAACACCACCACAAATCGATCCAAATAAGTCTGAAAGATGCGATTCATGTATTCCATGAATACTCCCGGCATGTTGGTAACACCGAAAGGCATCACCGAATACTCATAGTGTCCATAACGTGTTCTGAAAGTCGTCTTCTGGATATCTTCATCCTTCACTTTAATCTGATGATAACCCGACCTCAAATAAATCTTACTAAACACACGAGCATCCACCAATTGATCCATCAAGGCATCTATTCTTGGAAGCGGATACTTGTTCTTAATCGTCACTTTATTCAACTGCCTATAATCAACACAAAGCCTCATACTTTCATCTTTCTTCTTTACTAACAACACTGGAGCTCCCCACGATGATACACTTGGTCTCACAAACTTCTTTTCAATTAACTCTTCCAATTGCTTCTTTAACTCTGACAACTCATATGCAAACATCCTGTATGGTGCCATGGACACATGCCTGGTACCAGGTACAAGATCAATAGCAAATTCAACTTCTCTCTCTGGCGGCACATCAGGAATTTCATCAGGGGAAACTTCAGAAAATTCACACACCACCTTCAATTCTTCAATCATAGCTTGATTCTCGACAGATAGCGTCACCATCAACGAAAACATCTGAGCTTTTTCTTACATCAACTTCCTCAACTGCCTAGCAGACAACATACTATCTTCCTCTTCCTCAGGAGTAGAAAACGTCAGACTTGTTATAACAGTTAATATGAACATAGTTATGCTTTAACCAGTTCATACCCAGAATCACTTCCAACCCTCTTAACGACAAACAAACCAAATCAACAACGAAGTCTCTGTCGAAAAATCGACAAAGGAAACTTTAAACACACAAAAGAAGTAGTCACCGACCCCTTGGCTGGAGTGTCGACGACCATCTCTCCATTCAAAGAAGACAACATAAGACCCAATATTTTAACACAATCAGCAGCAATAAAGCAATGAGTAACACCAGTATCAATGATAGTAATTAAAGGAGTACTATTAATGAAACATGTACCTCTGATGAGTCTGTCCTTAGTAGCTGCCTGATCCTCAACCAAAGCAAACACTCTACCCTTGGTTTGCGCCTTCTTTGGGTTTTAACACTGGATACCAATGTGTCCTTCTTCACCATAATTGAAACAAATCATCTCCTTATGCTTGCACTCAGATACAACATGTCCAGTCTTACCACAATGGAAACACCTCTTTACCTCAGTAGTACACACATTACTCTTATGCCCAAGTTTTCCACATTTGAAACAAACCACACTAGTAGGAGCATCTCCCCCACTAGTCCTCTGACCCTGAGCAACTTTCTGTTTACCTTTACCAGCTGGGGCATCATAAAGCTTACCACAATTCTGTTGGTGCTTACCCCTCTTATCACTGATAATCTTGTAATGAGAATTATTATCCTCTTCATAGATTCTGCAACTATCAATCAAATCAGCAAAGACACAGATCTTTTGGTATCCAACTGCCTTCTTGATCTCTGGGCGCAACCCGTTCTCAAACTTGATGCACTTAGAAAACTCAGCATTAGCCTCACTATAATGCGAATAAAACTTATCCAACTCAGCAAACTTTGCAGCATACACAACGACCGACATACTTCCTTGCTTCAGCTCAAGAAACTGAATTTCCTTCTTACCACGAACGTCTTAAGGGAAATACTTCCTCATAAATTACCTACGGAACACAACCCAAGTGACATTTTCACCTGCAACTTCTAACCACTGACACGTCTCTAGCCACCAGTCATCAGCTTTGACTGCTAGCATATGAGTACCATATTGAACCTTCTGCACTGGAGTGTAGTCCATCACATGGAAGATTCTCTCAATATCTTTAAACCAATCCAATGCTCCGTCAGGATCATACTTTCCCTTGAACGTAGGCGGATTCTCCCTTTGGAAAGTCGCCAAACTACGAGATCCAGCATTCCCGTCAGCATTCGCCTGATTCTCCATAGCATGCGCCATTGCTTCTAAAGAGGCAGCAAGTGCATCATCATTTCTTCCAGCCATCTCAACTTATCACTATAACATAAACAATGGTTAGAACTAAAATTAACAATACTCGATTTTTAAACAACCTGCGACTCGAAAACTTGGTCAGACGGACCAACTTTGCTCTGATACCAACTTTGTAACACCCTAATTCTCCAGACAAAATTGTTAGAACATAGTTTGATTCTACAACCCTTGTAAGAGTTTTGATGATAACAAACACATAACAATTATGCACTCTAAAACTATATTCTATTTTGTAGAGAAGTTTTGATGGAAGAAGATCAGAAGGTAAGCTACAAGGCTGTTCCTGTTGTGATTGTAGACAACTCTCAAAAAGCTCTGATGAAAGGAGATTAGAAGTTGCGCTAAAAAGATGTTTTAACTCTGATTATAAAACTCTGGGTAAGAAAGTCAAATGCTGGAAACAGGATCTTATGGCTCTGATATTTAAAAGTTATGAAGCAAGCAGCAACATATACTTCAATGTTCTGAAGCGTTACAAATCAAATATTTCCATTTCAATAGTAACAGATGGAAGGGAACAAGGATCTTTGTTTTTGGAAAGCACCTTAACTGTCATTAATCAAGTTTCCAAATGATCATCCATGCTGCGCCTATTTAAACAAGCCTTAAGGATACATTGTTCACGATTTTCACATATACTCAACAATGCTGCAATCATCTCTAATCCTCAAACAATCAATATTTTCAACTGTGTAAAACATCACTATATTGTGATACTGTTTTGAAAGAAACAATACCATACACTGTTTATTCTTATATTGTTTAGTGCATTTCCTTGAGAAAAATCGGGTTGTGGTTATACTCAAGAAGACTTTGGCAGTTGTCAAAGTAGACTTGTAATCAAGATTTATTAGTGGATTAAGACCTCGTTGGAGAGAGGCGAAATAACCTTGACGGGTGGACTGGAGTAGTTTGAGTTCAAACGAACCAAGATAAAAATCAACGTGTTCTTTTCATTGAATTTTAAGATTCCAATTCAACCCCCCCTTCTTGTGTTTTTCCATTCTTCAATTGGTATCAGAGTGCCTGGTTCTTAGTTCAAGCACTTAACCGTGTCAGTAAAAGATCCAAGCTAAGAAAAATACTATGGTGGGACCAAGTCAGAACATCAGCAATGACTACCATGATGAGAAAGACAGAATAAATGGCAAACCTCCAATATTTGATGGAGAGAACTTTGATTACTGGAAAGACATAATTGAAAGCTTCTTTCTGGCTCATGATGCTGATCTCTGGGATATGGTGATTGATGGGTACATACATCCTGTTGATGAAAGTTGGCAGAAGATTGAAAGAAAAAGAATGTCAGATAATCAAAAGCGAGACTTCAAAAATCATCACAAGGCCAGAACTATTCTCTTGAGTGCCATATCATATTCAGAGTATGAGAAGATCACAAAAAAAGAGACAACAAAGCACATGTTTGATTCTCTGAGAATGACGCATGAAGGCAACGCGCAAGTAAAAGAAACCAAATCCCTTGCGCTTATTCAGAAGTATGAAGCCTTCAAAATGGAAGAGGATGAAACCATTGAAGCAATGTTCTCAAGATTTCAAATTCTGGTTGCTGGGCTGAAAGTTCTGGACAAAGGATACTCAACTACTAATCATGTAAAGAAGATCATCAGAAGTTTACCAAAGAAATGGAGACCCATGGCCACTGCACTTAAACTGGAAAAAGATCTGAACAAAATATCTTTAGAAGAACTTGTCATCTCTCTCAGAAGTCATGAGATAGAGTTAGGAGATGATGAGCCCCAGAAGCAAGGTAAGCATTTAACCTCAAATCTAACAAAAAATATGATTCTAAAGTTTTGCAGGCAATAGAAGAAAACTCCGATGGTTCCTCATCAGAAGAAGACAAATTATATCTTCTCTCTAGAAGAGTAAATCAGCTATGGAAGCACAAGCAAAGGAAGTTCAGAAATTCCAGAAGAATAGGGAATCAGTCTGAATCATCTTCTGGATACAAAAAATTGGAAACATCTTTTGAATACAGAAAGTCAAGAAACAGAGACATTGTCTGCTACGAGTGTAATGAACAAGGGCACTACAAAAGCGTCTGTCCAAGGCTTCAGAAGGAGAAACCTAAAAAGAAGTTCGTTAAGGAGAAGAAGAAAAGTCTCATGGAAACATGGGATGACTCAGTCTCTTCAGAAGCAGACACTGAATCAGAAGATGAAAGAGCCAACATTGCCCTGGTGGCCAACATATCAGAAGATACTGGATCATCTGGATCGAAATCAGACTCAGAGTCAGAAGATGCATTTTCTAACTTTTCTAGATCTCAATTAGAGGATAGTCTGTCAGAAATTCTAGAAAGGTATAAGAAGCTTCGAGTAATAAACAAGAACCTGAAAAAGGATCTAGTTTCTGACTCTAAAGAAACTAAGAATCTGAGACTGGAAAACTCTGAGCTGAAAGAAAAAATTTTAAAACTTGAAAATGACCTACAAAATAATCAGAAGGAAATTGGCTCAGAAGTTCCTAGTAACCCTGATAAAATCATAAAGGAATATGATCACAACTTTCAGAAGTTCCTCGCTAAAAACATTGATTGAAGCAAGATGGCTTCAATGATCTATGGAGTTAGCAGAAATGGAAGAAAAGGGATAGGATACACAGGTAAAGTATCCCAACCTAAGAAAGTCAAGGATTTGGTTATTAAACGCACTCCTCTGAAATCCCACTTTACCTATGGGCACACACATGACTTAAAATATACCAGTAATGATTTCTCCGCTAAACCAAAATTCAAACAGAATTTTGGTAACTCTAACAAACAAGGACCTAAAAAGATATGGGCACCTAAGGATAAAATTGTATATGTAGTAGTTATCTTTGACATCAAGACTGAAACACCAATCCTGGTACCTGGACTCTGGATGCTCTCGACACATGACAGGAAGAAAGCATATGTTCCAAATCCTGGAGCTTAAATCTGGAAGCTATGTAGGTTTTGGAGGCAATCAGAAAGGGAAGATCACTGGCTCTGGAACATTTGGTAACGATAATCTTCCTTCTATTACTAATGTTCTGTTAGTAGCTGGATTAATGCATAACTTATTACCCATAAGTCAATTAAGTGATAACAGTTATGATATAATCTTTAATAAAAAATCCTGTAAAGTAGATAGTAAAGAAGATGGACCTATCCTCTTTAATGGAAAGAGAAATAAAAATATTTACAAAATAAAACTTTCTGAATTAAAAAGTCAGAATGTAAAATGCCTATTGTCTGTTAACAACGAGCAATGGGTCTAGCACAGAAGATTGGGGCATGTTAGTATGAGAAGAATATCTCAGATTAACAAACTCAATCTGGTCAGAGGACTTCCTAACCTGAAGTTCAACTCATACGCTCTGTGTGAAGCATGTCAAAAAGGTAAGTTTGCAAAACCCCCTTTTAAAGCAAAAAATGTTGTTTCTACCTCTAGACCATTGGAACTTCTGCACATAGATCTATTTGGACCAGTGAAAACTACATCCATTAGTGGCAAGAAGTATGGATTAGTGATCGTAGATGACTATAGCAGATGGACATGGGTAAAGTTCTTAAGACACAAGGACGAGTCATACTCTGTGTTCTTTGCTTTCTGTAACCAAGTCCAAAATGAAAAATATCTTAGAATTGTTAAAGTCAGAAGTGATCATGGTGGAGAATTTGAAAACAAAAAATTTGAAATATTTTTTAATGATAATGGCATCTCTCATGATTTCTCTTGTCCTGGAACTCCCCAACAAAATGGAGTTGTAGAACGAAAGAATAGAACTTTACAAGAAATGGCCAGAACCATGATCAACGAGACTAACATTGCTAAGAACTTATGGGCAGAAGCAATTAACATAGCGTGTTACATTCAGAACAGAATCTCCATAAGACCTATTCTGGATAAGACTCCATATGAACCGTGGAAGAACATAAAGCCCAACATCTCGTATTTCCATCCAGTTGGATGTATTTGTTTTATTCTTAACACCAAAGAACATCTAAACAAGTTTGACTCTAAAGCACATAAGTGTATTATGTTAGGATACTCTGAACACTCAAGAGGCTACAAAGTATACAACACAGAAACATACAACACATAAACACAGATTGTAGAAGAATCAATCAGTGTTAGATTTGATGACAAGCTTGGCTCTCAAAAGTCAAAGCAAAATGAATCTCTTGCAGATATAGAAGTCCAATTTACAGGTACTGAAGATACT
Source organism: Vicia faba (assembly GCA_948472305.1). Lineage (NCBI taxonomy): Eukaryota > Viridiplantae > Streptophyta > Magnoliopsida > Fabales > Fabaceae > Vicia > Vicia faba. The sequence goes on along the minus strand of OX451739.1, from coordinate 331,558,796 downwards.
GCATCAGAATTTCTCCATAAAGAATCACAAACAACATCAGAAGGAGATGTCACAAACATTACATCAACATATGAAGAACCTCTTCAGAAAAGACAATCTAGAAGCAACCTAGCTCATCCTGAAGACAAAATTCTAGGAAAGAAGGAAGACCCAATCAGAACAAGATCCACATTCAGAAACTCTGAAGAATCTCTCATGGGATTAGTATCTCTGATTAAGCCAAATTCCATTGATGAATCTCTTCTGGACAATGATTGGATACTGGCTATGCAGGAGGAATTAAACCAGTTCACCAGAAATGATGTATGGGATCTGGTTTCCAAACCAAAAGGGTTCAACGTCATTGGAATAAAATAAGTATTCAGAAACAAGCTGAATGAACAAGGAAAAGTCATCAGAAACAAATCACAGCTAGTTGCACAAGGTTATAGTCAGCAAGAGGGGGTAGACTATTCAAAAACCTTTGCTCCAGTCTCCAGGTTAGAATCTATCAGACTTTTAATTTCCTTCACTGTGAATAATGGCACCACTCTCTATCAGATGGATGTCAAAAGTGCATTCTTAAATGGATACATTGATGAAGAAGTTTATTTGCACCAACCCCCTGGTTTTGAAAATTCCAAACATCCAGAATATATTTTTAAACTAAAGAAATCACTATACGGTCTGAAACAAACTCCCAGAGCTTGGTATGAAAGAATAAGTAGCTTTCTGTTAGAAAATGATTTCACCAGAGAGAAAGTGGACACAACCTTATTCTGTAAGCCATTTAAGAATGACATTCTAGTTTGTCAAATTTATGTAGATGATATTATTTTTGGATCTACTAAAGCTTCTTTGGGAAGGGAATTTGCTAAGTCTATGCAGGAAGAGTTTGAAATGAGCTTGAAGGGAGAACTCAAATTCTTTCTGGGCATTCAGATCAATCAAACTCTAGAAGGAACTTACATACACCAGAGTAAATACGTCAAAGAACTTCTAAAGAAATTCGACTTATCAGAATGTAAGCCAGCCAAGATTCCAATGCATCCTACATGCATTCTGGAAAAGGAAGAGGTAAGTATAAAAGGTAGAACAAAAGATCTACAGAGTATGATTGGTTCTCTCTTATATCTTACAGCTTCAAGACCTGATATTCTATATAGTGTATGTTTATGTGCCAGATTCCAATCAGATCCTAGAGAATCTCACTTAACAACTGTTAAGCGAATTTTCAAGTATCTGAAAGGTACTACAAATCTTGTCCTGTTTTATAGAAAAACCAGTGAATACAAATTAGTAGGGTACTATGATGCTGACTTCGCTGAAGACTTCAATATATTTGAGAGTAACATTCCTATATTCTGTGATAACACTTTTGCAATTTGTTTATCTAGAAATCCTATTTTACATTCTAATGCTAAGCATATAGAAATAAAACATCACTTTATTAGGGACTATATTCAGAAAGGAATTCTTTCCTTAAAATTTATTGACACAGACCATCAATGGGCTGATGTCCTCACTAAACCACTTTCTGAAGATAGGTTTAATTTCATTCTGAAACATCTCAGTATGAAATTATGTCCAGAATAAGAGTTTTATTTATATACTCTTTAACCCTCAGAATTTTATGTTTTTCCTATGAACATTTGATCAATAATTCTTCAGAAGTTAGAAGGGCAATTGCATCAGGATCTATCCAAGAAGATTTGAACAACTTCCAAACTGTTCATTTCAAATATAGAAGGATGCAATTCACATCATCAACATCTGTCATCCTCTCCCAAGCGTCATTCTAAGGCTGAACACGCGTTCAAATTATGAAGGGATTAAAGCTTTGATTGGATGCATTGAGACTCATGTTATATTGGTAACTGTTCTATATCTCCACGCCATCTCCTTATTTTCAGGAATCATTAATGCTATGTAATCATTAATTTTTTTTCTTTTCTTGATAATTAAGTTTTCAATTTGCTTATCCATTCACTTTCACTCTCACTTCTTCTCGCTACTGTTTTCTCTCTAGTTTTCGTGTGCAAAACTTTCTTTCAAAAAACCTTCAACAGTCTGTGTGAAAAATGGCTTCATCTTCAAGCGCTCAGAACCCTCAATGTGCACCTGGTTCATCTTCGTCAACTATAGAAAGATACGAAGAACCGTCAAGAACTCTACTGACCCCCAGTGATTCATTAGAGGTTCTCTGCGAACTCATCATTGATTTTGAAAGCATGAAGGAAAAAAACTATGATCTTACACCAAATGTGGAATTTCAAGGACAGACCAGATATTTTATCGTCTTCTAGGTCTAGTTTTCCAAAAATTGGTAAAGGAATTCTAGATTCACGCCTCTACATCAAACCATCAAGTAACTTCGTATGTGATGGGGAAGAAGATTGCAATTTCTGAAGATCTGATTGCAAGGTTGATTGGTCATAACGACGGAGGAATCCGTTGCAGCGATATGGTTGAAAAATGTTCTGACCTAACAACAATCTTAAGAGAGATTTTCACCTCTGGGCAACCATCAAACAAAATTAAAGATCTGAAGGACTACTTCATAATTTGGGCAAAAATTATTTTAGGCTGTACCAACCACAAGAAGCCCACAAGCTCTCCTAATTACATCAACATTGACCAACAATTTCTGTTGTACTTCATTGCAACAAAGGAAAAAATAGATCTTCCTCATCTTCTATTCAACCATCTGAAGACAAGTGTGAAGGAAACCAAAGAAGAAGAAAGAACTAAGAGGGATTGTATACCTCTGGGCATGCTGATATCAGATATTCCGACTGAAAACAAATTAGTAGAATATCTGACTGAAGGTCAGCAGATCAGCACTCTGGAAGCGTGTGCTGGAAAACCTCTCAATGCTAAGAATATGAAGAAGATGAAAATTATTGACAAAATTAAGAAGGATCCAACTATTTCAACCAAAGAAGTCATCACATCAAGAAGATTCCCTCTGAAAGATTTCCCTTTGTTCTCTCAAATAGATGCTTCACCAGAAATCATTGTCAGATATATGGAAGCATGCAAGATGGATGGGACTAATCCAGATTTAAACATTCGTGATCTGCGTCAACATGCTCCATAAGTTATCCTCAAGAAATCCAAAAAAAGGAAAGCTGCAAGAGAAGGATCTTCTCAGAAGACACCAAAAGCTGCTAAGAAGAAAGGTAATTCTTCTTTTATTTCTGTTGTAGAATCAGTGATTTATCAACATCTGAAATACCCTGCTCTCAAAAACCAATAGAAAACCCCTCATCACAAACCATTGATGATTTTGATATAGAATTTGACCCTTCAGTCACACTAGAAAACATTCTGAACGAACCACACTCTCCTAATGCACATCTTGAACAAAATCAGCCAGAACTTGCTCAAGTTCTTTCTGATATTGATCAATTAGATCCAGAATTTCAAGCTCCCCACATAGAAAATCCAAACTTCTAAGCTACCCACTCTGAAAATCCAAACGCTCACGTTTCCCAACCAGAAAATCCAAATATTGACTCTGATACCACCACACCAATTCCTGGAATAACAGAACCTCTCATGGTTCGACAACCTCTCTCAATCCACGACATTCCAGAAATCCCATCTCCTTACCATTCCACTCCACCAAACACACCTCCATCACCCATTATCATTTATGATTCTCCTTCTCCCTCTCCTATTAATCCTCCTGAAGATCACCTAAGAAATGTAATAGACTTAGAAGCGTTGGATCACCTTGCCTCTAACTCTCACAAAATTGCTATCCCAAAAACAAAACCAACTATCACCAAGGCAGATGTTGGTAGAAATTTACTGATTTTTAAAACAAAGATAATTGAATGGGTTAACTCTTTGAAGCTAGCATGCTTCAAAAATTTGAATCCTGCTGCTTCTGATTCTCATTGGAACCAATTCAGAAAATGGTTCAACTCTGAATCCCAGAAAGTCAAGGAGTTAAGCTATGAAATGGCCCAACTGAACTTCTGTGATCAGCTGAATGTTTTCAAGGATCAAGTTCTGCGCCACTGGGAAAAGAAACCTATTCTTCTGCTAGATAATGCTCCCTAAAAAGAGCGCCATCCTTCAGAAGTTGATGAACCATGCTCCGATAATCTTCCTCTGGTTGTTGTTCAAGACAAAGGCAAAGAGACTGAAGAAGCCACTGAGTCAGAACCCGCTATAGCTTGTTCTGAGAAGCTTGCAGCTTCTATGGATATACCTTCTTCATCTCTGGTTATGCAAACTCTGGAGGAGTTGAAGAAAGAAAATGCACTGATCAAGGAGAGATTAGACAAGCAAGATGACACATGCAAAGAAATCAAAGGAATGCTGGGAAGACAAGAGGAATCAAACATTCAGATTAAGAGCTTTCTGGAATCATTGTTCACACGACTTCCTCCACCTCAATCTTAGTTTTTAAAACTTGTTTTCTTTACTGTATTCATTTTTTTTTGTTTGCCTCTGAATGTGTTATTTCAATCAATTTTAACACAACTCAACTTTTGACTATGAATATTAGTGCTTATATTTCTTTTTGATTCTTGACAAAAAGGGGGAGAACGTAAGATATTTCTAATAATAGTATATCGAGACATAGTCTCAAACATTTTGAATATCATAACTTCTCGTTTTTTTTAAAGCAAAATGGGAACAAAACTCTGATGAAGACATAAGTAAATGCATCAAAAGCTCTAATCAGAATGAACTTCAGGGAAGTAATTCATCTCTATCTGAGTACTCAGCTCAGGGGGAGACCCTATAATGCTTTACGTTCTGTTTATTTTGATTGAAATATCCTAGTTTTTATCATCATAAAAAGGGGGAGATTGTTAGAACATAGTTTGATCCTACATCCATTGTAAGAGTTTTGATGATAACAAACACAGAACAATTATGAACTCTAAAACTATATTCTATTTTGCAGAGAAGTTCTGATGGAAGAAGATCAGAAGATAAGCTACAAGGATGTTCCTGTTGTGATTGTAGACAACTCTCAAAAATCTCTGATGAAAGGAGATCAGAAGTTGCGCTAAAAATATGTTTCAACTCTGATTATAAAACTCTGGGTAAGAAAGTCTAACGCTGCAAACAGGATCTTATGGCTCTGATCTTCAAAAGTTATGAAGCAAGCAACAACAAATACTTCAATATTCTGAAGCGTTACAAATCAAATATTTCCATTTCAAGAGTAACGACTGGAAAGGAACACGGATCTTTATTTTTGGAAAACACCTTAACTGTCATTAATCAAGTTTCCAAATGATCATCCATGCTGCGGCTATTTAAACAAGCCTTGAGGATAAATCATTCACGATTTTCACATATACTCAAAAATGCTGCAATCATCTCTAATCCTCAAACATTCAATATTTTCAACTGTGTAAAACATCACTATATTGTGATACTATTTTGAAAGAAACAATAATGTACACTATTTATTCTTATATTGTTTAGTGCATTTCCTTGAGAAAAACCAGGTTGTGGTTATACTCAAGAAGACTTTGGCAGTTGTCAAAGTAGACTTGTAATCAATATTGATTAGTGGATTAAGACCTCGTTGGAGAGAGGCGAAATCACCTTGACGGGTGGACTGGAGTAGTTTGAGTTCAAATGAACCAGGATAAAAATCAACGTGTTATTTTCATTTAATTTTAAGATTCCAATTCAACCCCCCTTCTTGTATTTTTCCATTCTTCAAATATAAATGTAAATCAGAGTTATAAAGATTATACAACTGAATCAGGATGCCACAAATTCAACTTAAACACCATTACATTCAAGATGGATACATAACACTTTAAAACTTCGGACGGACCAACAACAAAATAAATTAATATTTTAATTCAACAACTTGAACAACTACACAGCGAAATCATAATAACATCTTTATCCAACATGTAAGAAACTTCTGAATAACAAGTACTTAACAAAAATTAACTTAAAGTTCAGCCAACTGAAATAAGAAATACTAAAGCAACAAGCGTTCATCCCCCTGAGTGTTACGTATCAGAGCAATGACACCGACTCGAACTACTGAAGGTAAACTGCCTTCACTCTGGATTACCTGCACGTTACCAACATAAGGGTTACATTCAAATAAAAGGGGTGAGATTTCGAACAATATAATTGAATGTATGATAAATATCATATTAGAATTGATTCATGCAAAAATCACCACTGCAAAATTATAACAACAACAATCACAACAGGATATCAACAACATACAACACTTAATTCATCAACACAACAACTTAATCATACTACTTGCAATGCGACTCAATACTATGCGAATGCATGTGGTACCATTGGAGCAGAACTCCCATCTTAAAAACAGAGCAGAACTCCCATCTTAAAATTTCCAATTAATAGAGGCATCAACAAGGCATAAGCCTTCTTCGCAGTTTGCCAATCCAGGCCATCACAAATTATGCAAATGTATATGAATATACTATCACATACACACAACAATCATCATCCATCGTAAGGCATAAGCCCACATCACCATTATTACCAGTAAATAGAGGTAATTCATCATCATGTAACTTCCCTACAACTTTGCATTACCAACAAGAATTTACAACAACAATCATAACTTCACAACATCTCAACATAAATCAACATTGGCATAAACCCTCAACTTAATCATAATTCAACATAAATCATCATAAAATAATGTTGGCCATAAGCCTATTACATCAATCATGATTCAATCACTAACATAATTAAACAACAACTTAACAATAACTCCATGAAACACTCGTAACGACCAAAACACAACATGTACGGGCAAAAGGGATATGGAACTATGTGCCCCTCGACATGCACAACAACTAGGACAAAATACCACTAAATCATACTCCTCGACACGCAAATAGAAAATAGGTTGACGACCAACCTATGCTCCTCGACATGTCCTATAAATCTAATTCTTCTCGAGAATCTAACACATAATCCCCGACACGCCTCACATCCTAAATTACCGCTCGGTGCCTAACGACATCAGCATTCTCCTCGACCACTAGTGTGGCCAACATCCCAGACACAACCCCATGTCTTAACGACCACACCACTAGAATTCATACTTCCACCCAACCGCTCTAAATAACACAACAATGGGAAACTATATTCCTATCGACAGATTCATTCATTATACAAGACCGACTACGACAATAATTCCTAACTTCCTGTCAACTGCTCGAACCACTACAACATCGTAACGACCCCACAATCATCACAACAACAACAACATAACAACCACAACAGCAGGTAGTAATCTACATTAACCTACTCATCGAATCTATCAGGAAGTCATGCAGACAACACAAAACATCCACAACATAACAGAACAACATCTTCCCTTAACAGATTCAACAACATCACATACAACAATCACAATTACAACCAATTATCCATAACAAACATCATAAATCCCATTATAAGGTCATAACCCCACCCTTACCTGGATTGAAGGTCACTCAACCAAAAACTCTAGCCGACGGCTTTGCTTCATTCTGCTTGACACCGGGCAAATTGCTTCTCTCTCTATGCAACTCTTCCGGGCAACGTACAGAAATCCTTATTCTCCAACTAAAACAAATTCTTGTGTTAACTTCTCCTTATATAACAATCCTCTTGGGCCTAACCTACACCCCCACTTTACTATTTCCAACCAATAATGTAAGCCCAACATATATTTCATATATTCCCTTAATTCCATATAATATAATAATTATTAATCAACTAACTAATTAATTAATAATAATCCAACAACTTATACAAGTGAAACATCTTATAAATTTGTAGCATGGTTCACACATAGTTGAAACATCTTATATGACTCTGTACCATGGATCACACATAGTCGATCCATCTTCTATCACTTTGTACCATGGTTCACATAAAGTTGGAACATCCTCTATGACTCTGTACCATGGTTCACACATAGTCGATCCATCTTCTATGACTATGTACCATGGTTCACAAATAGTTGGAACATCCTTTATGACTATGTACCATGGTTCACACGTAGTTGGAACATCTTTAATGATTTCGTACCATGGTTCGCACATAGTTGGAACATCTTTGATGACTTTGTACCATGCCTCACACATAGTCGATACATCTTCTATGACTATGTACCATGGTTTATACATAGTTGGAACATCCTCTATGACTCAGTACTATGGTTCACTCATAGTTGAAACATCTTAGATAACTTTGTACCATGGTTCACACATAGTTGGAACATCTTCGATGACTCTGTACCATGGTTCACAAATAGTTGGAACATCTTCTATGACTATTACCATGGTTCACACATAGTTGGAACATTTTCTATGACACTGTACCAAGGTTCACACATAATTGGAACATCTTGGATGACTATGTACCATGGCTCACACATAGTCGATCCATATTCTATAACTTTGTACCATGGTTCACACATAGTTGGAATATCCTTTATGACTTTGTACCATGGTTCACACATAGTTAGAACATCTTCTATGACTTTGTACCTTGGTTCACACATAGTTGAAACATATTATATGACTTTGTACCATGGTTCATACATAGTCGATCCCTCTTCTATGACTATGTACCATGGTGTTGACCTATGGATTTGGTAAATAATGCCGGTCTCTTGAAAACAAGTTTACGTGCAAGATCGACCAGGGAATCTCGGAGCCGTGCTTCAGTTCACGTGCGTAGTCAAAGTGTTTTTCAAAAAGGATGCGTTCAACTAGGAGCCAAACGTATTTAAATTATAAAAGATAAGGACAAAGAGACAAAGTAAAGGAAACAAAAAACGCTTTAAGTTGTAAAAGATAATGACATAACATTAAAGAAAGTTGTAAAATAGGTTGGTTCAAACATACATTGCCTTTGCCTGACTCATTTCACACGTTCGTTTGGTTACTTTGAGTGACTAGCATGAAGGAATGTGAAAAGTTTGACCCCTTACAAGAGTGAACTAAGTGCTTTATTTATAATACACAGAAATAACTATTTTATATGTGGGCTTTGTTTCCTTGTGTGATACGGTGGTAGAACTGACTATTATACTGGTTTTGCATTTTGCGTTCCCAAAACGTTGCGGTAAGCAAGAGTCGCCACCGACTTTTCTTTTATCCAACAAAGGAAAGGGTGAAAAGAACAGAAAAAGACCTTTCGAGATTATTTGAGTAAGGGGGGTAGGTTATGGAAAGGGAAGGCGTTAGCACCCTTTCTATCCATACTTATCTACAGGCTCTTAGATGCTTAGCTCATTTGAAAAATACCTTGTGCTTTTGTGTGTTTTGAAAAGTATTTTGAAATTCCATAGTGAGGCAGTTGGCTTTATGATAACTCTTGTATCAGTCCCCAAGAGTGTTGATAAAGCGTTTTTGAAAAGGTTTTTGAAAATTGTTTTGTGTAAGTGTGAAAAGTTTGTTTTTGAGCATAGCATCTAGGAACTATCTACTCTACTCGAAAGGTTCATTCTTTTCCTCTTTTCCTTTAGACAGTGCTATCCTACTATTAGTGAGTAGGTAACCCTATCGTTGGATGTTTGAGGGACATTTGAAGGGACATTTATACAGTCACAAAGGCAACTGGGCAAGAAACTTTAGTAACTACCCTAGGGTTTTTAATATCATACCGAGGCAACATCGAGAGGTTCATCGAGGGACTTATGATCTTTAAACCGGAGGGTAGCCACTAAAATATCCCATGTTTCGAGAGATGTGACTGTTTTCCGAAGGCAACCAAAGTGGGAGTACCCTAGAGGTGTATATGTGCAAGTGTATTTGTTTTCAGTTATTTTTATCTTGTGTTAAGTTTGCTAGCGTTGGTTTTAATTCTTGCCACACAATCCTATTAGTCTAGCAGTTAATATATGCAGTAATTAAAAGTGCAGAAATATAAAACCTAGCTATTACAAGGCTTCAGGGAGAGGGATTATGTACATATCCAAAACTGAGGGAAAAATAAATAAAACAGTAAAAGTCCTAATTAATTCTATTACATCCAGTAGACAGATACAATAATATGAATGTAAACACGCGCGAAATGTAAAAGAACGTCTAAAAAAATCCTACAGTATAAAAATATTTTTTGTTTGTTTTTATTTTGGGAAAATGATTTAATTAAAATCCTAAGTCTATTTAGTTTTAAATTAAAGAAAAGGTTAAAATAATTAATTAATTAGTTAATAAAAATTAATTCAATAGAAAAAAACTAAGCCTAATGTTTTTTTTATGATTTTTTATGATTTTTATGTTGATTAAAACTATAAGAAATAAAATAATGAAAAAAAGACAAAATAAATGGACAAGAAGTAAAAAAAAGGTGCAATTTGCAAGATGCAGACCTGAATCAAAAATATGCTTAAGTTGACTTTCGATCCAGTGAAGAAGGCTGTCGAAAATGCATGATGGACTGCACGTTTGGGGGCACTAGATCTGGATTGGCCAACATCTAGCAGTAGGAGAATGATGATGTATGATGTACTCCTTCAATCCGGGAACACTGGATCTGCAAAGAATTGTAAAAACAAAAAAAAAACAAAATATGGACCTGGGTGTCGAACCCAGGTCCTTCGATCCTGAGCGCGTTTATCTACTTAGGATGGATCTGCAGTACAAGCTTAGAGAAAAAAAACAAATGCAGAACTGGGTGTCGAACCCAGGTCCTTAGTTCTGAATAGAAATAGAATGAAGTATAAGTGTTAATATGTCATGCAAATGTAAAGTTTGATCTTTTGCCAATTATTACCAACAATGATGTACGGATCTGTGGCTTCAGGCGTGGGTATGCTTATTTAAGGGTTGTTTCGATTTTGACAACCTTTGGAGATTTTGAGAAGTTTGGTGGTTTTCTTTAGGCAATCTATGTGTGTAGTATTTTTGAGGCAACTTGTGTGTGTTTCTTATCTCCTCTTTTTCATCCCTGGTAATGTGTCCTTAGGCTTGTACTTATAGGGGCATAGAGGGGAATGGAAATGGCAAGGGACAACCATTAACCAAGATTTGAAGGCAAAATCAGACAAATTAAAGGATTTCCATTTTTGATGGATTCCTGTATGTTTACCCCAAAATTTCCCTCTCATTTATTAAATATTTTCTCACAAGATCTCATTGGGTTCAAGACTGCACAAGGTTTGATCAGCTCAAGACACATCCTTAAGCACTGATGACTCAAATTAGGGTTTGAGATTGCACTAGGATAATTTAACTTCCAATGCCTCATATGACTTTCATGGATCATTATGGACCCTCAAGATTACTCATGTCAAGTTTCAAGCCTTGAATCACATTTTTGCTCAGTCAATTGAGCAGTTGACCTAAAAATCAACTGTATTGGGGAAAAAGTCAACTATGGCCAATTTACAGTCAAAATTCATAATTTTTGATCCACATCAACATTATAAACTCATATGTGTCATTTGATCAAGTTTGGACCATAATTCCTCAAGAAATTTGATCAAATCATCAAAAGGGCAAAATGGTCAAAATTAGGGTTTTGATTGAGATAGGGTAATTTCTGATTTTTGACTTAGAAAATGGTTAATTTGTTTGAGGCATGATCTCAAGAGTTCAATTGCATCATTTTGACCTAATGGCATGACCCAAAACATTGCTCAAGATCAATTGGATTGATAGTGAATTTTCAGTCAACTAATCAAAAGTCAACTGTGCATTGAAAAGTCAAACTTTGACTTTTTGGTCAAAATCAAGTGTCAAAGATCACAATTATCAAAATATGTCAAAATATGAAACTTATTCATCAATTAATCAAAAAGTCAAGATTTCATTTTGAAAAGTCAAAGTTTTCAAACTTAGAAATTTTTCTGTGTTGAAAACTTCATGTTTTTTCATAACTTTGAGCCAATTTTTCACCATGATGCAAGATGATTCAAAAGAAACTTTCAACATGAAAGTTGTATATATACATGATATCTACAACATTTATTTACACAACTTCTTCTAAAAGTGCTTGGATCTCAAGTTATTAATTCATGAAGTCATGGTCTTGAATTTAAACACTTAGTGAAATTTTGCCCTATTTTAGACAGGATTTTGACCTAACTTCATGGCACCTTTTCATATAGCTCCAAGTTGAATTTTCAAAATTGATTCAAATATGGATTGTAGAGAACATTAAAAGCTTTCCAAAATGTCCAAGAACTCATTGAGATCATTCTTGAGCAGGGAGAATCGAAGAGAGGAAGTTAGGGTTTCAAACTAAAATTATAGGCCATTTTCATGATGAACAAAAATGCAATTTCAATGTTAGGCTGCATAATATTGCTTTGCAGGTCTTCTAACTTGTGTATCTATCCATAATTAATGGATTACACAAACTTTTGAGCTATAATCCAAGTGGTTTAAGCATTATCCAAGTCCACTTGCCATTTTTGGAAGAAAGCTAACATTACCATTCTTGACAAGCAAACTTTTGTGAAAAGTCAATTCTGAGCCTCTACCTTGTTCCATCTGATCCCACTCCATCTAAAAAGTCAGAAGCAAGTGTTTTTAAAGCATAAACACTCTATCTTATCCAGTACACAAAGCTTTGAAACTTGGATTTCTCAAAAAATATCACATGTTATGCTTAACTTGTGATTTTGAATTCTCATCAACAACAAGCTTCCAAACTTGTTGATTATAAATAGAGGCACTATTTATGAGCTAGAGGACGAGTTCAAGCACCCTGAAACACACCAAAACTCCCTCAAATCAGAATTTGCACAAGAAACTTCATTGATGCACAATTCTGACCTTAAACTTATATCTCTCATTTCCCTCGTGCATTTTCCTTCCTAATCAATCACAAAGCTTCTAAACATCAAATATAACTCATCCCTGACCCTGTTTCATAACTGTAACTCCATCTTCATCAACCTCCATAACCAAAAACAGAGCTCTACAAGTTGACTTCTCCAGACCATTTCATCCATCTATTGCTCAAGCTAATCATTGCATTAGCTTCCTGGGAACTTGAGGAAGCTAACCTGATCATTGCAGCACCTTGAATAAAGCTCATTTGCATTTCACGATTTCCAGTTTTAAGGTATTTTTCTTGAACTTCTATCTCATTACTTAGGCATTGTTAGACTTGCATTTGTGAAGATAAAATGTAGACATCATTGCCCTAAAGCTGTACATGTCCATATATTTCATTTATATTGATTGAGCTAGGAGAATTATAGGATTGAATCTCTGAAAATAATTAGGTCAGAATTTGGTACTTTCAAAAATTCTCATTCATCTTTGATTTATAGTTCATGATATTTATATGGTTGGATTCGTATGAAAAAATGGAGCAACTTTCATGTTTGCATCTTCCATTTTTGTTGAGAAATGGTGAAGTTACAGGTGGTCTGGCTGGAGTTTGAAGATGAAGTGTATTCAGGGCTTGTTTTGCCTTACATTTTTATCATTTCTGTTATATTAACGGGTGTATAGCCACCCCAGTGGTAAGGTAACGCACTGGTAATCAAGAGGTCATGGGTTCGAACCTCAGCGCGCTGCCTTTTGCTATTTTTCCACATTTTTTGACATTTTTGGTTCTAGGAAAAGCGCTTGGGCCTCCCCCTTTGGGCCTTTCCCTTTTTTGCTTTCTCTAACCCCCCTGCTTTGCTTTTGCACCTGACCCAACTTTATTTCTTATTTCATTTTTATTTCATTTTCATTTATTTTCATTTTATATTTTCTTTATTATTTTTATTATTATTATTATTAGTATTATTATTTTTATTAATAAAAAAATCCAAAAATATTTTATTTATTATTTAAACTTATTTATTTTATTTTCTTATAAAACAAAATGACTAAAAACATTTTCTTTTAACAAATTAATTTCTTTTTTTTAATAATCAATATTTAGACTTAAGTTTAATTATTATATTATTTACTTGTAAATTAAAACTTTTTTTTCTTAAAAAACCCTAAAAATCATTTTTTAGTTTAATTTCTTTCTTAATTAGTTTAAACTTAATTTTGTTAAATTTTCAGTAATCATTTTCTTTAATTAGGTCAAGACTATACCCTTTCATAAAAACAACAAAAATCATTTCTTTTTCCATTTATATTTGTACATTATTATTTATTCAATTCTTGTACATTTATTCAATATGGTTGTAATAGTTAATTAGGTTTAATTTTCTTGCAAACTCTCCATTTGTAAATTTGTATACCCCCTCCCCTAAGTATTGTAATAGCGTAGTAATTTTAAATTCCGCAATTTATCGCTTTATATACAAATGCTAGTAATTAGGGTTTTGTATGGAAACACTAAAACCAACAAATAGCAAACCCTAATCAAAGATAAATCAAGCATGAAAATCAATACACTTGCATACAAACACACCTAGGGTAAGTCCACTTGGTTTCCTTACAAAAATGATCACATTATGCATGTGGGGTATCTTAGCAAAAACAAACAAAGTACAAGATCATAGTCCCTTGATGACGCTATCAAAGTTGCCTTTCAAAAATGATCTTAGTCCCTAAAGAAAAATGCTAAGATATCTTGCAACATTGCTAATCATGGTTATACGATGACCCACAACTGTCCCTTTTACATCCAAAGATAGGGTTACTTACCAAATCAATGGTAAGATAACAATGTCAAAGGAAAGAGGAAATAAACATGAAAGAATTTTGAGTAGGTAGAAAGTTCCTAGTTACTTGCTCAATTTCAAAACAAAACATCCTTACTATTTTCAAAAAACAAACACCTACACTTTCAAAACACCTTTCAAAACTTGAAAAATTTTTCAAAAGATCAACACCTTTGTATACATTCTTACGAACAAAGAATCATTACAAAGTTTGCCTAAACAATGACTTATTTTCAAAATACTTTCAAAAACCACACAAAGCACATTTTCAAACAAAAGAAAGTAACTAAGAGCCCATGGAAAACCATGGATGAAAAGGGTGCTAACACCTTCCCTTTTCATAATCCACCCCCCGAACTCAAGAAATAATCTCAAAGGTCTTTCCTGTGCTTTTTCACCTTTACTTATTGGATAAAAGAAAAGTCGGTGGCGACTCTTACTAACTGAAACATTTGCGATCAAACGCAAAACACCCAAGTAAGTTCTCCCACCGTATCACAGAACTGGCGACTCTACTGGGGAGAATACTTAAATTGGGGTTACCTTTGGGTTAGATCACATTTACTTGCTTTCATTGTTTGACTTGTATGCTTTACATTATGGTTCTTTGTTTGGGTTTGAATCCTCTACCCAAATTTGGGATACCTTATAGGTAAGTAGCAATACATTGTGGAATTATGCGGGGTATATCGACATGGTCTAAGCAATAGCTACGTTAGTGCGACATATTTATGGGTACCGGTAGCCCTTGAGTAGTCAAGGAGAATACAGGGCTGCTGAGTGATGTCATGAAGCACTAATGAACTTTTAGAGCCTTTACTTGACCAACTTGGCCATTAGGACGTAGTGAGATAACCTGCTTTGGTGCAGTCCGAAGTTAGTAGATACTTGATACTACACTTATTCAGGTTTGATTTTTTGGGATATTTCGGTCGCCATTAAAGAGGCTTGCGCTGAAACAATGCCCAAGGAAACAAACCAGTGATATTGAGCTCCCTAGAACCCGATTACTATTACTAAGACAGGTTTGAGCCAACTAAACTTCAAGAGGGTACTTACCTATGAGACTCCATGCAAGCCTAAACCTAAGGACTTTTTTGCTTTGTTTGTGTATATATGTTTGTACATAACATCATGAACATCATAACATCATACCCATATTCACTAACCATTTCAAGGATCTTGGGATTTATCTTTGTTCTGTTTTGTAGGACATGGATTCTATTCGCAGGAAAACCATTCAAGTCAATCTTGTAAGGATCCCTCCTCAACTTAAAGAGCTAGCATCAAGGATTCCTGAAAACACTCCATTTACCGAAAGACATGGTCGCTGTGATACGGTGGGAGAACTGACTTGATGTTTTACATTTTGATCGCATTTGTGCGGATAGCAAGAGTCGCCACCGAATTTTCTTTTATCCAAAAGGAAAGGTGAAAAAGCACAGGAAAGACCTTTCGAGATTATTTCTCGGGTTTGAGGGGTAGATTATGAAAAGGGAAGGTGTTAGCACCCTTTTCAATCATGGTTTTCGATGGGCTCTTAGTTACTCGTTTAGATCACTTGCTTTTGTTTTGATAGTGTTCTTATGGTGTGGGTTTTGAAAGTGTTTTGAAAAACCTCTTTGTAATGGCTCTCGTTTCTATAAGAACGCGTACAAAGTTTTGTTTCGAAAGATGGTTCAAAAATGTGTTGGTGGATTGTGTTTTTGGAAAGTGTTTTGAAAATATGTTTTGCAATGACTCTCGTTTCTATAAGAACGTATGCAAAAGATTTTGTCTTTTGAAAATATTTCGAGATGAAAGTGTCGATGTAAAATGTTTTTGTTGTGAGCAAGCAAGCAACTAGGAGCAAATCTACCTACTCGAAAGGTCTCAAGGTTCTTTTATTCCTCCTTTTAATGTTGCTATCTTACCATTAATTTGGTAATAAGCCCCATCGTTGGATGTGAAGGGACAAGCGCGGGTCAATTTTACAGTAATCAAAAGCAACTTATGAGACGCTTTAGCAATTTTCATAAGGGACTAGATTATTTTATCGAAGGCAACGTCAAGGGTCATCGAGGGACTGCGATCTTTTTTTATCGAAGGGTCATTGCTAAAACGTCCCATATTCGAGGGACATGACTATATTTCCGAGGCAACGAGCGAGGTTACCCTAGAGGTGCGCGTATGAAAAAGTGTGTTCGTTTCAAGTTAATTTTGTCTTTGAAATTAGGTTATCTAGCGATTGTTTTTCGAATCTTTCCATACACACGTAATTACTATACAATATTGAGTAAACAGTAAAAATGCGGAAGTTCAAATTCTATGTTATTATAGAGCTTCAGGAATGGGGGTACAAATTAATGAATGGGGATGATAGTAAGAAATAAATATTTAAATCTCGCAATACAAATCCAAACCATTAAATAATTATTTAGGTTAAAACTCTTTTCATTCTCTCTCTTCAACGCTTTGTCCTCTCTCTTCTCCCTTACTATGGGCATTCACCAGAGAAGACCCTTTGGCTGCGCCAGAAATCGCCTCACGGCGGTGACGGTGGCGGCGTGTCTCAAAACCTTACTTTTCTTACATTTTTCTGATCGTCTCTTAATTCTAGTTACTAATTTGTGACTTATTTCTACAGATTTCCACTTGATGGCTTAAAATCTAAAAAGGGGAAAAAGGAAACCCTAATTTTTGTTTGATGAAAACAGCGAAAATAGTGATGCATGCATTGGTAGATTCAAAGAAGGAGGGAAAGAGAAGAAAGAGATCGCTTGGTGAGGTCCATATCTATAACCCTACTTACCTCCTGACGTTCTTTTTGGTAAGACGATTATGACTCTGTGTTGTGGGAGATTTCTTTCTCATTTTGAGCTTGTGTTACTTTTTCTTCTTTTGAACTTGTATTACCTTGTTTATTGGATTAGGGTTCTTGTTGTTTATTGGTTTACCACTGATTTTCTGGGTTTGATGACAAGTTTGGAATAATGGACTTTTGGTTCTGTGTTTTTTGTTATTTGCTGTTTTTTTTATGATGGTTGGATGGTGGTGTTGATGTTGCTTCACTTGGTTTGAAACAAAAGATTTTTGTTGAACCTCTTGTTCCGAGTTTTTGTGGTTTTGATATTTTTTCTAGTTCTGTATCTGGTTTTTGTGATGTTTTAGTGATGTTTTAGTTGGGGTTTTAAGATGGTTTGTTCATGTTCTGTTGGTTTGGAGATGGTATGATGATATTTTGTTATGGTTTGGAGATGGTTTGATGATATTTTGTTCTGGTTTCTTTGTAATGTTTTTGTGATATTTCAGTTGGTTTGGAGATGGTTTTATGATATTGTTTTATGGTTTGGAAATGGTATTGATGATGTTTCAGTTGGTTTGAAACAAAAGATTTTGTTTAACCTCTTGTTCTGAGTTTTTGTGGTTTTGATATTTTTGCTCGTTTTGTGCTTCTGTTTTGCTTGGTGATGTATCTGCCTCTTTAATCTGACGGTTCTCTCCTCTATAAAACAGTAAACTTGTTCTTTGATTAGGGTAAAAAAAATAGGAGGGAAAAATCACTTTGAATTTTGACAGTTTTGGCCCTTTTTTAGTCTTTGGCTTTTGAGTGCAGCTTGGACTGTTTCCATTTTGGTGCAAGTATGGGCATTTTTTTGGACTGTATTATAGACTAGTTGCTATGGTTTATGTTGACATGCTTTTGTGCAGAACTTGGACAAGTTTTTGGACTGCTATGGGCAGCATAGGGATGGTTTTGGAGCAGTGTCTTCTTGGACTGTTGCTTATAGAAACCTACTTGTCTTGGCATTTGCTGGCTAAGTGATATCTTTCCTCTTTCCTCTCTTTGTGAGATAAAGCCTTTTTGCTTTTGATGCATTTCTGAAGGGTTTATATTCTTAGGGAAATGATGAGGCATAGGGTTTTGGTGAGCCATGGCTAGTTTGCTGTTCTCCTTTTTTGTTTTGAGTTGCTTGTTGATTTTCTTTAAGTGTAGCTGCTGTTTACAGTGTATATTGCTTTGCTGTGCTGCTTGTAGCATGTTTTTGTTCATACTGCTTGTGATCGGTGGATCTGGAACTGACTGTTTAACGCTGGTTCGCGAAATGTCGCGGAAGCAAGAGTCGCCACCGTCTTTTATTTTCTCCAAATGGAAAGGACAAAAGCACAGAAAAATTCCTTATAGAGATTGCTCTCGGTTCGGGAGGTAGGTTATAGAAAGGGAAGGTGTTAGCACCCTTTCTATCCATGGTTATCCATGGGCTCTTAGATACTTGCTCATTTGTGTTTTCAAAATTGGTTTGTTTGCTTTTCAACGTGGGTTTTAAAAAGTTTCTCTGAAAATTCCAGTTCGACTCTTGTATCGGTCCTCAAGAGTGTTTGAAAAATTGCTTTCGAAAGCTTTTTGAAAAGGTGTCGGTGTGAAAAGTATTTTTGAATTTGTTTTTGAAATTAGAGCAAGTATCTACGAGAACCTACCTACCCTAAGGAATTCGTCTGTGTAAATGTCCTTTAAAGTAGTGCCATCCCACCATTGAGAGGTAGGTAGCACCACCGTTGGAGGTGTTCGGGTCAATTCGAGGTTCGGGACATGGTGATCACCAGAGCAATGGGAAGACACCTTAGAAGCTACCCTCATGCCAAGTTCCCGGATCATGAGGACTTACTAAAACATCCTCTACTCGACGATCACCTTTCGAAAGGCAACAGTGAGGCGTACCCTAGGGGTGGTGTGTGCGATTCGTGTGTCGTTTTCATTGATATTTGTCTTTTGTCATGTCATTGTGATCTACGCTTGATTTTAATTAAGACATTCATTCTTGCATGCTTTTTAACAGTTATAAAGTTTGCGGGAAAATAAATCTAAGGCTATTACAAATGGCGCGGGTCCACATCGCCAAAATTAAACCGAACCCGATTTGACGGAAAATAAATAAAGCAATAAAATAAAAGTGCAGAAAGTATAAATTGTTACAACGCTTTGGGAGAATTACATAATTATAATAAGAAATAAAGTAAATGCGCGAAATAAAATAATTAAAACAATGGGCGTTGGACCCTTTTGCAAACAATTAGAGTTAACGAGGAATTAAAATTAAAGTCAAATGTTTTTGGTAATTTTGTGTTTTTTAGATTTAAGAAGGAATTAATAATTAATTAAAAGCAAAATAAAAAGCTAAACCTAAGTCTAATTATTTTTTAAGTTTTTTAAGAAAATATTAAGTTTTAACCTAATTTAAATCTAAGTTAATTTACATGCCAAATTTAATTATAGAAAATAAATAAAATAAACATTATTATTGTAAAAAAGGGAAATTAAAAGGAATCAAAATTAACAATTAAACCTAAATTCTATATTTTTATATTTAATATGAAAAGAATTAAAATTGCAAAATCCTAATTAAAACTAAATTCATTGTATGTTAATTTATTTACAAGAAAATAATTATAATAAAAATATTTATTATTTTTTTGTCTTTTTCTGGATTTTTTTTATGCATTTTTTATGTATTGTAAAAATAGTGAATTAAATTAAACAATAAAACAAATAAAAATAATAATTAAAAAAGATATAAGAAAAATAAAACAAAACTTGCAAACCAGGGTGGGGGTGTAGTCCCAATTTGTGAGGTGTTGGTCCAGCAAATCAGGCCCAATAGCTTGAAATCCATTGACTTTTTTGTGCAACATGTGATGCGTCTGACTATGGTACATGGTACTCCTTGGATCTATGCCTTTGGTGTGGTCGTCTGGGACACGTGTATGCTTGGATCATGAGGTGTATGGTGTTTTTCACTGTGAGTGCTGCATGGAATGATGTATAGAAAAATAACATGAGAAATTGTACAGACCTGGGACTTGAACCCAGGTCATGAAGGTCACACGCACATACACCTGCCAGCTGAGCTACAACGCTTCAATTAATATATTATAGTAAATAAATAACAAAAAAGAAAAGACAAACGCATTAGTGGTTTAGCGCGCCAGTTTTCAAACTGGCCTATCGTTGATGGACAACACATCGTCTTCCTCGTGTTATTATTTTTTTTCTTCTGAAACACAAGCATATAGCAACGGTTTTAACGCGTTGCTGTAGACAACCTACAAGAAAATAACGATTAGATGCTGGGTGTATATAAATTGATCGCGAGGGTCAAGCTCTCTTCGTCTTGATGAGCTGGTTTGAATGATCATAGTTTCGTGTTTCAATTTTACAGGATAAGAGAATCCCCAATTGAGAGCTCAAGAAACCCTAGAATGCGTTCATGGCAATATCACGTATAGAGCATAAAAACGCAATCAAACTGCATGGTTAGCATCAGAGACTTATAATAAACATGAATCAATCAATCAAAATGACAAAGTATGCATAAATTATGATGCACGATCCCAAAAATTTTTGGACACAGTTGAGGTTCAATCTACCAATTCTTGGAGCTTTTGTTGTTGTTCTTGATTGGCACACGTTCAGAGAATCACAATGAAGCTATTGAGACAAGAATGGTGCTTTGAATCGACCTCTAAGGTTGATTTCAGAATTTGAGTTTTCAAGCAATTTTTCAAGTTTGTAATGGGAATTGCTGCGCAGCATTCAGTCTCCAAGGATTAGGGTTTGATTCAGGCATATGTAGTGAAGCTTCTAGGTCAAGAAAATTGAATAAAATCCATGGCCATAATGATTTTTGATAATTGATTTTCCAAGATCTTTTTGAATCTTTTTCATGTGCATTTTTGTTCAATCATGCCAATCAGCTCCAAATCTTTCCATAATTGGCTAAGCACGAAATATCAAGTCTAAAACATGTATGAAAAGATTCATTTGGTTCATTTAGATATTTTCCATATATTTAATTGATTTAATTGAATTAATATGAATAAAAATTCAAATAAATAAATAAAAAATGAGAAAATACTTCCCTTTGGGCCAAGTGGTCGTGCATAGGCTTGGAATGATGAATCATGGAAGAAAAATGGGCCCATTAGCAAATTTAGGTCATTTGAAGTAAAGTTGACTTTTCAAAATTCCCAAAAATTTCCCAACTTCCACAAGGCATAACTTGCTCAATTTTTAAGCTTTTCACATGTTTTTGGACATTTTGGAAAGGTCTTTGAGTCCTCTAACCAATGCCTTTGGTCCCATGTCATTTTGATTTACCAATCTCAAGTTATGGCCTTTGACTTAAAGTCCCTTTTTGTTGATTTTTGAAAATGACCTATAATGTTGAAATTGATAACTTTTTGTGAGAGCATTTCTTGGACTTGGAATATGAAGATGAATTGTAGGAAATGTCTTTCTCTTCAAAATGAGCTTTGGATGGAATTTTTCTGATAATCCATGTGAAAGTTATGCCCTGGTCAATTTCAGTTGACTTTTTCAGCTGTCCAAATATAGTAACTTTTGCATCTTTGATTATTTCTGAGCCAAATTTTGAGAATCATGATCAAGCATTGATCAAATGATGTTTGTGGCTTCAAAATGATATGTTGACCAAAAATTTGAACTTTTGACTGCCAAATGACCATTTTGCCCCTACAGTTGACTGTAGTGCAATCTAGGGTTTTGACTGTGCAATTTTGAGCTGAATGCCTTGAAACTTGATATGAGGATGCTTGACCACATTTATAGGCATGTGAGACTTGATTGGGCCTTTGAAAACTTTCAATTCTTGATCAGAACCCAAACCCTAGTTTTGACTGTATAGGAGACAGTTGCACTGCACAACCCTTGGGGAATTTTGTGGCTTGACTTGGCAATTTCTTGATGAATATGGGAGGGCAAATTTTGGGGTACAACAGTTGCCCCTGTTCAATCTTCTTAGACCTGAGGATGCAGATTGGCTGACGTGCCTTTCGTAATCCGAGGGTAGAAGCTGATTGAACACTAGAGTGCCCAGAAATTTGCACTCACATAGTAATAGTGATGGGGGAATGGGCTTATAGATGCCATTTAGAGATTGCTGGATAGGGTGATGGGCTTATAGATGCCATCTGGATGCTGATTGCGGGGGAGATTCCTTAGCGAGAACCTGCATACCTGCAAAAGAAAAATGAGTACCTGACACGTTGCAGGAGCTGATTTTAGATGCTTGGTATAGATATGTCCTGACTGGTTACAGGAGCTGAGTCTGGAGTTTCAAACGCTGATGAATGAACCAGAGATGGTTACTGCCCTAGCATGAATGGTAAGAGAACCTTGGATGACTTTAGCTTCAACAACGCTTGTTGAGAAAAATCTTGGCGGGAATCACCATCTTTACAATATCGGAACGAGAACCATAGAAAATTATAATCTGAAAGGGAATCATCTCACTCGCCGTTGGAGAGGGAAACACAGGAAAAGGAATTGTCACCTCACACACTGTTGGAGAGAGAAACATAAGAGACTATTACCTCACACTCATCGTCGGAGAGGGAACCATCTGAAAAGGACTTACTACCTCACGCACTTGTCGGAGAGGGGACCATAGGAGACTATCACCTCACACTCATCGTCGGAGAGGGAAACATCTGAAAAAGGAATTACCACCTCACGCACTTGTCGGAGAGGGGACCATAGGAGACTATCACCTCACACTCATCGTCGGAGAGGGAAACATCTGAAAAAGGAATTACCACCTCACGCACTTGTCGGAGAGGGAACCATAGGAGACTTATAATCTGGGATAACTTCTACTGAGTCTTTATCAGAAAAATCTGTTGGGAGTCGATTTAGCTGGACTAGAGCAGGCTTTGAACTATGTTTGAGCATTTTAACTGCGTCTTTCCTGAAAGGTAAAGGTCAGTCATATGCAATGCATGATATGGATCAAGCAATGATGTTCTCAACATAAATGAGATTTGTATGATATGATGCGTCTATGCATGCTATAATGATATGTGTGATGTTTTATGAATGCTTTCGTCTAGGAAAGTAAATCCTTGACGGGTGCCGGGAAGTCATATCCTGGGCTGATGTTGAAGAATAGCTTTTGCTTCCGCTGGGGATGATAATTGCAAGAATACCGGTAGGAGAAGATAACTCCGTTGCGGAATAAACTTGGCAAATGAAGGATTCTGCGGGGAGAAAAGATACTCTTGTGACCATGCTGGGAAGCAATACTCTGTGGGGATAGAGATGCTTTGCTGAATTGTTGATAACTTGCTGAGGATCCCTTTGTTGTTGGAAGTGTTGATAGACTTCGCTGGGGGTAGGAAAGAACTACGTTGACGACGACCTTTCCGTGGCTTTTGGCTGAGGATAACCCAGTTATATCCTGTTAAGGAAATAACTCTTTAAATAAAGCCGGACGACGCGTTCGTGCTCTGCGAGGGGATAAGCTTCCAGAATCTACTAGGGATAAGCTTACTGCTTAGGGAAGATGGACTCCAACTTTCCTTGGGAACTTGGGTTGGACTCTTCTGGGGAAGTTTGATATGCTGGGGAAGTGATCCCTTTGAATGTTATGCCGCCGGGGAACAATCTTTAGACCAAGACTGCCGGGGATGCTTGTTAAGAATATATGCTGCTGGGGAAGGTACTGAGATCTACGGGAGGATACTCAATTTCCTCGATATTTGACAATTTTGCTTGGAGAGAAGTGTACTGTTTTACTGAACCACTCTCTGGGGAATTAAGACGTACTGGTCATGTTCTTTAGTTGAACCTACCTTGGTACCTTGGAGGATAGAACAATTAGACTGCTCAGGCAACTCTTTATTGCCCCTGTTTCTAGCGTCACCTGCAATTAATTCCTTTGTTTCGTGTGCAAATATTTATGAGTTAGCAAATTATTGTCAATGCATATATCACAAATTGAACCTTGGACGTTCTTCGCAAAACAAAACAGAAAAAAGAAAAATACTTGGCACGTTTAACTGAAAATATATTTGTATTGATTTTGAATGGCCCATGAATAGGCGTTTTGTATACAAGAGGCTGACGTCCTAGTAAGAGGATGCCGCCGAACAAGAGAGTTTATACAAATTTTGTACAAAAAGAAAATAAAACAGCTGTGTGAAATATGAATGATCCACTGGGTTTCAGCTCTGCTATTGCCTTTATAACTCCGAGCGTCTCATCACTTGATGACCTTGGTTGAAGGTGAAGCTGACTGATCGATGCCGTCTGAACTTGATGTAGATACCGGATTCTGGATGCAAAGTGATCAATGAGACATAGTATTACGCTTTTATCCCTAATTTTTGCCTGGACCGCCCTTTCGGGTTTTCAGTCCACCGGGATACCCATTTTTGCCCAAGCCGCCTTTTCAGGTTTTCGACTTGCCGGGTGTACAGATTTTCATTTTCATCCCTTCATCTTGCCCGAACCCTTTTGGTTCGACGGGAAGCCCTAATTTTTGCCTAGGCATGTCAGCCTAGCGGGTCTTGTTTTCATGCGTAGTATTTTTTAACTATGTCTGCATTGGCGGGGTGAGGAAGGTCGTCACCATCCATGTTGGTTAATATCATGGCTCCTCCTGAGAACACATGCTTAACCACAAATGGCCCTTCGTATGTAGGGGTCCATTTGCCCCTTGGATCACTCTGAGGAAGGATGATTCTCTTGATCACCAGATCCCCGACTTGATATTCCTGTGGTCTGACCTTTTTGTTAAATGCCCTGATCATTCGTTTCTGATACGTCTGACCATGACAGATAGCAGCAAGTCTCTTTTCGTCTATGAGGTTGAGTTGATCAAGTCGTGTCTGGATCCAATCATCTTCGTTCAGATTTGCATCCTTCATTATCCGGAGAGAGGGAATTTGTACTTCGATCGGCAAGACTGCCTCCATGCCATAAACCAGAGAGAAAGGAGTTGCCCCGGTTGACGTCCTAGCTGAGGTACGGTACCCATGCAGAGCGAACGGTAACATCTCGTGCCAATCTTTGTAAGTTACTGTCATTTTCTGCAAGATCTTCTTGATGTTTTTATTTGCTGCTTCTACAGCCCCATTCATCTTCGGTCTGTAAGGAGAAGAGTTGTGGTGTTGTATCTTGAACTGTTCGCAGAGCTCAGCGATCATCTTGTTGTTTAGATTGGTACCGTTGTCCGTAATAATTCGCTCAGGGACGCCGTACCGACAAATCAGGTTGTGCCGAATGAACCGTGCCACAACAGTCTTGGTTACCGTAGCATAGGATGCTGCCTCAACCCACTTTGTAAAATAATCAATCGCCACTAGGATGAAGCGATGTCCGTTGGATGCCGTAGGTTTTATTTCACCGATCATGTCTATGCCCCACATTGCAAACGGCCAAGGCGCAGTCAGAACATTCAGGGGAACCGGAGGAACATGCACCTTATCTGCATAGATCTGGCACTTGTGGCATGTCCTGGAGTGTTGGTAGCAGTCAGCTTCCATTGTGGACCAGTAATATCCTGCCCGTAGGATTTTCTTAGCCATAGTATGCCCACTGGAATGCGTACCAAAGGTCCCTTCATGTAGCTCTTCCATGATCCTTTCTGCTTCAGTCTTATCCACACAACGCAGTAAGGTCGAATCATGGTTTCGCTTGTACAAGATGTCGTTGCTTAGGAAGAACTTGGCTGCAAACCTCCTCAGGAATTTCTTATCATTGACAGAGGCACCTTCAGGGTATTCCTGAGCTTCCAGATATCTCTTCACCTCGTGGTACCAAGGTTGCTCAGTCACCAATTCAGTTTCGAGATCACAACAGTATGCCGGTTCGTCCAGTTTCCAGATGATGATCCGGGGAGCTTCATTATCCCATTTGACCTTGAACATTGAAGACATTGTAGCTAACGCGTCCGCTAACTGATTCTCTTCTCTTGGAAAATGCTCAAAGGTTATCTCTGTGAAGTGGGGAATCAGGGTCAACACACATTCTCTGTAAGGAATCAAGTTTGGATGTTTCGTATCCCACTCTCCTTTGATCTGATTGATCACAAGAGCGGAATCTCCGAAGACACTTAGAAATTTGATCCTGAGGTCGATCGCAGCTTGAAGACCCATGATACACACCTCATACTCCGCCATGTTGTTGGTACAGTTGAAACACAGCCGGGCAGTGAGTGGAGTATGAGTACCTTGTGGAGATATGATTATGGCGCCGATACCGTTTCCCAAAGCATTGGAAGCTCCGTCAAAGTGCATAGACCACCGGGATCCTGGCTCAGGTCCTTCATCCGGTCCAGGTACTTCACAATCTGTTACTATCATGATACTTTCATCCGGAAACTCGAAGTTCATTGATTGGTAGTCATCTACAGCTTGATGAGCTAAGTGGTCTGCCAATACACTCCCCTTGATGGCTTTCTGGGTCGTGTACTGAATGTCATATTCCGTCAAGATCATTTGCCATCTTGCAATTCTCCCAGACAGAGCAGGCTTTTCGAATATGTACTTTATCGGATCCATCTTTGAGATCAACAAGGTAGTGTGAGTCAGCATATACTGTCTCAGCCGGCGAGCAGCCCATACCAAAGCGCAGCAAGTTTTCTCAAGCAGTGAGTATCGGGTCTCACAGTCGGTAAACTTTTTGCTAAGGTAATAAATGGCATGCTCTTTTCGGCCAGACTCGTCATGCTGCCCCAGCACACACCCCATTGAGTTGTCAAGCACTGTCATGTATAGTATCAGAGGTCTCCCTTCAACCAGTGGCATAAGGATGGGTGGTTCTTGGAGATACTCTTTGATTCTGTCGAAGGCAGCCTGACATTCATCGTTCCAACGTACTACCTGATCCTTCTTCAGCAGCTTGAAGATTGGCTCACAAGTAGCAGTCAGATGTGAGATGAAGCGGGCAATGTAATTCAGGCGTCCTAAAAAGCCTCTGACCTCCTTCTCTGTCTTAGGGACTGGCATCTCTTGAATAGCTTTGACCTTAGCAGGGTCCACTTGAATTCCCTTGTCACTGACCACGAAGCCTAGCAACTTCCCAGATCTTACCCCGAAGGTGCACTTGTTCGGGTTCAATCTCAGCTTGTACAGTTTCAACCGGTCAAACAACTTTTGTAGATGATCTAGATGCTCTTCCTCAGTCTGGGACCTAGCGATCATGTCGTCAACATACACTTCGATCTCATGATGGATCATATCATGAAATAAGGCAACCATGGCACGTTGGTAGGTTTCCCCAGCATTCTTTAACCCGAATGGCATGACCTTGTAACAGAAGGTGCCCCACTGAGTAACAAATGTAGTCTTCTCCATGTCTTCAGGTGCCATCTTTATCTGATTATAACCTGAAAAGCCATCCATGAAAGAGAATACCTTGTGCTGAGCTGTATTATCAACAAGGACATCAATGTGAGGTAAGGGGAAGTCATCCTTGGGGCTGGCCCTGTTCAGATCCCTGTAGTCGACACACATTCTGACCTTACCGTCCTTCTTAGGTATCGGCACCACATTAGCGACCCACTGAGGGTAAGAAGTTACTGCAAGGAACCCGGCATCAAACTGTTTCATGACCTCGGCTTTAATCTTCTCGGACATCTCTGGATGCATTCGACGGACCTTTTGTTTAACTGGAGGGCAGTCTTCCCTAGTCGGCAAGTGATGGACCACAATGTCGGTATCCAACCCGGGCATGTCTTCGTAGGACCAGGCAAAGATCTCCATATAATCATGCAGCATCTTGGTTAACCGTTGCTTCACGCTGAACTCTAGGTTGACACCAATCTTTACCTCTTTCCTGTCTGCCTCAGTACCCAAGTTTATGATTTCCACTGGCTCTTCATGGGGTTGAATTGCCCTCTCTTCCTGAAGCAACAGTCTTGCAAGCTCGCCAGGCACTTCGCAATCATCTTCACCTTCGTCTTCGGCTAAGTTGATCGGATTTTCGAAGTCATAATTGGCAGTAGCAGAGTTGTTATCAGTAAGATCCAGAGTGGATTGGAACCTGTATGAGTGAGTGTGTGTGTAAATACAGCTGTTTTGAAAATTATGTAAAGGAAGTGAAAGACAGAAAAGGAGCACAATATTTGCAATGCGAAAAACGTCCAAGATTTTCATTCATGATGTATAAAATGACAGTTTGTATGCCCTCACAAATAGAACCACGGTGCCTCGGGTAAGACACCGGGCCATAGAGTTTATCATTGTTTATTACAAAATATAACGAAACAAAGAAATTTATTACTGCGTCACAAAGGTAACAGGGGTATGATCCTTAGCAATCCAGTTGTTCAATCCGCCTTCGGTCGTCGGATAAATCCAGCTGTTGAATTCTGCTTCGTCCACTTCATGATCCTCCCCAACAGCATTCACTTCTGAGCTTTTAATAAATACCGGAGGCCTTCCGATCTTCGCTTTCCTCATAGCTCTCTGGCCTTCTGTGGTAAAACCCAGCCCAAGTTTATCAGTCTTCTGGGTGAAGTCTGGAAGTCTGCCCCAGTCGGCATATTCACCCTTCTGCACCACAGCCCTGGCATCCTTCAGGGAGGCCATCTTCAAAGGACCACCTGCTTTTGTTGTTTCTGCTGCAATTGGAAACACCTCCTCGAAGTGCTGAAAGGGGGTTTCAATAAACTCCCCATCCATCTCAATGTACCTGAAGGAGTTCAGGTGGCTCACCATATATTCTTCCTCTCCTTGCACGGTGACAATCTTCCCTCTGACGGGGTACTTCAGCTTCTGATGCAAGGTAGAGGTCACCGCCCCAGCCTTATGGATCCAGGGTCGACCCAGCAGACAAGAGTAAGATGGACGGATATCCATCACATAAAAAGTGGAGTCGAACACCTGAGAGCCCACCCGAATCGGAATGTCAACTTCTCCATGGACCATCCTCTTTGAACCATCAAAGGCCCTGACGATGATGTTGCTGGGTTTCAATTCCAGGCCTTCACAATCTAGACGGTCCAGAGCCTTCTTGGGTAGCACATTCAAAGATGACCCAGTATCAACCAACACGTGTGCCAGGGTGGTGCCCCTGCATTCAATTGAGACATGCAGAGCATCATTATGGTCTCTCCCCTTTGCGGTCAAGTCAGCATCTGAGAAACCTAAGCCATTGTCTGCCGTTAGACTTGCCACGCAATTAGTGAACTGGACTGCAGAGGTTTCATGTGGCACATGGGCCGTCTTGAGGAATGAGATTAGGGCCTTTGCATGGGCCTCGGAGCACAGCAGTAAAGAGAGCATGGAGATCTTGGAGGGCGTATGCCCCAGCTGTTCCACAACATTAAAATCGCTCTTCTTTATAATCTTCAGAATCTCCTCCATCTCTTGTGGGGAGGCCTCAGCAGCTATGGGTATGGGTGCCTCCATCTGGGCAGGCTCAACTTCAATTCCCTTGCCCCGAGCATTGGATGACTCGGCAGCAGGAGAAACAATCGGATTAGCAGCAGGAACAACAACTTGGTCAGCAACAGGAACAGGTGTACTTGTAGGAATTATCAGGAGCGGTCTTCGGGCAGCAGGCGGTGCAATGTCAGGCGAGAAGAGCCTGCCACTGCGGGTAACTTTGGCTGGGCCAGTGATGTCACAGATGCTGGCGCCAGCGTTGAGCTCTTGTTTAATCCCGTTTATATATACATCTGCCCCATAGTGCCAAGGGACAACTTTATCAAATACATAGGGCAGGGGCCCTGGAACAGTGATAATAACGGGCGCAACTGTCATGATTTGAGTGGGCTTCTTCGGGAGAACCGGGATTGGGTTATTGAAAATAGTCACTACAGAAACTTCTTCCATGGGAACCAAACGAACAGCAGACTTCTTGAATAGAATCTCCTTGCTATCCATTAAGCTTTGGATGCCTAACTTTAGCAAGGGACAACCGGACGGGGACACAGCACAGAATAGGCAACCCTCACTACAACCCGGAAATAAATCGGCCTGCAGTAGGTTCTTCTTGACGATCTTTAGAGGAGTGGCTAGATCATCCACAGAAACAGCATAAACGTCTTCATCAACAGCATTTACCCCGTGCTGAGGTATAGGGGCAGCAAATACATTCGGCTTTGCAGGCGCTTCGAATTGTATCTCTTTTGCGTCGATAAGGTCTTGCACCTTATTCTTCAACGCCCAACAGTCATCGGTAGAGTGCCCCGGGCTTTCTGAATGGTAAGCACAACGAGCATTCGGGTTGTACTTGGGAGATGTTGTATTGGGGAACTTCGGGGCTTCCCTGACAGTCACTAAGTTGGTGGCTAGCAACTGTGGCAGAATCTGCGATAGGGTCATGTTTAACCGGGTGAACTCCCTCCGGGGTCTTTCAGCCCTTTGGGAATTGTTTGGCCGAGGAGCGGCAGCAGGCTTAGCAATCATCACCGCGCTGACAGATTGGCGGTGCTCAGGTCTCTCTGATTTCCTAGAACCATACACGGCACTAGGCTCCTTTTTAAACGGTTTCTTTTCTGAACTAGATGAGGCACCCTTTGCAATCTTCCCAGACTTCAGCCCAGCTTCAATTCTCTCTCCAGTCAGAATCAAATCAGTGAAACCGGCAGAAGAATTCCCGATCAGATGGTTGAAAAATGGCCCAGATAGGGTCCCCAAGAACATGTCTACCAGCTCCCGATCAGTCAATGGTGGCTGCACCCTGCCAGCCAGGTCTCTCCACTTCTGAGCGTACTCCTTAAAACCTTCGCTTGCACCTAACGCCATACCCTGGAGTTGGGTACGTGTGGGGGCAAGGTCGGCATTATACTGATACTGCTTGTAGAAAGCAGTAGCCAGCTCCTCCCAGTTACGAACTTTGGTCCCATCCAGCTGATAGAACCATTCGAGATGAGTCCCTGAAAGACTCTCCTGGAAGAAGTGGATCCATAAATTCTTATCTGCAGAGTACGGCTGAATTTTCCGAACATAGGACCTTAAATGCAGCTTGGGACAAGACGCCCCGTCATATTTGGAGAAGGATGGTGCTTTGAATTTATGGGGGATGATTACACCAGTTGACAAACCCAGATCTCCGAAATCCAGCCCAGGTGCCTGTTGCACCTCCATAGCCTTCAACCTGTCCTCCAGTTGCTTGTATCTGTCATCTGAAGGAGGGTACTGCTCTTCATCAAAATCTGTCTCGTTGTCGGAGACGACCGGACTAGGAACCTTTACTTCTGCCTGAGAAGGACTCTTGCCAACAGAAGAACCAGCCTCTTCATGTTGCAGAGTATTGCCAAACCTTCGGCCCGAGTTGAACAGAACAGCTCTTCTCTTCTTCTTCTTCTCCTTCTTCAGGAGCATAGCCTTTAGTTCTTCTTGGCCTTTAGCCAGACCCTTGATTAGTTCTTGAAACTGCGCATTCTGCGCCTGAAGAGCCTTGATCGATGTCTCGGTTGATGCAGATTCGGGATTCATGATGCTGAAATAAACAGCGAAGAACTGTAAGCAACCTGAAAAGTGGAAAAACCTGCTATGCACATGATGTATGAAATGCGTATGCAATGCATTCAAGGGTTCGAAAGTTCAAATTTGTTGTAGACAAAAAGAACACACGTTATCATTAAAGAATTCATTGTTTAATACATCAAGGCCTCATGGGCAAAGATACAAAAATCAAATCAGTCCCAAAATACACTGCGCATCCTCTTCGGAGCTATGTAGGTGTTGAGGTTCCTTTCCTCATGCAGCAGACGGGTGAGCTCCAAGACCTTCTTTTCACTGGCATGCAGACTAGTCTCAAGGGAATTCCTTTCCTCCTTAAGCTGGATCCAGCTCTTCTGCATCTCTTCCCAGGATGTGGGCATATCAGGGTGCTGAATAGTGTAGGACACTTCCCCTTCCGAGACTGGTTCTTTGATTACTGGGAGCATGTGAGGATAAGGCATCACTAACTTCTGAGAGCGGGCGCGTACCCATTTGAGATAAGGCTCCAAAGGGATGGAATTCCTGTGCCCCAGTGTCTTGCTGTCCATCCTACTGGGCACCCTCCAGGCTCTAATAAATCTCTGGCGAAGTCCTTGAGTATCATTGTCGAAGTCAAAAACTATGTCAGGAATTAACATGTCATGAGGACCATCCCTCCGAGCATAACCAAACTGTCTCCAAGCCAGGCATGGGCTATAAGTAATACCTCCTCTGATTCCAAGTAAAGGAACATTAGGGTACTCCCCGCAACGATCAATGATAGTGATGTCTTCTCTGGACCTAGGACACCAATGTATATCTGCATGTGTAAGAGTCATCAACCGTTGTGACCATCTCAAACCCCGCTCATTCTTCAGGACTGATTGGGGAAGGTGCGAAATAAACCACCTTCCCAGGAGAGGAGTGCAACACATAAGGACACCTCTTTTTCTCATGGTTCGAGTGTAACATGAGTGAAGGATGTCCCCCAGCAACGTAGGTATATGATTCCTGGACATAAAGATCTGAACAGCACTGATATCAATAAGCTGATCTGGGTTAGGGAACAACACCAAACCATAGACAAGGAGGGCCACAACCTCTTCAAAAGCTTGCAAGTCAAGGGAATTCCAACATTCAAGGGCCTTTTCAAACAGAAATCTGGCTAAGAACCCTTTGATACCACTTCTAACTTCCCAATGTCCCTTGAGGTCAGATGACTGTAGGTGCAAGGCTTTAGCAATCTCTTCAAGCTTAGGTTCCTTTTCTGTACCGTTGAAGGGTAGCTGATCAAGGATAGGGATCTTTAGGAGCCGGGAGAACTCCTCCAATGTAGGTACCAACTGATAGTCCAAGAAGGTGAAACAGTGATGCAGAGGGTCAAAGAATTGGAACAAGACCTTTATCATATCTTCCTCAATGTTGGTGTTGACCAAGCTGATGAGGCTTCCATGCCTTTCACTGAATGAAGAGTTCTCGGGAATCCTGGATATAAGCTCCTTAAGCTGAGGAGGTACCCTTACAAGACTGATTTGAATTGTCTTTCTATGAACAGTTTCCATGTCCTACAAAACAAGAACAAAGATGAAAATTCGAACCCCTGAAATGGTTAGTCAATGCATATGATGCTGGATGATGTCATGATGCTATGATTAAACACACCACAGATATTTACAAAGACAAACATGTAAGGCACACAAGGCACACAAGACAAGCCCTTAAGGTTTAAGGCCAACATGGGGTCTGGGTAGTACCCTCTTGAAGTTGGTGGGTTCAACCTGTCCTAATCAAAGTAACCGGGTTCTAAGGTTCCCAATATCACGGGATTGCTTTCATTGTTCATCGTTTCGATTTAGCCACTGAACTGGCGACCGAAATATTCCAGGAAAGCAACCCTCAATTGAGCGTAGTATCGAGTATCAACCAACCTCGGACTGCACCAAAGTCAGTTATCTCACTACCCTAAAGAGGCCAAGATAGTTCAATTAAGGTTCCTAAGGTCTGTTGATGCTTCACGACACCACGCGGAGGCCCCGTACTCTCCTTGACTGAACTCAAGGGTTACCGGTACACACCAAAGTGCCACATCAACGTAGCAGACTGTTTCAACCATGTCGGTATACCCCGCACAGTTCCCTCACAGTCTTGTTGCTACTTTCTAAGAAAGGTATCCCCAGATCCGGGTTAGGATCTATAGAACTCCCAAGCAACCCACAATTTAAAGCAAGCAAAGAAAGCAATTGAAAACACAGTGATCTTAGTCCTAAGGTACACCTCACTTTGAGTTATATCCCCAGCAGAGTCGCCAGTTCTGTGATCGGTGGATCTGGAACTGACTGTTTAACGGTGGTTCGCGAAATGTCGCGGAAGCAAGAGTCGCCACCGTCTTTTATTTTCTCCAAATGGAAAGGACAAAAGCACAGAAAAATTCCTTATAGAGATTGCTCTCGGTTCGGGAGGTAGGTTATAGAAAGGGAAGGTGTTAGCACCCTTTCTATCCATGGTTATCCATGGGCTCTTAGATACTTGCTCATTTGTGTTTTCAAAATTGGTTTGTTTGCTTTTCAACGTGGGTTTTAAAAAGTTTCTCTGAAAATTCCAGTTCGACTCTTGTATCGGTCCTCAAGAGTGTTTGAAAAATTGCTTTCGAAAGCTTTTTGAAAAGGTGTCGGTGTTAAAAGTATTTTTGAATTTGTTTTTGAAATTAGAGCAAGTATCTACGAGAACCTACCTACCCTAAGGAATTCGTCTGTGTAAATGTCCTTTAAAGTAGTGCCATCCCACCATTGAGAGGTAGGTAGCACCACCGTTGGAGGTGTTCGGGTCAATTCGAGGTTCGGGACATGGTGATCACCAGAGCAATGGGAAGACACCTTAGAAGCTACCCTCATGCCAAGTTCCCGGATCATGAGGACTTACTAAAACATCCTCTACTCGACGATCACCTTTCGAAAGGCAACAGTGAGGCGTACCCTAGGGGTGGTGTGTGCGATTCGTGTGTCGTTTTCATTGATATTTGTCTTTTGTCATGTCATTGTGATCTACGCTTGATTTTAATTAAGACATTCATTCTTGCATGCTTTTTAACAGTTATAAAGTTTGCGGGAAAATAAATCTAAGGCTATTACAAATGGCGCGGGTCCACATCGCCAAAATTAAACCGAACCCGATTTGACGGAAAATAAATTAAGCAATAAAATAAAAGTGCAGAAAGTATAAATTGTTACAACGCTTTGGGAGAATTACATAATTATAATAAGCAATAAAGTAAATGCGCGAAATAAAATAATTAAAACAATGGGCGTTGGACCCTTTTGCAAACAATTAGAGTTAACGAGGAATTAAAATTAAAGTCAAATGTTTTTGGTAATTTTGTGTTTTTTAGATTTAAGAAGGAATTAATAATTAATTAAAAGCAAAATAAAAAGCTAAACCTAAGTCTAATTATTTTTTAAGTTTTTTAAGAAAATATTAAGTTTTAACCTAATTTAAATCTAAGTTAATTTACATGCCAAATTTAATTATAGAAAATAAATAAAATAAACATTATTATTGTAAAAAAGGGAAATTAAAAGGAATCAAAATTAACAATTAAACCTAAATTCTATATTTTTATATTTAATATGAAAAGAATTAAAATTGCAAAATCCTAATTAAAACTAAATTCATTATATGTTAATTTATTTACAAGAAAATAATTATAATAAAAATATTTATTATTTTTTTGTCTTTTTCTGGATTTTTTTTATGCATTTTTTATGTATTGTAAAAATAGTGAATTAAATTAAACAATAAAACAAATAAAAATAATAATTAAAAAAGATATAAGAAAAATAAAACAAAACTTGCAAACCAGGGTGGGGGTGTAGTCCCAATTTGTGAGGTGTTGGTCCAGCAAATCAGGCCCAATAGCTTGAAATCCATTGACTTTTTTGTGCAACATGTGATGCGTCTGACTATGGTACATGGTACTCCTTGGATCTATGCCTTTGGTGTGGTCGTCTGGGACACGTGTATGCTTGGATCATGAGGTGTATGGTGTTTTTCACTGTGAGTGCTGCATGGAATGATGTATAGAAAAATAACATGAGAAATTGTACAGACCTGGGACTTGAACCCAGGTCATGAAGGTCACACGCACATACACCTGCCAGCTGAGCTACAACGCTTCAATTAATATATTATAGTAAATAAATAACAAAAAAGAAAAGACAAACGCATTTGTGGTTTAGCGCGCCAGTTTTCAAACTGGCCTATCGTTGATGGACAACACATCGTCTTCCTCGTGTTATTATTTTTTTTCCTGAAACACAAGCATATAGCAACGGTTTTAACGCGTTGCTGTAGACAACCTACAAGAAAATAACGATTAGATGCTGGGTGTATATAAATTGATCGCGAGGGTCAAGCTCTCTTCGTCTTGATGAGCTGGTTTGAATGATCATAGTTTCGTGTTTCAATTTTACAGGATAAGAGAATCCCCAATTGAGAGCTCAAGAAACCCTAGAATGCGTTCATGGCAATATCACGTATAGAGCATAAAAACGCAATCAAACTGCATGGTTAGCATCAGAGACTTATAATAAACATGAATCAATCAATCAAAATGACAAAGTATGCATAAATTATGATGCACGATCCCAGAAATTTTTGGACACAGTTGAGGTTCAATCTACCAATTCTTGGAGCTTTTGTTGTTGTTCTTGATTGGCACACGTTCAGAGAATCACAATGAAGCTATTGAGACAAGAATGGTGCTTTGAATCGACCTCTAAGGTTGATTTCAGAATTTGAGTTTTCAAGCAATTTTTCAAGTTTGTAATGGGAATTGCTGCGCAGCATTCAGTCTCCAAGGATTAGGGTTTGATTCAGGCATATGTAGTGAAGCTTCTAGGTCAAGAAAATTGAATAAAATCCATGGCCATAATGATTTTTGATAATTGATTTTCCAAGATCTTTTTGAATCTTTTTCATGTGCATTTTTGTTCAATCATGCCAATCAGCTCCAAATCTTTCCATAATTGGCTAAGCACGAAATATCAAGTCTAAAACATGTATGAAAAGATTCATTTGGTTCATTTAGATATTTTCCATATATTTAATTGATTTAATTGAATTAATATGAATAAAAATTCAAATAAATAAATAAAAAATGAGAAAATACTTCCCTTTGGGCCAAGTGGTCGTGCATAGGCTTGGAATGATGAATCATGGAAGAAAAATGGGCCCATTAGCAAATTTAGGTCATTTGAAGTAAAGTTGACTTTTCAAAATTCCCAAAAATTTCCCAACTTCCACAAGGCATAACTTGCTCAATTTTTAAGCTTTTCACATGTTTTTGGACATTTTGGAAAGGTCTTTGAGTCCTCTAACCAATGCCTTTGGTCCCATGTCATTTTGATTTACCAATCTCAAGTTATGGCCTTTGACTTAAAGTCCCTTTTTGTTGATTTTTGAAAATGACCTATAATGTTGAAATTGATAACTTTTTGTGAGAGCATTTCTTGGACTTGGAATATGAAGATGAATTGTAGGAAATGTCTTTCTCTTCAAAATTAGCTTTGGATGGAATTTTTCTGATAATCCATGTGAAAGTTATGCCCTGGTCAATTTCAGTTGACTTTTTCAGCTGTCCAAATATAGTAACTTTTGCATCTTTGATTATTTCTGAGCCAAATTTTGAGAATCATGATCAAGCATTGATCAAATGATGTTTGTGGCTTCAAAATGATATGTTGACCAAAAATTTGAACTTTTGACTGCCAAATGACCATTTTGCCCCTACAGTTGACTGTAGTGCAATCTAGGGTTTTGACTGTGCAATTTTGAGCTGAATGCCTTGAAACTTGATATGAGGATGCTTGACCACATTTATAGGCATGTGAGACTTGATTGGGCCTTTGAAAACTTTCAATTCTTGATCAGAACCCAAACCCTAGTTTTGACTGTATAGGAGACAGTTGCACTGCACAACCCTTGGGGAATTTTGTGGCTTGACTTGGCAATTTCTTGATGAATATGGGAGGGAAAATTTTGGGGTACAACACTGCTGTTTTCTATTTTTCTGCCTTAGCAGCCTGCCTTTGCTTTAATTGGGGCTGCATTGACTTGGCTTTTGGTTACAGTTGTTGTTTGCTTATTCATTTGCTATGCTTGGCAGTTTACTGCTTGTTTCAGGAAATGTTAGCAATTTCCTTTTCTTTTTTTTTGTGAACCAAAAAAATGCAACCTTTTGTGATTTACAATTGGGAGAAATGGCCCATGACTAAAAATAAACCCCTCTTAATCTGATTCCAAATATAAACCCTCATGATGAAATGAAAAAAATTCTTTTAACCATGATGCTTGCTAATTTTTTCTTTTCTTCTGTCACATGTACAAAGAATTGGCAAGCAAGACAAAGGCTTGGCAGATGGGGAATTTCTTGAGGATGAAGCAAGGAGTCTTGAAGAAGAAGCAAATTTTCTTTGTAGATTTAAACTTTGTATTTCACTTGTAATTTTTGCAATCACTTGTAATCATTTCTAAAAGACCCACCAAACTGTAATGAACAAAGCTTGAGTAACAATGCAAATTTATTGTACAAAACTTCTGAGTTTTATTTTAATTTTGTAATTCTTGGTTTGAATGTCTTGAATAAGCATCCTAGCTTGATAACTTGTACTTCAAGTAAACACAAAATGATAGGATAAATCATGTACCTTGCACTTTTAAACAAAATAAATGTTTAGAAGCTCAAACATAAGTGATTAATTGAACCCTCAATCATGATTTGCTTAAAGATGATAGCCTTAAACTTTGCACCTTATTCAAACATAATATGCCCTCAAAAGTAACATCAATCTTCAGAAGATTATAGTTAAGAAAGCAAATAAGATCACATAAATGCCTTTGCAGTTATCTGGGCCATGGATTAGGCAAACCTTTGAGAAGTGCAAAACCCTAATTGCGGACTGATTGCCTAGGAAGAAAATCTGTTTGATCAACTTTTGAGCCAAATTGAGTGAAAAAAGGGGAGAGCAAATTTTGGGGTACAACAGCTGCCCCTGTTCAATCTTCTTAAACTTGAAAAGCGAGATTGACATGTTTGTCATTCGTGGTTTGAGAGTGGAAGATGATTGAACACTAGAGTGCCCAGAAATTTGCACTCGATGATGTGCTGGTTGATTGTGTAGGGAATGGGCTTAAAGATGCCAATTGGAGAAATGATGGGGAGTTATAGGAGATGGGCTTATAGATGCCATCGAAAGATGATTGTTAACAGAAAGTCTGAACTTGATTTTAACAGAAAACAAATCAGAATGAACCATTGAGAGGTTTATCTGAACCAGTGAAAATCTAGAAACGAATCAGAATAAACAGTTGAGAGATTTATCTAAACCAGTAAGAATCTGGAAACGAATCAGAATAAACCGTCGAGAGATTTATCTGAACCAATAAGAATCTGGAAACGAATTAGAATAAACCGTTGAGAGATTTATCTGAACCAATAAGAATCTGGAAAGGAATTACAATAAACCGTTGAGAGATTTATCTGAACCAATAAGAATCTGAAAACGAATCAGAATAAACCGTTGAGAGATTTATTTTAACCAGTAAGAATCTGGAAACGAATCAGAATAAACCGTTGAGAGATTTATCTGAACTAGTAAGAATCTAGAAACAAATCAGAATAAACCGTTGAGAGATTTATCCGAACCAGTAAGAATATGGAAATGAATCAGAATAAATCGTTGAGAGATTTAGCTGAACCAGTAAGAATCTGGAAATTAATCAGAATAAACCATTGAGAGATTTATCTGAACCAGTAAGAATTTGGAAACGAATCAGAATAAATTGCTGAGAGATTTATCTGAACCAGTAAGAATCTGGAAACAAATCAGAATAAACCGTTGAGAGATTTATCCGAACCAGTACGAATCTGGAAATGAATCAGAATAAACCGTTGAGAGATTTAATCTGAACCAGTAAGAATCTGGAAGAAATATTTTGTTATGTAGATGGTCGACCAGTATTTTGTTGTTTGAAAATATTCGTCTGTTGGAATTTTGCTGATGATAATTTCATGTCGATTAATTTTTCCTGAAAAGGTGAAGAGTTAGTTGTATTCCATGTCATGATGTATGCAATGCATGGTATAATTTTGTTTCTCAAAATAAATGAGATTGTACTGTATGTACTTGTGTTGTCAATGCTATGCCGTATGAATGCAAATGTATGGACTTAAAGATTGTTTGTGCCGTAGTGTTGCTGGAAGCGGGGCAAATAAATCCCTTCTGAAGCACTGACGGGTGAATTTCCAATCATTAGAGAAATAAACTCTATTGTAGAAGGGAAACGTCAGACATTGCTTGTAGACTTCGTGGATTCCTGCTGGGGAAACCCGAGAAGTTGGGCAACTTACTAGGGAACCTCTGGAGCGGTAGCTGGAAGCTTTGCTCTGGGGATATGTTAATGATCTTATAGTAAGATGTAATTGCTTTCGCTCTTACTGGAGAAGGTACTTGCGGGGATTTTATGGAATGGCCTACATATATTATCCTATTTCTTAAAGTTATTAGTAATTGTCTTTCTGTTTTCTGTTTATTTGTAACAGTAATCACGTTCAAATGCATATGTTCAAAAATAAATCATTGGACGTTTTTTGTAAATAAAACACAGAAGCGAAAAAAAAACAAATGGTTTTGCACTTCCAAAGGGGATATCTTTGTATTAACTTGAATAAGTATTTTTGTACAATGAGACGAGCATTCTAGTAAGAGAATGTCGTCGTAACAAAACGACCATTGATACAAAGGAAAGATAGCTATGTGCAATAATCCCATGGGATTCCCATTCTGCTATAGTCTTTGTGTCTCTGAGTGTCTTGTCCACTTGTCGCCTTGGCGAAGTCGATTGGATTGATTAGAATCGTTTGAGTTGATTGGTCAATGCTAAAAATTGTATGCAAGATGATCCAACGGGACATAGTCATACGTTTTAATCCCTAACTTTTTCCTGGACCGCCCTCTCGGGTTTTCAGTCCATCGGGATACCCTTTTTTGCCCAAGCCGCCCTTTCGGGTTTTCGACTTGCCGGGTGTACAGATTTTTTAATTTTCATCCCTTATTTTTGCCCTAAACCTTTTGGTTCACCGGGAAGCCCTTTTTGTTTGCCTAGGCCAGTCAACCTAGCGGGTCTTTGATCATGCGTAGTATCTTTTAACTATGTCCGTATTTACAGGGTGCGGGAGGTCGTCGCCATCCATAGTGGTCAAGATCATTGCTCCACCAGAGAATATGCTTTTGATTACAAACGGCCCTTCATATGTAGGAGTCCATTTGCCCCTGGGATCACCTTGTGGCAAAATGATACGCTTGATTACCAAGTCACCGACCCGATATACCTGACGTTTGAACTTTTTATTAAAAGCTTTGATCATGCGTTTTTGGTACATCTGACCATGACAGATAGCTGTAAGCCCCTTCTCATCAATCAAGTTTAGTTGGTCAAACTGAGTCTGGATCCAATCTTCTTCATTCAAACTAGCATCCTTCATGATCCTCAGAGAGGGGATCTGGATCTCAATAGGTAAGACAGCCTCCATGCCGTATACTAGAGAATAAGGTGTTTCCCCAATTGATGTGCGAGCTGTGGTACGATACCCGTGGAGAGCGAACGGTAGCATCTCATGCCAGTCTTTGTATGTGACTGTCATTTTCTGTATGATCTTCTTAATGTTTTTATTTGCAGCTTCGACAACACTATTCATCTTTGGCCGGTAAGGGGAAGAATTATGATGTTGGATCTTGAATTGCTCGCACAAGGCAGTGATCATAGTGTTGTTTAGATTCGTACCATTATCAGTGAGGATTCTCTCAGGGACACCGTACCCGACATATGAGGTTCTGTTTGATGAACCGGGCGACCACATTCTTAGTAACGGAAGCAAAGGAAGTTGCCTCAACCCACTTTGTAAAATAGTCAATGGCCACTAAGATGAAGCGGTGTCCATTAGAGGCTGTTGGTTTGATTTCCCCAATCATATCGATTCCCCATATAGCAAAGGGCCAAGGAGCCGTTAGGATGTTCAGAGGAACTGGAGGTACATGGACTTTATCAGCATAAATCTGACACTTATGGCAAGTTCGAGAGTGTTGATAGCAGTCTGTCTCCATGGTAGACCAATAATAGCCTGCCCGAAGGATCTTCTTTACCATTGTATGCCCACTGGAATGGGTACAAAAAGTGCCTTCGTGTAATTCAACCATGATCCTTTCAGCCTCGACCTTGTCTATGCACCGAAACAATACAGAGTCATGACTGCGTTTGTACAAAATACCGTTACTAAGGAAGAACTTAGCTGAGAATCTTCTTAGGAACTTCTTGTCATTTACTGAAGCTCCTTCTGGATATTCCTGAGACTCGAGATACCTTTTAACTTCATGGAACCAAGCTCGATCCACTACTTCTTCAGTACCGATCTCGTGACAGTAGGCTGGTTCATCCATCCGCTCAATAGTGATTTGAGGAGCCTCGTTATCCCAATTAAGTTTAAACATAGATGACATTGTAGCTAGTGCGTCTGCTAGCTGATTTTCTTCTCGCGGGAAATGCTCGAAGGTAATCTTCTCAAAATGCGGCAACAATGTCAACACATGTTCTTTGTAAGGGATAAGGTTGGGGTGTTTGGTGTCCCATTCCCCTTTGATCTGAATGATGACCAAAGTTGAATCTCCAAATACATTCAAGGATTTGATCCCCAAGTCTATAACAGCTTTGAGACCGAAGATGCATGCTTTGTATTCTGCCATGTTGTTTGTACAATTGAAGCAAAGTCTGGAAGTAAAGGGAGTATGAAATCCCTCCGGAGATATGAGTACGACAA
Organism: Vicia faba; assembly: GCA_948472305.1. Taxonomy (NCBI): domain Eukaryota; kingdom Viridiplantae; phylum Streptophyta; class Magnoliopsida; order Fabales; family Fabaceae; genus Vicia; species Vicia faba. The sequence continues at coordinate 331,516,131 of OX451739.1, read as the reverse complement.
CGATACCATTGCCCAGTGCATTGGATTCTCCATCAAAGAATAGGGTCCATCGGGATCCTTGTTCAGGTTCTCCATATGGCCTGATTTCTTCACAGTTGTCTAATGTCATGATGTCTTCATCCGGGAATTCAAACTTCATGGACTGATAGTCTTCCACAACCTGGTGAGCAAGGTTATAAGCCAATACACTACCCTTTATAGCTTTCTGGGTAGTGTACTGTATGTCATATTCTGTCAGGATCATCTTCCACCTCGTTATTCTCCCAGAAAGAGCGGGCTTCTCAAAGATGTATTTTATCGGGTCCATTTTAGATATCAACAAAGTAGTATGGGTTAGCATATACTGTCTCAGCCGGCGAGCAGCCCATGCCAGAGCGCATCAATTTTTCTCGAGCAGTGAATATCTTGTTTCACAATCGGTAAACTTTTTGCTTAGGTAATAAGTAACATGCTCTTTTCGGCCAGACTCATCATGCTGCCCCAACACACACCCCATTGAGTTTTCTAAAACAGTAAAATACAGGATTAAAGGCTTTCTCTCGATGGGTGGTAATAACACAGGAGGCTCTTGTAAGTATTCCTTGATTTTGTCAAAAGCAACTTGGCATTCATCATTCCATTTGACTACTTGATCTTTCTTCAAGAGCTTGAAGATTGGCTCACAAGTAATTGTTAGGTGAGAAATGAACCTGGCGATGTAATTCAAACGTCCCAAGAAACCTCTGACTTCCTTTTCAGTACGAGGAGATGGCATTTCTTGTAGCGCTTTAACTTTGGCAGGATCAACCTCGGTACCTTTGTTGCTGACGACAAAGCCTAGGAGTTTACCAGACCGTACTCCGAATGTGCACTTGTTTGGATTCAATCTCAACTTGTACTTCTTCAGCCTCTCAAATAGTTTCTGTAAATGATCAAGGTGTTCTTCTTCCGTTTGCTATCTGGCTATCATATCGTCTACGTAGACCTCTATCTCATGATGTATCATGTCATGAAATAAAGCTACTATGGCGCGTTGATAGGTTGCCCCAGTATTCTTCAGTCCGAATGGCATGACCTTATAGCAGAAAGTGCCCCACTGTGTAACAAAGGTTATTTTCTCCATATCCTCAGGCGCCATTTTGATTTGGTTGTAGCCTGAGAAACCGTCCATGAAGGAAAACACTTTGTGTTGTGCCGTATTGTAACCTAGAATGTCGATGTGGGGAAGTGGGAAATCATCTTTGGGGCTTGCCCTATTCAAATCTCTGTAGTCCACACACATTCGCACTTTACCGTCTTTCTTGGGCACAGGAACAACATTGGAAACCCATTGGGAATAAGAGGTGACAACCAAGAATCCAGCATTCAATTGCTTCATGACTTCTGCTTTAATCTTTTCCGACATATCGGGCCTCATGCGACAAACCTTTTGCTTTACTGGGGGACAATCTTCCCTCGTAGGCAGATGATGTACCATAATGTCTGTATCTAGTCTCGACATGTCTTCGTATGACCAGGAAAAGACTTCAACATAGTCGTGCAGCAACTGAATCAGACGCTCTTTGACATTAGGTTCCAAATTGGCACCCACCCTGACTTCCTTTTTGTCTTCCTCAGTTCCCAAGTTAACTGTTTCGACTGGCTCTTCGTGTGGCTGAATGGTCCTTTCTTCCTGTTACAACAACCTGGCCAACTCCCCTGGCATCTCACAATCTTCCTCACCTTCGCCGTCAGCTTGGTAGATCAGATTTTCAAAGTCACAATTGGCCATAGCAGAACTGTTACCCATGGGATCCTGAGTGGATGTAGATCTGCATTTTAATATGTGAGTGTGTGTAAGAGCATAGCTACTTTTGAAAGAAAATAAAAATGTACGAACGAAAAACAAAGAACACAAAATTTGATGCAAAAAACGTCCATGATTCATTAATGACATATGAGAATGAAGTGACAACCCTCACAAATGGACCGTTGTGCCTCGGGTAGGACACAAGGTTTTTAAAAGTCTGAATTGTTTAAATATTACAAGCCTGAAAATATTAAAAGACAATTACTCTTGAATAAAAGTAATAGGAATGAAATCTTTGTCCTCCCAATTGTTGAGCCCTTCGCCGATGGTTGGAAAAATTCATTCGTCTATGTCACAGCTGCCATCACTGTCTTCTATTGCATTGACTCCTTGATTGCTGATACACAGAGGTGGTCCCCCAGCACGAGAACATCAAATAACTATTTGGGCCTCTGAAGTGAACCCCAACCCAAATTTGTCGGACTTGTAGGGAATATCCGAAAGCTGACCCCATATAGTACATCCTCCTTCTTCAACTACTGCTCGAGCATCTTTCAAAGAGGCCATCTTCAGTGGAGGTATGGTAATCTTCGGGACCTTTGGAGTAGACTTGGTTGCCGCGACCGTTGCTGGAACCTCCTCAAAGTTCTGATAGGGAGTCTCTATGAATTCACCATCCATTTCAACATACCTGAAAGAGTTCAGATGGCTAACCATGTACTCCTCCTCTCTGTGAACCGTGACAATCTTTCCTCTGACCAGGTATTTTAGCATTTGGTGTAGGGTAGAAGTGACGGCACCAACACCATGGATCCAGGGTCGACCCAACAGACAAGAGTACGAAGGTCAGATGTCCATCACATAGAAAGTTGATTCAAAAGTCTGAGTCCCAATTTTTATGGGGATACTAACTTCTCCGTGCACTGTCCTCTTGGAGCCATCAAAAGCCCTTACTATGATGTTGCTTGGTTTCAAGATAAGCCCCTAGCAATCCAGTCGGTCGAGAGCATTTTTGGGCAAAACATTCAATGATGATCCGGTATCCACCAAAACATGGGCAAGTGTGGTGCCCCTGCATTCAATGGAAATATGTAAGGCATCATTGTGCTTCCTTCCCTTAGAGGTTAAATCAGCGTCGGAAAAGCCCAATCCGTTATCAGCAGTTAGACTGGCCACACGGTTTTCAAATTGGTCGATGGAGGTCTCTTGGGGCACGTGAGCGGTCTTAAGAAACTTTACCAAGTCTTTGGCGTGGGTCTCAGAACATAAAAGTAAAGACAATAATGATATCTTCTATGGAGTCTGCCCCAACTGTTCGACAATGTTGTAGTCACTTTTCTTGATTATCTTCAGTATTTCTTCTATTTCTTTTCTAGAAGCTTCAAGGATGACCTCAGGACGTTCTCTTGCTTGGGAAGGCTCAATCAAAGCCTCTTTGCCCCTTGTATCAGTAGCATGGATAATAGTAGGAGTATCACTGGGAGTTTCGATAGGAGTGGCAGTAGGAATGATCACAGGAGTAGCAACGGTCTTTGGAGAAATCTTAGGTGAGAAGACTCTTCCACTTCTTGTTATTTTGCTGGTCCTAGTGATGTTACCGATATCAGGATCAATATCTCTCGCAACTTCGTCTTTGACAGCCAACTTATCTTGCTTGACGCCATAGTAATAAACGTCAGCCTCATAACTCCAGGGAACAACTTTATCCGAAGAGTATGATATTGGTCTTGGCATAATGATGATTAAAGGTGTGAATCTTGGAACAAATGTAATCCTTACGGGTCTTTTGGTAGAGACCCTGAGAGGATTGTCGGAAATGGTGATTATCAAAACATCTTGATAAGAACTCTTGATAAGGGGTATCTTTTCAAATAGGATTTCTTTGCTAGTCATCAGGCGCTAGACGCCTATCTTTAGTAACAAACAACCATTCAGTAGAGATTTGCACAAGTGGAAATTTTCATCACAACCCAGAAACAGACCGGCTTGCAGTAGATTCTGTTTAATGGTCAACAAAGGTCTAATTAAGTCATTCACAGAGGAGACAAAACGATCATCATCAATGGCGTTGATACCTTGGCCATGTCTGGGCATTGGCGCCGTTATTACATTAGGCATTTTTGGGAGATCAACTTCAATCTCTTTCGCATTGATAAGATCTTGCACCTTATTCTTTAAGGCCCAACAGTCATTTGTATCGTGCCCCGAGCTTTTAGAATGGTAGGCACATCGGACGTTTGGGTTATAGTAAGGAGAAGCAGTATTGGGGTTCTTGAGAGCTTCTTTTAAAGTTGTCAGATTGGTCTTCAAAAGGTGTGGCAAAATTTGAGACATGGTCATGTTGATCCGGGTAAACCGTCTCATGGGCGCTTCTGGTTTGCGCTGATAATTTCGCTGCTGATTTGGCACAGGGTTAGAAATTATGACAGCCCCTACTGCCGGGAGACGGTCAGTTTTATTTTGATTTCTATAGTCATATGCAGCACTGACCTCTTTCTTTCCAACAAAAGGCTTCTTCATCATGCTCGATGATGTATCTCTTTGAATTTTGCCTCTTTTTATACCAGCCTCAACCCGCTCACCAGTCATGATTAATTCAGTAAACCCAGATGAGGAACTTCTAATTAGGTGGTTGAAAAATGGTCCCGACAAGGTGCCTAGAAAAATATCCACTAATTCTCTGTCGGATAGAGGGGGCTGGACCCTACCTGCGAGATCCCTCCATTTTTGAGCATAGGTTTTGAAACCTTCACCTGTTCCCATAGACATACTTTGTAACTGCGTCCTAGTCGGAGCCAAATCAGCATTGTAGTGATATTGTTTGTAGAAAGCGACGGCCAACTCTTCCCAATTGCGAACATTGGTCCCTTCCAATTGATAGAACAATTCCAACTACGTCCCAGATAAGCTCTCTTGGAAGAAATGCACCTACAGATTCTTGTCAGTCGTGTGGGGTTGAATCTTTATGACATATGACCTTAAATGTAGCTTCGGGCAGGAGACACCGTTGTATTTGGCGAAAGTGGAGACCTTGAATTTTTGTGGGATGACGACCCCTGAGATGAGTCCTAATTATTCAAAGTCCAAACTGGGTACCCTCTGAATCTCCATAGCATTCAAACGATCCTCTAGCTGTTTGTATTTATCATCGGCAGGAGGATATTGTTCCTCAGAGTAATCAAGCTCTTCCTCTTCCTCGGATGATGGGTCATTGTTCACTTCCTGGGTTTAATCATCTCCTTCGCCTGATGATGTTGCAAAGTCCAAAGTTCGTCTGGCCTGTCCTTTAAACCTCCTCCCCATGATCAAAACACTGGTTGATTTCTTCACTTTCTTCTTCTTCTCTTTGGCCAACAGAGTCTTCAACTCCTCTTGTCCTTTTGTCAGAGCCAAGAGCATTTGTTGAAACTGGGCGTTCTGCTCCTGAAGATCTTTCACAGTCTGTTCAACATCCATCTCACTAAAATAAACAGTAGAAGGATAAGGTGACCTGTTATGAGAAACCTGTATGATGTTATGATGAATGAAGATGCAATATGCCAATGATTTCAAGGAAATTTAGAGATTTAAATTTGTTCAAAAAAAAAACGCACGTTATATTAATAAGACCAAGTTTTGAATACATCATGCCTCCTTGGGCTTACAATGAAATAAACAAAATACAACCAAACTCCTAAGACAAAAATACCAAACGCATCCTCTTTGGAGCAATGTAGGCATTCAAGTTTTTCTCTTCATGAAGCAGTTTGGTGAGCTCCAGAACCTTCTTCTCACTGGCATAATACTGGGCTTCAAAGGTGTCTTGCTCTTCTTTCAACTGAACCCAGGCTTTCTGCAAGTCTTCGAGAGAGGTGGGCATGTCGGGATGGAGAGCGGTGTATGGGACGTCTCCCTCAATAACAGGAAGGATGGAAGGGTAAGGCATCAAAAGACTCCGGGCACGAACCCATATCCACCTAAGGTAAGGCTCGAGAGGGATAGAGTTTTTGTGTCCCAAAGTCTTACTGTCCACCTTGTTTACCATTCCTCAAGCACGTGTAAACCTATGGCGGTAACCTTGGTCTTCTTTGTCGTAGTCGAACACCAGACCTTGGACGAGCATCTCGTGAGGGCCGTCTCTTTGGGCATACTCAAACTATCGAAGAGCTAAGCAGGGGTTGTAGGTGATACCCCCCCTAATACCAAGCATATGTATGCTAGGGAACTCCCCACAACGGTCAATGATAGAGATATCTTCCAAAGATCTCGAACACCAATGGATATCAGAGTGGGTGAGAGACATCATCCTTTGGGACCATGTTAGTCTTTGCTCGTTCTTCAATGCTGACTGAGGTAGGTGTGAAGTGAACCACTTAGCAAGTAGGGGGACACAACACAAAAGAGTACTTCTTTTCTTCATGGTGCGGGTATGAAGGCAATGCAAGATATCTCCTAGTAAGGTAGGTATAGGATTGCGAGAGAGAAAGAATTTGATGGCGTTAACGTCTATGAATTGGTCCGAATTGGGAAACAAAACCGAACCATAAATGAGAAGAGCCAGGACTTCTTCGAAAGCTTGGAAATCCATGTCGTCCCAGAATTAACGAGCCTTTTCCAATAAAAACTTAGCTAGAAAGCCTTTAACCCCGCTTCTTGTCTCCCAATTGGCTATGATGTCGGCCCTCTTCATATGCAAAGCTTCGACGATGACTTCAGGTTTTGGAATCCCTTCTAGACCGGTTAACGGTATTTGATCAAGCACAGACACCCCTAAGAGTAGAGAGAACTCTTCCAGTGTAGGTACCAATTGATAGTCCGGGAAAGTGAAACAATGATGTAAGGGATCAAAGAATTGAAATAGTACACACATCATCTCTTCTTGTAAGTTGGATGTAGTCAAGTTGAGGAGTCGACCATATTTCTTGGTAAAAGGAGAATCCCCGAGCACTCTTGAGGCTAGCTCTTGAAGTTGAGGATGTGCTTTTACAAAGCTGATTCTGATGGTGTTTCTTCGGAGAGAGTTCATATCCTACAAAACAAAAACAAAGATAAATTTCTAAATCCTTGAAATGGTTAGTGAGCATGCGTATGATGTTCATGATGTTTATGATGTTTATATACAAGTAAATATATACACACACAACAAACAAGTCCCTATGTTTTTAGGCTTGCATGAGTTTTATAGGTAAGTATCCTCTTGAAGTTTGGTTGGCTCAACCTGTCCTAGCAAAAGTGATCGGGTTCTAAAGGATCTCAATATCACCAACCTTTCTCTTAGGTATTGTCTCAACACAACAATCTTTAATTGCGGCCGATATATCCCAAAAGTCTAGCCTCAATGAATGTAGTATCGAGTACCAACCAATTTTCAGCTCTACACCGAAATCGGCTATCTCACTATGTCCTAATGGCCAAGTTTGTTCAATTAGGGTTCTAAAGTTAATTAATGCTTCATGACGCCACTCAGCGGCCCCGTATTCTCCTCGATTCACCACGAGGGTTACCGGTACCCACAAATGCGTCACACTAACATAGCCATTATTTCAACCATATCGGTCTATGCCGTACAATCTCCACAATCTATTGCTATTTACCTAAAAAGGTGTCCCAGATCCGGGTGGAGGATCAAAGCAAACCCAATACAAAGAACTAAATATAAAGCACACAAATCAAATAATGAAAACGAGTAAAGGTGATCTAACCCTAAGGTAACCTCACTTTTATATTTATCCCTAACAGAGTCGCCAGTTCTGTGATACGGTGGGAGAACTGACTTGATGTTTTGCGTTTTGATCACATTTGTGCAGATAGCAAGAGTCGCCACCGACTTTTATTTTATCCAAAAGGAAAGGTAAAAAAGCACAGGAAAGACCTTTTAAGATTATTTCTCGGGTTCGAGGGGTAGATTATGAAAAGGGAAGGTGTTAGCACACTTTTCATCCATGGTTTTCCATGGGCTCTTAGTTACTCATTTAGATCACTAGCTTTTGTTTTGACAGTGTGCTTGTGGTGTGGGTTTTGAAAGTGTTTTGAAAAACCTCTTTGTAATGGCTCTCGTTTCTATAAGAACGCGTACAAAGTTTTGTTTCGAAAGATGGTTCAAAAATGTGTTGGTGGATTGTGTTTTTGGAAAGTGTTTTGAAAAGATGTTTTGCAATGACTCTCGTCTCTATAAGAACGTATGCAAAAGGATTTGTCTTTTGAAAATATTTCGAGATGAAAGTGTCGGTGTAAAATGTTTTTGTTGTGAGCAAGCAAGCAACTAGGAGCGAATCTACCTACTCGAAAGGTCTCAAGGTTCTTTTCTTCCTCGTTTTAATGTTGCTATCTTACCATTAATTTGGTAAGAAGCCCCATCGTTGGATATGAAGGGGCAAGCGCGGGTCAATTTTACAGTCATCGAAAGCAACTTATAAGACGCTTTAGCAATTTTCGTAAGGGACTAAATCGTTTTATCGAAGGCAACGTCAAGGGTCATCGAGGGACTACGATCTTTTTTTATCGAAGGGTCATTGCTAAAACGTCCCATATTCGAGGGACATGACTATATTTCTGAGGCAAAGGGCGAGGTTACCCTAGAGGTGCGTGTGTGAAAAAGTGTGTTTGTTTCAAGTTAATTTTTTCTTTGAAATTAGGTTATCTAGCGATTGTTTTTCGAATCTTGCCATACACGCGTAATTACTATACAATATTGAGTAAACAGTAAAAATGCGGAAGTTGAAATTCTATGTTATTACAGAGCTTCGGGAATGGGGGTACAAATTAATGAATGGGGATGACAGTAAGAAATAAATATTTAAATCTCGCAATACAAATCCAAACCATTAAATAATTATTTAGGTTAAAACTCTTTTCATTTGATAAGATTAATTAAGGACTTAATTAATAATGTCAAATAAAAATTATTTTAAAATCAATAATTATTTAAAACAAATGTTAACATATTTACATTTCTTAAACATATGCTAAAAAATGAAATAAAAAAAATAATGAAGAAGAAAATATCAACAAACAAAAAATATAAAGAAGAAAGTTGAAATGGGCCTGTAACATAAGTAAAAATAGAGGGTGCAAAAATTAGTAAGCCCAAATGCTTCTGACTAATCCAGTACAACAACTCCCTGGAGGTGTACCAAAGGCATGCATCTAAGACACGTTGAAAGGGTGTGATAACTGATCAAGGGGATAAATGATGAGCGCGCATCATACTATCATGGGGTGACAAGTGGGAAATCACTCTGGATAGCTAAAGAGGTGGTGACGATTGGACCGGAGCATTGTTGTTAAACAAAACAAAAACACTTACTCATGAAGTCAGGTTTCATAACTCCACTTTATTTCTCTCTCTTCAACGCTCTGTCCTCTATCTTGTCCCTTACTATGGGCCTTCACCGGAGAAGACCCTTTGGCCGCGCCGGAAATCGCCTCACGGAGGTGACGGCGGAGACGTGTCTCAAAACCTTACTTTTCTTACATTTTTCTGATTGTCTCTTAATGCTAGTTACTAATTTGTGACTTATTTCTACAGATTTCCACTTGATGGCTCTAAATCTAGAAAGGGGAAAAAGGAAACCCTAATTTTTGTTTGATGAAAACGGCAAAAATAGTGATGCATGCAATGGTAGATTCAAAGAAGGAGGGAAAGAGAAGAAATATATCGCTTGGTGAGGTCTAGATCTATAACCCTACTTACCTCCTGACGTTCTTTTTGGTAAGACGATTCTGACTCTGTGTTGTGGGAGATTTCTTTATCCTTTTGAGCTTGTGTTACTTTTTCTTCTTCTGGACTTGTATTACCCTGTTTATCGGATTAGGGTTCTTGTTGTTTATTGGTTTGCCACTGATTTGCTGGGTTTGATGACAAGTTTGGAATAATGGACTTTTGGTTCTGTGTTTTTTGTTATTTGCTGTTTTTTTATGATGGTTGGATGGTGGTGTTGATGATGCTTCAGTTGGTTTGAAACAAAATATTTTTGTTGAACCTCTTGTTCTGAGTTTTTATGGTTTTGATATTTTTGCTAGTTCTGTATCTTGTTTTTGTGATGTTTTAGTGATGTTTTAGTTAGGGTTTTAAGATGGTTTGTTCATGTTCTGTTAGTTTGGAGATGGTATGATGATATTTTGTTCTGGTTTGGAGATGGTTTGATGATATTTTGTTCTGGTTTATTTGTAATGTTTTTATGATATTTCAGTTGGTTTGGAGATGGTTTGATGATATTGTGTTCTGGTTTGGAGATGGTATTGATGATGTTTCAGTTGGTTTGAAACAAAATATTTTGTTTAACCTCTTGTTCTGAGTTTTTGTGGTTTTGATATTTTTGCTCGTTTTGTGCTTCTGTTTTGCTTGGTGATGTATCTGCCTCTTTAATCTGATGGTTCTCTCCTCTATAAAACAGTAAACTTGTTCTTTTATTAGGGTAAAAAAAAGGAGGGAAAAACCACTTTGAATTTTGACAGTTTTGGCCCTTTTTTAGTCTTTGGCTTTTGAGTGCAACTTGGACTGTTTCCATTTTGGTGCAAGTCTGGGCATTTTTTTGGACTGTATTACAGAGTAGTTGCTATGGTTTATGTTGACATGCTTTTGTGCAGAACTTGGACAGGTTTTTGGACTGCTATGGGCAGCATAGGGAGGCTTTTGGAGTAGTGTCTTCTTGGACTGTTGCTTATAGCAACCTGCTTGTCTTGGCATTTGCTGGCTAAGTGATATCTTTCCTCTTTCCTATCTTTGTGAGATAAAGCCTTTTTGCTTTTGATGCATTTCTGAAGGGTTTATATTCTTAGGGAAATGATGAGGCATAGGGTTTTGGTGAGCCATGGCTAGTTTGCTGTTCTCTTTGTTTGTTTTGAGTTGCTTGTTGGTTTGCTTTAAGTGTAGCTGCTGTTTATATTGTATATTGCTTTGCTGTGCTGCTTGCAGCCTATTTTTGTTCATACTGATGTTTTCTATTTTGCTGCCTTAGCAACCTTCCTTTGCTTTAATTGGGGCTTCATTGACTTGGCTTTTGGTTACAGTTGTTGTTTGCTTATTCATTTGCTATGCTTGACAGTTTGCTGCTTGTTTCAGGCAATGTTAGCAATTTCCTTTTCTTTTTTTTTTGTGAACCAAAAAAATGCAACCTTTTGTGACTTGCAATTGGGAGAAATGGCCCATGACTAAAAATAAACCCCTCTTAATCTGATTCCAAATATAAACCCTCATGATGAAATGAAAAAAATTCTTTTAACCATGATGCTTGCTAATTTTTTCTTTTCTTGTCACATGTACAAACAATTGGCAAGCAAGACAAAGGCTTAGCAGATGGGGAATTTCTTGAGGATGAAGCAAGGAGTCTTGAAGAAGAAGCAAATTTTCTTTGTAGATTTAAACTTTGTATTTCACTTGTAATATTTGCAATCACTTGTAATCATTTGTAAAAGATCCACCAAACTGTAATGAACAAAGCTTGAGTAACAATGCAAATTTATTGTACAAAACTTCTGAGTTTTATTTTAATTTTGCAATTCTTGGTTTGAATGTCTTGAATAAGCATCCTAGCTTTATAACTTGTACTTCAAGTAAACACAAAATGATAGGATAAATCATGTACCTTTCACTTTTAAACAAAATAAATGTTTAGAAGCTCAAACCTAAGTGATTAATTGAACCCTCAATCATGATTTGCTTAAAGATGATAGCCTTAAACTTTGCACCTTATTCAAACAGAATATGCCCTCAAAGGTAACATCAATCTTCAGAAGATTATAGTTAAGAAAGCAAATAAGATCACATAAATGCCTTTGCAGTTATCTGGGCCATGGATTGGGCAAACCTTTGAGAAGTGCAAAACCCTAATTGCTGACTGATTGCCTAGGAAGAAAATTTGTTTGATCAACTTTTGAGCCAAATTGAGTGAAAAAAGGGGAGGGCAAATTTTGGGGTACAACAGTCGCCTACTAAACTTGGTCACCTCCAACACTGATGAAGACATGATGAAGGTTCTCTTCCAGTTCTTTGATCCTTTACACCATTGCTTCACATTTCCCGATTATCAACTTGTGCCAACTTTGGAAGAATTCTCCCAACTCCTGAGGATTCCTATTCTCAATCAACTACCTTTCAATGGTACGGAAAGAGATCCAAAGCCATAAGAGATTGATCAAGCTCTACACTTGCAACCATCTGATATCACAACTAATTGGGAAACAAGGTGTGGTGTCAAAGGTTTCCTAGCAAAGTTCTTGTTTGAGAAAGCCCAAAACTATTGGAACTCTTTGGATTTGCAAGGTTTTGAGGAAATTGTGGCTCTCCTCATCTATGGGATGGTTTTGTTTCCAAAATCCCGACCAACTCATAGATGTGAACGCTGTCAAAATCTTCATGTCTCGTAACCCGGTGCCTACTTTTCTAGGGGACATCCTACATTATTTTCACACTCGCACTATGAGGAAAAGGGGTATACTTATGTGTTGTACTCCTCTTTTGGCAAGATGGTTTATTTCACATCTTCCCCAATCTGTACTAAAGAACGAGCAAGGTTCAAGGTGGTCACATAGGTTGATGACACTCAAACATTCAGACATTCATTGGTGTTCCCGATCTATAGATAATGTTACTATTGTTGACCGTTGTGGAGAATTCCCTAATGTCCTTTTACTTGGCATTAGAGGAGGTATCACCTACAACCCCTATTTAGCCTTAATACATTTTGGTTACGTCCGAAGGGACGACCCACATGAGATGCTTATTCAAGGTTTGGTATTTTACTACGAGAACAACGATCAAGGTCATCACCAGAGATTTATTCGAGCTTGGAGGATGTTGAACAAGGTAGATAGCAAGACATTGGGGCATAAGAATTCCATCCCTATTGAGCCTTACCTCAAATGGGTACGAGCTCGTGCTCAAAGTCTTATAATGCCTTACCCCTCCATTCTCCCAGTAATCATAGAGCCTATTATAGAAGGAGATGTTCTGTACACTATCCTGCATCATGACATGCCCACCTCTCTTGAAGACTTACAAAGGCATTAGATACAGCTTAATGGGGAACAAGACACTTTCGAGGCCCAATTCTACACCAGCGAGAAGAAGGTTTTGGAGCTCACTAAGCAACTTCATGAGGAGCGGAGCCTGAACGCCTACATCGCACCAAAGAGGATGCGTACAACTTTTTTATCTTAGAGTTTTTTGTATTTCTTTGTAAGCCCAAAAAAGGCATGATGTACTCAAGCTTTGATTTATTAATATAACGTGTGTTCCTTTTTGGTCTAAAGCAAATTTAAATCTCTAATTTCCTTGAAATCATTGCATATGCATCTACCATTCATCATAACATAAGCAGGTTTCTTATAACAAGTCTCCTTATCTTTCTACTATTTATTTCAGTAAGATGGATCTCGAGCAGACAGTAAAAGACCTCCAGGCGCAGAATGCTCAGTTTCAACAAATGTTCTTGACTCTAGCCAAAGGACAAGAGGATTTGAAGACTTTGCTGGTTGAAGAAAAGAAGAAGAAAGCAAAGAAAATAACCGGAGTTCTGAATATAGGAAGAAGGTTCCAAGGACAAGCCAGAAGGACCCTAGACTTTGCAACGTCATATGGGGAAAAGGATAATCAGGAAGGGAAAGGCAAGGAAGCAGTTGTCCAGCTAGAATCTGAAGAGGAAGAAAAATAAGATTACTCCGAAGAGCAATATCCCCCAGCCGACGACAAATACAAACATCTAGAAGAACGACTAAGTGCAATGGAGATTCAGAAAGTGCCCGGGCTAGACTTTGAAGAGCTGGGTTTGGTGTCTGGGATTTTCATTCCACCAAAATTCAAGGCACCAATATTTGCTAAGTATGACGGAGTTTCGTGTCCCAAGATGCATCTCCGATCCTATGTGAGGAAGATACAGCCTCACACTGCTGACAAAGATTTGTGGGTACACTTCTTTCAAGACAGTCTATCCGGAACTCAGCTTGATTGGTTCTATCAACTAGAAAGGGCCAATATCCATAATTAGAAAGACCTTGCCGCTGCTTTTTATAAACAATATTAGTACAACACATACCTTGCTCCTACCCGTACTCAAATCCAGAGTATGGCTATGGTTTCAAGTGAAGGTTTCAAAGACTATGCATAGAAATGGAGGGACTTAACAGGAAGAGTCCAACCTCCCCTTTCTGAAAGAGAACTAGTAGACATGTTTTTGGGAACCCTGTCCGGTCCTTTCTTCAATCATCTAATTGGGAGCTCCTCAGCAGGCTTTACTGAATTAATCTTAACCGGGGAAAGAGTGGAAGTTGGGATTAAGAGTGGGAAGATTCAAAAAGATGCATCCTCTGCTGATGTGAGAAAACCATTTATTGGGAAGAAAGAAGTTGGTGTTGTGTATCCTCAAAGGAATCAAGAAAGAGCTGAACATCGACCAATGGTAGGGGCTATCATGATCCCTAAGCCTACACCTACTCAACAAAGGAACGATCAGCCTAGAACAGAAAGGCCAGTAAGACAATTTACCCGGATTAATATGACACTATCTCAAGTCCTGCCACATTTGTTGAGATCTAATCTGGTAACTTTGAAATAAGCTCCGAAGAATCCTAACACAACCTCTCCTCACTACCATCCTAATGCTCGCTGTGCTTACCATTCAGAATGTCCAGGCCATGATACTAACAACCGTTGGGCTTTTAAAAACAATGTGCAAGACCTTCTTGAAGCAAAAGAAATTGAGTTTGATGCTCCTGAGATCCCAAATGTTATCACCGCCCCTATGCCCAAGCATGGCCGAGGTGTTAACACTATCGAAGATGATATGTTTGTTACTGTTGTTGATGAACTTGTTACTCCTCTCCTGACCGTCAAGAAGAACCTGTTGAAAGCCGGTTTATTTCTGGGATGTGACAAAAGCTGCCACATCTGTATATCCCTACCAATTGGTTGTCATTTATTGAAAGTAGGTGTTCAACGCCTAATGGATTACAAAGAGATTTTGTTTGAAAAGACTCCCGTTCCAACCATTTCTTACAATTATGTTTCAATAGTAACCATTTCCGCCAATTCTTCCAGGGTCTCCACCAAAAGACCCGTTATGATTACATCAGTTCCTAAAGTGGCTCCGTTGATAGTTACTATGCCCAGACCAATCCCATACTCATCAGATAAAACTGTCCCATGGAATTATGGGGGCGATGTCTACTATCACGATGTCAAGCAGGATTGGCCGGCTGTTGAAGACTCAATTTCTGAGAAAGCTGACCCCGACATTAGAAACATTGCGAGAACCAGCAAGATAACCCGACGTGGTAGAGTATTATCCCCATAGATTACTCCTCCGAAGACTGTTACCGGTCCTGTGATCATCTCTGTTCCTGTTCCTGTTGACACTACTACTACTACAATCCCTATGGTTACCCCTACTGACACTCCTACCACCGAGTCGACCGAGACTTAGGGCAAAGACATTCTGGTTGAGCCTGTCCGGATGAAGGCACAATCAATATCTATCCCTGAGGCCTCCCAAAAGGAGATGGAAGAAATTATGAAAATTATAAAGAGAAGCGACTACAACGTAGTCGAACAGCTAGGGCAGACTCCGTCAAAGATTTCCATGCTGGCTTTATTGTTATGCTCCGAGGCTCATGCGAAGGCCTTGGTGAAATTCCTTAAAACTGCCCATGTACCACAAGAAACCTCTGCTGATCAGTTCCAAGACCGCGTGGCCAGTCTAACCGTTGGCAATGGTTTAGGCTTTTTTGATGTTGACTTGACACCTAGAGGGAGAAAGCACAACGAGGCATTGCATGTCTCTGTCGAATTCCGGGGCACAACTTTGGCCCATGTCTTGGTTGATACCAGTTCATCTTTAAATGTGCTGCCTAAGAAGGCTCTTGATAGACTTGACTGTGAAGGTTTGACCTTAAAACCCAGCAACATAGTGGTAATGGCCTTAGACGGTTCAAAGAGAATGGTGCATAGGGAGGTGGACATCCCCATAAAAGTTGGAACCCAAACCTTTGATTCAACTTTTTACGTGATGGACATTCGCCCTTCCTACTCCTGCTTATTGGGCCGACCATGGATTCACAACGCTGGTGCCGTTACCTCTACATTACATCAAATGCTGAAATATCCGACCGACGGGAAAATCATTACTGTCCATGGAGAAGATGAATATATGGTCAGTCACTTAAACTCCTTCAGATACGTGGAATTTGATGGTGAATTCATTGAAACTCCATTTTAGCATTTCGAGGAAGTCCCACAAACCGTGGCAGTAACCAAAACTGCTTCTCAAGTCCCAAAGATTACAAGACCTCCGCTAAAGATGTCTTCTCTGAAAGATGCCAAGGCAGTGATCGAAGAAGGTGGGTGTACTATTTGGGGCCAACTCCCGGATATCCCATATATATCTGAAAAATTCGGTTTGGGTTTCACTTCAATTGCCCAGAAAGATGTACGCCGTGCTCATGCTGGGGGACCACCCTTGAAGATTAGCAACCACAAAGTCAACATAGTGGAGGATGATGAGGACAACTACGACCTGGAAGAATGGATTTTCCCAACTGTCAATGAAGGACTCAACAACTGGGAAGCTAAAGACTTTGTCCCAATTAATTTTATCCAACAATAATTGTCTTTAAATTTTTGTCGGACCTGTAATAATTAAACAATTCAGACTTTTAAAACCTTGTGTCTTACCCGATGCACAACGGTCCATTTTTAAGGGTTGTTACCTCATTTTCATATGCCATCAATGAATCATGGACGTTTTTGCATACAAACTTTGTGCTCTTTGTCTTTCTTTTTACATTTTTATTTCTTTCAAAGATAGTTATACTCTTACACACACTCACATTCAAAATGAAGATCTACATCCATTCGGGATCCCATGGGTAACGATTCTGCTATGGCCTTTTGTGACTTTGAAAATCTAATCTACCAAGCCGAAGACAAAGGTGAGGAAGATTGTGAAGTGCCAGGGGAACTAGCCAAGTTACTACAACAAGAAGAGAGGACCATACAACCCCACGAAGAGCCAGTGGACACAATTAACCTAGGTATTGAGGAGGATAAGAAAGAAGTCAAGGTGGGTGCCAATCTGGAACCTAGTGTCAAGAAGTTCCTAATTCAGTTACTACATGATTATGTTGAGGCCTTTGCCTGGTCGTATGAAGACATGCCAGGATTGGATGCTGATATCATGGTCCATCATCTACCAACAAAAGAAGACTGCCCTCTGGTAAAGCAAAAAGTCCTTCGCATGCGACCAGACATGTCAGAGAATATCAAAGTCGAAGTCATGAAACAATTCAACGCCAGATTCTTGGCTGTCACCTCCTATCCATAATGGGTCGCTAATGTTGTTCCCGTGCCTAAAAAGGACGGCAAAGTACGCATGTGTGTGGACTACATGGATTTGAATAGGGCAAGCCCTAAGGATGATTTCCCACTT
This sequence comes from Vicia faba, assembly GCA_948472305.1. NCBI lineage: Eukaryota > Viridiplantae > Streptophyta > Magnoliopsida > Fabales > Fabaceae > Vicia > Vicia faba. The sequence goes on along the minus strand of OX451739.1, from coordinate 331,498,962 downwards.
CCCCACATCGATATTCTGGTTGACAATACAACACAGCATAAGGTGTTTTCCTTCATGGATGGTTTCTCAGGTTATAATCAAATCAAAATGGCGTCTGAGGACATGGAGAAAACAACCTTTGTCACACAATGGGGCACATTCTGTTACAAGGTTAAGCCATTCGGGTTGAAGAATGCTGGGGCAACCTTTCAGCGTGCCATGGTAGCTCTATTTCACGACATGATACATCATGAAATAGAGGTCTATGTGGACGACATGATAGCCAGATCTCAAACTGAAAAGGAACATCTTGACCATTTACAGAAACTGTTTGAGAGGCTAAAGAAATACAAGCTAAGGTTGAACCCGAATAAATGCACATTTGGGGCGAGGTCTGGTAAACTCCCAGGCTTTATCTTCAGCGGTAAAGGTATCAAAGTGGACCCTGCCAAGGTGAAAGTGATACAAGAAATGCCTTCTCCTTGCACCGAGAAGGAAGTCATAGGATTCTTGGGACGTTTAAACTACATTGCCAGATTCATTTCTCACCTGACAGCCACTTGTGAACCAATCTTCAAATTACTGAAGAAAGATCAAGTAGTCAAATGGAATGATGAGTGCCAAAATGCCTTCGACAGGATCAAAGAGTACCTGCAAGAGCCTCCTGTTTTAATGCAACCAGTCGAGGGAAGACCCTTGATCATGTATCTAACTGTTTTAGAAAATTCATTAGGGTGTGTGCTGGGGCAGCATGACGAGTCTGGCCGAAAAGAGAATGCTATTTATTACCTGAGCAAAAAGTTTACCAACTGTGAAACAAGATATTCACTGCTCGAGAAAACTTGCTGCACTCTGGCATGGGCTGCTCGCCGGCTAAGACAGTATATGCTGACCCATACTACCTTATTGATATCCAAGATGGATCCAATAAAATACATATTCGAGAAACCTTCCATCTCTGGGAGAATAGCAAGATGGCAGATGATCCTGACGGAATATGACATTTAGTATACTACCCAGAAAGCAATAAAGGGCAGTGTGCTAGCCGATCACCATGCTCATCAAGCTATGGATGACTACCAGTCCATGAAGTTTGAATTGCCAGATGAAGACATCATGATGGTAAACAAGTGTGAAGAACTCAGACCATATGACAGACCTGAACAAGGATCCCGATGGACCCTGGTTTTTGATAGGGCATCCAATGCACTCGGCAATGGTATAGGTGTTGTACTCATACCCCCTGAAGGATGTCACACTCCCTTCACTTCAAGACTCTGTTTCAACTGTACAAATAACATGGCAGAATACGAAGTGTGCATTTTTGGTCTCAAAGCTACCATAAATTTGGGAATCAAGTCTTTAAGTGTGTTTGGAGACTTAGCCTTAATTATCAGTCAAATCAAAGGAGAATGGGACACTAAGCACCCTAACCTCATCCCCTACAAAGAACATGTGTTGACATTAATCCCACACTTTGATACGATTACCTTCGAGCATTTCCCGCGAGAAAAAAATCAACTAGTGGACGCGCTAGCCACAATGTCATCCATGTTTAAACTCAAATGAGATAACGAGGCTCCCCAGATCAACATTGAACGAATGGATGAACCAGCTCACTGTCACGAGATCAATACTAAAGAAGTAGTGGACCGACCTTGGTTCCACGAAGTCAAGAGGTATCTCGAGGCTCACGAGTATCCGGAAGGAGATTCAGTCAATGATAAGAAGTTCTTAAGGAGATTATCTGCTAAGTTCTTCCTTAGTAATGGCATTCTATACAAACGCAACCACGAATCTGTATTACTTCGTTGCATAGACAAGATTGAGGCAGAAAGGATCATGGCTGATCTACATGAAGGCACTTTTGGCACCCATTCCAATGGGCATACGAAGGAAAAGAAGATCCTACGGGCGGGTTTTTACTGGTCTACCATGGAAGCAGATTGCTATCAGCACTCTCAAACTTGTCCTAAGTGTTAGTTCTATGCTGACAAAGTGCATGTACCTCCAGTTCCTTTTAATGTCTTGACGGCTCCTTGGCCCTTTGCTATGTGGGGCATCAATATGATTGGGGAAATCAAGCCAACAACCTCTAATGGACACCGCTTCATCTTGGTGGCCATTGACTATTTCATAAAGTGGGTTGAGGCTGCTTCCTTCGCTTCCGTTACCAAGAATCTTGTTGCCCGGTTCATCAAACAGAATCTCATCTGTCGGTACGGTATCCCGGAGAGGATCATCACATACAATGGTACGAATCTCAAAAATACTATGATCACCGCACTGTGCGCGCAATTCAAAATCCAACACCATAATTCTTCCCCTTACCGGCCAAAGATGAATGGTGTTGTCGAAGCCGCAAATAAGAACATTAAGAAGATCATACAAAAAATGACAATAACCTACAAGGAATGGCATGAGATGCTACCATTCGCTCTTCACGGTTACCATACCAAGGTGCACACATCAACCGGGGAAACACCTTACTCTCTGGTATACGACATGGAGGTTATCTTGTCTATTGAGGTCGAGATCCCTTCTCTGAGAATCATGAAGGATGCAGGGTTGAATGAAGACGATTGGATCCAAACTCGACTTGATCAACTGAACTTGATTGACGAGAAAAGGCTTATTGTTGTCTGTCATGGTCAAATGTATCAAAAACGGATGATCAAGGATTTCAACAAAAAGGTCAGACGCCAAGTGTATCAAGTTGGGGATCTGGTAATCAAGCGCATCATACTGCCGCAGGGTGATCATAGGGGAAAATGGACTCCTACATATGAAGGACCATTTGTGATCAAGAGCATATTCTCTGGTGGAGCGATGATCTTAACCACTATGGATGGCGACGACCTGCCGCACCATGTGAACGCGAACATATTCAAAAGATACTACGCATAAGAGACCCGCTAGGTTGACACACCTAGGCAAAACAAGGGCATCCCGGCGAACCAAAAAGGTTCAGGAAAAAATTAGGGATAAAACAAAAAAAATCTATACACCCGGCAAGTTGAAAACCCAAAAGGGCGACTTGGGAAAAAAGGGTATCCCGGTGGACTGAAAACCCGAAAGGGCGGTCCAGGAAAAAGTTAGGGAATTAAAGCGTATGACTATGTCCCATCGATCACCTTACAAACAACCTTTGGCTTCGACTGACAAACTCAACGGGTCTGATCAATCCAATCAACTTCGGACAAAGCAGCGAGTGGAGAAGACGCTCAGAGACACGAAGGCTATAGCACAATGTGAACCCCATGGGATTATTACACATAACTATCTTTTCTTTGTATCAAATTTTCATTTTTATGACGACATTCCTTTACTAGGATGTTAGTCTCATTGTAAAAAATACATATTCAAGTTAATACAAAGATTTCCTTTGAAAGTGAAAAAACTATCTACTTTTTTTATTTCTGTGTTTTGTTTACAAAAACGTCCAAATGATTTATTTTGAACATATGCATTTGAACGTAATTACTGTTTACAAATGATCACATAAAAATAGAAGACAATCACTAATGGCTTTAAGAAATAGGATAATATCTTTAGACTTTTCCATAGAATCCCCCGCAATGTGCATCTTGATGATATTAAGCTCTCTCACATTCCCAGCGGAATAAAACATCCAGTTATCAATCCCCAGTAGAAGTCGTCCAAATTCTCAGGATTCCCCAACAGGATTTCACAAGCGATACACGGTGTTTCCCTTACAACAAAGTTTATTTCTCTACCAAATAGAAGCTCATCAACTCATCAGCACTTCAAAACATGAAGACTTACACTCCACATCCCCAACAGCAGTCAGGGATTTATTTTCCCTAATCCAACAATGTTACAGCAACATAGCTTACATGCCCATACATCACATCCATACGTCATTGACAATACAAATTCATACAACATAATCTCATGCAACATAATCTCATGCATTTTATTGAGAACATTATTATACAAAGCATTTCATACATCATGACATTGCATACAACTAATCTTTCATCTATTTAGGAAAGAGCAGTCAACAGATGGCTATCATCAACAATTTGCAAAAGGTCAGAGATTGATACCTGGAAACTAGCCGAGACAATTATCTACATGTCTAGCTGAATTAATCCTACACGGGTTTCTTCTCATTTAGCTTTCAGATATAGTTCAGATACGCTCCAGACACGGATGCCATTCTGATACTCATTCAGATTCAACTTTCAGATACAATTCAGATACGCTCTAGACACATATGCCATTCTGATACTCATTCAGATTCAGCTTTCAGATACAGTTCAAATACGCTCCAGACACGGATGTCATTCTGATACTCATTCAAATTCAGCTCTCAGATACAGTTCAGATACGCTCTAGACATGGATGCCATTCTGATACCCATTCAGATTCAGCTTTCACATACAGTTCAGATACGCTCCAGACATGGATGTCATTGTGATACTCATTCATATTCAGCTCTCAGATATAGTTCAGATACACTCTAGGCACGAACTCCATTCTGATACTCATTCAGATTCAACTTTTAGATACAATTCAGATACGCTCCAGACACGGATGCCATTCTGATACTCATTCAGATCCAGCCTTCAAATACAGTTCAGATACGCTCCAGACACATACGCCATTCTGATACTCATTCAAATTCAACTTTTAAGAAACGAGTCAAATACAATCTACTTATGGATATTATTCTAGTACTTAACCCAACACGTCCATTATCCCAGTGTAAATCGACCAGAGATTTATTCTAACACTTCTTCTATTCCTGCCAGAAATAATTTTGGATGGCATCTACAAGCCCATCTCTAACAACTTTCCATCACCTCTCAAAATGTCATCTTTAATCCCATTCCCTACACCATTAACCAGCACATTCTCGAGTGCAAATTTTTGGGTACTCTAGTGTCCAATCATCTTCAACCTTCAAGTCACGAATGGCAAATCCGCCAATCTAACTATTCAGGTTTAAGAAGATTGAACAGGGGCAGGTGTTGTACCCCAAAATTTTCTCTCTCATTTATCAAATATTTTCTCACAAGATCTCATTGGGTTCAAGACTGCACAAGGTTTGATCAGCTCAAGACACCTCCTTAAGCACTGATGACTCAAATTAGGGTTTGAGATTTCACAAGGATAATTGAACTTCCAATACCTCATATGACTTTCATGGATCATTATGGACCCCCAAGATTACTCATGTCAAGTTTCAAGCCTTGAATCACATTTTTGCTCAGTCAATTGAGCAGTTGACCTAAAAATCAGCTGTATTGGGGAAAAAGTCAACTATGGCCAATTTACAGTCAAAATTCATAATTTTTGATCCACATCAACATTATAAACTCATATGTATCATTTTATCAAGTTTGGACCATAATTCCTCAAGAAATTTGATCAAATCATCAAAAGGGCAAAATGGTCAAAATTAGGGTTTTGACTGAGAGAGGGAAATTTCTGATTTTTGACTTAGCAAATGGTTAATTGGTTTGAGGCATGATCTCAAGAGTTCAATTGAATCATTTTGACCTAATGGCATGACCCAAAACATTTCTCAAGATCAATTGGATTGATAGTGAATTTTCAGTCAACTGATCAAAAGTCAAATGTGCACTGAAAAGTCAAACTTTGACTTTTTGGTCAAAATCAAGTGTCAAAGATCACAATTCATCAAAACACGTCAAAATATGAAACTTATTCATCAAGAAATCAAAAATTCAAGATTTCATTTTGAAAAGTCAAAGTTTTCAAACTTCGAAATTTTTCTAAGTGTTGAAAACTTCATGTTTTTTCACAACTTTGAGCCATTTTTTCACCATGATGCAAGATGATTCAAAACAAACTTTCAACATGAAAGTTGTAGATATCCATGATATCTACAAAATTTCTTTACACAAATTCTTCTAAAAGTGCTTGGATCTCAAGTTATTAATTCATGAAGTCATGGTCTTGAATTTAAACACTTAGTGAAAATTTGCCCTATTTTAGGCAGGATTTTGACCTAACTTCATGGCACTATTTCATATAGCTCCAAGGATAATTTTCAAAAGTGATTCAAAAATGGGTTATGAAGAACATTAAAAGCTTTCCAAAATGTCTAAGAACTCCTTGAGATCATTCTTGATCAGGGAGAATCGAAGAGAGGAAGTTAGGGTTTCAAACTAAAATTATAGGCCATTTTCATGATGAACAAAAATGCAATTTCAATGTTAGGCTACATAATCTTGCTTTGCAAGTCTTCTAACTTGTGTATCTATCCATAATTAATGGATTACACAAAATTTTGAGCTATAATCCAAGTGGTTTAAGCATTGTCCAAGTCCACTTGCCATTTTTGGAAGAAAGCTAACATTGCCATTCTTGAAAAGCAAGCTTTTTGTGCAAAGTCAATTCTTGAGCCTCTAACTTGTTCCCTCTGATCACACTCCATCTAAAAAGTCATAAGAAAGTGTGTTTAAATCATACCCACTTTATCTTAGCTAGTACGCAAAGCTTTAAAACTTGGATTTCTAAAAAAAAAAAAATCACATGTTATGCTTAACTTGTGATTTTGAATTCTGATCAACAACAAGCTTCCAAACTTGTTGATTATAAATAGAGGCACTATTTATGAGCTAGAGGACGAGTTCAAGCACCCCGAAACACACCAAAACTCCCTTAAATCAGAATTTGCACAAGAAAATCCATTGATGCATAGTTCTGACCTTAAACTTATATCTCTCATTTCCCTCGCGCGTTTTCCTTCCTAATCAATCACAAAGCTTCTAAACATCAAATACAACTCATTCCTGACCGTGTTTCATAACTGTAACTCCATCTTCGTCAACCTCCATAACCAAAAACAGAGCTATACAAGTTGACTTCTCTAGACCATTTCAGCCATCCATTGCTCAAGCTAATCATTGCATTAGCTTCCTGAGAAATTGAGGAAGCTAACCTGATCATTGCAGCACCTTGAATCAAGCTTATTTTCATTTCACGATTTCCTGTTTTGAGGTATTTTTCTTGAACTTGTATCTCATTACTTAAGCATTGTTAGGCTTGCATTTATGAAGATAAAATGTAGACATCATTGCCCTAAAGCTGTACATGTCCATAGATTTCATTTATATTGATTGAGCTAGGAGAATTTTAGGATTGAATCTCTAAAAATAATTAGGTCAAAATTTGGTACTTTAAAAAATTCTCATTCATCTTTGATTTATAGTTCATGATATTTATATGGTTGGATTCGTATGAAAAAATGGAGCAACTTTCATGTTTGCATCTTCCATTTTTGTTGAGAAATGGTGAAGTTACAAGTGGTTTGACTGGAGGTTGAAGATGAAGTGTATTCAGGGCTTGTTTTGCCTTACATATTTATCATTTCAGTTATATTAACAGATGTATAGCCATCCCAATGGTAAGGTGGCGCGCTGGTAATCAAGAGGTCATGGGTTCGAACCTCAGCGCACTGCCTTTTGCTTTTTTTCCCACATTTTTGGTTTCAGGAAAAGCGCTTGGGCCTCCCCCTTTGGGGCTTCCCCTTTTTTGCTTTCTCTAACCCCCCTGATTTACTTTTGCACCTGACCCAACTTTATTTCATTTTCATTTATTTTATTTTATTTTCATTTCATATTTTCTTTATTATTATTATTATTATTATTATTATTATTATTATTATTATTATTATTATTATTATTATTATTATTATTTTTATTAATAAAAAAAATCAAAAAATATTTTATTTATTATTTACACTTATTTATTTTATTTTCTTATAAAACAAAAAGACTAAAAACATTTTCTTTTAACAAATTAATTTATTTTTTTTAATAATCAATATTTAGACTTAAGTTTAATTATTATATTATTTACTTGTAAATTAAAATTAACTTAGAATTTAGGTTTCTCTTAATTAATTAATTTTCTCATTTTATTAATTTAAAACCTTTTGTTTTCTTAAAAAACCCTAAAAATCATTTTTCTAATTTAATTTCTTTCTTAATTAGTTTAAACTTAATTTTGTTTAATTTTCATTAATGATTTTCTTTAATTAGGTCAAGACTAAACTCTTTCATAAAAACAACAAAAATCATTTCTTTTCCCATTTACATTTGTACATTATTATTTATTCAATTCTTGTACATTTATTCAACATGGTTGTAATAGTTAATTAGGTTTAATTTTCTTGCAAAAATCCCCATTTGTAAATTTGTATACCCCCTCCCCTAGGTATTGTAATAGCTTAGTAATTTTTATTTCCGCAATTTATCGCTTTATATACAAATGCTAGTAATTAGGGTTTTGTATGGAAAGACTAAAACCAACAAATAGCAAACCCTAATCAAAGATAAATCAAGCATGGAAATCAATACACTTTCACACAAACACCCCTAGGGTAAATCCACTTGGTTGCCTTACAAAAATGATCACATTATGCATGTGGGGTATCTTAGCAAAAACAAACAAAATACAAGATCATAGTCCCTGGATGACGCTATCAAAGTTGCCTTTCAAAAATGATCTTAGTCCCTAAAGAAAAATGCTAATATCTTGCAACATTGCTAATCATAGTTATACGATGAGCCACGCCCGTCCCTTTTACATTCAAAGATAGGGTTACTTACCAAATCAATGGTAAGATAACAATGTCAAAATAAAGAGGAAATAAACATGAAAGACTTTTAAGTAGGTAGAAAGTTCCTAGTTACTTGCTCAATTTCAAAATAAAACATCCTTGCTATTTTCAAAAAACAAACACCTACACTTTAAAAACACCTTTCAAAACATGAAAACATTTTCAAAAGATCAACACCTTTGTATACATTCTTACGAACAAAGAATCGTTACAAAGTTTTCTTAAACAATGGCCTCTTTTCAAAATACGTTCAAAAACTACACAAAGCACATTTTCAAAAAAAAGAAAGTGATTTAGAAAGTAACTAAGAGCCCGTGGAAAACCATGGATGAAAAGGGTGCTAACACCTTCACTTTTCATAATCCACCCCCCGAACTCAAGAAATAATCTCAAAGGTTTTTCTTGTGCTTTTTCACCTTTCCTTATTGGATAAAAGAAAAGTCGGTGGCGACTCTTGCTAACCGCAACATTTGTGATCAAATGAAAAACACCCAAGTCAGTTCTCCCATTGTATCACACTGTCCTTTTGGGTTTTGGGATGAACCTGGACATGTTTCACTCTCTGACTGCTTCGAATGCCTCCACGCCTAGTTCTTCGATTGACCCTGAGTTGCTTCCTTCGAATGGCTCCATGCCTCATCATTGTGCCTTATTCAATTGAGCCACTATCTACCTCTGAAACTTTTCAACTAGCCCAATCGAAAACTCCTTTCTGGCCAGTCAAAGCTTCTTTTGTTACCTCCTTCGAATGTAATGATGCAAGAGGCTTGGGCTTGGCAGCACGTAGGATTTTGGCCAGCAAGCATCTTGGACCAAGACTCATCATAAAACTAACTTGTTTTCAATAATCATGTATCCTTAGAATGGACCACACATGTGTTCTTCGAATGGACCACATGTGTGCCCTTCCAATCCACCAAATTCATGTTCTTAGAATGGATCCTTCTGAATGCTTCTTCGAATGGACCATATTGTGTGTCATAGTGTAGAAACTATGTTAAAGGGTTTTAGAGGCGGAGTCAGAGCAGGCCTGAAGATAGACATTTCCCTGTGCATTTAAGGCAAGCACAGAGGAAGTCATTTCCTTGTGGGTCAAAGCACACATGAAAGAAGTTCTTGCCTTGTTAATCAAAGGAAATCATGTAGGAACTATTTGTCTAATGAATCAAAGGCAAGTCTGGAGAAGCCTTTGCCTTGTGAATCAAAGGAAAGCATGAAGAAGCCTTTTCCTAGTGGATCGAAGTCAAGTCTGAGGAAGCTTCTGCCTTGTGGATCGAAGGCAAGTCTGAAGAAGCCTTTGCCTCGTGAATCCAAGGAAATTCTGAAGAAGCCTTTTCCTTGTGAATCCAAGGCAAGCATGAAGAGGCCTTTTACCTTGTGGATCAAAGGCAAGTTGAAAGAAACTTTTGCCCAGTCAAAGCTTTGTGAATTAAACTTGATCGAAGGAGTCCAAATGCTTAATCAAAACTTGTGAACTAATCTTGCATCGAAGGAGGCCAAATGCCCAATCGAAGACAGTGAAACAAAAGCTCGCTCGAAGGATTTCAGATGCCCAATCGAAAACTTTGAAACAAAGGCTCGCTCAAAGGATTTCAGATGCCCAATCGAAGACTTTGAAACAAAGGCTCTCTCGAAGGATTTCAGATGCCCAATTGAAGACTTTGAAACAAAGGCTCGCTCGAAGGATTTCAGATTCCCAATTGAAGCTTATGAATAAAGGTTAACTTGATCCTATTTGATTTGATGGCTGAAAGCCAAAAGTCCAATTGTACTTGTGCAAACTTGCCCTTGTGAAAATCGTTGTGAGAAAATGTATTGAGAAAAAGGGAGGGCAAATTTTTGGGTACAACATCTTCCCCTGTTCAATCTTCTTAAACTTGAAGATTTAGATTGGCTTGTTTGCCTTTCGTGATCTGAAGGTGGAAGATGATTGAACACTAGAGTGCCCATAAATTTGCACTCGCATGATGTGATGGTTGACTGTGTAGGGAATGGGCTTGAAGATGCCATTAGGAGAGGATGACTGAGAGTTGTTGGAGATGGGATTAAAGATGCCATCCAAAGTAGATGCTGACTTCATAAGAGGTCTCTTTGTGAGGGATTCATGTTCCTGCTGTCTGAGGAGGAGTCCGCTGGGGAAGGTTGATTTCTGTTGTTCTCCTGCTTGAGGAAAACTTTGTGGGGAATAGAGTCTAGGAACTTCAGTTGTCCAAGGCTCTACTAAGGAGTTATCTCTGGATTGGAGAGATGAAAGTTTGTTGTTTTCCGGTTGAAATCCAGGCTTCATAGTAATTTCTAGGGATAATGAAATTAACTGCTATCTGGAAATGTATTAGGAGAAACCTGTGTAGGGCTGTTTCAGGCTGAGTCCATGTTAGACTGTATCTGAAAACCGCGAGAAGGAATTCGTGTAAGATTTCTTCAGGATGAGTCCGTGTTAGACTGCATCTGGAGATCATGAGAAGAAACCCGTGTAAGATTTCTTCAGGATGAGTCCGTGTTAGACTGCATCTGGAGATCATGAGAAGAAACCCATGTAATATTTCTTCAGGATGAGTCCGTGTTAGACTGCATCTGGAGATCATGAGAAGAAACCCGTGTAATATTGTTTCAGGATGAGTCCGTGTTAGACTGCATCTGGAGATCATGAGAAGGAATCCGTATAAGATTGCTTCAGGATGAGTCCGTGTTAGACTGCATCCGGAAATTGAGAAGGATTCCGTGTAAGATTGCTTCAATCTGCTCGTGTAGATAGTTTTCCCGTCTGGTTCCAGGTATTAATCTCTGATCTTAGAGAAAGAAAGATAGTTTTCTCGTCTGGTTTCAGGTATTAATGTTTAATTTGCTCGTGTAGATAGTTTTCCTGTCTGGTTCCAAGTATTAATATACAATCAGTCGTCCACAAATAGTTGTCCTGTTTGGTTTCAGGTATTAATCTGGAACTTGCTTTTGTTGGTCGTTGAGATAGTTTTCCTGTCTGGTTTCAGGTATTAATCTCTAACCTTAGAGAAAGAAATATAGTTTTCCCGTATGGTTTCTGGTATTAATCCTCAATCTGCTCGTGTAGATAGTTATCCTATCTGGTTCCAGGTATTAATTTACAATCAGTCATCCACATATAGTTGTCCTATCTGGTTTCAGGTATTAATCTGGAACTTACTTTTGTCGATCGTTGAGATAGTTGTCCTGTCTGGTTTCTGGTATTAATCTCTGACCTTAGAGAAAGAAAGATAGTTTTCCCGTCTGCTTTTGGGTATTAATCTTCAATCTGCTCATGTAGATAATTTTCAGGTATTAATCTACAATCAGTCGTTCACAGATAGTTATCCTGGCTTGTTACATGTATTAATCTGGAACTTGTTGAGATTTGGTGATGACATTCATCTGTCGATCTTTCCTGAAAAGGTAAAGAATTAGATGCATGCAACATCATGATGCATGAAGTGAAAATGATGCTCTCAAAATAATTGAGATTGTGATATATGCATTCGTGCTGCATATGCTACAATAATTGTAAAATGATGTATGAATGCAATGTATGAATGTGTCAGTCGTTCTATTGCTGTATTGTTGAACTAGGGAAAATAAATCCCTGATTGTTGCTGGGAATGAAGAGTGTAAATCTTCAAATTTTATTTAAGTTGAAATGATGGGAGATGGATTTCTGTTGTTAGAGAAATAAACTCTGTTGAGGAAAGGAAACTCCGTAAACCGCTTGGGGATTTTTATGAAATCCTGTTGGGGAATCCTGAAAAGCTTGTGAACCAAGCTAAGGAATTCTTTGAGATGCCGGGTGAGTAATTAGAGATTCTTGCTCCGCCGGGGATATAAGAACACCTGACATCATTAGGTTGTATGCTGAGGATATGGCACTAATTTTATAGTAGGATGCCCCTGCCTCTGTACCTACTGTAGAAAGTATCTGTGGGGATTTTGTGGATGGCCTTTAGATATTGTCCTGTTTCTTAAAGCCATTAGTAGTTGTCTTTCTGCTTTTTTATGCATGTATTTGTCAACAGTAATCACATTCAAATTCATATGTTCAAAAATAATCACTAGACGTTTTCGCAAACAAAACGGGAAGATAAAATGAAAACAAATAGTTTTGCACTTTCAAAGAGATAATTTTGTATTAATTTGAAGAAATTGTGCCTATAATATGCGTTTTTGTACAAGGAGACGAACATCCTAGTAAGAGAATTCCATCGTAAGAATAAAAAAGAACATCTAAACGATCTCATTGGGTTCCCATTCTGCTATTGCCTTTAAGTCTTTGAGCATCTCATCTCTTTGCTGCTTGTCCGAAGCTGACTAGATTGATTAGTACCACTTGAGCTTGATAGTTGTTACCGAAGATTGGTTGTAAGGTGATTTAACGGGACATAGTCATACTCTTAAAATCCATAACTTTTTCCTGGACCTCCCTTTCGAGTTTTCAGTCCATCGGGATACCCATTTTTCCCAAGCCGCCTTTTCAGGTTTTTGACATGTCGGGTGTACAGATTTTTCATATGTATATCCCTAATTTTTACTTGAACCCTTTTGTTTCTTCGGGATGCCCTTATTTTTTCCTAGGCCAGTCAACCTAGCGGGTTTTTGTTCATGCGTAGTATCTTTTAACTATGTCCACGTTTACAGGGTGCCGAAGGCCGTCACCGTCCATAGTGGTTAAGATCATGGCTCCACCAGAAAATATGTTCTTGATCACAAATGTCCCTTCGTATATGGGAGTATATTTCCCCTGGGATCGCCTTGTGGCAATATGATGCGCTTGATCACTAGGTCACCAGCCTGATATACCCGACATCTGACCTTCTTGTTAAAAGCTTTAATCATACGTTTTTGGTACATCTGACCATGACAGATAGCCGCGAGCCTTTTCTTATCAATCAAGTTTAATTGGTCAAGTCGAGTCTGAACCCATTCATCTTCATTCAAACCTACATCCTTCAAGATTCTCAAGGAAGGGATATGGACCTCAATGGGTAGGACAACTTCCATACCGTATACCAAAGAGAAAGGAGTTGCCCCTGTTGATGTATGCACTATGGTACGGTAACCATGGAGAGTAAATGGTAACATCTCATGCTAGTCTTTATATGTCACCATCATCTTTTGTATGATCTTCTTGATATTTTTATTAGCAGCTTCTACAGCACCATTGATCTTCGACCGGTAAGGAGAAGAGTTATGATGCTGGATCTTGAATTGCATGCAGTGATTGGTGATCATAGTATTATAGAGATTGGTACCATTATCTATGATGATTCTTTCTGGAATACCATACCGACAGATAAGGTTGTGTCTGATGAATTGGGCCACAATGTTCTTGGTAACAGAAGCAAATGAAACCGCTTCGACCCACTTTGTGAAGTAATCAATGGCAACCAGGATGAAGCGATATCCATTAGAAGATGTAGGTCTAATCTCCCAAATCATATCGAGGCCCCACATTGTGAATGGCCAGGGAGCAGTCAAGACGTTTAGAGGAACTGGAGGCACATGTACTTTATCAGCATAGATCTTACATTTGTGACAAGTTCGTGAATGCTGATAACAATCTGCTTCTATAGTGGACCAATAGTATCCTGCCAGTAGGATCTTTTTAGCCATTGTGTGTCTACTAGAATGGGTGCCAAAGGTACCTTTGTGTAAATCTGCCATAATCTTTTCTGCTTCACTTTTGTCCATACATCAGAGAAAAGTAGAATCGTGATTGCGCTTGTAGAGGATCCCGTTACTGAGGAAGAACTTGGCATAGAATCTTCTTAGGAACTTCTTATCATTGACTGAATCTCCCTAGGGATACTCTTGGGCTTCGAGATATCTTTTGACTTCATGGAACCAAGGTTTATCCACTATTTCTTCAGTATCAACCTCGTAACAGTATGCTGGTTCACCCATTCTCTCAATAGTGATCCGAGGAGCTTCATTATCCCACCTGACCTTGAACATGGATGATATAGTAGCTAGCGCGTCCTCTAGTTGATTTTCCTCTCGTGGAAAATGCTCAAAGGTAACTTCTTCAAAGTATGGAATCAATTTCAACACATGCTCTCTGTAAGGGATGAGATTAGGATGCTTCGTGTCCCATTCTCCTTTGATTTGGCTGATTACTAAGGCCGAGTCTCCAAATACACTCAAGAATTTGATCCTTAAGTCGATAGAAGCTTTGAGACCCATAATGCATGCTTCATATTCAGCCATATTGTTGGTACAATTAAAATATATCCTGGCGGTGAAAGGAGTATGACAGCCTTCGGGAGATATGATCACAATACCGATGCCATTTCCAAGTGCGTTGGAAGCTCCGTCAAAAACCATAGTCCACTGGGATCCTTTTTCAGGTCCTTTATCCGATCCAGTTTCTTCACAATCAGTTAGTAACATGATGTTCTCATCCGGGAACTTAAAATTCACGGATTGGTAGTCATCCACAGCCTGATGAGCCAAATGATCAGCTAATACACTTCCCTTAATTTCTTTCTGGATTGTGCACTGAATATTGTATTCGGTCAGGATCATTTTCCATCTTGCTATTCTTTCAGAGAGAGCGGGCTTCTCGAAGATGTATTTGATATGATCCATTTTAGATATCAATAAGGTAGTGAGTCAACTATATTGTCTTAGTCGGTGAGCAGCCCATGCCAAAACGCAACAATTTTTCTCGAGCAATGAGTATCTTGTTTCGCAGTTGGTAAACTTTTTGCTAAGGTAGTATATTGCATGCTCTTTTCGACCAGACTCGTCATGCTGCCCCAACACACACCCCATTGAATTCTCTAATACCGTTAAGTACATGATCAGAGGTCTTCCTTCAACCGGCAGCATCAAGATTGGATGTTCTTGAAGATATTCCTTGATTTTGTCAAAGGCGTTCTGGAAATCGTCATTCCACTTCACTGCTTGATCTTTCTTCAGTAATTTGAAGATTGGCTCACAAGTAGCGGTTAGATGGGAAATGAACCTGGAAATGTAGTTTAGACGCCCCAAGAATCCCCTAACCTCCTTCTCAGTGCGAGGAGTTGGAATTTCTTGTATAGCTTTAACCTTTGCAGGGTCTAATTCAATAGCTTTGCCGCTAACAACGAAGCCTAAGAGCTTACCAGATCTTACTCCAAAAGTGCACTTATTCGGGTTCAGCCTCAGTTTGTATGTCCTCAGCCTTTCAAACAGCTTCTGTAGGTGATCAAGGTGCTCCTCTTCAGTCATAGACCTGGCTATCATATCATCAACATAGACCTCTATCTCGTGATGGATCATATCATGAAACAAAGCTACCATGGCGCGCTGATAGGTTGCTCCGACGTTCTTTAACCTAAATGGCATAACTTTGTAATAGAAAGTGCCCCACTGTGTGACGAAGGTTGTTTTCTCCATGTCCTCAAGTTCCATTTTGATTTGATTGTACCCGTAGAAACCATCCATGAAGGAGAATACCTTATGTTGCACGATGTTGTCAACCAGAACATCAATATGGGGAAGCAGAAAGTCATCCTTGGGGCTTGCCTTATTCAGGTCTCTATAATCCACACACATACGTACTTTACTGTCCTTCTTAGGTACCAGAACAACATTAGCAACCCATTATGGATAAGAAGTGACAACTAAGAAACCAGCGTTGAACTATTTCATGAATTTAACCTTGATCTTTTCTGACATCTCTGGCCGCATACCATGAACCTTCTGTTTCACTGGAGGGCAGTATTCTTTTGTCGGCAGACGATGGACCACAATATCAGTGTCAAGTCCTGGCATGTATTCGTATGACCAGGAAAGGACCTTAGCATAGTCATGTAGCATCTGAATTAAACTCTCCTTGACACTTTGTTCCAGATCGACACCTATCTTGACTTCCTTCTTATTCTTTTCAGTACCTAAGTTTACTGTCTCAACTGGCTCTTCATGAGGCTGTATTTCCCTTTCCTCCTATTGTAACAGTCTGGCAAGTTCCCCTGGTACTTCACAATCTTCCTCACCTTCGTCCTCGAATTGGTAGATCAGATTTTCAAAGTCATAATTGGCAATAGCAGAACCGTTATCAATGGGATGCAGAGTGGATGTGGATCTACAGTTTGATATGTGGGTGTGTATAAGAGAGCATAACTATTTTTGATAAAAGTAAAAAGTAGAAAATAAAAACAAGGAGTGTAAAATTTGCATGCAAAACGTCCAATGATTTATTAATGACATCTGAAGATGAAGTAATAACCCTCACAAATAGACCATTGTGCATAGGGTAAGACACAAGGCTTTAGAGTTTCAATTGTTCAAATATTACATATCCCAAAAAAACTAAAAGACAATTACTCTTGAATAAAAGTAATAGGAATAAAATCCTTGGCCTCCAAATTGTTGAGTCCACCACTGATAGTTGAGAAGATCCACTTGTCCATGTCGCAGTCGTTGTCAGCCTCTTCTGTAGCAGAAACAACATCAACCAATCTTCTCTTCCTCAACCAGATCTTGCACTTGGTTCTTTAGAGCCCAACAATCATTTGTATCATGCCCTGGACCGTCAGAGTGGTAAATACATCAAGCATTTGGGTTGTAACGAGGAGATGCAGTATTGGGATTATTAGGAGTTTCCTTTAGAGTCACTTGATTGGACTTCAACAGGTGTGGCAAAACCTGGGATAAGGCCATGTTGATCCGGGTGAAATGTCTTCTGGGCGTATCCGGTCTGTGCTAATTGTTTTGTCGTTGGTTTGATGCAGGACTAGAGATCATAACAGCCTCTACCGTCGGACGACATTCAATTTTTCTTTGATTTCATTGGCCATAAGCAGCACTGACCTCCTTTTTCCTAGAGCATGGTTTCTTTTTTGTATTAAGGGGTCTATCTCTCTGGATTTTACAACTCTTGATGCCAGCTTTTACCCGCTCACCAATCAAAATCAGCTCAGTAAACCCAGCTGAAGAGCTTCCAATCAGATGGTTAAAGAATGGACCAGACAAAGTGCCTAAGAACATGTCTACCAGCTCTCTATCAGACAAAGGATGTTGGACTCTTCCCGCAAGGTCTCTCCACTTTTTGGCATAATCTTTGAAACCCTCGTCGGAACCCATAGACATACTTTGCAGTTGTGTACGGGTTAGGGCGAGGTCAACATTATATTGGTACTGCTTGTAGAAAGCAGAAACCAGATCTTCTTAATTATGAATGTTGGTTCTTTCCAATTCATAGAACCATTCCAACTGCGTCCCCGACAAACTTTCCTGGAAGAAATGTACCCACAGATTCCTATCAGTAATGTGGGGTTGAATCTTTCTGACATATGACCTTAAGTGCAGCCTAGGACAGGAGACACCGTCGTACTTAGCAAATGTGAGGACCTTGAATTTCTGTGGGATGACCACCCCTGAGACCAATCCTAGCTCTTCAAAATCTAGCATGGGTACCCTCTGAATCTCCATAGCACTGATACGATCCTCCATCTGTTTATATTTATCATCACCAGGAGGATACTGTTCCTCAGAGTAGTCATCTTCTTCCTTATCAATCCCTGGATTATTGTTTTCTACTGTTGCCTTCTCTTCTTGATTGTCCCCCTCATTTGACGGGGTTACTAAATCTAGAGCTCGCTTAGCCGACCCTCTGAACCTTCTTCCCAAATTCAAGACACCAACTGGTTTCTTTACTTTCTTGGTCTTCTCCTTGATGATAAGAGCTTTCAGATCTTCTTGCCCCTTAGCCAGAGCCAGAAACATTTGTTGGAACTGAGCATTTTGAGCTTGAAGATCCTTTACTGTTTGTTCAAGAGTCATTTCTTTTACTGAAATAAACAACAAAAGAATAAGAAACCTGTCTCAAAATACCTGCTTATGCAATGAAATGCATGATATGCTTATGCAATGTTTTCAAGGAATTTTAAGATTTTAAATTTGCTTGGACAAAGAGAGAAGAAACATTAATTGCATTCATAAGTTTAAATGATTAAAATGATGCCTCTTGGGCTTACAATGGGAGAAATAAAGATAAAATGAAACTCCTAAATCAAACAGGACTCAGGCCTCCCATGAGCACATCCTCTTTGGTGCAATGTAGGCATTCAAACTCTGTTCTTCATGCAGTTCTCTTGTAAGCTCCAAAACCTTCTTCTCGCTTGCATAGAACTGGGTTTCAAAGGTGTCTCGTTTCTCTTTGAGTTGAATCTAAGATCTTTGCAATTCCTCGAGAGTAGTCGGAATTTCAGGATGGAGAATAGTATGAGGTGCACCGGTCTCGGAAATAGGTTCCGTGATGATATGTAGGATGGCGAGGTAAGGCATCATGAGATTTTGAGCACATGCTCGCACCCACTTAAGATAAGGCTCCAAAGGGATGGAGTTATTATGCCCCAATGTATTGCTATACACTTTGTTCACCATGCCCCAAGCTCGAATGAACCTCTGACGGTACCCTTGGACATCATTCTCATAGTCAAATACAATTCCCTGAACCAGTGCATCATGGGGACCATCCCTCCTAGCATACCCAAAATGTTGCAGTGCCAAACAAGGGTTATAAGTGATTCCTCCCCTAATTCCTAGGAGACGTACATTAGGGAATTCCCCACAACGATCAATGATGGTAACGTCTTCCACAGATCGAGGGCACAAGTGAATATCCGAATGCGTGAGAGACATCAACCTATTAGACCACCTCATGCCTTACTCATTCTTCAACACAGATCGAGGTAGGTGCAAAATAAACCACCTAGTCAATAGAGGAGTGCAACACATGAGGGTTCCTCTTCTCTTTACAGTGCGAGTATGGAAAGAGTGCAGAATGTCTCCAAGTAAAGTAGGCACCGGATTACGAGACATGAAAAATTTGACCGTATTCACGTCTATGAGTTGGTCCGAATTAGGGAACAATACCATCCCATAGATGAGAAGGGCCAACACAAGTCCAAAGTATCCCAAAAATGGTGAGCTTTCTCAAACAAAAACTTGGCTAGAAACCCTTTGACATCACTTTTTGTTTCCTAATTTGTCACAACGTTGGACTGTTGCAAATACAGGGCTTGAGAGACCTCCTCAGGCTTTGGGTCTCTTTCCATACCGTTGAAGGGTAATTGATTGAGAATAGACACTCCCAATAAT
Source organism: Vicia faba (assembly GCA_948472305.1). Taxonomy (NCBI): domain Eukaryota; kingdom Viridiplantae; phylum Streptophyta; class Magnoliopsida; order Fabales; family Fabaceae; genus Vicia; species Vicia faba. Next base: position 331,479,275 of record OX451739.1, on the reverse strand, counting down.
TGAGAAAACTCTTCCATGGTAGGCACCAACTGGTAATCGAGAAATGTAAAGTAATGATGTAAAGGGTCAAAGAACTGAAAGAGAACTTTCACCATGTCTTCATCAGGGCTTGAGGTGACAAAATTGAGGAGTCGACCATGTCTTTTAGTGAATGGAGAATTCTTAGGAACCCTTGATGCCAACTCTTTGAGTTGAGGAGGCACCCTTATGAGGTTGACTTGGATAGTATTTCTGCGGGTGGGAGCCATGTCCTACAAAGCAGACACAAAGATAAGTCCTAAAAGTCTTTGAAATGGTTAGTGTGATATGCAAAAGTTATGATGTTATGATGTTATGTACAAGCAAATATATACAAGCACACAAACAGATCCTTAGGTTTAGGCTTGCATGGATTCCATAGGTAAGTACCCTCTTTAAGTTTAGTTGGTTCAACCTGTCCTAGAAAGTAACCGGGTTCTAAGGGATCTCAATATTACGGATCTTTCTTCACCGGGAATTGTTTCAGCGCAAGCCTCTTTATTGGCGACTGAAAGATCCCAGAAGTCAGATCTCAATAAGTGTAGTATCGAGTATCAACCAACTTCGGACTGCACCAAAGCCGACTATCTCACTACTTCCTAATGGCCAAGTTGTTCAATTAAAGGTTCTAAGGTCAGTTGGTGCTTCATGACACCACACAGCGGCCCCGTATTCTCCTTGACTACTCAAGGGCTACCGGTACCAACAAATGTGTCACATTAATGTAGCTATCATTTCAACCGTGTTGGTATACCTTGCACAATCCCTACGATCTATTGCTACTTACCTAAAAGGTGCCCCAGATCCGAGTGTAGGATCTTTACAAGTAAACCCAAGAAAAAACCCTTGAAGATAAAGCAATCAAAGCAATACAAGGAAAGAAAATATAGAATGAACTAAACTCTAAGGTAACCCCACTTTTATAAAATCCATAACAGAGTCGCCAGTTCTGTGATATGGTGGCAGAACCGACTGTTATACTGGTTTTGCATTTTGTGTTTGCAAAATGTTGTGGTAAGTAAGAGTCGCCACTGACTTTTCTTTTATCCAACAAAGGAAAGGGTGAAAAGAATAGAAAAAGACCTTTCAAGATTATTTCTGAGTAAGGGGGTAGATTATGGAAAGGGAAGGTGTTAGCACCCTTTCCATCCGTAGTTATCTACAAGCTCTTAGATGCTTAGCTCATTTGAAAAATACCTTGTGCTTTTGTGTGTTTTGAAAAGTATTTTGAAATGCCATAGTGAGGCATTTGGGTTTATGATAACTCTTGTATCAGTCCTCAAGAGTGTTGATAAAGCATTTTTGAAAAGGTTTTTGAAAATTGTTTTGTGTAAGTGTGAAAAGTTTTTTTTTGAGTATAGTATCTAAGAACTATCTACTCTACTCGAAAGGTTCGTTCTTTTCCTCTTTTCCTTTAGACAGTGCTATCCTACTATTAGTGAGTAGGTAGCCCTATCATTGGATCTTTGAGGGACATTCGAAGGGACATTTATACAGTCACAAAGGCAACTGGGCAAGAAACTTTAGTAACTACCCTAGGGTTTTTAAGATCATACCGAGGCAACGTCGAGAGGGTCATCGAGGGACTTTTGATCTTTAAACAGGAGGGTAGCCACTAAAATCTCTCACGTTTTGAGAGATGTGATTGTTTTCCGAAGGCAACCAAAGTGGGAGTACCCTAGAGGTGTATATGTGCAAGTGTGTTTGTTTTCAGTTATTTTTGTCTTGTGCTAAGTTTGCTAGTGTTGGTTTTAATTCTTGCCATACGATCCTATTAGTCTAGCAGTTAATATATGCAGTAATTAAAAGTGCAGAAATATAAAACCTAGCTATTATAAGGCTTCGGGGAGGGGGATTATGTACATATCCAAAATTGGGGAAAAAATAAATAAAATAGTAAAAGTCCTAATTAATTAAATTACATCCAGTAGACAAATACAATAATATGAATGTAAACGCGCACGAAATGGAAAAGAACGTCTAAAAAAATCCTAAGGTATAAAAATCTTTTTTGTTTGTTTTTATTTTGGGAAAATGATTTAATTAAAATCCTAAGTCTATTTAGTTTTAAATTAAAGAAAAGGTTAAAATAATTAATTAATTAATTAGTTAATTAAAATTAATTCAATAGAAAAAAACTAAGCCTAATGTTTTTTTATGATTTTTTTGATTTTTATGTTGATTAAAACTAGAAGAAATAAAATAACGAAAAAAAGACAAAATAAATGGACCAAGCAATAATAATAAAAAGGTGCAATTTGCAGGATGCAGGCCCAGATTAAAAAGAGGCTTAAGTTGCCTTTCAATCCAGTGAAGAAGGCTGTCGAAAGTACATGATGGATTGCATGTTTGGGGGCATTGGATCTGGATTGGCCAGCATATGGCAGCAGGAGAATGATGATGTATGATGTACTCCTTCGATCAGGGAACACTGGATCTGTAAAGAATTGTAAAAAAAAACAAAATGCAGACCTTGGTGTCGAACCCATGTCCTTCGATCCTGAGCGTGTTTATCTATTTTGGCTGGATCTGCAGTATAAGCGTTAGAGAAAAAACAAATGCAGACTTGGGTGTCGAACCCAGGTCCTTAGTTCTGAATACAAATCCAACGAACTATAAGTGTTAATATGTCATGCAAATGTAAAGTTTGATCTTTTGCCAATTCTTACCAACGGTGATGTATGGACCTGTGGCTTCAGGCGTGGGTATGCTTGTTTAAGGGTTGTTTCGATTTTGACAACCTTTGGAGATTTTGAGAAGTTTGGTGGTTTTCTTCAGGCAATGTATGTGTGTAGTATTTTTTGAGGAAACTTGCACGTGTTTCTTATCTCCTCTTTTTCTTCCCTGGAAATGTATCCTTAGGCTTGTATTTATAGGGGTATAGAGGGGAATGGAAATGGCAAGGGACAACCATTAACCAAGCATTGAAGGCAAAATCAGACAAATTAAAGGATTTCCATTTTTGATGGATTCCTGTCCTTTTGGATTTCGGGATGAACCTGAATATGTTTTACTCCCTGACTCCTTCGAATGCCTCCACACCTGGTTCTTCGATTGGGCCTGAGTTGCTTCCTTCAAATGGCTCCAGGCCTCATCATTGTGCCTTCTTCAATTGAGCCACTATCTGCCTCTGAAAATTTTCAACTAGCCCAATCGAAAACTCCTTTCTGGCCAGTCGAAGCTTCTTTTGTTACCTCCTTCGAATGTAATGATGAAGGAGGCTTGGGCTTGGCAACATGTAGGCTTTTGGCCAGCAAGAATCTTGGACCAAGACTCATCATAAAACGAACTTGTTTTCAATAATCATGTATCCTTCGAATGGACCACATGTGTGTTCTTCGAATGGACCACGTGTGTGCCCTTCCAATCCACCAAATTCATGTTCTTCGAATGGACCCTTCTTAATGCTTCTTCGAATGGACCCTATTGTGTGTCATAGTGTAGAAACTATATTGAGGGGTTTTAGAGGTGGAGTCAGAGCAGGCCTGAAGATAGACATTGCCCTATGCATTGAAGGCAAGCACATCGGAAGTCATTTCCTAGAGGGTCGAAGCACACATGAAAGAAGTTCTTGCCTTGTGAATCAAAGGCAACCATGTAGGAAGTATTTGTCTAATGAATCTAAGGTAAGTCTGAAGAAGCCTTTGCCTTGTGAATCAAAGGCAAGCATGAAGAAGCCTTTTCCTAGTGGATCAAAGGCAAGTCTGAGGAAGCTTCTGCCTTGTGGATCGAAGACAAGTCTGAAGAAGCATTTGCCTCGTGAATCCAAGGAAAGTCTGAAGAAGCCTTTGCCTTGTGAATCCAAGGCAAGCATGAAGAAGCCTTTTGCCTTATGGATTAAAGGAAATTTGAAAGAACCTTTTGCTCAGTTTAAGCTTTGTGAATTAAAATTGATCGAAGGAGTCCAAATGCTCAATCGAAACACGTGAACCAAGCTTGCATCAAAGGAGGCCAAATTCCCAATTGAAGACTTTGAAACAAAGGCTTGCTCGAAGTATTTCAGATGCCCAATCGAGGAATTTGAAACAAAGGCTCGCTCGAAGGATTTATGATGCCCAATTGAAGCTTATGAATCAAGGCTAACTTGCTCCTCTTTGATTTGATGCCTGAAAGCCAAAAATCCAATTGTACTTGTGCAAACTTTCCCTTTTGAAAATCCTTGTGAGAAAATGTCTTGAGAAAAAGGGAGGGAAAATTTTGGGGTATAACACCTTGCATGCCACGTGTTCTTTGCAACTTCCCCTCACAAACCCATATTCTATATTGTACTTATCTTTGCGAACCCACATTCTTCATTATGGTCGAACCCATGTTCTCCCTCCATAACGTTTCACCTTTATAGTTTTAGGCGCTTATAGGCCTTTTAACTCTTTTGGGCTTCTCACCTCCCTGGGCCCAATCCATTCACCATGAACTTTTCTCTGGCCGACTGCGCTTATGAAACCTTGGTGGCCTGCCTGTAAAATTAACCAGGTCGACATGCTTATATAGTCGACTCCTCATAATTTAATGCTCTTTAATGCTCTTACACGGGCCTTTTTGACTTTTGGTTTGGATTTCTCTCTTTATGAAAATCCTAGCCAACAAATTGCCCCCCAAAATGTCCTTTTCGACTGCAGGGACAAAAACAAACATTTTAATCCTTTCCTCTTAGTGCGAGTGACGTCACTGTAATCATGATTTTATTCTGCATACGTTACATCAACGATCATACAACCACTCCCCTACTTTCTAGCTTCAACTTCCTAGGACAATCGTGGCCTCCAACTTACCAACTTCCTCACCTTAGTTGCTATCTGTTTGACACGTGCCAGTTGTGCGACCACCATTTTCTCCCACTTTCTTCCCAAACATTTGGGCTCTTTGGTGGTATAAATACTCTTTGTAATCCTTCATTTTCCTTTTACGCTCTATTTGCATCCTTAAAATCTTAGCTTCCAAACTTAGCAAACAAAAACCACCTTCGTTTTTACTCAAAACTTCCAATCATCTTCCATGGCGTCTCCAAGCTAAATTGTTGAACACATTAACACTCCTCACACGATTGAGTTAGTTTCCACTATACTTAAGTTCCTCGCTGTCGATGGACAGACCTTTGTGCTAGAACCAAACCCATCACACAACATTTCTACTTTCCGTTCTAATTTGTTGCTTCCATTTGTATGTAACAACACCGCATACACTCTAATGGGACCCACCCATGATGAAATTAGGGCATAAAAAAATCTGCAAAAATGCTTCCCTATTCATAGAAGCACAAGGCCCCATATCGCCTGAAAGTGTCCTTTAGATTTCTCCCATATCTACAGGACCTCAAAAGTTTTTCGCTCTGCTCCTGCTGTCAACCAGGACTACATTGCATGGTTGAATAAGGTGGAGAAGGTTAAAGGTGATGTCTGAAAGTCCCAAGGCATCTTTGAACTGATTCAACTTTCTAGGGTTGACCCTAGTTAATGTAACTATATGATGATTTCTGCTCTCTACTTCTGGGAGTGTTCCATAAACACCTTCCATTTTACAACTGGTATGCTAACCCCTATGCTATTCGACGTTGCGACTATCACTGGCCTTTGTCCTACAAGTGAAACCTTCATCCCTACTACATATGATGAAGATGTCATTCCTTTTGATAAGGACGTCGCTGGTTTCACCAAGTACATAGAGTGTTTCCATGCTAAGGATATCGACATGGTGTCCGATGAAGAGCACATCGCCTTTTTGGCCTTGTGGCTCTCTAAATATATTTTTTGCAGCAGGTCTCTAAAGGTGGCCAAACATTTAATTGCGTTGGCGCATCACCTCCATATGGGTCGAAACATATGCTTGAGCAAACTCATTCTGGAGTCGCTTTATGAATCGCTCAGTGTGGGGGTCGACCAGATGACCTCTCTTGCACCAACTTCCAGTTATCTGCTTGCTGGGCCATTTTGGCTGTTGCAATTGTAGCTAAATGCCACCTTTGGGGATCATCTTAAATTGAAGCTTTAAGAAGCATAGGAGGCATTCTTTTCCAATCATTCCATTGAAGGCCCTTGTCTTGCTGCGATGATGCTGTCCAACAATGACCTGACTCGAGAAGGGGCGCTTGAAATGTACCTGAAGTTTTTCTTCAGGTGCACCTCTTTTCACCCCAGTATGGCACCATTTTCTTCAATACCATGCGGTCCTGAATGTTTTACTCGACCATTTCCTCCTGCTGAGCCACTACAGGTCCCTGAATCTAAAGCCATTTGGCAAGCTTTTCTGACCCCTAGGCTTATAACGTCTAGGGTGGGTGCTAACGATGGGGTGACGCTTCTGTGTAACCAACCCAAACTGGTGGCTAGGCAATTTAGTTTGTTCCAACATTTGCCTTGCATCTTTTATAAGCCATCAGACGCGATGTGCCTTTCATCCCAAAGTTACAGTGAAGCGGAGTGCGCTCAACTCCTCCAACACTTTGCTGCTGACGCCCCCAACTTGAGCTTCATTGCCTTTGAATCCCTCTTTTATAAACAAATGAGTTCTTTGATTGGTTGACTGTGACGTTCATAAAGAAGAATGAGAACCTCAAATAATTCAAGCGCTTTCGAAGCTATGAATAAAAAATTCAAGAAAGGTATGACTTACTATTGTGACTGTTGATCACATTACTGGCTTTCTCGCTTCTTCACATTTTAACCTTTAAACTTTGTTTTGTGCTTTTGTTTTCTTCAGCAGTTGAGCACAAGAAGTGTGCTAGGGGGATGTTAGTTGTGCAGCTATTTCTGCTTCTGCTAAAGAAGCTCATATAACTTCCTCTCAGGTAATGTATCAATCTTGGTGTTCTTTTAATTGATTACATCCCCTGTCCAACATGCTGATTATGCCGACCCTATTTGCAGGCTGCTGAAGCCCACATTGTTGTCCCTTCTGGACCTTCTCCAAAGGAGGAGAAAACACTCTTCTCATGAGGAGAAGCAAGTGGATAACACGTCTTCGCCTGTCATCCCCTCCAGATCCAAAAATTCTCGGTCGACTCGATCTGAAGGCATCTCAAAACAAACTACTACTGCCACTGTGCATGCTCCAGTAGTAGAAAAAGTACGAGTCGTGCAACCAGCTTCGACTTGCCCAGAGAGCATTAATTCTATCCCTGAAGGGGACTCTCAGATATCTTTCTTTTCCCAAAACTCATTTCCTCTTCAAGCTCATTTTCTTTTTTTTTTAGCTTTGTCCTTACCTGTGTCTGTTTATTTCAGCGACCAACCCTCAAATCCAAATAGCGCCCCACCCATCTCATTTTAAGGACTTCAAAGGGGAAAAAGAAAATTCCTATGATTCTGTCAGATAGTGAATCTACTGATAGCAATATCAATTCCCCCGTCGATCAGGGGGGCCCTGAGTATTCCCCCATCAGTAAGAGGGTGGAAGATAACGCCCATAACAACAACTTAGAGGGGGATGCTGGAGATGATGAAATAGAGGGCCCTGAGAATGCTGCCAACATTGAAGAGGCTATGAACCAATAAACTTTTCAAATAACTAAAGATCCTCCTCAAACATACGCTCCCTTTGGTTCCATCTCAACTCCTCCCAACGTGGTTCTTACCAACACCATCATGTCGCCTCAATCCATTTATGCTTTAAAACAAAGTAGCCCTCTGGAATATTTGAAGTTCTTGGTGGCTGCTAGAAATTACTCGACTAATGGAGGCTATAGTTCTTAAACCGTCTCTGGGGGTGTTTCTTCTCTTGGAACCCAAGGTGAAGTCCTCAGTCGCCTGAAAACGTAGCTCTTTCATGTCGATCTGATCAATCATTTGGAGGCGTTTCCTGCTGATGGTGCTAAGGTCAAAGAGGTGCTGCAAAAGGTTGACGTTCATAGAGCTTCTTATCAGATCGTCACCTTTGTGGATGAGGTATCTACTTTTCTTGACCAGTTCTTGATCGACTTGGCCAAACGCAAGGAGATCATGGGGAAACATGTTCCTAAAGAGAAAGAACATAACCTCGAATTAGCCTTTGTTGAGTCCTCCATAACTGCAAGTGAAGCGCTAAAGAAATCTCTTGATAAAGCCAAAGAGGACTTCAAAAAGAGGGCCAATAATATCTCTTTGTGGCAGAAACAAATTATTATTTTAAAACAACAAATTGAAGAGCTGGAAAAGAAGATTAATGAAGATAAAACCTCACAAGCCACTGGATTTGAGACATCTGAAAAGGCGTTGAATGACGAAGTATCTACTGGGGCTCTTCACTGGGAGCATTTTGAGGCGTTGGTTATTGAGAAAGTTGAATTGGATACCTCTCTTTCATTGACCAATGCTCGAATGTCCCTCGCTCGAGACCGCTATTTGTCACTCAAGGATAATGTGCCCTTTTAGCCAACTTTGTAATGCTCATTGTATTTTGCAGGCCCTTTAGTGGCTTTTTATTATGTAAAGGATGATTTTTCTACTCTTTGCTTATTACGATTTCTTGCAACATAGGTCTATATTTATGTAAGTATTTACCATTTACTCTTAATATTTCACCTTCTGACGTGATCTCTTTGATCTCATAAGCATTGTTCGAAAAAACTTGAACCACTCAAAACGGTCCTTCCCAATTTGGTGACCATTTTCCTAGAATTCTATCTCTTCAATCCATGGGTAAGATCACTTTCCAGACCAAGTCCTCAATAACGAACGCTTTTGCATTCACCCTTTTGTTGTAGGCCTTTGCTACTTGTTCTTTCTACCTGACCAAAGTGCCTAAAGTTGCTAGCCTATGTTCTTCAACATCTATCAGCGTATCATGCATCATTCCCAAATAATACTCAGTAGAAACATCTGATTGCCTCTGTATTCTCACGGATTGCAAATGGATTTCTAAGGGTAAGACTGCTTCATGTCCATAAACCAAACTGAAAGGCATTGTGTTAGTCGACTCCTTTGGTGAGTTTCGACATACCTATAATGCTTGGCCCAAAATCGTATGCCAACTTCTAGGCTTTTGGCCAACATATTTCTTGATTAAACCGATAATGGTCTTATTTGCTGCATCGACTTTCCCGTTTTCCTGGGTATAATATGGTGTCGATGTTAACAATTTGAACCCCATTTCTGCAGCGAACTCATTCACCTTTCTCTCTACGAACACAATCCCTTGGTCAGTTGTTATGGTCTCTGGCGTCCCAAACCTATATATGATTTGGTTTTGAATGAAGGCCATGACTTCCTCTTGGTCTACTTTAACCAAAGCAACCACTTCTACCCATTTTGAAAAATAATCAATACCTACCAAGATATACTTGTGGCCTTTTGATGATGCAGGCTTAATTTCTCTAATAATATCCAAATCCCATTGTAGCGGTAGAAATGTTGAGACTAAGCCATTGGATTGACTTGACTCACACATATCAAATAAAAATCACCACTCGCTTTATTGTTTCTAGAGGAATGGGAAAAGAGAGAATAACCCAAAAAAGAGGGGGAAAGAATCTAGGTAAGAGAGTTGGTTATGTAAAAGGAAGGTATTAGCACCCTAAACATCTATGATACTCCGCAGGAACCTCTTTGAAAATTTGTGTATTTTGTCTATAAGTGTTGTATACAAAAATATATGGTGGAGATGAGAAAAGAAGTGTTTTTTTAAACAATTTTTGCACCCACCGCGGTTGTGAACATTTAGTGCCTATGTAGCATCTTCCGTGCAATAGAGGACCAGGGTACTCGTAGTTCACCTTTAAAATTTTTAAAACACAAGTGTGTTGGTTAATTTTAAGAGAAGAGACATCATCGTCATATTCGAGTGGAAAATATACTTACTACCCATGATTATGAGAAAGTAGAATTTGTATCATCTAAAAGTGGAAGATATAGCTTGGATTTTAAAATCAACAGAGCCTCACTCAACACCCAAGTGGAAAATATCTCATTTCACTATATTAGTATAGTAGCTCACATCACTACAAGGATTGACAAAAGTCTAATATTTTGAGATAATTTTAAAGTAAAAAGCCAAAGTTGCAAAAATGGTTTGAATGAGATTGATTGACTTTTAGTCTTCTCACAAAAAATGTCAAAGTATGATTAAGTTGGTTAAAGTTTGATTAAGAAAATATTTTTGAAAATGCATGGACCTAGTCCAAGTTTATTGTGAAAGCAGTTCAAGTTAGAAAACCAGAAGAGTTTTGAAAAGGAGAGAAAAGATATTTGAAATTAAAGAAGATGGAAGGAGATGAATGGACTATTCTAAAGCATAAGGTAAAAGCTAGGGAAAAGAACCGTTTAACCAACAAGAAGTCAATAATTGACACAAAGAGTCAATGTAGAATTCCCATCCTTTTGATTGAAAATAAGCAAGCGAAGATACTAAACCTCTCAAGAATACCAAGTTTCAGATGCATTAAATCTTCTTAAAAATTGGGAAGAGTAATGGCTGTATATAGAGGAATTCCTAATTACAGACAAATAACATAATCAAAATAACCTGCACATAAAGAAAATCAACCCAATGTCTCGGGGTAAACCCTAAGAACTCCAGACAAAACAAAAACAGAGTCACAAGGTCCCAAAGAATATAAAGGTTTCTAATCCTAAGTCCAAGATGTTCACAACTCCATAATGCCTAGGATAGTAACCAAATAGTCCAAGTAACCTTAAAGTTTTCTTTATTGTTCAAGTTGGTTATTAAGTGTCTTCAAAAATAAAATGAAAGCTCAAGTGAGCAAAATAAAAATGACATAAAGATAAATGCTCAAGTGAACAAAGATAAAAATAGCATGAAATGTAAATGCTAAAGTAAATGATGCATAAAAGTAAAGGCATAAAATAAAGGCATAAAGTAAAAGCACAAAGTAAAAGTCAATTGTTAGTGAATTAGATGTTAGACGTTAGTTTAATGACCATCTTGAAACTTGCATTTGAAAACTTATTAGAAGATTGATAAAATCAAAGCTTCTCAACAATAAGTTTCATTTGCTTTTTGTCAAGTATATCATTCATTTCAAGTTCTCGAGGCGACAATATATGATCAAAGATGTTTAAATGATTCACTTAGACCAAATTTTATGATGTTTCATTAGAGGATTGATAAGACCAAAGCTTCCTAACAATGAACCTCAAGGTTATTGGATCAAAGATTTCAAATTAAACATACTTGGGCTTACAAACATAGGTTTGGGCCACGAATGATCATTTCTCGAATCGGAACAAATTTAGTGCTATAATAAGCAATCGTAAGTGGACTTATGTAGAAGTCACACTTATTTTGAGGCCGGTCATATCAATATATGTATCATATGTTTAGAGAAATGATATGTAGATCATTCTCCAACAATATGTAGCACAAGTAGGAAAGGGATAAGATGAAGAGGGAAGAGATGTATTAAATGAAATCAGGGTTTCAAATATCATCAACATCATTCATCCATTTTGGTGCATTTGGTTTTTCAACCTATCAACACTCAAAATTCAACGAGGTTGAGGAACTTGTCCGAAAATAACATCCAAATCAGGACCAAACAAAATAATAAAATAATATTTAATAAAACAATATTCAAATGGTTAATAATAGGGGAATAATTGGTAAAATACACAAAGTATATTAAAACACCAAATAAAAATCTCAAAAAATAGTTAGAAGTCAAACATGAGTTAATAAGTGTTGACAAAAATTTTGGAATTTTTTAAAGTCAGAAACTATTTTTTAAAATTTAAAGAAACATGCAAAATAAATCAAAACATGTAAAAAATAGTAAAATCATAAATAAAAATAAAACGAGGTCACCAATATTTGTCAAGAGGTCATTGGTTCCTTCCATAATTTTTCCAGAATTTAAAAATTAAGGAAAGTATTTTTAATCAATTAAAGCAAGTTAGATAAAGTGAAAAATTATAAAAATATCAAATCACAAAATAAAATTGTGAAAAAATAAAAATCAGAAAGAGAAAATACCAAAGTATTTTTAAGATTTTTTTTTTTTAGAAGTTGAAATGGTTTTTTTAATGAATTTTTGAAGTTTAAAACAATTAAAATATAAAAATTAGAAAATAAAAATAAAACCAAAATGATGTAGACCATTGGATCAATGTCAAAACGCGTTAGTAATCAAATCCAAGGGATCTGGCGCGCTGTGCATATCATGGACATTAGTGACTAAACCACCAGATCATTAATTAAAAAACAAATTTGAAGAAAACAATTGGCGCCTTGTTATTGGTCGAGAGATGACACATTGGTCATCTTCAACCTCCAGCCACATGAATTGCAGGTCTCACAAACTGTAAAATCAGGAGCTTAGACCGGCGCCATTCGCTTTGTCTCTTCAAGACAATTTTAATGGTACCCTCGCGAAAAATATATATAAACGGTAGCTCAGTCGATTTGAAGAAAACCAGAAGAAAAAAGTTGAATATGGATTTCAAAATTCATGATTAAAACTCACTTCCAGTTAAAAACAAATGATGTGATGAGTATCAGAGTGATGGGATCTTCATTGTAGTAACAAATTTTGAGAGAATTGATGGAGGAATCTACCTGTTGAAGTTCAAATTCAGAGCTTTGAAACTTGACTTGGCTAGCACGATTTAGGACACTTTAAGGCTTGGTTCTTCTTCTGTTTGCTTCAGTGAAGTTCAAAGATGAAGAATTAGCAAAGAAAATGGATAGAAAAAGGTTGTAGAACCAAATTCGAAGTTACAGAATTATGAGTTATAAAGAGAGTTTGGTAGGGTGATTTTGGTTGTCCAAGCTTGCGAAAATGAGTGGAATGGGGTCTTTATTTATAGGAGAAGTGAATGCAATACTGAGAAAGGGTGAATGATAAGCAATTAAGTGAAATCTTACACACCCTGGTCATGACAAAAGTGTGACTTGAAAGTTTTCAAAATTCAACCATTTCTTGCGTTTTAATCCTTAATCCAGCCATAGAAACTTTGTTAAACATGTTTAAGTGGAAAACACGCACAAAATTGGTGTTTAGAAGCCACATTATGAAAATCAAAATTTGACTGTTTTGACAAAATCAGTTTTAAGGTGCCAACTTTGAATCCATGGTGCACATAGCTCGAGGGGCTTTATGATCTCATTCTTTTTGCAATGGAAAGATTTCACCATAAACTTCACAATGTGCCAAGAAAGGTAGCATTTGGATGCTTGATTAAAAATTTATGATCAATTGAAATCGTGAAAAACACACTGAATTGTGGACTTAGAAAATTCCAAGTTTTGAGTTCAAAAGTGACTTATAATCTCTTGCCTTCAAACATGGACTTCCACTCAAAATTATGTTTTAGTCAATGAAGATTTCATGTGTAATACGGTGGGAGAACTGACTTGGGTGTTTTGTGTTTGATTGCAATTGTTGCGGATAGCAAGAGTCGCCACCGACTTTTCTTTTATCCAATAAAGGAAATGGTGAAAAGAACATGAAAGACCTTTTGAGATTTTTCTTGAGTTCGGGGGGTAGGTTATGAAAAGGAAAGGTGTTAGCACCCTTTTCATCCGTAGTTATCTAAGGGATCTTAGTTGCTAGCTCACTTTGAAATGCTTTATAAAAATGTGTTTTGTGTGGTTTTGGAAGTATTTTTGAAAAGTGCCTTCGTTTAGGCGAACTTTGTAATGATTCTCATCTCTATAAGAATGTATGCAAAGTGTTGACTTTTTCATGGAAAGTGTTGGTGTGTTTGAAAGATGTTTTGAATGAGCAAGCAACTACGAATGTTCTAACTACTCAAAAAGTCTTTGTTATTTTCCTCCTCCTTTAGATAGTGTTGTCTCACCATTAGTTGGTAAGCAACCTTATCATTGGATGTGACGAGACATGCGTGGGTCGTCGTACAGTCATAGAAGGCAACAATGTAGGATACCTTAGCAATTTGTCGTAAGGGGCTAATATCATTTACCGAAGGCAACATCGAAGGGTCATTGAGGGACTAAGTTCTTGTATTCGAGGGTCATTGCTAAAGTATCCCACGTTCGAGAGACATGATTGTTTATTCCAAGGTAACAAGTGTGGGTTAACCCTAGAGGTGTAAGTGTGCAAAGTGTTTGTTTTTCATGTTTTTTGTCTTGAATTAGGGTTTTCTATTTGTTTGGTTTTAAGTCTTTTCACACAAACCCTAATTACTAGCAATAATATGAAAGCGATAAATTGCGGAAAGTTAAAGTCCTATGCTATTACATCATTTTGGGATGGAGGATCCAAATTTAAAAATGGGGATGAAAACAATTAAAACCTAATTACTATTACAACCATATTGAATATTGCCAAATAAAATGTACAAGAATATAAAGATAACGTACTAGAAAAGAAAATTGTTTTTGAGTTTTTTAATGAAAGGTTTTAATCTTAATTAAACTAATAAAAAGAAAGAAAATAAATAATTAGTCTAAGTTGATTTAATTTAGAAAAGAAAAATTTAAAATAAAACTAAACCTAAATTAATTTAAGAAGGAAAAAAGAAATAAATTTGTTTAAGAAAACATATTTTTTAGGGTTTTTATGAAAAGGTTTTAAAGTTAACCTATTTAATTAAACTAAAATGAATGGAAAAAAGTTAATTAATTAAACTCCCAAGTTCTAAATAATTCAATTAAAGAGAAAATTAAAATAGAACTAAGTCTAAATTAAATTAATTAAGAAAAAAAATTTGTTAAGAAAATGTTTTTTTTGTCTTTTGTAAAAGTAGTAACTATTTAGTCTAAATAGAATTTTTTTTGGTATTTTTGATTAATAATAATAATAATAATAATAATAATAATAATAATAAAATAAATAAAGAAAAGAAAATAAAATGAAAATATAAATTATAAGCTTGGAGGGTGTAAAAGTGAAATGGGTGGTTTAAAAGTAAGACAATTTTTGTTCTAGGCCCAAAAAAGGGTTTTTTTGTACAAGTCTGAAAAAGAAAAAAAAAACAATAGGCCTGCGCATCATGAAGTAAACAGGGTGTGAGGAAAAGCAAAAAAAGTCAGGTCCATAAGCCCAAACGCGCCTGAAACAAGTAAAAATGTTAGAAAAAATAACAGAAGGCGCCACTGGGGCTCGAACACAGGATCCTTAGCAATAAGACCTTACGTGCGCGCTCTCTACCACTGTGGTGGTTATACATCCGATGTTTAAAACAAAACCAATGCATTATATTACAAAACAAACCCTGAATACATTTCATCTTCAACCTCACGCCGGGCCTGCACCTCCATTTTTGAATTTTGTAACTTCTTCATCTCTCAAGCATTTGCAAAAATGTAAACATGTAACTTGCTCCAAATTTCATCACGATTTCAGAAATGTAAATAACTTAATCTATAAATAAAAAATGAGCACGGATTTTGAATGGTACCAAATCTAACCTAATTTTTCCAGAAAGTTCAACTAAAAAATTCTCACTACTCAGGCAACATAAATGGATTCTAAAGACATGGTGAGTTTTAGGGCCCTGATGTCTACATTTGATCTTTGAAAATAGAAAGCTAACAATGCCTATATGAATAGTTCAAAAGTCATAAAACTTACCTTGAAAATGGAATTCGTGTTTTGAAAATGAGCTTGTTTTAAGATGCTACAATGATCAGGTTAGCTTCCTTGGACCTCTAGGAAGCTAATGCAATGCTTAGCTTGAGTTGAGAGTGGCTGAAATGGTCTGGATAAGTCAAGTTACAGACCTATGCTTTTGAGTTTGGACAATGGTGGAAATGGAGCTACAATTGGGAAACATGGGTTGGGATGAGTTGTATTTGAGGTATAGAAGCTTTGAGGATGGTTTAGAAGAAAAACCACGAGTGGATTATGAGTTTCAAGTTTCTTGGCCAGAAGTGACAACAATGGAGGTTTGTGCATAGTTCCAACTTTCAGGGAGTTTGAGTGAGTTTTAGGGCTTGTGAATTCGTGTGTTAGGTTGAAAATGAACTCTCTATTTATAGGCAAGAGGTTTGACATCTTGAAGTAACCAGAATTTTGAGATAACATGTTATGGTTTTGGTTGAAAATAAGAAATCAAGTTGAAATGGATTTTCATAGTTCCAAGGTTCAAGTACAAGCATGTTCTAAGTTTGTTGGGTGTAGGGAGGTTTCTTCTTCACTTTATAATGGAGTGTGATCATAATAAACAAGTGAGAGGCTCAATGCATTTACTTATGCATAAAGCTTGCTTTACAAGAAAGGAAATGGTAACTTTGTGCTAAAAATGGAAAATTGTCTTGGACAATCGCTCAAACACTTGGATAATAGCTCAATCAATTGTGTAAACATTTAATTATGGAGTGATTTGCAAGTTAGAAGGCCTGCAAAGAAAGATTATGCAACATAACTCTAGGATTAGGTTATGTGTTCTTCATGAAAATGCATTGTAATTCAAGTTTATCATGCCAACTTCTTCTGTTCGATTCTCCTAGCTCAAAGACGATCTCTTTAAGTTATTGGAAATTTTGGAAAGCTTCAAAAATCCTATACAACTTTTATGTTTTCCACTTTTGCAAAATCCAATTGGAACTATGTGAAAAATGGCCAAGAAGTTAGGTAAAAAATCAGCCTAAACTAGGTCAAATTTTCACTAAGTGTTTTTAGAAAAAGTGCATGACTTCATGAATTTATAACTCAAAATCCAAACACTTATAGGACTTGATCAGTAAAGCAAAGTTATATATCTCATCAAGATCTACAACTTTCATTTTGAAAGTTTTCTTTGAATCATCTTGCATCTTGGTGAAAAAATGCCATGAAGTAATGAAATTATCATGTATAAAACACTTTGAAAAATTTCTAAGTCTTGAAAAGTTTGAATTTTCAATGGAATTTATTGACTTTCTTGATTCTTGATGATCAAGTTTTATATTTTTGAATATATTGATGAGTTATGATCTTTGAAATTGAATTTTGAAAAAAAAAGTCAAAGTTTGACTTTTTGGGCATCAGTTGACCCAGAATTCAATTATCAATCCATTGATTTTGAAATAAGATTTGAGCCATGAGATTAGGTCAACATGTTGTATTAGAATCCTTTAGATTGTGCTTCAAGTCATTGGATCATGTATTAGGTCAAAAGTCAATGATCAGTCAATTACAGTCAAAACCCTAATTTTAATTATTTTTCCCTTTTGGTAAATTGAAAATTTTTCTTGAGGGATTATGATCCAAATTTGATAAATTGATGAATATGACTTCAAATTGTTGATGTGGACCAAAAATCTTGAACTTTGACAGTAATTTGACCATAATTGACTTTTTACCCAATACAATTGATTTTCGGTCATCTGGTCAATTGGCTGAGCAAATTTGTGATTCAAGACTTGAAACTTGACATAAGTATTCTTGGAGGCCTATAATGATCCTGAAGGTCATTTTAGGAATTATAAGTCCAATTACCCATGTGAAAATCAAAACCCTAATTTGAGGCATCAGTGTTTAGGAGAAGGTTTGAAGTAGTCAACACTTGTGCAAATTTGAGCTTTTGGAGATCTTGTGAGAAATGTATTGAGAAAGGGGAGGGAAAATTTTGGGGTACAAAAACTGCCCCTGTTCAATCTTCTTAAACCTGAAGAGTTAGATTGGAGGGTCCAGTTTTTGTACCCCAAAATTTTGAAGAGTTAGAGTGCCCATAAATTTGCACTCACACGAAATAATGTTGTTGGTTGATTGTGTCGGGAATGGGCTTAAAGATGCCATTTGGAGAGTGATAGAATTTTTTCGGAGATGGGCTTATAGATTCCATCCAAAGTGACTGCTAGTAAGGATTGGAAGAAGTATCAGAATAAAGCTTTGGTCGATTTATAATGAAACAAAGAAAGTGTCTACAAAAATGGAATCAGGATAAATCATTGGTTAATTTAAACTGAACCAACAGAGGTCTTGAATAATCTTTAACTGGATAACGAATCAGTATAAATTTTTGGAGCGATTTAACTAAACTATAGAAAGTGTCTACCAGAACGGAATCAAGATAAATCATTGGTTGATTTAAATTTAACCAGCAGAGGTCTTGAATAATCTTTAACTGGATAATGAATCAGTATAAATCTTCGGAGCGATTTAACTGAACCAGAGAAAGTATCTACCGAAACAGAATTAGGATAAATCTTTGGTTGATTTAAATTGAACCGACAGAGGTCTTGAATAATCTTTAACTGGATAATGAATCAATATAAATCTTTGGAGTGATTCAACTGAACCAGATAAAGAGTTTACCAGAACGGAATCAGGATAAATCATTGGTAAATTTAAACTGAACCAACAGAGGTCTTGAATAATCTTTAACTGGATAACAAATCAGTATAAATCTTTAGAGCGATTTAACTGAATCAAAGAAAGAGTTTACCGAAACGAAATCAGGTTAAACCATTGGTTGATTTAAACTGAACCAATAAAGGTCTTGAATAATCTTTAACTGGGTAACGAATCAGTATAAATCTTCGGAGCGATTTAACTGAACCAGAGAAAGAGTCTACCAGAACAGAATCAGGATAAATCATCGATCAATTTAAACTGAACCAGCAAATAAAATGCTTGTCACTGATGGTAGTCATCTGGTGACTGATATTTCTTAAAAAGGTAAATAATTAGTTGTAATGCAATGTCATGATGCATGCACTGCATAATGATATGCTCAAAATAAATGATATTGTGCTATATGCATTTTATATTCATATGTCATGATGTATGAATGTGAAATGTTATTTGAAGTGTATCTTTGTCTGGGAAAATAAATCCTTGACAACTGCTGGGGAGTTTTTTGGGAAACTAAATCCCAGACTACTGCTGGAGATGAAGAGTATGTATCTCTTCAACCTTGTTTAGAATATTTCCACTGGGAATTCCTGTTTGTTGTTTGAGGAAACTTTGCAGGGGGTGTTGATTTCTGTTTGGGGGGTTGAATTTAGGAACCTTGGTTATCCATTTATCTACTGGGGAATTTAATTCTCATATGCCCTGACTGGGGATAAAAGAGATGATAAGACTTCTGATCGTATGGGGAAGATGAAGTTAAACTGGTATCTGGTCGGGTTCCAGGCTTCACAACAACTTTTTGGTGATAGTATCAACTCTGTTGGGGACAAAGAGTGTTGTCCGTTGAGAATTAAACTCAAGTTGGGGACATTGTAGTTTGTTGGGGAAATAAACCCTGTCGAGGAAAGTATTTTGAAGATCTTAATCGGGTAATATATTCATCTGAGGAAGAATTTTTACAGGGTTTCTTTCTCAGCTTTGGAAAACCAAACCCGGAAGAGAATTTCCAGGAGATATACTGATTGACACTCTGGATGGAGAATATATGAATTCACTCTGTGGGGATAATTTTATTGAAGTAAATCCGTGGGGATATCCTAAATCCTTGAGTAAATGCTTATTACTGTTCTTGTGCATACATTTATTAACAGTTAATCATGTTTGTATGCATGTGTTCATTCAATTTTAGTCATTGGACGTTTTTGCACTCAAAACAGAAAAAACAAAAAGTTTGCACTTCAAAGTATATTTGTATTGATAATTTGCCTATAAACAGGCGTTTTTTTGTACAGGGAGATGGAAATCCTAGTAAGAGGAAGTCGTCGAAAAATGAAAAGATACAAAGTGAAAAATTATAGCCATGTGGAATTGATATCATTGGGTTCAAACTCCATGATTGCCCCTATGTCTTCGAACATCGTCTCTTGCCGTTGAAAGAAGTTGATTGAGTTGATCTCGTACCATTTGAACTTTTGACCTTGGTAATAAAGCTAGTTGCAGTGATTCAATGAGACATAGTCGTATGCTTTAATCCTTAACTTTTGCCTAGACTGTCCTTTCGGGTTTTTAGTCCACCAGGATACTCATTTTTCCCCAAGTTGCCCTTTCAGGTTTTCGACTTGTCGGGTGTACAATATTTTGTATATATCCCTAATTTTTGCCCGAACTCTTTTGGTTCGTCGGGATGCCCTCACTTTGCCTAGGTATGTCAACCTAGCAGGTCATTCTTTATGCATAGTATTTTTGACTATGTTTACGTTCACACGGTGAGGGAAATATTCACCGTCCATAGTGGTTAGCATCATAGCACCGCCAGAGAATACTTTCTTGACAACAAACAACCCTTCATAAGTGGTAGTCTATTTGCCCCTGGGATCGCCTTGTGGTAGAATGATGTGCTTTATTACCAAGTCACCAACATGGTATACTCGAGGTTTGATCTTCTTGTTGAATGCCTTGATCATACGCTTTTGATACATTTGACCATGGTAGGCATTAGCCAGTCTCTTATCATCAATCAAATTCAACTGATCCAATCTTGTCCGAACCCATTCATCTTCACCTAAGCCCGCTTCTTTCATGATCCTCATAGAAGGAATTTTAACTTCGATACGCAGAACAACTTCCATGCCATAGACTAAAGAGAAAGGGGTTGCCCCTGTTAATGTTCGACTGAAGTACGATAGCCATGAAGAGAAAATGGCAACATCTCATGCCAGTCTTTATAGGTTACCACCATCTTTTGCATAATCT
The DNA here is from genome assembly GCA_948472305.1 of Vicia faba. NCBI lineage: Eukaryota > Viridiplantae > Streptophyta > Magnoliopsida > Fabales > Fabaceae > Vicia > Vicia faba. Next base: position 331,458,835 of record OX451739.1, on the reverse strand, counting down.
TCTTTATGTTTTTATTGGCGGATTCCACTGCACCATTCATCTTAGGTCTGTAAGGAGAAGAGTTGTGATGCTTGATTTTGAACTGTGTACAGAGTTCAGTAATCATGGCATTGTTGAGGTTGGTTCTATTGTCGGTGATGATCCTTTTAGGGATGTCGTATCAGCAGATGAGGTTATACTTGATAAATCGGGCTACAACATTCTTAGTGACTGAGGTAAACAAAGCAGCTTCGACTTATTTGGTGAAATAATCAATGGCGACGAGGATGAAATGGTGTCTATTAGAGGCAATGGGTTTGATCTCTCCAATCATGTCAATGCCCCACATTGCAAATGGCCACAGAGCAGTCATGACATTCAAAGGAATTGGAGGCACATGAACCTTGTCGGCATAGATTTGACACTTATGGCAAGTTCTCGAGTGATGATGGCAATCAGTTTCCATAATCGAACAATAGTAACCAGCCCTCAGAATCTTCTTGGCCATAGTGTGCCTGCTAGAGTGAGTTCCAAAGATACCTTCATGCATGTCTTCCATGATTTTCTCTACCTCCTTCCTATCCACATAATGGAGCAGAGTAGAATCATGGTTGCGTTTGTACAGAATCCAATTGCTTAGGAAGAATTTAGCTGAGAACCTTCGCAGGAATTTCTTATCATTGATTGAGGCTCCCTCAGGATACTATTGTGCTTTAAGGTACCTTCTCACTTCATGATACCATGGCTTCTCTTCATTAGTGTCGATCTCATAACAGTACGCAAGTTCACAAATATTTCGATAGTAATTCTGGGAGCTTCGTTGTCCCAATTGACCTTGAACATATACAACATAGTTGCTAAGGCATCTGCCAACTGATTTTCCTCCCTTGGAAAGTGTTCAAAGGTGATCTCTTCAAAGTACAGGATAAAGGTTAGCACAATCTCCTTGTAGGGGATCGAATTTGGATGTTTGGTATCCCACTCTCCTTTAACTTGACTGATTACCAGAGCCGAGTCTCCGTACATGCTCAAAAATTTGATTCTTAGGTCAATGGAAGCCTTTAGACCCAAGATGCACACTTCATACTCGACCATGTTGTTTGTACAATAGAAACAAAATATGGCAATGAAAGGTGTATGGCAACCTTCGGGAGAAATGATCACAACACCAATTCCATTACCCAATGCATTGGACGCTCCATCAAAAACCATAGTCTATTGGGATCCTTGTTCAGGTCCGTGATACGGTCCAGGCTTTTCATAGTCGGTTATCAGCATGATATTCTCGTCCGGGAATTCAAAGTTCATGGATTGGTAGTCCTCAACAGCTTGATGGGCCAAATGATCTGCCAATACACTTCCCTTTATTGCTTTTTGTGTAGTGTACTGAATATCGTATTCAGTCAATATCATTTGCCATCTAGCTATTCGTCCGGAAAGAGCTGGCTTATCGAAGATATACTTGATGGGATCCATCTTATAAATCAATAAAGTGGTGTGAGTCAACATATACTGTCTTAGCCGGCGAGCAGCCCATGCCAAAGTACAACAAGTTTTCTCGAGCACTGAATATCTGGTTTCACAGTCGATAAACTTTTTGCTAAGGTATTATATTGCATGCTCTTTTCAGCCAGACTCGTCATGTTGGCCCAACACACACCCCATTGAATTCTCTAATACAGTCAAGTACATAATCAGAGGTCTTCCTTCAACTGGAGGCATCAGGAATGGAGGTTCTTGTAGGTACTCCTTGATCCTATCAAAAGCTGCTTGGCAATCGTTGTTCCATCTGACTACTTGATCTTTCTTCAACAGTTTGAAGATTGGCTCACAAGTAGCAGTTAAGTGAGATATGAACCGGGAAATATAGTTAAGTCGACCAAAGAAACCTCTGACCTCCTTCTCAGTACAGGGAGCTAGCATTTCTTGTATGGCTTTGACTTTTGCGGGGTCGACTTCAATACCTTTTCCACTGACGATGAAGCCTAGAAGTTTTCCAGACCTTACTCTGAAGGTGCATTTATTGGGATTCAACCTTAGCTTGTATTTCTTCAGTCTCTCAAACAACTTGTGAAGATGATCAAGGTGTTGTTCCTCAGTTTTTGATCTCGCAATCATGTCATCAACATAGACTTCTATCTCATGATGGATCATGTCATGAAATAGAGCTACCATAGCTCGTTGATAGGTTGCCCATGCATTCTTCAAACCGAAAGGAATGACCTTGTAACATAAGTTGCCCTACAGTGTGACAAAAGTGGTCTTCTCCATGTCTTCAGGAGCCATTTTAATTTGATTGTAATCAGAGAAGCCATCCATAAAGGAGAACACTTTATGTTGAGCAGTATTGTCGACCAAGACGTCAATATACGGTAGTGGGAAATCATCTTTGGGGATTTCCCTATTCAAATCCCCATAGTCTATGCATATACGGACTTTTCCATCCTTCTTCGGCACCAGAACAACATTTTCCACCCATTGGGGATATGACGTCCCTTCCAGGAAACTTGCATCGAACTGTTTCATTACCTCAGCTTTTATTTTCTCAGACATGTCTGGCCGCATGCGACGAACCTTTTGCTTGACCAGAGGACAATCTTCCTTCATTGGAATACGATGAACTACAATACAGTACCAAGCCCCGTCATATCTTCATATGACCAAGCAAATACTTCAACATAGTCATGTAACATCTAGACCAATCTTCTCTTGACACAGTCTTTCAAGTTAGCACCGATCTTGACTTCCTTCTTGTCTTCCTTAATACCTAGGTTTATTACTTCAACTGACTCCTCGTGTGGTTGAATGGCCTTTTCCTCTTGTAACAGAAGTCTGGCGAGTTCTCCAGGTATTTCACAATATTCATCACCTTCGTCTTCGGCTTGATAGATTGGATTTTCAAAGTTATAGATGGCAATAGCAAAGTTGTTGTCAATGAGATCCGGAGTGGATATGGATCTGCAAATGTGTGTGTTCATGTAAGATCACATGGCTATTTGAAAATGAAATAAAGTAAGGAAAAACAAAGATCGAAAAATTTGAATGCAAAATAGTCCAATGTTTTTCATTAAAATGAGCATATGGCATATGATAATGACAAACCCTTAACAAATGGACCACTGTGCCCCGAGAAAGGCACATGACTTAAAGTCATTGTTTTAATGGAAATTATAGACAAAGTTCTCAAAGTAATAAAAACAGTAAATGGCAATTACTCCTGGCTGAAGGAGATTGGGATAAAGTCCTTGGTCTACTAATTGTTGAGCCCTTCATCAGCAGTCAGGTAGATTCAGTCATCAAACTCACAATCAACATCAGAGCCTTCAAGGGCATTAGCCTAATGGTTACTAATGCGAAGAGGTGGTTTCCCTGCACGAACATGTCGAACCTCTTTTTGAGCCTTGGAAGTGAAGCCTAACCCAAATTTGTCTGACTTGAAAGGGAAATCAGGAAGTTGTCCCCAAATGGTATAACCCCCGTCTTTAACAACATCACGAGCATCTTTGAGAGAAGCCATCCTTGGTGTATCTTTAGCAACTTCGGGAGTGTCAGGAATGGCCTTGGCAACAACAACCATGGGAGAGATCACTTAAAAGGCTTGGCAAGGAGTTTCAATGAACTTGCCATCCATTTCAACATATTTGAACGAATTTAGATGACTAATCATAAACTCTTCTTCACCACAGACCTTAACAATTTCCCCTTGACCGGATATTTCAACTTTTGATGTAGTGTGGAAGTCATCGCACCTGCCCCATGTGTCCATGGGCGTCCAAGAAGGCAAGAGTAAGCAGGACGAATGTCCATCACATAGAATATTGAATTGAAGACTTGAGACCCAACCTTGATAGGGAGATCAACCTCTCCATGGACCATCCTCTTAAAACCATCGAAAGCCCTTACTACAATGTCGCTAGGTTTCAACACCAGTCCATCACAGTCTAGTCTATCCAAATCTCCTTTAGGTAAGACATTGAGAAAAGATCCAGTATCCACTAATACATGTGCCATGGTAGTGACCTTGCATCCTATGGAGACATGGAGAGCTTTATTGTGATTCTTCCCCATTAGGGCCAAATCTGCGTCACAGAACCCTAAACCATTGTCGACAGTCAAGCTTGCTACATAGTTTTCAAATTGGTCGGCTGTAGTTTCTAGTGGGACATGTGCATTTTTCAGGAATTTTATCAGTGCTTGGGCATGCGCCTTAGAACATAGCAAAAAAGACAACATAGAAATCTTCGAGGGTGTTTTCCCCAACTGTTCCACTATCTTGTAATCACTTTTTCTGATGATTTTTAGAATCTCCTCCATCTCTTGGGTAGATGGGTCCTCAATGGTAATATCTTTTGTGGATGCCTCTATCAGGGCAGGCTCAGATATTTTTTTCCTTTCCTTGAGTATTAACAATAGGTTTAACAGCAGTGATACGAATGGTGTAATAGTGTTTGTTAGATGTGAAATTTCTGGAGAGAAGATCCTCCCCGTCCTAGTAACTTTACTTGATCCAATGATGTTTGTAATGGCAGCAATTTCATCTTTATCGGTCCATGAATCTTGTTTGATACCATGGTAGTACACTTTCACCCCATAATTCCAGGGCACAACCTTATCAGAAGAGTAGGGGACTTGCCCCGGTGTGGTGATAATTAGTGGAGCTATTCTTGGTTCAATAGGAATCCTAATAGGACCTTTTAAGGTGATCCTAATAGGTTTATTTGAGATAGTAATGATGGAAACGTCTTAAAATTCTTGAGATACAACTTCAGTCAAGCTTTTCACAGACAAAGTTCTTTCAAATAGAATCTCATGGCTATCCATCAGGTGTTGGAATCCTTTATTTAGCCATTCATAACCATTAATTTGTACAGCACAGTAGAAACAGTCTTCAAGGCAACCAGGGAATACCCTGACTTTCAATAAATTATCTTTAACAATCTTCAAAGGAGTGGTCGAGTCATTGATGGAGGCAACAAAAGAGGCATCTTTAATAGCATTGACACCCTTACCATGATTTGTCATGGGTGTGATGATTACGTTGGGAGTTGGCGGAGGGTCGAATTCAATTGTCTTATTATCAATTAGGTCTTGGATTTTATTCTTTAGAGACCAACAATCATAGGTATCATGTCCAAGACTGTTTGAGTGGTAAGCGCATTTGGCATTGGGGTTATATTTTGGAGAATTAGTATTAGGGTTGGAAGGGGATCTCGCAAGGTCACCAAATCAGCTTTCAATAGGTGTTGCAGAGCATCAGACAATTTCATATTGACTTTAGTAAACTGTCTTCTTTGGACATCCAGTCTTTGTTGACTATTTTGTTGATGTGGTCGTTAAGTTGGAGTTGGATTGGAAATCAGTACAACCCCTACTAAATGATGACGGTCATTCTTAGCATGACTTCTTAACCTGTACACAACATTAGTCTCTTTTTTACCAATAAATGGTTTTTTCACAGCATTTGAAGTGGAGGTCATGGGTATCTTCCCCCTTTTAATCCCACTTTCAACCCTCTCACCAATCAAAATAAATTAATTGAATTTGGACAATGAACTTCCAATTAGCAAGTTGAAAAATGGTCCAGTCAATGTTCCCATAAACATATCTACCAACTCTCTATCAGTTAAAGGTGGCTGCACCCTGCCATTCAAGTCTCTCCATTTTTGAGCGTATTCTTTGAAGCCCACATTTGATCCCATGGTCATTCCTTGCAATTGCACCCTAGTTGGTGCAAGATCAGCGTTCTATTGATATTGGCGGTAAAAAGCATTGGCCAAATCCTACCAAGTATGGATGTTAGTCGCTTCCAATTGGTAAAACCACTCCAACTGTGTCCCAGATAGACTTTCTTGAAAAAAGTGCACCCACAATTTCTTATCAGTGGTATGCGGCTGAATTTTACGGACATAAGATCTTAGGTGAAGCTTCGGACACGAGACACCATCGTACTTGGCAAAAATGGGGATCTTGAATTTGTGGGGAATGACTACCCCAGGAACCAAACCCAAGTCACCGAAGTCCAAAGCCAAGCACAACTTGGATTTCTACAGCCTTCAATTTGTCTTCTAGTTGATTATACTTATCGTCGACCGGTGGATATTTCTCATCAAAATAATCTTCATCTTCAGAGATTTGATTGTTTCCACCCCCAACACAGGTGCTCCTAGCATCTTCATCTTGATTCTCATCCTCCTCGGAGGAGTCTTCTTCAACTTGAACTTTTTCGGATGGGGCCTTTGAATCTCTTCCCCATGTTGATTACAACTTTCTTCTTTGTCTTCTTTTTCGTAACAAGAAGTGTCATTATTTCTTGCTTCCCCTTTGCTAAGTTGAGAAGAGTTTCTTGAAATTGAGAGTTTTGAGTTTGCAAGTCCTTCCCAGTTTGCTCGAGATCCATCTTATACTGAAATAAATAGTAGAAAGATGAGGAAACCTGTGTCAGAAAACCTGCTTATAATATGATGCATGTTATGCGTATGCGATGCTTTCAATGACCTTTAAGATTTAAATTTGCTTAAATAAAAAAGGAAACAAAACACTAATTATATTAATAAGTTCAAAGATTACAAACTGCCTCTTGGGGTTACAATGATAGAAAAACAACAAAAATGAAATTATACACCAAAAGACTCAGGTCTCCCATGGACGCTTCCTCTTTGGACTGATGTAGGCATTCAAGTTCCGCTCCTCGTGGAGTTGCCTTGTGAGCTCTAACAATTTCTTCTCGCTCGAGTAGAATTGGGATTCAAAGGTGTCTTGCCCCCCCTTGAGTTGAATCCATGACCTTTTCAATTCCTCGAGAGTATTAGGCATGTCAGGATGAAGAATGGTGTAAGGAGTGTCTCCTTCGGCAATAGGATCCATACTGATTGGTAGGATGGCCACATACGACATCATGAGGTTTTGAGCGCGAGCTCGCACCCACTTGAGATAAGGTTCCAAAGGAATGAAGTTCTCATACCCCAAAGTTTTGCTATCAACCTTGTTCACCATGCCCCAAACTCGTACAAATCTTTGATGATAACCTTGGACATTGTTCTCATAGTCAAACAAAATACCTTGGACGAGCGCGTCATGTGGACCATCCCTCTGAGCATAACCAAACTGTCGTAGAGCCAAGCAAGGATTATAAGTGATACCTACCCTAATGCCAAGGAGTGGGACATTATGGAATTCCCCATAACGGTCAATAATGGTGGCATCCTCCAAAGATCGAGAACACCAATGAATATCTGAATGCGAGAGTGATATAAACCTTTGAGACCACTTCATGCCTTGTTAATTCTTCAAAACTGACCAAGGAAGGTGCGAAATAAACCACCTAGCTAGCAAAGGAGTGCAACACATAAGAGTTCCACTTCTCTTCATGGTACAGGCGTGAAGAGAATGCAAAATGTCTCTGAGTAAGGTAGGCACCGGGTTACGAGATATGAGGATTTAACCGTATTCACATCTATAAGTTGGTCTGGGTTAGGGAACAATACCACCCCATAGATTAGAAGAGCCAAAACTTCTTCAAAGGCTTGCAAATCCAGAGCATCCCAAAATAGTTGAGCCTTTTCAAACATAAACTTGGCTAGAAAACCTTTAACACCACTTCTAGTTTCCCAATTAGCCACAATGTCAGACCGTTGCAAATGTAAGGCTAAAGCAATCTCCTTAGGTCTTGGGTCTTTCTCAATAACAGTGAAGGGTAATTGACCAAGAATAGGCACTCTCAATAGTTGAGAGAACTACTATATGGTAGGTACTAATTGGTAATCAGGAAATGTAAAATAGTGATGTTTAGGGTCAAAGAATTGAAAAAGCACGTGTACCATGTCTTCTTCAAAGTTTTAGGTAACCAAGTTAAGGAGTCGACCATACTTCTTGGTGAATGGAGAATTTTCAGGAACCCTTGATGCTAACTCCTTGAGTTGAGGAGACACTTTTACAAGGTTGATTCGGATGGTATTTCTGCGAATGGAAGCCATATCCTACAAAATAAAACAAAGATAAATCTCCAGGACCTTGAAATGGTTAGTGAAAATGCTATGGTATGATGTCATGATGTTATGTACAAACAAAGAAAACAAACGCTTAGGTTTAGGCTTGCATGGGGTTCATAGGTAAGTACCCTCTTGAAGATTAATTGGTTCAACCTGTCCTAAAAAGTAATCGGGTTCTAGGGAATCTCAATATCATTGATCTTTCTTCATCGGGCATTGTTTCAGTGCAAGCCTCTTTTTTGACGACCGAAATATCCCGAAAGTCCAATCTCAATGAGCGTAGTATCGAGTATCAACCAACTTCAGACTGCACCAAAGCCGACTATCCCACTACTTCCTAATGGCCAAGTTGTTCAGCTAAAGGTTCTAAGGCCAGTTAGTGCTTCATGACACCATATATTGGCCCCGTATTCTCCTTGATTCTCCACAAGGGATACCGGTACCCACAAATTTGTCACACTAACGTAGCCATTGCTTCAACCATATCGGTTTATTCCATACAGTCTCCACAATCTTTGCTACTTACCTAATAATGTTCCCAGATCCGGGTAGAGGATCTATAAAAACCCAAACATAACCCATAATGTAAATCATACAAGTCAAACAATGAAAGCATTTTAAAGGTGATCTAATCTCCAAGGTAACCCCACTTTTAAGATTTTCCCCAGAAGAGTCGCCAGTTCTGTAATATGTTGGGAGAACTAACTTGGGTGTTTTGCGTTTGATCGCAATGTTTACGGATAGCATGAGTCACCATCGACTTTTATTTTATCCAATAAAGGAAAGGGTGAAAAGAATAGGAAAGACCTTTTGAGAATTTTCTTGAGTTCGGGGGGTAGGTTATGAAAAGGGAAGGTGTTAACACCCTTTTCATCCGTAGTTATCTACAAGCTCTTAGTGGCTAGCTCACTTTGAAATGCTTTATAAAAATGTTTTTTGTGTGGTTTTGGAAGTATTTTTGAAAAGTGCCTCCGTTTAGGCGAACTTTGTAATGATTCTTGTCTCTATAAGAATGTATACAAAATGTTGACTTTTTCATGGAAAGTGTTGGTGTGTTTGAAAGATGTTTTAAAACTTTTGTGATCAAGCAACTACGAACGTCCTACTTACTCAAAAAAGTCTTTATTATTTTCCTCCTCCTTTAGATAGTGTTGTCTCACCATTAGTTGGTAAGATACCTTATCATTGGATATGAAGAGACATGCGTGGGTCGTCGTACATTCATAAAAGGAAACATTGTAGGATACCTTAGCAATTTGTCGTAAGGGGCTAAAATCGTTTACCAAAGACAATATCGAAGGGTCATTGAGGGACTACGATCTTGTATTTGAGGGTCGTTGCTAAAGTATCCCACGTTCGAGGGACAAGACTCTTTATTCTAAGGCAACAAGTGTGGGTTAACTCTAGAGGTGTAAGTGAATAAGGTGTTTTTTTTCCATGCTTTTTTGTATTGAATTAGGGTTGTCTATTTGTTTGGTTTTAAGTCTTTCCATACGAACCCTAATTACTAGCAATAATATGAAAGCGATAAATTACGAAAAGTTAAAGTCCTACGCTATTACATCATTTTGGGATGGGGGATACAAATTTACAAATAGGGATGAAAGAAATTGAAACCTAATTACTATTACAATTGTATTGAATATTGCCAAATAAAATATACAAGAATATAAAGATAACGTACAAGAAAAGAAAATTGTTTTTGAGTTTTTAATGAAAGGTTTTAATCTTAATTAAACTAATAAAAAGAAAGAAAATAAATAATTAGTCTAAGTTGATTTAATTTAGAAAATAAAAAGTTAAATAAAACTAAACCTAAATTAATTTAAGAAAATTTAAGAAGGAAAAAAGAAATTAAATTTGTTTAAGAAAACATATTTTTTAGGATTTTTATGAAAATGTTTTAAAGTTAACCTATTTAATTAAACTAAAATGAATGGAAAAATTTAATTAATTAAACTCCTAAGTTATAAATTAATTCAATTAAAGAGAAAATTAAAATAGAACTAAGTCTAAATTAAATTAATTAAGAAAAGAAATTTGTTAAGAAAATGTTTTTTTTGGTCTTTTGTAAAAATAATAATTATTTAGTCTAAATAGAATATTTTTTGGTATTTTTGATTAATAAAAATAATAATAATAATAATAATAATAATAATAATAATAATAATAATAATAATAATAATAATAATAATAAAAAATAAATAAAGAAAATAAAATAAAATGAAAATATAAATTATAATCTAGGAGGGTGTAAAAGTGAAATGGGTGGTTTAAAAGTAAGGCAATTTTTGTTCTAGGCCCCAAAGTGGTTTTTTTGTACAAGTTTGAAAAAGAAAATAAAAAAACAATGGGGGCGCGCATCATGAATAAATAGGGTGTGAGGAAAAGCAAAAAAAGTCAGGCCCATAGCGAGGAAGCCCAAATGCGCCTGAAACAAGTAAAAATGTTAGAAAAAAATAACAAAAGGCGTCCCTGGGGCTCGAACCCAGGACCCTTAGTAATAAGACCTTACACGCACATTCTCCACCACTGGGGTGGCTATACATCTGTTGTTTAAAACAAAACCAATCATCTTCAACCTCACGCCAAACTTGAACCTCCATTTTTGAATTTTGTAACTTCTTTATCTCTCAACCATTTGCAAAAATGTAAACATCAAACTTGCTCCAAATTTCATCACGATTTCAGAAATGTAAATAACTTAAGCTATAAATCAAAGATGAGCATGAATTTTGAGTGGTACCAAATCTAACCTAATTTTTCTAAAAAGTTCAACTCTAAAATTCTCACTACTCAGGCAACATAAATGAATTCTAAGGACATGGTCAGTTTCAGGGCTATGATGTCTACATTTTATGTTTGAAAATGGAAAGCTAACAATGACTATATGAAGAGTTCAAAAGTCATAAAACTTACCTTGAAAATGGAATTCGTGTTTTGAAAATGAGCTTGTTTCAAGATGCTGCAATGATCAGGTTAGCTTCCTTGGACCTCTAGGAAGCTAATGCAATTCTTAGCTTCAGTTGAGAGTGGCTGAAATGGTCTGGAGAAGTCAAGTTGCAGACCTCTGTTTTTAAGTTTGAACAATGGTGGAAATGGAGTTATAGTTTAGAAACAAGGGTTGGGATGAGTTGTATTTGAGGTATAGAAGCTTTGAGGATGGTTTAGAAGGAAAACACACGAGTGGATTATGAGTTTCAAGTTTCTTGGCCAGAAGTGACAACAATGGAGGTTTGTGCATAATTATGAATTCCAGGTAGTTTAAGTGAGTTTTAGGGCTTGTGAATTTGTGTGTTAGGTTGCAAATGACCTCTCTATTTATAGGCAAGAGGTTTGACATCTTGAAGTAACCAGAATTTTGAGATAACATGTTATAGTTTGGTTGAAAATGAGAAATCAAGTTGAAATGGATTTTCATAGTTCCAAGGTTCAACTACAAGCATGGTCTGAGTTTATTGGGTGCAAGGAGGTTGCTTCTTCACTTTACAATAGAGTGTGATCAGAAGAAACAAGTGAGAGGCTCAATGTATTGACTTATGCATAAAGCTTGCTTTACAAGAATGGAAATGGTAACTTTGTGCCAAAAATGGAAATTTGTCTTAGACAATGGCTTAAAAACTTGGATAATAGCTCAATAAATTGTGTAAACATTTAATTATGGAGTGATTTGAAAGTTAGAAGGACTTCAAAGCAAGATTATGCAGCATAGCTATGGGATTAAGTTATGTGTTCTTCATGAAAATGCCTTGTAATTCAAGTTTATCATGCCAACTTCTTCTCTTCTATTCTCCTAGCTCAAAGATGATCTCTTTAAGTTCTTGGACATTTTGGAAACCTTGAAACATACTCTACAACTTTCATGTTTTTTTATTTTGAAAAATACAATTGGAACTATGTGAAAAATGGCCAAGAAGTTAAGTAAAAAATCAGCCTAAACTAGGTTAAATTTTCACTAAGTGTTTTTAGAAAAAGTGCATGACTTCATAAATTTATAACTCAAAATACAAACACTTCTATGACTTCATAAGTAAAGAAAATTTGTAGATATCATCAATATCTAAAACTTTCATGGTTAAAGTTTTCTTTGAGTCATCTTGCATCTTGGTGAAAAAATGGCATGAAATAATGAAATTATCATGTATAAAACACTTAGAAAAATTTCTAAGTCTTGAAAAGTTTATCTTTTCAATGGACTTTCTTGACTTTCTTGATTATTGACGATCAAGTTTGATATTTTTGAATATCTTGATGAATTATGATCTTTGAAATTGAATTTTGATCAAAAAGTCAAAGTTTGACTTTTTGTGCATTAGTTGACTTTTCATCAGTTGACCCAAAAATCAACTATCAATCCATTGATTTTGAAAGATGATTTGAGCCATGAGATTAGGTCAAAATGTTGTATTAGAATCCTTGATATTGTGCTTCAATCCATTGGATCATGTATTAGGTCAAAAGTCAATGATCAATCAATTACAGTCAAAACCCTAATTTTGACCATTTTGCCCTTTTGGTAAATTGAACATTTTTCTTGAGGGATTGTGATCCAAATTTGATCATTTGATGAATATTACTTAAAAATGTTGATGTGGACCAAAAATATTGAAGTTTTAAAGTAATTTGACCAAAGTTGACTTTTTACCCAATACCGTTGATTTTCAGTCATCTGGTCAATTGGCTGAGCAAATTTGTGATTCAAGACTTGAAACTTGACAAGAGTATTCTTGGAGGTATATAATGATAAATGAAGGTCATTTGAGGCATTATAAGTCCAATTACCCTTGTGAAAATCAAAACCCTAATTTGAGGCATCAGTATTTAGGAGATGGTTTGACCTAGTCATCACTTGTGCAAATTTGAGCTTTTGGAGATATTGTGAGAAATGTCTTGAGAAAGGGGATGGAAAATTTTGGGGTAAAACATCATGAAGTAGGCTTCTTAAAGAGAATTGTGAAACTTGAATCATCCAAAAAATACAAAATAGAGAGAGTTATGACCTTGTGAAGTTGATGGAAATCCATGAAGTGACCTATAATCTTTTGAAATCTTAAGGCATCTTCTAACCATTTTCAAGCTTTGCACATAAAAGAAGAGTTGAAGATCATACTCTTAAGATAATTGCGGAAAAATAATGGGATCAAGGAGATAAAAATTGATCAAGTTATGATCATTTGAATTTAAACCCTAAAATTCAAAGACCTTTCAAGGAGACTTGTAATCTTTCTCAATCATTAATGATATTCAATTCAAAATTAGCCTTAGATTTATGAAGAGAGCTTGTTAAGTACCATTTAAATAGAACCATGGATTTGGAGTCACTAAAAAAATCTCAAAAAATGAGTAAGATATGGTCCTTGGAAGTCAGCAAACCCTAGCTCAGAGAGTGCCAAAAATGACTTGAAACCCCTTTCAACTTTTGATGCTTTTTCTTGCAGAATTGGATCTTGTCATGTGAATAGAGGTTGTTGTTGATGATGATAAGAATCCATATAAAAAATAACCAACTCAAAATGTTGAAAATTGAGGGAGTTATGCACTTGTGATCTTTGATGAAAGCTCAATTAGGTCAAACTTGTTGAACCAAACTTTGAATATTTTAATCTTTATTGAAAAAACAAAGCATGATGAATCATAATATGTCTTGAAATGATATTGTCTTGAAGCACACTAAAAAAATGGAGCTTAAGTCTCAATGAATCTTGTTGAAGAAGGCATGGAAATAAACACATGAACATATCTCTTTGATGAATGTCAACACCAACCTTGAGGAAAGTTTGACCTAAATAAGGTGAGGGAATTATTTGAACCATAATTTTTGACATCATGGACATAGCCTTGAAACTTGAGCTCTTGCAATCCATTGAAGAGTCATTTGATTGATAATCAACCCTTAACTCTAGGTTAGATGGTGATATGAATGCAATTGTATCACCCTTTACAATATGAACATTTAAAGAAATATATATACATATTTTGATGTTAGTTTAAAGAAAATATGTACAAGATACACACTTCAAGGTGCTTAGTAATCCATCAAGAGCAAACTTAAAGATAGGATGAATATAGGGAGAACCAACCCTAATGTGTGATCTTTTTGTATTGATAAAAGTGGGATGATGAGAAATCTTAGGGGGAAAAATTGGGGTATAACAACTGCCCTTATATAAGTGTCTTCTATTCGAAGATCCGAAGGTTAAAATGTTTGTCTCGACGCTGTTGTACCCCAAAATTTGCCCTCTCATGTTTTCCAAAATCTTCCTTTTTGCATGGTGGTTACAAACACTTGCTTAGAGAAAATATAAAACTTTGGTAGATATTCCAGTGTCTTTTGATTGGCACCTGGACAGGGTATTTCGATTGGCATCCGAGCAAGCTTCAATTGAATGCTAAACTTCCTTCGATGCAAGTCTGATTCACAAGCTTCAATTGGGTGCTGGGCCATCCTTCGATCAAGTTCAAATCACAAGGCTTCGACTGTGCATTGGCTGCTTTAGGCTTGCCTTCATTTCACAATGCGAGAACTTCCTACATGCCTGCTTCGATTAACAAAATATTAGTCCCCTGCATACAAGCTTCGATTAGGCGTTGGGTCTCCTTCAATTAAGCTTAATTCACAAAGCTTCCACTGGGCAAAATGCCCCTTCAGCTTGCCATCAGCATACGTATGCCTCTTCATGCTTGCCTTTGGGCTACTAGGCAAAAGCTTCCTCATGCTTTCCTTGGTTTCATAAGGCAAAGACCCATCAGTTTGCCTTCGATCTACAAGGAAAAAGGCCCCTTTCACTAGTCCTCAATTCACAAGATAAAAGGCTGTCTCAAACATGCCTTCGATTCACAAGGCAAGGGCCTCTTCAAATTGCTTTCAAGCGCACAAGGAAAAGGCCCCCTCTTCAGCTTACCTTCAGCGCATTAGGCAAATCCTCCCTATATGCTTGCCTTCAGCACACAAGGCATAAGGGATACATGTGAGCTATTCGAAAGACACACAAAAGGGCCATTCAAAGGATATACCTGTGGTCCATTCAAAGGAGGAAACTCTGGGCCAATAGAAGGGCAAGGCATGTTGGGAATTTGAAAGAGTGGGGAAACATGTCCAGGTTCACTCAATATTTCAAAAAGGCAAAAATTATCCAAATATGGAAAATGTTGTACCCCAAAATTTTCCCTCTCATTTTCTCAAGAAATCACACTGGATCCTCAGGTTTACTTCCATCCAATCCTGAGCTTTGAATTACAAATTTTTCAAGAAAGTCGCATGCAATGACAAAATAGTCATTTTCACATTAAAAGGTCAAACTTTGACTTTTGGATCAAAATCAAATCTCTGAAATCATATTTCATCAAGACATGTTGGAATATGAAGTTTGTATCATCAAAAAGTTCAAAAGTCAAATTTACAATGTGTAGGTGTTTAGGTATTGGCTTGCATTTTTGGTAAATCCCAAGTGTATGTGTGAATGTCATGACTGATGTCATAACATTCTAGTTCAGTTTGTACTGACTCATTAGGTACCTTTGCAGAAAAATGTTGTAATTAAAGTACTGATGTTTATAAGTGTGTATCTGAGCATTTTGCAAAACGATCACATTTTGCTAAATCAGTAGACAGGTTTTCTCAGATGTCATAACAGATGTTATGACATCCTGTTCTGAACTAACAGGTTTGCAGGATGGATAAGTCTGAGTTTTTTCAGGAAATAACTCAGTCTTTCCTGAACAGAATCCTGCGTTTTCTGAGGGGTAACCTAGCTCAACCCTAACCTGGTTAATAAAATCCTGTGACCTGGTCTTTAGGTCAAACAGAATTAACCCTAGGTTTTTGTGGAAACCCTAACTGAAGTTGCAGCTGCTATATATTCAACAGAGCTGCTGTTTTTCAATTGATCCCTCTTGATTGATCAGAAGATCATTTGTAATCTGTATAGATTTGATTATTGTACTCCAAGCAATTATCATTGTGATAAGTGCCTTGGAATAGGTTTCTAATTGTAAGGTTTGTATAGCACTCAAAGCTTTGAAGCAAGAGTGTTTGAATGTTCCTTGACCAAAGCTGTGAAGCAGAGTCAAGTTAGTTGTGTGCATCACTCAAAGCTGTGAAGCACGAGTGATTGTGTTGCTTGATTAAAAAGCTGTGAAGCTTAATCAAGTGTTTGTTTTTGAAGAGTGTCTTCATCAATTCTTAAGTCAAATTGGTTTATGTATCACTGCTGTGATTGAGGGGGAGTGAGTAGGAACTCAGGTTTAAGTTGTACTTAGATTGGAATTGCATTGGGTAGGTCTTAAGTGAAGGAGATAAACTGGTTGGTTTATTCCTGAATTAAAATCTCTTATAGTGGATTTCCTCCCTGGCTTGGTAGCCCCCAGAGTAGGTGTTGTTGCACACTGAACTGGGTAAACAATTGACTGTGTTCTTTATTGCTTTTGTATTTACTGTCATATAGTAAGTCGGACACGGTGTCATAACATTGAACGTGACATTGAGTATCTGCAGCCAGAATTTCAATTGGCATCAGAGCAGGCACCCTGCCTGTATCACTGGGTGAGATCTAGGGATATCACTTTCTGGCACTATGGACAAAGAAGGAGTTTTTGGAAATAGACCACCCATTCTGGATGGAACTAATTATGACTACTGGAAACCTCGTATGATTGCCTTCCTAAAATCTCTGGACAAAAAGGCTTGGAGAGCTGCTGACAAAGGATGGATTCATCCCACCATAACTGAGATAGATGGGACAATCAGTCTGAAGCCTGAGGAAGATTGGAGTAAAGAAGAAGATGAGTTAGCTCTGGGAAATTCAAAAGCTTTAAATGCCTTGTTCAATGGAATTGATAGAAACATTTTCAGACTAGTACATCAATATGAACTGGCCAAGGAAGTTTGGGACACTCTCAAAACTACTCATGAGGGCACTTCCAAAGTAAAAATGTCAAGGCTTCAGATGTTGACTACCAAATTTGAGAATCTAAAAATGATGGAAGATGAAACCATTCATGAGTTTCACATGAACATCTTGGAGATTGCCAACACCTCAGGAGCACTGGGAGAAAAGATGTCAGAAGAAAAACTGGTGAGGAAGATTCTCAGATCCTTGCCTAAAAGATTTGCAATGAAGGTAACTGCCATAGAGGAAGCCCAGGACATTAGCAAGTTGAAAGTGGATGAACTTATTGGGTCTCTTCAGACTTTTGAGATGGGAATCACTGATAATGGTGTCAAGAAGAACAAGAGCATAGCACTTATGTCCAACACTGATGTTGAAGAAAACATTTCAGAAGCTGTAGCCATGCTTGGAAGACAGTTCAACAAACTCATCAAAAGAATAGATCCAAAGTCAAGGTCTAATGTTCATAACATTCCCTCTAACATTGACAGTTCCAGCAGAAGACCAAGGTCAGAAGAGAAGGGAATTCAAGGCAGAGGAATTCAATGCCATGGTTGTGAAGGATATGGGCATATTCGAGCTGAATGTCCTACCTTTCTTAAGAAACAAAAAGGAATGACAGTTACTTGGTCTGACTGTGATTCAGAAAGTAATTCTGAAGAAGAGACTGCCAAACGAGTTACTGCTTTAACTGGTGTTTGTACCTCTGAAAGTGACATCAGTGATGAAGAGGTGACTTTTGAAGAACTGGCTGATACTTACAAGGAATTGTGTATCAGAAGTACTGAAGTCTGTGTGCAGAATGAGAAACAATCAAAACTCATTATAAAGCTGGAGGCTGAAAAAAGGGCAAATCTTGAAACTATAAGTCATCTAGAAGGAGAAGTTCAATTGCTGAACTCACAACTGAATCAAATGACCAAATCTGTCAAGATGTTGACAAATGGAACAGACAAATTGGAAGAGATCCTTCAGGTTGGACAAAATGTGGGAAATAAATCTGGACTAGGATTTATGGAAGCAAAGAAATCTGGTACTGGTAAGCAAATGTCAAAACAGATGTCTCAACACAACTCTCAACATCAGGAACAGAGACATATGAAGAAAAGGTACCAAAGATGGAAATGTCATCATTGTGGGAGATATGGTCACATAAATCCCTTCTGCTTCAGATTACATGGATACCCTAATCAGAACTCAGGTGTCAAACCTAAGTCTAAAAAGGTACCACATGGTCCTCAATGGAAGAAAAAGGCTACTGCACTGATAGCTCACACTTCCCTGAGGGTCTCTGCAAAGGAAGACTGGTACTTTGACAGTGGATGTTCCAGACACATGACTGGAATCAAGAACCTCCTCAATAATGTTAAGCCTCACACCACCAGTTTTGTGACCTTTGGAGATAGGGCTAAAGGTGAAATCAAAGGAGTTGGTGATTTGGACTGCCCTGGAGTTCCAAGTCTGAATGAAGTACTGCTGGTGAAAGGGCTGACCGCTAATCTCATTAGTATCAGTCAACTGTGTAATCTAGGATTCAAGGTCAATTTCTCAAAATCTGAATGCCTTATAATCAATGACAAACAAGAGATAGTAATGAAAGGAGTCAGATCCAAAGACAACTATTACTTGTGGGAGCCTGAGAACACTAATTTCTAATCTGTGTGTTCCATTGCAAAAGAAGAAAAAGAGGTGAAACTGTGGCACCAAAAACTTGGCCATCTTCATCTAAGGGGTATGAAGAGGATTATCTCCTTGGAGGCAGTCAGAGGGATTCCAAAACTGCAAATTGATGAAGGAAGAGTTTATGGTGAATGTCAGGTTGGTAAGCAGACTAGGATGTCACATCCAAAGTCAAGACATATGAACACCTCTAAGGTTCTAGAACTCCTCCATATGGATCTGATGGGACCAATGCAAGTAGAGAGTCTTGGTGGTAAAAGATATGCCTATGTGGTTGTGGATGATTTTTCCATATTCACCTGGATTAATTTCATTAGGGAAAAATCAGATGCATTTGAAGTTTTTAGAGAACTGTGCAAGAGAATTCAAAGAGAGAAGGAAGGATGTATTG
This sequence comes from Vicia faba, assembly GCA_948472305.1. Taxonomy (NCBI): domain Eukaryota; kingdom Viridiplantae; phylum Streptophyta; class Magnoliopsida; order Fabales; family Fabaceae; genus Vicia; species Vicia faba. Next base: position 331,439,909 of record OX451739.1, on the reverse strand, counting down.
TCAGAATCAGAAGTGATCATGGCAAGGAATTTGAAAACAGCAAGTTTGATGACTTCTGTTCTTCAGAAGGAATCAGTCATGAGTTTTCTTCTCCTATAACACCTCAGCAAAATGGAGTTGTGGAAAGAAAAAACAGGACCATACAAGAATCTGCCAGAGCAATGTTACATGCCAAAAGACTTCCTATGTATTTTTGGGCTGAAGCTATGAATACAGCTTGCTATGTTCATAACAGGGTCACCTTGAGAAAGGGAACCTCATCCACCATATATGAACTCTGGAAAGGAAGAAAACCAACTGTGAAGTACTTCCATGTGTTTGGCAGCAAATGCTATATTCTGTCTGATCGTGAACAAAGAAGAAAACTGGACCCCAAAAGTGATGAAGGCATATTTCTAGGATACTCCTCAAACAGCAGAGCTTATAGAGTATTCAACTCCAGAACCAAAACCATGATGGAATCAATAAATGTTATAATTGATGACTATCATGAAGAAATAGATGTTCCTTGTATTGTTGGGACATTCTTTGAGACTTCAACCCAACAGAATGACCTACCCAACTCCACCATAACAGAATCTGAATCAAAGGAAGCTAGCAAGATCCCTTCCATCAGAATTCAGAAGGATCATCCAAAAGAGCTCATCATAGGAGATCCCAATAGTGGAGTCATCACAAGATCTAGAGAAATCATCTCAAACTCTTGTTTTGTGTCCAAAATGGAACCAAGAAATGTCAAGGAAGCCTTAACTGATGAATATTGGATTGGTGCAATGCAAGATGAACTAAACCAATTCAAGCAACATGAAGTTTGGGAACTGGTTCCTAGACCTGAAGGAACTAACATCATTGGGACAAAATGGATATTCAAGAACAAGTCAGATACTGAAGGAGTTGTCACCAGAAATAAGGCAAGACTTGTTGCTCAAGGATACACCCAGGTTGAAGGGGTTGATTTTGATGAAACCTTTGCACCTGTAGCCAGGCTGGAATCAATCAGACTCTTGTTGTCAATTGCTTGTCTTCTGAAGTTTAAGTTATTTCAGATGGATGTGAAAAGTGCCTTTCTAAATGGGTACTTAAATGAGGAAGCTTATGTGGAACAACCTAAAGGTTTTGTGGATCCAACCCATCCTGATCATGTCTACAAATTGAGAAAAGCTCTATATGGCCTGAAACAAGCTCCTAGAGCATGGTATGACAGGTTAACAAAGTTTCTCTCAGACAAAGGCTACAGAAAAGGAGGCTTGGACAAAACTCTCTTTGTCAAAACTGAAGAAGGGAAGTTGATGGTTGCCCAGATATATGTTGATGACATAGTGTTTGGAGGAATGTCAGAACATATGGTTAAACACTTTGCTGACCAGATGCAGGCTGAATTTGAAATGAGTCTCATGGGAGAACTAACTTATTTTCTTGGACTACAAGTCTCACAGATGGAGGACTCAATCTTCTTATCTCAAAGCAAGTATGCTAAGAATATTGTAAAGAAGTTTGGTATGGAGAATGCAAGTCACAAAAGGACTCCTGCTCCTACTCATCTAAAGCTTTCCAAAGATTCAAGTGGGGTTAAGGTGGATCAAAGTCTGTACAGAAGCATGATAGGAAGCTTGTTGTACTTAACTGCCAGCAGACCTGATATTGCCTTTGCAGTTGGAGTTTGTGCTAGATACCAAGCTGATCCCAAAGTCAGTCATATCAATCAAGTGAAGAGAATTTTGAAGTATTTAAGTGGTACTTACAACTATGGATTGATGTATACTCATGGCTGTGAACCAGCTCTGACTGGCTACTGTGATGCTGATTGGGCTGGTAGTGCTGATGATAGAAAGAGCACCTCTGGAGGATGTTTCTTCTTGGGAAGTAATCTGGTTTCCTGGTTCAGCAAGAAACAGAATTGTGTGTCTCTTTCCACTGCTGAAGCTGAATACATTGCAGCTGGTAGTAGCTACTCTCAAATGATATGGATGAAACAGATGCTCACTGAGTATAATGTCACACAAGATGTTATGACATTGTACTGTGACAATCTGAGTACAATCAACATATCCAAGAATCCCATTCAGCATAGCAGGACCAAACACATTGACATACGACATCACTTTATCAGAGACCTTGTAGAAGAGAAGACAATCAAATTGGAACATGTTGCCACTGAGCTACAGCTGGCTGACATTTTTACCAAGGCTCTGGATGCAAATCAATTTGAAAACTTAAGGGGTAAGCTGGGTATTTGCCAACATGAGGAATTGTAGCAATTAATTTTGCTTAAAACAAGGATCAAAGGAGTTATGCCTGTTCTGATTGGTTTAAAATTGTATTTTCACATTTCCTACAATTCTTTTAAGAAGTTGAATAGACACTCCCTTGCTTCCTTCCCCTCTCGTCTCCTCATAAAAACCCAGTCTCTCAATCAGAAATTTCTCCTCAGTTGCTGCTGGTCCTCTACAACTGTCAAAATGTCTCAAACACCATCATCATCCAATACGACTATTTCAACCTCTTCCTCTGAACCAAGAAAGCTCAAATGCTGAAACAAATCCAGATGTCTCTAAGAATGTTGAGACATCAAACAAAGAGAAGAATGCTGACATTGATAACAAGAAAAGAAAGAAGCCCGAATCCTCTGGATCTGATGACAGTGCTTGAAGGTTGGTTGCTGATATCTGGTGGAGTTTGGAAGTGTATTCAATTGTTCTCTGCTGCTGATCTTATTATTTTGTTTTGGATAACTGTATAATTTTATGAACATGTATCTTTGGCCCATTTGTGGCTAAAGAGGGGGAGAATATTTTGGTACTTACTTAATTAGTACTTGACATTCTATTTTTCTGCTGTCACTTATTTCTGCTGCTATCTATCTCTGATTGCTTAGGGTCTTTAGCCAAAAATCTGCCAAAGGGGGAGTTTGTAGGTGTTTAGGTATTGGCTTGCATTTTTGGTAAATCCTAAGTGTATGTGTGAATGTCATGACTGATGTCATAACATTCTAGTTCAGTTTGTACTGACTCATTAGGTACCTTTGCAGAAAAATGTTGTAATTAAAGTACTGATGTTTATAAGTGTGTATCTGAGCATTTTGCAAAACGATCACATTTTGCTAAATCAGTAGACAGGTTTTCTCAGATGTCATAACAGATGTTATGACATCCTGTTCTGAACTAACAGGTTTACAGGATGGATAAGTCTGAGTTTTTTCAGGAAATAACTCAGTCTTTCCTGAACAGAATCCTGCGTTTTCTGAGGGGTAACCTAGCTCAACCCTAACCTGGTTAATAAAATCCTGTGACCTGGTCTTTAGGTCAAACAGAATTAACCCTAGGTTTTTGTGGAAACCCTAACTGAAGTTGCAGATGCTATATATTCAACAGAGCTGCTGTTTTTCAACTGATCCCTCTTGATTGATCAGAAGATCATTTGTAATCTGTATAGATTTGATTATTGTACTCCAAGCAATTATCATTGTGATAAGTGCCTTGTAATGGGTTTCTAATTGTAAGGGTTGTGTAGCACTCAAAGCTTTGAAGCAAGAGTGTTTGAATGTTCCTTGACCAAAGCTGTGAAGCAGAGTCAAGTTAGTTGTGTGCATCACTCAAAGCTGTGAAGCACGAGTGATTGTGTTGCTTGATTAAAAAGCTGTGAAGCTTAATCAAGTGTTTGTTTTTGAAGAGTGTCTTCATCAATTCTTAAGTCAAATTGGTTTATGTATCACTGCTGTGATTGAGGGGGAGTGAGTAGGAACTCAGGTTTAAGTTGTACTTAGATTGGAATTGCATTGGGTAGGTCTTAAGTGAAGGAGATAAACTGGTTGGTTTATTCCTGAATTAAAATCTCTTATAGTGGATTTCCTCCCTAGCTTGGTAGCCCCCAGAGTAGGTGTTGTTGCACACTGAACTGGGTAAACAATTGACTGTGTTCTTTATTGCTTTTGTATTTACTGTCATATAGTAAGTCAGACACGGTGTCATAACATTGAACGTGACATTGAGTATCTGCAGCCAGAATTTCACAATGGAAAAGCCAAATTTCTAAATACTTGGGATTTTTTTTAATTATTTAAGAAAAATGACACTTCAGAACTTCTAAGCCAGCCTCCAGGCAGGTGCAGTCAGAAGTTGTAAACATGGTTCAACACATAGTCTTCAGTCAGAACATGGCTCTTCAACATCTATGCAAGTTCAGTCAGAGTTTGCTAGGGTAATGCAAAGAAGGTAATAAAGTGTAATACGAAGCCTGAAAGCTCCTTCAGAACATGCTGGAGCCAGAAGGTAAGATGATTATAAGATTGGATGCTACGCTGAAGCAGAACTTCTAATCCAGAGTTTTCAAAGGTAAATCAAAGAAGGTTACTGGAAAGCCTGGGGAATCCTTCAGAGTATGCTGAGGCAACAGGATACTAAGATCAGAAGTGGGGTGTTTTGTTCTAGACTATGCTGAAATGGAACTTCTGATCCAGAATTAAGCAATGATGCAAAATCTCACATTATAGGATTTCTGATTTTGACAAATGTCATCATCATTTAATGCTCATTAATTCTCACAACCACTTTTGAGTCTTTGTCCAAAGGATCTCTCCACGTGTAGCGTAGAAATACTTTTGTACAGAATTAGGTAAGGGTCCATGCGCTACTTTTTGCTTGTGGGTTCACTTTTCCTTAATCCCTGCTTGTTAATCCAGCCTAGGCTAAAAACTGTCAACTATCACACCTTTTTTGAACTTGCTTCAAGAGCAAGTCAGCATATAGCGTATGATGTTGGCGCTACTTGACATTTCAAACCCATAAAACTTTTCCTATAAATAGAACACCATTTGTCACTGAGAAAGGGTCCAGAAAAAATTTGTGAAAGAGGTCAAAAATTTGAGAAAGAAAAGACTTGAATCCCTGCCAAAATTCAAAGAGTTCCAAGAACTGTAAACACAAGACATAAAACCTTGTTAACTTTTGATTCCTTGCATTCAAAACTCCACTTGTTCTCAAATATTTCTTGACTAAAAACCATTCACACAGTTTCTGGTCCACACGTTTGAAACTGCCTAAACTTCTGTGTTCATACTATTATACACTTTCCATCCATCCACTCAAAGAAATCAGAACATCACCTCCTTGCAATCCCCAGAAGTTGAAAACTTCCAGCTTACTGAGTACGTGAAGAAGCTGTTCAGAGCATCGTCAGAGTTGAGGTTAACTCCGGTTCACAGAACTTCTTCCAGCTGCAAGGTAAGTTTCTGCTGACCCTCACCATATTACTTAAGCATTACCAGATTTACATGCTCAAAATACAATGTAGATATCATGTTTCTGATGTTGTACATATTCTGAGATTTCATGCACCTGCCTGATTAAGTAGAGAATAAGTCAGTTCAGAACTTCTTGAAGAAACTAGAACTCAGAGTTATGATTAGCAAATACATGCTTGCCTCTGATTTATAGTTCTGATATTTCTTATTTTCTGAAACACCATGACACCTGCTATAAATGTTCTATGCATGTCTTCTATTTTATGGAGAAATAACCAAATTACAGATGTTCTGACTAGCATAGAGAGAGACCAAGTTCTGTCGGTGGCTGTTGTACCCCAAAATTTGCCCTCCTATTTTTCCACAAGAAATCACAGCTTCGGGCTTCTCCTGATTCTTCAGATTAGTCCAAGAATTAGTCAAACAGAATTTTTCTTGTCAGTCTAGCCAAATTAGGGTTTTCATGGCTCTGGAACGGTTCAAGCAGATTTCTAGGGTTTGTTTGAGTTTGGGCTCATGGTTTGATCAGGCAGGCACTTCTGTGAAAATTAAATCACGAATCAGGGTTTTGTGCGCGCATTCGCAGAAAGAATTAATTCTACAATGCTTTTCAATTTACTCTGGGAGATGAGCTGAGGCATTTGATTTGAGTTTGCAGTGTTGGATTTAATCAGTGAAAAAAGGACATGTGGACGTTTGTTGTTTAGCTGTGCAATGCTTTGATTATTCGGAACGCCAGACATTTATTGATTATTTATTTATTCTAAGTTAGAATAATTGGGATTTATTTCCATTTATTATAATTTAAGAATTATAAATAATTAAATAAACAATTAAAGAGAAATAAAAGAGAAATCTGACCAAAAAAGACTTATTTATTTCATTTTGAATTGTTTGTTACAGATATTATTTGAATACTGTAAATTCATTTACAGTCATTTACATTGATATTATTACAAATAATTGGAAATGAAATAAAGATACATCCTAATTTTCCTAAGTCTTCTACTGATGCTCCTTTGCTCATTTGACTTTTATCTGCAAAAAACAAAGAAAGAGAAGTCAATGCAGATAAAATTAAAAGCAGACAGTTAATCAAAAAGTTCATCATTAAAAGTAACTGGCCGGAATCAGTTTGTTTGCCCTCTCTGCAAATCACAAGATTACTCTTGGTTCACAAAGAGAGATAGAAATATGCTTGCAAACAAAATATGAAATGCACAAAGAAACAAATTGCACAAATTCAAATTGTCAACAAGCTACACAGTTTCAAAACAAACAGCATGTACAAACTATAAAGTCCATAATTCCTAACCAAGTCCAAAAGGAAAACTGAATATCAACTAAACTGTGCAAGTGCAGCACTGTCCAAAAAAAGGTACAAAAGGCTGTCAACAAAGTAAACAAGATATGCAGGAAGTATGGAAAGCATGCAGAGGAAAGACTAAATATACAAGCAACATTTCAGGTTACATCACTTTCCAAGGCCAGTACTTTTTCAGAATAGTACATCCAAAGCAATAAAAATGCTTTTTAAAATCTGTAGAGAGAGAGAGAGAGAGAGAGAGGAAAAGAAGTATAGGCTTACAGCAGGCTTGAGGAAAAAAATATATAATAAGATATCAGAACACAGCAAAGAGAAGAGGCAGAACAAACACATAGAAAAAACACAAGCTCACTGTAATACAAATCAGAAGCAAAAAGCTTGCCTCCAAAACCTGTGTTCCCAAATAAACCAGAAGCATACAAGCCTTAAAACTTGTAACAGCATAAGCCTCAAACAGAAGCCTGTAACTTCACCTGCACAAAGCCAAGCCCTGCATCCTGTAAAAGTGTCAAACACAAGCCTAAGACATTCAAACTACCTGCTAAGCATAAGCCCTGAAACAATGCCCCAATCTGTCAAAAACTAAACACATCCAAGTCCAAACATCAAATAATCATTCTGAAGCAACAGCATCCTCAAAGCTCAGAAGCATAACAAATAAGCATATCCAAACAAAGCTCTCAGAACGGGAAAGTTCATCATCGAGCATCTAAAGCCAGCACAAAGCCAAGAGGGGAGAAGCTAGTCAGAACTAATGTTTCAACAATAGCAACTCAGATTCAAGCAATTCAAACCCTCAGAGCTAGGCTCATCATAGGGCCAACATTCAAACATCATAAAACCTAAAAGCAAGATACCGGATTTCCAGCAAGCCAACACAGCGCATCACGCTCCTCCGCCTTCAGCTGTCCAAGCGCCTCCAAGTCCATTTCTCCACTCCTCCATCTCCAAAAAGTCAGCAAAGGTATAAAATCCCTTTTCCCTTTCCTCAAAACACCTCACAAGATATAATAATAATAAAAGAGTCAGAACAATAAAAAACATGCAAAATGAAAACCCTAAAGATGCGTTAAAATGAAAACAAGGCTACCTTTTTCATCGTGGCTTGATTGATCTTGAGGAGGAAGAAATGGAGGTTGCATTCTGTCAGCTGAAACGGTAGGGAAAGTCAGTGGCTGGCTCAAGGAAATGGCGAAGGAGAAGAAGATAAACGGCGAAGGAGAAGAAGATAAATGGCGCCTCTGTAAGACTGTAACCCTATTTCTCCAAAGTGAAACAAAACTAATTCAACCCTAAAAACAAAAGTGTGACAAACGCATGGGGCCTTGCCCCATACACAGCGCTTAAGCCCAACAAAACTAGGCGTGCACCCCCCATTTCTCCTTCTGATTCTTTGTCTTGTTTGGGCCTGCCCCCTCTTACACCATTAAGCCCATTCTCTCCTTTTTGTTTCTGTTTTGAACATAAATTAATATCCCTTTATTTCCTTTTTATAAACTAATTCCCTTTTTTATTATTATCACTTTACCATTTTTATATATAATCTAAATTAATATTTTTCTTTGATAAATAAAAATAACACATTTTCATACAAATTTTCTTAATTGTTTCTTTTTCATTTTTATTACATTTTAAAGAAAAGATATGAATATTAATTTTCTTAAAGTTGAACAATTTTCTTTTCTTTTCTTTAGTTAAAACTTTTGTACATAAAATACTAACTAAAACACCTTAACATTAACACATAAAAAATAGAATTTCTTAAAGCATTTTCTTTTCTTTTATTAAAAATTTTGTTTATACACATTAACAAAAATCCAAAAAGAATAAAATACTTAACTTTGCATTAAGTTAAACATCATCATCACTTGTAAATATTCACATACACTTTTACAATACACATTTTGTTTCTCTTTGATTCTTATACATTGCTACATTTTACATTGCGATTGATTCGATTTGGTTGTAAATATATTTGGACACTACTATCCTGATAAGTCTCATCCCCATTTGTAAATATTTGTACCCCCATTCCTGGACACTTATTTGTAATAGCTTAGACTTTAAATTCCCGCAATTTATCACTTTCTATATACTGTATAGTAATTAGGGTTTGTATGCGAAGATTCAAAATCAACCGCTAGATAACCTAAATACAAGACAAATGCATGACAATCAATACACAATTCACACTTGCACCCCTAGGGTAATCCCGCTTGTTGCCTTCCAAAATGGGCCATGCTTGCACGTTGAGTTTCTTTGGCAAAACGAAACAATTCAAAATAATCATAGTCCCTCGATGACGCTTTCGAAAGTTACCTAAAAAATGATCAAGTCCCTTCAATCAAAATTGCCAAAGACACTTGGCACCATTGCATTCATGGTCCATACGATGACCTGCGCCCGTCCCGTTAACATCCTAACACAAGATTGTCCACCAAATACAATGGTGGAACAATACTGTTAAAAGGGTTAAAACATAGAGAAAATCTTTGAGTAAATTTAGGGGTAGACAACTCTTAGTTACTTGATCAAACTTGCAAAACACACTTGCCTACTTTTCAAAACACACTTCACAAACACAACTTTCAAAACAACTTTCAAAAACATTGAAACATCTTTTCGAAAAGACACACACCTTTGTAAAACATTCGAGTAAAGAATTGTTACAACGGTTGCCTAGACAAGGCATCTTTTTCAAAACATTTTCAAACACACACACACACCACCATTTCAAGCAATTGAAAATCAAAGGCAAGTGATCTAAAACAAGTAACTAAGAGCCCATGGATAACCATGAATGAAAAGGGTGCTAATACCTTCCCTTTTCATAACCTACCCCCCGAATCCACAAAACATCTCAAAATGTTTTTCCTGTGATTTTTAACCTTTCTGTAGGATAAAATAAAAAGTCGGTGGCGACTCTTGCTAAACCGAACAAGTGCGAAAACAAACGCAAAACCTCAAGTCAGTATTCCCACCGTACCACAGTGGCGCCAACATTTCTGGAGTCTGTTTTGTTACTAGTAATATTAGAACTTTTGAAAACTACTGTGTTCCCAGTGGGTTCAGAACTTCTGACCTTATACATTTTCACTAACAGGTTTCTGTTTTGCAGCGTGCCAGGGTCAGAACCTCTGACTTCATTTTTATCAGCAACACACTGATTTTTTTTCCATTATTTTTGCTATCACTCTCCATTCCATTAATCAACAAACATCAAAAGTATTTCCTTCACACTTTATTTTATTTCTTAAAACAAAACAAGTTCGTTTCACATTTTCTTGTACATTCTTATGCATTTCAATTTGGTTGTAATAGTAATTTAGGGCTTATTTTCTTTGCAATCCCCATTCATAAACTTGTATACCCCATCCCCTAAACATTGTAATAGCATAGGACTTTACATTTTTGCAAATTTATCGCTTTCGAACATAAATGCTAGTAATTAGGGTGTGTATGGCAAAACCTGAATTTGACAAATAGACCACCCTAATCAAAGATTAAATGCATGCAAATCAAACACACTTGCACACATGCACCCTTAGGGTAATCCCACTGGTTGCCTTACAAAAACGGCCATGTTATGCATGTGGGATGTCTTAGCACAAACAAATAGAAAAATACAAGATCATAGTCCCTCGATGATGCTATCAAAGTTGCCTTTCAAAAATGATCTTAGTCCCTAAAGAAAAGTGCTAAGTCATCTCACAACATTGCTATCATGGTCATACAATGACCCAACGCCCGTCCCTTCACATCTAACGATGGGGCTTCTTACCAAAACAATGGTAATATAGAAACATCTAAAGGAGGAGGAAAAGCATATCTAAGACCTTTTGAGTAGGTAGGTTCGCTCTCGGTTACTTGCTTGCTCACAACAAAAACTTTTCGTACACCTACATTCCACTTTGAAACATTTTCGAAACAAACACTTTGTACGTGTTCTTATAGAGATGAGAACCGTTGCAAAGAAGTTTTCAAAATCACTTTCAAAACACTTTCCAATCATAAAATATTTTCAAAAGCTCAACACCTTTGTATACATTCTTAGGAACGAGAATCATTACAAAAGTTAGCCTAAACAATGGCGCCTTTTCAAAGTACTTTCGGAAAACCACACACCACAAGCACATTCAAACAAAAGCAAGTGATATAGCAAGTAACTAAGAGCCCGTGGAAAACCATGGATGAAAAGGGTGCTAATACCTTCCCTTTTCATAATCTACCCCCCGAACTCAAGAAATAATCTCTAAAGGTCTTTCTTGTGCTTTTTCACCTTTCCTTATTGGATAAAAGAAAATTCGGTGGCGACTCTTGCTAAACCATAACATTTGCGATAAAATGCAAAACCTCAAGTCAGTTCTCCCACCGTATCACAGAACTGGCGACTCTGCTGGGGAGATTGAAAACATAGGGTTACCTTAGGGATAAATCACATTTATTTGCTTACATTGTTTGACTTGTGTGCTTTTCGATTTGGTTCCTTGTTTGGGTTTGAAATCCTCTACCCGGATTTGGGATACATTATAGGTAAGTAACAATATGTTGTGGAAACTGTGCGGGGTATACCGACATGGTCTAAGCAATAGCTACGTTAGTGCGACATATTTGTGGGTACCGGTAGCATTTGAGTTAATCAAAGAGAATACGGGGCCACTGAGTGATGTCACGAAGCACTAATGAACTTCTAGAACCTTTACTTGACCAACTTGGCCTTTAGGACGTAGTGAGATGACCGACTTTGGTGCAGTCCGAAGTTGGTAGATACTCGATACTACACTCATTGAGGGTTGGTTTCTTGGGATATTTCGGTCGCCATTAAAGAGGTTTGAGCTGAAACGATGATCAAGGAAACAATACAGTGATATTGAGCTCCTTAGAACCCGGTTACTATTACTAGGACAGGTTTAAGCCAACCAACTTCAAGAGGGTACTTACCTATAAAACCCCATGCAAGCCTAAACAAGGCACTTGTTTGTTTTGTTTTGTATATACATACTTGTACATAACATCATGGACATCACGAGCATCATATAAATCCACTAACTATTTTAAGGATTTCGAGATTCATCTTTGTTCTTGTTTTGTAGGAAATGGATTCACTTCACAGGAAAACTATTCGGGTCAACCTTGTGAGAATCACTCCACAACTGAAGGAGCTAACTTCGCGGATCCCTGAGAACTCTCCTTTCATCGAGAGACATGGTCGTCTACTTAAATTGGTCACCTCCAACACCGATGAGGATATGATGAAGGTACTCTTTCAGTTCTTTGATCCTTTGCACCGTTGCTTCACGTTTCCCGACTATCAGCTTATCCTTACTTTAGAAGAATTCTCCCAACTCTTGAGAATTCCCGTTCTCAATCAACTACCTTTCAACAGTACGGAAAGAGACCCAAAGCCAGAAGAGATTGCTTAAGCTCTACACTTGCACTCATCTGATGTCACTAGTCATTGGGAAACTATAAGTGGTGTCAAAGGCTTCTTAGCAAAGTTCCTGTTCGAGAAAGCCCAAAGATGTTGGAATTCCTTAGACTTTCAAGCCTTTGAGGAAATTGTGGCTCTTCTTATCTATAGGATGGTCTTGTTTCCCAATCCTGACCAACTCATAGATGTGAGCACCGTCAAAATCTTCGTGTCATGCAACCCGGTGCCTACATTGCTAGGGGATATCCTACACTCTTTTCACACTCGCACAATGAGGAAAAGAGGTGTCCTTATGTGTTACACTCCTCTCTTGGCAAGATGGTTTATTTCTCATCTTCCCCAATCAGTCTTAAAGAATGAGCAAGGATTAAGGTGGTCACAAAGATTAATGATGCTTAAACATTCAGACATTCATTGGTGCTCCCGATCCAAAGAGAATGTTATCATTATTGACCGTTATGGAGAATTACCTAATGTCCCTCTACTTGGCATTAGGGGAGGCATCACCTACAACCCTTGCTTAGCCTTAAGACAGTTTGGTTACGCCCGAAGGGATGGCCCGCACGAGATGTCGATTCAAGGTTTGGTATTCGACTACGACAACGACGATCAAGGTATTCGCCCGAGATTCATCCGAGCTTGGAGGATGCTAAACAAGGTGGATATCAAGACTTTGGGGCACAAGAATTCCATCCCTCTTTAGCCTTACCTCAAGTGGATACGAACCCGTGCTCAAAGTCTTATGATGCCTTACCCCTCTATTCTCCCGGTAATCATTGAGCCTGTCAAGAAGGAGATGTTCCATACACTATCCTACATCTTGACATGCCCACATCTCTTGAAGACCTACAAAGGGATTGGATCCAACTCAAAGGAGAGCGAGATACTTTCGAATCCCAATTCTACGCAAGCGAGAAGAAGGTTTTGGAACTCACTAGGCTACTTCAGGAGGAGCGAACTCTAAACGCCTGCATTGCACCAAAGAGGATGCGCACTACTTTTTTATCTTAGAGTTTGGTATTATTTTGTCCAAAGGGCATTGATGTACTAAAACTTTATCTTATTAATATAACGTGTGTTCCTTCTTTGTCTAAAACAAACTTGAATCTTCGAAATCCACGAAAACATTGCATATGCACATATCATTCATCATAACATAAACAAGTATTTTGCAATGAAGGTTCCTCATCTCTCTCTACTATTTATTTCAGTAAGATGGATCTCGAACAGACAGTGAAAGATCTCCAGACTCAGAACACGCAGTTTCAACAGTTGCTCGTAACCCTGGCCAAGGGGCAAGAAGAATTGAAGACTCTACTAGCTGAAGAGAGGAAAAAGAAAACAAATAAGGGAAATTGAGTCTTGAACATGGGGAGAATATTTCATGAGCAGATGAGAAGAACTCTAAATTTTGCAACCACCTCCAGAGAAAAAGACAATTAGGAAGGGAAAGGTAAGGAAATAGTGGTCCCGTCAGAATCGGAAGAAGAGGAAGAAGAAGAGGAAGACTACTCTGAGGAACAGTATCCTCTAGCGAATGACAAGTACAGACATCTTGAAAGAGATTGAGCACGATGGAAGTAAAAAAGGTGCCAGGCTTGGACTTCGAGGAATTAGGACTAGTGTTGGGGATTATGATTCCTCTGAAATTCAAAGCGCCTACATTTGCCAAATATGATGGAGTGTCATGCCCTAAGATGCATCTTCGCTCATATGTAAGAAAAATCCAACCCCACACCGCCAATAAAGACTTATGGGTGCACTTTTCCAAGATAGTCTGTCTGGAACACAACTCGACTGGTTTTACCAACTAGAAGGAGCCAACATCCATAATTGGGAAGATCTTGCCGCATATTTCTACAAGCAATATCAATACAACGCCGACTTGGCTCCTACCCGTACTCAACTCTAGAGTATGGCCATGGTTTCCAATGATGGTTTCAAGGATTACGCCCAAAGATGGAGAGATTTGGCTGGAAGAGTTCAACCCCCTCTGTCTGAAAGGGAATTGGTGGACATGTTCTTAGGCACTTTGTCTGGTCCCTTTTTCAACCATCTGATCGGAAGCTCATCTGCAGGCTTTAATGAACTAATATTAACCGGAGAGAGGGTGGAAGCCGGTATAAAAAGTGGAAAGATTCAGAAGGATTCATCTTATTTTACAGCACTAAGGAAGCCTTTTGTTGGGAAGAAAGAAGTAGATGCTGTACATCCACAAAGAAACCGAGGGAGAGCCGAACGCCGACCAATGGTAGGGGCTGTTATGATTCCAAAGCCTATGCCTAGTAAAAAAAGAAATAATCAACCAAGGATTGAGAGGCCAGTCAGGCAATTCACCAGAATTTACATGACTCTGTCTCAAGTATTACCGCATCTTACGAGATCCAACTTGGAAACCTTGAAAGAAGCTCCGAAAAACCCCAATACAACATCTCCTTATTATCACCCCAATTCCCGTTGCGCATATCACTCGGAAAGTCCTAGTCACGATACTAATAACTGTTGGGCCTTAAAGAACAAAATACAAGACCTAATTGAAGCAAAAGAAATTGAGTTTGATGCGCCCGAGAAGCCAAACATCATTTATGCTCCTATGCCTAGACATGGTCACAATACCAATGCTATTGAAGAAGATTTATTTGTTGCCACAGTTGATGAACTCGTGACTCCACTTCCAACCATCAAATTAAACTTATTAAAAGCCAGTGTGTTCCCTGGCTGTAATGAAGTTTGCCATCTCTGCTTATCCTCACCAACTGATTTCCCTTTGTTGAAAGTAGGAATTCAGTGCCTGATGGATAACAAAGAGATTTTGTTTGAAATTACGCTTGTTTCACCTATTCCTGTTGAAGATGTTTCAATCATTACCATTTTCGCCAATTCTTCCAGGTTCTCCACCAAAAGACCCATTAGAATTACACCAGTTCCAAAAACAAATCCTCTAATAATCACAATGCCTGGGCCAGTCCCATATGAATCAGACGAAACTGTGTCGTGGAATTACGGCGGAGACATTTACTACCACATCATCAAACAAGAAGAAGATTCTGACATCAGCAATATTTCCGGAACTAGTAAAATTACCCGAAGCGGTAGGATATTTTCTCCAGAAATTGCTCCCCCAAAATCAGTTTCTGGACCCGTGATCATCCTTGTGGCTGCTCCAAAGGTTACTTCCGTACCCATAATCATCTCTGCAAGTTCTCCTATTGACGAAGACGTTACAACCCCTATTGTCATTCCTACCAATACTCCTGCTGCTGAAACTCGAGGGAAAAGCATTTTGGTAGAGCCTGTTCGGACGAAGGCCTAGCCATTGACTATCCCTGAGACATATAAAAAAGAAATGGAGGAAATCGTGAAAATTATCAAGAAGAGTGACTACGATGTAGTTGAACAATTGGGGTAGACTCCCTCCAAGATCTCCATGCTGGCATTACTGTTGTGTTCTGAGGCTCATGCGAAAGCCTTGGTGAAATTCCTAAAAACGGCCCATGTGTCTCAAGAGACGTCTGCTGATCAATTTCAAGACTGCGTGGCTAACTTGACAGCGGATAACAACCTAGGCTTCTCGGATGCCGATCTGACACCAAGGGGAAGGAAGCACAATGAGGCGTTGCACGTTTCAGTAGAGTGTAAGGGCACAACTCTGGCCGATGTCTTGGTGGACACTGGCTCATCCTTGAATGTATTACCGAAGAAAGCTCTTAACAGACTTGACTACGAAGGACTAACTCTAAAGCCAAGCAACATAGTAGTAAGGGAATTTGATGGCTCGAAGAGGATGGTACACGGGGAGGTGGATATCCCCATAAAGGTTGGGACTTAAACTTTCAACTCAACCTTCTATGTAATGGACATCCGCCATTCGTACTCTTGTCTGCTAGGTCAGCCATGGATCCATAACGCTGGCGCTGTCACCTCTACATTGCACCAGATGCTAAAGTATCCGGTTCAGGGAAACATTATTACTGTCCACGGAGAGGAAGAATACATGATTAGCCATCTCAATTCCTTCAGATATGTGGAATTGGACGGCGAGTTCATTGAAACTCCTTTTCAACACTTCGAAGAGGTCCCCCAAGAGGTAGTAGTGACCAAGACTGTATCCCAGACTCCCAAGATTACAAGGCCTCCATTCCGGATGTCATCTCTAAAGGACTCCAAAGCAGTAGTAGAAGAGGGTGGATGCACTATCTGGGGAAACTTCCGGATATCCCGTTTAAGTCTGACAAGTTTGGCTTAGGTTTCACTGCAAGTGCTCAAAAGGTTGTACGTCGTGCCCGTGCTGGAGGGCCACCCTTGAAGATTAGCGACCGTGAGGTCAACGTGCTAGAAGATGGTGAAGATGATTGTAACCTAGAGAATTGGATCTTTCCTACTGTCAACGGAGGGCTCAGCAATTGGGAGGCTAGAGACTTCGTCCCAATCACCTTCATCCCGCAGTAATTTACCTTTACATTTTTGTTGAATCTGTAATATTCAAAAACAATTCATACTCTTAAAACCTTGTGTCTTACCCGAGGCATAATGGTCCATTTGTAAGGGTTATTATTTCATCCTCATATGGAATCAATAGATCACAGACGTTTTTCGCATACAAACTTTTGTGTTCATTGTTCTTCTTTTACATTTTTACATTTTTTCAAAAAAAAAATAGCTATACCCTTACACACACCCACAATGCAGGTATCCATCCATTCTAGATCCCATGGGTAACGATACTGCTATGGCCTTTTGTGACTCTGAGAATCTGATCTATCAAGCCAAAGATGAAGGTGAGGAAGATTGTGAAGTACCAGGGGAGCTTGCCAGACTGTTACAACAAGAGGAAAGAACCATCCAGCCTCACGAGGAACCTGTGGATAAAATCAACCTGGGTACCGAGGAGGACAAAAAAGAGGTCAAGGTGGGTGCCAATCTGGAACCCAGCGTCAAGAAGCGTCTGATTCAGTTGCTACACGACTATGTTGAAATCTTCGCCTGGTCATACGAAGACATTCCAGGACTTGATATAGACATCATGGTACATCGTCAGCCTACAAGAGAAGATTGCCTGCCAGTGAAGCAAAAGGTCCGTCGCATGAGGCCTGATATGTCAGAAAAGATTAAAGCAGAGGTCATGAAGCAATTCGATGCTGGATTCTTGGCTGTCACTTCCTACGCTCAATGGGTTGCCAACATTGTTCCCGTACCTAAAAAAGACGGCAAAGTACGAATGTGTGTGGACTACAGAGATTTGAATAGGGTGAGCCCTAAAGATGATTTTCCACTTCCCCACATTGATATCCTAGTGGACAATACGGCATAACACAAAGTGTTTTTCCTTCATGGACAGATTCTCAGGTTACAACCAAATCAAAATGGCACCTGAGGACATGGAGAAAACAACATTTGTCACACAGTGGGGCACATTCTGCTATAAAGTGATGCCATTCGTACTGAAGAATGCTGGGAAAACCTATCAACATGCCATGGTAGCTTTATTTCATGACATGATACATCATGAAATAGAGGTCTACGTAGACGATATGATAGCCAGATCGCAAACGGAAGAAGAACATCTTGACCACTTACAAAAGCTGTTTGAAAGACTGAAGAGGTACAAGCCGAGGTTGAACCCAAACAAGTGTACATTCGGAGTACGATCCGGTAAACTCCTAGGCTTTGTCATCAGTAACAAAGGTATTGAGGTCGATCCTGCCAAAGTTAAAGCAATACAAGAGATGCCTGCTCCTCGTACTAAGAAGGAGGTCAGAGGATTCTTGGGGTACTTGAACTATATTGCCAGATTCATTTCTCACCTAACAGCTACTTGTGAGCCAATCTTCAAGGTATAGAAGAAAGATCAAGTAGTCAAGTGGAATGATGAATGCCAAGTTGCTTTTGACAAAATCAAAGAATATTTACAAGAGCCTCCTGTATTGATGCCTCCAATCGAGGGAAGACCGTTGATCATGTATCTGACTGTTTTAGAAAACTCAATGGGGTGTGTATTGGGGCAGCATGACGAGTCTGGTCGAAAAGAGCACGCCATTTACTACCTGAGCAAAAAGTTTACCGACTGTGAAACCAGATATTCACTGCTCGAGAAAACTTGTTGCACTCTGGCATGGGCTGCTCGCCAGCTAAGACAATATATGCTGACTCATACTACCTTGTTGATATCTAAGATGGATCCAATAGAATACAGCTTCGAGAAGCATGCTCTTTCTGGGAGAATAACGAGATGGCAGATGATCCTAACAGAATACGACATACAGTATACTACCTAGAAAGCTATAAAGGGTAGCGTACTAGCTTATCACCTTGCTCACCAAGCTGTAGAAGACTATCAGTCCATGAAGTTTGAATTCCCAGATGAAGACATCATGACATTAGACAACTATGAAGAATTCAAGCCATATGACGGACCTGAACAAGGATCCCGATGGACCCTATTCTTTGATGGGGCCTCCAATGCACTCGGCAATGAAATCTGTATTGTACTCATATCTCCAGAAGGGTGTCACACTCCCTTTACCGCCAGACTTTGCTTCAATTGTACAAACAACATGGCGGAATATGAAGCATGCATCTTTGGTCTAGAGGCTGCCATAGACTTGGGGATCAAATCCTTGGATGTATTCGGAGACTCAGCTTTGGTCATCATCCAGATCAAGGGGGAATGGGACACTAAGCACCCATACCTTATCCCTTACAAAGAACTTGTTTTAACATTGCTACCACATTTTGAGAAGATTACCTTCGAGCATTTCCCGCGAGAAGAAAATCAGCTAGCAGACGCTCTAGCCATAATGTCATCTATGTTTAAACTTAATTGGGATAACGAGGCTCCCCAGATCACCATCGAACGAATGGATGAACCAGCACAC
The DNA here is from genome assembly GCA_948472305.1 of Vicia faba. Classification (NCBI taxonomy): domain Eukaryota; kingdom Viridiplantae; phylum Streptophyta; class Magnoliopsida; order Fabales; family Fabaceae; genus Vicia; species Vicia faba. Next base: position 331,421,037 of record OX451739.1, on the reverse strand, counting down.
TGTCACAAGATTAATACTGAAGAAGTAGTGTACCAGCCTTGGTTTCACGAAGTCAAGAGGTATCTCGAGGCTCAAGAATATCCAGAAGGAGCTTCAGTCAACGACAAGAAGTTCTTAAGGAGATTCTCTACTAAATTCTTCCTTAGTAATGGCATCCTGTACAAACGCAATCATGACTCCGTATTGCTTCGGTGCGTAGACAAGGTTGAAGCTGAAAGGATCATGGCTGAATTACATGAAGGTACTTTTGGCACCCATTCTAGTGGGCATACGATGGCAAGGAAAATCCTACGGGCAGGCTATTACTGGTCCACCATGGAAGCAAATTGCTATCAGCACTCTCGAACCTGCCATAAGTGTCAAATTTATGTTGACAAGGTACACATACCTCTGTTTCCTCTGAACGTCTTGACAAATCCTTGGCCCTTTTCTATGTGAGGAATTGATATGATTGGGGAAATCAAGCCGACAACCTCTAATGGACACTGCTTCATCCGAGTGGCCATTGACTATTTTACAAAGTGGGTCGAAGCAGCCTCCTTCGCCTTCGTTACCAAGAATGTTGTTGCCCGCTTCATCAAGAAAAATCTCATTTACCGGTACGGTATCCCGGAAAGGATCATCACTGAAAATGGTACAAATCTCAATAACACTATGATCACCGCATTGTGCGAGCAATTCAAGATTCAGCATCATAATTATTCTCCCTATCGGCCAAAGATGAATGGTGTTGTCGAAGCGGAAAATAAAAACATTAAAAAGATCATACAAAAGATGACAGTTACATACAAAGACTGGCATGAGATGCTACAATTCGCTCTCCACGGGTATCGTACCACAGCTCGTACATCAACCGGGGCAACACCCTTTTCTTTGGTCTACGGCATGCAGGTTGTCTTTCCATTTGAAGTTCAGATCCACTCTCTGAGGATTATGAAAGATGCAGGCATGAACGAAGACAATTGGATCCAGACTCGGCTTGATCATTTAAATCTGATTGACGAAAAGAGACTTACTACTGTTTGCCATGGTCAAATGTATCAAAAGCGGATGATCAAGGCTTTCAACAAGAATGTCAGACGCCAAGTTTATCAATTTGGGGATCTAGTGATCAAACGTATCATCTTGCCACAAAGTGATCCCAGGGGAAAATGGGCTCATACCTATGAGGGACCATTTGTAATAAAAAACATCTTCTCCGGTGGGGCAATGATCTTGACCACCATGGATGGAGACGACCTGCCACACCCTATGAATGCAGACATAGTCAAAAGATACTACACATAAGAGACCCGCTAGGTTGACATACCTAGGAAAAACAAGGGCATCCCGACGAACCAAAAGTTCGGGCAAAAATTAGGGATAAAATGAAAAAATCTGTACACCTGGAAAGTTGAAAACCTGAAAGGGCGACTTGGGCAAAAAAGGGTTTCCCGGTGGGCTAAAAACCAGAAAGGGCGGTCCAGGAAAAAATTAGGGAATTAAAACGTGTGACTATGTCTGGTCGGATCACTTTGTGGGAAATCTTTGGCTTCCATCGACAAGCTCAGAGGCTCTGATCAATTCAGTCATCTTCGGACAAGGAAAAAATGGACAAGATGCTCGGAGATACAAGGGTTGTAGCAGAATGGGAACCCCATGGGATTTTATAAACATAGCTATCTTTTCTTTGTATCAAAATTTTCCTTTTCTACGACAGAATTCTCTTACTAGAGTGTTTTTCCCCTTGTACAAAAATACTTATTCAAAGTCAATACAAAGATATCACTCTGAAATTGCCAAAACTATTTGTCTTTTGCTTCACACTTGTGTTTTGTTTGTAAAAACGTCCAATGATTCATTGTTGAACATATGCATTTGAACATAATCACTAGTTACAAATAAACAAAATAAGAAAGGCAATTATTGATGGGTCGAAAGGATAAGAACATATCTCTAGACCATTCCATATTCCCTCCCCACAGAGTTTTCAATAACTCCCCAGTGGAACAAAACTCCCAGCTACTCCCCAGTGGAACAAAGCTTCCCGTTTGTCAATCCCTGGTAGAAATCATCCAATTTCTCCAGATTCCCTAAGCAGAACTTTCAAGCAGTACATGGCATTACCCTCACTGCAGAATTTACTTCTCTCGATAAAAGTTCATCGATACTTCAGCTTCAAGACATGAAGATTCACATATCCTCAGCAGCATTCAGGGATTTATTTTCCTCAATCTGACAGCAATACAATAAATTATCTGACATACGCATCCATCGCATACATTTATCATAAATATTGATAAAAAAAATACATTACACCATGCATTTCATACAACGTGACTTTGCATTCTAGCTAACATTTTACCATTTTCAGGATAAGGTTAACATCTACCATTCAACTTTTGATACAGTTCGGATACGCTCCAGACCCGGAAGCCATTCTGATACTCATTCACCTCCTGATACCGTTCGGATACGCTCCAGACACGGAAGCCATTCTGATACTCATTCAGATTCAACCTCTTGATACAGTTCAGATACGCTCCAGACATGGAAGCCATTCTGATACTCATTCAAAGACACCTCCTGATACAGTTCGGATACGCTCCAGACACAGAAGCCATTCTGATACTCATTCAGATTCAACCTCTTGATACAGTTCAGATACGCTTCAGACACGAAAGCCATTCTGATACTCATTTAAAGACACCTCCTGATACAATTCAGATACGCTCCAGACACGGAATCCATTCTGATACTCATTCAAACTCAACTTTTGATATAACTCAGATACGCTCCAGACACGGAAGCCATTCTAATACTCATTCAGATTCAACCCCTTGATACAGTTCAAATATGCTCCATACACAGAAGCCATTCTGATACTCATTCAGACTCAACTTTTGATACAATACAGATAGGCTCCAGACACTGACGCTATTCTAATGTTAAACTTACAAATTATATCTCAACAAGCATTCTTGGATGGCATCTACAAGCCCATATCCAACAAGATTCTATCACCTCTCCAAATGGCATCTTTAATCCCATTCCTCCTATCGCCGTCGAGTGCAAAATTTTGGGCACTCTAGTGTCCAATCATCTTCCACCTTCGAGTCACGAATGGCAAATCTCGCCAATCTAACTCTTCAGGTTAAAGAAGATTGAACAGGGGAAACTGTTGTACCCCAAAATTTTCCCTCTCATTTTCTCAAGAAATCATCCTGGATCCTCAAGTTTACTTCCATCCAATCCCGAGCTTTGAATTACAATTTTTCAAGAAAGTCGCATGCAAGGGCAAAATAGTCATTTTCACATTAAAAGGTCAAACTTTAACTTTTGGATCAACATCAAATCTCTGAAATCATATTTCATCAAGACATGTTGGAATATGAAATTTGTATCATCAAAAAGTTCAAAAGTCAAATTTACTATGGAAAAGCCAAATTTCTAAAGACTTGGGATTTTTTCTAAGTATTTAAGAAAAATGACACTTCAGAACTTCTGAGCCAGCCTCCAGGCAGGTGCAGTCAGAAGTTGTAAACATGGTTCAGCACATAGTCTTCAGTCAGAACATGGCTCTTCAGCATCTATGCAAGTTCAGTCAGAGTTTGCTAGGGTAATGCAAAGAAGGTAATAAAGCGTAATAAGAAGCCTGAAAGCTCCTTTAGAACATGCTAGAGCCAGAAGGTAAGAGGATCAAAAGATTGGATGTTACGCTGAAGCAGAACTTCTAATCCAGAGTTTTCAAAGGTAAATCAAAGAAGGTTACTGGAAAGCCTGGGGAATCCTTCAGAGTATGCTGAGGAAACAGGATACTAAGATCAGAAGTGGGGTGTTTTGTTCTAGACTATGCTGAAATGGAACTTCTGATCCAGAATTAAGCAATGATGCAAAATCTCACATTACAGGATTTCTGATTTTGACAAATCTCATCATCATTTAATGCTCATTAATGCTCACAACCACTTTTGAGTCTTTGTCCAAAGGATCTCTCCACGTGTAGCATAGAAATACTTTTGTACAGAATTAGGTAAGGGTCCATGCACTACTTTTTGCTTGTGGGTTCACTTTTCCTTAATCCCTGCTTGCTAATCTAGCCTAGGCTAAAAAATGTCAACTATCACACCTTTTTTGAACTTGCTTCAAGAGCAAGTTAGCATCTAGCGTATGATGTTGGCGCTACTTGACATTTCAAACCCATAAAACTTTACCTATAAATAGAACACCATTGCTCACTGAGAAAGGGTCCAGAAAAAATTTGTGAAAGAGGTCAAAAATTTGAGAAAGAAAAGCCTTGAATCCCTGCCGAAATTCCAAGAGTTCCAAGAACTGTAAACACAAGACATAAAACCTTGTTAACTTTTGATTCCTTGCATTCAAAACTCTACTTCTTCTCAAATATTTCTTGACTAAAAACCATTCACACAATTTCTGATCCACACGTTGGAAACTGCCTAAACTTCTGTGTTCATACTACTATACACTTTCCATCTATCCACTCAAAGAAATCAGAACATCACCTCCTTGCCATCCCCAAAAGTTGAAAACTTCCAGCTTACTGAGTACGTGAAGAAGCTGTTTAGAGCATCGTCAGAGTTGAGGTTAACTCCGGTTCACAGAACTTCTTCCAGCTGCAAGGTAAGTTTCTACTGACCCTCACCACATTAATTAAGCATTACTAGATTTACATGCTCAAAAATACAATGTAGATATCATGTTTCTGATGTTGTACATATTCTGAGATTTCATGCACCTGCCTGCTTAAGTAGAGAATAAATCAGTTTAGAACTTCTTGAAGAAACTAGAATCAGAGTTAGGATTAACAAATACATGCTTTCCTCTGATTTAGAGTTCTGATATTTCTTATTTTCCAAAACACCATGAAACCTGCTATAACGGTTCTATGCATGTCTTTTGTTTTGTGGAGAAATAACCAAATTACAGATGTTATGACTAGCATAGAGAGAGACCAAGTTCTGTCGGTGGCGCCAACATTTCTGGAGTTTGTTTTGTTACCGGTAATATCAGAACTTCTGAAAACTACTGTGTTCCCAGTGGGTTCATAACTTCTGACCTTATACATTTTCACTAACAGGTTTCTGTTTTGCAGCGTGCCAGGGTCAGAACCTCTGACTTCATTTTTATCAGCAACACGCTGATTTTTTTTCCATTATTTTTGCTATCACTCTCCATTCCATTAATTAGCAAACATAAAAAGTATTTCCTTCACACTTTATTTTATTTCTTAAAACAAAAGGCCAAAAATATTTTCTTAAAACAAAACAAGTTCGTTTCACATTTTCTTGTACATTCTTATGCATTTCAATATGGTTGTAATAGTAATTTGGGGCTTATTTTCTTTGAAATCCCCATTCATAAACTTGTATACCCCATCCCCTAAACATTGTAATAGCGTAAGACTTTACATTTTTGCAAATTTATCGCTTTCAAACATAAATGCTAGTAATTAGGGTGTGTATGGAAAGACCTGAAATTGACAAATAGATCACCCTAATCAAAGATTAAATGCATGCAAATCAAACACACTTGCACACATGCACCCTTAGGGTAATCCCACTGGTTTCCTTACAAAAATGGCCATGTTATGCATGTGGGATGTCTTAGCACAAACAAATCTAAAAATACAAGATCATAGTCCCTCGATGACGCTATCAAAGTTGCCTTTCGAAAATGATCTTAGTCCCTAAAGAAAAGTGATAAGTCATCTCATAACATTGCTATCATGGTCATACGATGACCCAACGCCCGTCCCTTCACATCCAACGATGGGGCTTCTTACCAAAACAATGGTAATATAGCAACATCTAAAGGAGGAGGAAAAACATATTTAAGACCTTTTGTGTAGGTAGGTTCGCTCTCGGTTACTTGCTTGCTCACAACAAAAACTTTTCGTACACCCACACTTCCACTTTGAAACATTTTTGAAACAAATACTTTGTACGCATTCTTATAGAGACGAGAACCGTTGCAAAGACGTTTTCAAAATCACTTTCAAAACACTTTCCAATCATAAAATATTTTCAAAAGCTCAACACCTTTGTATACATTCTTACGAACGAGAATTATTACAAAAGTTAGCCTAAACAATGGCGCCTTTTCAAAGTACTTTCGAAAAACCACACACCACAAGCACATTAAAACAAAAGCAAGTGATCTAGCGAGTAACTAAGAGCCCGTGGAAAACCATGGATGAAAAGGGTGATAATACCTCCCCTTTTCATAATCTACCCCCCGAACTCAAGAAACAATCTCTAAAAGTATTTCCTGTGCTTTTTCACCTTTCCTTATTGGATAAAAGAAAAGTCGGTGGCGACTCTTACTAAACCGCAACATTTGCGATAAAACGCAAAACCTCAAGTCAGTTCTCCCACCGTATCACAACCAACTTTCAATGTGTTGGATTCTTGTCTCATGGCCTTCAAAGCCTAGTTAATGGTTGTCCCTTACCATTTCCATGCACATCATATCCCTATAAATACAGGCCTAAGGACACATTACAAAGAAGCGGAGAAAACACCATAAAAAAGAAAGAAACGCTCTTTCCACACTCACGCCACCAGCCAGAAACTGCATCACACACAATACTTGTCACCAATCGAAGCTGCAGGCTAACCGACCACATAAACATTTTGGCCCATACACATATCAACCAGGCGAAAACCTTTCCTCCAAGTACACACACATCGCCCCGTACGAGCCACACGAAGGCTGCAAGAAATACACCAAAGCTGCCAAAATTGAAGCACATTTTGCAAGCCATCTCCTTCCAAAATAAATCATCCTATTGGTAACAAAACTCCGATCTTAAGTTAATTCTGATTGTTGCATGACATATTAACACTTATAGTTTGATTTGTATTCAGGACTAAGGACCTGGGTTCGACACCCATGTCTATATTTGTTTTTTTCTCCTAACGCTTGTACTGCAGATCAAGCCTGAACAGACCAACGCACACAAGGTCAAAGGACCTGGGTTCGACACCCAGGTCCTGCATCTTTATTCGTGTTAATGCGTGTCTTTCAGATTCGGATAAAAAACATGTCTTTCCATAGATCGAAGAGACAACTTCTTCCACTAGATCGAAGGCCACACCCTTTCCTGGATCGAAGGATGACACCATTCATTGGATCAAAAACTGCCTCTTCATTGGATCAAAAGCTGCCTTTTTCTTTGGATCGAAAGACTTTCTTTCTTATATTTTTATCTTTTGTGTTACTTACTTCTTTTTTAGTTTCCTTTTTTAAAAAAATTAACATAGAAATAAATAAAAATCACAAAAAACATTAGGCTAGTATTTTATTAACCAAATTAATTTTGTTAATTAATTAATTAATTATTTTAACCTTTTCTTTAAATTAAAATTAACTAGACTTAGGCTTTGCTTTCTTTTATAAATAAAAACAAACAAAAATATTTCCTTTTCCTTAGGATTTTTAGACGTTCTTTTTCAATTCGCGCGCATTTATTTATTTTCGCACTTTTCATATTATTGTAACTGCTCATGGGTTGTAATAGAATAACTAGGGCATTTACTGCTTTTATCCCTTCATTATTGGACATGTAATTAATCCCCAAAGCCATGTAATAGTATATGATTTACATTTCCACACTTTAAATTCCTGTACACATATTAACTGTTAGATATATATTAATAGGATTACATGATAAGACTAATAATCAAACACTAGCAAACCTAACAAAAAAGACAAAAATAACTGAATACAACACACTTGCACATATACACCTCTAGGGTACTCCCACTTTGGTTTCCTTTGGAAACAAAATAGTCACGTCCCTCTAAAGTAGGGACGCTTTAAAGAAGACTCTTAAATCAAAAATATCATAGTCCCTCGATGACCCTACAGTGTTGCCTTTCGGTAAATGATCTAGTCCCTTGAACAAAATTGCTAAAGCGTCTCTATATGTTGCCTTTGTAACTGTACGATGACCCGTGAACGTCCCTCAAACATATAACGATAGGGCTACCTACTCATTAATAGTAGGATAATATTTTCTATATGATAGGAGGAAAAGAACAAACCTTTTGATTATAAGTAGATAGTTCATAGATGCTTGCTCAAAAAAAACTTTTTACACTTACACAAAACATTTCAAAACACTTTCAAAAAAATGCTTTATCAACACTCTTGAGGACTGATACAAGAGTTATCATAAAGCGAATCTCCACACTAAGGAAATTTTAAAATACTTTTCAAAAAAACACACAAAAGCACAAGGTATTTCAAAAAATGAGCTAAGCATCTAAGAGCCCGTAGAAAACTACGGATGGAAAGGGTGCTAGCACCTTCCCTTTCCATAATCTACCCCCTTAGAAATAATCTTGAAAGGTCTTTTTCTGCTCTTTTCACCCTTTCCTTTGTTGGATAAAAGAAAAGTCGGCGGCGACCCTTGCTTACTGCAACATTTGCGAACACAAACGCAAAACTAGTATAATAGTCGGTTCTGCCACTGTACCATAGAACTGGAGACTCTGTTGGGGACTCAAATAAAAAGTGGGTTTACCTTAGATCTTAGGTCATATTTAACTTGCTTTCCTTGTATGCTTTGTCTGCTTTATCTTAAAAGGGTTGTGCTTGGGTTTACTTGTAAAGATCCTACACCCAGATCTAGGGAACCTTTTAGGTAAGTAGTAATAGATCATGGGGACTGTGCAGGGTATACCGACACAGTTGAAGCGATAACTACGTTGATGTAACACATTTGTTGGTACCGGTAGCCCTTGAGTAGTCAAGGAGAATACATGGCTGCTGTGTGGTGCCATGAAGCATCAACTGACCTTAGAACCTTTAATTAAACCAACTTGGCCATTAGGAAGTAGTGAGATAGTCGGCTTTGGTGTTGTCCGAAGTTGGTTGATACTCAATACTACACTCATTGAGATCTGACTTTCGGGATATTTTGGTCGCCAATGAAGAGGCTTGTGCTGAAACAATGCTCGGTGAAGAAAGATCAATGATATTGAGATCCCTTAGAACCCAGTTACTATTAATAAGATAGGTTAAACCAAATAAACTTCAAGAGGGTACTTATCTATGGAACCCATGCAAGCCTGAACTTAAGGCTGCTTGTGTGACTTGTTTGCCTTCATTATCTAACAACTTGAACTCATTGCATGGCTTTGCTTGTATTCCTTGCAGGACTTTGTTTGTATACATTATCCAATAAACTGGTTTTCTTGCAAGACATACTTGTCTTCATCACCCTACATATTTGTTTGATGCATAGGATACACATCATAGAATCATACCATAGAATTTCAAGGATCTCAAGGGCATGTGATGCAGGTTATAATAAAGCAGATGTCTAGCAAGGGACAAGAGGATTTGTTTTCCTCTAGCCAATGCTGTCAAAGGACCAAAACACGACAACTTGAATCAGGGGCTATGACCCACTCGATATGGTGAGCTTGTTTCTCATAGAAGGGAATTCAACAATACGAAGTTCTTCCGTCAAAGCTGCAGTCAAAATTCAACTTCTGACATTTTCTTATGTTTACCCCGCAAGATCCTTGAAAACATTTCATATCATACATGTCATTGCATAACAGGTATTTCAAGATAAGTTTCTTATCTTTTCCCTGTTTATTTCAGAAAAAGAAATGGCTTTCAAACAGAACAACAGAGATTTCCAAACTTAAGAGGCTCAATTCATGGAAATGTTCCTCAACCTATCCAAGGGGCAGGAAGAATTGAAAACACTCCTCAACAGGAACTTGACCAAGAAACATCCTGACAACAACAAGGATGACTAGTTGGAACAACTGCAAGCTGAGATGGAAAGGATGAGAATCCAGATGAGTAATCAAATGGCTCTTATCCAAAGTTTAGATCAGGAGCAAGAAGAGTTGAGTTTTTTCATCAGCAAGCTTCATCAAGACTGATGCAACTGTATGAAGCACATATTCGAGGCTGGGGATCAGGTCATTAATCAGCCTCTGATGAGACAAGAAGTTGATTTGGTGGAGAGTATACCTTTCCAAATTGCTGCTACGTCGCGAACCCAACCGCCACCTCCCCAACAATGACATGGTAATCAGCGTGAACGAGTTGCATTCACTAGGCAATATACCAAAATCAATATACAAATGTCGCAAGTCTTGCAACACATGTTGAAGTTGAATTTGGTCACATTGATGGATCCTCCTCAGAATCCTAATACTTATGCTCCTACTTACCATCCAAATGAAAGGTGCGCATATCACTTCGACAGCCCGGGGCATGATACTGATAACTGTTGGACGTTGAAATATAAAATTCAAGACGTGATCGATGATGGAGCGTTGGAATTCACACAAGATGGCCAACTGGAATTTTTCTGTCATCCCTTCAAGGCACATCATCTGAAGTGACGAAGTTTAGGCAGAGGAATTTTTGTTCATTCGAATTTTCATTTGTAATTTCTTTGTTTTGATTAAAAACTTACCTTTATGTCAGACTTTGTTTTATTCTCATTAATGAATTGCATATGTTTGTCTAGAATGAATCCATGCATTTTCACTATACTTAAACTATGCTTTTACTTCCCGTTAGTGATATTCAACTCTTGATTAAAAGCTGTAAGCCTTTAGAGGGAGGATGACAAAAACGATACCACAATCTCTATAGTATGATTTTGAACAGACCTCGCTGACGATGTACAGTCATTGTTTCAAATCCTAAACTATGGAGTTATAAGGAAGATAATCCCTAGTCAACCCCTTTGAGCCTAAGAAGTAGGAGTTTTTATTTTCACACAAATTAAAACCCTTAATCATAACCCGGGGCAGGTTAGTTTTCTCAGTTAATTCAGATGTGCATTCATTTGCAAGCTCTACCTTCATACACGAAAAATAGTGTAGAAGATGCCCTCCAAAAGATGGTGATAGTTCCACATAATCGTCAAGACAGGCAGTCATTATCTCTTAAAATAAAAGCCTGTTAAGTCAAAAACCTATGAAGGAGACTTAAGAAAAATTGGGGCATCCCGCTGACTGTAACCACAAAAGAAGCAATTCAGGAAAAGGTAGGGATAACAAAAAAAAAGAGGTCCTACAAATCCTCAACAAAAAAAGAAAAGGTTACAAAAATGACTGCCTTCTCAAACAAATGTTTAATTTCTGAACCATTACCAAGTATTAGAGCAAAGATTCCAAACTCAATTGGGATCTAAATGCATATTTAGCTGAGCATAGGATTGAAGAACATCACGAAGAACGGGTTGGGTACAAATAAAATTTGAGCCTTTATTCTTTATTTCTTAAACCGTGAACCATGCCACATTATAACCCTTAAAAGTCCTAGCTGGATCATGGGTTAGTTCGAAAGTATACTGTTACAAAAGGTATCCTGACTCCTGTAGGGTTCGCTATAAATCCTGAGTTGATATCACACTCCTATAAAATTTGTTTGTTTTACTAAAAAAATGAATTTTCAAACTTTAAGACAGACATAAGCTTTGCATTCTTTAAATACCATTGTTTTCATATGACTATTTATTCAACAACAGAGAAATTCACACGACGGATATTCGATGAACAAAAATCCTCTTAGTGGAGAGAATCACCTCAGATGGAAAGACATTCTAGTGAGAGGCCTTTCATAATCAAGGGTCATAGCATGGTGTCCCGCTGATCTGAGGCAGTCAAGTCAAGGTTTAAGGAATCTCTCAAAAATGCCAAATAGCCAGGGGCAGATCTCCATCTGAATCACTTGGGGCATTGGACATGAATTCCAGCAACAAATCACGGATGATCAAACAAACTTCTTCTGACAGTGTGACAACACTTACTACTATGGACAGTGACAATTCTCTGTACCCGGTGAACTTGGACATAGTCGGAAAATACTACGTGTGATATGGTGGCAGAACCGACTGTTATGCTGGTTTTGCATTTTTTGTTTGCAAATGTCACGGTAAGCAAGAGCCTCCACCGAATTTTCTTTTATCTAACAACGGAAAGGGTGAAAAGAACAAAAAAAGACCTTTTTTCGAGATTTTTTGAGTAAGGGGGGTAGATTATGGAAAGGAAAGGTGTTAGCACCCTTTCCATCTGTGGTGTTCCACGGGCTCTTAGGTACTTGCTCATTTTGAAAATTGTTTGTATGTTTGTGTGTTTTGAAAGTTTTTGTTTTCTTTAGTGTAACTCTTGTTTCAGTCCTCAAGAGTGTGATAAAGCATTTTTGAAAAGATTTTGAAAAGTATGTAAGTGTGAAAAAGTTCAGGTTTGAGCAAGTACCTAACACTTATCTACCTACTCGAAAAAGGATGTTCTTTTCCTCCTTTTCTTTAGATAGTGATATCCTACTATTAGTGAGTAGGTAGCCCTATCGTCAGATGTTGAGGGACTATCGAAAGGGACGCTATGGTCATTGAAGGCAACATGTAAGGATATCTTAGCATTCGAAGCTATTGTCATCATATAGGTAACATCGAGGGACAAGATCATTTCTTGTAGGCAACTCGAGGGACATTAAGGGACCGTGATCTTTTATGATGACTTTTAGATTGAGGGTCTTTGCTAAGATATCCTTACGTTCGAGGGACATTACCATTGTTTTCCGAGGAAACCAAGTAAGGAGTACCCTAAGGGTGCAAGTATGCAATAGTTCCTTTTCAGATATTTATCTTATGTTAGTGATCTAATGATAAATTTGATTAATCTTGTCACGCACACCTAATTTACTAGCAATTATATACAAGCCTAATTACTAACAGTTAATATCTTGCAGAAATTTAAAGTGCAGGAATTGTAAATCCTACGCTATTACATCCCATGAGCAGTTACAATATTTAGAAGAAAAAAATGCGAAAAGATAAACTAACAATTAGAAAATCAAATGTGCAACCTATACATTCTTTCTAGAATTTAAATAACAAAAGAAAAAAAAGAAAAAAAAGAAGAGATTATTTAGAAAGAAAATCAAATGTCCTAAAAAGCCTAAGTATTAAGAAAAATATTTTTAGTAGTTTTGTGATTTGATTTTAATATTTAAGACCTAAGTCTAAATTAATTACAAATTAACTATGAAATAAATACTAAAACATGATTAAGTAAAATTAAATTTATTTATGAAAATTAAATTAATTAAAAGAAAAGAACTAAATCTATTTTTTGTGATTTTATGATTTTATTATTTTTTTGATAAATAAGAATTAATTTAAATGAAAATAAAATAAATAATTAAAGCAAAAAAAAAACAAAAGAATGGGCCATGTTGTAAAGAAAATGGGGGGATGCGCTAAGAAAAATCCCAGCCCATTAGAAAGAGAGCCCATGCGCTGGAGAAAAGTCTTCAGAATCATGTATATCTCTCCCATGAGGCATATCATGGGTTTGGATTGAAAGTCCCCGTATCCCAGAATCTGAAGCTCAAAAAGCTTATAGCCCTAACCATGGCATCTTGCGCATAGGGTGTTCATCTGCATATACGGTCGTCCTAACCTGTTCTAAATGGTCTCACAAACACATATCAATGCACAAAAATGATTTATATGACATGAATAGATAATTTGAGGTTCAAGAAAATTTTACCAAAACTGGTACAATTAGATGTGAGAGTTATAGACGTGGAAGGGCTTGGTTATGAGCCTAGTTCAACTCTTGGGAGCCTCGGGGAGATTAATGGATCCTTTGTTTTGATTGAGAGCACCTGGAAGTATGGTTAAGAATTTTTCAACTTTGAGAAATTTCTGAGAATTTTGTAGAGCTTTGTTATGCAATGGTTTTTCTGGTCCTTCTTCTGCCTTTGTTTTCCTTTATATAGAGAATGAGGAGCCAACAAGTATGGAAAGAGACAAGGTAATCATGCCCATAACATTAATATTCCAACATATTGAATACTTGCCTTCTTTGCATGATTCTTGTCTTTTGGATGCCTTGCACGAATCTGGACATGTTGTTGGCTTGTATTCAGGCTGACAAATAAGGAATGGAATCAAGGTAATCATGCCATGGTTTAAATAAGAAAACAACTTTAAAACTTGCCAAATTTTCAATGTTTCTTCCTTTCTTGATTCCCCACGAAATTGACAAGGTTTTAATGAGTTGTCATGAGTTGTCTTGGGCCTTTAGATGATTGAAACAAAAAGCCCAAGAATTTATACCATTGTTTCATATTTTATTTGATTTTATTTGCATTTAAATGACTAAAAATTCAAATAAAAGAAATAAAAATCATAAAAAATATGTGAATGGATTTATAGATCCTCTAACACCTTATGAACATGTTTGAACATCAAAAGTTAGGCCCACTAGTTCAAAACTTCAAGTTCGCTCACTTTGCATTTTATGCATTTCTTGAAAATTACCCAACTTGTACACCTCATAATTTGCTAAATTTTCATCTTTTGAATGTGATCTTAAACTTTTTGGAAAGCTCAAGATGTCTTCTACACCTTCTCTTTTAATCATTTTTGCATTTGGAGATATTATCTTGATGTAAGTTGCCTTGACAAAAAGTGTCTTATGTTGACTTTCTGAAAATGACATGTAATGTATGAGTTTGTATCTTTCAAATGGTGCATATATTGAACTTGAGTACAAAATAGGAGTTTTAGGGAATTAGATTTTCTTCAAAATGAGCTTTGGTTAGGGGAAAATGGATGAAGTATGTGAAAGTTATGCCTGGTCAAAGTTCAGTAGAATTTTCCAATAGAAACCCTAATTTAGCAACTTTTGACTTTTGATAGATTAGGAGAATTTATTGAGGAATCATATCAACCCTTGATCAAATGATGGATATAACTTCAAAATGTTGATGTTGACCAGAAATCTTAAAGTTTGACTATATATGGGCCACAATTGACTTTTGCCCTAGCACAGTTGATTTTATGATACTTGAGCAATTGACCGAGCAAACTTATTGTGCAAGGCATGAAATTTGGCATGGATGATCTTGAAGACATATTAGGACCATGGAAAGCATTTGAGACCTTTGGAGCTCAACCATCTTGATGAAAATTGGAACCCTAGTTGGGGGGGTTCATTGCCCTAGAGGAGAATTTGTCTGGTCAATTCTTGGTCAACCTTGAGCAATTGAGAACCTCTAGGAGTATGTCTTGTGTGAAAATGGGAGGGAAAATTTTGGGGTACAACAGCTGCCCATGTTCAATCTTCTTAAACCTGAAGATTTAGATTGTCTTGTTTGCCTTTCGTGATCTAAAGGTGGGAGATGATTAATATGATACGGTGGCAAAACTGACTGTTTTTTTTTTGTTACTACTGGTTTTGCATTTTTTGTTTGCAAATGTACGGTAAGTAAGAGTCTCCAACGACTTTTATTTCATCCAACAAAGGAAAAGGAAAAAGAACAGAAAAAACCTTTTTCGAGATGTTTCTGAGTACGGGGGGGGGGGGGGGGGGGGGGGGGTAGATTATATAAAGGGAAGGTGTTAGCACCCTTTCTATCCATGGTTTTCCATGGGATCTTAGGTACTTGCTCATTTTTAAAATTGTTTTCGTGTGTTTGTGTGCTTTTAAAAAGTTTTGAAATTTTCCTTAGTGCAGTGTTTCACTTTATGGTAACCCTTGTATCAGTCCTCAAGGGTGTGATAAAATGGTTTTGAAAACTTTAGTTTGAAAAGCTTGTTTATAAGTGTATGTGTAAAAAATTTGTTTTGAGCAAGTACCTCGAAGTTTCTACCTACTCGAAAAAGTCTATTCATTTTCTTATTTTCTTTAGACAGCGCTATCCTACTATTAAGGAGTAGGTAGCTCCATCGTCGGAGTTTAAGGGACGAAAGGGACAATTATGATCACTAAAGCAATGGTTTGGAAACCTTAGTAATTACCCTAAAGTCCTAAAGATCTTTCCGAGGCAACATTCGAATGGGTCATTTTTCATCTTTTGGGACTAGAGGACAACTACTAACCCTCCCTATACTTCATGATCTTTTACCGAAGGTGACCGAAATGGGGCAAACCCTAGGAGTGAGCATGTGTAAGTGTTTGTTTTTCAGTTATTATCATTGCACATTTAGGGTTTTCTACTGTTTTAAATTATGATCTTTTGCGTACAATCCTAGTATCAATCATCTAACAGTTTATAATGACGGAAAGCAAAATGCGAGAAATTTAAACTTAGCTATTACAAGGCTTTGGGGAGAGGGATTACATAATCAACAACCGGGGGAAAATAGTAAATGCAAATAGTAAACCTAAGTTATCTATTACAAACTCAGAGCAATTATATTAATCGGAAAATAAATAAATGCGCGATGAAATTAAATACGGAATTAAAATTAGATTCAAAGATATTTAATTTAATAAATAAAAACATTTTTTTTAATTTTTGAGAAAAAATAATTAATTTTACAAATTAACCTAACTTCTAATTGTTTTTTTTATTATGGAAATTTTTTTAAAGTTATTCTAATTACTAATTAATTAATGAAAAAATATTTCATGAAAAAATCTAATTCTCATGTTTTTGTGATTTTTTGATTTAATTAAAAAAATGATTTTTTAAAGCAATTAAAAAAAATTAAAACAAACAAAAGAAATTAAAAAAAAAAGAAAAAGAAAAAAAAATAGATTGGGCCTGGTGTGAAAGTATTTTTGGAAGGTGCATGCTGAATTTCCAGGGGCCAGGATAGTTGGCCCGTTTGCGCTGGATCCAGTGGGGATCACCTTCATGGAGTATACCATGCGCTGCTCTTTGTTGGACGTTTGGATTTGGGCAAGGATAATCCAATGGTGGTGTGTCTTGAGGCCTATGGTGTACACGCTTGGGAAGAGATCACTGAATCTGCAGATGAATGTTAGGAAAAATATTATGTAGGAGGCAAGGATCGAACCCCTGACCTCCTACAAGTGCGCGCCCTGAAACTCTTCCCCTTTGCCACTGGACCAAGTTACTCAATCGTTAATACAAACACAAAATAAGTATTATATAGAATAATGGTCAGTAGAAATAGGCCAAACGCGCGAATTTCAAACTATCCACTCAGGTATTACCACGCCTTCATCTTCTTCCCCATGGACTGTTGTTTTAGAAGAAACTTTTACCAACGGACAAAATCGTCACTATAGGCTATAGTGACGGTTTTTGTGCGTGGCTATAAACCTGCAAACATAAAAAATGCAATCCAAGCAGAATAAATTCCATCCAGAGCCATGGATCAATTGAAAATTAACCCCTGAACATGAAAGGGTCATCAATTTGGCTTATTTTGCCTCTAACTAGGGTTCCTCAAATTAGAGCTCCGGGACCCTAGCCATGGCAGATGTCCATACCTGCTCTCAAACTTCAATCAAACTAATCCAGTACGTTGCAAATATGATAACAAGCACAAACATATAATTAAAACATGTTTATGATGCAAGAATCATGGTAATCGATTTTTGGAAAGAAGGGCAAACCATGATGTTCGTGTAGCGCATTTATGGGCTTGTGGAGAATTAGTGATGCTTGCGATCACTTCAGAGGATGTCCAGGGATGTGTTTTGATCCTTAGAATGACTTGAAATGGCCTGTAGAAAGGAATCCGGTCTGCACTTTTTCACAAAACAAGTTGAACTTTGTTCTTGTTCTTGGGAGGCAGGCTGCATGTGTATTCTCTCCCTCTAGGGTTCACAAAGCTTTTGTATAAGTAGTGAATCCAATTAGGTCAATAAAACTTAGAAAGAATCAAGAGATTGATGGTGTTGAATTTTTGATTCAAATCTTTCCAAAATTGGAGATTTCTTCTTGTTTTAGAGTTGCACGATTTTTCTTGAGGTTATACAGCTTGCATGATCTATAATTCAATGCAAAACAAATCTCATTCCATAAGTTTGATTTATTTTGATTTAATTTGATTTTATTTGAATTTAAATGAATAAAAATAAAAATAAATTAAATAAACAAAAATAAAAAGGCATGGAGGGTCCCATAGGTCGTGGACCATGCTAGGACTGAGATTCAATCTTGAAAAAATGGGCCCATGTGGAAAAAATGCAATTTTGAGCATTGTTGACTTTGGGCAAATTTCCAAAAATGGCCAACTTTGATAATGCATATCTCCTTCAATTTTGACCCTAAGAGGGTGTTATTAGACTTTTTAGAAAGCTTAGTATGTCCTCTAAAAAACCCTTTTGGTTTCATCTCAGTTGTGTCTTCCATGTTCATGTAAGAAGCTTTGACCCAAAAGGTGTTTTTGTTCACTTTTTGAAATGACCTATAAGGTCTGAATTTATATCTTTTCATGAGTGCATTTTTTGAACTTGAGGGATGAAGATGAGTTGCATGGAATTTGATTCTCTTCAAAATGAGACTTGGATGAGAAATTTCTGATAAAGTATGAGGAAGTTATGCCTGGTCAAAGTTTGGTTTACTTTTCCTACAGAAACCCAAATTTAGCAACTTTTGGGTTTTGATGAATTAGGAGCATTCCTTGAGGAAACATGATCAAACCTTGATCAAATGATGGACGTTACTTCAAAATGTTGATGTTGACCAAAATCTTGAAGTTTGACTGCATGTAGGTCACAGTTGACTTTTGACCTAGTATAGTTGATCTTCAAGCATCTGAGCAGATGACTGAGCAAACTTCTTGTGCAAGGCATGAAATTTGGCATGGATGATCTTGAGGACATATTAGGGAAATGGAAATCATTTAGGACCCTTGGAATTCAACCATCTTAATGAGGAGTGAAACCCTAGTTTGGGGCTCATTGTCTTAGGAGAAGGATTTGTCTGGTCAATCCTTAGTCATCTTGAGCAATTGAGAACCTCTAGGAATATGCTTTGTAAAAAATGGGAGGGAAAATTTTGGGGTACAACAGCTGCCCTGTTAAATATTCGCAAACCTGAGGATGTAGATTGGCTGGTCTGCCTTTCGTGTTCTGAAGGTGGAAGATGATTGAACACTAGAGTGCCTAGAAATTTGCACTCGCATAAAGTAATACTGATCGGCGATATCGGGAATAGGCTTACAGATGCCATTTGGCAGGCGACGGAAAATCGTCGGAGATGGGCTTAAAGATGCCATCTAGAAAAGATACGGTTGCATAAGAATTCCTTTGCAATAATTCTTGGACCTGCCGTCGAGGAAGACTTCACCAGGGAATGTTGATTGGTGTCCCGGGAAATATAGTATAGGCTTCGGTTATCCATTACTCTACCGGGGAATTAACTCTTGATTGATGAGACAAAAATGAGTTGTTATCTGGTCGTATCCCAGGCTTAGCAGCGACTTATTGGGGAATATGAAATCGACCGTATCTTTTGTCTGGAGATAAAAGATAAGGAACCTGGATAGCAGGGTTTCTTCGAAATGAAAGCCTGGATAGTAGGGATATGAGAAGGAACCTGGATAGCAGGGTTACTTCGAAATGAAAGCCTGGATAGTAGGGCTATGAGAAGGAACCTGGATAGTAGGGTTACTTCGAAATGAAAGGCTGAATAGTAGGGCTATAAGAAGGAAACTGGACAGTAGGGTTACTTCAAAAGGAAATCCTGGATATTAGGGCTATGAGAAGGAACCTGGATAATAGGGTTACCTCATTTGATCATGTAGATTAGTTGACCCATATGGTTTTGGGAACTAATTTTCCATTAGTTGTCTGCAGGTATGACATGTATAGCTTCATGGATTAAACTGTTGGAATTGTTGACGATAACAATCTTTCCTAAAAAGGTACATGATTAATTATATGCGATGCATGAAATGCATTGTGTGATGATGTTCTCAAAATAAATGAGATTATGCTGTATGCAATATGTATGCGCACGTCATGATGTATGAACATGAAATGCTATTGTGGCATATCCGAGTCTGGGAAAATAAATCCTTGACTGCTGCTAGAGAGTACTGGAAATTGAATTCTTGACCATTGTAGAAAAAGTGGTTCTTCTACTTCCACTGGGGATGGTGAATAAAGATGACTATGCCGTGGTTTTACTCCTTTCTGTTTGTGAATATTCTACCAGGGAGAGACTCTACTTGAGAATAACTCTGCAGGGAAGAACTCTATTTGAGAGAGGATATGCTTTGCTGGAAGATTTTGCCGGTTCAGAGAAATAAACTCCGTTGGGGGATAAATTTCCATAGCTGGAGGAATAAACTCTATTGGGGATTGAGCTTCCGCGGTCAGAGAAATAAACTCTGCTTGGGAGGGGGCTTTATGAACCATTTGTGATTATAAAATTTGGCTGGGGAATATAGACGTCGGCTTCCTGAAGGAACTTTACTGGGGAAAGTAACTCCTGTTTGGGTAAGCTGATGTCAGAGCTTTGGTTTCCTCTACTCTGGGGATTGTAGATGTCATGGGGTCGCATATAATGGTGACTTTATTTTAAAGTTGTCCTTGCCCCTATTTCTTAAGTTATAAGAAACTGTCTTTCCGTTTCTTACGCGAATATTTGTGAATAGAAATCATATTCAAATGCATATGTCAAGAATAAATCATTGGACGTTTTTGCAAAACAAAACAGAAAAAGAAAAACAAATGGTTTTGTAAAAATGATTTGTATTAATTTCTGAATCTGGTCTATAACAGGCATTTTTGTACAAGGAAGCTGACGCTCTAGTAAGAGAATGCTGCCGTGAAAATGAAAGTTATACAATATCATGTACAAAGAGAAGAAAACAGATATGTGTAATAATCCCATTGAGTTTCAATTCTTCTATTGTCGTTATGTCCTCGAGCATCTCATCACATTGCTACTTGTCCGAAGCTGACTGGATTGATTGGTGTTGTTTTGAGCTTTATAGATGATGCTGAAGTCTGGTCGTAAGGTGATCCAATGGGATGTAGTGATATGCTTTACATCCCTAACTTTTTCCTGGACCGCCCTTTCGGGTTTTCAGTCCACCGGGATACCCTTTTTTGCCCAAGCCTCCTTTTCAGGTTTTCGACTTGCCGGGTGTACATATTTTTTCATTTTCATCCCTAATTTTTTCCCGAACCCTTTTGGTTCGCCGGGAAGCCCTTATTTTTTCCTAGGCTAGTCAACCTAGCGGGTCTTTAATCATGTGTAGTATCTTTTCACTATGTCCACATTGACAGGGTGAGGAAGGTCGTTACCGTCCATGGTGGTCAGAATCATGGCTCCACCAGAGAAAATGTTTTTTTTATCACAAATGGCCCTTCGTATGTGGGAGTCCATTTTCCCCTGGGATCATCTTGCGACAGTATGATACGATTGATCATTAGAACCCTGACCTGATATTCTTGGTGTCTGACTTTTTTGTTGAAAACCTTGATCATTCGTTTTTGATACATTTGACCACGACAGACAACAGTAAGTCTTTTCTCATTGATTAAATTCAGTTGATCAAGTTGATTCTAGATCCAATCGTCTTTCTTCAAACCCGCATCCTCCATGATCCTTAGAGAAGGGAGTTGGAACTCAATAGGCAGGACAACCTCCATGCCATATACCAGAGAGTAGGGTGTTGCCCCTGTTGATGTTCGTGCGGAAGTACGGTACCCATGAAGAGAAAATGGTAATATCTCATGCCAGTATTTATATGTCACCGTCATATTCTGTATGATCTTTTTGATGATCTTGTTAGCAGCTTCAACATCGCCATTCATCTTCGGCCGGTCGGGAGAAGAGTTATGGTGATCATCATGTTGTTAAGATTCGTACTATTGTCCGTGATGATTCTTTCGGGGACACCATAACGAAAAACCCGATTATGCTTGATAAACCGTGTCACCACGTTCTTGGTCACAGTATCAAAGGAGGCATCTTCAACCCACTTCGTGAAGTAATCAATGGCCACCAGGATGAGGTGATTCCCATTGGAAGCGATAGGTCTAATCTCTCTGATCATGTCGATGCCCCACATTGAAAAAGGCCAAGGAGCCATCAAGACATTCAAGGGAACCAGAGGCACATGCACCTTATCAGCATAGATTTGGCACTTGTGGCATGTTCGGGAGTGCTGATAACAATCTGCTTCCATAGTGGACTAGTAGTATCCTGCCTGTAGGATCTTCTTGGCCATGGTATGTCCACTTGAATGGGTTCCGAAGGTACCTTCGTGTATATCTGTCATGATCCTCTCCGCTTCGCTCTTGTCTACATACCACAGTAAGGTAGAGTCATGGTTGCGCTTGTAGAGGATTCCATTACTGAGGAAGAATTTCGCAGTGAACCTTCTCAGAAACTTTTTGTCGTTGACAAATGCTCCATCGAGATACTCTTGAGCCTCAAGATACCTTTTTACTTCATGAAACTAAGGTTTATCTGCTACCTCTTCAGTATCAATTTCACAACAGTATGCTGGTTCATCCAACCTCTCAATGGTGATTCGGGGAGCTTCGTTGTCTCACCTGACCTTGAACATAGAAGACATGGTAGCTAGTGCGTCTGCTAACTGATTCTACTCTCGTGAGAAGTGTTCAAAGGTTACCTCCTCAAAGTGTGGTAGAAATGTCAGTACTTGTTCCTTGTATGGAATGAGATTCGGGTGCTTCGTATCCCACTCCCCCTTGATCTGACTTATCACGAAGGCTGAATCCTCGAAAACGTTTAAGAACGTGATCCTCAGGTCGATAGCGGCTTTGAGACCCATGATGCAGGATTCATACTCCGCCATGTTGTTGGTACAGTTGAAGCATAGCCGGGCGGTGAAAGGAGTATGACAAATGCTCCATCGAGATACTCTTGAGCCTCAAGATACCTTTTTACTTCATGAAACTAAGGTTTATCTGCTACCTCTTCAGTATCAATTTCACAGCAGTATGCTGGTTCATCCAACCTCTCAATGGTGATTCGGGGAGCTTCGTTGTCTCACCTGACCTTGAACATAGAAGACATGGTAGCTAGTGCGTCTGCTAACTGATTCTACTCTCGTGAGAAGTGTTCAAAGGTTACCTCCTCAAAGTGTGGGAGAAATGTCAGTACTTGTTCCTTGTATGGAATGAGATTCAGGTGCTTCGTATCCCACTCCCCCTTGATCTGACTTATCACGAAGGCTGAATCCTCGAAAACGTTTAAGAACGTGATCCTCAGGTCGATAGCGGCTTTGAGACCCATGATGCAGGATTCATACTCCGCCATGTTGTTGGTACAGTTGAAGCATAGCCGGGCGGTGAAAGGAGTATGACAGCCCTTAGGAGATATGATTATAGCGCCAATTCCATTACCGAGTGCATTCGAGGCTCCATAAAAAACCATGGTCCATCGGGATCCTTCTTCAGGTCCTTCATCCAGTCCAGGTTCTTCATAGCCAGTCACTAGTATAATATTCTCTTCCGGGAACTCAAAATTCATAGACTGGTAGTCATCCACGGCCTGATGGGCCAAATGATCAGCTAATACACTTCCATTGATTTCTTTCTGGGTTGTATATTGTATATCGTATTCGGTTAAGATCATTTGCCATCTTGCTATTCTTTCGGAGAGAGCGGGCTTCTTGAAGATGTACTTGATTGGACCCATCTTAGATATCAATAAAGTAGTGTGGGTTAACATATACTATCTTAGTCGGCGAGTAGCCCATGCCAAAGCGCAGCAAGTTTTCTCAAGCAGTGAGTATCTTGTCTCACAGTCGGTAAACTTTTTGCTAAGGTAGTATATTGCGTGCTCTTTTCGACCAGACTCGTCATGCTGCCCATCACACACCCCATTGAATTGCCTAGCACTGTTAAGTATAATATCAAAGGTCTTTCTTCAATCGGAGGCATCAGAATTGGTCGTTCTTGAAGGTATTCCTTGATTCTTTCGAAAGAGGTCCGGCATTCGTCATTCCACTTTACCACTTGATCTTTCTTCAGGAGCTTGAAGATTGGCTCACAAGCAGCGGTCATATGTGAAATGAACCTGGAGATATAATTTAGGCGTCCCAAGAAACCTCTAACCTCCTTCTTAGTAAGGGGAGCCAACATCTCTTGTATGGACTTCACCTTTGTAGGGTCTACCTGAATACCTTTGTCACTGACGATGAACCCCAGAAGTTTACCAGACCTTACCCCGGAGGTGAACTTGTTCGGATTCAACCTCAACTTGTATGTCTTCAATCTGTCAAACATATTTTGTAGATGATCAAGGTGTTCTTCCTCAGTTTGAGACCTGGCTATCATGTCATCAACATAAATCTCTATCTCATGGTGAATCATATCATGGAACAAAGCTACCATGGCTCGCTGATAAGTTGCCCCAACATTCTTCAACCCAAAAGGCATCACCTTGTAACAGAAAGTGCCCCACTGTGTGACGAAGGTTGTCTTCTCCATGTATTCAGGAGCTACCTTGATCTGGTTGTAGCCATAGAAAGCATCCATGAAGGAGAAAATTATGGGTTGTGCGGTGTTGTCAACTAGAACATCAATGTCAGGAAGCGGGAAGTCATCCTTTGGGCTTGCCCTATTCAGGTCTTTGTAGTCCACAGACATCCGTACCTTACCATCCTTCTTAGGTACTGGGACGACGTTAGCAACCCACTGCGGATAGGAAGTGACAACTAAGAATCCAGTGTTGAACTGTTTCATAACCTCTGCTTTGATCTTCTCTGACATTTCAGGGCGCATACGATGGACCTTTTGTTTAACCGGAGGACAATCTTCTTTAGTTGGAAGACGATGTACCATAATATCAGTGTCTAAACCAGGCATGTCTTTATATGACCAGGCGAAGATCTCAACATAGTCGTGCAAAATCTGTATCAACCGCTGTTTGACATTAGTCTCCAGATTTACGCCGATCTTGACTTCTTTTCTATCTACCTCTATGCCCAAGTTTATCGTCTCAACTGGCTCTTCATGAGGCTGTATAGCGCTCTCCTCCTATTGTAACAGTCTAGCAAGTTCTCCAGGCACCTCACAATCTTCCTCACCTTCGTCCTCGGCTTGGTTGATCGGATTTTCGAAGTTATAACTGGAAATAGCAGAACTATTATCAATGGGATCCAAAGTGGATATGGATTTGCAGTTTGATATGTGAGTGTGTGTAAGAGCATAGCTGTATTGATAAAGTGAGAAGCAGAAAATAAAAAACAGAGAGCACAAAATTTGTATGCAAGAAACGTCCAATGTTTTATTGATGACATATGAAAATGACATATAATAACCCTCACAAATAAACCATTGTGCCTCGGGTAAGACACAAGGCCATAGAGTTTATATTGTTTATTACAAATTCGAAAAACAAGTAAGACAATTACTGCTGAACAAAAGAAATCGACACAAAATCTTTGGTCGTCCAGTTACTAGGTCCACCATTGGTAGTAGGGTAGATCCAACTGTCAATATCAGAATCCTCATCATTGTCTTCTACAATTTTAACCCCATGATTGCTGATGCATAGGGGAGGTCCTCCAGCCCGAGCATGTCGAACAACCCTTTGAGCTTCTGAAGTAAAGCCCAAACTAAATTTATCAGTTTTATGAGGAAAATCAGGGAGCTATCCCCAAATGGTACACCCACCTTCTTCAACTACTGCTCTGGCGTCCTTGAGAGAAGCCATCTTCAAAGGAGGTTTGGTGCTGGTGATAGTCTCGGTTGATGCCATGATCTGGGGAACCTCTTCAAAGTTTTGATAAGGGGTCTCTATGAATTCCCCGTCCATCTCCACATACCTGAAAGAGTTCAGGTGGCTTACCATATACTCCTCTTCACCATGCACAGTGACAATCTTCCCCTTCACTGGATACTTCAGCATTTGGTGCAGTGTAGAATTAACGGCTCCAGCTTCATGGATCCAAGGACGACCCAACAAACAAGAGTACGATGTCTTGATATCCATCACGTAGAAGGTGGATTCAAAGGTCTGGGAACCCACTTTGACAGGGATTTCCACCTCCCCGTGCACCATTCTTTTTAACCCGTCAAAAGCCCTCACCACAATGTTACTGGGCTTTAAGGTCAAGCCTTCACAATCTAGCCTATCAAGGGCCTTCTTAGGCAGAACATTCAGTGACGATCCCGTGTCCACTAGCACATGGCCCATGGTAGTTCCCCTGCATTCGATCGAGACATGTAGAGCATCATTATGCTTTCTCCCATTTGGTGTCAAATCGGCATCTGAAAACCCAACCCATTGTCAGCAGTCAAACTAGCCACACAGTCTTTGAATTGGTCAGCGGAGGTTTCTTGCGGCACATGCATAGTCTTGAGAAATGCAATCAAAGCCTTTGCATGGGCCTCAGAACACAACAACAGAGACAACATTGATATCTTCGAAGGGGTCTTCCCCAGCTGCTCGACCACATTATAGTCGCTCTTCTTGATTATTTTTAAAATTTCCTCCATTTCTTGCTTAGAGGATTCCAAAACCACTTTTCTAGGTGCCTCCGTCCGGGTAGGTTCACCTATAGCTTCCTTTCCCTGAGTCCCATATGACTCATCGGTAGGGGTAGCGACTGGAGTAAGGATGGGAGTAGTAATAAAAGTACTAGCAGGAACAACAGATGGAATAAGAACAGGCTTAGCCACAGTCTTCTGGGAGATCTTGGGAGAGAAAACCCTTCCACTTCGGGTAACTTTGCTGGTCCCGACAATGTTACTAATGTCGGGATCAACCTCTTCAGTCTTCAAATCCTGTTTAACGCCATGGTAGTAAACATCGTCACCATAATTCCAAGGAACAACTTTGTCCGAGGAGTATGGTACAGGGCCGTGAAAAGTGATTATCAATGGAGCAATTCTTGGAGAAGGTGTAATCCTAACAGGTCTTTTAGAGGAGACCTTGGAAGGATTGGCAGAAATGGTTATGATAGCAACATCTTCATGTAGGACAGTCGGAATCAGAGTCTTTTCAAACAAAATCTCTCTGTTATCCATCAGGCGTTGCATACCTGCTTTCAGAAAATAACAACCAGGGGGCAGAGATGAACACATATGGCAACCTTCACCACAACCCAGAAATAAACCGGCTAGCAATAAATTCTTCTTGACAGTCATGAGAGGAGTGGAAACTTCATCAATAGAGGTAATAAATAGCTCAATATCAACGGCGTTAACACCACGGTTGTGCTTGGGCATGGGAGCAATTATTACATTAGGCTTCTCTGGAGCACCAAACTCAATCTCCTTGGCTTCGATCAGATCATGTATCTTATTTCTCAGAGCCCAATAGTCATTTGTATCGTAGCCTGGACTCTCATAATGGTAAGCACACCGAGTGTTTGGATTATAACGAGGAGATGAGGTGTTAGGATTCTTGGGAGCCTCCTTTAAGGTTGCCAAGTTAGATCTTAACAAATGGGGTAAAACCTCAGTCAACATCATATTAATCTAGGTGAACTTCCTTTGCGGTCTTTCTACCCTTTGCTGATTGTTTCGTTGTTGATTAGTCGCAGGCCTAGGTATCATCATAGCCCCTACCGTTGGATGGCGCTCAGCTCCGCTATGACCTCTTAAGTTATAAATGGCATTGACCTCCTTCTTACCCGTGAATGGCTCCTTCACTGTACTCGACGAGGTGTCTTTCTGGATCTTGCCACTCCTGATCCCAGCTTCTACCCTTTCTCCAGTCAGTATCAGCTCGGTGAAACCAGCTAAGGAGCTACCAATCAAGTGATTGAAGAACTGACCAGACAGCGTACCAAGAAACATATCCACCAACTCCCTATCATACAAAGGGGTTTAGACTCTCCCTGCCAGATCTCTCCACTTCTGCGCCTAGTCCTTGAAACCTTCACTCGCACCCATGGACATACTCTGGAGTTGAGTACGGGTAGAGGCAAGGTCATTGTTATATTGATACTGCTTGTGAAAAGTAGCAGCCAGATATTCCCAGTTGCGGACATTGGTTCCCTCCAGTTGATAGAACCACTCAAGCTGAGTCCCGGACAAACTGTCATGAAAGAAATCGACCCACAAGTTCCTATCAGCAATGTGAGGCTGAATCTTCCTCACATAGGAACAGAGATGAAGCTTGGGACAAGACACCCCATCATACTTAGCAAATACTGGAGCCTTGAACTTCTGTGGGATGACTACCCCAGATACCCAACCCAGCACTTCAAAATCCAGCCCTTGTATTCTTTGGATCTCCATTGCGCTCAGACGATCCTATAACTGTTTGTACTTATGCTCAGCGGGAGGATAATATTCATCATTGTAGTCAGTGTCATTATCAGAAACCTCAGGGCTAGGGTCCTCCTTCCTTGTATCCCCCTCTTGATTCTCCCATTCTTTGGATGAGGAGGTCAGATCAACTGGTTGCTTCAACGGTCCCTTGAATCTTCGGCCCAGATTCAGGACACCAGCAATCTTCTTTGTCTTCTTCTTTTTCTGTTTCAGAATAAGGGCCTTCATATTTTCCTGCCCTTTTGCCAAAGCTACAAACAGTTGTTGAAATTAGGCATTTTGTGCCTGGAGATCCTTGATACTTTGTTCAGAATTCATTATTTCTGAAATAAACAGCGAAGACGATGAGAAACCTGTTATGAAACCTGTTTATGCAATGTCATGGATGATATGCGTATGCAATGATTTCAAGGACTTTGGGAAATTTAAATTTTCAAACCCAAAAATTAAACAAAGATTTTATTAGTAGAATTCAAAATACAATTTCCTTTTAGGCGTTACAATTGAAAATTCAAAAAACTAAAAAGATCAAGTTTCCCATGGATGCTTCCTCTTCGTGCCGAGATAGACATTAAGGCTTCTTTCCTCATGAAGCTGCTTTATGAGATCTAAAACTTTATTCTCTTGGGCATAGAACTGGTCCCTATAAGTATCCCATTCCTTCTTCAACTGAATCCAAGACCTCTGTAATTCTTCAAGATCAGTGGGCATATATGGATGAAGAACTGTGTAGGGAATATCCCCTTCAGCAATGGGCTCTACAATCACTGGTAAGACGGCTATGTATGGCATCACCAGTTTCTGAGCATGAGATCGTACCCATTGGAGATAAGGTTCCATAGGAATGGACGCCTTCGGTCCCAAAGTCTTGACGTCAGATCTGTTTATCATTCCCCAGGCTCGTATGAACCTCTGGCGATACCCCTGAACACCATCCTCATAGTTAAACATAATGCCCTAGATAAGCATCTCGTGAGGACCGTCCCTTCGAGCGTAACCAAATTGTCGCAGAGCCAAAGAAGGATTATAACTTATACCTCCCCTAATTCCAAGTAGTGGTACATTAGGGAATTCCCCACAGCAGTCAATAATAGAAATATCTCTCATAGATCGAAAATACCAGAGAATATCAGTGTGAGAAAGTGACATTATCCTTTGCGACCAACCCAAAGCTTCTTCATTCCTCAGCACTGACTTAGGGAGGTGAGAAATAAACCACCTCGATAGTAATGGCATGCAGCATATAAGAACCCCTCTTCTCTTAATAGTACGAGTGTGGAGAGCATGCAAGATATCTCCGAGCAAAGTAGGCACAGGGTTGCGAGAGAGGAAGATCTTGATAGCATTCACATCTATGAGTAAGTCTGGATTAGGGAACAATACTAGCCCATAGATTAGAAGAGCCAAGACCTCCTCAAAAGCCTGAAAATCCAAATCATCCCAAAACAGTTGGGCCTTCTTTATTAGGAACTTGGCTAGAAAACCCTTGACTTCGCTTCTTGTCTCCCAATTGGATACCACGTCGGCCCGTTTCAGATGCAAGGCTAAGGAAATAACCTCTAACTTAGGAACCTCTTATAAACCTGTGAAAGGCATTTGGTCAAGAATAGGTAGATCCAATAACTGAGAGAACTCTTCCATGGTAGGCACCAACTGATAGTCTGGAAAGGTGAAGCAGTGGTGCTTGGGATCAAAGAACTGAAAAAGTACACCCATCATCTTTTCATCAAAGCTCGAAGTAACCAGTTTGAGAAGTCGACCATATCTCTTAGTGAATGAAGAAGTTCCAGGAACCCTTGATACTAGCTTCTTGAGTTGGATAGGTATACTCACAAAGCTGATTCAGATAGTGTTTCTACAAGCGGAAGCCATGATCTGCAAAATAGAACAAAGATAAATTCCCTCGATCCTTGAAATCGTTAGTGTAATAAGAATGGACGCTATGTTATAATTCATGATGTTATGTTCAAACAGAGTAAATCACACACAAGCAAAGCATACAAATAGACCTTAGGTTCAAAGGCTTGCATGAGGTCAAAGGTAAGTACCCTCTTGAAGTTTAGTTGGTTTCAAACCTGTCTTAGAAAAGTAACCGGGTTCTAAGGATTCTCAATATCACTGATCGTCCTTTATCGGGCATTGTTTCAGCTCGGGAAATCTTTTCTTACGGCCGAAATATCCCGAAAGTCCGATCTCAATGAGTGTAGCATTGAGTATCAACCAATCCTCAGCTTTATACCGAGGTCGGCTATCTCACTACTTTCTATTGGCCAAGTTTGTTCAACTGAGGTTCTAAGGTCTGTTAGTGCTTCACGACACCACGCGGCGGCCCCGTATTCTCCTTGTTTCCACATGAAGGATACCAGTACCAACCAAAGTGTCACACCAACACAACCATCGCTTAAACCATATCGGTCTACGTCGTACAGTCTCCACGATCTATAGCTGTTTACCTAAAAAGTGCCCCCCAAATCTGGGTGTAGGATCTTCAACATTACCCAAACAAAACCTTTAAGGATAAAGCAGATAAAACAAACAAGAAAGAAATTTTAAAAAATGACCTAGATCCTAAGGTATCTCCCACTTTATTAATTCCCGAGCAGAGTTACCAGTTCTGTGATACGGTGGCAGAACTGACTGTTTTTTTGTTACTACTGGTTTTACATTTTTTCCCGCAAATGTACGGTAAGCAAGAGTCGCCACCGACTTTTATTTCATCCAACAAAGGAAAAGGAAAAAGAATAGAAAAAACCTTTTTCGAGATGTTTATGAGTACGGGGGGTAGATTATAGAAAAGGAAGGTGTTAGCACCCTTTCTATCCAGGGTTTTCCATGGGCTCTTAGGTACTTGCTCATTTTTAAAATTGTTTTCGTGTGTTTGTGTGCTTTTAAAAAGTTTTGAAAGTTGCCTTAGTGCCGCGTTTCACTTTATGGTAACCCTTGTATCAGTCCTCAAAGGTGTGATAAAATGTTTTTGAAAACTTTAGTTTGAACTTGTTTGAGAGTGTATGTGTAGAAATTTTGTTTTGAGCAAGTACCTCGAAGTTTATACCTACTCGAAAAAGTTTGTTCATTTTCTTATTCCCTTTAGACAGTGCTATCCTACTATTAAGGAGTAGGTAGCTCCATCGTTAGAGTTTAAGGGACAATCGTAAGGGACGAAAGGGACAATTACGATCACTAAAGCAATGGTTTGGAAACCTTAGTAATTACCCTAAAGTCTTAAAGATCTTTCCGAGGCAACATTCGAATGGGTCATTTTTTATCTTTTGGGACTAGAGGACAACCACTAAGACTCCCTATACTTCATGACAGTTTACTGAAGGCGACCTAAGTGGGGAAAACCCTAGGAGTGAGCATTTGCAAGTGTTGGTTTTTCAGTTATTATCTTTTCACATTTAGGGTTTTCTACTGTTTTAAATTATGATCTTTTGCATACAATCCTAGTATCAATCATCTAACAGATTATAATGACGGAAAGTAAAATGCGAGAAATTTAAACCTAGCTATCACAAGGCTTTGGGGAGGGGGATTACATAATCAACAACCGGGGGGAAATAGTAAATGCAAATAGTAAACCTAAGTTAAACTATTACAAACTCGGAGCAATTACATTAATCGGAAAATAAATAAATGCGCGATGAAATTAAATACGGAATTAAAATTAGATTCAAATATATTTAATTTAATAAATAAAAACATTTTTTTGGATTTTTGAGAAAAAATAATTAATTTTACAAATTAACCTAACTTCTAATTGTTTTTTTTATTATGGAAAAAAAGAATTTAAGTTATTCTAATTACTAATTAATTAATGAAAAAATCTAATTCTCATGTTTTTGTGATTTTTTGATTTAATTAAAAAAATTATTTTTTTTAAAGAAATTAAAAAAAAATTAAAACAAACAAAAGAAATTAAAAAAAAAAAGAAAAAAATTAGATTGGGCCTGGTGTGAAAGTATTTTTGGGAGGTGCATGCTGAATTTCCAGGGCCCAGGATAGCTGGCCCGTTTGCGCTGGATCCAGTGGGGATCACCTTCAGGGAGTATACCATGTACTGCTCTTTGTTGGACGTTTGGATCTGGGCAAGGATGATCCAATAGTGGTGCGTCTTGAGGCCTATGGTGTACACGCTTGGGAAGAGATTACTGAATATGCAGATGAATGTTAGGAAAAATATTATGTAGGAGGCAGGGATCGAACCCCTGGCCTGCTACAAGTGAGCACCGTGAAACTCTTCCCCTTTTCCACTGGACCAATTTACTCAATCGTTAATACAAACACAAAATAAATATTATATAAAATAATGGTCAGTAGGAATAGGTAAAACGCGCGAATTTCAAACTATCCACTTAGGTATTGCCACGCCTTCATCTTCTTCTCCAGGGACTGTTGTTTTAGAGAAAACTTTTACCTACGGACAAACTCGTCACTATAGGCTATAGTGTCGGTTTTTATGCGTGGCTACAAACCTGCAAACTTAAAAAATGCAATCCAAGAAGAATAAATTCCATCCAGAGCCATGGATCAATTACAAATTAACCCCTAAACATGAAACGGTCTTCAGTTTGGCCTAATTTTGCCTTTAACTAGGGTTCCCCAAATTGGAGTTCCGGGACCCTAGCCATGGCAGATGTCCATACATGCACTCAAACTTTAATCAAACCAATCTAGTACGTTACAAATACGATAATAAGCACAAACATATAATTAAAACATGTTTATGATGCAAGAATCATGGTAATCGATTTTTGGAAAGAAGGGAAAACTGTGATGTTCGTGTAGCGTGTTTCTGGGCTTGTGGAGACTTGGTGATGCTTGCAATCGCTTCAGAGGATGTCTTGGGATGTGTTTTGATCCTTGGAATGACTTGAAACGGCTTGTAGAAAGGAATCCAGTCTGCACTTTTTCACAAAAAAAGTTGAACTTTGTTCTTGTTCTTGAGAGGCAGGCTGCATGTGTATTCTCTTCCTCTAGGGTTCATAAAGCTTTTGTATAAGTAGTGAATCCAATTAGGTCAATAAAACTTGGAAAGAATCAAGAGATTGGTGGTCTTGAATTTTTTATTCAAATCTTTCAAAAATTGGAGATTTCTTCTTGTTTTAGAGCTAGCACGATTTTGCTTGAGGTTATACAGCTTGCATGATCTATAATTCAATGCAAAACAAATCTCATTCCATAAGTTTGATTTATTTTGATTTTATTTGAATTTAAATGAATAATAATCAAAATAAATTAAACAAACAAAAATAAAAAGGCATGGAGGGTCCCATAGATCATGGACCATGCTAGGACTGAGATTTAATCTTGAAAAAATGGGCCCATGTGGAAAAATGCAATTTTGAGCATTGTTGACTTTGGGCAAATTTCCAAAAATGGCCAACTTTGACAATGCATATCTCCTTCAATTTTGACCCCTAAGAGGGAGTTCTTGGACTTTTTAGAAAGCTTAGGATGTCCTATAAACAACCCTTTTGGTTTCATCTCAATTGGGTCTTCCATGTTCATGTAAGAAGCTTTGACCCAAAAGGTGTTTTTGTTGACTTTTTGAAATGACCTATAATGTCTGAATTTATATCTTTTCATGAGTGCACTTTTTGAACTTGGGGGCTAAAGATGAGTTATAGCGAATTGGATTATCTTCAAAATGAGCCTTGGATGAGAAATTTCTGATAAAGTATGAGGAAGTTATGTCTGGTCAAAGTTTGGTTGACTTTTCCTATAGAAACCCTAATTTAGCAACTTTTGGGTTTTGATGAATTAGGAGCATTCCTTGAGGAATTATGATCAACCCTTGATCAAATGATGGATGTTACTTAAAAATGTTGATGTTGACTAAAATCTTGAAGTTTGACTGCATGTAGGTCACAGTTGACTTTTGACCTAGTACAATTGATCTTCGGGCATCTGAGCAGTTGATTGAGCAAACTTCTTGTGCAAGGCATGAAACTTGGCATGGATGATCTTGAGGACATATTAGGGAAATGGAAATAATTTAGGACCCTTGTAATTTAAACATCTTGATGAGGAGTGAATCCCTAGTTTGGGTCTCATTGTCTTAGGAGAAGGATTTGTCTGGTCAATCCTTAGTCATCTTGAGCAATTGAGAACTTGTAGGAATATGCTTTGTAAAAAATGGGAGGGAAAATTTTGGGGTACAACAATTGAACACTAGAGTGCCTAGAAAATTGTACTCGTCCGAAGTGAGTCTGTTGGTGAATAATATCGGGAATGGGCTTACATATGCCATTTGGAAAAGATGACAAAAGACTGTTGGAGACGGGCTTAAAGATGCCATCCAAGGAGATATGACAGAGAGTTGTCGGAGATGGGCTTAGAGATGCCAACCAGAGAATATGACGGAGAGTCGTCAGAGATGGGCTCAGAGATTCCATCTAGAACAATGTTGATTTCATGAGATATTCCTTTGTGGGAATTCTTATTCCGGTTGTTGAGGATGACACCACTGAGGAATGTTGGTCTTTGTTCGGGAAATAGAGTTTAGGAGCTTCAGTTGTCCATTACTCTGTGGGGAGTCATCTCTTGATTAAAGAGACGAAAGTGAACTGCTATCTAGTCAGGATCCAGGCTTCACAGTGACTTGCTGATGATAATAAGGTCGACTGCTATCTAGTCGTATTCCAGGCTTCACAAATACTTACTGGGGAATATGAAATTAACTGTTATCTTGTCGGTTCCAGGCTTTGCAGTTTCTCCAACTGGAATATAAATCAGAAAAATCTTAGTGTCGATTTAACTGAACCAAGGAACTACCAGAAAAGAATCAGTAATAAATCAATGGTCTATTCGAACTGAACCAGCAGAGGTCTTGATTTATCTTTGACTGGATAAGAATCAGAAAAATCTTAGTGTCGATTTAACTGAACCAGAAAAAGGTCTACCGGAAAAGAATCAGTAACAAATCAATGATCAATTCAAACTGAACCAGCAGAGGTCTTGGTTTATCTTTGAATGGATAAGAATCAAAAAATCTTAGTGTCGATTTAACTGAACTAGAAAAAGGTCTTGGATTATCTTCAATTGGAATAGGAATCAGAGAGATCTTAGTATCGATCTAACTGAACTAGAGGAAAATCTTTAATTAACTTTGACTGGATAAGAATCAGAAAAATCTTAGTGCCGATTTAACTGAACCAGACGAAAGTCTTGGAATATATTCAATTGGAATAGAAATCAGAGAGATCTTAGTGTCGATCTGATTGAACCAGAGAAGGTCTTGTGTTAACTTTGACTGGATAAGAATCAGAAAATTCTTAGTGTCGATTTAACTGAACCAGAAAAAAAGTCTTGGATCATCTTCAACTGGAATAGGAATCAGAGAGATCTTAGTATCGATCTAACTGAGCCAGAGGAAAATCTTGAATTAACTTTGACTGGATAAGAATTAGAAAAATCTTAGTGTCGATTTAACTGAACCAGACGAAAGTCTTAGAATATCTTCAATTGGAATAGAAATCAGAGAGATCTTAGTGCCGATCTGACTAAACCGGAGAAGGTCTTGTGAGGACATCTTTATGAGGAATTTACTGAAACAACCCTTCACTAGATGTAGATTTTGAGAAGACTACCAGGTCACATAAGTAGTCAATAGTGTTTGTTGATTTGATCTTTTCCTGAAAAAGGTAAAGAGTTAGTCATATGCAATGTCATGATGTATGAAACGCATTATGATGATGTTCTCAAAATAAATGAGATTATATTGTATGTGATGTGTATGCGCATGCCATGATGTATGAATATGGGATGCTATTGCGATGTTCCTCAGTCTGGGAAAATAAATCTCGGACTACTGCTGGAGAGTATTGGGAAGCCGAATCCTTCATTTCCACTGGGGATGATGAATGGATATGATTTGCCGGGGATTTCCTCTTTCTGTTTGAGGATATTCTGTCGGGGATTGACTCTGCTTGAGAATAACTCTGAAGGGAGGATGCTCTGTTGGGAGATTTTGCCGTTGTATAGAAATAAACTCGGTTGGGGGATAAACTTCTGTAGCTAGAGAAATAAACTCTATTGGGGATATGGTTATAAATTGTTTAAGATTATAAAGCTCGGTTGGGGAACATGGATTTCAGCTCTCTGAAGGAACTTGGCTGGAGGAAGTAATTCCTGCTTGGGGAAGAAGAGGTCAAAACTTTGGTTGTTTCTACTCTGTGGGGAACATAGGTGTCACGGGGTCATATGTAGCGGTGACTTCGTCTCAGAATGTCTCTGCCCCCATACATGATGGAAAGAGTAACTGTCAGGATTACAAATTGTTGTTTAGACTTTGCCCCATTTCTTAAAGTCATTAGCAATTGTCTTTCTTCTCCTTATGCAATTATTTGTAAACAGTGATCATATTTAAATGCATATGTCAAAAATAATCACTAGACGGTTTTGCAAACAAAACAGAAAAAGAAAAAGAAATATTTGTATACTTTCAAAGGAATGATTTGTATTAATTTCTGAAGTTCGCCTATAACAGGCATTTTTGTACAAAAGAGGCTGACGTTCTAGTAGGAGAACGCCACCGTAAAAATGAAAACTATACGAAATGGTGTACAAAGAGAAAACAGCTATGTGTAATAATCCCATTGAGTTTCAATTATGCTATTGCCCCTATGTCCTTGAGCCTCTCATCACTTTGCTACTTGTCTGAAGCTGACTGGATTGATCGGTATCGTTTGAACTTGACAATTGATACTGAGGTCTGGTTGCAAGGTGATCCAATGGGACATATTTATACGTTTCAAATCCCTAATTTTTTCCTGGACCTCCCTTTCAGGTTTTCGATCCACCGGGATACCCTTTTTTGCCCAAGCCGCCTTTTCAGGTTTTTGACTTGTTGGGTGTACATATTTTTTTATTTTTATCCCTAATTTTTCCCGAACTCTTTTAGTTCGCTGGGATGCCCTTATTTTTTCCTAGGCCAGTAAACCTAGAGGGTCTTTGTTCACGCGTAGTATCTTTTCACTATGTCCGCATTAACAGGATGAGGAAGGTCGTCACCATCCATGGTGGTCAGAATCATGGCTCCACCGGAAAATATGCTCTTGATTACAAATGACCCTTCATACGTGGGAGTCCATTTTCCCATGGGATCACCTTGTGGCAGTATGATGCGCTTGATCACTAGATCACCTACTTGATGCACTTGACGTCTAAACTTTTTGTTGAATGCTTTGATCATCCGCTTTTGATACATTTGACCATGATAGACAGTAGTAAGCCTTTTCTCATCAATCAGATTCAGTTGATCAAGTTGAGTCTGGATCCAATCGTCTTCGTTCAAACCTTCATCCTTCAGAATCCTCAAAGAAGGGATCTGGACCTCAATAGGCAGGACAACCTCCATACCATATACCAGAGAATAAGGTGTTGCCCCTGTTGACGTACGTGCTAAGGTGCGGTAACCATGAAGAGCAAATGGTAATATCTCATGCCAATCTTTGTATGTCACCGTCATCTTCTGTATGATTTTCTTAATGTTCTTGTTAGCAGCCTCCACAATTCCATTCATCTTCGGCCGGTAAGGGGAAGAATTATGATGCTGGATCTTGAATTTCTTACAGAGTTCGGTGATCATTGTATTATTAAGATTTGTACCATTGTCTGTGATGATTCTCTCTGGCACACCATACCGACAAATCAGATTATGCTTGATAAACTGCGCCACGACATTCTTGGTAACTGTAGCAAAGGAGGCAACATCAACCAACTTTGTGAAGTAATCAATAGCCACTAGGATGAAGCGATGCCCATTGGAAGTGGTAGGTCTAATCTCTCTGATCATATCAATTCCCCACATTGCAAAGGGACAGGGAGCCGTCAAGAAATTCAATGGAATCATAGGTACATGCACTTTATCAGCATATATCTGGAATTTGTGACAAGTCCAGGAATGCTGATAACAGTCTGCTTCCATAGTGGACCAATAGTATCCTGCTCGTAGGATCTTTTTAGCCATGGTGTGTCCACTAGAATGGGTGCCAAAGGTACTTTCGTGTAAATATGTCATAATCCTCTCTGCTTCTCTCTTGTCTACGCACCAAAGTAAAGTAGAGTCATGGTTGCGCTTGTAGAGGATTCCATTGCTGAGGAAGAACTTTACGGAGAACCTTCTCAGAAACTTCTTATCATTGAAAGATGGCCCCTCGGGATATTCTTGAGCCTCGAGATACCTTTTTACTTCATGGAACCAAGGTTTGTCTGCTACCTCTTTAGTGTCAATATCAAAGCAGTACACTGGTTCATCCAACCTCTCAATAGTGATCCGAGGAGCCTCGTTGTCCCACTTGACTTTGAGCATAGATAACATAGTAGCTAGCGCGTCCGCTAACTGGTTCTCTTCTCGTGGAAAATGTTTGAAGGTGACCTCTTCAAGTGTGGAAGCAGTATCAACACATGTTCCTTGTAGGGATAAGATTCGGGTGCTTCGTGTCTCACCCGCCTTTGATTTGACTTATTACCAAGGTTGAATCTCCGAAAATGCTCAAAAACTTGATCCTCAGGTCAATAGCAGCTTTGAGACCCATGATGCATGCTTCATACTCCGCCATGTTGTTGGTATAGTCGAAACATAATCTGGAGGTGAAAGGAGTATGACAGCCCTCAGGAGATATAATTACAGCACCAATGCCATTTCCGAGTGTGTTGGAGGCTCTATCAAAAACCATAGTCCATCGGGATCCTTCCTCAGGTCCTTCATCCGGTCCAGGTTCTTCACAGTCAGTCACTAACATAATGTTCTCATCTGGGAATTCAAAGTTCATGGATTGGTAGTCATCCATAACCTGATGAGCCAAATGATCATCTAGTACACTTCCCTTGATTACTTTCTAGGTAGTGTATTGGATATCGTACTCGGTCAAGATCATTTTCCATCTTGCTATTCTTCCGGAGAGAACGGGCTCCTCTAAGATGTACTTGATCAGATCCATCTTAGATATCAACAAAGTAGTGTGGGTCAACATATGCTGTCTTAGTCGGCGAGCAGCCCATGCCAAAACACAACAAGTTTTCTCGAGCAGTGAGTATCTTGTTTCACAGTTGGTAAACTTTTTGCTAAGGTAGTATACTACGTGCTCTTTTCGACCGGACTCGTCATGCTGACCCAGCACACACCCCATTGAATTATCTAACACTGTTAGGTTCATTATCAAAGGTCTTCCTTCAATCGGAGGCATCAGAATTGGAGTCTCTTGAAGGTATTCTTTGATTCTTTCGAAGGCTGTCTGGCATTCATCATTCCATTTTACCACTTTATCTTTCTTCAGGAGTTTGAAGATTGGTTCACAAGTAGCAGTTAGATGGGAAATGAACTTGGAAATGTAATTCAGGCGTCCCAAGAAACCTCTAACTTCCTTCTCGATGCGGGGAGTAGGCATCTCTTGTATAACTTTTACCTTTGCAGGGTCTACCTGAATACCCTTGTCACTAACAATGAAACCTATAAGTTTTCCAGACCTTACGCCGAAGGTGCACTTGTTTAGGTTTAATCTCAGCTTGTACGTTTTCAACCTATCAAACAACTTTTGTAGATGATCAAGGTGCTCTTTCTCAGTTTGAGACCTAGCTATCATGTCATCAACATAAACCTCTATCTCATGGTGAATCATGTCATGAAACAGAGCTACCATGGCTCACTGATAGGTTACCCCGGTGTTCTTAGACCCAAACGGCATCACTTTGTAGCAAAAAGTTCCCCATTGTGTGATGAAGGTTGTCTTTTCCATTTCTTTGGGTGCCATCTTAATCTGATTGTAACCA
The DNA here is from genome assembly GCA_948472305.1 of Vicia faba. Lineage (NCBI taxonomy): Eukaryota > Viridiplantae > Streptophyta > Magnoliopsida > Fabales > Fabaceae > Vicia > Vicia faba. The sequence continues at coordinate 331,381,297 of OX451739.1, read as the reverse complement.
GAGAAACCGTCCATGAAGGGAAAGATCTTGTGTTGCGTGGTGTTGTCAATCAGAATGTTAATGTGGGGGAGCAGAAAGTCATCCTTGGGGCTTGCCCTATTCAAATATCGCTAGTCCATACACATCCGTACCTTGCCGTCCTTTTTTGGCATTGGGACCACGTTAGAAACCCATTGGGGGATAAGAAGTGACAACTAAGAACCCATTGTTGAAATGTTTCATAACCTCTGCTTTGATCTTCTCTGACATTTGGGGGCGCATGTGACATACCTTCTGCTTTACCAGAGGGTAATCTTCTTTAGTTGGCAGACGGTGAACCATAATATCCGTGCAACATAATCATGTCCTCATATGACTAGGCAAAGATCTCAACATAATCATGCAACATCTGAATCAAACATTGTTTGACACGAAGCTCCAAATTTGCACCTATCTTGACCTCTTTTCTGTTCTCTTATGTGCCCAAATTCACTGTCTCAACTGGCTCTTCATGAGGTTGTATAGCCCTTTCTTCCTGCTGTAACAGCCTAGCAAGTTCTCCGGGTACCTCACAATCTTCCTCACCTTAGTCCTCGGCTTGGTTGATCGGATTTTCAAAGTTATAACCAGCAATAGCAGAACTGTTATCAATGTGATCCAAAGTGGATATGGATCTGCAGTTTGATACCTGGGTGTGTGTAAGAGCATAGTTGTATAGACAAAGTAAAAACAGAAAAGAAAAACAGAGAGCGCAAAATTTGTATGCATAAACGTCCAATGCTTTATTAAAGCCATATGAAATTAAACATGATAACCCTCACAAATGAAACCATTGTTCACCGGGTAAGACACATGGCCGTAAAGTTTATATTGTTTATTACATATCCAAAAAACAAGAAAGACAATTACTTCTGAATAAAAGTAATTGGTACAAAGTATTTTGTCGTCCAGTTATAGGGTCCACCGTTGGTAGTAGGAAAGATCCAGTTATCCATGTCACAGTCACCATCAATGTCTTCTAAGGCGTTGACCCCATGATTGCTGATGCGGAGGGGAAGTCTTCCAGCACGAGCACGGTGGACAACCCTCTGAGCCTCTAAGGAGAAACCCAAACCAAACTTATCAGATTTGTACGGAATATCAGGGAGTTGGTCCCAGATGGTACACCCACCTTCTTCAATAACTGCTTTTGCATCCTTGAGAGAAGCCATCTTCAAGGGAGGTCTGGTGATCTTAGGCAGATTAGTGACAATTTAAGTTGCAGCCATAGTCTGAGGTACCTCTTCGAAGTTCTGACACGGAGTCTCGATGAACTCTCCATCCATTTCTACGTACTTGAAGGAGTTCAGGTGACTGACCATGTATTCTTCTTCACCATGTACCATAACAATTCTTCCTTTTACCGGGTACTTCATCATCTGATGCAGGGTAGATGTGACAGCTCTTGCCCCATGGATCCAAGGGTGACCAAATAAACAATAATACGATGGTCTGATATCCATCACGTAGAAGGTGGAGTCAAAGGCATGAGAACCAACTTTGATGGGGATGCCCACCTGCCCGTGCACCATCCTCTTCGAACCATCGAAAGCCCTCACCACTATGTTGCTGGGCTTCAAGGTCAAACCTTCACAGTCTAGTCTATCCAGAGCTTTCTTAGGCAACACGTTCAATTATGAACCAGTATCTACCTGGACATGGGCCAAAGTAGTGCCCCTGCATTCGACAGAGACATGCAACGCATCATTGTGTTTTCTCCCTCTGGGTGTCAGATCAGCATCAGAAAAACCCAAACTGTTATCAGCCATCAAACTGGCCACACAATCTTCAAATTGGTCAGTAGAGGTTTCCTGTGGCACATGGGAAGTCTTAAGGAACTTCACCAAAGCCTTTGCATGAGCTTCAGAGCACAACAGTAAGGTCATCATAGAAATTTTGGAAGGGGGTCTGCCCCAGCTGTTCGACCACATTGTAGTCGCTCTTCTTGATAATCATTAAAATTTCTTCCATTTCCTTCTTGGAAGCCTCTAGGATAGATACTAACTGAGCCTTCGTCTGGACAGGCTCAATCAATATGTCTTTGCCTTGAGTCTCGGCTGACTCGATGATAGGGGTGTCAACAGGGGTGATCACAGGAACTGTAGTAGAAGTATTAGCAGGAACAAAAGTAGGAATGATCACAGGACCAATAACAACTTTTGGAGGAGAAATATCAAGGGTCAGCCTTCTCAGAAACCTGGTCTTCAACAGCCAGCAGATCTTGCTTAACGTCGTGGTAGTAGACGTCACCCCCATAGTTCCAGGGAACAGTTTTGTCTGAGGAGTATGGGATTGGCCTTGGCATAGTAATTATCAGTGGAGTCACATTTGGAACAGATGTAATGACGGGTCTTTTGGTGAGATACCCTGGGAGGATTGGCGAAAATGATTATTATTGAAACATCCTTGAAAGAAATGGTTGGAACGGGAGTCTTCTCAAACAAAATCTCTCTATCATCCATCAGGCGCTGAACACCTGCCTTCAATAATTGACAACCAATCGGTAGAGATAAACATAAGTGGCAACCCTCGCCACAGCACAAAAATAAACCGGCCTTTAACAGGTTCCACTTTGTTGTACCCCAAAATTTGCCCTCCCATATTCTTCCAAGATTTGGCAAGATCAAGCTTCAAAATCTCTCAAGGGTTGCACAGTCCAATTGCCTCCTAACACAGTCAAATTAGGGTTTTGGTTCTTGCAAAGAAATTGAGGTTTTCAAGGGTCCAATCAAGTCCCACATGCCTACATACATTATCAAGCATCCATATGTCAAGTTTCAAGACTCACAGCATCAAGTTGCACAGTCAAAAACCCTAAATGCTCCACAGTCAACTGCGGGGGCAAAATGGTCATTTGATAGTCAAAAGTCCAAATTTTTGGTCAACATCTTATTTTGAAGCCACAAACATCATTTGATCAATTTTTGATCATGATTCTCAAAGCATGGCTCAAAAAGTCTCAAGATGCAAAAGTTTCTATTTTTGGACAGTTGAAAAAGTCAACTGCAAATTGACCAGGGCATAACTTCCTCATAGTTTATCAGAAAAATTCCATCCAAATCTCAGTATGAAGGGGATGACATTTCCTACAACTCATCTTCATATTCCAAGTCCAATAAATGCTCTCACAAAAAGTTATCAATTTCAACATTATAGGTCATTTTCAAAAGTCAACAAAAAGGCACTTTAAGTCAAAGACCATAACTTGATATTGGTAAATCAAAATGACATGGGACCAAAGACATTGGTTATAGGACTTCAAGACCTTTCCAAAATGTCCAAGAACATGATCATAGCTTTAAAATTGAGCAATATATGCCTTGGAGAAGTTGGGAAATTTTTGGGAATTTTGAAAAGTCAACTTTGCTTCAAACACTTCAAAAATGCTAATGGGCCTCAAATTCTTCCTTGAATCATTACCCAAAGCATATGCACGACCCGTTAAGCTCAAAGGGATTTATTTTCTTATTTTTAATTAATTAATTGAATTTTTATTCTTATTAATTCATCTAATTAAATTTAATTATGAGAAAATATCAAATCATGCCTTTTAAATCTTTTTTGTGCAGCAAATCAAACTAGGGCAAGGTGGCAAGTCGTTTCATGTTCAACAAGGCAATATCTTCCATAATTGGCAAGGGTTTCATGGCAATAAGATTGAAAAAGATATGTTGAAAATCAAATCTTCAAAACATTAATTGATGGACATATGGGCTTGGTTCTTGACCTAATTCCATTCAGATACAAAGGCACAACCTAACCTAATGCAAAGACACGAAAAACTGCTCACAAGCATAAAACAAAATTGCAAAATTTCCATAAAAACTTGGAATCTGAAATCGTACTGGCAGGATTGTTCAAGGCAAAAAACCTATTCTAACACATTGCTAGACCATCCAGGAGTCTAGTAGCATCAAGAATCATTCCAAACACATAAAGAACTGAAGAACACAGGTTATACGGTTTGCCAAAATTCCTTGAATTCCATATCACGATTCGTGCACTTTTAGCCATCTTTCTTGATTGATTTATACTAATATTAACATTCTGAAGCGATTGGTACAAGTTAATTGTGATAATATTGCCTAAATCAGAATCCACCATGGTTGAAACTTAGGGTTTCAGAAGCTCTAAATTGGGGCTTTCCTCACATGGTAAAATTGGACATTCAAACCGGTATAGACCAAATCGTGACAACAAGACGAATTCAATGAAACATTCGCGCCTTTTTTATATTTCGTCCTCTTCTAATCGCTATTTTCTGGACTTTGGTTTTGTGGGGGTTTAAAACCCCCGCTATTTGCTTATATTAAAAGAGGTACAAAGATGAAGAAGAAGCTAGCGTGTCATCATGTGACTGGAGTATTTGAATTGCCGCGCGTTTTTTTTGTTTTACCCCATTAACTTTTATTGTTTTATTATAATATTTGTTTCCCATTCCATATACAACGCGCGCACACAGCTCAACTGGCAAGTGATACGTTTGGTAAACGCTGGGACCTGGGTTCGATTCCCAGGTCCCCCCACTTAATTCATAAATTTTGTTGTAACGTATTCCCATGCAGCTTCCTTCAAACGTTCTACCATACGTCCTAACGATTAGGCTTGCCAAGTGTCCCTGATGCTCCATCCAGTAGCCAGGTGATGCCGTCCCATGGTGTACCTCAGTCAACCACACGCACTCAAGCTGGAAAAGTCAAACAGGCTTTGTGTTCATGGGCCAGATTTACTCCAATTCACCTCCTTTGGGGCCTGACACCCCCTTGGTTTGTTTTATTTTTATTCTCTTTTCTTTTTTTATTTTAATCATTTTATTGCTTTAATTGTTTTCTTTAATTCTATAAAATAATTTTTTCCATAATAAAATCAGAAGCTAAAAAATGTTTTATTTAATTATTATTAATTTCTTCATTAATTAATTTTTATAAATAAAACTAACAATTAATTTAGTTAATTTAGGGTTTAAACTTTAATTCTTTTTCTTCATAAATAAATAAAATAAGTAGAACTAGGGTTTTTGACCTTTTCATCTTTTTTTTTTATAAATAAATTCCTCTCATTATTATTATTAATTACTAAATATTTTTGTAAATAAACATGTATATTTAATTAACTAGTAAATTAGGTTAATTTGGATATTTTCTTTAATAATTAAAAATAATCTAGAATTAGGGTTTCCTTGTAAATTCTTTATTTTCATAAATACAAAAAAAAAAAACATAAAAAACAATTTCCTTTCTTTAATTAAATAATTAATTAGCTTTTAATTTTAATTTAATTTCAAAAGGGTCAAAACCCTCGGACATTCGATTCTAATTTCTTTTTGTGCATTTATTTTCTTTTCAAATATTGTGTAACTGCTCAAGGCTTGTAATAGTAATTAGGTCTTTTACTTTCCGCATTTTTACCAAACAGGTCTTTGTAATTTGGCGATGTATAGACCCGCGCCTTGTAATAGCGTAGGATTTATCTTTCCGCACTTTTAAATTCTAAACCCTGCATGAAAGAATGTATGGCTAATTAAAAACAATGCGTAACTCACAATGCCATGATCAAAGATAATTGTTAAACTGAAAATAATACACAAATTCACACACCACTTCTAGGGTACGCCTCACCTGTTGCCTTGCCTTCAAAACGTGGTCGTCGAGTATAGGACGTTTTAGTAAGTCCTTATGTCCATGATCCAGTTGCCTCGAAACGGTTGCCTCAGATTAAAAAGGATCAAGGACATAAGGGTAGCTTCTAAGGTGTCCTACTGTTGCTCTGGTGACCACACTGTCCCTACAAACGAATTGATTCGAACACCTCCAACGGTGGTGCTACCTACCTCTCAATGGTGGGATGGCACTACCTTAAGGACATTTACACAGCCTAATTCCTTAGGGTAGGTAGATGACTCATAGATACTTGCTCTATTCAAAAACAAATCAAAACTCTTTTCACACCAACACTTTCAAAAGCTTTCAAAACAATGTTTCAAACACTCTTGAGGACTGATACAAGAGTCATTCTGAAATCTTTAAACGAAACTTTTTCAAACCCACTCACACTCTGAAAAGCAAACACTTTTGAAAACACGATGAGCAAGTATCTAAGAGCCCATGGATAACTGAAATTCTGGCTGCAGATACTTAATGTCACGTTCAATGTTATGACACTGTATCTGACTTACTATATGACAGTAAATACAAAAGCAATAAAGAACACAGTCAATTGTTTACCCAGTTCAGTGTGCAACAACACCTACTCTGGGGGCTACCAAGCCAGGGAGAGAATCCACTATAAGAGATGTTAATTCAGGAATAAACCAACCAGTTTATCTCCTTCACTTAAGACCTACCCAATGCAATTCTAATCTAAGTACAACTTAAACCTGAGTTCCTACTCACTCCCCCTCAATCACAGCAGTGATACATAAACCAATTTGACTTAAGAATTGATGAAGACACTCTTCAAAAACAAACACTTGATTAAGCTTCACAGCTTTTTAATCAAGCAACACAATCACTCGTGCTTCACAGCTTTGAGTGATGTACACAACTAACTTGACTCTGCTTCACAGCTTTAGTCAAGGAACATTCAAACACTCTTGCTTCAAAGCTCTGAGTGCTACACAACCCTTACAAATAGAAACCTATTCCAAGGCACTTATCACAACGATAATTGCTTGGAGTACAATTAAACAAATCTATACAGATTACAAAATGATCTTCTAATCGATCAGCAGTGATCCTTGAAAAACAGCAGCTCTGTTGAATATATAGCAGCTGCAACTTCAGTTAGGGTTTCCAAAAACCTAGGGTTAATTCCGTTTGACCTAAAGACCAGGTCACAGGAATTTATTAACCAGGTTAGGGTTGAGCTAGGTTACCCCTCAGAAAACGCAGGATTCTGTTCAGGAAGGACTGAGTTATTTCCTGAAAAAACTCAGACTTATCCAATCCTGCAATCCTGTTAGTTCAGAACAGGATGTCATGACATCTGTTATGACATATGAGAAAACTTGTCTACTGATTTAGCAAAATGTGATCATTTTGCAAAAATGCTCAGATACACACTTATAAACATCAGTATTTGAATTACAATATTTTTCTGCACAGGTACCTAATGAGTCAGTACAAACTGAACTAGAATGTTATGACATCAGTCATGACATTCACACATACACTTGGGATTTACCAAAAATGCAAGCCAATACCTAAACACCTACAAACTCCCCCTTTGGCAGATTTTTGGCTAAAGACCCTAAACAATCAGAGATAGATAGCAGCAGAAATAAGTGACAGCAGAAAAATAGAACACAAAATGTCAAGTACTAATTAAGCAAGTACCAAAATATTCTCCCCCTCTTTAGCCACAAATGGGCCAAAGATACATGTTCAGAAGATTTTACAGTTATCCAAAACAAAATAATAAGATCAACAGCAGACAACAACAGAACACACTTCCAAACTTCACCAGAAATCAGCAACCATCCTTCAAGTACTGTCATCAGATCCAGAGGATTCAGGCTTCTTTCTTTTCTTGTGAGCAATGTCAGCATTCTTCTCTTTGTTTGATGTCTCAACATTCTTAGAGACATTTGGATTTGTTTCAGCATTTGAGCTTTCTTGGTTCAGAGGAACAGAAATGCCAGGAACTGAGTGGTTCTCGTTCAGAATTCTTGAAACAATTTTTGCTATTGCTTGATTAACATAGGCTGTCCCTTCCCTATTTGCAATTTCAGGGGGAACTGAAGAGGAAGGATGAGATGGATGTCTTGTTCTCAACTCTTTGGCCTTGGTGAGGTTAGTTCTATGAGAACAGATCTCCAGAACGTCAGAGTCCAGACAGGAAGAGATTGTCCCAGAATCTTGATCAGAGGAAGAGGTTGAGATGGTCGTATTGGATGATGATGGTGTTTGAGACATTTCGTCAGTTTTGAAGGACCAACAACAAATGAGGAGAAATTTCTGATTGAGAGACTGGGTTTTGAGGAGACGAGAGAGGAAGGAAGCAAAGGAGTGTCTATTCAACTTCTTAAAAGAATTGTAGTAAATGAGAAAATACAATTTTAAACCAATCAGAACAGGCATAAGTCCTTTGGTCTTTGTTTTAAGCAAAATTAATTGCTACAATTCCTCATGTTGGCAAATACCCAGCTTACCCCTTAAGTTTTCAAATTGGTTTGCATCCAAAGCCTTGGTAAAAATGTCAGCCAGCTGTAGCTCAGTGGCAACATGTTCCAATTTGATTGTCTTCTCTTCTACAAGGTCTCTAATAAAGTGATGTCGTATGTCAATATGTTTGGTCCTGCTATGCTGAATGGGATTCTTGGATATGTTGATTGTACTCAGATTGTCACAGTACAATGTCATAACATCTTGTGTGACATTATACTCAATGAGCATCTGTTTCATCCATATCATTTGAGAGCAGCTACTACCAGCTGCAATATATTCAGCTTCAGCAGTTGAAAGAGACACACAATTATGTTTCTTGCTGAACCAGGAAACCAGATTACTTCCCAAAAAGAAACATCCTCCAGAGGTGCTTTTTCTATCATCAGCACTACCAGCCCAATCAGCATCACAGTAGTCAGTCAGAGCTGGTTCACAGCCATGAGTATACAACAATCCATAGTTGTAAGTACCACTTACATACTTCAAAATTCTCTTTACTTGATTGATATGACTGACTTTGGGATCAGCTTGGTATCTAGCACAAACTCCAACTGCAAAGGCAATATCAGGTCTGCTGGCAGTTAAGTACAACAAGCTTCCTATCATGCTTCTGTACAGACTTTCATCCACCTTAACCCCACTTGAATCTTTGGAAAGCTTTAGATGAGTAGGAGCAGGAGTCCTTTTGTGACTTGCATTCTCCATACCAAACTTCTTTACAATATTCTTAGCATACTTGCTTTGAGATAAGAAGATTGAGTCTTCCATCTGTGAGACTTGTAGTCCAAGAAAATAAGTTAGTTCTCCCATGAGACTCATTTCAAATTCAGCCTGCATCTGGTCAGCAAAGTGTTTAACCATATGTTCTGACATTCCTCCAAACACTATGTCATCAACATATATTTGGGTAACCATCAACTTCCCTCCTTCAGTTTTGACAAATAGAGTTTTGTCCAAGCCTCCTTTTCTGTAGCCTTTGTCTGAGAGAAACTTTGTTAACCTGTCATACCATGCTCTAGGAGCTTGTTTCAGCCCATATAGAGCTTTTCTCAATTTGTAGACATGATCAGGATGGGTTGGATCCACAAAACCTTTAGGTTGTTCCACATAAGCTTCCTCATTTAAGTACCCATTTAGAAAGGCACTTTTCACATCCATCTGAAATAACTTGAACTTCAGAAGACAAGCAATTGACAATAAGAGTCTGATTGATTCCAACCTGGCTACAGGTGCAAAGGTTTCATCAAAATCAACCCCTTCAACCTGGGTGTATCCTTGAGCAACAAGTCTTGCCTTATTTCTGGTGACAACTCCTTCAGCATCTGACTTGTTCTTGAATATCCATTTTGTCCCAATGATGTTAGTTCCTTTAGGTCTAGGAACCAGTTCCCAAACTTCATGTTGCTTGAATTGGTTCAGTTCATCTTGCATTGCACCAATCCAATATTCATCAGTTAAGGCTTCCTTGACATTTTTTGGTTCCATTTTGGACACAAAACAAGAGTTTGAGATGATTTCTCTAGATCTTGTGATGACTCCACTATTGGGATCTCCTATGATGAGCTCTTTTGGATGATCCTTCTGAATTCTGATGGAAGGAGTCTTGCTAGCTTCCTTTGATTCAGATTCTGTTGTGGTGGAGTTGGGTAGATCATCCTGTTGGGTTGAAGTCTCAAAGAATGTCTCAACAGTACACGGAACATCTATTTCTTCATGATAGTCATCAATTATAACATTTATTGATTCCATCATGGTTTTGGTTCTGGAGTTGAATACTCTATAAGCTCTGCTGTTTGAGGAGTATCCTAGAAATATGCCTTCATCACTTTTGGAGTCCAGTTTTCTTCTTTGTTCACGATCAGATAGGATATAGCATTTGCTGCCAAACACATGGAAGTACTTCACAGTTGGTTTTCTTCCTTTCCAGAGTTCATATATGGTGGATGAGGTTCCATTTCTCAAGGTGACCCTGTTATGAACATAGCAAGCTGTATTCATAGCTTCAGCCCAAAAATACATAGGAAGTCTTTTGGCATGTAACATTGCTCTGGCAGATTCTTGTATGGTCCTGTTTTTTCTTTCCACAACTCCATTTTGCTGAGGTGTTATGGGAGAAGAAAACTCATGACTGATTCCTTCTGAAGCACAGAAGTCATCAAACTTGCTGTTTTCAAATTCCTTGCCATGACCACTTCTGATTCTGACAATACATCCTTCCTTCTCTCTTTGAATTCTCTTGCACAGTTCTCTAAAAACTTCAAATGCATCTGATTTTTCCCTAATGAAATTAATCCAGGTGAATCTGGAAAAATCATCCACAACCACATAGGCATATCTTTTACCACCAAGACTCTCTACTTGCATTGGTCCCATCAGATCCATATGGAGGAGTTCTAGAACCTTAGAGGTGGTCAGATGTCTTGACTTTGGATGTGACATCCTAGTCTGCTTACCCACCTGACATTCACCACAAACTCTTCCTTCATCAATTTGCAGTTTTGGAATCCCTCTGACTGCCTCCAAGGAGATAATCCTCTTCATACCCCTTAGATGAAGATGGCCAAGTTTTTGGTGCCACAGTTTCACCTCTTTTTCTTCTTTTGCAATGGAACACACAGATGAGAAATTGGTGTTCTCAGCCTCCCACAAGTAACAGTTGTCTTTGGATCTGACTCCTTTCATTACTATCTCTTGTTTGTCATTGATTACAAGGCATTCAGATTTTTAGAAATTGACCTTGAATCCTAGATCACACAGTTGACTGATACTAATGAGATTAGCGGTCAGTCCTTTCACCAGCAGTACTTCATTCAGACTTGGAACTCCAGGGCAGTCCAAATCACCAACTCCTTTGATTTCACCTTTAGCCCCATCTCCAAAGGTCACAAAACTGGTGGTGTGAGGCTTAACATTATTGAGGAGGTTCTTGATCCCAGTCATATGTCTGGAACATCCACTGTCAAAGTACCAGTCTTCCTTTGCAGAGACCCTCAGGGAAGTGTGAGCTATCAGTGCAGTAGCCTTTTTCTTCCATTGAGGAGCATGTGGTACCTTTTTAGACTTAGGTTTGACACCTGAGATCTGATTAGGGTATCCATGTAATCTGAAGCAGAAGGGCTTTATGTGGCCATATCTACCACAATGATGGCATTTCCATCTTTGGTACCTTTTCTTCATATGTCTCTGTTTCTGATGTTGAGAGTTGTGTTGAGACATCCGTTTTGACATTTGCTTACCAGTACCAGATTTCTTTGCTTCCATAAATCCTAGTCCAGATTTATTTCCCACATTTTGTCCAACCTGAAGGATTTCTTCCAATTTGTCTGTTCCATTGGTCAACATCTTGACAGATTTGGTCATTTGATTCAGTTGTGAGTTCAGCAGTTGAACTTCTCCTTCTAAATGACTTATAGTTTCAAGATTTGCCCTCTTTTCAGCCTCCAGCTTTATAATGAGTTTTGATTGTTTCTCATTCTGCACACAGACTTCAGCACTTCTGATACACAATTTCTTGTAGGTATCAGCCAGTTCTTCAAATGTCACTTCTTCATCACTAGTGTCACTTTCAGAAGTACAAACACTAGTTAGGGCAGTAACTAGTTTGGCAGATTCTTCTTCAGAATTACTTTCTGAATCATAGTCAGATCAAGTAACATACATTCCTTTCTTTTGCTTCTTAAGAAAGGTAGGACATTCAGCTCGAATATGTCCATATCCTTCACATCCATGGCATTGAATACCTCTGCCTTGGTTTCCCTTATCTTCTGACCTTGGTCTTCTGCTGGAACTGTCAATGTCAGAGGGAATGTTATGAACATTAGACCTTGACTTTGGGTCCATTCTTTTGATGAGCCTGTTGAACTGTCTTCCAAGCATGGCAATAGCTTCTGATATGTTTTCTTCTTCATCCTCCTTGTATTCAACATCAGTGTTGGATACAAGTGCTATGCTTTTGTTCTTCTTGTCACCATTATCAGTGATCCCCATCTCAAAAGTCTGAAGAGACCCAATAAGTTCATCCACTTTCAACTTGCTAATGTCCTGGGCTTCCTCTATGGCAGTTACCTTCATTGCAAATCTTTTAGGCAAGGATCTGAGAATCTTCCTCACCAGTTTTTCTTCTGACATTTTTTCTCCCAGTGCTCCTGAGGTGTTGGCAATCTCCAAGATGTTCATGTGAAACTCATGAATGGTTTCATCTTCCATCATTTTTAGATTCTCAAATTTGGTGGTCAACATCTGAAGCCTTGACATTTTTACTTTGGAAGTTCCCTCATGAGTAGTTTTGAGAGTGTCCCAAACTTCCTTGGCCAGTTCATATTGATGTACTAGTCTGAAAATGTTTCTATCAATTCCATTGAACAAGGCATTTAAAGCTTTTGAATTTCCCAGAGCTAACTCATCTTCTTCTTTACTCCAATCTTCCTCAGGCTTCAGACTGATTGTCCCATCTATCTCAGTTATGGTGGGATGAATCCATCCTTTGTCAGCAGCTCTCCAAGCTTTTTTGTCCAGAGATTTTAGGAAGGCAATCATACGAGGTTTCCAGTAGTTATAATTAGTTCCATCCAGAATGGGTGGTCTATTTCCAAAAACTCCTTCTTTGTCCATAGTGCCAGAAAGTGATATCCCTAGATCTCACCCAGTAATACAGGCAGGGTGCCTGCTCTGATACCAATTGAAATTCTGGCTGCAGATACTTAATGTCACGTTCAATGTTATGACACTGTATCTGACTTACTATATGACAGTAAATACAAAAGCAATAAAGAACACAGTCAATTGTTTACCCAGTTCAGTGTGCAACAACACCTACTCTGGGGGCTACCAAGCCAGGGAGAGAATCCACTATAAGAGATGTTAATTCAGGAATAAACCAACCAGTTTATCTCCTTCACTTAAGACCTACCCAATGCAATTCTAATCTAAGTACAACTTAAACCTGAGTTCCTACTCACTCCCCCTCAATCACAGCAGTGATACATAAACCAATTTGACTTAAGAATTGATGAAGACACTCTTCAAAAACAAACACTTGATTAAGCTTCACAGCTTTTTAATCAAGCAACACAATCACTCGTGCTTCACAGCTTTGAGTGATGTACACAACTAACTTGACTCTGCTTCACAGCTTTAGTCAAGGAACATTCAAACACTCTTGCTTCAAAGCTCTGAGTGCTACACAACCCTTACAAATAGAAACCTATTCCAAGGCACTTATCACAACGATAATTGCTTGGAGTACAATTAAACAAATCTATACAGATTACAAAATGATCTTCTAATCGATCAGCAGTGATCCTTGAAAAACAGCAGCTCTGTTGAATATATAGCAGCTGCAACTTCAGTTAGGGTTTCCAAAAACCTAGGGTTAATTCCGTTTGACCTAAAGACCAGGTCACAGGACTTTATTAACCAGGTTAGGGTTGAGCTAGGTTACCCCTCAGAAAACGCAGGATTCTGTTCAGGAAGGACTGAGTTATTTCCTGAAAAAACTCAGACTTATCCAATCCTGCAATCCTGTTAGTTCAGAACAGGATGTCATGACATCTGTTATGACATCTGAGAAAACCTGTCTACTGATTTAGCAAAATGTGATCATTTTGCAAAAATGCTCAGATACACACTTATAAACATCAGTATTTGAATTACAATATTTTTCTGCACAGGTACCTAATGAGTCAGTACAAACTGAACTAGAATGTTATGACATCAGTCATGACATTCACACATACACTTGGGATTTACCAAAAATGCAAGCCAATACCTAAACACCTACAATAACCATGGATAGAAAGGGTGCTAACACCTTCCCTTTCTATAAATCTACCTCCCGAACCGAGAAACGATCTCATAAGGAATTTTGCTGTGCTTTTGTCCTGTCCATGTTGGAGAAAATAAAAGACGGTGGCGACTCTTGCTTCCGCGACATTTCGTGAACCAGCGTTAAACAATCAGTTCTAAATCCACCAATCACAGAACTGGCGACTCTGCTGGGGAAGAACTTAAAGTGAGGTGTACCTTAGGATAGCTCATACTTGTGTTTTCAATTGCTGTGTTTGTTTGCTTTATTATTGTGAGCTGCATCAGAGTTACATAGATCCTAACCCGGATCTGGGGATACCCTGTTAGGTAGCATAAGCTGTGAGGGACCTGTCCGGCGTAGACCGACACGGGTGAAGCAGTGGCTACATTGGTGTGGCACCTTGGTCTGTACCGATATCCCCTGTGTCGCAACGAGGAGAATATAGGTCTTCTGAGGAGTCATTAAGCACCAACCGACCTTAGAACCTTAAATGACCCAACTTGGCCATAGAACAGTAGCAGTATGCTACACCCATTGAGGCTAAACTCTCGTGATGGTTCTGGCCGCAAGAAAAGATTGCGACGTTGGAGTTATGACCGATTGAGGGTAGTCAGTGATATTGGGATCCTCTAGAACCCGGTTACTTCTGATAGGACAGGTTTTGAGCCCACCAACTTCAAGAGGGTAGTACCCCAAACTTCATGCTAGCCTAAACTCTAAGGGCTCTTTTGTGTGACTTGTGTGCTTTCAAACTTGACTATTTGCATGCTTGTTATCTGACACTTGAGTTTCTTGCAGGTTTTGTTTATAGTCCCTAATCTGGACTCATAACAGGGTTTACCTACATTACTCCACGCATAGCATAACATCATACCATCATACCATTGCATGCATCCTACATAAGGACTAATCCATTTCAAGGATCTCAAGGGTCTGTAATGCAGGTCATGATGAATCAAATGTCTAGCAAGGGGCAAAAGGGGATTTATTTTCCTCTAGCCAAGGTTGTCAGAGGCTATGACCCACTCGATATGGTGAGCTTTGACTCTTGAAGAAGGACTCTCAACAACAGGAAGTTCCTTCAATCAAACTACCGTATTCAACGCTAACAATTTTCTTGTTTATCCCGCGAGATCCTTGAAAACATTGCATGCATACATACACATCATTGCATAACAGGTACCCTTGTTACAGGTCACTTACCTCCTTCGCTGTTTATTTCAGCAATGGCTTCCCAACAAGACAACCAGGATCTTCATGCTCAAGAGACTCGGTTCAGGGAAATCCTCCTGAACCTATCCAAGGGGCAAGAAGAGTTAAGAACACTCCTCATGGGGAATTTGGCCCAAAAAGGTCCCGAAGATGACAAAGACGAACGGCTGAAACGTCTGCAGGCTGAAGTGGATACAATGAGAACCCAGATGCTGGGGCAAATGGCTCTCATCCAAGGCTTAGCTCGGGAGCAAGAAGAGTTGAGGACCATAATCAGTCAGCTTCATCAAGACATGAAGCAACCAGTCCAAGTCAGGGACCAAGTCATTGATCAGCTTCCAAGAGGACAAGGGTCTGGTATGGCGAAGAATAGACCTCTCCAAATTGCTACCACTTCACAGGTCCAACTACAACCTCGCCCAGAGCAACAGGTTGATCAGAGCAGGTCCAACAGGCAATTCACCCAGCTTAACGTGTCGCTGTTTCAAGCTTTACAACACCTGTTGAGGTTGAATCTGATTACACTAAGGGCTCCTCCCTGGAACCCCAACATCTCTGCTCCTAACTATCATCCCAACAAAAGGTGTGCATACCACTCTGATAGTCCTGGACATGACACTGCCGACTGATGGGCTCTAAAGAACAAAGTCCAGGACCTGATTAATGAAGGAGCAGTGGATTTCACCCAAGTGGGTCAGGCTAAGTGCTTCTACCATCCCTACAGAATTCACCATTTGAAGTAACAAGTCCTGAGATGAGAAGACCTTTTGTTCATTAGAATTTTCAAGTTGTGATTTTCTTTGATTGTTCAAACATTTTATTCATATCAAACGCTATTATTTCATTAATGCATCGCATATGTCTGTTTTGAAGAAATTATCTCGTATTCACTATATGCAAACTGTTTTCACATTTTTTGATGTCAACTCTCAATTATTAATGCTAAGCCTCTTGAGGGAGGATGACGAAAACGATACCACAATCTACAATATGCTTTTGAACAGACCCCGCTGATGAGGTACAGGCATTGTTTCAATTCCTAAACACTGGAGTTATAAGGAAGATAATCCCTCGTCAACCCCTTCGAGCCAAAGAAGTAGGAGTTTTTCTTTTCACAAAAAAATTAAAACCCTTAATCATAACCTGGGGCAGGGTAGTTCTCTCAGTTGATCCAAGTGCACAACAAATGGCACCAAAAGAAGTCCTTACAAAACAAAAGATGGTGATGGTTCCGAATAATCATAAAGACAGGCAGTCATTATCTCTCAGAAATAAAAACCCAATAAGTCAAAACCTATGAAGGAGACTTACAAAACTGGGGCATCCCGCTGACTGTAATCACAAAAGAAACAGTTCAGGCAAAATTTAGGGATAATAAAATCAAAAAGAAAAGAGGTACTACAAACCCTCAACAAAAAAAGGAAATGACTGCCTATTCAAAATAAATCGTCAATATCCGAGCCATCACTGGTATAACAGAGCAAAGACTCAAACAAGGTCTAATGCATGATCAGCTGAGTTTAGGTTTGAAGAACATCACGAAGAGCGGGTGGGTACAAATAAATTTTGAGCCTTTATCCTTTGTTTCTTAAACCGTGAACCAGGCCACGTTATAACCCTTAAAAGTCCTAGCTGAAGCATGGGTTAGTTCGAAAGCATACTGTTGCGAAAGGTATCCTGACTCTTTAAGGCTTGCGGTAAAATAACGAGTTGACATCACAGTTTACAAAAAAAATTCACTTGCTTTTACTGAAAAAAATGCATTGTCAAAAAAATTCCAAGACAGACATAAGCTTTGCATTTCTAATATAACATTGCTTGCATATGACTAGTTGTTTGAACAGCAGAGAAATTCGCACGACGAATGTCTAATGAACAAGAGTACCTCCAATCAAGGGGCATGGCATAAGCATTGTCCATAATCTGGGGCAGTCAAGTCAAGATTCAGAGAATCTCTCAAATGCCAAGATAACTAGGGGCAAATCTCCGCCTGAGTCACTTGGGGCATGGGACATGAATTCCAGCTATGAATCTTGCCTGATCAAACGAAGACCTTCTGGTGGCATGGCAACACTTCTGACAGGGGAAACTCCCTACATTCTGAGAGCGTAGACATAGTCGAAAAAATACTACGCACAATCAAAGACCCGCTAGGTTGACACACCTAGGCAGAAATAAAGGCTTCCTGGCGAACCAAAAGGGTTCGGGCAAAAATAAGGGATGAAATGAAAAAATCTGTACACCCGGCAAGTCGAAAACCTGAAAAGGCGGCTTGGGCAAAAATGGGTATCCCGGTGGACTGAAAACCCGAAAGGGCGGTCCAGGCAAAAGTTAGGGATCAAAAGCGTACGACTGTGTCCCAGCATCTCGTCACTTGCCTACCAGAAGAAGATTTGTCAAATCGGCAGTCATCAAGCGCCTCCACAGATACCTTCTCCCGCAGAAACAGGGGCAATGAGTTGTCTAAGCAATCTAATGGTTCTGTCCACCAAGGTACCAAGGTAAGTTCGGCTGAAGAATGTAACCAAGATACCTTAATTCCCCAGAGAGCGAGCCAAGATTCAACAATTCTCTCCCAAGCAGTTGGTCTCCAATCAGCCCCACAAGGCACAATATCTCCAGCAAGTCAGCGACACTCTTCCCAAGCAGAGTTAGCATACTGGCAGCTTTAAGGAAGTTGGATTATCCCCAGAAGATCTCAACATTCCCCAACAGAGTACGCAGACATTCTTAACAAGCATCCCCGACAGTCTTGATCTAAGATTGTTCCCCGGAGGAATACCGGACATCCGGTGGAGCCACTTCCCCAGTGCAATCTCAAAAGTCTCCCCAGAAAAGTGGAATCCATCTCCCCAGCAGGAAGCTTACCCCCAGTAGATTCTGGAAGCTTATCCCCTGCAAAGCACGAGCACTCCCCCGGCTTTATTCAGAAGGTTATTTCCCCACCAGGATATAACTGGGTTATCCTCAGCCATTGTCACGGAAAGATCGTCCCCGACGAAGTCTTCCTATCCCCCAGCGGAGTTCATCAAAACTTCCAACAGAGCACATCAATGGTATCCCCAACGGAGTTATCATCAACATCTCAGCAAAGTATCTCTTTCCCCACAGAGCATTCCCCGCAGAGTATTCTATTCGCCAAGTTTAGACCCCAACGGAGTCATCTTTTCCTACCGGTATTCTTGCAACCATCATCCCCAGCGGAAACAAAGAACTCTACTCTTCAACATCAAGCCCAGGATTTAACTTCCCGGCACCCGTCAAGGATTTACTTTCCTAGACAAAAACACATTTCATAAACATTATATCCTCATACATTATAGCATGCACATACGCATCATGAACATATAATCTCATTTATTCTAAGAACATCACGCATGTCATACATCATGACGTCGCATACAACTAACGTTTTGTCTTTTTAGGACAAAAGTCAATACAAAGATAATTGCTATCAACTATCGTGATTCCAGATCCGATTCCTATATCTTTCTAGGGTGTATCTGTTGACGACTAATTCCAGACTCGATTCCTGTATCCTGCCAGGGCACGTCTGAAGAGTTTGAAGATCCGATTCCTGTATCTTGCCAGGGTGTATCTGTTGACGACTACATTACCAGACTCGATTCCTGTATCTTGCCAGGGCACGTCTGAAGAGTTCGAAGATCTGATTCCTGTATCTTGCCAGGGTGTATCTGTTGACGACTACATTACCAGACTCGATTCCTGTATCTTGCCAGGGCACGTCTAAAGAGTTCGAAGATCCGATTCCTGTATCCTGCCAGGGTGTATCTGTTGACGACTAATTCCAGACTCGATTCCTGTATCCTGCCAGGGCACGTCTGAAGAGTTCGAAGATCCGATTCCTGTATCTTGCCAGGGTGTATCTGTTGACGACTAAATTCCAGACTCGATTCCTGTATCCTGCCAGGGCACGTCTGAAGAGTTCGAAGATCCGATTCATGTATCTTTCCAGGGTGTATCTGTTGACGACTAATTCCAGACTCGATTCCTGTATCCTGCCAGGGCACGTCTGAAGAGTTCGAAGATCCGATTCCTGTATCCTGCCAGGGTGTATCTGTTGACGACTATATTCCAGACTCGATTCCTGTATCCTGCCAGGGCACGTTTGAAGAGTTCAAAGATCCGATTCCTGTATCCTGCCAGGGTGTATCTGTTGACGACTATATTCCAGACTCGATTCCTGTATCTTGCCAGGGCACGTCTGAAGAGTTCGAAGATCCGATTCCTGTATCCTGCCAAGGTGTATCTGTTGACGACTATATTCCAGACTCGATTCCTGTATCTTGCCAGGGCACGTCTAAAGAGTTTGAAGATCTGATTCCTGTATCTTGCCAGGGTGTATCTGTTGACGACTATTCCAGACTCGATTCCTGTATCTTGCCAGGGCACGTCTGAAGAGTTTGAAGATCCGATTCCTGTATCTTTCCAGGGTGTATCTGTTGACGACTATATTCCAGACTCGATTCCTGTATCTTGCCAGGGCATGTCTGAAGAGTTCAAAGATATGATTCCTGTATCCTGCCAGGGTGTATCTGTTGACGACTATTCTCCGGACTCGATTCCTGTATCTTGCCAGGGCACGTCTGAAGAGTTTAAAGATTCGATTCCTGTATCCATCCAGGGCACATCTACATAAAGAGTTTGAAGATCAACTCCTGTAACAGGCCAGGTAATTATTTTTTCTTTCTCAGGTACGCAAGTTCTCGCTAAGGAATCTCTTACGCGATCGACACCTAGATGGCATCTATAAGCCCATCCACAAACCAACAGCTCCAGATGGCATCTATAAGCCCATCCCCCTATCCATCATCTTTCCAAATGGCATCTGTAAGCCCATTCCCGCCATCACACTGCTGACATTCTACTATGTGAGTGCAAATTTCTGGGCACTCTAGTGTTCAATCATCTTCCACCTTCAGATTACGAAAGGCAGGCACGCCAATCTACATCCTCAGGTCTAAGAAGATTGAACAGGGGCAACTGTTGTACCCCAAAATTTTCCCTCCCATATTCTTCCAAGATTTGGCAAGATCAAGCTTCAAAATCTCTCAAGGGTTGCACACTCTAATTGCCTCCTAACACAGTCAAATTAGGGTTTTGGTTCTTGCAAAGAAATTGAGGTTTTCAAGGGTCCAATCAAGTCCCACATGCCTACATACATTATCAAGCATCCATATGTCAAGTTTCAAGACTCACAGCATCAAGTTGCACAGTCAAAAACCCTAAATGCTCCACAGTCAACTGTAGGGGCAAAATGGTCATTTGACAGTCAAAAGTCCAAATTTTTGGTCAACATCTTATTTTGAAGCCACAAACATCATTTGATCAATTCTTGATCATGATTCTCAAAGCATGGCTCAAAAAGTCTCAAGATGCAAAAGTTTCTATTTTTGGGCAGTTGAAAAAGTCAACTGCAAATTGACCAGGGCATAACTTCCTCATGGTTTATCAGAAAAATTCCATCCAAAGCTCATTTTGAAGGGAATGACATTTACTACAACTCATCTTCATATTCCAAGTCCAAGAAATGCTCTCACAAAAAGTTATCAATTTCAACATTATAGGTCATTTTCAAAAGTCAACAAAAAGGCACTTTAAGTCAAAGACCATAACTTGAGATTGGTAAATCAAAATGACATGGGACCAAAGTCATTGGTTAGAGGACTTCAAGACCTTTCCAAAATGTCCAAGAACATGATCATAGCTTCAAAATTGAGCAAGATATGCCTTGGAGAAGTTGGGAAATTTTTGGGAATTTTGAAAAGTCAACTTTGCTTCAAACACTTCAAAAATGCTAATGGGCCTCAAATTCTTCCTTGAATCATTACCCAAAGCATATGCACGACCCATTAAGCTCAAAGGGATTTATTTTCTTATTTTTAATTAATTAATTGAATTTTTATTCTTATTAATTCATCTAATTAAATTTAATTATGAGAAAATATCAAATCATGCCTTTTAAATCTTTTTTGTGCAGCAAATCAAACTAGGGCAAGGTGGCAAGTCGTTTCATGTTCAACAAGGCAATATCTTCCACAATTGGCAAGGGTTTCATGGCAAAAAGATTGAAAAAGATATGTTGAAAATCAAATCTTCAAAACATTAATTGATGGACATATGGGCTTGGTTCTTGACCTAATTCCATTCAGATACAAAGGCACAACCTAACCTAATGCAAAGACACGAAAAACTGCTCACAAGCATAGAACAAAATTGCAAAATTTCCATAAAAACTTGGAATCTGAAATCGTACTGGCAGGATTGTTCAAGGCAAAAAAACCTATTCTAACACAATGCTAGACCATCCAGGAGTCTAGTAGCATCAAGAATCATTCCAAACGCATAAAGAACTGAAGAACACAGGTTATACGGTTTGCCAAAATTCCTTGAATTCCATATCACGATTCATGCACTTTTAGCCATCTTTCTTGATTGATTTATACTAATATTAACATTCTGAAGCGATTGGTACAAGTTAATTGTGATAATATTGCCTAAATCAGAATCCACCATGGTTGAAACTTAGGGTTTCAGAAGCTCTAAATTGGGGCTTTCCTCACATGGTAAAATTGGACATTCAAACCGGTATAGACCAAATCGTGACAACAAGACGAATTCAATGAAACATTCGCGCCTTTTTTATATTTCGTCCTCTTCTAATCGCTATTTTCTGGACTTTGGTTTTATGGGGTTTTAAAACCCCCGCTATTTGCTTATATTGCAGGTACAAAGATGAAGAAGAAGCTAGCGTGTCATCATGTGACTGGAGTATTTGAATTGCCGCGCGTTTTTTTTGTTTTACCCCATTAACTTTTATTGTTTTATTATAATATTTGTTTCCCATTCCATATACAACGCGCGCACACAGCTCAACTGGCAAGTGATACGTTTGGTAAACGCTGGGACCTGGGTTCGATTCCCAGGTCCCCCCACTTAATTCATAAATTTTGTTGTAACGTATTCCCATGCAGCTTCCTTCAAACGTTCTACCATACGTCCTAACGCTTAGGCTTGCCAAGTGTCCCTGATGCTCCATCCAGTGGCCAGGTGATGCCGTCCCATGGTGTACCTCAATCAACCACACGCACTCAAGCTGGAAAAGTCAAACAGGCTTTGTGTTCATGGGCCAGATTTACTCTAATTCACCTCCTTTGGGGCCTGACACCCCCTTGGTTTGTTTTATTTTTATTCTCTTTTCTTTTTTTCTTTTAATCATTTTATTGCTTTAATTGTTTTCTTTAATTCTATAAAATAATTTTTTCCATAATAAAATCAGAAGCCAAAAAATGTTTTATTTAATTATTATTAATTTCTTCATTAATTAATTTTTATAAATAAAACTAACAATTAATTTAGTTAATTTAGGGTTTAAACTTTAATTCTTTTTCTTCATAAATAAGTAAAATAAGTAGAACTAGGGTTTTTGACCTTTTCATCTTCTTTTTTTTTATAAATAAATTCCTCTCATTATTATTATTAATTACTAAATATTTTTGTAAATAAACATGTATATTTAATTAACTAGTAAATTAGGTTAACTTGGATATTTTCTTTAATAATTAAAAATAATCTAGAATTAGGGTTTCCTTGTAAATTCTTTATTTTCATAAATACAAAAAAAAACATAAAAAACAATTTCCTTTCTTTAATTAAATAATTAATTAGCTTTTAATTTCAATTTAATTTCAAAAGGGTCAAAACCCTCGGACATTCGATTCTAATTTCTTTTTGCACATTTATTTTCTTTTCAAATATTGTGTAACTGCTCAAGGCTTGTAATAGTAATTAGGTCTTTTACTTTCCGCATTTTTACCAAACGGGTCTTTGTAATTTGGCGATGTATAGACCCGCGCCTTGTAATAGCGTAGGATTTATCTTTCCGCATTTAAATTTCCGCACTTTTAAATTCTAAACCCTGCATGAAAGAATGTATGGCTAATTAAAAACAATGCGTAGCTCACAATGCCATGATCAAAGATAATTGTTAAACTGAAAATAATACACAAATTCACACACCACTTCTAGGGTACGCCTCACCCGTTGCCTTGCCTTCGAAACGTGGTCGTCGAGTATAGGACGTTTTAGTAAGTCCTTATGTCCATGATCCAGTTGCCTCGAAACGGTTGCCTCGGATTAAAAAGGATCAAGGACATAAGGGTAGCTTCTAAGGTGTCCTACTTTTGCTCTGGTGACCACACTGTCCCTACAAACGAATTGACCCGAACACCTCCAACGGTGGTGCTACCTACCTCTCAATGGTGGGATGGCACTACCTTAAGGACATTTACACAGCCTAATTCCTTAGGGTATGTAGATGACTCATAGATACTTGCTCTATTCAAAAACAAATCAAAACTCTTTTCACACCGACACTTTCAAAAGCTTTCAAAACAATGTTTCAAACACTCTTGAGGACTGATACAAGAGTCATTCTGAAATCTTTAAACGAAACTTTTTCAAACCCACTCACACTCTGAAAAGCAAACACTTTTGAAAACACGATGAGCAAGTATCTAAGAGCCCATGGATAACCATGGATAGAAAGGGTGCTAACACCTTCCCTTTCTATAAATCTACCTCCCGAACCGAGAAACGATCTCATAAGGAATTTTGCTGTGATTTTGTCCTGTCCATGTTGGAGAAAATAAAAGACGGTGGCGACTCTTGCTTCCGCGACATTTCGCGAACCAGCGTTAAACAGTCAGTTCTAAATCCACCGATCACACACTTAATAGACAAGAGAGGAGTAACAAGTTCCTCAACAGAAGTAACGAACACATCATCTTCAATATCGTTAACACCACGGTCGTGCTTGGGCATAGGAGAAGTGATAACATTGGGGATATCAGAGGCATCAAATTCAATTTCCTTCACCTCGAGAAGGTCTTGCACCTTGTTTTTCAAAGCCCAGCAGTCGTTGGTATCATGGCCTGGACTTTCTGAATGGTAAGCACAACGAGCATTAGGGTTGTAGCTAGGAGAGGAGGTGGTGGGATTTTTTGGAGCTTCCCGCAAGGTTACCAGATTAGATTTCAACAAATGAGGAAAAACTTGGGATAAAGTCATACTTATCCGGGTAAACTGTCTTACCGGTCTTTCTGTTCTCTGCTGATTATTCCTTTGTTGAGTAGGTGCAGGCTTAGAGATAATGATAGCCCCTACCGCTAGACGATGTTCAGTTTTGTCCTGATTTCTTTGATGGTACACAACACTAACATCTTTCTTCCCAGCAAATGGCTTCCTTATGGCACTGAAGGATGCATCCTTTTGGATCTTACCACTCCTAATTCCAACTTCCACCATTTCTCCTATCAAAATCAATTCAGTGAAGCCGACTGAGGAACTTCCAATTAGATGATTGAAAAATGGACCAAACAGGGTACCCTGAAACATATCCACTAGCTCCCTATAAGACAGGGGAGGTTGGAATCTTCCTGCTAAGTCCCTCTGCTTCTGAGCATAGTCTTTAAAGCCCTCGCTCGAACCCATAGACATACTTTAGAGTTGTGTACGGGTGGGAGCAAGGTCTGTGTTATACTGATACTGCTTGTAGAAAGCAGCATCCAGGTCTTCCCAATTATGAATGTTGGCCCTTTCCATCTGGTAGAACCATTTTAGTTGATTTCTGGACAGGCTATCCTGAAAGAAGTGGACCCATAAGTCTTTGTCAGTAGTGTGAGGCTGGATCTTCCTCACATAAGATTGGAGGTGCATTTTGGGACATGAAACCCCATCATATTTGGAAAACACTGGCACCTTGAACTTTTGTGGGATGACAACCCCAGAGACCAAACCCAGCTCTTTAAAATCCAGACACGGTACCTTCCAAACCTTCATTGTGTTCAGACGATCCTCCAGATGTTTGTATTTTTCATCAGTAGGAGGATATTGCTCCTCATCATAGTCAGATTCATCATCATATTCTTTTGGACTGGAGTCTTCCTCTCTTGTTTCCTCCTCTTGATTGTTTCCTTCCTTTGATGAAGTTATCAGTTCAGAGGCTCACTGCACTGGTCCTCTGATCCTTCTTCCCAGATTCACTAACCCAGTTGGCTTCTTCTTTTCTTTAACAATCAGGGCTTTCAGTTCTTCTTTCCCCTTGGCCAGAGCTGTGATCATCTATTGAAACTGAGCATTCTGAGTATGTAGATCCTTCATTGTTTGTTCTAGAGCCATTGCTGAAATAAACAGCGAAGAGGATGAGAAACCTGCTTATGTAATGATATGTATGATATATGTATGCAATGTTTTCAAGGATTTCTAAGACTCAAATTTTCTTAAATAGAAAGAGAACAAACGTTAATTGTATTAAGATATTTTATTGATCACAATAATGCCTCTTGGGCTCACAAGAAAAAATAAAAAACTCTCCAAGCAAAAGAAGACTCAAGCTTCCCACAGGCGCATCCTCTTTGGTGCAATATAAGCATTTATACTCCTCTCCTCATGAAGTAACCTGGTGAGCTCTAAAACCTTCTTCTTGTTGGCGTAAAATTGGGTTTCGAAATTATCCCGTTCTTCTTTGAGTTGGATCCAGGACTTCTATAGCTCCTCAAGATCAGTTGACATGTCAGGATGGAGAATAACATAAGGAGTGTCTCCCTCAGCAATTGGTTCCATAATCACAGGTAAGATGGCAGGGTAAGGCATCATAAGACATTAAGCATGAGCTCGCACCCATTTAAGGTAAGGCTCAAGAGGGATGGAATTCTTGTACCCCAGTGTCTTGCTATCAACTTTGTTTATCATGCCCCAAGCTCGAATGAACCTTTTATGATAACCCTAAACATCATTCTCATAGTCAAATGTGATTCCTTGGACGAGCGTGTCGTGAGGACCATCCCTTCTAGCATAACCAAACTGTCGCAACGCTAAACAAGGACTATAAGTGATTCATCCCCTAATGCCTAAGAGAGGGACATTAGGGAATTCCCCACAGCGATCAATGATAGTGACATTCTCCGAGGATTGCGAACACCAATGAATATCTGAATGTGTAAGGGACATCGGCCTATGAGACCATCTCATACCCTGCTCATTTCTCAAAACAGACCGAGGTAGGTGCGAAATAAACCACCTAGCTAATAGAGGAGTGCAACACAGAAGGGTCCCTCTTCTCTTTAAGGTGCGAGTATGCAGAGAATGTAGAATATCCCCAAGTAAGGTAGGCACCAGATTATGAGACAGAAAAATCTTAACCGCATTCACATCTATGAGTTGGTCCATGTTAGGGAATAGTACCATCCCATAGATGAGAATGGCCAACACTTCTTTAAAAGCTTGTAAATCCAGGCTATCCCAAAAATGGCGTGCTTTCTCAAATAAAAATTTAGGTGGAAATCCTTGGACACTTCTTCCGGTTTCCCAATTTGCCACTACATCAGACTGTTGTAAAGACAGAGCTTGAGAAATCTCTTCAGGCTTTAGGTATCTTACCGTTGAATGGTAGCTGATTAAAGATAGGTACCCCCAATAACTGAGAAAACTCCTTCATAGTAGGCACTAACTGGTGATCAGGGAAAGTGAAGTGGTGTAACGGGTCAAAGAACTAAAAGAGCACCTTTAACATTTCTTCGTCTGAGGTTGTAGTGACCAAGTTGAGAAGTCGAACATGTTTTTCAATGAAGGGAGAGCTTTCAGGAATCCTTGATGCTAACTCCTAGAGTTGAGGATGCACTTTCACAAGGTTGATTTGGATAGTGTTCCTGCGATCGGATGTCATGTCCTACAAAATAAGACAAAGATAAGCCCTAGAAAAACCTTTAAATGGCTAGTATGATATGCCATGTTATGATGTCACGAATATGCTAAGAAATCACCGATATAGCAAGCACAAGCAAATCACACAAGAGACCTTAGGTTTAAGGCTTGCATGGGTTTTAAGGTAGTACCCTCTTGAAGTTGGATTGGTTCAACCTGTCCTATAAATAGTAATAGGGTTCTAAGGGATCTCAATATCACTGACCTTTCCCACAAGCTTCGTTCTATAGGCGACTGACTCGCAACCAAACAAAACTCAGGAGTCAAGTCTCAATGAGTGTAGCATCGAGTATCTGCCGAATTTAGGAATACACCAAAGACGGCCATCTCACTACGTCCTAATGACCAAGTTGTTCATTTAAAGGTTCTAAGGTCAATTGACGCTTCATGACACCATGCAGAGGCCCCGTATTCTCCTTGATTAACTCAAGGGCTACCAGTACCAACCAAAGTATCGCATCAACGTAGCCATCGCTTCAACCATGTCGGTATACCCCACACAATTTCCACGATCTATTGCTACTTACCTAAAAGGTTTCCCCAGATCCGGGTGTAGGATCTATAGTACCCAAACAAATACCCTTAAAAGTAAAGCAAACAAACAAACAAAGAAGCAAAATGATCTAGACCCTAAGGTAAGCCCCACTTTATAATATACTCCTCAGCAGAGTCGCCAATTCTGTGATACGGTGGCAGAACTGACTGTTATACTGGCTTTGTGTTTTTTGTTCGCAAATGTCGCGGTAAGCAAGAGTCGCCACCGACTTTTTTTTTATCCAACAAAGGAAAGGGTGAAAAGAACAAAAAAAGACCTTTTTCGAGATTTTCTGAGTAAGGGGGGTAGATTATTGAAAGGGAAGGTGTTAGCACCCTTTCCATCCGTGATTTTCCACGGGCTCTTAGGTACTTGCTCATTTTGAAAATAGTTTGTGTGTTTGTGTGTTTTGAACGTTTTTGTTTGCTGTATGGTAACTCTTGTATCAATCCTCAAGAGTGTAATAAAGCATTTTTGAAAAGATTTTTGAAAAGTATGTAAGTGTGAAAAGGTTCAGGTTTGAGCGAGTACCTAACAGTTATCTACCTACTCGAAAAAGGATGTACTTTTCCTCCTTTCCTTTAGATAGTGATATCCTACTATTAGTGAGTAGGTAGCCCTGTCTTCGGATGTTAAGGGACTATCGAAAGGGACGTTGTGGTCATTGAAGGCAACATGTAAGGATATCTTAGCATTCGAAGGGACTGTCATCATATAGGCAACATCGAGGGACAAGATCATTTCTCGTAGGTAACTCGAGGGATGTTAAGGGACCATGATCTTTTATGATTACTTTTAGATTGAGGGTCTTTGCTAAGATATCCCTACGTTCGAGGGACATGACCATTATTTTCTGAGGCAACCAAGTAAGGAGTACCCTAAGGGTGCAAGTGTGCAATAGTGCCTTTTTCATATATTTATCTTATGTTAGTGATCTAATGATTAATTTGATTAATCTTGTCATGCACACCTAATTTACTAGAAATTATATACAAGCCTAATTACTAACAGTTAATATCTTGCAGAAATTTAAAGTGCGGGAATTGTAAATCCTACGCTATTACATCCCATGAGTAGTTATAATATTTAGAAGAAAAAATGCGAAAAGATAAACTAACTATTACAAAATCAAATGTGTGACCTATACATTATTTCTAGAATTTAAATAACAAAAGAAAAATAGAAAGAAAAAAAAAGAGATTGTTTAGAAAGAAAATCAAATGTCCTAAAAAGCCAAAGTATTAAGAAAAATATTTTTGGTATTTTTGTGATTTGATTTTAATATTTAAGATCTAAGTCTAAATCAATTACAAATTAACTATGAAAAAAACACTAAAATATGATTAAGTTAAATTAAATTTATTTATGAAAATTAAATTAATTAAAAGAAAAGAACTAAATCTATTTTTTTGTGATTTTATGATTTAATGATTTTTTTGATAAAAAAGAATTAATTGAAATGAAAAGAAAAGAAATAATTAAAGCAAAAAAAAACTAAAAGAATGGGCCATGTTGTAAAGAAAATGGGGGGATGCGCTAAGAAAAATCCCAAGCCCATTAGCAAGAGAGCCTAGGCGCTGGAGAAAAGTCTTCAGAATCATGTGTATCTCTCCCATGAGGCCTATCGTGGGTTTGGATTGAAAATCCCTGTATCACAAAATCTGAAGCTCAAAAAGCCTATAGCCCTAACCATGGCATCTTGTGCATAGGGTCTTCATCTACACATGCGATCGTCCTAACCTGTTCTAAATGGTCTCACAAATACATATCAATGCACAAAAATAATTTATATGACATGAATAGACAATTTGAGATTCAAGAAAATTTTACCAAAACTAGTACAATTAGATGTGAGAGTTGTAGATGTGGAAGGGCTTGGTTATGAGCCTAGTTCAACTCTTGGGAGCCTCGGGGAGATGAATGGATCCTTTGTTTTTCTTGAGAGCACCTGGAAGTGTGGTTAAGAATTTTGCAACTTTGAGAAATTTCTGAGAATTTTGTAGAGCTTTGTTATGTAATAGTTTTTCTGGTCCTTCTTCTGCCTTTGTTTGCCTTTATATAGAGAATGAAATAGGAACCAACAAGTATGGAAAGGGACAAGGTAATCATGCCCATAAAATTAATATTCCAACATATTGAAAACTTACCTTCTTTGCATGATTCTTGTCTTTTGGATGCCTTGCACGAATCTGGACATGTTGCTGGCTTGTATTCGGGCTGATAAATAAGGAATGGAATCAAGGTAATCATGCCATGGTTTAAATAAGAAAACAACTTTAAAACTTGCCAAATTTTCAATGTTTCTTCCTTTCTTGAGTCCCCACGAAATTGACAAGGTTGTAATGAGTTGTCATGAGTTGTCTTGGGCCTTTAGATGATTGAAACAAAAGCCCAAGCCTTCATACCATTGTTTCATATTTTATTTGATTTTATTTGCATTTAAATGAATACAAATTCAAATAAAAGAAATAAAAATCATAAAAAATATGTGAATGTATTTATAGGTCCTCTAACACCTTATGAACATGTTTGAACATCAAAAGTTAGGCCCACTAGTTCAAAACATCAAGTTCGTTCACTTTGCATTTCACGCATTTCTTGAAAATTTCCCAACTTGTAAACCTCATAACTTGCTCAATTGTCATCTTTTGAATGTGATCTTGAACTTTTTGGAAAGCTAGAGATGTCCTATACACTTTTTCTTATAATCATTTTTGCATTTGGAGACATTATCTTGATGTAAGTTGCCTTGACAAAAAGTGTCTTATGTTGACTTTCTAAAAATGACATGTAATGTATGAGCTTGTATCTTTCAAATGGTGCATCTCTTGAACTTGAGGACAAAAGAGAAGTTGTAGGGAATTAGACTCTCTTCAAAATAAGCTTTGGTTGGGGGAAAATGGATGAAGTATGTGAAAGTTATGCCTAGTCAAAGTTCAATACACTTTTCCTATAAAAACCCTAATTTAGCAACTCTTGACTTTTGATTGATTATGACCATTTATTGAGGAATCATGATCAACCCTTTATGAAATGATGGATATCACTTTAAAATGTTGATGTTGACCAAAAATCTTGAAGTTTGACTGTATATGGGCCACAATTGACTTTTTCCCTAGCACAGTTGATTTTCCAATACTTGAGCAATTGACTGAGCAAACTTATTGTGCAAGGCATGAAATTTGGAATGGATGATCTTGAAGACATATTAGGACCATGGAAAGCATTTGAGATCTTTGGAGCTCAACCATCTTGATGAAAATTGGAACCCTAGTTGGGGGGTTCATTGCCCTAAGAGGAGATTTTGTCTGGTCAATTCTTGGTCAACCTTGAGCAATTGAGAACCTCTAAGAGTATGTCTTGTGTGAAAATGGGAGGGCAAATTTTGGGGTACAACACTACGCATGAACAAACACCCGCTAGGTCGACCGGCCTAGGCAAAAATAAGGGCATCCCAGCGAACCAAAAGGGTTCGGGCAAGAATTAGGGATATACATATGAAAAAAATCTTTACACCCGACAAGTCGAAAACCTGAAAAAGCGGCTTGGGAAAAAAAGGGTATCCCGATGGACTGAAAATCTGAAAGGACAGTCCAGGCAAAAGTTAGGGATTAAAGCGTACGACTACGTCCCGTCATCTCGTCACTTGTTTATCAGTAAAAGGTTTATTACCCTGATATGCATTCACCAAGGACTCCAAGAGTTGGGATAACAGTCAAACCATCTAAAAAATCCCCGACATATATTTTCTCCAGCAGGTACCGAGGCAGGGGCATTCTACTACAAGGTCACTGCCATATTCTCAGCATGCAACCTATTAATGTCAGGCGTTCTCATATCCCCGACAGAACAAGAATCTCCAACTACTGCTCCGACATCTAAGAAAATTCCCCAGTGAAGTCGCCAAGCTTCTCAGGATTGCCCAACAGGATTTCAACAAAATCCCCAAGCAGTTCACAGAGTTTTCCTTCCCTAACAAAGTTTATTTCTCTAACAACGAAAGTTCATCTCCCAGTGTTTCAACTTCAACAAATTTGAAGACCTAAATTCTTCATCCCCAACAACAATTAGGGATTTATTTTCCCTAGTTCAACAACATTGCAATAGAACAGCTGACATGTTCATACGTTGCATTCATACATCATTTTACAAGTGTCATAGCATATGCAGCACGAATGCATATAACACAATCTCATTTATTTTGAGAACATCATTACACAATGTATTTCATACCTCATGACATTGCATACAACTAACTTTGTACCTTTTCAAGAAAGATCAATCAATAGATAATTACTATCGACTTATACAGTAGGTCAAAGATTAATGCCTGAAACCAGACGGGAAAATTATCTACACGACCAAGTGGTATGAATTCTCGAGGCAAGGGGGTTTACCAACAAATACAGCAGACCACATATTAATGCCCAAAAACAGACGGGGAACTATCTATGTGACCAACATTGCCAAGTTCCAGATTAATACATGTAACAAGCCAGGACAACTATCTGTGGACGACTGGCTGTAGATTAATACCTGTAACTAGCCAGGAAAACTATCTACATGAGCAGATTGAAGATTAATACCTGTAACAAGATGGGAAAACTATATTTCTTTCTAAGGTCAGAGATTAATACATGAAACTAAACAGGACAACTATCTCGACGACCGACAAAAGCAAGTTCCAAATTAATACCTGTAACAAGCCAGGACAACTATCTGTGGACGACTGATTGTAGATTAATACCTCTAACTAGCCAGGAAAACTATCTACATGAACAGATTGAAGATTAATACCTGTAACAAGCCAAGAAAACTATCTCTCTTTCTCTCAGGTCAGAGATTAATACCTGAAACCAGACAGGACAACTATCTCAACGATCGACAAAATTAAGTTCTAGATTAATACCTGTAACAAGCCAGGACAACTATCTATTGACGACCGACTGTAGATTAATACCTGTAACCAGCCAGGAAAACTACCTACATGAACAGATTGAAGATTAATACCTGTAACAAGCCAGGAAAATTATCTTTCTTTCTAAGGTCAGAGATTAATACCTGAAACTAGACAGGACAACTATCTTGATGACCGACAAAATAAGTTCCAGATTAATACCTGTAACAAGCTAGGACAACTATCCGTGGACGACCGATTGTAGATTAATACTTGTAACTAGCTAGGAAAACTATCTACATAAGCAGATTGAAGATTAATACATGTAACAAGCCAGGAAAACTATTTTTATTTATAAGGTCAAAGACTAATACCTGAAACCATCTAGGACAACTATCTCGATGACCGACAAAAAAAGTTCCAGATTAATACTTGAAATAAGACAGGACAACTATCTGTGAACAGTTGATTGTAGATTAACACCTGAAACCAGACAGGAAAACTATCTACACAACCAGACGAAGCAGCCCTACCCAGGTTCCTTATAATACATTTCCAGATGAAGTCTTACCCAGACTCATCATGAATCAGCCCTATCGAGGCTCCTTCTCATATATCTTTAGATGAAGTCTAACACGGACTCATCCTAAAACAGCCTTACACAGGCTCCTTCTAATACATTTCCAGATAGCAGCTAATTTCATCCTCCCTAGCAAGTTATTATGAAGCCTGGAGTCTAACCAGAAAACAACAAACTTTCATCTCTGTAATCCAGAGATAACTCATCAGTAGAGCCTTGGACAACTGAAGTTCCTAGACCCTATTCTCCACAGAGTTTTCCTCAGACAGGAGAACAACATAAATCAACCTTCCCCAGTGGACTCCTCCTCTGATAGCAGGAATGGAAATTCCCCATAAAGGGACCTCTTATGAAGTCAGCACCTACTTTGGATGGCATCTTTAAGCCCATCTCCAGCAACTCCTAGTCATCTTTTCCAAATGGCATCTTTAAGCACATTCCTCTCACAGTCAATCATCATATCATGCGAGTGCAAATTTCTGGGCACTCTAGTGTTCAATCATCTTCCACCTTCAGATCACGAAAGGAAAACAAGCCAATCTAAATCTTCAGGTTTAAGAAGATTGAACAGGGGCATTTGTTGTACCCCAAAATTTTCCCTCTCATGTTTTCCAAAATCTTCCTTTTTGCATGGTGGTTACAAACACTTGCTTAGAGAAAATATAAAACTTTTGTAGATATTCCAGTGTCTTTCAATTGGCACCTGGACAGGGTATTTCAATTGGGATCTGAGCAAGCTTTGATTGGGCGTTGAACTTCCTTCGATGCAAGCCTAATTCACAAGCTTCGATTGGGTGTTGGGCCATTCTTCAATCAAGTTCAAATCATAAGGCTTCGACTGCGCATTGGCTGCTTCAGGCTTGCCTTTATTTCACAAGGCGAGAACTTCCTACATGCCTGCTTCGATTCATAAAATATTAGTCCCCTGCATACAAGCTTCGATTGGGCGCTGGGTCTCTTTCGATCAAGCTTAATTCATAAAGCTTCCACTGGGCAAAAGGCCCCTTCAGCTTGCCATCAGTACACGTACGCCTCTTCATGCTTGCCTTTGGGCTACTAGGCAAAAGCTTCCTCATACTTGCCTTGGTTTCATAAGGCAAAGACCCATCAACTTGCCTTTGATCTACAAGGTAAAAGGCCCCTTTCACTGGTCTTCAATTCACAAGACAAAAGGATGCCTCAGACATGCCTTAGATTCACAAGGCAAGGGCCTCTTCAACTTGCTTTCAAGCACATAAGGAAAAGGCCCCCTCTTCAGCTTACTTTCAGCGCACTAGGAAAATCCTCCCTCTATGCTTGCCTTCAGCACACAAGGCATAAGGTGTACATGTGAGCTATTCGAAAGACACACAAAAGGGCCATTCGAAGGATATAC
This sequence comes from Vicia faba, assembly GCA_948472305.1. Lineage (NCBI taxonomy): Eukaryota > Viridiplantae > Streptophyta > Magnoliopsida > Fabales > Fabaceae > Vicia > Vicia faba. The sequence goes on along the minus strand of OX451739.1, from coordinate 331,346,925 downwards.
ATGTGGTCCATTTGAAGAAGGAAAATCTTGGCCAATCGAAGGGAAAGGCATGTGGGGAATTCTAAAGAGCCAGGGGGAAACATGTCCAGGTTCACTCAAGATTTCAAAAAGGCAAGAATTATCCAAATATGGCCAACTTTCAATGTGTTGGATTCTTGTCTCATGGCCTTCAAAGCCTAGTTAATGGTTGTCCCTTACCATTTCCATGCACATCACATCCCTATAAATATAGGCCTAAGGACACATTGCAAAGAAGCGGAGAAAAAAACATAAAAAATAAAGAAACACTCTTGCCACACTCACGCCACCAGCCAGATGCTGCATCCCACACAATACCTGTCACCAATCGAAGTTGCAGGATGATCGTCCATATAAACATTTTTATGAAGTCAATATTCCCCAGCGGAGTTCTCCTCATCAAAGCAGGAATCCCCAGCAGAAGCATTTTAAACAAAGTCTGAAGATATATATATTTTTCATCTCCAACAGTAATCCAGGATTTGACTTCTCGAAGCTCCTCAACATTTATCAAAGATACACTTCGACAACATTCCACATTCATACATCACATTACATACATGACAAATGCATACAATACATTCTCATTTATTTTGAGAGTATCATGCATACATCTGCATGCAAGTAATCCTTTCTCCTTACAGGGTAAAAGTCAATCATCAATCAAGACCTCTTCTAGTTAGATTTATTTCTTCCAGATTAAAGACAGGTGAATGAAGACCTCTTCTGGTTAGATTTATTTCTCCCAGATTAAAGACAGGTGAATAAAGACGTCTTCTGGTTAGATTTATTTCTTCCAGATTAAAGACATGCAAATCAAAGACCTCTTCTGGTTAGATTTACTTCTTCCAGTTAAAAACATGCAAATATCATCAACATTTCCCATATAGGTCAGAGATTAATTCCCGAAGCAAGCTGGGACAACTATCTCTACGACCAACAAAAAGAAGGTTCCGGATTAATACATGAAACAAGACAGGACAACTATCTGTGGACAACCAATTGTAGATTAATACCTAAAACAAGACAGGACAACTATCTACATGAGCAGATTGAAGATTAACTCCCAAAGCAGGACGGGGCGACTATCTTTATCACCAATGGTATGGACTCGCGAAACAGGACGTGTTTACCAATAAATTGATTGTAGATCAATTCCCGAAACAAGACGGGGCGACTATCTACATGACAAACACTTTCTTCAAGACATCTATTATTTTAGTTTAAATCGGCCATTGATTTATCCTGATTTCGTTCTAATTAAATCGCTCTGAAGATTTATACTGATTCCCTATCTGGTGAAAAATTAATCAAGACATTTGATGTTTCAGTATAAGTCGATCAAAGATTTATTCTGATATTCCTTCCAATCTCTACCTACAGTCACTTTAGGCGGCATCTATAAGCCCATCTCCAACGACTCCCTATCATTCTGGATGGCATCTATAAGCCCATCTCCGAAAATTCTCTGTCACCTTTGGATGGCATCTGTAAGCCCATCTCCGAAAAAAATTTCATTATTTTCAAAATGGCATCTGTTAAGCCCATTCCTGATACAGTCAACCAACAACACCGGTGAGTGCAAATTTTTGGGCACTTTAGTGTTCAATCATCTTCCACCTTCAAGCTACGAACGGCGACATGCCATTCTCGCTTTTCAGGTTTAAGAAAATTAAACAGGGGTAGCTGTTGTACCCTAAAATTTTCCCTCTCATTTTATCAAGATTTCTTATGTCAAGTTTCGAGCTTTGAATCATATTTGTGCTCAATCAATTGATCAGTAGATCTAAAATCAACTGTATTAGGAAAAAAGTCAACCGTGGTAAATTTACAGTCAAAATTCATAATTTTTTATCCATATCAATATTTTGAACTCATATATGTTAGTTGATCAAGTTTGGATCACAATTCCTCAAGAAATTTGATCAGATCACCAAAAGGGAAAAATGGTTAAAATTAGGGTTTTGACTAAGAAGGCTCAATTTTTGACTTTTGACCAAATACATGACTTATAGGTTTGAGACATGATATCAAGGATTCAAATGCATCATCTTGACCTAATGGCATGGTTTAAAACACTTCTCAAGATCAATTGATTGATAGTTTAAATTTGGTCAACTGATGAAAAAGTCAACTGTACACTGAAAAGTCACACTTTGACTTTTTGATCAAAATCGAGTTTCAAAAATCACATTTCATCAAGACATGTCAAAATATGAAGATTTTTCATCAATAAATCAAAAAGTCAAAATTATCTTTCAAAAGTCAAAATTCTAAAACTTAGAAATTTTTCTAAGTGTTAGAAATCTAACTTTTTTTCATGACTTTGTGGCAAATTTTCACCATGATGCAAGATGATTCAAGTAAAATTTACAACATAAAATTTGTAGATATCAATGAGATATAAAACATTGTAGGGCAAGACTTTTTTCTATAATTTCTTGGATTTTAAGTTATAAATTCATGAAGTCATGGCATTTTTGATTAAACACTTGGAGAAATTTTCAGCAGGTTTGGTCAAGTTTTTATCCCAACTTCTTGGGCAGTTTTCATTAAGCTCCAGTTTTATTTAATAAAAGTGAAAAGAATGAAAGTTGTAGAGGATGTTTCAAGCTTTCCAAAACATCCAAGAGCATGAATTTATCATACTTGATCTAGGAGATTCAAGGATCTGAAGTTGCGCATTCATTCTTGATTTACAGGGCAGATTTGTGATGAACAAGGAATCAAAATATTAGCTATGTTGCATAATCTTACTTTGCAGGCCTCTTGACTTGCAAATCTATCCATAATAATATGTTTACACAATTGATTGAACCATTATCCAAGTGATTCAAGTATTGTCCATTGCATCTTTTCATTTTTGGCACAAAGGCACCATTGTCATTCATGCAAAGTTCACTTTAATCACAAAGTCAATTTCTTGAGCCTCTAACTTGTTTTTCTAATCACACTCAACTTCTACAAGTTAGAAAAAACATGTTTAAACTGATCAACCATTTTAGATAGCTTGGTAAAAGCATTGGAAACATGTTCTTCATGCTTGCTTCAGAAACAAGCAAGATAGCCATAACATGTGATTCAAAATATGAGTTGTTTGAAGTCTCAAACATTCTCTATAAATAGAGAGGCTAATTGCAAGAGAAAGAGGTCAGAAAATAGATAAAAACCAGAAGTGTTGTTGTGTAGACAAGCCCTCAAAAATCTCACACCTTCAAAAAAAGCCATAACTGTCCACAAAGCTCCCATTCTTGAGCTTTGAAATCCAAATCCTAGAACTCTTCATACCTTAAGAGTTTTTCCCAACCATCTAAATACCTTACATACATCCTACAAAGGTTTTTCAAACACAAGAACAACTTCTGTAACATCTTTATTTTCCAAGTTTAAGAATAGTCAAGGCGGCAACTCAAGCTCAAAGTATAAAATCCAACTTCAAGGTAGCTTTCTTAACTTTAATCTTAATTTCAAGCGTAATTAGTGATTCATTTATGAAGACAAAATGTAGTGACCATTTCCCTTCAAGCTAACCCTTTGTTTGTCTTCCATTCTTTTCATTTATATGTTGAGAACTAACCCATGTATGCAGCAAAAAATGTTGAAGTGAAAAAATGATAGTATGAGTCAACACATACCTATATGAGTCGACACATCTTAGTGAAAAATGATAGTATGAGTCGACGCATAGCCTTATGAGTCGACACATACTGCTATACAGACCCAAAACAGAAGGAAAAAAGGGAGTATGAGTCGACACAAAGCACGTATGAGTCGACACATCCAGGGTATGAGTCGACACATCCAGGGTATGAGTCGACACATACCATCATGCATCGACTCATACTGAGTTGATTTGGAAATACAGGGGAAAAGAAAGTTATGTGTCCATGCATAGGAGCTTGTGTCGACACATAATAGTTCAAAATGCAATTTTTACTTCTTTTTACACTATTTTTACATTTCCTTCATTGTTATTCAATATGGATGTAATATTTAAGTTCCTATTTCATCCCCATTTTTAAATTGTACCCCCATCCCCCTAAACGATGTAATAGCGTAGGACTTTATTTTCCATAATTTACCGCTTTCAAATACAAATACTAGTAACTAGGGTGTGTATGGAAAGATAAAAATCAATCTTAGATAATCCTAATCCAGTAAAAAACAATGCATGAAAAATAAACACTTCTTACACTTGCACCTCTAGGGTTAACTCCACTTGTTGCCTTGAGAAAATGATCATGTTATGCATGTGAGATGCCTTAGAAAAAACAATAGAAAATACAAGATCATAGTACCTCGATGACGCTTCAAATGTTTCCTTATAAATGATCTTAGACCCTTAATATAAATGCTAAGATATCTCGCAACATTGCTATTCATGACTATACGATGACCCCCGCCCGTCCCTTTACATCCAAAGATAGAGCTTCTTACCAATCAATGGTAAGATAGTAATGTCAAAGGAAGAGAGAAATGAACAAAATACTTTTGAGTAGGTAGAACATTCTTAGTTGCTTGCTCGCAATCCATCTTAAAAAACAAACATCTTTTCAAACACACCAACACTTTCAAAATGAAATATTTTCAAAAGTAAACACTTTATATGCATTCTTATAGAGACAAGAATCATTACAAAATTTTCCTAAATGAAGGCGCTTTTCAAAAATACTTTCAAAACTCACCACAAACACATTTCAAATAAAGCAATTTCAAAAGTGATCTAGCAAGCAACTAAGAGCCCGTAGATAACTATGGATGAAAAGGGTGCTAACACCTTCCCTTTTCATAACCTACCCCCCGAACTCAAGAAAAATATCTCAAAGGTCTTTCCTGTTCTTTTCACCCTTTCCTTTATTAGATAAAAGAAAAGTCGGTGGTGACTCTTGCTATTCACAATAATTGCGATAAAACGCAAAACACTCCAAGTCAGTTCTCCCACCGTATTACAGCTTGGGTTCAACATCCACCACATGCACTTATTTTCATTTTTTTTCTAACCCTTGTTTTTCTTTCTTTTTACATATCATTTTTTACCAATTAACTAATTAATCATAACCTAATTAGTTTTAGGGATAATTAAGCCAAATAATTTTCTTAAAACTAATTAGACTTTAGGTTTTTTATTAATTAAAATCACTTAAACATTAGGATTATTATTAACTTAATTTTATTAAAATTTATTAGAATTATGTTTAATTACTTATTAATACTCAAATTATTTTCTAAACAAAAACACCGAGATATTTTTCCTAACACTTAGAATTTTAGGGCATTTGATATTTTTTCCTAACATTTTTATTTCTTTTGCATTTAAATTCCTAGAAACAATTGTATAAATTACACACTTTTTTTTATAATAGTATAGGTTCTCGCATTCTTTTATACTTATGTAACTTCCCCAAAGCCTTGTAATAGTGTAGGGTTTACTTTCCGCACCTTTAATTTTCTGTACATATTTGACTTCTAGTAATTAGGATTGTATGACAAGACTAATAATCAAACATAGAAAAACCCTAATACAAGATAAATAACTAAATCAAAACACTATTCACACTTTCACCTCTAGGGTAAACTCTCTTTGTTGCCTTCGGAAACATTGGTCATGTCTCTCGAGAGTGGGGATACTTTAGAAAAGACCCTCGAATGAAGATCATAGTTCCTCGATGACCCTTCGAAGTTTCCTACGAAAAATGATCTAGTCCATTCAATACAAATTGCTAAAGTATCTCTACATGTTGCCTTCAATGACCATTCGATGACCATACACCTGTCCCTTCACATCCAATGGATAAGGATACCTACCAACTAATTGTATGGATATCACTATCTCAAAAGGAGAAGGAAAAGAATAAGAAAGACTTTAGTGGGTAAGGAACTCTTAATCGCTTTCTCACAACTCTTTTTTGAAATAAACGTTTTTTCACATCACACTTTTCAAACAAAATATTTTCTATAACACTTTGTACGCATTCTTGAGGACTCATACAAGAATCATTACAAAGTCAGCCTTACATTGGCTTTTTCAAAATATTTTGAAACAAATCACACACACACAAAGAAAGTGTTTTAAAAGTTAGCTAATAAATTAAGAGCCCGAAGATAACTACAGATGAAAAGGGTGTTAACACCTTCCCTTTTCATAACTTACCCCCCGAACTCAAAACTATCAAGGTATTTCCTATTCTTTTCACCCTTTTCCTAAATATTGGATAAAAGAAAAGTCGTTGACGACTCTTGCTATCTGCACATTTGGATAAAACCAAAAAAGTCAGTTCTCCCACCGTATTATAGAATCCATAGCAAAAATAACCAACTCTAAATGTTGAAAATTGAGAGAGTTATGCCCTTGTGATCATTAAATCAAGTATTTGTTCAATTAGGTCAAACTTGGTTAATCAACCTTGAATCTTTTAAATTTTCTTGGCAAAATAAAACATGATTGATCACATTAGGCCTTGAAATAATGTTATCTTGAAGCACACTCAAAGATGTAGCTTAAGTCTCAATGAACCTTGTTTAAGAAGGCATGGAAATAAACACATGAACCTATGAATCTTATTGATGAATGTCATTCTCTTTGAAGCAAGATTCACCTATAATGAAATTGAGAGAGTTCTTTAAACCAAAGAATTATGATGTCATCAACATAGCCTTGAAGCTAAAACTCTTGGACTTTATTGAACAACCATTTGACTGAGGAATATCCCTAAAAACCCTAGGTTATATGGGGAGATGGATGCAATTATGTCATCACCTACAATATAAACATCCAAAGAAACATATATACATATTTTGATGTTAGTTAAGAGTTAATCAACATAAGATTCACATGTACAAGATACATAATTCAAGGTGCTTGGTGATCCCTCAGAGAAAACTTAAAATATAGGAGGAAGTAGAAGAGAGAACCAACCCTAATATGTGATCTTGATGTATTGTGATGATATGTTACAAAGGATCACCTATGTGACGCGTGCCAAATGGGAAAGCAAACGAGGGCCTCTTTCAAATCTAAAAATATGATTTCCACTTCACGACCCCTTGAGCTTCTCCATATGGACCTCTTTGGACCTTCTAGAACAAAAAATATAGGTAGAAGTTATTATGGTTTTGTAATCGTTGACGACTACTCTAGATTTACTTGGACTATATTCCTTCGTAGCATAGATGAAACTTTTTCTGCTTTTAAGAGTTTTGCAAAACTATCTCAAAACAAAATGGAATTAAAAATAATTACAATTCGAAGTGATCATGGAGGTCAATTTCAAAACAATCTCTTTGATAAGTATTGTGACAAGCATGGTATTGAGCATAATTTTTCAGCACCTCGAACTCCATAGCAGAATGGAGTTATGGAGCGCAAAAATCGCATTTTAGAGGAGTTGGCAAGAACAATGCTCAATGAGGTTGGATTACCAAAATATTTTTGGGCTGATGCAATTAGCACAACTTGTTATATTTTAAATAGAATATTAATCCGTCCTATTTTGGAGAAAACACCTTATGAACTTTTAAAAGGAAGAAAGCCAAACTTGTCACATCTTCACGTATTCGGTTGTAAATGTTTTGTTTTGAATAATGGCAAAGAAAATCTTGGGAAATTCGATGCAAAAGCAGATGAAGGTATCTTTCTCGGATACTCATAATCAAGTAAAGAATATAGAGTATATAATAAGCGTTTACTTACTGTTGAGGAGTCAATTCATGTTTCTTTTGATGAATCTTATCCGAAAAATGTCAGAAAAGGTATTTCTCTTAATGGTGCAGGTGTATCTACAGAAGACATACTCAAAGAAACAGTTGAGGAAATTGATCAGTCCAAAACAGTTGCCGATGAGGTGGAAAAAGATACAAGCCATACAAAACATGAGGAAGAAGAGTCAACGGAAATAAATGATCTTACACCAGCTTGGAAATCCTCAAAAGACCATCCCATTGACAACATATTGGGAGAAATTTCAAAAGGAGTGTTAACTCGCTCTAAGATAAGTAATTTCTGTTATCACTTTGCTTTTGTTTCACAAGTAGAACCTAAAAATTCCAAAGAGGCCTTCATTGATGAATTTTGGCTAATGGCCATGGAAGAAGAGCTCAATCAATTTAATAGAAATGATGTTTGGGAACTTGTCCCTCGTCCGTGAGACCATCATATCATATGCACCATGTGGGTTTTTAGAAATAAACTTGATGAAAATGGAGTGATAACCCGTAATAAAGCACGCTTAGTAGCACAAGGGTATAGCCAAGAGAAGTACATCGATTATGAGGAGACTTATGCTCCAATTGCTCGCCTTGAGGCTATACGTCTCTTTCTCTCTTATACGTGTGCAAAATAAATTTAAGCTTTATCAAATGGACGTAAAGAGTTCTTTTCTAAACGGAGTCATAAATGAAGAGGTATATGTCTCACAACCTCCTGTTTTTGAGAATAATGAATATCCAAATTATGTTTTCAAGTTAAAACGAGCATTATATGGTCTTAAACAAGCCCCTAAAGTTTGTTATGAAAGACTTACTAAATTTCTACTTGATCATGGATATTCAAGAGGTAAAGTGGATACCACTCTTTTCATTAAACGTAAAGGAAAGCATATTCTTTTAGCTCAAATATATGTAGATGATATTGTTTTTGGTTCAACCAACCTACATTTGGTCGAAAATGTTTCTAAGGTTATGCAGGGTGAATTTGAAATGAGTCTCATGGGGGAGCTAAATTACTTCCTCGGTCTTCAAATAAAGCAGCTCAATGAAGGCACAATTATATGTCAAACAAAATATTGCAAAGAGTTGCATAAACGATTTGGAATGGACAACTCAAAATAAATTTACACCCCTATGCCTACCAATGGGAATTTAGATAAGGATGAACATGTTAAGAGTGTTGATGTCAAGAAATATAGAGGTATGATTGGATCCCTTTTGTATCTTACGGCATCTAGGCCTGACATCATGTTTAGTGTTTGCATGTGTGCACGATATCTATTGGATCCTAAGGAGTCCCACTTGAAAGTTGTCAAGCGTATACTTAGGTATCTCAATAGTACATATAAGTATGGGATATGGTATTCCAAGGGAAGCGATTGCAGTTTAGTAGGTTACTCCAATTCTGGTTTTGCTGGATGCAAGTCAAATAGGAAAAGCACTAATGGAACATGTCATTTGTTTTCAAACTCTCTAGTGAGTTGGCATAGCAAAAAGCAGGTTTTTATTGCTTTGTCATCCGCTGAGGCTGAATATGTTGCAGCCGGTAGTTGTTGTGCTCAGATTTTATGGCTGAAACAACAATTACAAGACTACGATATTCAATTAAAACGTATTCCAATAAAATGTGACAATGCAAGTGCTATAAATATTACTAAGAATCTTGTCTTACACTCACACACTAAACACATAGAGATTAGGCATCACTTTCTTCGCGATCATGTTGAAAAGGAGGATGTTACATTTGAGCATGTTGATACTAAAAATCAACTTGCTGACATTTTTACAAAACCACTAGCAACGGAACCTTTCTCCAACATTAGTCGTGAGCTAGGGATTTTAGATCTCTCTTACTTGATGTCTTAAGCATACATACTTAAATTATATCTATGTTTCACCATGTTGTTGAGATGTGTTTTTAGCTTTCGTACGTGAGTCTTAACATCTCATCAACTGAGGTAATATCTTTCCTCTCTACTTCCTCTGTAATAATTCTTGATTACTTATAAATTGACCTTAATTGTTCCATTAATAATGTCTACATATATATATATATATATATATATATATATATATATATATATATATATATATATATATATATATATATATATATATATATATATATATATATATATATATATATATATATATATATATATATATATATATATATATATATATATATATATATATATATATATATATATATATATATATATATATATATATATATATATATTTCCTTTACATAAATTGTTTGAACTTTACATATGCAAATTGCATTACATCATTATGTATGCATAATCATCTTGAGATAATTAATTTTTCATAATCATATAATTGCAAATGGGTCTCATATCCATCTGTTCACAGAAAATTGTAGAAAATTGTACTTCTGTTAAAATTGACTGTTATGAGTCAACTCATACAATTATGAGTCGAATCATACTGAAGAAAAATGCAAAAACAGAAATCAAAATTGTTTTCCGATCAACACATTAAGGTTTGCATCAACACATGTTACTTCCGGTCGACACATACGATTCTTGGGTCGATGCGAAACATTAAAAATAGTTCTTTAATACAGGATGTGTCGACACATACGTGTTTCGTGTCGACACATAAGGATAATTAATGCCTTTAATTTGATTTGGGTTAACCCATCTACCCAATTTTATGTTTTAAACTCTTTCCAATTATCTCATTCATTACATACATCGGCTAACCCTAGTCATCATTTGTCATTCTCATCATTCACTTCATCTTCCAATACCCTAATCTCCAAATTCTTGACTACACTTCTTTAACAAAGATAATGCCTCCAAAGACAAAAGGCAAGGGAAAACTTGGTGCATGACCATCTGGATCTGCTACAGATATCCATCCTAGCACTTTGTCCATCATGCATCCTTCCATTACTGAAGAATTTGAGCAATCCTTCAAAACGAGGTTAGTTATGAAGCCTCGTGTCTTCAACAAGGCTGAGGTTTTGTCTCTTCATATCACAGATGTATGTGATATTTTAGATGCTCAACAATTAGGGTCCTTTCTAAATGTTAGAGAATATTATCATGAAGACTTTATAAGGGCCTTCTATGCTGGTTTAGAAACGAATAAAGGCTGGTGTTTTAAGGTTAAAATTGGAACAAGAAGATATGTATTTGAAGCAATTGACTAGCAAACTATTTTTTGGCATTCCATTTGGGAGGTCAATAATAAAGAGTTACCATGACCAAAGCTTTGATACTGATTATGATGAGGAAGCTTTCATAGCCTCAATTTTGAAACTTGATAGACCTCTTGGTGAGTGTGAACCTATAACCATTGGTACAATCAAAAGCATTCCTAGAATGCTTCACTGGATAATTTCTCATATACTGCACCCTAGATCCGGTGGCCACTCTAGACTAGACATGTTAGATATTCATATTTTGCATATTCTGCTAGATATGGTACCCCTAAAGTGGCCAAACTACTTCGTCAAGCGCATGTTTCTTATGCGTAATAGTCAAAAGAATATAGCCCTTGGATATACTGCACAAATAATGAGAATAATAAAGTTTTGGAATCTTATTATTCCTCCTATCCCTCTTATCTCCCCTACTGCTGCCCAAGAGTTCAATAAGGCAACTCTATCTCATATGGGATACATATGGGATAAAAATCGTCAGTGTCTTTATTTTAAGGAGAAAGGGTCCAATATACGGGTATATAATTTTGATATACCCTCTGAAAAAATTTGTGAGGATGAGGATCCTATTGATGTAGACATGCCAGATATAAATGAGGATGCCCAACCTGAGGCAAATCAGGCTGGAACTGGTTGGGGCGAGTGGGTGCCAAACCGGTGGTCTCCAACAAACTATCAATTTGATCAAACTACACCACCTCATGTTGCTTCCATTACTGCTGCAGGCTCTTCCTCGGAAGCTCCTGCTTATCTCACTGCCATGTTTCAACAATTGGAGGTTGCCAATGAATCTTGACATGAAGAAGCGAAACGTTGGCATAACCAGCAAAGTGAATGGCACAAGGAGCATGAACAATGGCATGATGAGCATACGCGAATGTACCAAAACCATCATTCATGGCACTTGGATTTGGTCAAATGACACCAAGTATTCTACAATGAAATGATTAGCTTTATGGATGACTGTCGTGATAATCTTGGAATCATGGAATATTTCAGAAATGTCGATATCCAAAACAGATTTCGACGATATCAATTCATGACCCATAACCCTGACATCAACCCACCTCCTCTTCCTCCTCCACCCTACAACTATGATGAATCTTGTGATGGAAACAATCCTTAAGCATGTCATGTCATACATCTCATAACATTTGTCTTTATATCTTTTGTCTGAAGTTTGTGTTAATGTCCTATTCAAACAATTTTTGCTATAGTTTATGTAAACTGAATGTTATCTGTGTTAATTTCTTTCACCATAATTATTTTCTGTTTACTCAGCTATTACGATAATCATGCCAAGACTCATTCTGTGTGAATGACATTGGTTCTTTTTGTTACAAGATTGCTGAGATTGCAACTCAATTCATGTGTGCTGAAATTATTGAACATATATCTTATTCTCTTTTTGATGTTGTCAAAGGGGGAGAAGAAGATGGTTTTAGTGTTAGAAAAGAATTCTTAATATGCACAAACTCAGGGGGAGCAGCTCATTCATCCATATTGTATCATCACACATCATCAAATATTTGCCATCATCAAAAAGGGGGAGTTTGTGAGTAACCTCTTCATATAAATTGGTTTTGAATGATAGAAAATATATATGTGAAATAATCAATGAATGTTACCTACATGTGTGCATTGTAAAAATATAGTATAACATGTTTAAAATGAGTTAAGAATGTGTTTTACACATAAAACATTGTCATGACTCGACACAAACAGCTTTGCATCGACGCATACTTAAGCCAAGAATCATAAAAACTATTTTGCTTCAGTATGAGTCGACACATCCATGCTATGCATCGACTCATAACATGTTGATGCCCCTGGAATGCAACCTTTAACCTTTATGCATCGATACATAACTTCATGCATCTACACATAACATGTTGATGCCCTTGGAATGCAACCTTTAACCTCTATGCATTGATACATAACTTCATGCATCGACACATGATATGTTGATGTCACTGTAAAACATTTTTGAACTTGTATGCATCGATACAAAACATCATGCATCGACTCATAACACGTTTTGTCTTCAAAAATCAAAGGTTTAATCTAGTATGTGTCGACACTTACGTGTTATGCATCGACTCATGTAAAATGGTTGGTTATGCAATATGTTGAAATATCTCCTTGCATCTACTCATAACAACATGTATCGACTCATTCTGTGTTACATAACTAACATGAGTCGACTCATGCTAATATGCATCGACTCATAATACGAATTACTGTCTCTAACCATTTTCTGTTACATATATAAGTAAGTTTTTTTCAGCAGAAAATAATATTATAAATATTACAATTGTGAACATCAATTTTGAGAAGCAAGAAGCCTAAAAGATACTTCATCTTCATCATATTCTCAATCATCTTAGTTCAACAACAACAACGAAAATCAAACATCCTTGTTCAATTGGATCAAGAGATCAAGAGATAACGTTCAGCTGTGCATTCAAGGGATCTCAGATGGGTTGAAGATTTTGAAGGGGGGGCTTCGAGGAAAAACCAAGGGGTTTGTCCTTCAAGAACGGGCGTGTTCTTGAGGTTTTGTTAGTCACGATCGCACAAGTCGGATTCAACCATAGCCAGAGGTTTATAAATCAGATGGATTTTTGCGAATAGGTCGTGGAAGCAGAGGATCGGTTTTGGATCTTGCAGGGAATCTTGATAAGGCTCATATCAAGTAGAGGTTCTTACAAGAAGAAGAAGATCTTAGGGATTTCTTTCTGTCTGTGTAGTGTAACCTTGTATTCAAACATTCAACAAAATTGTTATAAGAGTTCTCAATTTCAATTCTGGAATTGAGAGGGAGACGTACCCACACGTGAGGGCGACAGTGGGGAACTTTCTTACTAAATTGCCTGTGTATTGTTCTTTCTTTCTCTCTATATATTTACATTTTCCATAATTTTATGATTCAATTGGCTTGCTGAGTTTTCTGTTTAATGATAAAATAGTGGTTCAAATACTTTCATCAAATCACAATTATTAATCATCAAACAAGCATATGCCAACCGTTTGACAAAATTGCTTTCAAGTTTTAATTCATTGGAAACATTGTTCTAGTGATAAGTGCATTAAAAATGTTAAGTAATCAGTGTTTAAGATTCATGTATTTCATACTAATAAAGTCCAACAAGTTTATCGCATGTCCGATTTTCTAGTAGTCGGTTAAAAATAGACGAAAGTTGATTCAGGACCTTACTTTTTCGTTGCTTTTAACAAACTTTGATAAAAGATTTTAAATGCTTGAATAATAAGGAGGTGATCTATTCACACCGTCTAATAATTCAGTGATGTCTTGATGAATTCAGCAAAGAGGAAATTTAGCAAGCTGATAGATACTGCTAGGAGATGTTTCAATGCAGCCTCTAAAGGATAGAACATGGTCAACACTAGGGTATGACCAGCCAGTAGAATGACATCCTCGACAACAACGGCTCCCTCGACGAACAGACCTGCTCAAATTAAACAAGCTCCACCAAAGGTCGACTCCATTGACCTCGACACCCTCTTCACTAAAAATAAAGTTGAGTCCCCCAATGGAGAACAATATCATCTCTGAACCCTCTCCGACAAAGATTTCGAGTGCATCCCCCTCGGCAAAGACCCAAGTAAAGGTGTGAAGATCGGTGATGGACTCCCCGACCTGGAAAGGAACCAGCTCAAACCTATCTGAGGGAAAATGCCGGTTTGTTTGCATGGAGCGCTACAGAGATGCTCGGACTCGACCCTGATGTCACATGTCACCAACTTGTTATGGATCCGTCCGCTAGGGCAATAGTACAATGTAGGTGCAGGCAGTCTCTCGAGAAAGCGTAGGCTGCTGAAAAAGCTGTAAAAAACCTTCTAGATGCAAATTTTATTTCTGAGGTCCGATATTCAACTTGGCTCTCCAACGTTGTACTTGTTAAGAAAATTAATGGAAAATGGCATATGTGTGTTGACTATATTGATCTTAACCGGGCATGTCCCAAAGATGCATTTCTATTACCTAACACTAACATGTTAATCGACAACTCGACCGACTATAAAATTTTGTCATTTATGGATGCGTATTTGGGCTATAAGTGACAAACATTGCACTGATTTTATGATAGGGTCGGGTAATTACTTTCTGTCCTACACGATCGTCATACAAACTGATCAACCCGTAAGACAACTTCTAGGTCAATCAGACATGGAAAGACGAATACTGAAATGGTCCTTAGAACTTTCGGAGTTTGATGTTCAGTACAAAAGCAGGAAAGCCCTTAAAGCCCAAACGTTGGCCGACTTTGTTGCAGAGATGGCCACCTATGAATCCCCCACGAGCGGGAAACATGAGTGGACCATCTTTGTGGACGGAGCGTCCAACTCGACTGGAAGTGGAGCAGGAATCCTCCTTGAAAATGAAGAGGGCGTTATGACCTAACATTCGCTCACCTTATCATTTCCCATGTCGAACAACAAGGCTGAGTATGAGGCCTTTCTTGCAGGATTAAGGCTAGACAAAGACCTAGGTGCCCGAGAAGTACAAATATTCATGGACTCCCAGCTCATCGCGTCTCAAGTGCAAGGAGAATATCAGTCCAATAACGATAGCCACATTAAATACCTGAACCTAGTCAAAGAAAGAATTAATAAGTTCTACCTGGCAGAAATCTAACACGTACCTTGCGAACATAACACTCGAGCTGACATACTTTCAAAACTCGCGAGCACAAAAAAAGGTGGGAACAAATCTGTCATTTAAGAACCCCTTTCTCGCCCGAGCATTGAGATATCCACAATGTCGCCCGAGGTGAACGCCATTGGGGACAGTACGTGTTAGATGACCCCAGTATTTAACTATCTCACAAAGGGAGAGTTACCTCCTGAACAAAAAGAGGCTAATGCAACCAAAAAAAGAGCGTGCTCTTACGTAGTAATCAAGCAGAAACTCTATTGACGGGGATTCTCCATCCTACTCTTGAAATGCATTGAAGAATCCAAAGTCCCCAGAATCTTACGAGAATTAATGCCCATCACTTGGGCGGAAGATCCCTAGCACGAAAGGCATTACGAGCAGGGTATTATTGGCCCACCATGCAGCAGGACACGAAGGAGCACGTCAAAAAATGCGACAAATGTCAAAGACACACGGACATGCACCTAACGCCCCTACATGAGCTCAAAACATTGTCGTCCCCATGGCCATTCGCCTAGTGGGGGATGGACATCCTCGGACCGTTCATGCAAGGATCGTATCAAAATAAATTCATGATCGTGGCCATCGACTATTTCACAAAGTGGATAGAGGCCGAAGCCTCGCCAAAATCACATCACACAATATTCTTAGTTTTTACAAACGAAACATGCTTGTCCGGTTCAACATACCATAAGCGTTTGTCATCGACAACGAGAAACAATTCACCGACCAAAGCTTCCAAGAGTTCGTCACCAAGCTCGGTACCAAACAACACTTCACGTCCGTTGAACACCCTCAAACAAACTGGAAAGTTGAGGCCACGAATAAAGTCATCTTATGGGGACTCAAGCGTAGGCTGGGTGAAGCCAAAAAGAGATGGATCGAATAATGCATAATGTGTTATGGGCCTACAGGACAACACCACACTCGACGACTGGGGAAACCCCATTTCGACTAACATATGGCACTAAAGCAGTTATCCCTGTAGAAATCATAGAGTCGTCTAGACGAAATGAAGTCCCTCTCGACGAGGAACTAAATGACGAGGCTCTAAGGGAAGAGGTTGACCTGGTCGAAGAGATCTGATCGGGGGCGTCTCTCGGTGAGGCCACACTAAAGCAGCAGATAATTCTGTGCCATGACGCCAAAGTCATAAAACGCGAATTCCAGGTTGACATCCTAGTCCTACTGAGAAATCAGAAAGATTCCCACGAGGGAAAGCTGTCCACCAACTGGGAAGGCCCTTATCGTGTCCGTGAGATGACGGGCACTAGGGCCTACTACCACGAACACCTAAGTGAAGAACCACTACCTCGACCATGGAACGCTATAAAGTTGAAACAATGTTACAGCTAGATCCCAAATAAACACCAGGGCCTAGCAGTCGACGTACCCTCTCCAAAAAACGACGGGGCTTGCTCAACCACTGAAGCATATTGAGGTTCGAACATAGCCTTCAACCAATAACAAAATGCAGTTTTCTGCTCATTGGTCGAGCGAAACCTTAGCCCAAAGGGAACACCTCGATCGAGCTATGTCGTCGAAGTACCTAATAGGCATAGAACCCAGCTCGCAATGGGTAGTTCACGCCACAACATCAAGACCTCAACCGTGATCTTGGCCTTGTCCATACATACCCCGAATTCGCCTCCTCGACACATTTCCATATATGTCAACCATAATTAAGGTCGAGCACAAATTTCCACTTGTCGTGAATCTCCACACACCAAAATAAACATGTCAAACACAATGACAGAATATCAAAATACAGAACATAGGAACAAAGCAAAAACATTCAAAATTCAACCACGAAGGTCGGTGTCATCTGTAAAGTACAAGAGTGGGGCACGCAGACCCAAATCAAAAGCAGTCATGGAAAAAACATGCAAAGCCCCTTGTCCAAAACATTTAACAAAAGCTAGCATGAAGGCCAAGTAAACATACTGACACACAAGCCTGGAAACTCCTAGTCTTGGCGCCCATCCTTCTCGTCATCCCATTCTTTCTTAGAATGATCATCGGGAAGATAAATTATCTTCCCGTTGACCACTTGGTTGAAAGGCCCAGCACCTTCGGTCACAAGCTCGACCCTACTATTTATGATTTTAAGCTGCTCCACGGCGGTGTTGAAGCCATAACATAGAGTATCCACGACATCCTACTCGAGCACACGATTCCATGCAATCATATATTTTCTAGTCTTAAAGGCCCTCTCTGCGTCAGTCTCTTCATCGGCAGGCGCCACGATCTCTTCCAACTCCTTTACTCAAGCGGTCAGTCGCTCATTCTCCTTAGTCTCAGACTCTAGTTGGGGCCTTTGCTCGTTCAAATCCTTGAGGACAGGATAACTTCCCTCTCCTCTTCATGGATACCTAAGAAATTTCCTTGCTAAAGATACCTCAGTTAAGGTAACTGGGGGCAACATGAAAGTCTCCCTGACACTCTTGTCTTTGTCGATAAAAACCACGTGCTCGGGGTATTCCATGCACTTCCTTTTCTCCATTTGTTTAGGAGTGGAGATCGGGGCCCCTTGAGGGGAGGATAAACCACTAGGTCGGGCCTCAGCTTTGGCTTGTTCCTGGAGTTGAGCAGCCTGACTTTTGGGCACCAAGTTTTTAGGATTATGGACCTCAACTTGATCACACTTTCAGGGAGAGTCATCATCTAGTCTGCAATCAAAAAGAAAACATTTAGTCTACAGGACAAACAGACAAATATAGACTACGGACATATCCCCTACCTAGAAGTCTCAAAGCTTCCTCATCAAAAGAGCACTCAAGGAACGCTTTTGTGTTTATCATTCGGGGAACAGTGAGATGTTCTCCATCATAGGAAGTTATTGTCTAGGTCCACACACTTTTTCAGAGAGAAGTTCTTGACATAACCCACTTTGTCATAAGTAAGCCTATCTTAGGCATCCAACTCCTCGGACTTTACTGCATAACATTCGGGCTTTTGCTCAAAATGTTTCCATTGCCACTCAAGAGGAAACTTCACAATCAGTTTAGTCACCATCCAACCATATTCGTCCTCCTCCGAGCGGTCGTACAAAAATTCCACAGCCGTATCTAAAAGAGGCTCCACGACAAAGTACATATCCTTGAAGTTTCAGACAGATTCTAGATATGGTCGGAAGAGTTTCCCGAACTGCTTGAATGATACTTGGGCATGTATTCGGTCAACCATCTGTCATTGAAGATGGAAGATCCATAAGAAAAGAGTCAGAGTGGAACCAATATTAAGGTACTGGCAGACGAGCTCAAATTCCCGAATGAATGCAAGCGCGTTCAGGTGAAGCTGAGAAGGTGCTAGTTCTTACCATTTAAAAATCCCCACATGGAAATCTGTGAAGGGAAAACGCATCCTCGCTTCCTTATAAGCAAATTCATAAAAGAGAAAGTATTTTCCTGAGAAAGATGAGCATGTCCTCCTACTCTTGTGAGCGATTTGGAGCACCTAGGAGGCGGGGTAATCATCTTCTTTTTCCTTGACAACATTGAACGTGTCAGAAGCATCTTTCACAAAACGAAACCTCTTATTTCTGGGTTCGGGCGCAACCCAAGCCAGGTTGTCGCCCGTAAATACAGTTTCCTCCCCATTGGGGTCGGGAAAAATATTTTCCTCGACTATCTGAGCCATCGTGTCTGAAAACCAGGGGAAAACAATGAATTCAACATCATAAAATTCACTCTTCCACCGTAAATCAAGTGAAATGGCGATGAGCGCATCGAGGAATGGTCCTTGACCCAAGCCCTAAGCGGAGAAGAGTGATACCCTCGTGAGAGCATATGAACACGTAGGGACATTTCATCGACAGAGTTGCTTGCTTGAATCCTCTGCTCAAGGGGAGGATGGCCCTGACACAATTCTAGATGGAGCTCACTAGAAATCCATGAATCTTCATCCGTACTTCATGAACCCAGATGAATTTCATGGACCTTCATCCCAAAATCCATGAATGTTCATCCATATTTCATGAACTTCATCTGGAAATTCGTCCACTCATAGGAAGATTCAGCCGTTCAATCTAAGAACCTAAGAAAAATCACGTTTAAAGAAGAGATTTCTTACTTAAAGAAGATGAACAGTGAATAAGTCTACGATGGCGATGGGGCAACAGAATAACCTGCGAACGAAGGAAAAATAGGAGAAGAGAAAACTTGAAAATGACAAGTGAAAATCATGGCTCTCCCTTTTTGTAGCTAGTCCCCACCACACGGGGTAGCTACGAAGGGCCATCAATACTTCGAATCTTAGACTGCTCTAGGCAATGATGGCATCCCAAATAGCTGCCACGTGGGACAGGCAAAAGGATGCAGCGCTGATAAGAGTTTCATGCGCGAAGCCATGTGCTTACACCGTTTCATCCCCATTGTAGAACACATCGAGGACACAAGCACAATGAAACTCCTCCCATCCCCGCGAATGTAGATCCCATACAAGTATCGCATTAAGACGAGCAGCAGACGAGTCCACCAAGGAAGTTCTCCCTGAACAAGTCGACCATACCATGCACAATCTCGGGGTCGTCCTCGACCTAAATCACGAAGTCATCCCCGATAGGAGTTGATAGTTTCCCATCTTGGGTAACACTTCCCAGAACTTTAAATTGATCTTAAGTTATCGCCCTTTCGCCCAAGGGAAATAACTTAAGGGCTCCTGTTCTGGACTGAGTCGACACCTGCCCCACGGTTGGGGAGACCCAGTCTAACGCCTCTACAAAGGCCCAAATCCATGCATCCTAAACCAATAACTGTTGGGCACTTCTCCACATGTCCATTAAGGGAACGTAACTTGTAAGTGTCCATAACCGCCACCAACTTGCCCTCCGAGATTTTCGGGTCTAACTTCCCTATTTCCTCGAGAAGTTGGCCAGAGAGGAGGCCACGTGCTGGACTCTATACACCTGTAACCTTGGCAGTCTTCATTATTGGGCCTTATCATGGTCTAACACTTAATACCTTGGCCCAGCGTTGGGGGATATAAACACCCTCTCACATGAAAGGGTCAGATATTCATTCATTCACTCACTCACTCTTATTATAGTACTTGCGCTTTGATTTCTATCATTCTTACTTTGGCATCAGAATACCTTACAGGTACACCCCCTTCCACTTCACTCAATAACTGTCGTCCAACTTTAGCTCGTGGGCTAGTGACGATTCCTTCTAATCAGGTATGATCACCTAACAATGTAAGTAACAAGCCAATAAGGAAATAATCTTTAAGAAAGGACTACTGACTCGACTAGGAAAATAAACTTGAGTCTGTTGGAGATAAAATTAACTCTGCTGGGAGAAGAGGACTCAACTCTACTAGGATAAATCTCAAAAAGGAGAAAAAGTAACATCATCTCAAAAAAAGAGGAAAAGGCAATGGATAACAACGACTGATAGGTATTTGTGAACTACCTACTCGCAAAGAAGGTAGAAAAAAGAGAGTAATGCCGACTCATAGGGGATCGTAAACTACCAACTCGAAGGATGAAGGTAGAAATGGTAAGATAATACCGAATCAGAGATGCCGATAAACATAAGTATTAGGGTGGGTAATAAATGATTAACATCAGTACTTATGATTGAGATCAAAGGGTTGACATCAGTGCTTATGACTGGGAACAAATGATTGACATCAGTACTTATGATTGGGAACAAAGGATTGACATCAATGCTTATGACTGAATAAATGATTGACATTAATACTTATGACAGGGAGAAAAAGGTTGACATCAGTACTTATGACTGAGAACAAATTATTGACATCAATACTTATGATTGGTAACAAATGATTGACTTCCATGCTCTTGACTGGTAACAAATGATTGACATTAGTGCTCATGACTTGGAATAAATAATTTACATTAGTACTTATAACTAGTAAAAAATGATTGACATCAATTCTTATGACTGAGAATAAATGATTGACATCAGTACTTATGACTGAGAACAACTCAACTCTATTGGGGTAAAGTCCAATGAGGAGAAAGAGGTAAATACTGACTAACAAATGATAGTGAACTACCAAATCAGGGATGAAGGTAGAAAAAACATAGAACAATAACAAGTTTCTCAAAATTTTGGCATTCCACCTAGAACAGGTCTTAACTTCTTCTTTAACTGAGGCATTCCGCCTGGAAAGGGTAACAAATTTTACCAATTTATGGATTTTGCCAAGAATGGTAACAATTTCTTCTTTGATCAAGATATCACTTGAAAAGGGTAATAACTGTTGTAAAGACCTTTCAACGAACTATCTTTGGCATATTTAAAAGACCATCCATCCAATGGAGTTAACAAATAATCTTCTTCGGCACTAACAGGTTTACTGGGAGAGTACAGGTTGCTTAAATAAATAGACCGCCACTTGCCATTATATTGCAATAAGACTTTTGGGAAATGAATTTTGACTTCTTGGGGAAATATCAACACATTACTGCTGAGGAGGTAAAGTCCTCACGTGCAAAATAAATGCACGTTCAATCTAGGTTTCATAGCCTAGAGAGATCAAAATAACATTGTTGTCGAGGACCACAAATTCAAAACAAGAACAAACCTGTGAAACAAGCAACCAAGATATCACACAATGAGGAATAAAACTCAAATGGGGATTAATTTCCATCCAGGTAAATGAGCTGGGTAAGAAGGCTGAAGCAAAGTTTTTCCACGAGGAGTAAACTCAGTGGGGAAACCGAAAGGATATACACTTACTGCTTAAGGTTAAAATTCTATTGAAGAGCGAGTAACACAACTTTGAAAAGAGGATAATATAACAACAAAAACATCAATGAATTCAAATAAGTAATGAACTTTAATTTAGCTATGCATGATGTATGTATGAATTTATGTTGGGTATATGCTGACAAAACAGACATACTGCACTGGGGGTATCTAGACAAAACAAGCTTGGGTAAAGATAACACTCGGCTAAATCACATCCAAGATGAAGATTCTGTAAGAGATTAAGCACCAATTTAGGAAACAACGTCCTACTTCAAGGCTTAACTTCACTAGGAAAGAACAATGTTGCTTGAAAAAAATTGAAGCACAAACTGATAAAACTAAACAAATAAAGTTGCAGGGACATAATAAACTCCTTCATGCTTCACCGGGGAATATCATACAAACTTAGCTCGGTAAGACAATGTCACTTCGTCTAGACCTCAATTGGAGATGCCAAACCAACTTCACTAGGGAAAACAATACCACATCGTCGAGGGGAGCACAAATACATTCTTAATACCCAAAATAGTGGTTGTACAAACCTTTACAAGAAAGATCAAAGGAGCTTCTTGGGGATATTCACCTTAAAGGGAAAGATTATCCTTGATTCGTATGGGGAATTAAGAAGTTAACACCATAGCAAGAAGTCAAAATTATGGGGATTTTAAATCAAACTCAACACTTGGTGAGAGAAAACCAAAAAAAGTTGACAACTATCTCAACACTTCTTAAAACGATATTGCCCTGGTCTAGCTACTCAGGAGCATACAACAACAACAATGTTATAATTGGAGGAAGCAAGGCTCTGTAAGAGATTCTAAATCAATTCTCAACACACAAAGGGAGAAAGTATCCAACAACTAAGCAAATGCTACACAACTTTACAATCTCTGCATGATCACAACCTTGCAGGGGGAAGGGGAATCAAACTCATCTGGAGAGATCTGCATCAAGACTTAACTGGGGAATATGGGATAGAGTTATCAAAACACCCAAACCAACACCATATAACAACTTGGAGAAATTCAACTATCCAAAGAACAAATGCAAGGGGATTAAGCGCAAATCAGCAAGAGTAACCCGAGAATACTTCTTGGAGGAAACTTTTCAAGACTTCGGAATTTGTCCATCATCGGAACCACTACTTTTGTCCCGTTTGATTCATAGAATCTAAGTAAAAAATATTTTGCAAATTCTTTTCAAAAACATGTTTTTATTTCATTAAGTATTTTTGTTTTGAAAATTACTAACAATAATAAATGAAATTTTTGTAGATAGAATAAAACAAGAACAGCAAGGAAATAGATAAAGGCTTAAAATTTATTAATAGAATTGTATTCCAAAAATGGTGTGACTCCATATATGTTTACAAAGTTTAGGAAAATGGTAAATATATGGAAAAGGTACATTGAAACACAATAACCACTATTATCCCTAACAACGTTGAACTCCTGTGCATAGGCTTTAGTTGAAGTGTGATGAGAATCAGAGAAGATTGTTGCTTCAATGATCAAGTCTTATCTGACGCAGTTACTTGCCAATAAATCCCTAACTTTTTCCTAGATTTCCCTTGGGGGTTTTCAACCTACCGGGAAAATTTTATTATGTTTATGTCTCTAACTTTTTCCTAGACCGTCCTTTCGGGTTTTCAGCCTACCGAGACACTCATTTTTGCCTAAGCCGCCTGTTGTACCCCAAAATTTTCCCTCCCATATTTCTCAATACATTTCAAGAGAGGTCCTCAAATTGCTCAAGGAAGTCCAAGGGTTGACCAGACAAACCTTCTCCTAAGGCAGTCTACCTCAAATTAGGGTTTTAGTTTGCATCAAGATGTTTGAATAAAAAGGGTCCCAAATGCTCACCATTGTCCTAATATGTTCTCAATATCATCCATGTCAAGTTTCAAGCCTTGCAGAGGAAGTTTGTCAGTCAATTGCTCAAAGGCCTGAAAATCGACTGTGCTAGGGAAAAAGTCAATTGTGGCCCACATACAGTCAAACTTCAAGATTTTTGGTCAAAATTCTCATTTTGAAGTATTATTCATCATTTGATCAAGGGTTGATCATGATTCCTCAAGGATTGCTCACAATTCATCAAAACCCAAAAGTTGCTAAATTAGGGTTTTGTAGGAAAAGTCAACTCAACTTTGACCAAGCATAACTTTCTCATACTTTATTAAGAATGACCCATACAAAGCTCATTTTGAAGAGGATGCAATTCCCTACAATTCATATTCATCTCCCAAGTTCAAAATATGCACTTACAAGAAGATATAAATTTGGACATTATAGGTCATTTTGGAAAGTCAACAAAAACACCTTTATGTCAAAGCTTCATATATGAACATGGAACACTAAATTGAGATGATACCAAAGGGGTTACTTAGAGGACATCTTAAGCTTTCTAAAAAGTTCAAGAACACATCTCTAAGGTAAAAATTGAAGAAGTTATGCATTGGTAAAGTTGACCCTTTTTGCAAAATTGCAAAAGTCAAATGTGGCCAAAATTGAAATTTTTGTCAAATGGGCATAACTTTTTATGCTTGCACTGAGTTTATAATGTGATCCACGACCCATGATCCCTTCCATTATTCATTATTTTATTTTTTGACATTTATTTTGATTTTATTTCAATTAAATCAAATAAAATCAAAATAAAATCATGAAAATATCAAAAACTAATCAAAGCTTGAGATTTTGTGCATGTTTAGGTCTATTATACAGCTGGAGATGGAATAAAATCGTGCAAGGCTCATTTGGATACAAAAGATTGCATTTTGCTTGATTTGGAAAGATTTGCACAAAGGATTAAATCATGAATTAATGATCTTAATTGAGGAAGTTTTGAAACAAGTTTGCAACCCTAATTCGTTCTAGGGTACATAAGGAACATTTGCAGACCAAGAATAGAGGGATTGGAGGCGTGTAAAAGAGAGAGCAAGTTTAAAAAAAATCAAGAAAAGTGGCAAACTGATTTCCACTTTTTAGGTCAATTCAAAGCATTATAACCATCCCAAACAATTGCTGGACATCCAAGGATCAAGATTCAATCGCTAGCAAGCTTTCCCATGTCCAGAATTGCACTGTAAGTACCACGCGGTTTCTCACTTTTCTTGATTTCTAATCCATTAATTTTGGCATCTTTAGCATGAATAATTGATATATTCTTAATCCTTATGATGTTTACAAGCTAATGGTTGTACTTAATTGCATTTTTATTGTCTATACAGCAAGTTGCCATAGTTAGGGTTCTTGCTTCACTTTTAGGGTTTTTCTGTACAGGGACAATTGGCTATGAATAATGGTACCATGATACTAGTGAGGTTGCAACGAGTTGATTGATACCATTGTTTTGCATTTATCATGCTTGTATAGGATTTTGGAAAGACACAGGGTTATACCTACACCCAGGTGACCGTAGGTAAAAGTCAAGAAACTTTTAGCAACGGTGGGAGGAAGAAGAACGATAACGTGGCATTCCCTGACTCGCTCATTCAAGTTTGGCGCGTTTAGAAATTGATATTTTGTTTTTTCCATATAATGTTTGTTTGTTGTTCTTTGTACAACTAACAAAGTTGGCCCAGCTGGTAAGCGCGCAGGGTAAAAATGCCAAAGGGCCTGGGTTCGATCCCTAGGTCCTCACATTATTTCATATTATTTTTCCCTGCATATTCAGGTGTGTCGATACCCCCATGAAGTCCATCATGCACTCTCCAAATCTGGGCCTCCAAGCCATCAACAGGCTAGATCCAAGGCCTTCACAATGAAGGTCCATCATGGGCATGAGTCAAGCGCACGCACAGAATCTGAAAATTCAAACGGGCCAGGATTTGTTGGGCCCAGAATTGCAATTGGCACCCCCCTCCTTTGCTATTTACCACCAGGCCCACTTCTTATTCTTTCTTTTTATTTTCTTTTATTTAATTTGTTTAAATTATTTTCTAACCACAAATAAATTCCTTTTATTCAAAAAAATCATAAAATCAAATTTTAACAAATTTAGAATTAGGTTTTATTTTATTTTACTAAATTTAATTTAATGTTAGTTTAATTTAATTTTGGATTAATTCTAACTTTTTCATATATTTAAAAATCAAATTAGAAAAATTAGGGTTAGCATATGATTTAATTTATTTCTTTCTCAAACAAAACAAAAATACAAAAAAATAGGTTATTTTAATTATTTTTCTTAAATTTAAATTAATTAGTAATTAGGTTTATTTATTTATTCAATTAAAACTCCATTTTTCTCAAACAACAATAACAACAAAAAATGATGTTTCTTTTAATTAGGATTAGTCGGGGTCAAAACCCTAATTCTCTCATTTTTTATTCATCGCACGCGTTTATATTTTTTTGCAAATATTAATGTAACTGCTCACAGTATGTAATAGTTTAATTAGGGTTTTCTTTATTTATCGTTTTACGGGTTTTTTGGCTATGTAATTAATCCCTACCCCGAAGCCTTGTAATAGCGTAGTTTTATTTCTCGCATTTTAATTCTCGCAAATATTAACTGTTAGATGTATATTAATAGGATTGTATGACAAGATTGCATGCTAATTTTAAAATGGCTAGCAAACCCTAATGTGCAAAGATAATAACTGAAGTCAAATCACTCGCACATGCACACTCTTAGGGTATACCCTCACTTCGGTTGCCTTCGGTAAACGTTCATTAAGTATAGGGTGTCTTAGTGGTTGCCCTCCTGTCTAACAAAGATCAAAAGTCCCGTTCGAAAATGTTGCCTCGGAAATGTTGCCTCGAATTTGATCTTAAGGCTCTAGGGTTATTACTAAGACGTCCTAACATTTCTTTAGTGATCGTACGTCCCTTTCGAATTGACCCTTATAACTCCAACGACGGTGCTACCTACTCCTCAATAGTAGGATAGCGCTGTCTAAAGGAAACAAGAACAGAAACAATCTTTTTCGAGTAGGTAGATGCTAGTAGGTACTTGCTCAAAACAAACTTTTCACACTTATACTTTTTCAAACAAAGTTTTCAAAAACAACTTCGTAACACTCTTGAGGACAGAAACAAGGGTTAAAATAAAGTAAAACAAAACTTTTCAAAACAAACACACACAAGCAATTTTTAAAAGATGAGCTAGTACCTAAGAGCCCATGGAAAACCATGGATAGAAAGGGTGCTAACACCTTCCCTTTCTATAATCTACCCCCCGTACTCAAAATCTCGAAAAAGGAATTTTTCTGTGCTTTTTTTCCCTTTCCAGTTGGATAAAATAAAAGTCGGTGGTGACTCTTGCTTACCGCGACATTTTGCGAATAAAAATGCAAAACGCAAACCAGCATTTTCCAAAAACAGTCGGTTCTGCCACCGTATCACAGAACTGGCGACTCTGCTGGGGACTAATAAGTGCGGTATACCTTAGGACTTAGGTCATCATAAATTGCTTCTCTTGTTTGTTTTAGTTGCCTTACTTTTAAGGGTTTTTGTTTGGGAGTTACTATAGATTCTAACCCGGATCTGGGGACACCTTTTAGGTAAGTAGCAATAAACTGTGAGGGAACTGTACGGCGTAGACCGATACGGTTGAAGCAGTAGCTATGTTGATGTGGCACATTGGTTGGTACCGGTATCCCTTATGGAGAAACGAGGAGAATACAGGGCTGTTATGTGTGTCGTTAAGCATCAACTGACCTTAGAACCTTTAATCGACCAACTTGGCCATTAGAAAGTAGTGAGATAGTCGGCCTCGGTATAAAGCTGAGAACTGGTTGATACTCGATGCTACACTCATTGAGACCATACTCTCGAGATAGTTCCGGCCGCAAGAAAATATTGTGTGAGCTGAAACCATGATCGATGGAGGATGGTCAGTGATATTCAGAACCTCTAGAACCCGGTTACTTTTTCTAGGACAGGTTGAAACCAACTGGACTTCAAGAGGGTAATACCTTTGACTCCATGCAAGCCTTAAACTTAAGGGCTTTTGTGTGACTTGTTTTCCTTTACCATGCCTGTTATCTACTATGCCTGTGTTGTTTCTATCATGACATCATGCATCATAACATAGCATGCATACTTCATTACACTAACCATTTCAAAGACCAAGGGAATTTATCTTTGTTCTGTTTTGCAGATTATGGCTTCCGTGCACAGAAATACCATCTGAGTTAACTTTGTGCAAATACCTGCTCAACTCAAAGAGTTAGTCTCAAGAGTTTCTGAAACTTCTAGGTTCATTAAGAGACATGGTTAGCTTCTTATCCTGGTTACCTCAAAGTTTGATGAGCAGATGATGAGTGTGCTTTTCCAGTTCTTCGATCCTGTGCATCATTGTTTCACCTTCCCAGATTATCAGCTGGTTCCCACTTTGGAAGAGTTTTATCACTTATTGGGCATATCCATCCTTGAGAAGATGCCCTTCACAGGTATGGAAGAGACTCCTAGACCAGAAGATATTGCCTCAGCTCTGCATCTGAAACGGGCTGATGTAATATCCAATTGGGAAACACGAAGCAGAGTCGAAGGGTTCTTAGCCAAATTTCTGATAGATCAGGCTCAGCTATTCTGGGATAATTTGGACTTTCAGGCTTTCGAAGATATCTTGGCTCTCCTTATCTATGGTTTTGTTCTCTTCCCAAATCCGGATTCTTTTGTGGATGTGAATGCTGTCAAGATTTTCCTTTCTCGCAATCCTGTGCCTACTCTACTGGGTGATATCTTACATGCCCTCTACACTCGTACTGTGCGAAGAAGAGGGACTCTTATGTGTTGCATGTCATTGATGTCGAGGTGGTTTATTTCGCACCTCCCTAAGTCTGTGCTGAAGAACGAAGAAGGTTTGGGATGGTCCTATAGAATAATGTCACTTGCCCATACAGACATTCTTTGGAGTTCCCAGGCTATGGAAGTCACTAATGTCATTGATCATTGTGGGGGATACCCTAATGTCCCTTTGCTTGGAATCAGAGGGGGTATAACCTACAATCCTTGTTTAGATTTGCGACAATTTGGTCGTGCTCGGAGAGATGGTCCCCATGAGCTACTTCTTGAGGATATTGCCTTTGACTACAAGGAAGACGTTAAAGAGCACCGCCGGAGGTTCATACGAGCTTGGGGCATGGTGAACAGATCTAACCCCCAAGAGTTGGGACCAAGGACTTCCCTTCCTATGCAGCCTTACCTACAATGGGTCTGAGCTCGTGCCCAGAAGCTTGGGATGCCTTATGAAGTCGTATTACCAGTGATTGTGGAGCCCACTAATGAAGAAGGCGTTCCTTACACAGTTCTTTATCCTTACATTCCTACTGATCTTGGGGCATTGCAGAGGTCTTGGATTCAGCTGAAAGAGGAAAGGGATACTTACCGGGAGAAGTACCATGAGCAAGAAAGGAAGATTTTGAAGCTCACCAGGAAGCTCGAGAAAGAAAAAGTGATCAATGACTACGTCACCACGAAGGGGAAGCGTCCATGGGATTTTTGATTTGTGCTTTTCTAGTTTTAGATTTGTTTTTCATTTACTTCTTTGTAACGCCTTGAAGGCATTGTCGAACCTTTTACAAGTTATTCTAATAAAGTTTGTTCACTTTTGGTTTGCAAATTTAAATCTCCCAAAGTCTTTGAAATCATTACATATGCATCCCATTATCATGCACATCATTACAGGTACCATTACAGGTTTCTCATCTCCTTCGCTGTTTATTTCAGCAGAAATGTCTTCTGATTAAGCCATCAAAGATCTTCAGGCACAAAACGCCCAATTCCAAGAGATGTTCTTGAGCTTGGCTAAAGGGCAAGAGGATTTGAAGACTCTCATTCTGAAAGAGAAGAAGAAGAAGAAGAAGAAAAAGGTCGTTCTTCTGAGTATGGGAAAAAGGTTTGGGAATAGGTTGCAACAGGAAGCTGATCTAATCTCCTCGTCCAAGTACGGGGAAAACCAAGAAGAAGAAAAGGGCCCCAGTCCGGCAATTTCTGATAATGATACAGATTATGATGATGAGCAATATCCTCCTGCTGAGGATAGGTACAAGCAACTAGAAGACCGACTGAGTGCTATGGAGATTCAGAAGATTGTTGGTTTAGATTTCAAAGAACTGGGATTGGTGACGGGAGTGTTGATACCTCATAAGTTCAAAGCTCCAGTATTTGCCAAGTACGACGAAGTGTCCTGTCCAAAACTCCATCTCCGCTCATATGTCAGGAAAATCCAACCCCACACTGCTGATAGAAATTTGTGGGTGCATTTCTTTCAAGATAGTCTGTCAGGGACTCAGCTTGAATGGTTTTATCAATTGGAAGGAGCCAATGTCTGAAACTGGGAAGACCTTGCTGCTTCTTTTTACAGGCAGTATCAGTATAACACCGACCTTGCTCCCACTCATACTCAGCTCCAGGGTATGTCTATGGGTGCAAGTGGAGGTTTTAAGGACTATGCTCAAAAGTGGAGAGACTTGGTTGGAAGAGTCCAACCCCCTTTGTCTGATAGGGAGTTGGTTGACATGTTTCTAGGGATGTTATCTGGTCCATTTTTCAATCATCTGATCGGCAGTTTGTCATCTGGGTTTACTGAGTTGATCTTGACTGGAGAGAGAGTAGAAGCTGGTATCCGAAGTGGTAAGATACATAAGGATACTTCATCAAGTGCAGTGAAGAAGCCTTTCACCGATAAGAAAGAAGCTAGTGCAGTCCACGGCCCGAGGGGCCAAAGCAGACCTGAACATCGTCAAGCAGTAAATGTGGTAGTGATATCAAGACCCACAGTTGCTCCACAACTCAACAATTAACAAAGGGTGGAAAGGCCACAGAGACAGTACACTCGGCTCAATATGACCTTGTCCCAAATTCTACCACAATTATTGAAGACCAATCTGGTGACTCTAAGGGAAGCCCCGAAGAATCCCAACACCACTTCTCCCCACTATAAGCCGAATGCCCGTTGCGCCTATCACTTCGAAGGTCCAGGTCATGATACGAACAACTGTTGAGCATTGAAAAACAAGGTGCAAGATTTGATCGAAGCCAAAGAGATTGAGTTTGACGCTCTAGAGAAGCCCAACATTATAACTGCTCCCCATGCCCAAACATGGTCATGGGGTAAATGATGTGGACAATGATTTATTTGTGACCTCTGTGGAAGAAATATATACTCCTTTGATGACAGTTAAGAAGAATTTGTTGTTGGTCGGTTTATTTCCAGGCTGTGGTGAAGGTTGCCACATGTGTTCAATGTTGCCTGCTGGTTGCCACTTATTGAAATCAGGTGTTCAGCGCCTGATGGACAACAAAGAGATCCTGTTCGAAAAGACTTTGATTCTCTTAGTTCCAATTCAAGATGTTGCCATCATAACCATTTCCTCCAATCCTTCCAAGGTTTCCTCAAGATAACCTTTTAGGATTACACCCGTCCCAAAAATTGCTCCATTAATAATTACTGTCCCTGGTCCTATCCCACACACTTCAGACAAGGCTGTCCCGTGGCACTATGGCGCTGATGTGTATTACCATGGAGTTAAACAAGACTTTAAGAATCAATAAGTTGATACTGATGTCAGCAATATTGTCGGGGCTAGCAAGGTCACCAGAAGCGGAAGACTCTTTTCTCCCAAGATTTCCCCTCCGACTATCCACAAACCTATTGTTATGCCATTTGCTAGTACATCAACTACTGTTCCAGTTCTTACTCCAGTTATCACTCTTGTCGTCGAGCCATCTGAGACTCGGGGCAAAGAAATCACAGGTTAGCCTTCCCGGATAGAGGCGCCTAGAAAAATTGTTGGAAGCCTCTAAGCAGGAGATAGAGGAAATTTTGAAAATTATCAAGAAGAGCGACTACAACGTAGTCGAGCAGCTGGGGCATACCCCATCAAAGATTTCCATGTTGTCTCTGTTGTTGTATTCTGAAGCCCATGCAAAGGCTTTGATCTCCTTTCTCAAGACTGCGCATGTGCTGCAGGAAACTTTTGCAAATCAGTTCAAAGACTGTGTGGCTAGCCTGACTGCCGACAATGGGCTGGGTTTCTCAGATGCAGATCTAACTACTAAAGGAAGGAATCATAATGATGCTCTGTACGTCTCGATCGAGTGCAGGGGCACTACTATGGCCCATGTATTGGTGGATATCGGGTCCTCATTGAATGTTCTGCCAAAGAAAGCATTAGACCGTCTGGATTGTGAAGATTTGATTCTGAAGCCGAGTAATATTTTGGTCAGGGCTTTCGACGGGTCAAAAAGGATGGTACACGGGGAGGTGGACATCCCTGTTAAAGTTAGTTCTCATAATTTTGGATCCACCTTCTATGTAATGGACATCATACCATCATATTCCTGCTTGGTGGGTCGTCCTTGGATTCATAAGGCTGGGGCAGTGACTTCAACGCTCCATTAAATGTTGAAATATCCGGTAAAAGGGAAGATTGTCACAGTATGGGGTGAAGAGGAGTATATCGTGAGTCATCTTAATTCCTTTCGCTATGTGGATATGGATGGAGAGTTCATCTAAACTCCTTGTCATAACTTTGAAGAGGTCCCTCAGACTTTAGCGTCAACTGAAGTTGCTACTAACAAACCTCTGATGAAGATGGCTTCTCTCAAGGATGCCAGGGCTGTAATTGAAGAAGGTGGTTGTACAAATTGGGGTCATCTCCCTGATTTCATGCACAAAACTGACAAATTTGGTTTGAGCTTTACTACAGGGGCTCAAAGGGCTGTTAGGCACGCACGGATTGGAAGACCTCATTTGCATATCAGCAATTAGGGAGTAAATGCAATTGAAGATGTTGAAGAGGATTCAGATATCGACAACTGGATCTACCCTACAGCCAAGGGTGGATTGAACACATGGACGGAGAAGGACTTCATACATGTTTCTTTTATTCCACAATAATTGACTTTTGTTTTAAGAGTTATAATAAACAGTTTGAAACTTTACGGCCCGGTGCCTTGCCCGAGGCACCTTGGCCTTGCTTGTGAGGGCTTATTATTTGTCATTTTCATATATCATTAATAAAGCATTAGATGTTTCTTGCATTACAAATTTTACGCTCCTTGTTTTTCTTTTCTGTCTCTCGCTCTATTAAAACAGCTATTCTCTTACACACACTCACGTATCATACTGCAGATCCATATCCACTCTGGATCCCATTGGTAACAACTCTGCTACTGCAAGTTAAGACTTCGAAAATCCGATCAACCAAGCTGAGGACGAAGGTGAGGATGATTGTGAGGTTCCTGGAGAGCTTTCTAGACTATTACTACAGGAAGAAAGGGCCATACAGCCCCATGAAGAGCCAGTTGAATTAGTGAATTTGGGTACAGATGAAGACATGAAAGAGGTCAAGATAGGTGCTAATATGGAGCCTAGTGTCAAACAATGACTAATACAGATGTTGCGCGACTATGTTGAGATCTTCGCTTGTTCTTATAAAGATATGCCTGGTTTGGACACCGATATTGTGGTACACCGCCTGCCAACCAAAGAAGGCTGTTCTCCGATAAAGCAGAAGGTTCGCCATATGCGCCCTGAGATGTCTGAGAAAATCAAAGTTGAGGTCATGAAACAGTTCGACGCGGGATTTTTAGCTGTCACTTCTTATCTGCAGTGGGTTGCCAACGTTGTTTCGGTGCCTAAGAAAGATGGTAAGGTACAAATGTGTGTGGACTATAGAGATCTGAACAGGGCAAGCCCCAAGGATGACTTCCCACTTCCTCACATCGATGTTTTGGTCGACAACACCGTGCAACATAAGATCTTCTCCTTCATGGATAGTTTTTCTGGCTATAACCAGATCAAGATGGCTCCCGGGGACATGGAGAAGACAACCTTCGTTACACAGTGGGGCACCTTTTGTTACAAGGTAATGCCTTTCGGGTTGAAGAATGCTGGGGTAACTTATCAGCGCGCCATGGTCGCTTTGTTCCACGACATGACTCATCATGAGATAGAGATTTATGTTGATGACATGATCGCAAGGTCCCAGACTAAGGAAGAGCATCTTGACCATCTCCAGAAACTGTTCGACAGGTTGAAGACGTACAAGCTAAGATTGAACCCGAATAAGTGCACCTTCGGGGTAAGGTCTGGAAAACTGTTGGGTTTCATCGTCAGTGATAAGGGTATTCAGGTGGACCCTGCCAAGGTAAAAGTCATACAGGAGATGCCGGCTCCCCACATAGAAAAGGAAGTTAGAGGTTTTTTGGGATGTCTGAATTACATTGCCAGATTCATTTCACATCTGACTGCTACTTGTGAGCCAATCCTCAAGCTGTTGAAGAAAGATCAAGTGGTAAAGTGGAATGACGACTTCCAGACTTCTTTCGAAAGAATCAAGGAATATCTTCAAGAACCGCCAATTTTGATGCCTCCAGTTGAAGGAAGACATTTGATCTTATACTTGACAGTACTGGATAATTCAATGGGGTGTGTGTTGGGGCAGCATGATGAGTCTGGCCGAAAAGAGCATGCTATTTACTACCTTAGCAAAAAGTTTACCGACTGTGAGACCCGATACTCATTGCTCGAGAAAACTTGCTGCGCTTTGGCATGGGCTGCTCGCCGGCTGAGACAGTATATGCTGAATCACACCACCTTATTAATATCAAAGATGGATCCAATCAAGTATATCTTCGAAAAGCCTGCCCTATCCGGAAGAATAGCAAGATGGCAGATGATCTTAACCGAGTATGACATCCAATACACAACCCAAAAAGCAATCAAGGGGAGTGTATTGGCGGATCATTTGGCGCATCAGGCCGTGGATGACTACCAGTCCATGAATTTCGAGTTCCCGGATGAGAACATCATGTTGGTGACCGACTGTGAAGAAGCTAGACCGGATGAAGGACCTGAGGAAGGATCTCGATGGTCTATATATTTTGATGGAGCATCAAACGCGTTGGGTAATGGAATTGGCGCTGTGATCATATCTCCTGAAGGTTGTCATACTCCGTTCACCGCATGATTATGTTTTAACTGCACCAACAATATGGCGGAGTATGAAGCATGTATCCTGGGTCTTCGAGCTGCTATTGACCTGAGGATTAAGTTCTTGAGTGTATTCGGAGATTCTGCTTTAGTGATCAGTCATATCAAAGGCGAGTGGGATACGAAGCACCCAAATCTTATTCCTTACAAGGAGTATGTGTTGACGTTGCTCCCACACTTTGAGGAGATAACCTTTGAACACTTCCCCAGAGAAGAGAACCAGTTAGCGGACGCGCTAGCTACCATGTCTTCTATGTTCAAAGTCAGATGGGACAATGAAGCTCCCCAGATTACCATCAAGAGGTTGGACGAACCCGCACATTGCTGTGACATTGAGACTGAAGAGGTGGCAGATAAACCCTGGTTTCATGAGGTAAAGAGGTATATCGAGGCTCAGGAATACCCCGAGGGTGCATCTGTTAATGATAATAAATTCTTGAGAAGGTTTTCCGCAAAGTTCTTCGTCAGCAATGGTATCCTTTACAAGTGTAACCATGATTCGACCTTACTGCGATGTGTGGACAAAATCGAGGCCGAAAGGATCATGGCAGAGTTACATGAAGGTACCTTCGGATCTCATTCCAGTGGACATACCATGGCAAAGAAGATCCTACGAGCTGGATATTATTGGCCCACTATGGAAGCCGATTGTTATCAGCATTCTTGAACCTGTCATAAGTGTCAAGTCTATGATGATAAGGTGCATATACCTCCAGTTCCTCTGAATACTCTGACAGCTCCTTGGCCCTTTGCAATGTGGGGGATCGACATGATTGGCGAGATCAGACCTACTGCGTCTAACGGGCATCATTTCATTCTGGTAGCTATTGATTATTTCACGAAGTGGGTTGAGGTAGCTTCCTTTGCTACAGTAACCAAGAACGTTGTGGCGCGGTTTATCCGACATAATATGATCTGTCGATACGGTGTACCAGAGAGGATCATTACAGACAATGGTACAAATCTCAACAATACGATGATCACCGAGCTCTGCAAACAGTTCAAGATACAACATCACAACTCTTCTCCCTATCGGTCGAAGATGAATGGGGTTGTTGAAATAGCTAACAAGAACATCAAGAAGATTGTGCAGAAGATGACGATGACACACAAAGACTGGCACGAGATTTTACCATTTGCTCTTCATGGGTACCGTACCTCAACACGAACATCGACAAGGGCAACACCCTACTCTCTGGTATATGGCATGGAGGCACTCCTACCCATCGAAGTCCATATACCCTCTCTCTGGATTATGAAGGATGCAGGTTTGAGCGAGGACGATTGGATCCAGACCCGACTTGATCAGCTGAACCTAATCGATGAAAAAATACTTACTGCTATTTGTCATGGTCAAACGTATCAAAAGCGAATGATTAAGGCTTTTAACAAGAAAGTCATACATCAAGAATATCAAGTCGGGGATCTGGTGATCAAACGCATTATTTTGCCGCAAGGTGATCCCAGGGGCAAATGGACCCCCACATACGAAGGGCCATTTATGGTTAAGAACATTTTCTAGGGAGGAGCTATGATTCTAACTACCATGGATGGTGACGACCTTCCTCACCCCGTCAATGCAGACATAGTGAAAAGATACTACGCATAATCAAAGACCCGCTAGGTCGACTGGCCTAGGCAAAAATAAGGGCTTCCCGGCGAACCAAAAGGGTTTGGGGAAAAGTAAGGGATGAAAATGAAAAAAAAACTGTACACCCGACAAGTCGAAAACCTGAAAAGGCGGCTTGGGTAGAAAAGGGTATCCCGGTGGACTGAAAACCCGAAAGGGCGGTCCAGGAAAAAATTAGGGATCAAAGCGTAACACTATGTCTCATTGGATCATCTTACAAACAGGCTTCGGTATCCATTGTCAAGCTCAGACGGCGCCAATCAATTTGATCTATCTTCGACCAAGTAGCAAAGTGATGAGACGCTTGAAGATATAAAGGCAATAGCAGAATTGGAACCCGATGGGATTGTTTCACATAGCTATTTTTCTTTTTCTTTTACACAAATTGTATAATTTCTATTCTTCGGTGGTGTTCTCTTACTAGGACGTCAGCCTCTTATACAAAACTCCTATTACAGGATAACTTCAAAATTAATACAATTCATTTTCACAAGAAATTCCAAGTTATTTTTCTTTTTCTGTTTTGTTTTGCAAAAACTTCCAATGATACATTTTTATATATGCATTTGAAAATAATTATTGTTCATAAATATTTGCATACGAAACAAAAGACAATTACTCGCGATTCCTGGAACAGGGGCAAACAAGAAATGTCCAAACCTTACAGTTTCTCTACCCACCAGGTACGGGGATAGAGCTAGCTTGAGAATATAACTAAAGGTACATACACTCCCCGCAGAGTAGGAAGTATCCGAAGACAATGGTGTTAGCTCTCTCCAGCCAAGGTTCATAATCGCGAATGAGTCGGCAAAATCCTCCCCAAGTAGAGTTTATTTATCACCAGCATGTAGAGATTCAATCCCCGACAGAGTTCATCATCACCAGAAACAGTAATTCATCCCTAGCGGAGTGGTTTCTTTAAATCGGAAGATCGTCCAACAGAGTATCTCTC
The DNA here is from genome assembly GCA_948472305.1 of Vicia faba. Taxonomy (NCBI): domain Eukaryota; kingdom Viridiplantae; phylum Streptophyta; class Magnoliopsida; order Fabales; family Fabaceae; genus Vicia; species Vicia faba. The sequence continues at coordinate 331,309,080 of OX451739.1, read as the reverse complement.
TTCCCCGCAGAGTCAGTCTCCCACATGGTTATTCTCAAATAGAGTTTCTCCCAGAGGAATGTTCTCAAGCAGAACAGACACAACTCTCCAGCTAGTCATCTTCGGTCACTATCCCCAGCGAGAACGAAGAACTCAACTCCTTATACTCTCCAACAACAGTCAAGGATTTATTCTCCCCAGCCAGAGAATACCGCAAGAACATTGCATATCCATACATCATGGCACACGCATATGCATCATACAGCACAATCTCATTTATTTTGAGAACATCGTTACTCAAATACATTTTATACATCATGACATTACATACGACTGACTCTTTACCTTTCAGGGAAAGATGCGATCAAATTTTGACAAGTTTTCTCTGGTTCAGTCAAATCAATACTAAGATTTCTATTCCAGTTCAAGCTATGAAGCCCGGAAATCGACCGGATAATATCTTGATTTCTCCAAAATACTATGAAGCCTGGAATCGACCAGATAGTGTTACACCTTAAATACAAGCTATGAAGCCCGGAAATCGACCGGAAAATAGCTTAACCCCTCAGCAAGTTATTGTGAAGCCTAGAAATCAACCAGATAGCAATACAAGATACCATGAAGCCTGGAATCGACCAGATAATGGTATAAGACACTGTGAAGACTGGATCACGACCAGATAGCGGGAAAGGACACTGAAGCCTGAGACACGACCAGATAACAGTATAAGGTACTGCGAAGCTTGCAATTCGACCAAATAGCAGTTTAATCGGCCAATTACTATGAAGCCTGAAAATCGACCGGATATTAGTATGCCTTAAAATCAGATGGAAGCCCAGATGCGACCGGATAACCACTTAACTCCTTATGAAGCCTGGAGCACGACCAGATAAGAATTGAGAAATTTCAAAGCATGGATTACGACCAGATAGCAAGTCTAATCTCATCTCCCCAGTAAGTCACTGTAAAGCCTGGAGCACGACAAAATAGCAGTCGGTCTTATTGCCCTCAGCAAATCACTGTAAAGCCTGGAGCACGACCAGATAGCAGTTCATCTTCACCTCCTCGACTAAGAGATGGTTCCTCAGTAGAGTAACGGACAACTGAAGCTCCTAAAACTCTATTTCTCTCAAAACAGAGAATAGCATTTCCCCAGCGGAGTCCTCCTCAACAACAGGTATACGAGTTCTCGCAAAGGAATCTCTTATGCGATCGACACTTCTTCTGATGGCATCTTTAAGCCTGTCTTCCGCCGTTGACTTCCAAATGGCATCTATAAGCCCATTCCTGTTATCACCATACGAGTACCACTTCATGCGAGTGCAAATTTCTGGGCACTCTAGTGTTCAATCATCTTCCACCTTCGGATCATGAAAGGCAGACAAGCCAATCTACATCCTCAGGTTTAAGAAGATTGAACAGGGGAAGTTGTTGTACCCCAAAATTTTCCCTCCCATATTTCTCAATACATTTTAAGAGAGTTCCTCAAATTGCTCAAGGAAGTCTAAGGGTTGACCAGACAAACCCTCTCTTAAGGCAGTCTACCTCAAATTAGGGTTTCAGTTTGCATCAAGATGTTTGAATCAAAAGGGTCCCAAATTCTCACCATTGTCCTAATATGTTCTTAATATCATCCATGTCAAGTTTCAAGCCTTGCAGAGGAAGTTTGCTCAGTCAATTGCTCAAAGGCCTGAAAATCGACTATGCTAGGGCAAAAGTCAACTGTGGCCCACATACAGTCAAACTTCAAGATTTTTTGTCAACATTCTCATTTTGAAGTATTATTCATCATTTGATCAAGGGTTGATCATGATTCCTCAAGGATTTCTCACAATTCATCAAAACCCAAAAGTTGCTAAATTAGGGTTTTGTAGGAAAAGTCAACTCAACTTTGACCAAGCATAACTTTCTCATACATTATCAAGAATGGCCCATCCAAAGCTCATTTTGAAAAGGATACAATTCCCTACAATTCATCTTCAGCTCCCAAGTTCAAAATATGCACTTACAATAAGATATAAATTTGGACATTATAGGTCATTTTGGAAAGTCAACAAAAACACTTTTTATGTCAAAGCTTCATACATGAACATGGAAGACTCAATTGAGATGAGACAAAAACGGTTGCTTATAGGACATATTAAGATTTATAAAAAGTCCAATAACACATCTCTAAGGTCAAAATTGAAGAAGTTATGCATTGATAAAGTTGACCCTTTTTGCAAAATTGCCAAAACTCAAATGTGGCCAAAATTGCATTTTTTTTCAAATGGGCCCAACTTTTTATGCTTGCACTGAGTTTGTAATGTGACCCACGACCCATGATCCCTTCCACTAGTCATTCTTTTATTTTTTACATTTATTTTGATTTTATTTCAATTAAATAAAATAAAATCAAAATAAAATTATGAAAATATCAAAAACTAATCAAAGCTTGAGATTTTATGCATGTTTAGGTCTATTATACAGCTGGAGATGGAATCAAATCGTGCAAGGCTCATTTGGACACAAAAGATTGCATTTTGCTTGATTTTGAAAGATTTGCACAAAGGATCAAATCATGAATTAATGATCTTAATTGAGGAAGATTTGAAACAAGTTTGCAACCCTAATTCGTTCTAGGGTACATAAGGAACATGTGCAGACCAAGAATAGAGGGATTGGATGCGTGTAAAAGAGAGAGCAAGTTTCAAAAAAATCAAGAAAAGTGTCAAACTGATTTCCACTTTTCAGGTCAATTCAAAGCATTTATAACCATCCCAATCAATTGCTGGACATCCAAGGATCAAGATTCAATCGCTAGCAAGCTTTCCCACATCCAGAATTGCACTGTAAGTACCACACGGTTTCTCACTTTTCTTGATTTCGAATCCATTAATTCTGGCATCTTTAGCATGAATAATTGATATATTCTTAATCCTTATGATGTTTACAAGCTAATGGTTGTACTTAATTGCATTTTTATTGGCTATAAAGCAAGTTTCCATAGTTAGGGTTCTTGCTTCGTTTTTAGGGTTTTTTTGTACATGGACAATTGGATATGGATAATGGTACCATGATGCTCGTGAGGTTGCAACGAGTTGATTGGTACCATTGTTTTGCATTTATCATGCTTGTATAGGATTTTTGAAAGACACAGGGTTATACCTACACCCAGGTGACCGTAGGTAAAAGTCAAGAAACTTTTAGCAATGGTGGGAGGAAGAAGAAGGATAACGTGGCATTCCCTGACTCGCTCATTCAAATTTCGCGCGTTTAGAAATTGGTATTTTGTTTTTTCCATATAATGTTTGTTTGTTGTTCTTTGTACAACTAACAAAGCTGGCTCAGCTGGTAAGCGCGCAGGGAAAAATGCCAAAGGGCCTGGGTTCAATCCCCAGGTCCTCACATTATTTCATATTATTTTTCCCTACATATTTAGGTGTGTTGATACCCCATGAAGTCCATTATGCACTCTCCAAATCTGGGCATCCAAGCCATCAACAGGCTAGATCCAAGGCTTTCCCAATGAAGGTCCATCATGGGCATGAGTCAAGCGCATGCACAGGATCTGGAAAGTCAAACGGGCCAGGATTTGTTGGGCCCAAAATTGCAATTGGCACCCCCCCTCCTTTGCTATTTACCACCAGGCCCACTTCTTATTCTTTCTTTTTATTTTCTTTTATTTAATTTGTTTAAATTATTTTCTAACCACTAATAAATTCCTTTTATTCAAAAAAAATCATAAAATTAAATTTTAACAAATTTAGAATTAGGTTTTATTTTATTTTACTAAATTTAATTTAATGTTGGTTTAATTTAATTTAGGAATAATTCTAACTTTTTCATATATTTCAAAATCAAATTAGAAAAATTAGGGTTAGCATATGATTTAATTTATTTCTTTCTCAAACAAAACAAAAATATAAAAAAATAGGTTATTTTAATTATTTTTCTTAAATTTAAATTAATTAGTAATTAGGTTTATTTATTTATTCAATTAAAACTCCATTTTTATCAAATAACAAAAACAACAAAAAATGATGTTTCTTTTAATTAGGATTAGTCGGGGTCAAAACCCTAATTCTCTCATTTTCGATTCATCACGCGCGTTTATATTTTTTTGAAAATATTAATGTAACTGCTCACAGTATGTAATAGTTTAATTATGGTTTTCTTTATTTATCGCTTTAGGGGTTTTTTTGACTATGTAATTAATCCCTACCCCGAAGCCTTGTAATAGCGTAGTTTTATTTCTCTCATTTTAATTCTCGCAAATATTAACTGTTAGATGTATGTTAATAGGATTGTATGACAAGATTGCATGCTAATTTTAAAATGGCTAACAAACCCTAATGTGCCAAGATAATAACTGAAATCAAATCACTCGCACATGCGCACTCTTAGGGTATACCCTCACTTCGGTTGCCTTCGGTAAATAATCATTAAGTATAGGGTGTCTTAGTGGTTGCCCTCCTGTCTAACAAAGATCAAAAGTCCGGTTCGAAAATGTTGCCTCGGAAATGTTGCCTCGAATATGATCTTAAGGCTCTAGGGTTATTACTAATACATCCTAACATTACTTTAGTGATCGTACGTCCCTTTCGAATTGACCCTTACAACTCCAACGACGGTGCTACCTACTCCTCAATAGTAGGATAGCACTGTCTAAAGGAAACAAGAACAGAAACAATCTTTTTCGAGTAGGTAGATGCTAGTAGGTACTTGCTCAAAACAAACTTTTCACACTTACACTTTTTCAAACAAAGTTTTCAAAAACAACTTCGTAACACTCTTGAGGACAGAAACAAGGGTTAAAACAAAGTAAAACAAAACTTTTCAAAACAAACACACACAAGCAATTTTTAAAAGATGAGCTAGTACCTAAGAGCCCATGGAAAACCATGGATAGAAAGGGTGTTAACACCTTCTCTTTCTATAATCTACCCCCCGTACTCAAAATCTCGAAAAAGGAATTTTTCTGTGCTTTTTTTTCCTTTCCAGTTGGATAAAATTAAAGTCGGTGGCGACTCTTGCTTACCGCGACATTTTGCGAATAAAAATGCAAAACGCAAACCAGCATTTTCCAAAAACAGTCGGTTCTGCCACCGTATCACACCGCCCTTTCGGGTTTTCAACTTAGCAAGTTATTCTTTTATTTCTTTAGGCGAAGTATTTCTTGACTGCATCAGCATTCACGGAATGTAGGAACTCCTCGCCATCCATAGTTTCAAAAATTAATGCACCGCTAGAGAAGGATTTCTTGACAACATATGAGACTTCATAACTAGGAGTCCACTTGCCCCTAGAATCAGTGTTAAAAGACATGATCTTCCTGAGAACGAGGTCGCCTTCTCTGAATTCACGAGGCTTAACCTTCTTATCAAAATATTTCTTCATTATTTTCTGGTATAACTGACAATAACACAAGGTTGTCATTCTCTTTTCTTCAATCAAATTCACCTGGTCAAACCTGTTATGGACCCATTCAGCCTATGACAACCTTGGTTCCATTATTACAGGCAAAAGGGAATTTCAACTTCAACCGGGAGCACTCCTTACATGCCATAAACAAGAGAGAAAGGGGTTGTCCCTATTGAAGTGCAGACGGATGTACGATACCCATGCAAAGCAAAAGGAAGCATCTCACTCCAATCCTTATAGGTAACAACCATTTTCTAGATAATCTTCTTAATATTCTTATAAGTAGCTTCAACAACCCCATTCATCTTAGGCTTGTAAGGAGGCGAGTTGTGATGGATAATCTTGAATTCTTCACAAAGTTTTGTCATCATTTTATTATTTAAATTCGATCAGTTGTCAGTGATAATCCTTATTTCCATACCATACCAACAAATAAGGTTGTTCTTGATAAACCGCACCACCACCTGCTTGGTGACATTAGCATAAGAGGATGCTTCAGCCCATTTGGTGAAGTAGCCAATTGCCACCAAGATGAAGCGATGTCCATTTGAGGCCCTTGGTTCAATCATTCTGATCATATAAATACCCCCACATAGAGAAATGCCATGGGGAAAAATAACATTGAGGAGAGTTGGAGGCACATGAATCTTGTGAGCATAAATCTGACATTCATGGCACTTCTTTGCAAATTTGTAACAGTCGGATTCCATTGTCAGCCAATAGTAACCTTCCATAAGCATATTCTTTGCCATTGAATGTTCATTGGCATGGGTACCAAAGGGTCCTTCATGAATATCATGCATTAACATATTTTCTTCGTGCCTATCCATGCATCTGAGCAAGACCATGTCGTAATTTCTCTTGTATAACACATCTTCATTGAGGAAAAAGCTACTTGCCAACCTCCTCAATGTCTTCCTATCTTTATTCGATGCACCTACTAGGGATTCTTGAGTCTAAAGGAAGTGCTTGATATCATAATACTAATGTTTATCATCTTATGTCACCTCAATAGCAAACACATGAGTTGTCTTATCAAGACGCTGAATAGTAATTTGAGGTACATTGTTCCAAGCATTCACTTGGTACATAGAAGCCAAAGTGGCTAAAGAATCTGCCATCTGATTCTCATCTCGGGGAATATGATGGAACCTGAGCAACCTGAGGATCCTGATTAAAACCCTCTGGCATAAAGTTTTCTAGCATTCCCCAAGGATATCCCTGAGGCATACAATTATGAACAACAACTAGAGTAACAGAAACAGGAACAATCAGAGCTTCAGTAGTAACCATTGTCTGTTGAGGCTGAGCAATTAGTGGTTGATTATGAGCAGCCGCCAAAGATTCCATCAGATCAGTGAGATAGGCCATATCGGCCTTCAGAGCAGTAACTTCCTCGCGCAGCTCGCGATTCTCTTGTTCTAGGTTATCCATCTTCTTTCTGAAATTAGCTCGGGTATTGTACCGGTGAGATAACTTGTTGTTCGAAGTAAAGAAGCTCATTAAGGCACCTAGATATGCACAAAAACTGTATGAAGTATGTTACAATATGATGCATGATGTGCAATGTACATGATTTATTTTATTATTATTTCAAGGGACTTAAAGATTTATAAACAATTTGCAGATATCAAAGTAATAACACATTTGAAATATTGAAAATTTTCATTATAATAACTTCAAAATGGATTACAAGTTTCAATAATCCCAAGTACAAGATGAAAATAAAGTCTAAAATCCTAAGAAGAAAAGTTGATGGAGATCACTCTATACGCCGATGCTTTCCGGTAAGTCTGGCAGTCTGAGCCTTCAACCTCTGGTTTTCTTCTGCATATCTGGTGGCGACCTCCTTCCAATCATTTGAATCAAGAAGTTAGCAACTAAGTCCTGATTGAGGCTTAGGAGAAAATAAATCCCCTTGCCTCTCCATCGTATCAACATCCCGACTCTCAAGAATCTCAATCAAGTCGTCTTTCTCATTCAAGTCTGCTCGGTAGAAAACCTCTAGAGTCTGGCACTTATTATTCCAAGCTTCTTTTTCCTGCTGCATCCTAACTAAAGCAAGTTGGAGCTCTTCCACATCATCCAATAGGGAAGGAGTGGTATTCACAAACATATCAGGCATAGGTTCTTCTCGAGAATATGGTATCTTCAACTGAATAGCTCTTGCTTGTACCCACTGTAGATAAGGCTCCAAAGAAACAGCCCCCTTAGGTCCTAAGTCCTTCCTACTCTTCCCGTGAATGTGATGCCAGGCCTTCACAATCTGCTCCCTAGCTTCCTTATGGTCCTCTCCCTCTTTCAGGAAGAAACTACTCAAATGAATACTATTTGGCTTATCCTTCATCAAATATCTAAGTTGTCGTCGTGCAAGAATAAGGTTGTAGTTAATTCCTCCTTTTGTACAAATAAGAGGTACAATGAAGAAACTACCACAACTGTCGACAATCTCTATATCACGATAAGCGTAATGATACCAAACAATATCTGAATGAGTAAGTGCCATGACCTTAGGAGCCCAACGGCGTTCCTTCCTGACATCCCAGAAAGCATCATACCGGGGCATATGAGAAGTAAACCACTGATAAAACATAGGCGTGCAACAGATGATCATCCCTCCATGATAAGAATCCCTAAGATGAATAGAGTAATAAGCATCACCCAACAATGTAGGAACCGGGTTTCCAATCATAAAGATCATGATGGCATTGATATCAACAAATTTGTCTACATTAGGAAATAAGAACAACCTGTAAGCAAGTAGAGCAAAGATGGCCTCAAAAGCAACCGTACTCTTCATCTAGCAAAGTAGCGAGCTTTCTCCAATAAGAACTGAGTTATTAATCCTCTAATCCCTCCTTTATTAGTAATGTGGGCTTCAACCTCATACTTGCCCAGATGGATCAAAGAAGCAGTCTCATGAGATTTTGGCTCCCCCTCCAAAAAGGAACACGATCAGTAATAGTTAAACCCATCAGATAAGAATACTCATCTAGTGTAGGCATCAACTGATAGTTAGGGAAAGTAAAGCATCGGTACATCGGATCATAGCACTGGACCAAAGTCGAGAGAATACCATCCTTCATCCTAAGCTTCATGAGAGCAATGATGGACCCATACTTCCTCTGAAAATCTATAGAATACTCAATCTCTGGAATCAGTCTCATCAACTCATCTATCTTGGGATCTTTGAAACTGTACTTTCCGGTCTTTCTTTTTCCTGAATCCATAGTTAAAAAGCACCTGATATATTCACAAATAGTCAACTTTTAAGTCTGTTGTACCCCAAAATTTTCCCTCCCATATTTCTCAAAACATTTCAAGAAAGATCCTCAAGTTGCTCAAAAAAGTCCAAGGGTTGACCAGACAAGCTCCCTCCTAAGGCAGTCTACCTCAAATTAGGGTTTCATGTTGCATCAAGATACTTGAGTCCAAGGGATCCCAAATTCTCACCATTGTCCTAATATGTTCTCAAGATCATCCATGTTAAATTTCAAGCCTTGCAGAGAAAGTTTGCTCAGTCAATTGCTCAAAGGCCTGAAAATCGACTATGCTAGGGCAAAAGTCAACTGTGGCCCACATACAGTCAAGCTTCAAGATTTTTGGTCAACATCCTCATTTTGAAGTATATTTCATCATTTTATCAAGGGTTGATCATGATTCATCAAGGATTGCTCATAATTCATCAAGAACCAAAAGTTGCTAAATTAGGGTTTTGTAGGAAAAGTCAACTCAACTTTTACCAAGCATAACTTTCTCATACTTTATGATAAATAACCCATCCAAAGCTCATTTTGAAGAGGATGCAATGCTATACAATCCATATTCATCTCCCAAGTTCAACATATGCACTCACAAGAAGTTATGAATTTGGACATTATAGGTCATTTTGAAAAGTCAACAAAAACACCTTTTTTGTCAAAGCTTCATACATTAGCATGGAATATCAAATTGAGATGAGACCAAAAGGGTTGCTTAGAGGACATGTAAAGCTTTCTAAAAAGTCCAATAACACCTTCCAAGAGTCAAAATGAGGAAATTATGCCTTGGTGAAGTTGACATTTTTTGCAAAATTGTCAAAAGTCAACTATGCCCAAAATTGCAATTTTTTCCAAATGGGCCCAATCTTTTTCACTTGTTTTGAGTTGGCAACATGGTCCACAAGCCCTAGCCCTTGCAAATTGTCATTATCTTATTTTTATTATTTATTTTGATTTTTATTTGAATTTAATCAATTTAAATCAAAACAAATCATAGAAAATCCAAAATATTGAAAACTCAAGATTTGATACATGTTTCAGGTCTTAAATTCCTGCTAGCATGAGATCAAATTCGTGTAAAGGCTTGGAGTGCACAAAAATATTGGTTTTAGGCTATTTTTGGAATGATTTTAAAGTGAATCAAATCAAGATCAAAGACATTGATGGAGGAAGATTGAGGCCAGGTTTTCAACCCTAATTCATTCCTCAGTACATAAGGATGATGTGCAGACCAAAAGAGAGGTTAGAAAGAGACGTGTGAAGAAGAACAAAACTTGAAAAATCACAACAAAAGTGTTGGATCGAATTCATACTTCCAGGAATCCTCAAGGCCTTCTAGCTATCCCAATCGATTCCTGGGAGTGTAGGCAAGCGTAAGCAATCAAGAACAAGCGTTCCCAAGCCCTATATCTCACTATAAGTCAGCCACGACCTTGGGCTTTTCTTGAATTCGAATTTCATGATTTAGGCATTGATAGCATGAATTAATCATATATTGTTGATCCATAGAACATTTGCAAGCTTTCTGTATCATTTAATTTCATTTTCATGGCCTGTATAAGATTTCACCATTGTTAGGGTTTGTAGCTTGAAATTGGGATCTTGATGTACAAGTGAAATTGGGCCACGATTAGGGTACCATGAAGTTCGTGATACTGAGACGAATGGATTGGTACCATCACCATTGATTTATCGTGCTTGTACATGATTTTTGATATGCCCAGGGTTTTAGCTACGGAGAATGTCCGTTGGTATAGGTCTGTTGTCTAAAACAACAGATCCTTGGAGAAGATGAAGACGTGGCGAATAACCATTGGCCTGTTCAAATTTCCGCGCGCTGAATTGATATATGTGGCCTTTTTAATATTTGATTATTATTTTGTATTATTATAATAACTAACACACTTGGCCCAGTGGTAGCCAGGTAAGCGTTAAGGCGTTGGGGAGCTTGAGGTCAGGGGTTCGACCCCTGCCTCCAACGTTTGCATTTTTCTTGATTTCTTTCTACAGATCTCATGCGTACACAAGCCAGGGGATTACCATAGACCTCACCATCCAATCTGCCAAGTGGTCAGATGGCCAAATCTGATGGCCATCATCTGAAGGACCATAGTATGCCCAGTCAACGCATGGCAGGAAATCATGGAAGTCAAACGTGGACTTCAGATTGTTGGGCCCAAGCTTGCTATCTGCACCCCCTCTAAATTACTTTCAGGCCCAATTTCTTCACCTTTTTCTTTTTATATTTTATTTCATTTAATTTATTTGTTTGTTTTTCTAACCAAATTAAATAATTCTTTTTATCAAAAAATTACAAAAAATATATTTTTCACCAAATTAGGTTTAGATTTTATTTTTTATCAAAAAATTAAATTAATTTAATTAGGTTGTTAATTTAGATAACTTTAATTCTTTTTGTAAATAAATTAAAAATAGTTAGAATAATTAGGTTTTTATTCCTAACTTAATTATATTTTCTTTTCCTAAAAATAACCAAAAATATAAAAAATAGGCCATTTATTTATTTTCATTAATTAATTTAATTAGCTAATTAATTTAGTGTTTAATTTAAAACCTAATCCTTTTATTAAAAAATAAATAAATTTTCTTTTAATTAGGTTAGAAGGGTCAAAACCCTAGTTCTCTCCCGATTTAAATTTCTTCGCGCGCGCTTTACTTTATTTTTATCCTATTATTGTAATTGCTCACAAGTTTGTAATAGTTTAATTAGGACTTTTATTTTTTCATTTATCGCTTTATTATTTAAGGGTTTGTTTTTGGCTATGTAAATACCCGAAGCCTTGTAATAACGTAGTTTAATTTCCGCACTCTAAAATTCCCCAAAATATTAAACTGTTAGATGTATGATATTAGGATGCATGACAAGAATGTATGGTTAACTTTAAAACAGTTAGATAACCCTAAAATGTGCAAAGATAATAAACTTGAAATTGAATCACTCGCACATGCGCACTCTTAGGGTACACTCCCACTTGGTTGCCTTCGGTAAACGGTCATTGAGTATAGGATGCTTTAGTTGTCGTCCTTTTGTCAAAAGATCAAAGTTGCCTCGGAAAGGTTGCCTCGGATATTGGTGCCTCGGATAATTGATCTAAGACACTAGGGTTATTACTAAGACGTCCTAACATTGCTTTAGTGACTGTACGTCCCTTTCGAATTGACCCTCAAAACTCCAACGACGGTGCTACCTACTCACTAATAGTGGGATAGCGCTGTCTAAAGGAAACAAACATAGAAAGATTCTTTTTTCGAGTAGGTAGATTGGTTCTTAAGTACTTGCTCAATCAAAACAAATTTTTCACACTTACACTCCTTTTCAAACAAAGTTTTCAAAAACACTTCATTACACTCTTGAAGACAGAAGTAAGAGTTAAATCGAAGTCAAAACAAAAACTTTTCAAAACATACAAGCACAAAAAGAAGCAATTTTGAAAATGATGAGCAAGTACCTAAGAGCCCGTAGATAACTACGGATAGAAAGGGTGCTAATACCTTCCCTTTCTATAATCTACCCCCCGTACTCAGAAATATCTCGAAAAAGGAATTTTTCTGTGTTTTTTTCCTTTCCTTGTTAGATAAAATAAAAGTCGGTGGCGACTCTTGCTTACCGCGACATTTTGTGAACACAAACGCAAAATGCAAACCAGCATTCATAAAAAACAGTCCCGGTTCTGGCCACCGTATCACAGAACTGGCGACTCTGCTGGGGATAAATTTTATAAGTGGGGTGTACCTTAGGAATAGTTCATCATATTGTTTTCTATTGTTTGATTTGATTGCTTTATTTTTTGTGGGTTTTGTATCGGAGTTACTATAGATCCTAACCGGGATCTGGGGACACCTTTTAGGTAAGTAGCAATAGATTGTGAGGGAACTGTACGGCGTAGACCAATACGGTTGAAGCAGTAGCTACGTTGATGTGGCACATTAGTTGGTACCGATATACCTTGTGGAGCAACAAGGAGAGTATGGGGCTGCTATATGGGTCATTAAGCATCAACTGACCTTAGAACCTATAATTGACCAACTTGGCCATAGGAAGTAGCAAGATGTTACACTCATTGAGACCATACTCTCGAGATGGTTCCGGCCACAATAAAAGATTGCGTGAGCTGAAACTATGACCGATGGAGGATGGTCAGTGATATTGAGAACCTCTAGAACCCAGTTACTATTATTAGGACAGGTTGAACCAACTAAACTGCAAGAGGGTAATACCTAGACTCCATGTAAGCCTAAACTTAAGGGTTATTGTGTGACTTGTTTTCCCTTACCATGTTTACTATCTGTGATACCTGTTGTGTGTTTTTATCATGACATCATGCATCATGACATCGCATGCATATTTCATTAGACTAACCATTTCAAAGACCGAGGGGATTCATCTTTGTTCTGTTTTGTAGATTATGGCTTCTATGCGCAGAAATACCATTCGGGTCAACTTCGTGCAGATACCTGCTCAGCTTAGAGAGTTGGTCTCAAAAGATCCCGATACTTCTTCCTTTGTTAGGAGACATGGTCATCTCCTTAGCCTGGTCACTTCAAAGTTGGATGAGCAAATGATGAGCGTGTTGTTCCAGTTCTTTGACCTGTTGCATCACTGTTTCACCTTCCCGGACTATCAGTTAGTCCCTACTTTAGAGGAGTTTTATGATTTACTGGGTATATCTATTCTAGAGCAGACACCCTTTATAGGTTTGGAGATAGCTCCTAGGCCAGAGGATATTGCTTCAGCCCTACATCTAAAAATGGCTGATATAGTATCTAACTGGGAGATTCAGAGCGGGGTTAAAGGTTTCTTGGCTAAGTTTTTGATCGATCAAGCTCAGCAGTTCTGGGATAGTTTAGACTTTCAAGCATTTGAAGACATCCTGGCTCTCCTCATCTATGGCTTGGTTCTGTTCCCGAATCCAGATTCTTTTGTCGATGTGAACACAGTCAAGATCTTCATGTCTCGTAACCCAGTGCCTACTCTCTTGGGTGATATTCTGCATGCTCTTTATACCCGTACTGTACGGATAAGGGGAACTCTCATGTGTTGTACACCGCTGATGGCGAGGTGGTTTATTATCACCTCCCCAAATCTGTATTGAAGAATGAGGAAGGTGTAGGTTGGGCCTATAGAATCATATCCCTTGCTCATACGGACATCCTTTGGAGTTCTAAAGATATGGAAAGGGTAGCTGTCATTGATCGATGTGGGGAGTACCCTAATGTTCCGTTGCTTGGAATTCGAGGGGGAATAACCTACAATCCTTGTTTGGATTTACGATAGTTTGGACGAGCTCAGAGAGACGGTCCCCGTGAGCTGCTGCTTACAAGTATTATCTTTGACTACAAGGGGGATGTTGAGGGACATCGCTGCAAGTTTATACGAGCTTGGGGCGGGGTGAACAGGTCTGACCCACATGATCTAGGATTGAAGACTTCCCTCCCGATGCAACCTTATCTCTAGTGGGTTCGAGCCCGTGCTCAAAAGCTGGGGATACCCTATGAAGCTGTTTTTCCGGTGATTGTAGAGCATACTGATGAAGAAGGTGTTCCTTATACAATCCTCCATCCCTATATGCCTACTGATCTGGGGGCATTGAAGAGATCTTGGATCCAGTTAAAGGAAGAACGAGATACCTACAGAGAGAAGTATCATGAGCAGGAACGGAAGATCTTGAAGCTTACAAGGCAGCTTGAGAATGAGAGGACAATCAACGATTATGTCAGCACGAAAGGAAAACGACCATGGGATTTCTGATGTCTTTTACTGTTTCTAGTTTAGATTTGCTTTTCAGTTTATTTCTTTTGTAACGCCTTAAAGGAATTTGTTAAACATTTGTTACCAGTTTTAATCTAATAAAGCGTGTTTTATTTTGGTTTACAAATTTTAATCTCCCTAAATCTTTGAAATCATTTCATACGCATTCCATTACCATGCACCTCATTACAGGTACCCTTACAGGTTTCTTATCTTCTTCGTTGTTTATTTCAGCACAACATGTCTTCTGAAACACCTACTGATCAAGCTATTAAGGCTCTTCAAGCTCAGAATGCTCAGTTCCAGGAAATGTTCTTGAACTTGGCCAAAGGACAACAAGATTTGAAGACTCTTATCTTGAAGGACAAGAAGAAGAAGAAGAAGAAGAAGAAGAAGAAGAAGAAGAAGGTGGTTCTGCTGAATATGGGTCGCAGATTCAGGAACAATTTGCAACAGGAAACTGATTTGTCTCATTCATCTGGAGGAGGAGAGAATCAAGAGGAAAGGAAGGCTCATAGCCCTGTGGTTTCTGAAAATGACACTGATTTTGATGAAGACCAGTACCCTCCTGCTTAGGATAGGTATAAACAACTTGAAGACCGTTTGAGTGCCATGGAGATTCAGAAGGTTCCCGGTTTGGATTTTGGGGATCTGGGATTAGCATCTAGGGTGGTGATTCCTCACAAGTTTAAAGCTCCTATCTTTGCTAAGTATGATGGGGTATCCTACCCAAAGCTACACCTCCGCTCATACGTCAGAAAGATTCACCCCTACACTGCCGATAGAAATCTATGGGTTCATTTCTTTCAAGATAGTCTGTCAGGGACTCAGCTTGAATGGTTCTATCAACTGGACGGAGCTAATGTCTGCAACTGGGAGGACCTTGCTGCTGCTTTTTACAACCAATACCAGTATAATGCCGACCTTGCTCCCACGCGTACTCAACTTCAGGGTATGTCTATGGGTGCGAGCGAAGGTTTTAAGGACTACGCCTAGAAGTGGAGAGATATGGCTGGAAGAGTACAACCCCCTCTGTCTGATAGGGAGTTGGTGGATATGTTTCTTGGGACTTTGTCTGGTCCATATTTCAATCATTTGATCGGAAGTTCATTGTCTGGGTTCACTGAATTGATTATGACTAGGGAGAGAGTGGAAGATGGAATTAGAAGTGGCAAGATATAGAAAGGTGATTCGTCAAGTACAAAAAAAGAAGTCTTTCAAGAAGGAATCTAGTGTCGTTTATAGCTCAAGGAGCCAAAATTGACCTGAGTTCCTCCAAGCAGTTAATGCGGTGGTAATATCAAGACCCACTATTTCCCCACAACGCAACAATCAGCAAAGAGTAGAGAGACCGCAAAAATAGTATACTCGGCTCAGTATGACCTTATCTCAAATTTTACCACAATTGCTGAAGACTAACCTGGTAACTCTGAGGAAAGCTCCGAAGAATCCCAGTACCACTTCTCCGCTGTATAATCCGAACGCTCGTTGTGCCTATCATTCTGATAGCCCAGGGCATGATACCAACAACTGCTGGGATTTGAAGAATAAAGTGCAGGATCTGGTTGAAGCTAAGGAGATTGAGTTTGAAGCTCCAGAGAAACCCAACGTCATAACTACACCCATGCCCAAGCATGATCAGGGAGTGAATGCAATTGAAGAAGATGAGGAAGAGTCAGATATCGACGACTGGATTTACCTGACTACCAACGGCGGCTTGAACAATTGGACGGCGAAGGACTTCGTGCCAATTTCTTTTATTACACAGTAATAGACTTTTGTTTTGAGACTTGTAACAGACAATTTGAAACTTTTACGGCCCGGTGCCTTGCCCGAGACACCGTGGCTTTGTTTGTGAGGGCTTATTATCTATCATTTTCATATATCATCAATAAAGCATTGGACGTTTTCTTGCATTACAAATTTTGCGCTCCTTGTTTTTCTTTTCTATCTTGCACTTTATCAAAATGGCTATTTGTCTTACACACACTCACATATCATAATACAGGTCCACATCCACTCTGGATCCCACTGATAACGACTCTGCTACTACCAGTTATGACTTTGAAAGTCCGATCAACAAAGTCGAGGATGAAGGTGAGGATGATTGTGAGGTGCCTGGGGAACTTGCTAGACTGTTACTTAAGGAAGAGAGGGCCATACAGCCGCATGAAGAGCCAGTGGAATCAATAAATTTGGGTACCGAGGAAGACAAGAAAGAAGTCAAGATCGGTGCAAATCTGGAGCCTAGTGTTAAGCAACGGTTAATACAGATGATACACAACTATGTCGAGATCTTTTCTTCGTCTTATGAAGATATGCCTGGGTTAGATACCGATATTGTGGTTCACCGCTTGCCAACTAAGGAAGATTTTCCTCCAGTGAAGCAGAAGGTTCGCCGAATGCGCCTCGAGATGTCTGAGAAAATAAAAGTTGAAGTCATGAAACAGTTTGACGTCGGTTTTCTAGTTGTTACTTCTTACCCACAGTGGTTTGCCGACGTAGTTTCGGTGCCAAAGAAAGATGGTAAAGTCCGTATGTGTGTGGACTATAGAGATCTGAACAGGGCAAGTCCCAAGGATGATTTCCCTCTGCCTCATATCGATGTTCTGGTTGACAACACCGCATAACATAAGGTCTTCTCCTTTATGGATGGTTTTTTTGGTTACAATCAGATTAAGATGGCTCCCGATGACATGGAGAAGACAACGTTCGTTACATAATAGGGTACCTTTTTCTATAAAGTCATGTCGTTCGGATTGAAGAATGTTGGGGCAACGTATCAGCGCGCCATGGTCGCTTTGTTCCACGACATGATTCACCATGAGATTAAGGTATACGTTGAAGACATGATTGCAAGGTCCCAGGCTGAGGAAGAACACCTTGACCATCTTTAGAAGTTGTTTGACAGGTTGAAGTTGTACAAGCTGAGATTAAACCTGAACAAGTGCACCTTCGGGGTAAGGTCTGGTAAGCTCCTGGGTTTTGTCGTTAGTGATAAAGGTATTCAAGTAGATTCTGCAAAGGTGAAGGCTATACAGGAGATGCCAGCTCCCCGAACAGAAAAGGAAGTCAGAGGCTTTTTGGGACGGTTAAATTACATTGCCCGGTTCATTTCACATCTGACTGCTACTTGTGAGCCAATCTTCAAGCTGCTGAAGAAAGATCAAGTGGTAAGATGGAAGGATGAATGGCAGGCCGCTTTTGAAAGGATCAAGGAATATCTCCAAGAACCTCATATTTTGATGCCTCCAGTTAAAGGGAGACCTTTGATCTTATACTTGACAGTACTCGATAATTCAATGGGGTGTGTGCTGGGGCAGCATGACGAGTCTGGCCGAAAAGAGCATGCCATTTACTACCTTAGCAAAAAGTTTACTGACTGTGAGACTCGATACTCACTGCTTGAGAAAAATTGTTGCACTTTGGCATGGGCTGCTCGCCGGCTGAGACAGTATATGCTGACTCACACCACCTTATTGATATCAAAGATGGATCCAATCAAGTATATATTCGAAAAGCCTGCCTTGTCTGGAAGAATAGCAAGATGGCAGATGATCTTGACTGAGTATGACATCCAATACACAACCCAAAAATCAATTAAGGGAAGTGTGTTGGCAGATCATTTGGCACATCAGGCCGTGGATGATTACCAGTCTATGAATTTCGAATTTCTGGATGAGAATATCATGTTGGTGACCGACTGTGAAATACCTGGACCGGATGAAGGACATGAGGAAGGATCCCGATGGTTTATGTACTTTGACGGAGCTTCAAACGCTTTGGGTAATGGCATTGGCGCTGTGATCATATCTCTTGAAGGCTGTCATACTCCGTTTACCGCCCGATTATGTTTCAACTGCACCAACAATATGACAGAGTATGAAGCGTGCATCTTAGGCCTTCGAGCATCTATTGACCTAAGGATTAAGTTCTTAAGTGTATTAGGAGATTCCGCTCTCGTGATCAGTCAGATCAAAGGCGAGTGGGATACGAAACACCTAAATCTTATTCCTTACAAAGAGTATGTATTGACGTTGCTCCCACACTTCGAGGAGATAACCTTTGAACAATTCCCAAGAGAGGAGAACTAGTTATCGGACGCGCTAGCTACTATGTCTTCTATGTTCAAGGTCAGGTGGGACAATGAAGCTCCCAGGATTACCATTGAAAGGTTGGACGAACCCGCACATTGTTGTGACATTGAGATTGAAGAGGTAACAAATAACCCTGGTTTCATGAGGTAAAAAGGTATCTTGAGGCTAAGGAATACCCCGAGGGTGCATCTGTTAATGATAGGAAGTTTCTGAGGAGGTTCGCGGCGAAGTTCTTCATCAGTAATGGTATCCTTTACAAGTGTAACCATGATTCAACCTTATTGCGGTGTGTGGATAAGAACGAGGCAGAAAGGATTATGGTAGAGTTACATGAAGGTACTTTCGGAACTCATTCCAGTGTGTGATACGGTGGGAGAACTTACTTGAGGTTTTGCGTTTGTGTTCGCAAATGTTTCGGTTTAGCAAGAGTCGCCACCGAATTTTTATTTTATCCTAAGGAAAGGTCAAAAAGCACAGGAAAGACCTTTGAGATATTTTCTTGGGTTCGGGGAGTAGATTATGAAAAGGGAAGGTGCAAGAACCCTTTTCATCCATGGTTATCCATGGGCTCTTAGTTACTTGTTTAGATCACTTGCTTTTGCTTTTTAATTGTTTGAAATGGTGCTTTGTGTGTGGTTTTGAAAGATGTTTTGAAAAGAGGCCATCGTTATGGAAACCTTTGTAATGATTCTTATTTGAATATATACAAAGGTGTATTATCTTTTGAAAAGATTTTTCAATGTTTGAAAGTTTGTTTTGGAAATGTTTTGAAATTGTGTTGTGAGGTGTGTTTGAAAATAGCAAGGATGTTTTGCAAGTTTTGATCAAGTAACTAAGAGTTGTCTACCCTATTTTACTCAAAGATCTTTCCTATACATTTTTAACCCTTTTGACAGTGTTGTTTTACCATTTCATTTGGTAAACAACCTTGTATTAGGATGTTAAACAGGACAGGCGTGGGTCATCGTACTGACCATGATAGCAATATTGCCAAGTATCTTTAGCAATTTTCCGAGGGACTAGATCATTTTGTATAGGCAACCAAGATAGCGTCATCGAGGGACTATGATCTTTTTGTTTTGTTTTTGTTTTGTCAAAGATACTCAACATGCATAACATGGCCAATTTAAAGGCAACAAGTGGATGAAACCCTAGGGGTGCAAGTGTGCTTTGTGTATTGATTTCAAGTTATTTATTCTTGGATTAGGTCATCTAGCGATTGATTTTGATTTTTGATTTTTGCATACAAACCCTAATCTCTAATCAATGCATATTTGAAAGCATAAAGTGCGAGAATTAAAATTCTAAGTTATTACAAAACTATCCGGGAATGGGGGTACAAATTATTATAAATGGGGATGAGTCTCACAAGAATAATAATGTCCAAATATCAAGTATTACAACCAAATCGAATTGTCGCAATTCAATGTAAAGCCATAACAAATTATAAAATAAAGAAAATCAATCAATTATGAAATACATGTATTTATTAAAAAAGAGATAAACTTTATTCTAAAAAAATTAAGAATTATTATTATTATTCTTTTATGTGTTTTATTAATTTTAAAAAAGGAAGATCTTAAAAAAATAAAAATTTAATTAAACAAAAAATTTCTTATTATGTTTTGGTGTTTTCATTAACTAAAATTAACTAAAATTTCTTATTTTGTTTTGGTGAAATAAAATAAATTAAAAAAAGAAAAATAAAATTAACTAAAATATTAATTTAATTTTCTAAATAAAAAAATGTATTGAGTTTTTTTATGAATTTATAAAAAAAGGTGAATTAAAACAAAAAAGAAATGGGCTTAAGGCTTGAAAGGGGATGGCCCAAAATAAAAATAAGAGAAGAGAAATAATAGTCAGAATGGAGGTGGGGGTATGCTAGCAATTCAAATGGGCTTAAGCTTGGTGGCCAAAATTGGGCCAGTTGCTCAAGTTTGCAATGTTTTTGTTAGGGTTTGGGAAAGTTAGGGTTCGTGTGTTTTACAACGGCGCCGTTCTCGTTCTCCCTCTTCATCTTTCTCACGCAAAAGCGCTCTGACCTTCCCCTAAGCCCTAGCCGCCGAAGCGCTATCCCTCAATCTCTCATCTCCTCACAATGATCCATGGCCTCGTTGTAATGGTATGGTTCGTCTATGTTTTAAGTTTTACACCTTTCGTTGTTTATGTTTGTTTGATTTTACAGTTTGGCTAATCTATTGTACTGCATGGCTTATTGAGGTGCAGCAAAGAGGGTTTGAGAAGCATACCTTGGGACTTTCTCTATGAAGAGGAGAGAGGTTGGGCTGGTGGCGCTCCTTGGTGGCTAGAGGCGGAGGGGAAGAGATGACGGCGAGCTTTTCTGGTATCTTCTCTTCTGAACCTTGAATGATGATGATTCCTTCTGAAACTTTTTTGTTTTTGTTGATGATGACTGTTATTGCTGAAACTATGACATTTCTTTTCTGAAACTTTGATTTCTCTTGAATGTTGATGATGATACTTGTTCTGAAACTGATTTTTCTCTCTTGAATGTTGAATATTGATGATGATTAAATTTTTTCTGAAACTCCTTCCTCTATCATGAATTTGAATAATGATGGGGAAACCTTGATGGTGATGATCCCTGAAACTCTATTATTGTTGGTAGTTTAGATTTTGTTGTTCTGAAACTTGTTTGAAAGTTGGTTGATGGTGAAGATTTGTTGAAACTTGAATATTGGTATGGATTGTTTATGATGATGCTATTCTGAAACTTGGTTTCATTGTTGTTTTTTGTTAATGATGATAGTTCTGAAACCTTGTTTTATTCTCTTCTGAAACTTTTTGTTGGTTGATTTGCTGAACTTGAACTTGAATGATGGTTTATTCTGAAACTTGTATGATGATTGGTATGCTTGCAAGTTTCTTTGTGATTTGGGAATTGCAAATTTGGTAGGCTTTTGTGGCTTTGATTGTTTGGAAGTTTTGTGGTTGGAAACTGTTATACAGTTTTGGGAATTTGTGGTTTCAGGCTGTACAATTTTGGTTTACAGTTTGGCCAATTTGTTTTTGTTTTGGGAACTGTAGGTTTATGGTTTACAGGGTTTTTTCTGGTTGTTCTGGCTGCTGGCCTGTTTTCTTGTTACAGTTTGATAACAGGTTTGGGATGGTGGTTGAAACTGCTAATAGGTTTTTTGGCTTTGGGAGAGTTATGCAGTTTTGGTATGTTTTTCAGCTGGTTCACAAGGTTTTTTCTGGTTGTTCTGGCTGCTGGCCTGTTTGCTTGTTCACAGGGTTTTCTGGTTT
The DNA here is from genome assembly GCA_948472305.1 of Vicia faba. Lineage (NCBI taxonomy): Eukaryota > Viridiplantae > Streptophyta > Magnoliopsida > Fabales > Fabaceae > Vicia > Vicia faba. The sequence goes on along the minus strand of OX451739.1, from coordinate 331,287,301 downwards.
GAGTTGTTATGTTGTTTATAGTTTGGCAGGTTTGTGCAATAGTTATGCAAGTTGTGGTTTGTTTTCTCACAGGGTTTTGGTTGTTTTTTTGAGTTTTACAACAGGTTTTTGATGTTGTGCAGTTTCAGGCTTGGCTGGGTGTTTTGAAACTCGTTAACAGTTTTGATTTGTTTGGCAAACTTGGAGATTTTGTGAGTAGCAGGCTTTTCTGTTTTGGCAAACTTGCTTCTGTTTTGAAACTTTGTTAGCAGGCTTTGGAGTTTTGTGAAAACTGTTAACAGTTTGGAGTTTGTTGCAGTTTTTTGACACACAATCTTCTCTCCCTTCTGTTATGCAATTTTTGAGTTTTTATATCCTTTTTGCTGTTTGTTTTGCAACTTGTGATATCCTTTTGCCAAACTGTACACTCTCACCAAGGTGATATCTTTTCTCTCTTTCTCTCTCTATGACAAAGCAGATTTGCTTTTCCACTTTATTTTCTGAAAAGTTTGCCTACCTCCTGCATTTTGCCTGCAGTTTGATTTGCCATGTACTTTCTGCATTGGTTCAGTTTGCATCCAATTTGCTTTAGTTGCTATGCTTGGTTTGCTTACTTTGTTTTGTAATGCAGCTTGACAGTTTGGCCTATGTTTTGGCACCTTGCTTGTGTTGTTTGTACAGTTTGGCTCATGTTTGCCTTAGTTAGTACAGTTTTGCATTCAGTTTGTTGACTTAGTACAGTTTGGTGCCTGTTTGCCTTAGTTGCTGCATTGTTAGGTTAACAGTTTGCCTTGCTGTTTGGTAATGCAGTTTGGCACCTTGCTATGCTTTTGAATAGATTGCTTTGTTTGCATTCTTCAATTTGCATTTTTATTTTTCTCTTTGTGAACCAAGAAGAGCAATCTTCTTGTGATTTGCAAAGAGGAAAATAAAAACATGATGAAAAATAACACTTATGAATCCAGACGGCAAATTTTAATGATGAACAATTTCCTTTTCTTTTTATTTGAACATTCTTTTCATATTCAACTGACTATACTAATCCCTTTTCCTTTGTCTTTTCTTTCATGTGAGCACAACTTGGGTGATGACAAAGCAGAGGAAGCAGAAGACTTTGAGCATGGGAGCAATGGAGCAATGACTTTTTTTCTTTGAGATATTTTTTCATTTAATTGTAATAATTTATTCTTCAAGTACTATAAGCTGTAAAACTTAAAGCACATGAAATAATAAATTATTTTTTGTAACAACATTTGAAATAAATGAAAAAGTCTTTATCCAATAAAACTCTTCTATTGTCAATAACTTGCAACTCTTTCTCTGCATCTTCACTTAATCCTTTAAGATTCTCAGATCAAAATAATTGAAATTGCATTCCAATAATTTCAATACAGATAACTTAAACTTTAAGTAATCCAATAACTTTGCAATCTCGTAACCTTGCAACAGCATTCCAATCAAAATACACATTGGGTATTCCAATAAACAAACAAGCATTTCATTCTATTAACAAGCAAATGTTTTAACAGACGCACATTATCTGGTTAACATGGATCAGACAAAACCTGAATATTCCAAATGACCATCTCAGCTTCTATCTCTTATCCCAGATAAACAAGCCTTGAGAACAACCAGCAATCTTTCAGTAAACTTGAAAAAGTGTGAAAACATGTGACAGTTAACTGAATTTCTGAGAATTCAATTTCTTCTGAGAAATGCGAGAGAAACCCTAATTCTTGATTTACTGCCAAAGAAAAGTCTGTTTGATCGATTCCTGAGCCAATCTTGAAAATCTGAGAAAACCCTAGGGTTGTGATTTCTTGTGAAAAAAGGAGGGAAAATTTTGGGGTACAACACAGTGGACATACCATGGCAAAGAAAATCCTTCGGGCAGGATATTATTGGTCCACAATGAGAGCCGACTGTTATCAACATTCTCGGACCTGTCATAAGTGCCAAGTCTATGCTGATAAGGTGCACATACCTCCAGTTCCTCTGAACGTCTTGACAGCTCCTTGGCCTTTTGCAATGTGGGGTATCGACATGATTGGTGAGATCAGACCTACTGCGTCCAACGGGCATCGTTTCATCCTAGTAGCAATTGATTATTTCACGAAGTGGGTTGACGCGGCTTCCTTTGCTACTGTAACCAAGAACGTTGTGGCACAGTTTATTCGGCATAATTTGATCTGTCGATATGGTGTACCAGAGAGGATCATTATAGACAATGGTAAAAATCTCAACAATACAATGATCACCGAGCTCTGCAAGCAGTTCAAGATACAGCATCACAACTCTTCTCCCTACCGGCCGAAGATGAATGGGGTTGTTGAAGCGGCTAATAAGAATATCAAGAAGATTGTGCAGAAGATGACGGTGACATACAAAGACTGGCACGAGATGTTACCATTTTCTCTTCATGGGTACCATACCTCAGCGCGGACTTCAACAGGGGAAACCCCCTATTCCTTGGTATATGGCATGGAGGCAGTCTTGCCCATTGAAGTTCAGATACCCTCTCTTCGGATTATGAAGGATGCAGGTTTGAGCGAAGATGACTGGATCCAGACCCGGCTTGATCAGCTAAACTTAATCGACGAAAAGAGACTTACTACTATTTGTCATGGTCAGACATATCAAAAGCAGATGATCAAGGCATTTAACAAGAAAGTTAGACGACAAGAGTATCAAGTCGGAGATCTGGTCATCAAGCGTATCGTTCTGCCACAAGGTGATCCCAGGGGCAAATGGACCCCTACTTACGAAGGGCCATTTTTTGTTAAGAACATTTTCTAAGGAGGAGCTATGATTCTAACCACCATGGAGTAGACGACCTTCCTCACCCCGTCAATGCAGACATAGTGAAAAAATACTATGCATAATCAAAGACCCGCTAGGTTGACTGGCCTAGGAAAAAATAAGGGCTTCCCGGCGAACCAAAAGGGTTCGGGTAAAAATAAGGGATGAAAATAAAAAAAACTATACACCCGGCAAGTCAAAAACCTGAAAAGGCAGCTTGGGCAAAAAAAGGGTATCCCGGTGGACTGAAAACCCGAAAGGGAGGTCCAGGAAAAAATTAGGGATCAAAGCGTAACACTATGTCTCATTGGATCATCTTGCAACCAGACTTCGGTATCGACTGTCAAGCACGGACGGCACTAATAAATCTTATCTACCTTCAACCAAGTAGCAGAGTGATGAGATGCTCAAGGATATAAAGGCAATAGCAGAGTTGGAACCCGGTGGGATTGTTCACATAGCTGTTTTTCTTTATTTTTCACAAATTGTATAAATTCTATTTGTTCGGCGGTGTTCTCTTACTAGGACGTCAGCCTCTTGTACAAAACGTCTATTACAGGCCAAACTTCAAAATCAATATGATTCATTTTCACAAATAAATTTGAAATTGTTTTTCTTTTTCTGTTTTGTTTTGCAAGAACGTCCAATGTTCATTTTTGATATATACATTTGACAATAATTGCTGCTAATAAATATTTACATGCGAAACAAAAGACGATTACTCGTAAGATCAGAAACAGGGGCAAACAAGAAATGTCTGAGCCTTATATTTGTTCTATTCACTAGGTACAGGGATAGACCTAGCTGAAGAATATGACTAAAGATGCATACACTCTCCGCAGAGAAAAGAAAAGGATAGTGGTGTTAATTCTCCCCAGCTGAGGTTCGCAACTGCAAATGAGTCGGTAAGATTCTTCCCAAGCAGAGTTTATCTATCACCAGCACTGGAAGATTATCCCCAGTAGAGTCTGGAAGATTATCCCCAGTGAAATGACAAACAACTAAATACATGTCTTAACAATAAAGCAAAAAGAACTGAATAATAACAATAATCAATTGGCCCCTTCCAATAATTCTGGGGGTGACCAAATACACCAAAAGTAAATAACGGAACTAAATCTCTGGAACTAAGCGCGCTTCAAGGTGTTGACAGTACTCTTCCAGTATGGCTTTCTCCTTCAAGAGTTGAGATGCAACTATTTTACTTTCTTGGAACTGATCTTCCGCAACACGCTTCTGGGTCATTTCCTTCTCAAGCTGAGCGTCTTTGTCTTTGAGCTGTTTTTCTAAGTTCTGAATCTTCTTCTTGTAGCTATTTTTTGAGGCCTGAAGCTTCCGACACTCTCGCTGAATCTTACTCAATTCTTCTTCCATTTCAGCATGAGACCTCTTCCTAGAACCGGTTGCATAAGAAGTTTCCCTTTGAGCTTCCTTGAGTTTACGAGCTAAGTCGGCCCTTTCTTGATCTGCCCAATAAAGTTTCATCCCCGCCTCATGGTCTTTTGCACGAAGCTGAATATTCTCAACATGAATTTGGGTAAACATCTCAGTAGGCACCGTGTTACTTAGAACAGCAGGAGGTTTCTCGTATAGAGGATCCGACCTTGCAAATGGTAATCGTAAGATCTTAACCCTGGCTTTAACCCACTCCATGTAAGGAACCCTAGCAATATGAACCTTCTTACCCAAAGTAGTTCTATCCTTCCTGTGAATTCCCTTCCAAGCACTTGTCACTTTTTTCAACATCTCAGGATCACTTCCCCTAGCGAAATATACTGATTCAGACACCTCCTTAACCTTTGGTGGTACATCCATTGCATATCCCAATTGTCGATAAGCAAGCACAGGATTATAGTTGATGCACCCCTTAGTTCCTATGAGGGGAACATTAGGGAAATCTCCGCAACTAGTGACAACACTTCGCACTTCCCCCATATCATAATTATATCGGATATCAAAAGAAGTAAGGTTAACAAGCCTTGATGACCATCGGAGAGAAAGCCTGGTATCCATGAAAGGGCCACTCACTGGTAGATGCAACTTAAGCCATTGATACAGCATCGAATGGCATAAACTTACATTACCGCCTTTTTCGTGCCTGGAATGAATGGTGTAAAGAGTGTCTGCCAGGAGTGTCAGTATCGGGTTCTTGTTTCTGAAAACATAGATAGCCGTCAAATCCACAAAATTTCTCTTGTGAGGGAAGAGGACAATCCCGTATATCATGAGAGCGAACAAAGAGCTGAAGTCACTCCAATTGCCTTTATTTGCCCAATCTTCAGCTTTCTTCACTAAGAAACCCAAATAAAATCCTGCAATACCCTCACTGGACTTCCAATTGTCTTTCACCTCTTTCAAACTCAAACGAATAATCTCAGCGACAACTTCAAACTTTGGCTTTTCCGGCACTTAAACAAAAGGAACTTCATCGGTCAATCTGATATTAAGTAGGTGCGCATACTCTTCTAGGGTAGGAACCAGTTGGTAATCTTGGAAAGTAAAGCACCTTAATTCTTTGTCATAGAACTAGAAAAGAGTGATCAAAGCCAACCGATGTTTTGCATACTGGATTTGGCTGGACTGCTTGGAAAAACATCGAATAAAACAACAAACAAATGAGATGGCAAAACATCGGTTAAGTAATAGAAAAGTAACATGTCAAAGATGGCGAAACATCAAATGGTAAATGAATGACAAAACATCACACCTAGCAATGATATTGGGAATCAAAGTAGGATAACAAAATGTGTGATGGCGAAACATCGGCTTCAAATAAATGTGCGATGGCGAAACATCGGTTAAGTAATAGCAAAGTAACATGTCACAGATGGCAAAACATCAAATGGTAAATGAATGACAAAACATCACACCTAGCAATGATATTGGGAATCAAAGTAGGATAACAAAATGTGTGATGGAGAAACATCGGCTTCAAACAAATGTGCAATGGCGAAACATCGACAAAGAGATAACAAAGATATCATGGTAGAGATGGCAAAACATCACACTTAACAATGATATTGAGAGTCAAAGTAGGATAACAAAATGTGCGACGGCGAAACATCGGCTTCAAACAAATGTGTGATGGCGAAACATCGGCAAAGAGATAACACATATATCTTGGTAGAGATGGCGAAACATCAATAAGACGGATGGCAAAACATCACACCTAACAATGATATTGGGAATCAATGTAGGATAACAAACATGTGCGATGGCGAAACATCGGCTTCAAGATAACAAGATATCATGGCAAAGATGATGAAACATCAATAAAACAGATGACAAAACATCACACCTAACAATGATATTGAGAATCAAGGTAGGATAACAAACATGTGCGATGGCGAGACATCGGCTTCAAACAAATGTGCGATGGCGAAACATCGGCAAAGAGATAACAAAGATATCATGGTAGAGATGGCAAAACATCAATAAGACAGATGGAAAAACATCACACCTAACAATGATATTAGGAATCAATGTAGGATAACAAACATGTGCGATGGAGAAAAATCAGCTTCAAGATAATAAGATATCATGGCAAAGATGACGAAACATCAATAAAATAGATGACAAAAAATCGCACCTAACAATGATATTGAGAATCAGGGTAGGATAATAAACATGTGCGATGGCGAGACATCGGCTTCAAACAAATGTGCAATGGCGAAACATCGATTAACCAGGTTTAAAAGCATAGCCAAGAGACACATAGACAAAGTAAGATTGATTTGTATCTTTTACTTTAAAAAAGTGTTTTAGTTTATTAGAGGTGTTTTATGATTTGCCAAGGAAACAATTTTGTTTTAAGATGCAAAATTCAAAAGAAGAAAAAACAACTAAGGGAAACTAGCCTAGCATTATCCCTAGTGTTATCATACAATGGTTGACCCTAAGGTTGAGGTTAAAGGAAAACCCTACCTTAATTATCATGCTAAAGGAATCTTAACAAAACTATTCTATAGGGAACATGCAATGAGAGCGAAGTTGTGATCTCAATTTCTAACTTGAGTGACTCATCGATCAACAATTAAAAAAGAAAAGCAATAAACATCCTATAGGGAACATGCAATGAGAGCGAAGTCGTGATCTTAATTTCTAAATTGAGTGACTCATCGATCAACAATTAAAGAAGAAAATCAATAAACATCCTATAGAGAACATGCAATGAGAGCGAAGTCGTGATCTCAATTTTTAAATTGAGTGACTCATCAATCAACACAAACACAACATATGTATTAGACAAAAAACAGAGGGCCTCCTGACATATATCAGCAACAGAGGTCCCATCATGCAATCAGAGAACTATGCAAAATGAAAATGGAAGAAAGGAGATAGTGCAATACCAAACGGATAACTATCCGTAGCAACCGAGCAAGAATAAAAAGAAACCCAGAGAACTTCAAGCAAGCTGGCATCAGTAGACGAATCAAGTCAAAAAATACGCCATAAGGATGTAAGTAATGAGATTATCAGACATGAACAGATCCTCATGGGCAATGTATAGTATTCACAATATCATGTATATATCCTGCATGGAATATCAAACATGCCAAATACAAAAGCAGTGTCAGTGTAATAAGTTTTGTTCCACAAATAAAGTGGAACACAGTAGCCTCGGGCCAAAAGTGGGATGCTATACAATGTCACAAAGTCTCCAAGACATGCCAAGGTCTCTAATCCTAAGTCCAAGAAAAAGTCTCATGCTCCATAATGCCGAGGATAGTAACCAAATAGTCCAAGTATCATTAAAGTTTTTTTATGGTTCATGTTAATTATTAAGTGTCTTTAAAAGGAAAAGAAAAGCTAAAGTGAGCAAAATAAAAATGACATAAAAGTAAATACTCAAGTGAGCAAAGATGAAATAGCATGAAATGTAAAATGCTAAAAGTAAATGGTACATAAATCATAAAAAATAAAAGCATAAAGTAAAGTCAATTGTTAGAAATTAGTGGTTAGTTGGATGACCATCTTGAAACTTGCATTTGGAACTCATTAGAGGATTGGTAGAACCAAAGCCTCCACACAACAAGTTGCATTTGCTTTTTGTCAAGTATATCATCCATTTTGGAATTCTCAAAAGGTAACATTTAATGATCAACGATGTTTAAGTGATCCGCGTTGACCAAAGGTGTTGTAGATACATTAGAGGATTGGTAGAACCAAAGCCTCCACATAATGAATCTCAAGGTTATTGGATCAAAGAGATCAAATTAACATACTTGGGCTTGCAATCATAAGTTTGGGCCACGAATGATCATTTATTCGAATCGGGACAAAATTTAGCGCTATGTTAAGCAATCGTAAGTGGACTTATGTAGAAGTCGCACCTATTTTGAGGCTGGTCAATAGCAATCTATGTACTTCATGTTTGGATAAATGATATAGAGATCACCATCCTTTAACATGTAGCACAAAAAGAAAGGGATAATATGAAGAGGGAGGGGAATGATAAGCTAATTTGGATCACCATTTCAAAATTCTTTCATCTTTAAATTCAATCACTCCTCTAGATGGATTAAAGCACTAAACATATCATTAATCCAAAGCACCAAAAATGAATTAAATAATTAATTCTTAGGTAGATTTGCATTGATGAACATTTATCCAACTTCATCTACATCACAAAGTCCATTGAGTTTAAAAACAAATTGAACATTTAAAATTGCAATCCAAATTATCCATCAAAGAAAGTGTGCAGAAAAATATTTGAGTCAAAACAGCCCCAAAATAAGGCAACAAAAGTATTTTTGGCACTGTTACAATCAATTGTGCTTAGACAACAACCTATTGCATCAGTGCAGTTTTTTTATCAAATCAATTTTCTGTGACAATCAATTGCAATGTTACAACAACTGATTGCAACTTGTTAAAAAAAGTAGAAAACAGCATTTCAAAGATCAAGTTCTTGTTCCAACTTTTCATCAAACACCTTAGGATCATAGATCCAATTGAGCATGAAAATTCCAGCAAATTTTGAGAAAATAGTGTTAATGGAGTCATAAAAGTAGTGCTCAATGAATCAAAACCAGAAATCCACAAGAGATCACATTATGAAAGATGATGATCCAACTTACCAAAGGTAGAATTTGAGAATTATCAAACAACTTCAGAAATTGCTTCAATTCAACCACAAGAATCAATTAATCAAGCTTGGATGTAGATAATTGATGGAGAAAAAAGTGTTTGGATGAAGTTTTAGCTCAAAGATTAGTAAGCTTCAATGCAAAGCTTACTATCTTTTTGAAAATGGAGCTTTAAGTGAATTTGGTAGATGGAGAGAATTGAGAGATTTTTTAGCAAAGTGATTTTGGCTATCAAAAGCTTGAAATTTGAATGAAATGAGGGATCTATTTATAGAGTTTTAGGATTGGGATTAGTGGTAATTTGGTAATTGATTCTTGGATCCAAATTTGAATTAATGATATAATTTCAAATTATGTAGAAAAAATTGGAGCCAAAATGATAAAAGTTTGAATTTGCTGGCTTTTCTCAAAAAAACACGTGCATTTTGCTGTTATGTGTCGATACATAGGTGGTATGTGTCGATACATCCTGGTTGTATAACACAACACGTGTAGATACATGCCTCTATGTGTCGATGCATACTGTTAATCCAACTCATTACAGAATCACACAAACTGCATGAGTCGATACATAACACGTATGTGTCGACACATGCAAGTTATTCAAACTGGATGAGTCGATGCATACATGCATATGTCGACACATGCTAGTTATTCAAGCAGGATGAGTCGATACATACATGCATGTGTCGACACATGCTGGTTATGCTCAACAAGATGAGTCAATACATAGGTTTATGGGTCGATGCATACCTTCTTTTGCCACAAACAGAATCAAATCAACTTTGCATGAGCTTATTTGTTGGATACTTGGTACCTAAAACACAATTTTGAAAAGACAAAGACCAATTTTTTTTTTGTATTTTGATTAGAAGTTAGTCAACAACACATATACAAAATACACAACTAAAGTGCTTGGAGAAAGCTGATCAAGCTTCAAAACCCCAATTTGACTGGTGAATCAAAGGAGTGGTTCCTTCACATAATCAAACACAAACTCCAATCCTCTGAAGATCCAAAGAGATGGATGAAACATCTTGAGATATGCAAATAAATCTGAGCTTGAAAGATCCAGAGGTTCAAATGACAAGGTTCTACTTGAGCAACTTGTCAAAGCAACCAACCTTCAAAGCTTAAGGAAGACTTGATAACCAAAGTACTTTGACCCCATCACAATGTATGAATGCAATGCAATATGATATTCATGATGAAACATAAGCCTAAATCAAGAGGGTAAATTTTGGGGTGCAACAGGTTGTCATTTCATAAACATATTTTCATTTAATAAAGCATTGGATGTTTTGCATTCAAATTTTGTGCTCTGTCTTTCCTTTTAATTTTATCACTTTCAAATAGCTATGTGTTCTTACACACACCCACACAATAAATGGCAGATCCACATCCATTTTGGATCTCGTTGATAACGACTCTGCTATTGCCACTTATGAATTTGAAATTCTGATCTATCAAGCGGAGGAAGAAGGTGATGAAGATTGTGAAATATCTGGAGAACTTTCCAGACTGTTAATGCAAGAGGAAAGGGCCATACAACAGCATGAAGATCTAGTTGAAGTTGTAAGTCTGGGTACTAAGACAGACAGGAAAGAAGTCAAGATAGGCGCCAACCTAGAGGGCAGTGTCAAGAACAGGTTGATTCAGATGTTGCATGAATATGTTGAGATCTTTGCTTGGTCGTATAAAGACATGTCAGGGCTCGATACTAATATTGTGGTTCACCGCCTGCCGATGAAAGAGGGTTGTGCTCCAATAAAACAGAAGGTTTATCGCATGCGTCCTGAGATGTCAGAGAAGATCAAAGCTGAGGTTATGAAACAATTCAACGCAGGCTTCTTAGCAGTGACATCATATCCTCAATGGGTTACAAATATTGTTCCAATACCAAAGAAATACGGCAAAGTACATATGTGTGTAGACTATAGGGATCTGAATAGGGCGAGCCCCAAAGATGACTTCTCACTTCCACATATTGATGTTATGGTCGACAACACCGCTCAACACAAGGTGTTCTCTTTCATGGATGGTTTCTCGGGATATAATCATATCAAGATGGCACTTGAAGATATGGAGAAAACTACCTTCGTCACACAGTGGGGAAATTTCTGCTACAAAGTTATACCTTTTGGGTTGAAGAACATCGACGTAACATATCAGCATGCTATGGTGGCTTTATTCCATGACATGATTCATCACGAGATAGAGGTCTATGTCGATGATATGATGGTTAGATCATAGACTGAAGAAGAGCATCTGGACCATCTCCATAAGTTGTTTAAGAGACTGAAGAAGTATAAGCTGAGGTTGAATCCGAACAAGTGCACCTTTGGGGTGATGTCTGGTAAACTTCTGGGTTTCGTTAATAGTGATAAAGGTATTGAAGTTGATCCTGCAAAAGTCAAAGCTATTCAAGAAATGTCGGCTCCCCGTGCCGAGAAGGAAGTCAGAGGTTTCTTAGGACGACTAAATTATATTTCCTGATTCATTTCTCATTTGAATACTACTTGTGAGCCGATCTTCAAGTTGCTGAAGAAAGATCAGGTAGTAAAATGGAATAATTATTGTCAAATAGCCTTTGAAAAAATCAAAGAGTACCTCCAAGAACCTCTGATTCTGATGCCACTAGTTGAAGAAAGACCTCTGATCATGTATCTAATTGTGCTAGAGAATTCAATAGGGTGCGTATTGGGCCAGCATGACGAGTCTGGTCGAAAAGAGAATGCAATATACTACATTAGCAAAAAGTTCACCGACTATGAAACAAGATACCCACTGCTAGAGAAAACTTGCTATGCTTTGGCATGGGCTGCTCACCGACTAAGACAGTATATGTTGACTCATACTACCTTGTTGATCTCTAAAATGGATCCTATAAAATACATATTCGAGAAGCTAACTCTCTCTGGAAGAATAGCCCGATGGAAAATGGTCTTAATAGAATACAGCATTCAGTACACCACTCAGAAAGCAATTAAAGGAAGTGTATTGGCGGATCACTTGTCTCACCAAGCTGTAGACGACTATCAGTCTATGAATTTGAGTTCCCAGATGAGAAGATTTTACTGGTTACAGATTATGAAGAACTTGGACCGTATGAAGGACCTAAGCTAGGATCCCGATGGGCTATGGTTTTCAATGGAGCTTCTAATGCACTTGGAAATGGAATTGGTTCTGTAATTATCTCTCCTCAGGGTTTCCATACGCCATTCATCGCCAAATTATGCTTTGATTGTACCAACAACATGGCCGAATACGAAGCGTGCATCATGGACACCAGAGCTTCTATTCACTTGAGGATTAAGTTCTTGAATGTATATGGGGACTCAGCCCTGGTAATCAGTCAAATCATGGGAGAATGGGATACTAAGCACCCAAATTTCATTCCTTATAGAGAACATGTGCTTATCTTAATCCCATACTTAGAGGAAATCACTTTTGAGCACATCCCACTAGAAGAAAATTAGTTGGCAGACGCATTAGCAACCATGTCATCTATGTTCAAGGTCAGATGGGACAACGAAGCTCCCAAAATTACCATTGAAAGGCTAAACGAACTGGCACACTGCTACGAAGTTGGCACTGACAGAGTAGAAGAGAAGCCTTGGTTTCATGAAGTGAAAAGATACCTTGAGGCTCAAGAGTATCCTAAAGGAGCATCTATCAATGACAAGAAATTCCTACAGAGGTTCTCTACTAAGTTCTTCTTGAGTAACAGAATTTTGTACAGGCGTAACCTGTGACACCCCAAATAATCCGATTATTAAATAATTAGAATTTTTAATTATTAATTTAATTGGAAATTTAATTATTGGTATTTTTGGATTATTGGAATTAATTTAATTAATTAAAGGAAAGAAGTATTGGTGGTGTGAAGAGTGATTAGAGGGTGTGAGGGGTAAAATACTCTACTCTTACTAATTACTAATTTAATTATTTTATTGGAATAATAAAAGGAGTATTAAAAGGAAAAAGAAGAGAAAGAGAGTTATTTTGGAATATTCATCATACGTGCATTTGAGAAGAGGAAAAAGAAGGAGAAAACCGGAAGCGTCAGAATTCGAATAACCCACAAGGTAAGGGGTGATTTCGATTAGTTAATTCGTATTATCGGTTTAGATATTCAATAGTATGGATCATAGTATGTTAGGGAATCCCGGTTTGGAATTCTAGGGTTCCGTAGAATTGTCCCTATTGCGTCGAATTGTAGGTTGAAAACCATTAGGGTGTCAGATGATAAAAAGGAATGATGAAATAATGTTGTTTGATGTTATAATGGTGCAAAATGGATGTGTTTTGGTGTTTCTCATGTTGCAATTCGTATGGGTATGTTTGGAATTGGTTTAGAATGAATAAATGCTGTCAAAAGTGCAGAATTTGACTCTGCAGGTCGTGGGAACCGGTTCCCAGTGGGGAGGAACCGGGTTCCACTGTGTGAATTTATAAAAACTGGCAAAAATACACGTAGGAACCGGTTCCTGTATAGGTAGGAACCGGGTTCCCATACATTTTTCCAGAAGTGTGATTTTTGAACTTCGCAGGAACCGGTTCCTACATATGTAGGAACCAGGTTGTGCTGTAACTTTTTGAAAAATATTAAACTTTGAAAATTCATAACTTTCAAACCGTAAGTCCGTTTTGAGTGCCGTTTTGGACGTTATTTCTTAAATTTAATGCTCTATTTTATAAAATGAAAAGATTTCCTAAAACCTGAAATTATTTTGAAAATGAGTCAAATCCCGGAATAAGTGATTATTGGCTAACGCACATGGGTGTGTATGTAGCAGTGAACCTGTGATGGATGGATGTATTAGTATTGTGTGAATGAAAGGCATGTTTATGTTGCTAATGATGGTGTGCATGATCGTTGAGATATCATGTTTTTGGTTTTGGTTCAGTTATGATAAATTGATGTATCTCATAGACTGATTTGATGTTGCATGCTAGTGATGTGCGTGCATATGCATTGTTTTGGTGAAGTTAATTCCCATTGTGTGGAATTTGACTTGTATTGCCATTAACCGATACCCGGGTGATGATGGTGAAGAAGTGAAAAACACAAGAAGGGGGGTTGAATTGTAAAACTGAAAATCAATGCAATCAACACGATATTTTTATCCTGGTTCGTTTGATCTCAAACTACTCCAGTCCACCCGTCAAGGTGATTTCGCCTCTCTCCAACGAGGTCTTAATCCACTATATTCAACTGAATATTACAATCTGCTTTAACAACTGCTAAAGCCTTCTTGATGCAAACCACAAACCGGTTTCTCAAGGAATTACTTTCTTACAAAAAATTGAAATCTAGGTGTGTGAATGTTTTCTACAAAACTGTTTATCACAACTGTGATACTACACAACTTAAGCTTATGGAAACTAAATTGCTAAAATAATTGAGTAAGGGATTTTGGAGCTTTTAGAAAACTGAGAGTAAGGAAGATGATGATTAGCTTTTTGGTGTGTAGATTGTTGTAGAACATTAGCCGATTCAATCTTCATTGACTTGTTTATATAGCATTGGAATTAGTGTACGTTGGAGCAATAATTCTGTTTCAATGCCAATAACATTCTTTCCTTATTAAGCAGATCTTGTCTGGAATGATGTCGTTGGTAATAACTCGTCTTGAATGCACAGTACCGTTGCTACTTAAGCGTGTTCTGGCTTTGGCTCATTCTGACGCTGCTTAGGTGCTGATGAATTGTTGTTGTCTTTTATCAGAGTTCAGAGTGTTACGCGCAGATCTGTTCATCAAGCTTCAGCATAAGCGCAAGTTGATCTTCTGATTCTGGTATCTGATATAACATCTTCTGATGCTGATGTTGATGTCCAATTTTCTGATGCTGATTATGATGTTCTCTTGCTGATACCCATCAGAGTTTCTGTAAAACAGAAAGTAATTTTTAGGTATCAAATAGTTCATACATGAATCATACAATTAATGAATCTTAGCATTTTGTTATCATCAAAACTTAAACTTAGGGTAGTAGATTCAAACTTTGTTCTAACAATCTCCCCCTTTTTGATGATGACAAAAACTAGATATTTTTAATTGAAAATTAGCGTGAAAAGTATCAGAGATAACTAAATGATAAGTTGTATCAGAATTAAATAAGAAGTTATCAAAGATAAGGGATAAAGAGATGTCAGAGTTTAGATCGGAGATACTCCCCCTGAATTTATTACTTCCCTTTTTAATTCCAAGAGTTCTTCAGGATCAGATCTTTATTGACTTTCTTTGATCATCAGAATATCAGAGCTTCAGATCAGAATATCAGAGCTTTGAGCTTCAGTGTATCAGAGGTGATTAACTTCTTGTACCTGTAGACTTATGCAAAAAAAGAAAACATTCGAGTATATCAGAGTGTTAGAATGTTTGAGACTTTTTGTCTCAGTAATCCGTTATTGAAAAATATCATTCTTATTCTCCCCCTTTTTGTCAGCAATCAAAAAGTGTAAGTGATGTGCTAAAACAATCAGAGCAGGAAAAAAACTTGTTATATTAAATTCAGAGCCAGACAAACAGTACAGATGATATGCAAAGAAAACATTGAAAATATCATGAATGAACAACTAAGGTTGGGGAGGAAAGCGTGTGAACAGAGTCTCCAGCATTGCTTTAATATGATCAGCAGTTTCAGTCTGCTTGTGCACTATGCTGACTACTGTATCTATCTTGTTGTCTTGCACATCCATCCTTTCCTTCATCTTCTGATCATTTTCATCCATTATTTGCTGCAGACGAATATCATTCAGCCTCAGCTCTTCCAGAGTCTGCCTGTCCAAGGCAGATTGAGAAACATCAGAAGCAGGAAGCTTCTGAGAGCTTTCTGCAACATCTTCAGCTTGTCTGACCTCTTCAGCTTGAGTTGTCTGATCTTCTTCTGGCTGCACTGTTGAAGCTGGACGCTTTTCAGACCATGGCTCACTATCCAGAAAGAGCACTTCATCTTGTGGCAACTGACTTTCAACTTCCTTCAGCAGCTTGCTGAAGTTCTGTTGTGCCTGCTCATAATTGATGTCTTGCAATTTGAGGGCTTCAGCACGTACCCATATTCTGAATCGTGTCCAGAGTTGGTCTGAGGTAGCAGGATCAATCATTCTAGGGCAAACTTGCTTTAGAGAAGCAATCCATTGCTGCAAACCTGTTTCAAAATTCATAATGCCAGAGCCAACATCTGGCTGTTTTGGTTTGGGAATGGCTATTTTGTTTTTGAGATCAGCAAGACGGTCAAGGATTGTTAAATCGATGAAGGTCCTGCTGTGGTTTTCTGTAGTTTGTTTGGGAGATGGAGTGGGAGAATCAGAAATAATAATTGGACTATTTGGAGTATTTGGAGGGGTAGTTTCTGGCGAGGATGGCAGCTGGGCCATGGTTACAGTTGTACCACATGGCAGCTGAATTGCCAAGGGTTGAGGTTCAGAGGATAGAGGAGAATGAGGTTCAGGGGTTTGAGGTTCAGGTGATGGAGTTTCAGAGTGATGAAACTCAGGTTGTGGAGGAGATGGTTGAGGTGATGGTGGATGAAGTTCTGGTTGAGGAGAGGTAGGAGGAGTTGTTGGTTGTGGAGAAGGAGGTGGAATTTCTGGTTGAATTTCTGGTTGTTGTGGAATTTGTGGCTCTTCTGGTATGGGTGAAAGAGGTTGTTCTGGTTGAGGAGAGTGGGCAATTTCTGGTTGAATGTTTGGATTATTTGAGAGGTGAGCGGAAACACGTTCATCAATTTCAGACAGAACTTTGTCAACTTCTGATTCTGTTGATGGTGTGGGTTTTCGAGTTTGGGATTTTGTGCGGGGTCTCCTGAGAGTCATTGACTTAGAAGGGTCATCTTCTGGTTCGGTTTCATCAATAGTTGGTATGGGGATTGGAAGTTCATGTGAAGCTGGGGTTGGGATTGATGTTGGAATAGCAGAAGAATTTAAAACAGAAGCAGCAGATAAATTACCTCTTTTCTTAGGGTTCTGCTGGGATGGTCCTTCTGAAGTGGCCTTTCTTTTCTTCGTCTTCTTCATAGCAACTTCTGGTTGTGGTTGGTGCAGATCTTTGATATTCAGTTTTGGATCTGTACCATCAGCCTTGCACGCGTCCAAGTATCTGAGAACAACTACTGGCTTTGATTCAATCTCATAGAATAGTGGAAAGTCGTTCAGTGGGACTCTTCTGCTGGTGATGTCAGCAAGAGGAGTAACGCTGGGCTCCTTTCTGATATTCTCTATCAGTTTCATTTTCTTCAGATTCTTGGCGTTCAGAGGCTTGCCAATAGTAGGTTCAATAGAACTCAATTCCTGAGCTTCTGTAAGGTGCTCTATCAGCCTATTCTCAGTCAGAATATTTGATATTAACCTGCCAAAGGGTATCCAATCCCTCTTTGTCCTTTATTCTTCCCTTGTCTCCTTGACGCTAGTCCTAAGGTGATTAAACAGAAGATGAGCCAAGTTGATTTTTACCTTCTGATTAATAAAGTAGATCAGAAACTGCTGATCTATATTTATATAATCAGGGGAGCTTGTTGGCTTCCTGTGATTAAAGCACCCCAGAATGATCTTCGCCCATACTCTGTGGTGATCCTTTAAGTCTCTAATTTTGCTGCTGGGAACCCCATGGGTGAAAATCTGCTCTACAATGACAGCAACGTCAGAGCATCTTTCAGCCATATCGATACAGCGGACACCACCACCACTGTATCCAATCAATCTTGCTATGTGATCCTCAGTGATCACAATCTTCTTTCCCATTATGTAGGAGGTGACTTGATGTGTTGATGAGTACGCATGAATCCAGAACTCCTTGACCAAGACTGAGAACGTTGGTCCAACCAACCTATCAAAATATCTCTCCCATCCTTGCGCCCTAACTTCTTCTGTCAAATCGAATCCATTTTCTTTCAGACTGGAGAAATCGACAATCAGTTCAGACAGAACTTCCAAATTCTTCACTGGTGTAAGGAGTGTTCTGAAAGGAACTTGGTACTGTTCAGAAGAGGGCTTCTTTTGAGAACCTACAGAAACATTGCTGGAGGTTGCCATGTTCACACTTAGGGTTTTTTTCTGAGAAAACTGAAAAAATGGGTTTCTTTTGAGAGAGATGAACACACAAGGAAAATGCAGAGAAAATATTTGTAAGATTATAAGAAACGGTAAAGGATTAATGAATGGTGTTAATTTGCTTAAATAGATTTCAAAATATTTTTGAAAGTGTAAACGGTTTCAAGAAAGAGAAATAATTCATGATTACGTTTTAAAAAAACATGATTACTTTCATTTAATGCTTGCTGATTTTGGGGGATTTGAGAAAGATACTTGAAACGGTTACCAGACATGTGTCTCAATGCACCCAATCAGTGATTTGCCTTCTCAGAATCATGCACGCGTTCTGCTTCAGAGATTTGCTGATGATTGGATGACACTTGTTTGATTTAGTGAGCAGCACGTCTATCCTTTAGCTGAAACGCTCAGATCTTTAAGAATAGCATCTAATACAATCTGCATGTTATATCTTTCTGAAAAGAGATTGATCAGAAGTTCACAGTAAAACAAATACATTCTGAAGGATAATATATAAACTTAAAACATTTTCATTCTAGGCAGAGTTTCATGCTGAGATGTTTCAGAATGAAGTTGAACCTATCTTCAGAAAGAGGTTTAGTGAAGATATCAGCCCATTGTTGGTCTGTATCAATAAATTTTAAATTCAAAATTCCTTTCTGAATATAGTCCCTAATGAAATGATGTTTTATTTCTATATGCTTAGCCCTAGAATGTAAAATAGGATTCTTACTTAAGCAAATAGCAGAAGTATTGTCACAGAGTATAGGGATGTTACTCTCAAAAATCTGGAAGTCTTCAAGCTGACTTTTCATCCAGAGCATTTGTGTGCTACATCCTGTTGCTGCTATGTACTCAGCTTCTGCTGTTGATAGCGCAATTGTGGATTGCCTTTTGTTGGACCAAGAGATCAGATTTTCTCCCAGAAACTGGCAGCTTCCAGAAGTACTTTTACGTTCTACTCTGTCTCCAGCAAAGTCAGCATTGCAGTAGCCTACTAAGCTCTAATCACTAGATTTTCTATAAAATAAACCCAGATTAGTAGTACCTTTCAGATACTTGAAAATTCGCTTAACAGCTGTTAAGTGAGATTCTCTAGGATCTGATTGGAATCTAGCACAAATACATACGCTGAATAAGATATCAGGCCTTGAAGTTGTCAGATAAAGGAGAGAACCAATCATACCTCTGTAGACCTTTTGTTCTACCTTTTTGCTTACCTCTTCTCTTTCCAGAATGCACGTGGGATGCATTGGAATCTTTGATGGCTTACATTCTGAGAGGTCAAATTTCTTCAGAAGTTCTCTGACATATTTGCTCTGATGAATGTAAGTTCCCTCTGGGTTTTGATTGATTTGAATTCCCAGAAAGAATTTCAGTTCTCCCATGAGGCTCATCTCAAATTCTGCCTGCATACACTTAGCAAATTTTCTTCCAAGAGAAGGATTAGTAGATCCAAAAATAATATCATCTACGTAAATTTGACAGACTAAGATGTCATTCTTAACTGACTTACAGAATAAGGTAGTGTCCACCTTCCCTCTGGTGAATTCATTTTCTAACAGAAAGTTACTTAGTCTTTCATACCAAGCTCTGGGAGCTTGTTTCAGACCATATAGTGACTTCTTTAGTTTGAAAACATGTTCTGGGTTTTTTGTACTTTCAAAACCAGGGGGTTGGTGCACATAAACCTCTTCTTCTATATAACCATTTAAAAATGCACTCTTGACATCCATCTGATACAGAGTGATGCCTTTATGAACAGCAAATGAAATTAAAAGTCTGATAGATTCTAACCTGGCGACTGGGGCAAAGGTTTCTGTATAGTCTATCCCCTCTTGCTGACTATAACCTTGTGCTACCAGTCGTGCTTTGTTTCTGATGACTTCACCTTGTTTGTTCAGCTTGTTTCTGAACACCCATCTTGTTCCAATGACGTTGAATCCTTTAGGTCTGGGAACAAGATCCCATACGTCATTTCTGGTGAATTGATTCCGCTCTTCTTGCATTGCTAGAATCCAGTCGTTGTCCAGAAGTGCTTCATCAACAGAAGAAGGTTCAATCAGAGACACAAGTCCCATGAGGGTTTCTTCAGAGTTTCTGAAGCTTGCTCTTGTTCTGATTGGATCTTCTTTTCTTCCTAAGATAGTTTCTTCTGGGTGATCCAAGCTGCTTCTGGGTAGTCTCTTTTGAGGTTGATCAGCAGCTGTTGTAGGATTGCTAGCAGTGCTCCTTTCAGATGTTGAAGGAGTGTTTGTGTTGAGAGCTTCTGATGACTTGTCTTCAGAACCTGTAAATTCAATTTCTATACCTGCAAAGACTTCATTCTGCTTTGACTTTTCAGAGTCAAGTTTATCATCAAAACGAACACTAATTGATTCTTCCACAATCTGTGTTTCTGTATTGTATACTCTGTACCCTCTTGAGCGTTCAGAGTATCCTAACATAATACACTTCTGTGCTTTAGAGTCAAACTTGTTCAAATAATTTTTTGTATTTAACATAAAACAAGTACATCCAAATGGATGAAAATATGAAATGTTGGGCTTTCTGTTCTTCCACAATTCATATGGAGTCTTTTCCAGAATAGGTCTTATTGAGATTCTATTCTGAATGTAGCACGCTGTGTTTATTGCCTCTTCCCAGAAGATCTTAGCAACGTTTGTCTCATTGATCATGGTTCTGGCTATTTCTTGCAATGTTCTGTTCTTTCGTTCTACAACTCCATTTTGTTGGGGAGTTCTAGGACAAGAGAAATCATGCAGAATGCCTCTGTCATTAAAGAATGACTCAAAATCTTTGTTTTCAAACTCTCCACCATGATCACTTCTGACTTTAACGATTCTAAGATCCTTTTCATTCTGAACTTGGTTACAGAAGGTAACAAACACAGAGTGTGACTCGTCCTTGTGTCTTAAGAACTTTACCCATGTCCATCTGCTATAGTCATCTACGATTACTAACCCATACTTCTTGCCACTGACTGAAGCAGTTTTAACTGGTCCAAATAAGTCAATGTGCAGAAGTTCTAATGGCTTAGAGGTAGAAACAACATTTTTAGATTTGAAAGAAGGTTTTGCAAACTTGCCTTTCTGACATGCTTCACACAGAGCATCTGAATTGAACTTCGAATTAGGAAGTCCTCTGACCAGATTGAGTTTGTTAATCTGAGATATTCTTCTCATACTAACATGCCCCAATCTTCTGTGCCAGATCCACTGCTCATTGTTAACAGACAGAGGACACTTTACATTCTGACTTTTCAGTTCAGAAAGTTTGATTTTATAGATGTTGTTTTTCCTCTTTCCATTAAACAGGATAGTCCCATCTTTCTGACTAACAGCTTTACATGATTTTTGATTAAAGATTATATCATAACCGTTATCACTTAATTGACTTATGGATAACAGATTATGCATTAATCCATCTACTAGCAGAACATTATTTATAGAGGGAAGATTTCCATTACCTACGGTTCCAGAGCCGATGATCTTTCCCCTCTGATTGCCTCCAAAGCCAACGTGGCCTCCAGGCTTAAGTTCCAGGCTTTGGAACATATGCCTTCTTCCCGTCATGTGTCGCGAGCAGCCAGAGTCCAGGTACCATGACTGGTGTTTCTGATTTGCTGCTAAAGATATCTGCAACATGTATTATTTTATCCTTAGGTACCCAGATTTTCTTGGGTCCTGATTTGTTAGATTTACCAAAACTCTGGTTGAATTTTGGTTTCACAGAATACTTACTGCTAGTGTATTTAATATCATGTGTGTGACCATACACAAAATGTGAGTTCAGAGGAGTGTGTTTAATGGTTAAATCCATGACATTCTTTGGTGTAGGAACCTTACCTTGGTATCATATTCCCTTCCTGCCGTTTCTGCTAACTCCATAGATCATTGAAGCCATTTTGCTTCTATCTATGCTTTTAGCAAGGAACTTCTGGAAACTGTGATCATACTCCTTGATGATCTCATCCGCGCTGCTGGGAGTTTCAGAAATTGGTTCCTTCTGAGAGTTTTGTAAAACATTTTCTAATTTTGAAATTTTATTTCTCAACTCAGAATTCTCCAATTTAAGACTCTCAGTCTTATCAGAGTCAGATTCAAGATTCCTTTTCAGGTTTCTGAATTTAACTCTAATCTGCTGGTACCTTTCCAGAATTTCATTAAGGCTTTCAGCAAGTTCAGCCTTAGTAAAATTAATTTCAAAGTCAGGAAATACCTCTTCAGTATCTGATTCTGAGTCTGATTCAGAAGCTTCACTGTCTTCTGAAATGTTGGCCATGAGAGCTATGTTTGCTCTCTCATCATCTGATTCTGAGTCAGCTTCAGACGAGTCAGAGTCATCCCATGTAGCCATGAGACTTTTCTTCTTTTCTCTTCCAAACTTCTTTTTGGGCTTTTCCCTCTGAAGCTTTGGACAGTCACTCTTGTAGTGTCCTTGCTCATTGCACTCGTAGCAGATGATGTCCTTGGTGTTTGGCTTTCTGCTTCCTGAGGAGCCTTTAGATCTTCTGTATCCAGAGGAAGACTCTATCCTTCTGTATCTGGAAGAAGACTCATTCTGATCAGATCTTCTGGGATTCCTGAACTTCCTTTGCCTTTGCTTCCACAGTTGGTTCACTCTTCTGGAGAGGAGAGAAAGTTCGTCTTCTTCTGATGAGGATCCATCAGATGTTTCTTCAACTGCTTGCAAAACTTTAGACTCAGATTTTTTGTTAGATTTTAATGCTAAAGGCTTACCTTGCTTATGAGGTTCATCAGCTTCTAGCTCTATCTCATGAATTCTGAGGGAGCTGATAAGTTCCTCCAGAGAAATTTTGTTGAGATCTTTTGCTAGCTTCAGAGCTGTAACCATTGGCATCCACTGCTTTGGTAAGCTTCTGATGATCTTCTTGACGTGATCAGCAGTAGAGTATTCTTTGTCCAGAACCTTTAGACCAGCCACCAGAATTTGGAATCTTGAGAACATTGTTTCAATGGATTCACTTTCTTCCATTTTGAATGCCTCATACTTCTAAATGAGCACAAGAGCTTTAGTTTCTTTGACCTGAACGTTGCCCTCATGCGTCATTCTGAGTGAGTCAAACATGTTCTTTGCTGTGTCTCTGTTAGAGATCTTTTCATATTCAGCATAAGAGATGGCGCTGAGAAGGATGGTTCTGGCCTTGTGGTGATTTTTGAAGTCACGCTTTTGTTGGTCAGACATTGCTTTCCTATCAATCTTCTGACCGCTTGCATTCACTGGGTGCGTGTATCCATCTGTCACCATGTCCCACAGATCAGCATCATGTGCCAGAACGAAGCTTTCAATTCTGTCTTTCTAGTAATCAAAATTTTCTCCATAAAAAACTGGAGGTTTGCCGCTGAATCTGTCTCTGTCTTCATTGTTGTCATTTCAAAGATCAAGTTCTTGTTCCAACTTTTCATCAAACACCTTAGGATCATAGATCCAATTGAGCATGAAAATTCCAGCAAATTTTGAGAAAATAGTGTTAATGGAGTCATAAAAGTAGTGCTCAATGAATCAAAACCAGAAATCCACAAGAGATCACATTATGAAAGATGATGATCCAACTTACCAAAGGTAGAATTTGAGAATTATCAAACAACTTCAGAAATTGCTTCAATTCAACCACAAGAATCAATTAATCAAGCTTGGATGTAGAGAATTGATGGAGAAAAAAGTGTTTGGATGAAGTTTTAGCTCAAAGATTAGTAAGCTTCAATGCAAAGCTTACTATCTTTTTGAAAATGGAGCTTTAAGTGAATTTGGTAGATGGAGAGAATTGAGAGATTTTTTAGCAAAGTGATTTTGGCTATCAAAAGCTTGAAATTTGAATGAAATGAGGGCTCTATTTATAGAGTTTTAGGATTGGGATTAGTGGTAATTTGGTAATTGATTCTTGGATCCAAATTTGAATTAATGATATAATTTCAAATTATGCAGAAAAAATTGGAGCCAAAATGATAAAAGTTTGAATTTGCTGGTTTTTCTCAAAAAAACACGTGCATTTTGCTGTTATGTGTCGATACATAGGTGGTATGTGTCGATACATCCTGGTTGTATAACACAACACGTGTAGATACATGCCTCTATGTGTCAATGCATACTGTTAATCCAACTTATTAAACAGAATCACACAAACTGCATGAGTCGATACATAACACGTATGTGTCGACACATACAAGTTATTCAAACTGGATGAGTCGATGCATACATGCATATGTCGACACATGCTAGTTATTCAAGCAGGATGAGTCAATACATACATGCATGTGTCGACACATGCTGGTTATGCTCAACAAGATGAGTCAATACATAGGTTTATGGGTCGATGCATACCTTCTTTTGCCACAAACAGAATCAAATCAACTTTGCATGAGCTTATTTGTTGGATACTTGGTACCTAAAACACAATTTTGAAAAGACAAAGACCAATTTTTTTTTTTGTATTTTGATTAGAAGTTAGTCAACAACACATATACAAAATACACAACTAAAGTGCTTGGAGAAAGCCGATCAAGCATCAAAACCCCAATTTGACTGGTGAATCAAAGGAGTAGTTCCTTCACATAATCAAACACAAACTCCAATCCTCTGAAGATCCAAAGAGATGGATGAAACATCTTGAGATATGCAAATAAATCTGAGCTTGAAAGATGCAGAGGTTCAAATGACAAGGTTCTACTTGAGCAACTTGTCAAAGCAACCAACCTTCAAAGCTTAAGGAAGACTTGATAACCAAAGTACTTTGACCCCATCACAATGTATGAATGCAATGCAATATGATATTCATGATGAAACATAAGCCTAAATCAAGAGGGTAAATTTTAGGGTGCAACAGGTTGTCATTTCATAAACATATTTTCATTTAATAAAGCATTGGATGTTTTGCATTCAAATTTTGTGCTCTTTGTCTTTCCTTTTAATTTTATCACTTTCAAATAGCTATGTGTTCTTACACACACCCACACAATAAATGGCAGATCCACATCCATTTTGGATCTCGTTGATAACGACTCTGCTATTGCCACTTATGAATTTGAAATTCTGATCTATCAAGCGGAGGAAGAAGGTGATGAAGATTGTGAAATATCTGGAGAACTTTCCAGACTGTTAATGCAAGAGGAAAGGGCCATACAACAGCATGAAGATCTAGTTGAAGTTGTAAGTCTGGGTACTAAGACAGACAGGAAAGAAGTCAAGATAGGCGCCAACCTAGAGGGCAGTGTCAAGAACAGGTTGATTCAGATGTTGCATGAATATGTTGAGATCTTTGCTTGGTCGTATAAAGACATGTCAGGGCTCGATACTAATATTGTGGTTCACCGCCTGCCGATGAAAGAGGGTTGTGCTCCAATAAAACAGAAGGTTTATCGCATGCGTCCTGAGATGTCAGAGAAGATCAAAGCTGAGGTTATGAAACAATTCAACGCAGGCTTCTTAGCAGTGACATCATATCCTCAATGGGTTACAAATATTGTTCCAATACCAAAGAAATACGGCAAAGTACATATGTGTGTAGACTATAGGGATCTGAATAGGGCGAGCCCCAAAGATGACTTCTCACTTCCATATATTGATGTTATGGTCGACAACACCGCTCAACACAAGGTGTTCTCTTTCATGGATGGTTTCTCGGGATATAATCATATCAAGATGGCACTTGAAGATATGGAGAAAACTACCTTCGTCACACAGTGGGGAAATTTCTGCTACAAAGTTATACCTTTTGGGTTGAAGAACATCGACGTAACATATCAGCATGCTATGGTGGCTTTATTCCATGACATGATTCATCACGAGATAGAGGTCTATGTCGATGATATGATGGTTAGATCATAGACTGAAGAAGAGCATCTGGACCATCTCCATAAGTTGTTTAAGAGACTGAAGAAGTATAAGCTGAGGTTGAATCCGAACAAGTGCACCTTTGGGGTGATGTCTGGTAAACTTCTGGGTTTCGTTAATAGTGATAAAGGTATTGAAGTTGATCCTGCAAAAGTAAAAGCTATTCAAGAAATGTCAGCTCCCCGTGCCGAGAAGGAAGTCAGAGGTTTCTTAGGACGACTAAATTATATTTCCTGATTCATTTCTCATTTGAATACTACTTGTGAGCCGATCTTCAAGTTGCTGAAGAAAGATCAGGTAGTAAAATGGAATAATTATTGTCAAATAGCCTTTGAAAAAATCAAAGAGTACCTCCAAGAACCTCTGATTCTGATGCCACTAGTTGAAGAAAGACCTCTGATCATGTATCTAATTGTGCTAGAGAATTCAATAGGGTGCGTATTGGGCCAGCATGACGAGTCTGGTCGAAAAGAGAATGCAATATACTACCTTAGCAAAAAGTTCACCAACTATGAAATAAGATACCCACTGCTAGAGAAAACTTGCTACGCTTTGGCACGGGCTGCTCACCGACTAAGACAGTATATGTTGACTCATACTACCTTGTTGATCTCTAAAATGGATCCTATAAAATACATATTCGAGAAGCTAACTCTCTCTGGAAGAATAGCCCGATGGAAAATGGTCTTAATAGAATACAGCATTCAGTACACCACTCAGAAAGCAATTAAAGGAAGTGTATTGGCGGATCACTTGTCTCACCAAGCTGTAGACGACTATCAGTCTATGAATTTGAGTTCCCAGATGAGAACATTTTACTGGTTACAGATTATGAAGAACTTGGACCGTATGAAGGACCTAAGCTAGGATCCCGATGGGCTATGGTTTTCAATGGAGCTTCTAATGCACTTGAAAATGGAATTGGTTCTGTAATTATCTCTCCTCAGGGTTTCCATACGCCATTCATCGCCAGATTATGCTTTGATTGTACCAACAACATGGCCGAATACGAAGCGTGCATCATGGACACCAGAGCTTCTATTCACTTGAGGATTAAGTTCTTGAATGTATATGGGGACTCAGCCCTGGTAATCAGTCAAATCATGGGAGAATGGGATACTAAGAACCCAAATTTCATTCCTTATAGAGAACATGTGCTTATCTTAATCCCATACTTAGAGGAAATCACTTTTGAGCACATCCCACTAGAAGAAAATTAGTTGGCGGACGCATTAGCAACCATGTCATCTATGTTCAAGGTCAGATGGGACAACGAAGCTCCCAAAATTACCATTGAAAGGCTAAACGAACCGGCACACTGCTACGAAGTTGGCCCTGACAGAGTAGAAGAGAAGCCTTGGTTTCATGAAGTGAAAAGATACCTTGAGGCTCAAGAGTATCCTAAAGGAGCATCTATCAATGACAAGAAATTCCTACAGAGGTTCTCTACTAAGTTCTTCTTGAGTAACGGAATTTTGTACAGGCGTAACCTGTGACACCCCAAATAATTCGATTATTAAATAATTAGAATTTTTAATTATTAATTTAATGAGAAATTTAATTATTGGTATTTTTGGATTATTGGAATTAATTTAATTAATTAAAGGAAAGAAGTATTGGTGGTGTGAAGAGTGATTAGAGGGTGTGAGGGGTAAAATACTCTACTCTTACTAATTACTAATTTAATTATTTTATTGGAATAATAAAAGGAGTATTAAAAGGAAAAAGAAGAGAAAGAGAGTTACTTTGGAATATTCATCATACGTGCATTTGAGAAGAGGAAAAAGAAGGAGAAAACCGGAAGCGTCAGAATTCAAAGAACCCACAAGGTAAGGGGTGATTTCGATTAGTTAATTCGTATTATCGGTTTAGATATTCAATAGTATGGATGATAGTATGTTAGGGAATCCCGGTTTGGAATTCTAGGGTTCCGTAGAATTGTCCCTATTGCGTCGAATTGTAGGTTGAAAACCATTAGGGTGTCAGATGATAAAAAGGAATGATGAAATAATGTTGTTTGATGTTATAATGGTGCAAAATGGATGTGTTTTGGTGTTTCTCATGTTGCAATTCGTATGGGTATGTTTGGAATTGGTTTAGAATGAATAAATGTTGTCAAAAGTGCAGAATTTGACTCTGTAGGTCGTGGGAACCGGTTCCCAGTGGGGAGGAACCGGGCTCCACTGTGTGAATTTATAAAAACTGGCAAAAATACACGTAGGAACCGGTTCCTGTATAGGTAGGAACCGGGTTCCCATACATTTTTCCAGAAGTGTGATTTTTGAACTTCGCAGGAACCGGTTCCTACATATGTAGGAACCAGGTTCTGCTGTAACTTTTTGAAAAATATTAAACTTTGAAAATTCATAACTTTCAAACCGTAAGTCCGTTTTGAGTGCCGTTTTGGACGTTATTTCTTAAATTTAATGCTCTATTTTATAAAATGAAAAGATTTCCTAAAACCTGAAATTATTTTGAAAATGAGTCAAATCCCGGAATAAGTGATTATTGGCTAACGCACATGGGTGTGTATGTAGCAGTGAACCTGTGATGGATGGATGTATTAGTATTGTGTGAATGAAAGGCATGTTTATGTTGCTAATGATGGTGTGCATGATCGTTGAGATATCATGTTTTTGGTTTTGGTTCAGTTATGATAAATTGATGTATCTCATAGACTGATTTGATGTTGCATGCTAGTGATGTGCGTGCATATGCATTGTTTTGGTGAAGTTAATTCCCATTGTGTGGAATTTGACTTGTATTGCCATTAACCGATACCCGGGTGATGATGGTGAAGAAGTGAAAAACATAAGAAGGGGGGTTGAATTGTAAAACTGAAAATCAATGCAATCAACACGATATTTTTATCCTGGTTCGTTTGATCTCAAACTACTCCAGTCCACCCGTCAAGGTGATTTCGCCTCTCTCCAACGAGGTCTTAATCCACTATATTCAACTGAATATTACAATCTGCTTTAACAACTGCTAAAGCCTTCTTGATGCAAACCACAAACCGGTTTCTCAAGGAATTACTTTCTTACAAAGAATTGAAATCTAGGTGTGTGAATGTTTTCTACAAAACTGTTTATCACAACTGTGATACTACACAACTTAAGCTTATGGAAACTAAATTGCTAAAATAATTGAGTAAGGGATTTTGGAGCTTTTAGAAAACTGAGAGTAAGGAAGATGATGATTAGCTTTTTGGTGTGTAGATTATTGTAGAGCATTAGCCGATTCAATCTTCATTGACTTGTTTATATAGCATTGGAATTAGTGTACGTTGGAGCAATAATTCTGTTTCAATGCCAATAACATTCTTTCCTTATTAAGCAGATCTTGTCTGAAATGATGTTGTTGGTAATAACTCGTCTTGAATGCACAGTATCGTTGCTACTTAAGCGTGTTCTGGCTTTGGCTCATTCTGACGCTGCTTAGGTGCTGGTGAATTGTTGTTGTCTTTTATCAGAGTTCAGAGTGTTACGCGCATATCTGTTCATCAAGCTTCAGCATAAGCGCAAGTTGATCTTCTGATTCTGGTATCTGATATAACATCTTCTGGTGCTGATGTTGATGTCTAATTTTCTGATGCTGATTATGATGTTCTCTTGCTGATACCCATCAGAGTTTCTGTAAAACAGAAAGTAATTTTTAGGTATCAAATAGTTCATACATGAATCATACAATTAATGAATCTTAGCATTTTGTTATCATCAAAACTTAAACTTAGGGTAGTAGATTCAAACTTTGTTCTAACAGATGGGTGGTTAGGATGGATTCGTGTCCGGGTGTTTATGGACGAATCGATGGTTGCTGTATCTGGTTGATGATGGATCAGTGTTGGGTGACTTGGTCACGTGTTGGTACCACATGCATTGTGTCTGCATTTATGTTTGCATGGAATTGTAACATGTTAGGATGTCTTCCAGTGTTACAATTCTTTGGCTGATTATTGATTTGTGCATAATGACTTGTATGATTGGAACTGCGTGTTGAATCTGAATTTATGCTAAAATGGGTGAAATAATATGCTTGTGATATAATGTTGATTGAGAAGCTTATAATGCATGTTAATTATGAGAAATCTCACCCTTACTTTAACAATTTCAGATTAAATTTAGCAGCTCAGGAGTTAGTGAGGATGGCTCTAGAGCTATGTTACTTTAAGTCCGCGTGTCAGTGTCGTGCTCTGATAGGTTGTAACACTGGGGAACGTTTAGTTGAGTGTTGTACCCCAAAATTTGCCCTCCCATATTCTCCAAGATTTGTCAAGTCAAGGTCACAAAATTCCCCAAGGGTTATGCAGTTCAACTGTCTCCTATACAACAAAACTAGGGTTTGTGTTCTGATCAAAGAAAGGAAGTTTTCCAAGGCCCAATCAAGTCTCATATGCTTACAAAGATGGTCAAGTATCCTCATATCAAGTTTCAAGGCATTCAGCTCAAAATTGCACAGTCAAAACCCTAGATTGCACTACAGTCAACTGTAGGGGAAAAATGGTCATTTGGCAGTCAAAAGTTCAAATTTTTGGTCAACATATCATTTTTGAAGCCACAAACATCATTTGATCAATGCTTGATCATGATTCTCAAGATTTGGCTCAGAAATCATCAAAGATGCAAAAGTTACTATATTTGGACAGATGAAAAAGTCAACTGAAATTGACCAGGGCATAACTTTCACATGGATTATCAGAAAAATTCCATCCAAAGCTCATTTTGAAGAGAAAGACATTTCCTACAATTCATCTTCATATTCCAAGTCCAAGAAATGCTCTCACAAAAAGTTATCAATTTCAACATTATAGGTCATTTTCAAAAGTCAACAAAAAGGGACTTTAAGTCAAAGGCCATAACTTGAGATTGGTAAATCAAAATGACATGGGACCAACGGCATTGGTTAAAGGACTCAAAGACCTTTCCAAAATGTCCAAGAACATGTGAAAAGCTTAAAAATTGAGCAAGTTATGCCTTGTGGAAGTTGGGAAATTTTTGGGAATTTTGAAAAGTCAACTTTACTTCAAATGACCTAAAATTGCTAATGGGCCCATTTTTCTTCCATGATTCATCATTCCAAGCCTATGCACGACCATTGGGCCCAAAGGGAAGTATTTTCTCATTTTTTTAATTATTTATTTGAATTTATATTAATATTAATTCATTTAAATTATTTAAATATATAGAAAATATCTAACTTGACCTAATGAATCTTTTTGTACACATTTTAGGCTCAATAATTCGTGCCTAAGCCAATTTGGAAAGATTTGGAGCTTTGGGATATGATTTGTGCAAAATACATGTGAAAAAGATATGGAAAAATATTAAGAAAATCAAATATTGAAAACTATCAATGCCATGGATTTGTTCTACTTTTGTTAACCTAAATGCTTCCATACAAGTACTAGAACAGAACCCTAAAAGAATTGGACTAAAAGCTGCGCAAAAGACCATTGAACAAACTTGGAGTTTTTGGCAAAAAAGTGCAAAACTGAAATCAACTCTAGAGGTCGATTCAAGCCCTAATCTTGATCTCATTCGCTTCCTTGGGTAATTCTGAACGTGTACCAATCACAAACAACAAGCCAAAACACCTTGAACCGGTATCATGAATTCAAACAGTTTTCAGAAAAATGCATGATCGTGTTCCATGTTTAAGGCATTCTCATTGTTTTTTATTGATGCATTCATACTAATAAGCATATTCTGAAGCTAACCATGTGATCCAATTTTGTTTTCGTGCCGTATATGGATGTTTACCATTGTTAACTTTTAGGGTTCACAAAGCTCAGAATTAGGGCTTTTCAATTGAAGAAAAATTAGCTTTCCAGACTTAGACCATTCAAACCGGCACACTCCAACGAACATAAATCAGTCATCGCGATTAATTTATGGGGCCTCAGGGCCTAGTCGTTATTTTCTCGTATGCCACTTTCTGCAACGGTGTAAAAACCGTTGCCTAATACTTTTGTTTTTTTCAGGCAAAACGAAGCCATGGGGAAGATGATGAAGTGGCGTATACTGGTTGGATAGTTTGAATTTTTCGCGCTTAACCACTAACGCACTTGTGTTTTCTTTTTGTTATTTACTTATTGTAATATGATAATTGAAGCGTGGTAGCTCAGCTGGCAAGTGGACGTGTTTGTGACCTTCATGACCTGGGTTCAAGTCCCAGGTCTGGATAAATTCCATAATATTTTTCAATATAACATCCTATGCAACGCTAACATCCAGGACATACCATACGCTCACCATCTCAAGCGTACACGCGTCCCACCAATTCAAATCAAAGGCGTGGATGCAAAGAGTAGACTATGCCCAGGTCAACGCATTTGCACACAACCTGGAAAAGTCAATGGACCAAAACGTTAATGGGCCAGCATTCCAGGCCTGTACCTTCATATTGGGGCTACCCCCCCTCTGGTTTGCCTTCACTATTTTTATTTATTTATTTTTTATTCTTGTTTTAATTGTTATGTTTATTTTAATTATTGTTTATTTAATTAATTATTTTTTTTTAACAAAATACAAAAACATCATAAAATCAGAAAAGGCAAAAAATTATAATTTATTTTAATTATTTTTGTAAATAAATGCATATAAATAAACTTAGTTTTAATTAGGTTATAATTATAATCCTTTTAATAACAAAAATCCCAAAATAGAATTAGGTTTAATTTTTATTCTTCTTAATTTCCCTTTTTACAATATTATTTATTTATTTATTTATTTTCTATAATTAAATGTATATAAATAACTTAGATTTAAATTAGGTTAAAAATTCAATCTTTTTTCTTAATAACATAAAAAACATTAGAATTAGGGTTTGACGTTTCACTTTAATTAATTATTTTTTTCATTAAATCTTAAAAAACACAAAAATACCAAAAACATTTAATTTTTCATTTTTTATTTTAATTCCTTATTAATTTAATATTTGGCAAAAGGGTCCAACGCCCATTGTTTCAATTATTTTATTTCGCGCATTTACTTTATTGCTTATTATAATCATGTAATTCTCCCAAAGCGTTGTAACAATTTTAATTTCTCGCACTTTTATTCGCTTTATTTATTTTTCAGTCAAATCGGGTCCGGTTTAATTTTGGCGATGTGGACCCGCGCCATTTGTAATAGCTTTAGATTTATTTTTCCTCGCAAACTTTATAACTGTTAAATATGCATGCAAGAATGAATGTCCTAATTAAAATCAAGCGTAGATCACAATGACATGACAAAAGACAAATGCAAATGAAAACGACACACGAATCGCACACACCACCCCTAGGGTACGCCTCACTGTTGCCTTTCGAAAGGTGGTCGTCGAGTAGAGGATGTCTTAGTAAGTCCTCATGATCCGGGAACCTGGCATGAGGGTAGCTTCTAAGGTGTCTTCCCATTGCTCTGGTGATCACCATGTCCCTAAACTCGAATTGACCCGAACACCTCCAACGGTGGTGCTACCTACCTCTCAATGGTGGGATGACACTACTTCAAGGACATTTACACAGACGAATTCCTTAGGGTAGGTAGGTTCTCAAGGATACTTGCTCTAATCTCAAAACAAACTCAAAAAGACTTTTCACACCAACACA
This sequence comes from Vicia faba, assembly GCA_948472305.1. Taxonomy (NCBI): domain Eukaryota; kingdom Viridiplantae; phylum Streptophyta; class Magnoliopsida; order Fabales; family Fabaceae; genus Vicia; species Vicia faba. The sequence goes on along the minus strand of OX451739.1, from coordinate 331,253,934 downwards.
TTTTCAAAAAGCTTTCAAAGCAAACTTTTCAAACACTCTGGCGTACGAGTCGAACTGAAATTTTTCAAAGAAACTTTTTAAACCCACATTGAAAAGCAAACAAACAATTTTGAAAACACATTGAGCAAGTATCTAAGAGCCCATGGATAACCATGGATAGAAAGGGTGCTAACACCTTCCCTTTCTATAACCTACCTCCCGAACCGAGAGCGATCTCTTTAAAGGAATTTTTCTGTGCTTTTGTCCTTTCCATTTGGAGAAAATAAAAGACGGTGGCGACTCTTGCTTCCGCGACATTTCGCGAACCAGCGTTAAACAGTCAGTTCCAGATCCACCGATCACAGAACTGGCGACTCTGCTGGGGATTTAAACTTAAAGTGAGGTGTACCTTAGGGTTAGTTCATAACTGTGTTTTCAATTGTTTTCTTTGCTTGCTTTATTATTGTGGGACTTTCTTGGGAGTTCTATAGATCCTAACCCGGATCTGGGGAAACCTTCTTAGAAAGTAGCAACAAGGCTGTGAGGGAACTTTGCGGGGTATACCGACATGGTTGAAACAGTCTGCTACGTTGATGTGGCACTTTGGTGTGTACCGGTAACCCTTGAGTTCAGTCAAGGAGAGTACGGGGCCTCCGCGTGGTGTCGTGAAGCATCAACAGACCTTAGGAACCTTAATTGAACTATCTTGGCCTCTTTAGGGTAGTGAGATAACTGACTTTGGTGCAGTCCGAGGTTGGTTGATACTCGATACTACACTCAATTGAGGGTTGCTTTCCTGGAATATTTCGGTCGCCAGTTCAGTGGCTAAATCGAAACGATGAACAATGAAAGCAATCCCGTGATATTGGGACCCTTAGAACCCGGTTACTTCTAATAGGACAGGTTGAACCCACCAACTTCAAGAGGGTAATACCCAGACCCCATGCTGGCCTAAACCCTAAGGGCTTCTCTTGTGTGACTTGCGTGCCTTCGTGCCTGACTACTTGCATGCTTGTTATCTGACCCTTGATGTCTTGCAGGTTTTGTTCATAGTCCTTAATTGGGACTTATAACAGGGTGTACTAACCACTTGCAGGTTCTGTTTATAGTCCTTAATTGGGACTTATGACAGGTTTTACTTAGGTTTCTTGCAGGTTTTGTTCATAGTCCTTAATTGGGACTTATAACAGGGTGTACTAACCACTTGCAGGTTCTGTTTATAGTCCTTAATTGGGACTCATGACAGGTTTTACTTAGGTTTCTTGCAGGTTTTGTTCATAGTCCTTAATTGGGACTTATAACAGGGTGTACTAACTACTTGCAGGTCCTGTTTATAGTCCTTAATCAGGACTCATAACAAGTTTATCAAGTTTCTTGCAGGTTTCGGTTTATAGTCCTTAATTGGGACTCATAACAGGGTTACTCACATTACCCCATGCATAGCATAACATCATACCATTGCATGCATCCTGCACACATCCTAACCCATTTCAAGAATCTCAAGGGCTTGTGATGCAGGTCATGATGAACCAACTGTCCAGCAAGGGGCAAAGAGGATTTATTTTCCTCTAGCTAAGGTTGTCAGGGGCTATGACCCACTGGATATGGTGAGCCTTTGACCCTTGAAGAAGGGCTCTCTACAACAGGAAGTTCCTTCAATCAAGTTGCCAGTTTCCAACTCTAACAAGTTTCTCTGTTTACCCTGCGAGGTCCTTGAAAACATTACATGCATGTCATACATCTCATTGCATTGCAGGTATCCCTTGACAGGTTGCTTACCCTTCCTCGCTGTTTATTTCAGCCGATCGCCATGAATCCTGAATCATCAGCCGAGCAGACTATCAAGGACCTCCAGGCTCAGAACGCCCAGTTCCAAGAGCTGATTATGAATTTGACTCAGGGGCAACAAGATCTGAAGGCTCTGCTCTTGAAGAAGGACAAGAAGAAGAAGAGGACTGTTTTGTTCAGCCCTAGACGCAGATCTGGGAATACACCGCAGACTGAAACTGAGAGGACTACCCCATCTATGAGGGAAAGCAGTCACCATGAGAGGGAGGTGCCCAGTCCAGTGGTCTCTGACAATGAAACAGATTTCGACGACGAACAGTACCCTCCGGCTGAGGACAAGTATAAACAGTTGGAGGATAGGTTGAAGGCTATGGAGGTTCAACAGGTACCTGGGCTGGATTTCGGAGATCTGGGTTTGTCAACTGGTGTAGTTATTCCTCGGAAGTTCAAAGCACCATCCTTTACTAAGTATGACGGGGCGTCTTGCCCCAAGCTGCATCTAAGGTCCTATGTTCGGAAGATTCAGCCATATACGGTGGACAAGAATTTATGGATCCACTTCTTCCAGGAGAGTCTTTCAGGGACTCATCTCGAATGGTTCTATCAGCTGGATGGGACCAAAGTTCGTAACTGGGAGGAGTTGGCTACTGCTTTCTATAAGCAGTATCAATATAATGCCGACCTTGCCCCTACGCGTACCCAACTCCAGGGTATGTCGTTAGGATCAAGTGAAGGTTTTAAAGAATATGCGCAGAAATGGAGGGATCTTGCTGGAAGGGTACAACCACCTCTGACTGATCGGGAACTTGTGGACATGTTCTTGGGGACCTTGTCTGGTCCATTTTATAACCACCTGATTGGGAATTCATCTGCTGGATTCACAGATCTTATCTTGACTGGAGAGCGAATAGAAGCTGGTATCCGGTCTGGGAAAATTCAAGAGGCTGCACCTGCTGATAAAAAGCCTCATCATGGAAAGAAAGAATCCAATTCCGTGCACGGTAAAAAGAGCCGTCATGAGGCAGGGGCAATCCAAATCTCCAATCCCGGACCTGCTCAACAAGGACAGGGGCAGCAGCGCAAGGAGAAACGACAGTATACCAAACTCAACAAGTCACTGGATCAAGCACTGCAACAAATGTTGAAGGCAGGGCTGATCACCTTAAGGGCTCCTCTTCGGAATCCGAACACTTCTGCACCCAACTATCATCCCAACGATAGGTGCGTATATCATTCAGATAGCCCGGGGCATACTACAGACAACTGCTGGCCTCTCAAGAACAAGATCCAAGATATGATCGACGCTGGAGAGATTCAGTTTGAAGTGCCAGAGACTCCGAACATAATCACTGCTCCATTGCCCAATCATTGAAGCCTTTTGTTTATTTGAATTTTTGAGTTGTACTTTTCTTTGCTTATACAAACAATTAATGTCATAGCAAACTCTCTTATTCTATTAATGCATTGCATATGTCTGTTTTGGAAATTAATACAATTGTTTTCATTATGTTCAAATATCTTTTCATAGTTTTTCTGATGTCAACTCTGGATCTAAAATTCTAAGCCTCTTGAGGGAGGATGACGAAAACGATACCATAATCTACAGTATGCTTTTGAACAGACCCCGCTGATGAGGTACAGGCATTGTTTCAATTCCTAAACACTGGAGTAATAAGGAAGATAATCCCTCGTCAACCCCTTTGAGCCAAAGAAGTAGGAATTTTTCTTTTCGAAATTTAAAACCCTTAATCATAACCTGGGGCAGGGTAGTCTCTCAGTTGATCCAAGTGCATGACGAATGGCACCGAAGAGATCTTTTACAAAACGAACAAAGACAATGATGGTTCAGAACAATCAAAAGGACAGGCAGTCATTATCAAAAAAAAAAAACCATAAACAAAAAGCCCAAGAAGTTAAAACCTATAAAAAGGGACTTATGAAACTGGGGCATCCCGCTGACTGTAATTCCAAAAAAGGAAACAGTTCAGGCAAAAAAAAGAAAGGGATAACAAAAGTCAAGAAAGAGGTCTCACAAACCCTCAACCAAAGCAAAAAATGACTGCCTATTCAAAAGAAATCATCAACATCTGAACCATTACTGGTACATCAAAGCAAAGACTCAAGCAAGTTCTAACGCACGATCAACTGAGTTTAGGTTTGGAGAACATCACGAAGAGCGGGTGGGTACAAATAATTTGAGCCTTTATCCTTTGTTTCTTAAACCATGAACCAGGCCACGTTATAACCCTCAAAAGTCCTAGCTGAAGCACGGGTTAATTCGAAAGCATACTGTTACGAAAGGTATCCTGACTCCTGAAGGCCTACGGTAAATACGGAGTTTGACATCACGTTTTACAAACATTCACTTGTTTTATAAAAAGATGCATTTTCAAAAATCTTCGAGACAGACATAAGCTTTGCGTTTTTAACATAACTTTGTTTGCATACGACTTTTTGTTTGAACAGCATAGAAATTCACATGACGAAAGTCTAATGAACAAGAGTATCTCCAATCAAGGGGCAGACATGATCATGGTCCATCATCTGGGGCAATCCAGTCAAGATTCGGAGAATCTCTCAAAAGGCCAAAAAGCCTGGGGCAAATCTCTGCCTGAGTCACTTGGGGCACTCCAGCAACGAATCTCGCCCGATCAGACATCTTCTGGTAATATGGCAACACAAGCAGCCAGGGGCACCTACCTGCATTCTAAGAGCGTGGACATAGTCGGAAAATACTACGCAAAATCAAAGACCCGCTAGGTTGACACACCTAGGCAAAAATAAGGGCTTCCCGGCGAACCAAAAGGGTTCGGGCAAAATGAAGGGATGAAATGAAAAAAATCTGTACACCCGGCAAGTCGAAAACCTGAAAAGGCGGCTTGAGCAAAAATGGGTATCCCGATGGACTGAAAACCCGAAAGGGCGGTCCAGGAAAAAGTTAGGGATTAAAGCGTACGACTATGTTCTGCTATCTGTCTACCAGAAGAAGGTTTGCCCACCAGCAACTATCCGCTCCCACATCAGAAACAGGGGCAATAAAGAATGGTCTAAGCAATCTGATTGTTCTGTCCTCCAAGGTATCAGGGTAAGCTCCGTTGAAGAACATAGCCAACGCAATTCAAAACTCCCCCAGGAGAGTCCAATCCAGTTTCCCCAAGAAAGTTGGAATTCATATCTCCTCAAGCAGCAAGCTTATCCCCAGTAGATTCTGGAAGCTTATCCTCGCAGAACACGAACACGTCGTCCGGCTTGATTTAAAGAGTTATTTCCTTAACAGGATATAACTGGGTTATCCTCAGCCAAAAGCCACGGAAAGAGCGTCATCGACAGAATCTTCTTATCCCCAACGAAGTCCATTCATACTTCCAATACAGCAAGGTATCCTCAGCGAGTCATCCTCAATAATTCAGCAAAAGCATCTCCCCACAGAGTATTTCTTCCCAGCATAGTCTCTAGAATATCTTTTTCTCCCCGCAGAATTATTCATTCGCCAAGTTCATTCCCCAACGGAGTTATCTTCTCCTACCGGTATACTTGCAACTATCATCCCCAGCGGAAGCAAAAGCTATTCTTCAACACCAGCCCAGGAGTGACTTCCCGGCACCCGTCAAGGATTTATTTCCTTAGACAAACATACATTCATAAAACGTCACATACATCATTATAGCATACATATGCATCATATCACACGAATCTCATTGATTTTGAAGACATACAGTTCATGCATCATGATTTGGCATACAATTATGTTCTACCTTTTCAGGAAAAAGATCAATACAAAAATGACTACTATCAAACTATCGCAATTCATTCTTGATATAGTTTCAGATGTAAACCAGATATGGTGATGTTCTGATGCTGCTTCCAGAATTCCTTCTAGATATAGTTTCGGATATGATCCAGATATGGTGACGTTCTGATACTGCTTCCAGAATTCCTTCTAGATATAGTTTCAGATATGATCCAGAGATGGTGACGTTCTGATGCTGCTTCCAGAATTCCTTCTAGATATAGTTTCGGATATGATCCAGATATGGTGACGTTCTGATACTGCTTCCAGAATTCCTTCTAGATATAGTTTCGGATATGATCCAGATATGGTGACGTTCTGATACTGCTTCCAGAATTCCTTCTAGATATAGTTTCAGATATGATCCAGAGATGGTGACGTTCTGATGCTGCTTCCAGACTTCCTTCTAGATATAGTCTCAGATATGACCCAGAGATGGTGACGTTCAGATACTGCTTCCAGATTTCCTTCTAGATATAGTCTCAGATATGACCCAGAGATGGTGACGTTCTGATACTGCTTCCAGATTTCCTTCTAGATATAGTTTCAGATATGATCCAGATATGGTGACGTTCTGATGCTGCTTCCAGATTTCCTTCTAGATATAGTTTCAGATATGATCCAGAGATGGTGACGTTCTGATGCTGCTTCCAGATTTCCTTCTAGATATAGTTTCGGATATGATCCAGATATGGTGACGTTCTGATGCTGCTTCCAGATTTCCTTCCAGATATAGTCTCAGATGTAAACCAGATATGGTGACGTTCTGATACTGCTTCCAGAAGTCCTTTTTAGATGTTTCCCTCTCCGACGATGAGTGTGAGGTGATATTCTCCTATGGTTCCCTCTCCGACGGTGTGTGAGGTAGTAATCCCTTTTTCAGATGTTTCCCTCTCCGACGATGAGTGTGAGGTGATATTCTCTTACGGTTCCCTCTCCAACGGTGTGTGAGGTGGTAAGTCCTTTTCAGATGTTTCCCTCTCCAACGGCGTGTGAGGTAGTAATTCCTTTTTCAAGATGTTTCCCTCTCCGACGATGAGTGTGAGGTGATCATTCCTTTCAGATTATAATTGCCTATGGTTCTCTGCCCAATACTGTGAAGATAATAACTCCCATCAAGATTTTTCTCAACGAGCGTTGTTGAGGTTAAAGTCACCCAAGGTTCTCTTATCATTCAGGCTAAGGCAGTAACCATCCCTGGTTCTTTCATCAACGTTTGAAGCTCCAAACTCAGCTCCTGTAACCAGTCAGGACATATCTATACCAAGCATCTAAAATCAGCTCCTGCAACGTGTCAGGTACTCATTTTTATTTTGCAGGTATGCAGGTTCTCGCTAAAGAATCTCCTACGCGATCAACATCCAGATGGCATCTATAAGCCCATCATCCTATCCAGCAATCTCCAAATGGCATCTATAAGCCCATTCCATCACCACTGCTACTATGTGAGCGCAAATTTCTGGGCACTCTAGTGTCCAATCATCTTCTACCCTCGGATTACGAAAGGCACGTCAGCCAATCTGCATCCTCAGGTCTAAGAAGATTGAACAGGGGCAACTATTGTACCCCAAAATTTGCCCTCCCATATTCTCCAAGATTTGTCAAGTCAAGGTCACAAAATTCCCCAAGGGTTATGCAGTTCAACTGTCTCCTATACAACAAAACTAGGGTTTGTGTTCTGATCAAAGAAAGGAAGTTTTCCAAGGCCCAATCAAGTCTCATATGCTTACAAAGATGGTCAAGTATCCTCATATCAAGTTTCAAGGCATTCAGCTCAAAATTGCACAGTCAAAACCCTAGATTGCACTACAGTCAACTGTAGGGGCAAAATGGTCATTTGGCAGTCAAAAGTTCAAATTTTTGGTCAACATATCATTTTTGAACCCACAAACATCATTTGATCAATGCTTGATCATGATTCTCAAGATTTGGCTCAGAAATCATCAAAGATGCAAAAGTTACTATATTTGGACAGATGAAAAAGTCAACTGAAATTGACCAGGGCATAACTTTCACATGGATTATCAGAAAAATTCCATCCAAAGCTCATTTTGAAGAGAAAGACATTTCCTACAATTCATCTTCATATTCCAAGTCCAAGAAATGCACTCACAAAAAGTTATCAATTTCAACATTATAGGTCATTTTCAAAAGTCAACAAAAAGGGACTTTAAGTCAAAGGCCATAACTTGATATTGGTAAATCAAAATGACATGGGACCAAAGGCATTGGTTAAAGGACTCAAAGACCTTTCCAAAATGTCCAAGAACATGTGAAAAGCTTAAAAATTGAGCAAGTTATGCCTTGTGGAAGTTGGGAAATTTTTGGGAATTTTGAAAAGTCAACTTTACTTCAAATGACCTAAAATTGCTAATGGGCCCATTTTTCTTCCATGATTCATCATTCCAAGCCTATGCACGACCATTGGGCCCAAAGGGAAGTATTTTCTCATTTTTTTAATTATTTATTTGAATTTATATTAATATTAATTCATTTAAATTATTTAAATATATAGAAAATATCTAACTTGACCTAATGAATCTTTTTGTACACATTTTAGGCTCAATAATTCGTGCCTAAGCCAATTTGGAAAGATTTGGAGCTTTGGGATATGATTTGTGCAAAATACATGTGAAAAAGATATGGAAAAATATTAAGAAAATCAAATATTGAAAACTATCAATGCCATGGATTTGTTCTACTTTTGTTAACCTAAATGCTTCCATACAAGTACTAGAACAGAACCCTAAAAGAATTGGACTAAAAGCTGCGCAAAAGACCATTGAACAAACTTGGAGTTTTTGGCAAAAAAGTGCAAAACTGAAATCAACTCTAGAGGTCGATCCAAGCCCTAATCTTGATCTCATTCGCTTCCTTGGGTAATTCTGAACGTGTACCAATCACAAACAACAAGCCAAAACACCTTGAACCGGTATCATGAATTCAAACAGTTTTCAGAAAAATGCATGATCGTGTTCCATGTTTAAGGCATTCTCATTGTTTTTTATTGATGCATTCATACTAATAAGCATATTCTGAAGCTAACCATGTGATCCAATTTTGTTTTCGTGCCGTATATGGATGTTTACCATTGTTAACTTTTAGGGTTCACAAAGCTCAGAATTAGGGCTTTTCAATTGAAGAAAAATTAGCTTTCCAGACTTAGACCATTCAAACCGGCACACTCCAACGAACATAAATCAGTCATCGCGATTAATTTATGGGGCCTCAGGGCCTAGTCGTTATTTTCTCGTATGCCACTTTCTGCAACGGTGTAAAAACCGTTGCCTAATACTTTTGTTTTTTTCAGGCAAAACGAAGCCATGGGGAAGATGATGAAGTGGCGTATACTGGTTGGATAGTTTGAATTTTTCGCGCTTAACCACTAACGCACTTGTGTTTTCTTTTTGTTATTTACTTATTGTAATATGATAATTGAAGCGTGGTAGCTCAGCTGGCAAGTGGACGTGTTTGTGACCTTCATGACCTGGGTTCAAGTCCCAGGTCTGGACAAATTCCATAATATTTTTCAATATAACATCCTATGCAACGCTAACATCCAGGACATACCATACGCTCACCATCTCAAGCGTACACGCGTCCCACCAATTCAAATCAAAGGCGTGGATGCAAGGAGTAGACTATGCCCAGGTCAACGCATTTGCACACAACCTGGAAAAGTCAATGGACCAAAACGTTAATGGGCCAGCATTCCAGGCCTGTACCTCCATATTGGGGCTACCCCCCCTCTGGTTTGCCTTCACTATTTTTATTTATTTATTTTTTATTCTTGTTTTAATTGTTATGTTTATTTTAATTATTGTTTATTTAATTAATTATTTTTTTTAACAAAATACAAAAACATCATAAAATCAGAAAAGGCAAAAAATTATAATTTATTTTAATTATTTTTGTAAATAAATGCATATAAATAAACTTAGTTTTAATTAGGTTATAATTATAATCCTTTTAATAACAAAAATCCCAAAATAGAATTAGGTTTAATTTTTATTCTTCTTAATTTCCCTTTTTACAATATTATTTATTTATTTATTTATTTTCTATAATTAAATGTATATAAATAACTTAGATTTAAATTAGGTTAAAAATTCAATCTTTTTTCTTAATAACATAAAAAACATTAGAATTAGGGTTTGACGTTTCACTTTAATTAATTATTTTTTTCATTAAATCTTAAAAAACACAAAAATACCAAAAACATTTAATTTTTCATTTTTTATTTTAATTCCTTATTAATTTAATATTTGGCAAAAGGGTCCAACGCCCATTGTTTCAATTATTTTATTTCGCGCATTTACTTTATTGCTTATTATAATCATGTAATTCTCCCAAAGCGTTGTAACAATTTTAATTTCTCGCACTTTTATTCGCTTTATTTATTTTTCAGTCAAATCGGGTCCGGTTTAATTTTGGCGATGTGGACCCGCGCCATTTGTAATAGCTTTAGATTTATTTTTCCTCGCAAACTTTATAACTGTTAAATATGCATGCAAGAATGAATGTCCTAATTAAAATCAAGCGTAGATCACAATGACATGACAAAAGACAAATGCAAATGAAAACGACACACGAATCGCACACACCACCCCTAGGGTACGCCTCACTGTTGCCTTTCGAAAGGTGGTCGTCGAGTAGAGGATGTCTTAGTAAGTCCTCATGATCCGGGAACCTGGCATGAGGGTAGCTTCTAAGGTGTCTTCCCATTGCTCTGGTGATCACCATGTCCCTAAACTCGAATTGACCCGAACACCTCCAACGGTGGTGCTACCTACCTCTCAATGGTGGGATGACACTACTTCAAGGACATTTACACAGACGAATTCCTTAGGGTAGGTAGGTTCTCAAGGATACTTGCTCTAATCTCAAAACAAACTCAAAAAGACTTTTCACACCAACACATTTTCAAAAAGCTTTCAAAGCAAACTTTTCAAACACTCTGGCGTACGAGTCGAACTGAAATTTTTCAAAGAAACTTTTTAAACCCACATTGAAAAGCAAACAAACAATTTTGAAAACACATTGAGCAAGTATCTAAGAGCCCATGGATAACCATGGATAGAAAGGGTGCTAACACCTTCCCTTTCTATAACCTACCTCCCGAACCGAGAGCGATCTCTTTAAAGGAATTTTTCTGTGCTTTTGTCCTTTCCATTTGGAGAAAATAAAAGACGGTGGCGACTCTTGCTTCCGCGACATTTCACGAACCAGCGTTAAACAGTCAGTTCCAGATCCACCGATCACATTGAGGAATTAGTTATTATTCAATTGTTTCTTTGAATTTCATTAGGAATAATTATGTTTTGGTTTATTCCATTTTGGTTATGGTATTTTTCCGCTGTGTAAGACATGGTCTTAATTTGATTGAATTATTTGAATAATGACCCTCAGTGTAGCATGACTACTGTTTTATTGGAAGTTTTATTTATTTCATAATTGTGACATCCCTTGTTCCGTGTTAACTCTGATGGAATATGTCTTTAATCATTGATATAATTAATATTATTCGGGGTATTTTAGAAGGGGTGTTACACAACCATGATTCGACTCTGCTTCATTGTATGGACAAGAAAGAGGCGGAGAAGATTATGGAAGATATGCACGAAGGTATCTTTGGTACTCATTCCAGTGGACATACTATGGATAAGAAGATTCTGAGGGTGGGTTACTATTGGTCGACTATGGAAACTGATTGCTATCACCACTCAAGAACTTGTCATAAGTGTCAAATCTATGCTGACAAAGTACATGTGCCTCCAGTACCTCTAAATGTCTTGATTGCTCCATGTCACAAGCATCGGGTATATCAGGCTGGTGACTTGGTAATAAAGCGCATCATCCTACCACTAGGTGACCCCAGGGGCAAATGGACTCCCACCTACGAAGGGCCATTTGTGATCAAAAAGATATTTTTGAGGGGTGCTATGATACTTACTACCATGGACGGTGAGGATCTTCCACACCCTGTGAACACGAACATAGTTAAAAGATATTACGCATAAAAAAACGAAATGCTAGGTTGATTGGCCTAGGAAAAAATAAGGGCATCCCGGTGAACCAAAAGGATTCGGGCAAAAGTCAGGGATATAAATATAAAGATTGTACACCCGGCAAGTCGAAAACCTGAAAAGGCGGCTTGGGTAAAAAAGGACATCCTATTGGACTGAAAATCCGAAAGGGAGGTCCAGGAAAAAATTAGGGATTAAAGCGTACGACTATGTCCCGTTGGATCACTTACAACCAAATTTATTACCAACGTCAAGTTCGAATGGTGCAGATCAATTCAATCAACTTCTTTCGACAGCAAGGGATGAGACGTTCGAAGACATAGAGACAATAGTAGAGTTGAAACCTGATGAGATCATTTACACATAGCTATATGTTTTGTTTTACTCTGTACTCCTTTCATTTCACGACGATTTCCTTTTACTAGGATTTCAGTCTCTTTGTATAATAATCGCTTGTTTATAGGAAAACTATCAATATAAACACAATTTTAAAATTCAAATTTTTACTTTTTCTGTTTTGTTTGCAAAAACGTCCAATGACTAAATTGAATGAACATATGCATATGAATATGATTACTGTTAACAAATATATGCATAAAAACAGGAATAGATATTTACTCAAGACTCCAGGAGACGGGATAACGTTCAAGTCGTCTACGGATCTCCACAGAACAACCTCCATGGAATAATCTCCACAGAGCAGTTCCCATAAAATTATCCCCCGCGGAGTCATCTTCACAAAATTGACACATTCCCCACAGGTCTGAAATACCCTAATCATACTCACCAGCAGATCCCCCTAGCGGACAAAGGAGTATGATCTTTTCCCCAACAATGTTTCCAACCTACAGAGTCTCAATCCTCGTCAGAGATTATGACATCAGCACAGTTCATAGGAATTCTCTTCCCTGACTGAGTTTATTTCTCCAACACTGTAAAATCCCATGTAGAATTCTCTTCTCCGGCAGGGCTCATCTCCTCAACAGAGTATTCCTCAACAGAGCATATTTCTTCAGCATGGTTTATTTCCCCAACAAATTTAGTCTCCTCAGCTGGAGTCTATTCCTTTTACTACTCCAAATCATTGGAAAAAATCCCCTCTCCGACAAAGGACCGTCCAGACCATTATCCCCACAGAGTTGTTATTGAATCTAAAACCAGACCATATACTAGTTAATCTTATCCTCCTCAGACGAGTCGGCATCCATATCGAAAACTCGGTCAAATAGCACCTTGGAAGGTTATCCATCTCTTTTATCCCTAGTCAGGGTATATAAGAATTAAATCCCCAATAGAATAATGAACGACCAATATTCCTGAACTCTTCTATCCCCAGACAGAAGTCAACATTCCCCGACAGAGTTTCCTCAAATAGAAAGCAGGAATTCCCATCAGAATCATTCTACACAAGATTGAAGATTACACATATTCTTCATCCCCGACTACAATCAGGGATTTATTTCCCCAGTCATAGATGTTATACAAAGCTACCAATACGCTTTAACGACATTTCACATTTATACATCATTTACAAATATCATAAAATATGCATACGGAACACGTATAGCACTCTCGTTTACTTTAAGAACATGATTACGCAATGCATTTTATACATCATGACATTGCATACAACTAACTTCTTTATCTTTTCAGGTAAAGTCTACAAACAAATTAATACCATCAAAAAATTTCAAACAGGTCGCAGATTAATTCCTGAAACAAGACAACGCAACTATCTGTATGACCAAACACAAATTAATTCCTGAAATAAGACATGGCAACTATATGTGAAAACACATTGTAGATCAATTCCTGAAACAGGACGGGCCGACTATCTGCGTGAACAGGTTGAATATTAACTTCTGAAACAAGACGGGGAAACTATCTATACAACCGAGTAAAGATTAACTCCCGAAATAGGACGGGGAAACTATCTTTCTATCTTTATGGCCAGATGAATATCAATTCCCAAAACAGTACGGGGTGACTATCTTTATGGCCAGATGATTGTGTTTGTTATACCCCAACATTTTCCCTCCCTTTTTCACAAGAAATCACCACTTCGGGGTTTTCCCTGATTTTTTCAGTTTGGCTCAAGAATCGGTCAAACAGACTTTTCTTTATCAGTCAATCCAAAATTAGGGTTTCCACTGATTTTTGTTGAGATTGGCTCAAGAATTTTCTTTATCAGTCTATCCAGAATTAGGGTTTCTATTGATTTTGTTGAGTTTGGCTCAGGAATTGATCAAGCAGACTTTTCTTTGACGGAAAATCTGGAATTAGGGTTTTTCACTCGTATTTCTCAGAAGAATTTGAATCCACCGTATTTCAATTGACTGTTACATTGTTTTTACGCTTGTTCAAGATTGTTGTTTGTTTCTCAAAACCTAAACATCTGGGCTAGGAGCTGAGGCTTTTGATTGAAACTTTGAAGCATTGGTTTGATCAGTGAAGTGAAAGGTGTTTGGATGTTTGTTTGTTTAACTGTGCAAAGCATATGATTGATTGGAATGTCGGGCGTATTGTAGTTAATGCAAGGTTGCGAGATTGCAAAGTTTGTTGATTATTTATTTTATCTGAGTCAAAATTATTGGGATGCATTTCCAATTATTTTAATTCAAGAGATCTAAATAATTAAATAGACAGTGCAGAAGAAATAAGGAATTATCTGACACAGACTTTTTATTTTATTTTAATTGTTGTTACAAATGTTATTTGAATATTGTAAATTTATTTACAACATTTACAATAATATTTATTACAATAATTGAAAAGAAAATAAATCTAAAAATCTAAGTCTCTTGAAGTCTTCTATCTTCTACTATTTCTTCCATTTATTCAACGGGTACCTACCTGGAAAAAAAAAGAGAAAGAAAGTCAGTACAAGATTATTTCAAATGAAAAGAAAAAAAATCATCATTAAAATTGGCCGTCTAGAATCAGATTGCCTATTTTTTTCATCACGCTTTATTTTTCTCTCCGCAAATCACCAGAAGATCACTCTTCTCGGTTCACAGAGAGAAAAGTAAAATATAAATTCAAGCATGTCAAACTCAATGCAAAAACATGTTTGAATTAAAAAAAAGTTCCAAGTTACATTGGCCAAGCAAACTGATCACAAAAAGTTCCAAGCTGCAAACTGAGTTACCAAATGCCAAGTTACATTAACGAAGCAAAATGTGTTACAAAGTTCAAAGAGGCAAACAGGCGCCAAAACTGCCAGGGTGAGTTAAACAAAAGCATAGGCTCAGCAGCAAATAAAGTCCCACATTCAGCTACAGTCCAAAATTGCTACAAGACAGAATTGGATAAAAATGGTAATGAAGCATAGAAACAGCAATGCAGCAGACAAAAGGCAAGACAGCAGGAAGCAGTTTATTTGACAAGTAAAAACTTGTCAAAGATGCCTTTTTTTCATCATTTCCTAGACAGCCAAATTTTTCAGAAATTAAAGGTAATTAAGCAATTTAAAATGCTTAAAGAGAGAGAGGAATGAGAGAACCTAGTGATAAGTTTTGCAGTTTGCAGTTTTGACAGGCTGTAAAGGAAAGAGAAGAGGAACAAAAGAAATAATATAACAAGCAGAAAAACACAAGAGGAACCAGATTGCATAACCTCCAAACTGCTATCCAAAATACAAAAAACCTTCAAGCCTGTTTTCTCCATACAGCCTGCATAACAAACAAGCCTATTCAAACCTATTTCAAAACCTGCCTTCCCAAAACTCAAAACACAAACTACAAGCTGGTATCAACAAACACCAGTCTGCCTTCAAACAAAAACAATAAGCCTGCCTAAAACCAGTAGAAAACCTGCCTGTACAAAACAAACAAAAACAGCCTGCCTGTACCAAAAAACAAGCAAGTCTGTTTCCAAACCCAACAAACCTGTGACCAAACAATTGCAAGTTAATCAACTTGCAAAACCTGCTAAAACCTTCCAGCAAGCCAAACTCAGACCTGCAAGTTCTCACACTTGCAAGACCTGTAAAGGCAAGCAAAGCTCAATCATAACCTACCCTCAACAAGCCACTTAAACCTGCAGAAATCAAGTGACCAAGCCTGCAAGATATCCAATTTCTTGTAAACACAACAGCATAGCCTACCAAAAAGCAGAACTCACAGGCCTCTAGGAGCATGCCTTACAAACTCAAAGTTTGTTTCCAATCACATTAGCATTCATTACCAAATCAACAATAACAAGAACAAGCACCTCAGAACATGGTTCATCATTGGCAAAACCATCAACTTAAATCATAAACATCAAAACAACAATAAGCAAACACTTTCAGAAATAATATCCTCATCAAAAGCCAACATAGAAAAGAATTGAAAAGAAAAACAACTCAGAAGCAAGTGTTCTCAGAATTCATCATCAAATACCAAACACCAAATCAACAACAACATTAGAAACTTCAAAGTTCATCATCAAACAGTCAAATCCACAACAAATAGTGATTATCTCAAGATATCCAAAGAAGAGAAAATCATAAACAAGCATTCTAGGGGTTTCAGAACGAAGCTCATCACAAAACAATTCAAAGCTAAAGATACAAAGTACCAGAAAGCAAGCAGTTTCATCACGCTCCTCCGCCTTGGCCACCTGAGAGCATCACCAATCTTGTGTTTCTCTCCCTCCATCGCCTCTACAAAAACAAAACCCTAAAGGTATTGTCTTCTTTTCCTACACCTCACACAAACATAAATATCAAAGATCAACATTGTGAAACAATAAAACATGCAAAATTTAAACATGCACGAACTTAAATCGTAAAGAAAACATGTACCCTTTCGAATCACTATCATGTATAGTCGCGGAGAGAGGGGGATGGAGGCATCACTCTGGTAGCCTAAGGCGAAGAGAGAGGACGTTGAGTGGCTCTGTTTGAGAACGATGAAGAGGACGAAGACGAGAGAAGGGGCGGCGCCGTTTACAAAACCAAGCCCTAGATTCTGAGCAAAACAAATGCAAACCCTAAAAACGTTGTACATTGAATTTGGGCTTCTTCCCCAGCAAACCAAATCCCTAAGCCCAAACAAACTGGCGCCACACCCCCCTTTTTAGTCTTATCTTATTTTTATTCTTTGGGCCAAACACATTCCTCAAAGCCCACTTAACTTTTTTTATGTTTTACAAATTAATACCTTTTTATTATTATCACCTTATTCTCATTTTTTTTCTATAACCTAATTCCTAAATTCTCTTTTGTTAAATAAAAAATGATATATTAATTTTTTGTATAAAATGTTCTTAATAGCTCTTTAATATTTATTGCATTTAAAGGTATGTAATTAATATATTTTTTAATAATTTTTCTTTGCTTAAAACTCTTTGTTTAATTAATCTTTTATATAAAATTTCTAAAAACATTAGCAAAAACCCAAGAAAATAATAATTATACTTAATCCTTTTAGGTTAGAATTTTTATCATTTGTAAATAGCTATATTCATCCCATATTTCTTTGATTTCCATTATCTTACACTTTGTTATATTTTTATATACTTGAGTTGCGTCGATTCAATTTGGTTGTAACCCATAATATTTGGGACATTATTCTGATAAGACTCATCCCCATTTATAAATAATTTGTACCCCCATCCCCGAATACTCTTTTGTAATAGCTTAGAATTTAATTCTCGCACTTTATGCTTTGTTAAATATGCCATGATTAGAGATTAGGGTTTGTATGTGAAAAATCTAAAATCAATCGTTAGTTGACCTAATACAAAGACAAATGCATGAAAATCAATACACCATTCACACTTACACCTCTAGGGTAGCCTCGCTTGTTGCTTCGGAAAATGAAATCATGTCCCTCGAGTATGAGACACTCTATCCAAATGTCCCTTCTATAAACAAAGATCGTAGTCCCTCGATGACCCTCGGTGTTGCCTTCGATAAAACGATCTCGTCCCTTACAATATTGCTAGAGCGTCTCACAAGTTGCCTTCAATGATTGTATATGATGACCCACGCCTGTCCCGTTTAACATCCTAATACAAGGTTGTTCATCAAACACAATGGTGAAACAACACTGTTAAAAGGGTTAAAACATAAGAAAATCTTTGAGTAAAATAGGGTAGACAACTCTTAGTTACTTGATCAAAAATCTTACAAAACATCCTTGCCATTTTTCAAAACACATTCCACAACACAACTTCAAAAACAACTTTCAAAACATTGAATTATCTTTTCAAAAAGACACACACCTTTGTATATACTCAAACAAGAATCATTACAAAGGTTGCCTAGACAAGGCATATTTTTCAAAACATTTTCAAAACCACACACACAAAGCACCATTTCAAACAATTGAAAAGCAAAGCCAAGTGATCTAAAAACAAGTAACTAAGAGCCCATGGATAACCATGGATGAAAAGGGTGCTAGCACCTTCCCTTTTCATAATCTACCCCCCGAACCCAAGAAAACATCTCAAAGGTATTTCCTGTGCTTTTTGACCTTTCCTTAGGACAAAATAAAAAGTCGGTGGAGACTCTTGCTAAACCGAACAAGTGCGAAAACAAACGCAAAATCCCAAGTCAGTTCTCCCACCTTATCACAGAACTGGCAACTCTGCTGGGGATAATTCTAAAAGTGGGGTTACCTTAGGGTTTCTAGATCACCTTTGCATGATTATCTTGTTTGCCTTGATTGCTTTACAATTGGTTCTTTTGTTTGGGCTTGAAATCCTATACCCGGATTTGAGGAAACATTCATAGGTAAATAGCAATATGTTGTGGAAACTGTGCGGGGTATACCGACACGGTTGAAGCAATAGCTATATTAGTGCGACATATTTGTGAGTACCGGTAGCCTTTGAGTCAATCAAAGAGAATATGGGGCCGCTGAGTGATGTCATGAAGCATTAATGAATTAGAACTGTACTTGACCATCTTGGCCTTTTCTTAGGGGTAGTGAGATGACCGACTTTGGTACAGTCTGAAGTTGGTAGATACTCGATACTACACTCATTGAGGGTTGTTTTCTTGGAATATTTTGGTCGCTAGTTAAGTGGCTAAACCAAAACAATGAACATAGAAAACAATACAATGATATTGAGCTCCTTAGAACCCAGTTACTATTTATAGGACAGGTTTTGAGCCAACTAAACTAAAGAGGGTACTTACCTATGAAACCTCCTGCAAGCCTGAAACTAGGGTTTTGTGTGATTTGCCTGTACATGTGCTTGTGCATACATCATGAGCATCATAAAGCATCATATGCATCCACTAACCATTTAAAGGGTTTGGATCTTCATCTTTGTTCTTGTTTTGTAGGTCATGGAATCTCTTCTCAGGAAAACAATTCAAGTCAACCTTGTGAGAATCCCTCCTCAACTCAAGGAGCTTACCTCTAGGATCCCAGAGAATCCTCTCTTCAGTGAAAGACATGGTAGACTTCTCAGCTTGGTCAGCTCCAACATTGAAGAAGACATGGTGAAGGTTCTCTTCCAGTTCTTTGACCCCCTACACCACTGTTTCACATTCCCTGATTACCAATTGGTACCTACTTTGGAGGAATTTTCTCAACTCTTGAGGATTCCTATTCTTCATTAACTACCCTAAAACGGTACGGAAAAAGAACCAAAGCCCAAAGATGTTGCTCAAGCATTACACTTGCAACCATCCGATATCAAAGGACATTGGGAAACCAGAAGTGGTGTCAAGGGTTTCTTGGCAAAGTTTCTGTTTGAGAAGGCACAAGACTGTTGGAATTCTCTTGATCTACAAGCCTTTGAAGAGATTGTGGCACTCCTCATCTATGGGTTGGTCTTGTTCCCAAACCCTGATCAGCTTATAGATGTGAATGCTGTCAAGATTTTCATATCCAGGAATCCTATACCCACATTTCTTGGGGACATCCTACACTCATTTTACACACGAACAATAAGGAAAAGAGGTGTTCTCATGTGCTGTACTCCCCTCCTAGCAAGGTGGTTTATTTCTCACCTCCCACAATCAGTTCTGAAGAATGAACAGGGTTTAAGGTGTGGTCACAACGATTGATGACCCTCACACATTCTGATGTACATTGGTGTTCTCGGTCCAGAGAAAATGTCATCCTCATCGATCATTGTGGGGAATTCCATAATGTACCACTACTTGGCATTAGGGGAGGTATTACCTACAATCCTTGTTTAGCTCTAAGGCAGTTTGGATATGCTCGGAGGGATGGCCCTCATGACATGCTGATTCCTGAACTAGTTTTTTACTTCGACAATGATGCGCAAGGACTTCGACAAAGGTTCATCAGAGCTTGGAGGATGCCTAACAAGGTGGATAGTAAGACATTGGGACACAATAATTCCATCCCCCTTGAGCCTTACCTCATATGGGTACGAACCCGCTCCCAGAATCTTATGATGCCATATCCTTACATTCTCCCCTTGATCAAAGAGCCTGTTATGGAAGGAGAGGTTCCATACACCATCCTGCATCCTGACATGCCAACGTCATGGGAGGAAATGCAAAAGAGTTGGATCCAACTCAAAGAAGAACGGGATACTTTTGAAGCCAGCTTCTATGCCAGTGAGAAGAAGGTTTTGGAGCTTACCCGCCGACTTCACTAGGAGGAGACTCTCAACACTTACATTGCACCAAAGAGGATGCGCAACGTCTTTTTACCTTAAGAAGCTTTGTAATATTTGGCCCATGGGGCATTTATGTACTGACAAAATTTCTTCTTATTAATATGACGTGTGTTCTTTTGTCTGCAACAACTTTGAATTTCTAAATCCTTGAATGCATTACATGAATAAACATATCATTCATCGTATGCATAAACAGGTCTTCACACCAGGTTTCCTTATCTTTCTGCTGTTTATTTTAGCGAGATGGATATTGAGCAGACGGTCAAAGATCTGCAAGCACAGAATTCACAATTCCAGCAACTCCTCATGACCCTGGCAAAGGGTCAGGAGGATCTTAAAACACTGTTAGAGAAGAAAGAGCAAGAAAACGGGAAAAAGAAAAAGAAGAGAATTGGGGTAGCTACACTGGGAATAAGATTTGAGAATGAAGCTAGGAGAGTTCTGGAGTTCCCCTCAACGTCTGACAAAGGGACCGGCAAAGGAAAAGGAGCTGCAGTACCCTCTGAGTCTGAGGTTGAAGAGGAAGAGGTTGAAGAGGATGAAGATTATTCCGAGCAGCAGTACCCTCATGCGGACGACAGGTATAAAAATCTGGAAGAGCGGTTAGTAGCCATGGAAGTACAAAGGGTTCCCGGGCTGGATTTTGAAGAGTTGGGATTGATTGTTGGGATTGTTATCCCTCCCAAGTTCAAGGTGCCGACATTCTCCAAATACGACGGTCTGTCTTTCCCTAAGATGCACCTGAGGTCGTATGTCAGAAAAATTCAACCCCATTCATCCGATAAAAACCTCTGGGTACACTTTTTCCAAGACAGTTTGTCTGGCACGCAGTTAGATTGGTTTTATCAGCTCGAAAGATCAGAGGTTCACAATTGGGAAGACTTGGCAGCTGCTTTTTATCGTCAATATCAATACAATGCTGATTTGGAACCCACCCGTACTCAGTTACAAAGTATGGGGATGGCTTCCAATGAAGGGTTTAAGGAGTATGCCCAGAAGTGGTGTGATCTGGCTGGAAGAGTGCAGCCACCACTATCAGATAGGGAGTTAGTTGACATGTTTCTGGGGACCCTGTCTGGCCCCTTCTTCAATCATCTGATCGAAAGTTCTTTTGCGGGATTTACTGAACTGATTTTAACCGGCGAAAGGGTTGAGGCCGGTATTAAAAGTGGAAAGATTCAAAAAGATGCCTCCACGTCCACCTCCATGAAGAAGACTTTCCCGGCTAAAAAAGAGAGCTCTGCTGTTTACACCCAGAGAAATCGGGAAAGAGAGGAACATCGACCAAAAGTAGGGGCCGTATTAATTTAGAAGCCCGCATCAGACCGGCCCAGAAACAGTCAACCAAGGAATGATCAGCCCAGAACCTATCAGCAAAGGCCACCACGGCAATATACTCCGATAAATATGACACCCGCTCAGATCCTCCCATATCTCCTGAAATTAAACCTTGCTAATTTGAGAGAGGCACCTAAGAATGCAAATACTGCTTCCCCACATTATCATCCCAACGCAAAATGTGCCTACCATTCAGACAGTGCAGGGCATGACACCAACGACTGTTGGGCCCTCAAAAACAAAATCCAGGACTTAATCGATGCCAAGGAAGTGGAATTTGAGGCGCCTGAGAAACCCAACGTGATTTCGGCTCCGATGCCTAAGCACGGTAACAATGTTCATGCTGTTACAGAGGACTTCCATGTTACTGATGTTGTTGACCTGTTGACATTGTTACTTGTAATTAAAGAAATTTTATTGAGAGCCAGGATCTTTCCTGGTTGTGGTAAAGACTGTTATTTTTGTGTGAACATACGAGGTGATTGTCCAATGTTGAAGTCGGGTGTCCAACGCCTGATGGATACTCAAGAGATACTTTTTCCAGAAAACCCCTGTTAACACTTTCAATCCGATTACTCATGATACTTGTGATACTTCAACCAACGATATTGATATCATAACCATTTCCGACAATCCTCCCAAGGCTTGCAAAAGGCCTGTCAGGATTACACCCAACTCCGAATGTGTACCTTTAAAGATCACCATGCCGGGACCTGTCCCGTACCAATCAAGCAAAATGATACCGCGGAACTATGGGGGAGAAATCTTCTACCACGACATCAAACAAATCGAAACCGTCCAAGAGATTTCTGAAGAAGACCCTGATATAGGGAACATCGCGGGTACAAGCAAGATAACCCGCAGTGGCCGGATTTTTTCTCCGGAGATTGCTCCCCCTAGAGCAGTTTTTGGACCCTTAAAAGCCTCTACACCTGTTGGACCCTCTGTGCAAAGCCCAGTGATTGAAGAATTGGATACTCCTGAGGTAAGACCATCTGCTGATAATACCGACAAGGGTAAGGGGATGCTGGAAATACCTGTCAAGACGAAGGCTCATGTTGTGGTTATCCCCGAAACCACTCAGAAAGAAATGGATGAAATCCTAAAAATAATCAGAAAAAGTGACTACGATGTTGTAGAACAGTTGGGGCAGACCCCTTCTAAGATTTCAATGTTAGCCCTCCTGCTCTGTTCAGAGGCCCATGCTAAGGCCCTGATTAAATTCTTGAAGACGGCACATGTACCCCAAGAGACGTCGGTAGACCAGTTTCAGGATTGTGTGGCCAGTCTTACTGCTGACAATGGCCTGGGCTTTTCTGACGCTGACTTAACTCCCAAAGGAAGGAAGCACAATGATACGTTACATGTTTCAGTTGAATGTCGAGGAACCACTCTCGCCCATGTCTTGGTTGATATTGGTTCTTCCCTGAATGTGCTGCCAAAGAAGGCCTTAGACCGTTTGGATTGTGAAGGTTTGACCCTCAAACCTAGTAACATCGTCGTTAGGGCTTTCGATGGTTCCAAAAGAATGGTTCATGGAGAGGTTGATATTCCTGTCAAGGTAGGCACCGAAGTGTTCAACTCCACCTTCTACGTAATGGACATTCGTCCGTCATATTCATGTTTGCTAGGAAGACCATGGATCCATTATGCCGAGGCAGTTACCTCCTCTTTGCACCAAATGCTGAAATATCCTGTTAAGGGTAAGATTATAACTGTGCACGGCGAGGAAGAGTACATGATCAGTCATCTCAATTCCTTTCGATATGTGGAGTTAGATGGCGAGTTCATCGAAATGCCTTTCCAACATTTTGAGGAAGTTTCTCCCGAGATAGCAGTGGCGAAGATAATGGTTGAGGCGCCTATCGTTCCCAAGCATGTATCTAGGATGGCATCTCTCAAGGACGCAGAGGCAGTGATCAAAGAAGGGAAGAGTACAGTATGGGGGCAGTTGCCTAATTTTCCCCATAAGACGGACAAATTTGGACTAGGGTTTACAGCTGCAAGACAGAAGGCTATGCGTCGTTCTAAGACTGGAGGGCCACCTATAAGGATCACTCATCATGGGATCAATGTTGTAGAAGATGAAGATGAAGAGAGCCACTATGGAGATTGGATCTTTCCGACTGTCGAAGGGGGTTTGAGCAACTGGGAAGCAAAGGATTTTGTTCCCATCACCTTTATCAACCAGTAATTTTATCTTTGAACAATTTCCCGTCTTTATGGTCTGTAATAACTAAACAATTTGTGCACTATTTTCACCTCATGCCTTGCCCGGGACATGTAGGTCCATTTGTAAGGGATTGATTTTCTTCATAATAATATGCCATGTTTTAATGAATCATTGGACGTTTTTCAACTGTTGTGTTCATTTTCTTTCCTTTTGCATTTTTGTTTAAGGATGGCTATCCCTTACACACACCCACACTCACAAATGCAGGTACCCATCCACTCCGAATTCCATGGGTGACTATTCTGTTTTAGCCTTCGATAACTCTGAAGATTTGGTCAATCATGTTGAGTACGAAGTTGATGAAGATTGTGAAGTGCCGGGAGAGTTAGCCAGACTTCTACAACAAGAAGAGAGGGCTATTCTGCTTCATGAAGAGCTGTTAGAAACCATCAACTTGGGGACAGAGGAAGACAGGAAGGAAGTAAAAGTGGGTGCCAACCTGGAACCAAAGGTCAAAGAGCGCTTAGTGTAATTATTGAACGAATATGTTGAAATCTTCGCCTGGTCTTATGAAGACATGCCAGGGTTAGACACAGATATCGTGGTTCACCGTCTCCCTACTAGAGAAAACTGTCCACCGATCAAGCAAAAGGTTCGTCGAATGAGGCCTAACATGTCTGAAAAGATTAAGGTTGAAGTAATGAAGCAATTCAATGCTGGATTTCTGGCTGTTACCTCCTATCCACAATGGGTTTCTAACATCGTGCCCGTGCCTAAGAAAGACGGCAAAGTCAGAATGTGTGTGGACTATCGGGATTTGAACAGGGCTAGCCCTAAAGACGACTTTCCGCTGCCACATATCGACATCTTGGTTGACAACACAGCTCAGCACAAGGTATTTTCCTTCATGGATGGATTCTCGGGATATAACCAGATCAAAATGGCCCCCGAGGACATGGAGAAAACTACTTTTGTCACACAATGGGGTACCTTCTGCTACAAAGTAATTCCGTTCGGACTAAAGAACGCAGGGGCAACCTATCAACGTGCCATGGTGGCTTTGTTTCATGATATGATACATCATGAGATATAAGTTTACTTAGACGACATGATAGCTCGATCACAGACAGAAGAAGAACACCTTGAACATTTGCAAAAGTTTTTTGCCAGGTTGAAGGAGTATAAGCTCATATTGAACCCAAGCAAGTGTACTTTTGGGGTTAGATCTGGTAAACTCCTGGGATTTATTGTCAGCAACAAAGGCATTGAGGTTGAACCAGATAAAGTAAAGGCTATACAAGAAATGCCTGCTCCCCGTACTGAAAAGGAGGTTAGGGGATTCTTGGGATGCTTGAACTATATTGCGAGGTTCATCTCTCACCTAACGTCTACCTGTGAGCCAATTTTCAAACTGTTGAAGAAATATCAGGTAGTTGAGTGGAACAATGATTGTCAAGCTGCTTTTGATAAGATCAAGGAGTATTTACTAGAACCTCCTATTCTGATGCCACCCGTCGAAGGAAGGCCACTAATCATGTATCTTACTGTTTTGGACAACTCAATGGGGTGTGTGCTGGGCCAACATGACGAGTCTGGCCGAAAAGAGCATGCCATTTATTACCTTAGCAAAAATTTTACCGACTGTGAGACTCGCTACTCACTGCTCGAGAAAACTTGCTGCGCTTTGGTATGGGCAGCTCGCCGGCTAAGGCAGTACATGTTGACTCATACCACTTTGCTGATTTCTAAGATGGATCCGATCAAGTATATCTTCGAGAAGCCTGCTTTATCCGGAAGAATCTCTAGATGGAAAATGATCCTGACTGAGTATGATATCCAGTATACTACCCAAAAAGCTATAAAAGGGAGTGTACTAGCTGACCATCTAGCTCATCAAGCCGTCGAAGATTACCAATCTATGAATTCGACTTCCATGACGAGGACATCATGACATTGGATAACATCGAAGGTAACTGACTGTATGACGGACCTGAACAAGGATCCTGATGGACCCCGTACTTTGATGGTGCTTCAAATTCACTTGGCAACGGTATCGGTGTGGTACTCATCTCTCTGGAAGGTTGCCATACACCCTTCACTGCTCGACTTTGTTTCAGTTGTACTAACAACATGGCTGAGTATGAAGCTTGCATCTTTGGTCTTAAAGCTGCAATTGACTTAGGAATCAGATCTTTGGTGGTATTTGGAGACTCGGATTTGGTTATCAGTCAAATCAAAGGAGAGTGGGACACTAAACATCCTAATCTTATCCCATACAAAGAACATGTCCTGACATTGTTGCCTCATTTCAAGCAAATTACTTTTGAGCACTTCCCGCGAGAAGAAAATCAGCTAGCAGATGCTCTGGCTACAATGTCTTCCATGTTTAAACTCAACTGGGATAACGAGGCTCCCCAAATTACCATCGAGCGAATGGACGAACCTGCCACTGTCATGAGATTAATACCGAAGAAGTAGTGGAACAACCTTGGTTTTATGAAATCAAAAGGTATCTCCAGACCAGAGAGTATCCTGAAGGAGCTTCCGTCAATGACAAAAAGTTCTTAAGGAGATTTGCTGCCAAGTTCTTCCTAAGCAATGGCATCCTTTATAAACGCATCCATGATTGTGTTTTACTCCGATGCATGGACAAAGCTGAAGCAGAGTTGATCATGACTGAGATACACAGTGGTACATTTGGCACCCACTTGAGCAGACATACAATGGCAAAGAAGATTCTAAGGGCAGGCTACTACTAGTCTACCATGGAAGCTGATTGTCATCAACATTCCCGTACTTGCCACAAATGCCAAGTCTACACCGACAAGGTGCATATCCCTCTGGTTCCTCTCAACGTCCTAACAGCTCCTTGGCCATTCGCAATGTAGGGCATTGACATGATTGGAGAGATCAAGCCCACGGCCTCCAATGGACATCGCTTCATCCTGGTGGCTATTGATTACTTCACCAAATGGGTCGAAGCAGCTTCCTACGCCTCAGTTACAAAGAATGTGGTTGCCCGCTTCATCAAGAAGAATCTCATATGCCGGTATGGTATCCCCGACAGGATCATCACAGACAACGGTACAAATTTGAACAATACTATGATCACTGCTCTATGCGAATAGTTCAAGATTTATCATCACAATTCATCTCCCTATCGGCCGAAGATGAACGGTGTTGTTGAAGCTGCGAACAAAAATATCAAGAAGATCATTCAAAAGATGACAATCACCTACAAGGACTGGCATGAGGTGTTACTGTTTGCTCTACATGGGTACCGTACCACGGCACGAACATCGACTGGGGCAACACCTTTCTCTTTGGTATACGGCATGGAAGTTGTTTTACCTATAGAAGTTCATATTCCTTCTTTAAGGATCATGAAGGACGCTGGTTTGAACGAAGACGATTGGATCCAAACCCGGCTTGATCAACTTAATTTGATTGACGAAAAACGGCTTACCGCTGTTTGTCATGGTCAGACGTATCAAAAACGGATGATCAAGGCTTTCAACAAGAAAGTCAGGAGACAAGTATATCAAGTTGGAGATCTTGTGATCAAGCGGATTATCTTACCGCAAAGTGATCCCAGGGGCAAGTGGACTCCTACTTACGAAGGACCATTTGTGATCAAAAACATCTTTTATGGCGGGGCAATGATCCTGACCACCATGGACGGTGACGACCTGCCACACCCCACGAACGCAGACATAGTCAAAAGATACTACGCATAAACAATCCGACAGGTAGAAAACCCGAAAGGGCGACCTGGGCAAAAATGGGCATCCCGGTGAATTGAAAACCCAAAAGGGCGGTTCAGGCAAAAATTAGGGATAAACAAAACAAAAATCCGTATACCTGGCAAGTTGAAAACCCGAAAGGGCGACTTGGGCAAAAAAGGGTTTCCCGGTGGATCGAAAACCCGAAAGGGCGGTCCAGGTAAAAGTTAGGGAATTAAAGCGTATGACTATGTCTCGGCGAATCACTTTAAGAACAATCTCTTCACCAATAAGCTTCAAGTTTCTGATCAATCCAGTCATCGGCAGACAAAGCAGCAAATGGACAAGATATTCAGAGTTGTGAAGGCCATAGCAGAATGGGAACCCCATGGAATTGATACACATAGCCATCCTTCTTTGTATAAAATTTTTCTCAGCTTTTGACAACATTCTCTTACTAGGATGTTTGTCCCCTTTGTACAAATACTTACACAAAGTTAATACAAAGTTACTTCAAAGTACAGAAAATTGTCTGCCTTTTCTTTCTTTTTTTTATATACTTTTGCTTTATTTGAAAATGTCCAATGATTTATTAAAAAGGCATATGCATTAGAATGAAATCACTGCTGACATATAACATAAAATGAATGATTACTGATAAGATGGAAGTATAGGAAAGTGTCTTTAGGCTATTCAAAAAAAAAATCCCCTACAAATGCCTCATCTGTTTCCTAAGCATGGCTAAAAGTTTGAAAGGCATATTCCCAGCGTAGCTAAATCTCAAAGTCCCCATCAGAGTTAAAACTTCAAACTCCCAATCCCCAGCGGAGCAAAAACCTTGAACTACAAACCATCGGTGAGAATGAAACCTTCTTCCCCAAGCAAAGACAAAACCACCAACCTATGAACACCAGTGAAGATCATCCAGTTTCTTCCCTTCTCCCGAAAAATTACTTTCGAACCAGACAATTCATCAGAAATTTACTTTTAAACTTTTTCCCAGTGAAGTCGCTAATCAAATAAGCACGTCACTAGGGCCCCCAACAGAGAGGAAAACTTTGAGCCATCAATCCCCAGCAGAAATCATTCAGTTTTTCCCTGACAAAACGGAGTTCCCCCTTCTTGCTTCCCCAGTAAAGTGGAATACAACCTAAGCTACTGAAAATCTTCCAAACAAGAATAAGCTTTTCCTAGGATCCCGAGCTTGCTCTCCAGCAGTATGGTTATTCCCTATAGAATTTCAGATCCCCGGCAGAGCTTTCAGATATTCCCCACTGGAATTCTCCTCAAACAGCAAAATAGGAATCCCCCAGTAGATTGACATACAAACCAAACTCCTGACTTCTCCCGACAGCATGATTTCTCTCCGCATAGGTTGTCAAAGAGCTGGAAGACACGCATATTCCTCAACAGCGATCCTAGGACTTCTCATTGTCAACGATCAAAAGATTCTCGATCCCCAGTAGCAGTCAAGGATTTATTTCTCTCCGTCAGCGGTCAAGATTTTATTATCTCCAGCTATCCAGGATTTATTTTCTTCAGCAAGACAGCTCATCGGCTTACATACGCATACATTACATTCATATATCATAAACATTGATATAACACATAAATTGCATCACACATTTCATGCAACATAACTGTGTGTTTCAGCTAACTTTGACCCTTTCCAAGGATAAGGTCATCAAGCTTCGATCAAGACTTCTGAAAACAGTTTACGGATTCTCCAAACACGGATGTTAATCTATCGCTTGTTCAGATTCAACTTTTGAAAATAGTTTACGGATGCTTCCAAACATGGATGCTGATCTATTGCTTATTCAACTTCAAGACTTCTGAAAACAGTTTACGGATTCTCCAAACACGGATGTTAATCTATCGCTTGTTCAGATTCAACTTTTGAAAATAGTTTACGGACGCTTCCCAACATGGATGCTGATCTATTTCTTATTCAACTTCAAGACTTCTGAAAACAGTTTACGGATTCTCCAAACACGGATGTTAATATATCGCTTGTTCAGATTCAACTTTTGAAAAGAGTTTACGGACGCTTCCCAACATGGATGCTGATCTATTGCTTATTCAACTTCAAGACTTCTGAAAATAGATTACGGATTCTCCAAACACGGATGTTAATATATCGCTTGTTCAGATTCAACTTTTGAAAAGAGTTTATGGACGCTTCCCAACATGGATTCTGATCTATTGCTTATTCAACTTCAATACTTCTGAAAACAGTTTACGGATTCTCTAAACACGGATGTAATCTATCACTTGTTCAGATTCAACTTTTGAAAACAGTTTACGGACGCTTCCCAACATGGATGTTGATCTGTTGCTTATTCAACTTCAAGACTTCTGAAAACAGTTTACGGATTCTCCAAACACAGATGTTAATCTATCGCTTATTCAGATTCAACTTTTGAAAACAGTTTACGGATGCTTCCCAACATGGATGTTGATCTATTTCTTATTCAACTTCAAGACTTCTGAAAACAATTTACGGATTCTCCAAACATGGATGTCAATCTATTGCTTATTCAGACCCCCAGTTCAGAGATGTTCCAAACATGGATACCTTTCTGATATTCGCCCACTCACCTACAACAAACATTATTGGATGGCATATTTTAAGCCCATCCCCAGTGAAGTCGCCAAGATTCTGTCACATCTCCAAATGGCATCTTTAAGCCCATTCCCTCAACTACGCTTTGACGAGTGCAAATTTTTTGGGCACTCTAGTGTCCAATCATCTTTTACCTCGGAGTCACGAAAGGTAAACTTGCCAATCTAACTCTTCAGGTTCAAGAAGATTGAACAGGGGCAACTGTTATACCCCAAAATTTGCCCTCCCTTTTTCACAAGAAATCACCACTTCGGGGTTTTCCCTGATTTTTTTCAGTTTGGCTCAAGAATCGGTCAAACAGACTTTTCTTTATCAGTCAATCCAAAATTAGGGTTTCCACTGATTTTTATTGAGATTGGCTCAAGAATTTTCTTTATCAGTCTATCCAGAATTAGGGTTTCTATTGATTTTGTTGAGTTTGGCTCAGGAATTGATCAAGCAGACTTTTCTTTGACGGCAAATCTGGAATTAGGGTTTTTCACTCGTATTTCTCAGAAGAATTTGAATCCAACGTATTTCAATTGACTGTTAAATTGTTTTTACGCTTGTTTAAGATTGTTGTTTGTTTCTCAAAACCTAAACATCTGGGCTAGGAGCTGAGGCTTTTGATTGAAACTTTGAAGCATTGGTTTGATCAATGAAGTGAAAGGTGTTTGGATGTTTGTTTGTTTAACTATGCAAAGCATATGATTGATTGGAATGTCGGGCGTATTGTAGTTAATGCAAGGTTGCGAGATTGCAAAGTTTGTTGATTATTTATTTTATCTGAGTCAAAATTATTGGGATGCATTTCCAATTATTTTAATTCAAGAGATCTAAATAATTAAATAGACAGTGCAGAAGAAATAAGGAATTATCTGACAAAGACTTTTTATTTTATTTTAATTGTTGTTACAAATGTTATTTGAATACTGTAAATTTATTTACAACATTTACAATAATATTTATTACAATAATTGAAAAGAAAATAAATCTAAAAATCTAAGTCTCTTGAAGTCTTCTATCTTCTACTATTTCTTCCATTTATTCAACTAGTACCTACCTGGGGAAAAAAGAAGAGAAAGAAAGTCAGTACAAGATTATTTCAAATGAAAAGAAGGAAAAAATTCATCATTAAAATTGGCCGTCTAGAATCAGATTGCCTATTTTTTTCATCACGCTTTATTTTTCTCTCCGCAAATCACCAGAAGATCACTCTTCTCGGTTCAAAGAGAGAAAAGTAAAATATAAATGCAAGCATGTCAAACTCAATGCAAAAACATGTTTGAATTACAAAAAAGTTCCAAGTTACATTGGCCAAGCAAACTGATCACAAAAAGTTCCAAGCTGCAAACTGAGTTACCAAATGCCAAGTTACATTAACCAAGCAAAATGTGTTACAAAGTTCAAAGAGGCAAACAGGCGCCAAAATTGCCAGGGTGAGTCAAACAAAAGCATAGGCTCAGCAGCAAATAAAGTCCCACATTCAGCTACAGTCTAAAATTGCTACAAGACAGAATTGGATAAAAATGGTAATGAAGCATAGAAACAGCAATGCAGCAGACAAAAGGCAAGACAACAAGAAGCAGTTTATTTGACAAGTAAAAACTTGTCAAAGATGCCTTTTTTTCATCATTTCCTAGACAACCAAATTTTTCAGAAATTAAAGGTAATTAAGCAATTTAAAATGCTTAAAGAGAGAGAGGAATGAGAGAACCTAGTGATAGGTTTTGCAGTTTGCAGTTTTGACAGGCTGTAAAGGAAAGAGAAGAGGAACAAAAGAAATAATATAACAAGCATAAAAACACAAGAGGAACCAGATTGCATAACCTCCAAACTGCTATCCAAAATACAAAAAACCTTCAAGCCTGTTTTCTCCATACAGCCTGCATAACAAATAAGCCTATTCAAACCTATTTAAAAACCTGCCTTCACAAAACTCAAAACACAAACTGCAAGCTAGTATCAACAAACACCGGTCTGCCTTCAAATAAAAACAATAAGCCTGCCTAAAACCAGTAGAAAACCTGCTTGTACAAAACAAACAAAAACAACCTGCCTGTACCAAAAAACAAGCAAGTCTTTTTCCAAACCCAACAAACCTGTGACCAAACAATTGCAAGTTAATCAACTTGCAAAACCTGCTAAAACCTTCCAGCAAGCCAAACTCAGACCTGCAAGTTCTCACACTTGCAAGACCTGTAAAGGCAAGCAAAGCTCAATCATAACCTACCCTCAACAAGCCACTCAAACCTGCAGAAATCAAGTGACCAAGCCTGCAAGATATCCAATTTCTTGTAAACACAACAGCATAGCCTACCAAAAAGCAGAACTCACAGGCCTCCAGGAGCACGCCTTACAAACTCAAAGTTTGTTTCCAATCACATTAGCATTCATTACCAAATCAACAATAACAAGAACAAGCACCTCAGAACAGGGTTCATCATTGGCAAAACCATCAACTTAAATCATAAACATCAAAACAACAATAAGCAAACACTTTCAGAAATAATATCCTCATCAAAAGCCAACATAGCAAAGAAGTGAAAAGAAAAACAACTCAGAAGCAAGTGTTCTCAGAATTCATCATCAAATACCAAACACCAAATCAACAACAACATTAGAAACTTCAAAGTTCATCATCAAACAGTCAAATCCACAACAAATAGTGATTATCTCAAGATATCCAAAGAAGAGAAAATCAGAAACAAGCCTTCTAGGGGTTTCAGAACGAAGCTCATCACAAAACGATTCAAAGCTAAAGATACAAAGTACCAGAAAGCAAGAAGTTTCATCACGCTCCTTCGCCTTGGCCACCTGAGAGCATCACCAATCTCGTGTTTC
Source organism: Vicia faba (assembly GCA_948472305.1). NCBI lineage: Eukaryota > Viridiplantae > Streptophyta > Magnoliopsida > Fabales > Fabaceae > Vicia > Vicia faba. Next base: position 331,221,077 of record OX451739.1, on the reverse strand, counting down.
TCTCCCTCCATCGCCTCTACAGAAACAAAACCCTAAAGGTATTGTCTTATTTTCCTACACCTCACACAAACACAAATATCAAAGATCAACACTGAAACAATAAAACATGCAAAATTTAAACATGCACGAACTTAAATCGTAAAGAAAACACGTACCCTTCCGAATCGTTGTCCTGTATAGTCGCGGAGAGAGGAAGACGGAGGCATCGCTCTGGTATCCTAAGGCGAAGAGAGAGGACGTTCAGTGGCTCTGTTTGAGAACGATGAAGAGGACGAAGACGAGAGAAGGGGCGGCGCCATTTACAAAACCAAGCCCTAGATTCTGGGCAAAACAAATGCAAACCCTAAAAACGTTGTACATTGCATTTGGGCTTCTGCCCCAGCAAACCAAATCCCTAAGCCCAAACAAACTGGCGCCACACCCCCCTTTTTAGTCTTATCTTATTTTTATTCTTTGGGCCAAACACATTCCTCAAAGCCCACTTAACTTTTTTTATGTTTTACAAATTAATAACTTTTTATTATTATCACCTTATTCTCATTTTTTTCTATAACCTAATTCCTAAATTCTCTTTTGTTAAATAAAAAGTGATATATTAATTTTTTGTATAAAATGTTCTTAATAGCTCTTTAATATTTATTGCATTTAAAGGTATGTAATTAATAGATTTTTTAATAATTTTTCTTTGCTTAAAACTCTTTGTTTAATTAATCTTTTATATAAAATTTCTAAAAACATTAGCAAAAACCCAAGAAAATAATAATTATACTTAATCCTTTTAGGTTAGAATTTTTCTCATTTGTAAATAGCTATACTCATCCCATATTTCTTTGATTTCCATTATCTTACACTTTATCATATTTTTATATACTTGAGTTGTGTCGATTCAATTTGGTTGTAACCCATAATATTTGGGACATTATTCTGATAAGACTCATCCCCATTTGTAAATAATTTGTACCCCCATCCCCGGATACTCTTTTGTAATAACTTAGAATTTAATTCTCGCACTTTATGCTTTGTTAAATATGCCATGATTAGAGATTAGGGTTTGTATGCGAAAAATCTAAAATCAATCGTTAGTTGACCTAATACAAAGACAAATGCATAAAAATCAATACACAATTCACACTTGCACCTCTAGGGTAACCTCGCTTGTTGCCTCGGAAAATGCAATCATGTCCCTCGAGCATGTGACACTCTAGCAAACGTCCCTTCGATAAACAAAGATTGTAGTCCCTCGATGACCCTCGGTGTTGCCTTCGATAAAACGATCTCGTCCCTTACAAAATTGCTAGAGCGTCTCATAAGTTGCCTTCAATGATTGCATACGATGACCCGCGCTTGTCCCGTTCAACATCCTAACGCAAGGTTGTTCATCAAACACAATGGTGAAACAACACTGTTAAAAGGGTTAAAACATAAGAAAATCTTTGAGTAAAATAGGGTAGACAACTCTTAGTTACTTGATCAAAAATCTTGCAAAACATCCTTGCCATTTTTCAAAACATATTCCACAACACAACTTCAAAAACAACTTTCAAAACATTGAATTATCTTTTCAAAAAGACACACACCTTTGTATATACTCAAACAAGAATCATTACAAAGGTTTCCTAGACAAGGCATCTTTTTCAAAACATTTTCAAAACCACACACACAAAGCACCATTTCAAACAATTGAAAAGCAAAGACAAGTGATCTAAAAACAAGTAACTAAGAGCCCATGGATAACCATGGATGAAAAGGGTGCTAGCACCTTCCCTTTTCATAATCTACCCCCCGAACCCAAGAAAACATCTCAAAGGTCTTTCCTGTGCTTTTTGACCTTTCCTTAGGATAAAATAAAAAGTCGGTGGCGACTCTTGCTAAACCGAACAAGGTCGAAAACAAACGCAAAATCCCAAGTCGGTTCTCCCACCGTATCACAGTGTTGCTGGAAAGTCTTGAGGGCGTGGGTTCAACACCCACACCTACCATTTGGTTTTTTTTTTAACACCTTTTCTCTCTTTTTCATAAAAGCGGAAGTGATGAAGCAATTCGATGCAAGATTCCTAGCTGTGACATTATCCTCAATGGGTTGCAAACGTGTTCCCCGTTCTGAAGAAGGATGGAAAGGTTCGTATGTGTGTAGACTATAGGGATTTAAATAGGGCAAGCCCCAAAGATGATTTCCCTCTACCTCATATCAACGTCTTGGTTGACAACACCGCTCAACATAAAGTCTTCTCCTTCATGGATGGATTTTCTGGCTACAACCAAATCAAGATGGCTCTCGAGGACATGGAGAAGACCACCTTTGTTACACAGTGGAGCACCTTATGTTACAAGGTCATGCCATTCGGATTAAAAAATGCAGGGGCAACATATAAAACAGCTATGGTAGCTTTATTTCATTATATGATCCATCATGAAATAGAGGTCTATATGGATGATATGATTGCAAGATCGGAAACTGAAGAAGAGCACCTCGATCACATACACAAGCTGTTTGAGAGATTGAAGGAGTACAGGCTAGGGCTGAATCCTAACAAGTGCACTTTCAGAGTAAGATCTAGAAAACTCTTAGGTTTTGTCATCAGCAGCAGAGGCATCGAAGTTGATTCTGCAAAAGTTAAACCTATTCAAGAAATGACAGTTCCCTGCTCTAAGAAGGAAGTCAGAGGTTTCTTGGGTCTACTTAACTACATTTCTCGATTCATATCCCACCTAACTGCTACTTGTGAGCCAATCTTCAAACCCTTGAAGAAAGATCAAGTAGTCAGATGGAACGACGACTGCCAAGCTGCCTTTGACAAGATCAAAGAATATTTACAAGAACCTCCTATCCTTATGCCTCTAGTGGAAGGAAGACCATTGATCATGTACTTGATTATGCTAGAGAATTCTATGGGGTGTGTTGGGCCAACATGACGAGTCTGGCCGAAAAGAGGATGCAATATAGTACCTGAGCAAAAAGTTTACCAACTGTGAAACCAGATATTCACTGCTCGAGAAAACTTGTTGCACTCTGGCATGGGCTGCTCGTCGACTAAGACAATATATGTTGACTCACACCACTTTATTGATTTCTTAAACGGACCATATCAAGTACATCTTTAAGAAGCCAGCTCTCTCCGGACGAATAGCTAGATGGAAAATGATTCTGACCAAATATGACATCCAGTATACCACATAAAAGGCCATCAAAGGAAGTGTATTGGCATATCATTTAGCCCATCAAGATGTTAATGATTACCAGTCTATGAACTTTAACTTCCCGAATGAGAATATTATGCTAGTAACTGACTATGAAGAACCTAGACCGTATGAAGGACCTGAACAAGGATCCTGATGGATTATGGTTTTCAATGGGGCTTCCATCTCTTTGGGAAATGGAATTGGTGCTATGATTATTTCTCCTAAGGGTTTCCATACTCCTTTCACTGCTAGATTATGATTCGATTGTACAAACAACATGGCCTAGTATGAAGCATGCATCTTGGGTCTTAAGGCTGCCATTGACCTAAGAATCCAATGCTTAAGCGTATACGGAGATTCAGCATTAGTAACCAGTCAAGTTAAACTAGAATGGGATACCAAACATCCAAATTTGATCCCCTACAAAGAGCTTGTGCTAACCTTGATCCCATACTTTGAGGAAGTCACTTTTGAACACTTTCCAAGGGAAGAAAATTAGTTGGCTGACGCCTTGGCAACAATGTCTTCCATGTTCAAGGTCAAATGGGACAACGAAGCTCCTATGATTATAATCGAAAGATTTGACTAACCTGCACATTGCTATGAGCTTGACACTGACGAAGAGAAACCGTGGTACCACGAATTAAGGAGATATCTTGAATCACAAGAATATCCTAAAGGAGCTTTCATCAATGATAAGAAATTCTTGTGAATATTTGCAGCCAAATTCTTCCTAAGCAATGGGATCCTATATAAGCGCAACCATGATTCAACTTTACTCCATTCTATGGACAAGAAGGAGGCAGAGAAAATTATGGAAGACGTGCATGATGCAATCTTTGGGACTCACTCTAGCGGGAATACTATGGATAAAAAGATTCTAAGAGCAGGTTACTATTGGTCGACTATGGAAACAGATTGTCATCATCACTCAAGGACTTGTCACAAGTGTAAAATCTATGCTGACAAGGTCCATGTACCCCTAATTCCTCTGAATGTCATGACCTCTCTGTGGCCGTTTGCAATATGGGGCATTAATATGATTGGAGAGATCAAACCTACTACTTCCAATGGACATTGTTTCATCCTTGTTTCCATTGATTACTTTACCAAGTGGGTCGAAGCTACCTCATATGCCTCAGTTACCAAGAATGTTGTAGCCAAGTTTATCAAGCATAACCTCATCTGTTGTTACGGTATCCCCGAAAGGATCGTCACAGACAATGGAACCAATCTCAACAATGTTATGATTACTGAACTCTGCATGCAGTTCAAAATCAAGCATCACAACTCTTCTTTGTGCAGACCTAAGATGAATGGCGTGGTGGAAGCTTCCAATAAGAACATAAAGAAGATTGTGAAAAAGATCGTGGTGACCTACAAAGACTGGCATGAGATGTTACCATTTTCTCTACACGGCTACCGTACTTCAACTCGAGCATCAATAGGGGCAACTCCTTTCTCTTTGGTCTATGGCATGGAAGTTGTCTTGCCTATAGAAGTTCAAATTCCTTCCCTAAGGATTATGAAAGAGGCAGATCTAGGTGAAGACAAATGGGTGTAGACTAGGTTGGATCAACTAAACGTGATCGATGAGAAGCGACTGGTTGCTGTTTTCATGGTCAGATGTATCAAAAGTGTATGATCAAGGCGTTCAACAAAAAGATCAAACCTCGAACATACCATGCTGGCGACTTGGTATTAAAGCGCATCATTCTCCCACAAGGAGACCCCAGGGGAAAATGGACCCCCACTTACGAAGGACCATTTGTTATAAAGAAATTTTTCTATGGTGGAGCCATGATGCTGACTATTATGGATGGTGTAGACTTCCCACATCCTGTGAACGCGGATATAGTTAAAAAATACTACGCATAAAATGGCCCGCTAGGTTGACACACCTAGGCAAAAATAAGGGCATCCCGGTGAACCAAAAAGGTTTGGCCAAAAGTTAGGGATATATGCAATAGATTGTACACACTGCAAGTTGAAAACCTGAAAGGGCGGCTTGGGCAAAAAAAGGTATCTTGGTGGGATGAAAACCCGAAAGGATAGTCCAGGAAAAAGTTAAGGATAAAAGCGTATGGCTATGTCCCATGAAATCTCTACAGCCAATTTTTATTACAAGGTCCAAGTTCAATGGTCCAGGATCAATCCAATCAACTTCTTTCAACGGAAAGGGATGATGTTCGAAGACATAGGGGAAATAGCAGAGTTAGAACCCAATGAGATCACTTCCACGTGGCTATTATTTTTGCTTCCACTTTGCATTTCCTTTCATTTCTTTTGACGATTTCCTCTTACTAGGATCTCTATCTCTTTGTACAAAAACGCCTATTCATGGGAAAAATATCAATACAAATATACTTTGAAGTGCAAGTTTTGTTTTCCTGTTTTGAGTGCAAAAGTGTCCAATGACTAAAATTAGATGAACATATGCATATGAACATGATTAAATTGTTAACAAATGTATGCATAAAAATAGTAACAAGCATCTCCTTAAGGATTCAGGATATCCCCACAGAGTTACCACAAAAAAAAATTTCCCCAACAGAGTTGCCTCAATAAGATTATTCCCACAAATTTGGATTCATGCAATCTCCTGCCAGAGTTTCAATCCCGTGAAAACCTTCTCCCCAACTGAGTTGGTCTTAAGAAATAAACCTTGTGGAGCTTTCTTCCTAAAGAATACACCTCCCCCGCAGGTCGTCAAAATATTCTCTTCAAAAGGATTTATTTCCCAACAAACTACAAATTCCCCAGTATGAGTCTTTCTCTTATACTATTACAAATCAATGGACGAAACCCCTTAATCCCCGGAAGAGTCATTGCAATCCCCAATGGAGTCGTTTGCTATCCCCGAAAGTTACTGTGGAGCCTGGAAACTGACCAGATAACAATTAACTCCTTTTCTCCAAGCAAGTTATTGCGAAGCCTAAAATCCGACCAATTAACAGTTCAAGTTGCTGAAACCTGGACCCGGCCAGATAATAGTTAACCTCAATGCTAAGCTGCTATGAAACTTGGACCCGACCAGATATTGGTTTAACTTCTTCAATCACTAACAAAACTCCTCTTCCCCAGTAGAGTTCACCACTACCCTCAGTAAGTTATTGTGAAGCCTGAAATCCGACCAGATGACAATTAACTTCATCTTCCCCCGTAAGTCACTGCAAGATAACAGCTAACTTTATCATCCCTAGTGAGTTATTGTGAAGCCTGGAGTTCGACCAAGTAACATTTAAATTCCATTCTCCCCAATCAATAGATAGCTCCCCGATAGATCAATGGACAACTAAATCTCCTGAACTTTATTCCCCAAGCAGAGATCAAGATTCCTCACAGAGTTTCCTCAAGCAAATAGCCAAATCCAATGTTCCCTAGAGGAGTTCTCCTCAACAAAACAGGAATCCCCAGCGAAAGCATTCTAAAACAAAGTTTGAAGATACACATACTCTTCATCTCCAACAAACAGTCTGGGATTTAACTTCCCAAAGCTCCCCAACATTTGTCAAAGATGCACTTCAATAAAACATTTCACATTCATATATCATGCCACATACATGGCTAACGCATATAGCACAATCTCATTTATTTTGAGAACATCATTACACCATGCATATATCTGCATATAATTAACCCTCTTCCTTGCAGGAATCATCAATCAAAGACCTCTTATGGTTAGATTCATTTCTTCCAGTTAAAGACAGGCGAATAAAAGACCTCTTCTGGTTAGATTTATTCCTTCCAGATTAAAGATAGGCGAACAAAGACCTCTTCTGGTTAGATTCCTTTCTTCCAGTTAAAGACAGGAGAATCGAAGACCTCTTCTGGTTAGATTCATTTCTTCCAGTTAAAGACAGGCGAATCAAAGACCTCTTCTGGTTAGATTTATTCCTTCCATATTAAAGACAGGAGAACAAAGACCTCTTCTGGTTAGATTCATTTCTTCCAGGTAAAGAAAGACAAATCAAAGACCTCTTCTAGTTAGATTCATTTCTTCCAGTTAAAGACAGGCGAATCAAAGACCTCTTCTGGTTAGATTTATTTCTTCCAGATTAAAGACAGGCAATCAACAGACCTCTTTTGTTTAGGAATATTTTCCCCGGTGAAGTTACCAAACAACAGACCTCTTCTGGTTATATTTATCTCTTCCAGTTAAAAATAGGCAAAAGACATCCATAGTTTCAGTATAAATCGACCAAAGATTTGTTCTGATGCTTCTCCCTCCACAGTCACTCTGGATGGAATCTGTAAGCCAATCTCTGACAAACTCTTCATCACTTCTCCAAATGGCATATCTAAGACCATTCACAATGATCAACAAACAATTCACCTCATGCACAAGCGAGTGCAAATTTTTGGGTACTTAAGTGTTCAATCATCTTTCACCTTCAAGTCACGAATGGCGGATTCGCCAATCTACCTCTTCATGTTTAAGAAGATTAAACAGGGGAAGTTGTTGTACCCCAAAATTTTCCCTCTCTTTTCTCAAGACATTTCTCAAGGAATTGACCAAACAAAATCACCTCCGAAACATTGAGACCACAAACTAGGGTTTTGACTAAGAACGACTGATCATTGACTTTTGACTTAATACATGACTTAATGGCTTGAAGAATAATCTTAAAGACTCAAATATAACATGTTGACCTAATTTCATGGCTCAAAACATCTCTCAAGATCATTGGATCAAGAGATGAAATTTGGTCAACTGTTGAAAAGTCAACTGTACGCTGAAAAGTCAAACTTTGACTTTTGGATCAATATTAAGTTTCAAAGATAAAAGTTCATCAAGACATTCAAGAATATCAAGATCGATCATCAAGAAGTCAAGAAAGTCAAAAGTCAACTTGAAAAGTCAAACTTTTCAAGACTTAGAATTTTTTCTAAGTGTTTTGTACATGATATTTTCACTAATTCATGCCAATTTTTCACCAAGATCACTAGAGTGTTGATGTCCAAAAAATGCTTATATTTGAAGATATAAGCCCATGAAGTCATGACATTTTCATCTAACACTTAGAGAAATTTTCAACAGATTTTGGTCAGGATTTTATCCCAACTTCTTGGCACTTTATTACATAGTTCCAAGATGATTTTGTCAAAATGGACAACATGAAAGTTATAGAGGATGTTTCAAGATTTCCAAAACATCCAAGAGTGTAAATTTCTCATACTTGAGCTAGGAGATTCAAAGGCCTGAAGTTGGACATCCATTCTTGAATTGCAAGTCATTTTGTTGAAGAACAAATAATCCAATTTGCATGATGTGCTGCATAATCTTACTTTGAAGGCCTTATGACTTGCAAATCTATTCATAATCAGATGTGTACACAATTTATTGAACCATTATCCAAGTGATTCAAGTATTGTCCATTGCATCATTCCATTTATAGCACAAAGGCACCATTGCCATTCACATAAAGCAAGCTTTATGCAATTGTCAACTTCTTAAGCCTCTTAATTGATTTCTCTGCACGTACAAAATGTCAAAGCAAGAAGTAACATACCTAAAAGCCTCTAGCAACTTTAGACCATGCTTGTACAATGCATTGAAACACCAATTTTCACATAACTTGGTTGTTTCATCTCAACCAAACCAAAATTTTGACAGCTTGTAGAACAAACTCTCTCATTCTCTCAAACCTCCTCTATAAATAGAGTGACCATTTGCAAGACAAAGGCCAGAAGTTTTGTATTATGTAGACAAGTTTCTCAAAACCCCTCATACTCTCAAAAAACCATAATTGTCCATAAAACCTCCACTCTTGAGCTTAGAAACCAAAATCTTCAAATCTCTCAAACCTTGCATTTCTGTCCAAACAAACCATCCACACACTTCATATACATCATATAGAAGTTGTTCAAACACAAGAATAACTTCTGTAACATCATTATCATCATCTTCCAAACTCAAAAACATTGTCTTGCAAGTTGAATTGGTTGGAGAAATTCGAACACTTTCAGTACAAAGTAAAGATTGGAACAACTTCAAAAGGGTCCAAAGGGGCTCAATCAATCATCACATTGCAGCTGGAAACATCCATACACGTTTTGAATTTTTACTTCAAGAGGTAATTTTTCTCAAACTATGATATCCTTGTCCATACATCATTTACTTTCGTTTTCAGAAGAATAAAGTAGGACAAATTAGAATAGAAGAGTTGCAAACACTAAAAATCACAAAAAATGCTTCTGGAAGTCTGACACGGTCGGCCGTGTCACCTAGCATGGACCGTGTCAGGAAGAAAACATGAAAAATGGCAAGACAAGGCTCTGACACGGGTGTCTGTGTCAAAGGACACGGCACGTGTCCCTCTTACTTGAACTAAAACTTGGCAAAGTGGCAGGACAGGGTACTGACACGGGTGCCCGTGTCACAGGACACGGCCCGTGTCAGCTCAACTAGGACAAAAAAAGACATGCATGATTATTACAGGGTCCTGACATGGGTGCCTGTGTCACAGGACACGGCCCGTGTCAGCTTCAATACTGAAAATTCTGATTTTTTAGACTTCTTTGCTATTATTTTTGTTCAATTTGTTTGTAATAGTAATTAGGTTTTAATTGCTTTCATCTCCATTTATAATTTGTATCCCCATCCCCTAAATGATGTAATAACGTAGGATATTTACATTACAAAATTTATCGCTTTCAAATAAATGCTAGTAATTAGGGTTTGTATGGCAAGATAAAATTAACAAGTAGCAAACCCTAATTCAAGACAAAAATACATGAAAATAAACACTTTGCACACTTGCACCTCTAGAGTTAATCTCACTTATTGCCTTGAGAAAAATAGTCATGTCCCCCGAACATGGAAAACTTTAGCAATGACCCTCGAATACAAGATCATAGTCCCTCGATGACCCCTCCATGTTACCTTAGGTAAACGATCTTAGACCCTTACAATAAATTGCTAATGTATCTGACAATGTTGCCTTCTATGACTATACGATGGCCCACGCCCGTCCCTTCACATCCAATGATAGGGATTCTGATCAATCAATGGTAAGATAGAAATGTCAAAGGAAGAGAGAAATGAACAAAAGACTTTGAGTAGGTAGAATGTTCTTAGTTGCTTGCTCACAATCCATCTTCAAAACAAACATATTTTCAAACACACCAAACACTTTTAAAAACATGAAATATTTTCAAAAGTCCAACACTTTGTATGCATTCTTATAGAGACGAGAATCATTACAAAGTTTTTCTAAACGGATGCGCTTTTCAAAAATACTTTCAAAGCCCACAAACACATTTCAAACAAATCAATTTCAAAAGTGATCTAGCAAGCAACTAAGAGCCCATAGATAATTATGGATGAAAAGGGTTCTAACACCTTCCCTTTTCATAACCTACCTCCCGAACTCAAGAAAATATCTCAAAGGTTTTTCCTGTTCTTTTCACCCTTTCCTTATTGGATAAAAGAAAATTTGATGGTGACTCTTGCTATCCGCAACAATTATGATAAAATGAAAAACAACCAAGTCAGTTCTCCCACCGTGTCACACTTGACATAAAGAAGTCAATGTAGAATTACCATCCTTTGGATTAAAACCAAGCAAGCATAATACTAAACCTCAGATGAATACCAAGTTTCAGATGAATTATGAACCAAACAAAGGCTTCACTGATAAAAAAATTGGCCAGAGTAACAACTGTATATAGAGGAATTCCTAATCACAAACAAAGCATAGAAGTCAGAATAACCTGCACACAGAAAAAATTCAAACCAATGCCTTGGAGTAAACACCAAGGACTTCAGAGCAACTTCATAAAAATATCACAGTAAAGATCACAGAGTTTCAAAGCCACATGGTTTCTAATCCTACGTCTCAGGAATCCACAACTCCAAAGTGCCAGGGATAGTAACCAGATAGTCTAAGTAACTTTAACATTTTTTAATGTCCAAGTTGATTATTAAGTATATTTACAAAAGAAGATAAAGCTCAAGTGATCAAAGATAAAAAATGACAGAAACTAAATGCTCAAGTAAGCAAAAGTCAAATAGCATTAAATGTAAATGCTAAAGGTAAATGACATAAAGTAAAGGCATAAAATAAATGCATAAAGTAAGAGCTTAAAGTAAAGTCAATAGTTAATAGTCAATGGTTAGAAGTTAGTGATTAATAGTTTAAGGTTGAATAATTTTTAGAAGAGTGATCCATGATGATTTGATCATTGAGCATATGTCAAATTTGATGAAGACTCATTAGAGGATTGATAGAATCAAAGCCTTCTAACAATGAGCATTCAAGGTTATTGGCTATAGCTCAATATTTAATCATCCTTGGGCTTACAAACACAAGGTTTGAACCACTAAGAATCAATCAAATAAAAGATGAAAAAATGGGGATTTCAAATGATATGATCCATGATGGTTTGAGCCTTGAACATAGGTCAAAGGTAATGAAGACTCATTAGAGGATTGATAAAATCAAAGCCTCCTAACAATGAGCCATTAAGGTTTTTGGCCATAGCTCAAAACTTAACCATACTTGGGTTAGAAATATCAAGTTTGGGCCACTAAGAACCAATCAATAGGAATGAAGAAAGGGGTGAGATGAAGGGGAAAAGGGAAATCATAGTGTAACCAATGTCTCAGAAGAATTGAAATTAGGGTTTCAAATATCATCAGCATATTTCATCCATTTTAGTGGATTTGGTTTTTCAACCTATCAAATCCAAGATCCAATGAGGTTGAGGAACTTGTCCCAAAGTAACACTCAAATGTCTCCAAATCGGAACCAATCACAAAAATAATAAAATATAATTAATAAAAACATCATTTAAATGATTAATAAAAAAGAAATAATTGGTAAAATACACAAAGTGTATTAATACACCAAATAAAAATCCCAAAAAAATATCAGAGATCAATCATGAGTAAATAAGTGTTGATAAAAATTTTTTAGATTTTTTGAAAGTCATAAAATATTTTTTAAAAATACAAAAAATTACAAAAATATTAAAATTAGAAATAAAAATTAAACAAGGTCTCCAATATTTGTCCAGAGATTATTGGATCTTTCCATAAAATTTTCAGAATTTTAAAAGGTCAAAAAGTATTTTTAAACAATTAAAACAAGTAAATTAATAAGAAAAATCATAAAATAAAATTATGAAGAAAAAAAATAATAATTAGAAAGATAATATTCAAAAATATTTTTGTGAACTTTTTCATAATTTTTAAGTCAGAAATGAATTTTTTTGAATTTTTGAAGTTTAAAACAATTAAAATAAAAATCAGAAAATAAAAATAAAACTCAAAAAGATGTGGACCCCTGGATCATTATTAAAATGCATTAGTAAACAGATCCAAGGGATCTGACGCGCTGTGCATGATATGGACACTCTTGAATATCACACAAAATTATGTCATAAAAATTATAAAAAGCAAAAATAATGTACACCGCTTGATCAAGTCATGAATGCATGGTATGTGCATCAGACGTCCCAGATCTAAGGCTCGTGGTGCTATGGTGGAACTAAGCCACATAAAACTCAAAATCCACAAACCAATAAGAACATTTTATTTGTCACGCTCTGATTGGTTTACACGGGAAAATATTTTTCAAACGCAGAGCCACCGTGAATTTCCTCCGGTCATCCCTTCCGATGACCTTCCCTGGAGTAAACCAAAAAATGGTTTCGAACGCGCATGAGACCAGTATCATTTGAAGTGTCTCACTGAGACGAAATCAACCATGATACTGCGAAATATTTATGTAAACTGTGTATTGTTTAATTTGCAAAAAAGATGAAAAATAGCGAGCATAAATTCTTGAGATTACATGATCCAATTCTTAATGAAAATGAAAATTAAAAGAAGTGTGAGCTTTAGAGAGATGAGGAGAGTAGATTAAGAACTTGTTTGAGGCAAAATGGATGAGTAATCTACCTAAACAAAGTATGGAAAAAGTTGCCTCAACTGTGAACTTGGTCCGAACGACTGAGAGCACTTGAAGCTTAAGTAATGAACGTGTTAGCTTCAGAGGAGTACAATAGAGCTAACTGAAACAAAAGAAAGGAATGAAAGAGCCTCTGGAGGAGAAAACAAATTCAAAAATTTGAGGTGTTTGGTGAGGTTCGGGCAGAGCTTCTTTGGCTATCCAAGCTTGTCAAAAGGAGTGAAATATGGTCTATATTTATAGGTTAATAGAATTCCATCAAGGGGAGGGGTGGATGGATCTATTTTAATGGAAATCATGTGCACCCGTGGTCATGAGGAAAGTATGATCTCATGTGCATCAAAAATAATCCAAATGATACGTTTTTATGCTCTAAATTCTTTAGACATCTTTGTTATTCATGTTTAAGTGAAAATCTCATGTTAATTTGGTGATTAGAAGCCACATTATAGAAATGATAATCTGACTTTGGTGAGAAACTTCAATTCCAATGTACCATCTTTGAACTCATGGTGTACACAACTCAAGAGGATTTATGGGATTATTCTTAAAACTTTTGAAAGATCATACCACCATTGTGATCGGTGGATCTGGAACTGACTGTTTAACGCTGGTTCGCGAAATGTCGCGGTAAGCAAGAGTCGCCACCGTCTTTTATTTTCTCCAAATGGAAAGGACAAAAGCACAGAAAAATTCCTTATAGAGATTGCTCTCGGTTCGGGAGGTAGATTATAGAAAGGGAAGGTGTTAGCACCCTTTCTATCCATGGTTATCCATGGGCTCTTAGATACTTGCTCAATGTGTTTTCAAAATTGTTTGTTTTGCTTTTCAATGTGGGTTTAAAAAGTTTCTTTTGAAAAATTTCAGATCGACTCATACGTCAGAGTGTTTGAAAAGTTTGTTTTGAAAGCTTTTGAAAATGTGTTGGTGTGAAAAGTCTTTTTGAGTTGTTTGAAATTAGAGCAAGTATCCTTGAGAACCTACCTACCCTAAGGAATTCGTCTGTGTAGATGTCCTTTAAAGTAGTGCCATCCCACCATTGAGAGGTAGGTAGCACCACCGTTGGAGGTGTTCGGGTCAATTCGAGTTTGTAGGGACATGGTGATCACCAGAGCAATGGGAAGACACCTTAGAAGCTACCCTCATGCCAGGTTCCCGGATCATGAGGACTTACTAAGACGTCCTCTACTCGACGACCACCTTTCGAAAGGCAACAGTGAGGCGTACCCTAGGGGTGGTGTGTGCGAATTGTGTGTCATGTTTCAGTTATTTGTCTTGTCATGTTTGTCGTGTTCTACGCTTGATTTTAATTTATCCATTCATTCTTGCATGCATTTTTAACAGTTATAAAGTTTGCAAAAAATAAATCTAAGGCTATTACAAATGGCGCGGGTCCACATCGCCAAAATTAAACCGGACCCGATTTAGCGGAAAAATAAATAAAGCGATAAAATAAAAGTGCAAGAAATTTAAATTACAATGCTTCGGGACAATTACATAATTATAATAAATGACATAAAATAAATGCGCAAAATTAATAATTAAAAGCGACGGGCGTTGGACCCTTTTTTGCAAAAAATAATTAAATTAATGAATTAAAATAAAAAATTAAAAATTAAATGTTTTGGTATTTTTGTGTTTTTTAAGATTTAAAAGAGAAAGGAGTTAATTGAAATTAAAAAAGTGGAGGTAAAAACCCTAATTCTAGTTTTTTGTTGATTATATTGAAATTTGACTAATTTAACCTAAATTAATTTTTATATACAATTTACTCATGAAAATAATAAATAAAATAAGCAATATTATTACAAAAAAAAGGAAAATTAAAAAAAGGATTAAGATCAACAGTTAAACCTAAATTCTATATTTTTTATATTTTGTTATGAAAAGAATTAAAATTAAAAAAAACCTAATTATACTAAATTCAATTACATAATTTATTCATGAAAATAAAATAATTAAAATAAAATATTTATTACATTTTTATCTTTTTCTGGATTTTTATGATGTTTTTTATATTTTGTAAAAAAAGAGAAAATTAATTAATTAAAGCAATAAAAATAAATAACACAATAATTAAAATAATAAAAAGAAAAAAAAAGCAAACCAGGGGGGGGGTTCAGGCCCCAGATGGAGGTGTTGGCCCAAGAACATTGGCCCATTAAACCAGAGATTTGTTGACTTTTCCAGCTTGGGTGCCAGCGTATTGACTTGCCTTATAGTGGACCTTCAATATCAGCCCTTGATCTGGGACCATTAGGCATGTGTACGCTTGGATGAGGGTGGAATATGGTGTACCTGGATGTTAGCATAGCATAGGATTCTATTTTGAAAAATAATATGGAATTTTGCCAGACCTGGGACTTGAACCCAGGTCTTTGATGTCACATGCATAGCGTGTTACCACTGAACCAATGAACGTTAATTGATATATTATGGATAACAAATAATAAAAAAACAAAATCAGCGCATAGTAATTAAAACGCGCGCAAATTTGAATTAGCCTGTCCCTGGGTGACACGACACCATCGTCTTCATCCCTGTAAAAACAAAACTCAGAGGCCACGGTTTTTGAAGCGTTGTATTAGGGGGGCTAGCAGAAAATAGCGAATAGCTCTCCTTGATACATAAATCCATCGCGAGTAATGTTTCTTATTCATTGGAGCACGCTGATTGCAATGGTAGTGATCTTGAGTCCCAATTTTTCCTTGGGTGAGAAACCCCAATTCAAGAACTCTGAAAACCTAAATTTCGATCATGGTGAATTCGTGTACAGCGTGTAAAACTTCAATCAAGCATAAGGGTTAGTTTCAGAAACTCAAAACAAACATGATGCAATGAATAGAATGCTGTAAAAGTGTTTAAAAAATGCTATACGATTATGAATTTTTTGCAATGCAGTCTGAGTCACAGGCGCCAATTCCTGGGGCTTTTGTGGTTGATATTGATTGGAGTCTCTTCAGGGATGCTTAAGGATGCTGATGGAACAAAAATTGAAGCTTGGATCGACCTCTAAGGCACTTTTCAGATTTGAGTTTTTAAGAAAAATTTTCAATATGTAAATGGTTCTTGGGGCGCAGCTTGCAGTCTCCAGGCATTAGGTTTCTGATCTAGTACTTGTATGGAACGATTTAGGTTAAGAAAGTTGTACAAAATCCTTTGAATTCATTGTTTGAAGATTTGATTTGCTTAAGGATCTTTTTGAATCTTATCATGTGCATTTTGGTTCAATCATGCTCAAATCTCATCAAAACTTGCCTATTTAAGAAGTGCACGAAATATTGACTTTGGAATGTGCATAAAAAGATTTTTTTAGGTTAGGTTTATATTTTTCATGTATTAAAATGATTTAAATGAATATAAATTAATATAAATTCAAATAAATAATTAAAAAATATGAAAATACTTCCCTTTGGGCCTAGTGGTCGTGCATAGGCTTGGCATGAAGAAACTTGGAAGAAAAATGGGCCAATTTGCATTTTTAGGTCATTTGAACCATTGTTGACTTTTCAAAATTCCCAAAAATTTCCCAACTTCCACAAGGCATAACTTGGTCAATTTTTAAGCTTTTCACATGTTCTTGGACATTTTGGAAAGGTCTTTGAGTCCTCTAACCAATGCCTTTGGTCCCATGTCATTTTGATTTACCAATCTCAAGTTATGGCCTTTGACTTAAAGTCACTTTTTGTTGACTTTTGAAAATGACCTATAATGTTGAAATTGATAACTTTTTGTGAGAGCATTTCTTGGACTTGGAATATGAAGATGAGTTGTAGGAAATGTCTTTCTCTTCAAAATGAGCTTTGGATGGAATTTTTCTGATAATCCATGTGAAAGTTATGCCCTGGTCAATTTCAGTTGACTTTTTCAGCTGTCCAAATATAGTAACTTTTGCATCTTTGATGATTTCTGAGCCAAATTTTGAGAATCATGATCAAGCATTGATCAAATGATGTTTGTGGCTTCAAAATGATATGTTGACCAAAAATTTGAACTTTTGACTGTCAAATGACCATTTTGCCCCTACAGTTGACTGTAGTGCAATCTAGGGTTTTGACTGTGCAATTTTGAGCTGAATGCCTTGAAACTTGACATGAGGATGCTTGACCACATTTGTAGGCATATGAGACTTGATTGGACCTTTGAAAACTTCACTTTCTTGATCAGAACCCAAACCCTAGTTTTGACTGTATAGGAGACAGTTGCACTGCACAACCCTTGGGGAATTTTGTGACTTGGCTTAGCAATTTCTTGAAGAATATGGGAGGGCAAATTTTGGGGTACAACAGTTGCCCCTGTTCAATCTTCTTAGACCTGAGGATGCAGACTGGCTGACGTGCCTTTCGTAATCCGAGGGTAGAAGATGATTGGACACTAAAGTGCCCAGAAATTTGCGCTCACATAGTAGCAGTGATGGGGGGAATGGGCTTATAGATGCCATTTAGAGATTGCTGGATAGGGTGATGGGCTTATAGATGCCATCTGGACGTTGATCGCGTAGGAGATTCCTTAGCGAGAACCTGCATACCTGCAAAAGAAAGAATGAGTACCTGACACGTTGCAGGAGCTGATTTTATATGCTTGGTATAGATGTGTCCTGACTGGTTACAGGAGCTGAATCTGGAGCTTCAAACGTTGATGAATGAACCAGGGATGGTTACTACCTTAGCATGAATGGTAAGAGAACCTTGGGTGACTTTAATCTCAACAATGCTCGTTGAGAAAAATCTTGGCGGGAACTACCATCTTTGCAATATCGGGAAGAGAACCATAGGCAATTATAATCTGAAAGGAATGATCACCTCACACTCATCATCGGAGAGGGAAACATCTGAAAAGGAATTGCCACCTCACACACTGTTGGAGAGGGAAACATCTTGAAAAGGGATTACTACCTCACACACCACTGGAGAGGGAACCATAGGAGAATATCACCTCACACTCATCGTCGGAGAGGGAAACATCTAAAAAGGACTTCTGGAAGCAGTATCAGAACGTCACCATATCTGGTTTACATCTGAAACTATATCTGGAAGGAAATCTGGAAGCAGTATCAGAACGTCACCATATCTGGTTTACATCTGAAACTATATCTGGAAGGAAATCTGGAAGCAGTATCAGAACGTCACCATCGCTGGGTTTACATCTGAAACTATATCTAGAAGGGAATCTGGAAGCAGCATCAGAACATCACCATCGCTGGGTTTACATCTGAAACTATATCTAGAAGGGAATCTGGAAGCAGTATCAGAACGTCACCATCGCTGGGTTTACATCTGAAACTATATCTAGAAGGAAATATGGAAGCAGCATCAGAACGTCACCATCGCTGGGTTTACATCTGAAACTATATCTAGAAGGAATTGCGATTAGTTGATAGTAGTCATTTTTGTATTGATCTTTTTCCTGAAAAGGTAGAACATAATTGTATGCAAAATCATGATGCATGGACTGTATGTTTTCAAGATCAATGAGATTCGTGTAACATGATGCATATGCATGCTATAATGATGTATGTGACGTTTTATGAATGTATGTTTTCGTCGTAGGAAAATAAATCCTTGACGGGTGCCGGGAAGTCGCATCCTGGGCTGATGTGGAAGAATAGCTTTTGCTTCCGCTGGGGATGATAGTTGCAAGTATACCGGTAGGAGAAGATAACTTCGTTGGGGAATAAACTTGGCGAATGGAGGATTCTGCGGGGAGAAAAAGATATTCTAGCGACCATGCTGGGAAGAAATACTCTGTGGGGAGATGCTTTTGCTGAATTGTTGGGGATGACTCGCTGAGGATACCTTGCTGTATTGGAAGTATGAATGGACTTCGCTGGGGATAAGAAGATTCTGTCGACGACGCTCTTTCCGTGGCTTTTGGCTGAGGATAACCCAGTTATATCCTGTTAAGGAAATAACTCTTTGAGTAAAGCCGGGCGACGCGTTCGTGCCTTGCGAGGGGATAAGCTTCCAGAATCTACTGGGGGTACGCTTATTGCTTGGGGAGATAGATTCCAACCTTCCTGGGGAACTGGATTGGATTCTCCTGGGGGAGTTTTGAACTGCATTGGTTATGTTCTTCAACGGAACCTACCTTGATACCCTGGAGGACAGAACGACCACATTGCTTGGACCACTCTTTATTGCCCCTGTTTCTTGTGGGGTGCTGATAGTTGTTGGCGGACAAACCTTCTTCTGGTAGACAGATAGCAGGACAACAGGACATAATCATACGCTTTAATCCCTAATTTTTGCCTGGACCGCCCTTTCGGGTTTTCAGTCCACCGGGATACCCATTTTTGCCCAAGCCGCCTTTTCAGGTTTTCGACTTGCCGGGTGTACAGATTTTTTTCATTTCATCCCTTCATTTTGCCCGAACCCTTTTGGTTTGCCGGGAAGCCCTTATTTTTGCCTAGGTGTGTCAACCTAGCGGGTCTTTGATTTTGCGTAGTATCTTTTCCGACTATGTCCGTTCTCAGAATGCAGGGAAGGTGCCCCTGGCTGCTTGTGTTGCCATATTGCCAGAAGGTGTCTGATCGTGCAAGATTCGTTTGCTGGAGTGCCCCAAATGATTTAGGCAGAGATTTGCCCCAGGCTTTCTGGCCTTTTGAGAGATTCTCCGAATCTTGATTGGACTGCCCCAGATGATGGACAATAGTCATGCCGTGCCCCTTGATTGGAAGTGCTTTTGTTCACTAGGTATTTCTCGTGCGAATTTCTCTGCTGTTCAAACAAAAAGTCATATGCAAACAAAGTTATGTTAAAAATGCAACGCCTATATCTGTCTTGAAGATTTTGAAAATGCATTCTTTTTTTCATAAAACAAGTAAATGTTTGTAAAACGTGATGTCAACTCCATATTTACCATAGGCCTTCAGGAGTCAGGATACCTTTCGTAACAGTATGCTTTCGAGTTAACCCATGCTTCAGCTAGGACTTTTGAGGGTTATAACGTGGCCTGGTTCACGGTTTAAGAAACAAAGGATAAAGGCTCAAATTATTTGTACCCACCCGCTCTTCGTGATGTTCTCCAAACCTAAACTCAGTTGATCGTGCGTTAGACCTTGCTTGAGTCTTTGTTTTGATTTTCCGGTGATGGTTCAGATATTGATGATTTATTCTGAATAAGCAGTCATTCCTTTTTTGTTGAGGGTTTGTAGTGACCTCCTTCTTGGTTTTGTTATCCCTTTCTTTTTGCCTGAACTATTTCCTTTTTGGAATTACAGTCAGCGGGATGCCCCAGTTTCATAAGTCCCCTTTGTAGGTTTAGACTTTTTGGGCTTTTCATTTATGAATTTTGATGATGACTGCCTGTCCTTTTGATTGTTCTGAACCATCACTGTCTTTGTTAGTTTTGTAAAGATGCACTTGGATCAACTGAGAGAACTACCCTGTCCCAGGTTATGATTAAGGGTTTTGATTTTTGAAAATAAAAACTCCTACTTCTTTGGCTCTGATGGGTTGACGAGGGATTATCATCCTTATAACTCCAGTGTTTAGGGGCTGAAACAATGCCTGTACCTCATCAGCGGGGTCTGTTCAAAAGCATACTGTAATGATTGTGGTATCATTTTCGTCATCCTCCCTCAAGAGGCTTAGAATTTTAGATCCAGAGTTGACATCAGAAAAAATATGAAAAGAAATTTGAATATAATGAAAACAATTGTATTAATTCTCAAAACAGACGTATGCGATGCATTGATAACATAAAAGAGTTTGCTATGATATTAATCGTTTGTATAAGCAATGAAAAAAATACAACTCAAAATTCAAATAAACAAGAGGTCTTCAATGATTGGGCAACGGAGCAGTGATTATGTTCGGAGTCTCAGACACTTCAAACTGAATCTCCCCGGCGTCGATCATGTCTTGAATTTTGTTCTTGAGAGGCCAGCAGTTGTCTGTAGTATGCCCCGGGCTATCTGAATGATATGCGCACCTATCGTTGGGATGATAGTTGGGTGCATAAGTGTTCGGATTTCGAAGAGGAGCCCTTAAGGTGATCAACCCTGCCTTCAACATTTGTTGCAGTGCTTGATCCAACGACATGTTGAGTTTGGTGTACTGCCGTTTCTCTTTGCGTTGCTGCCCTTGTCTTTGTTGAGCAGGTCCAGGATTGGATATTTGGATTGCCCCTGCCTCATGACGGCTCTTTTTACCGTGCACAGCATTGGATTCTTTCTTTCCATGATGAGGCTTTTTGTCCGAAGGTGCAGCCTCTTGAATTTTCCCAGCCCGGATACCAGCTTCAATTCGCTCTCCAGTCAAGATAAGATCTGTGAATCCAGCAGATGAATTCCCGATCAGGTGGTTATAAAATGGACCAGACAAGGTCCCCAAGAACATGTCCACAAGTTCCCGATCAGTCAGAGGTGGTTGTACCCTTCCAGCAAGATCCCTCCATTTCTGCGCATATCCTTTAAAACCTTCACTTACACCTAACGACATACCCTGGAGTTGAGTACGCGTAGGGGCAAGGTCGGCATTATATTGATACTGCTTGTAGAAAGCAGTAGCCAACTCCTCCCAGTTACGAACCTTGGTCCCATCTAGCTGATAGAACCATTCGAGATGAGTCCCTGAAAGACTCTCCTGGAAGAAGTGGATCCACAAATTCTTGTCCACCGTATAGGGTTGAATCTTCCGAACATAGGACCTTAAGTGCAGCTTGGGACAAGAGGCCCCGTCGTACTTAGAGAAGGGTGGTACTTTGAACTTGCGAGGGATAACCACACCAGTTGACAAACCCAGATCTCCGAAATCCAGCCCAGGTACCTGTTGAACCTCCATAGCTTTCATTCTGTCCTCCAGTTGCTTATATCTATCATCAGCAAGAGGGTACTGCTCTTCATCAAAATCTGTCTCGTTGTCGGAGACCGCTGGACTGGGAACCTCTCTCTCATGATGACTGCTTTTTCCCACAGATGGGGTTGCCCTCTCAGTTTCAACTTGCGGTGTATTCCCAGATCTGCGTCTAGGGCTGAACAGAACAGTCCTCTTCTTTTTCTTGTCCTTCTTCAAAAGGAGAGCCTTCAGGTCTTGTTGCCCCTGGGTCAAATTCATAATCAGCTCTTGGAACTGGGCGTTCTGAGCCTGGAGGTCCTTGATAGTCTGTTCGGCTGACGATTCAGGATTCATGGCGATCGGCTGAAATAAACAGCGAGGAAGGGTAAGCAACCTGTCAAAGTGATACCTGCAATGCAATGAGATGTATGACATGCATGTAGTGATTTCAAGGATCTCGCGGGGTAAACAAAAAATTGTTAGAACTAGGTAGCTTGATTGAGGGAACTTCATGTTTGCTGAGATTCCTTCTTCAAGGGTCAAAGGCTCACCATATCCAGTGGGTCATAGCCTCTGACAACCTTGGCTAGAGGAAAATAAATCCTCTTTGCCCCTTGCTGGGATGTTTGATTCATCGTGGCCTGCATCACAAGCCCTTGAGACCCTTGAAATGGGTTAGGATGTATGCAGGGTGCATGCAATGGTATGATGTTATGCTATGCATGGGGTAATGTGAGTAGCTCTGTTATGAGCCCCAATTAAGGACTATAAACAGACCCTGCAAGGAATTCAGTATCCTGTTATGAGTCCCAATTAAGGACTATAAACAACACCTGCGAGAAATTCAGTATTCTGTTATGAGTCCCAGTTAGGGACTATAAACAACACCTGCAAGAAATTTAGTAAACCCTGTCATGAGTCCTAGTTAAGGACTATAAACAAGACCTGCAAGAAATTTGGTAAACCCTGTCATGAGTCCTAGTTAAGGACTATAAACAAGACCTGCAAGAAATTAGGTAAACCTTGTCATGAGTCCTAGTTAAGGACTATAAACAGAGCCTGCAAGTGGTTAGTACCCCTTGTTATAAGTCCCCATTAAGGACTATGAACAAAACCTGCAAGACATCAAGGGTCAGGTAACAAGCATGCAAGTAGTCAAGTACGAAGGCACGCAAGTCACACAAGAGAAACCCTTAGGGTTTAGGCCAGCATGGGGTCTGGGTAGTACCCTCTTGAAGTTGGTGGGTTCAACCTGTCCTAATCAAAGTAACCGGGTTCTAAGGTTCCCAATATCACGGGATTGCTTTCATTGTTCATCGTTTCGATTTAGCCACTGAACTGGCGACCGAAATATTCCAGGAAAGCAACCCTCAATTGAGCGTAGTATCGAGTATCAACCAACCTCGGACTGCACCAAAGTCAGTTATCTCACTACCCTAAAGAGGCCAAGATAGTTCAATTAAGGTTCCTAAGGTCTGTTGATGCTTCACGACACCACGCGGAGGCCCCGTACTCTCCTTGACTGAACTCAAGGGTTACCGGTACACACCAAAGTGCCACATCAACGTAGCAGACTGTTTCAACCATGTCGGTATACCCCGCACAGTTCCCTCACAGCCTTGTTGCTACTTTCTAAGAAGGTATCCCCAGATCCGGGTTAGGATCTATAGAACTCCCAAGACAGTCCCACAATTTAAAGCAAGCAAAGAAGACAATTGAAAACACAGTGATCTAGCCCTAAGGTACACCTCACTTTATAAAGGTATCCCCAGCAGAGTCGCCAGTTCTGTGATCGGTGGATCTGGAACTGACTGTTTAACGCTGGTTCGCGAAATGTCGCGGTAAGCAAGAGTCGCCACCGTCTTTTATTTTCTCCAAATGGAAAGGACAAAAGCACAGAAAAATTCCTTATAGAGATTGCTCTCGGTTCGGGAGGTAGATTATAGAAAGGGAAGGTGTTAGCACCCTTTCTATCCATGGTTATCCATGGGCTCTTAGATACTTGCTCAATGTGTTTTCAAAATTGTTTGTTTTGCTTTTCAATGTGGGTTTAAAAAGTTTCTTTTGAAAAATTTCAGATCGACTCATACGTCAGAGTGTTTGAAAAGTTTGTTTTGAAAGCTTTTGAAAATGTGTTGGTGTGAAAAGTCTTTTTGAGTTGTTTGAAATTAGAGCAAGTATCCTTGAGAACCTACCTACCCTAAGGAATTCGTCTGTGTAGATGTCCTTTAAAGTAGTGCCATCCCACCATTGAGAGGTAGGTAGCACCACCGTTGGAGGTGTTCGGGTCAATTCGAGTTTGTAGGGACATGGTGATCACCAGAGCAATGGGAAGACACCTTAGAAGCTACCCTCATGCCAGGTTCCCGGATCATGAGGACTTACTAAGACGTCCTCTACTCGACGACCACCTTTCGAAAGGCAACAGTGAGGCGTACCCTAGGGGTGGTGTGTGCGAATTGTGTGTCATGTTTCAGTTATTTGTCTTGTCATATTTGTCGTGTTCTACGCTTGATTTTAATTTATCCATTCATTCTTGCATGCATTTTTAACAGTTATAAAGTTTGCAAAAAATAAATCTAAGGCTACTACAAATGGCGCGGGTCCACATCGCCAAAATTAAACCGGACCCGATTTAGCGGAAAAATAAATAAAGCGATAAAATAAAAGTGCAAGAAATTTAAATTACAATGCTTCGGGACAATTACATAATTATAATAAATGACATAAAATAAATGCGCAAAATTAATAATTAAAAGCGACGGGCGTTGGACCCTTTTTTGCAAAAAAATAATTAAATTAATGAATTAAAATAAAAAATTAAAAATTAAATGTTTTGGTATTTTTGTGTTTTTTAAGATTTAAAAGAGAAAGGAGTTAATTGAAATTAAAAAAGTGGAGGTAAAAACCCTAATTCTAGTTTTTTGTTGATTATATTGAAATTTGACTAATTTAACCTAAATTAATTTTTATATACAATTTACTCATGAAAATAATAAATAAAATAAGCAATATTATTACAAAAAAAAGGAAAATTAAAAAAAGGATTAAGATCAACAGTTAAACCTAAATTCTATATTTTTTATATTTTGTTATGAAAAGAATTAAAATTAAAAAAAACCTAATTATACTAAATTCAATTACACAATTTATTCATGAAAATAAAATAATTAAAATAAAATATTTATTACATTTTTATCTTTTTCTGGATTTTTATGATGTTTTTTATATTTTGTAAAAAAAGAGAAAATTAATTAATTAAAGCAATAAAAATAAATAACACAATAATTAAAATAATAAAAAGAAAAAAAAAGCAAACCAGGGGGGGGTTCAGGCCCCAGATGGAGGTGTTGGCCCAAGAACATTGGCCCATTAAACCAGAGATTTGTTGACTTTTCCAGCTTGGGTGCCAGCGTATTGACTTGCCTTATAGTGGACCTTCAATATCAGCCCTTGATCTGGGACCATTAGGCATGTGTACGCTTGGATGAGGGTGGAATATGGTGTACCTGGATGTTAGCATAGCATAGGATTCTATTTTGAAAAATAATATGGAATTTTGCCAGACCTGGGACTTGAACCCAGGTCTTTGATGTCACATGCATAGCGTGTTACCACTGAACCAATGAACGTTAATTGATATATTATGGATAACAAATAATAAAAAAACAAAATCAGCGCATAGTAATTAAAACGCGCGCAAATTTGAATTAGCCTGTCCCTGGGTGACACGACACCATCGTCTTCATCCCTGTAAAAACAAAACTCAGAGGCCACGGTTTTTGAAGCGTTGTATTAGGGGGGCTAGCAGAAAATAGCGAATAGCTCTCCTTGATACATAAATCCATCGCGAGTAATGTTTCTTATTCATTGGAGCACGCTGATTGCAATGGTAGTGATCTTGAGTCCCAATTTTTCCTTGGGTGAGAAACCCCAATTCAAGAACTCTGAAAACCTAAATTTCGATCATGGTGAATTCGTGTACAGCGTGTAAAACTTCAATCAAGCATAAGGGTTAGTTTCAGAAACTCAAAACAAACATGATGCAATGAATAGAATGCTGTAAAAGTGTTTAAAAAATGCTATACGATTATGAATTTTTTGCAATGCAGTCTGAGTCACAGGCGCCAATTCCTGGGGCTTTTGTGGTTGATATTGATTGGAGTCTCTTCAGGGATGCTTAAGGATGCTGATGGAACAAAAATTGAAGCTTGGATCGACCTCTAAGGCACTTTTCAGATTTGAGTTTTTAAGAAAAATTTTCAATATGTAAATGGTTCTTGGGGCGCAGCTTGCAGTCTCCAGGCATTAGGTTTCTGATCTAGTACTTGTATGGAACGATTTAGGTTAAGAAAGTTGTACAAAATCCTTTGAATTCATTGTTTGAAGATTTGATTTGCTTAAGGATCTTTTTGAATCTTATCATGTGCATTTTGGTTCAATCATGCTCAAATCTCATCAAAACTTGCCTATTTAAGAAGTGCACGAAATATTGACTTTGGAATGTGCATAAAAAGATTTTTTTAGGTTAGGTTTATATTTTTCATGTATTAAAATGATTTAAATGAATATAAATTAATATAAATTCAAATAAATAATTAAAAAATATGAAAATACTTCCCTTTGGGCCTAGTGGTCGTGCATAGGCTTGGCATGAAGAAACTTGGAAGAAAAATGGGCCCATTTGCATTTTTAGGTCATTTGAACCATTGTTGACTTTTCAAAATTCCCAAAAATTTCCCAACTTCCACAAGGCATAACTTGGTCAATTTTTAAGCTTTTCACATGTTCTTGGACATTTTGGAAAGTTCTTTGAGTCCTCTAACCAATGCCTTTGGTCCCATGTCATTTTGATTTACCTATCTCAAGTTATGGCCTTTGACTTAAAGTCACTTTTTGTTGACTTTTGAAAATGACCTATAATGTTGAAATTGATAACTTTTTGCGAGAGCATTTCTTGGACTTGGAATATGAAGATGAGTTGTAGGAAATGTCTTTATCTTCAAAATGAGCTTTGGATGGAATTTTTCTGATAATCCATGTGAAAGTTATGCCCTGGTCAATTTCAGTTGACTTTTTCAGCTGTCCAAATATAGTAACTTTTGCATCTTTGATGATTTCTGAGCCAAATTTTGAGAATCATGATCAAGCATTGATCAAATGATGTTTGTGGCTTCAAAATGATATGTTGACCAAAAATTTGAACTTTTGACTGTCAAATGACCATTTTGCCCCTACAGTTGACTGTAGTGCAATCTAGGGTTTTGACTGTGCAATTTTGAGCTGAATGCCTTGAAACTTGACATGAGGATGCTTGACCACATTTGTAGGCATATGAGACTTGATTGGACCTTTGAAAACTTCACTTTCTTGATCAGAACCCAAACCCTAGTTTTGACTGTATAGGAGACAGTTGCACTGCACAACCCTTGGGGAATTTTGTGACTTGGCTTAGCAATTTCTTGAAGAATATGGTAGGGCAAATTTTGGGGTACAACAACCATCTTCACAATGTGCCAAGAAATACTTCATTTGGTTAATTGAGCACAAAGTTACATCCATTTGAAATCGTGAAAAAAAATCTGACAATGATGTCTTGCAAACTTTCAAGCCTTTCCTCTCAAAATTTGATCTTGATCCTTGAAGAGGAAATAAAGTAGACTATTAAAATTGAATTGTGCAATTGAGATCATTCAAAATTCATAAAAATTTAAAGAGTTATTTCCTTTGGAAGATGATGAACAAATTTGGTGAAGTCCACAAATTACCTATAATCTTTTTAATTTTTTAAATACTTTCCATATCTTTTCATCCATTGCACCTTGAAACAAAGTTATAGTTGACATCCTCAAGTTTATTGTGAAAAGGAATGAGCTAAAGGAGATCAAAGATGACCAATTTATGATCCTTTAAAGTCACACAAGAGAATCTTATAGCATTTTCAAAGGATTTGTAATCTTCTTCAACCATTAGTGATCTTCCATTCAAAATTAGCCTTAGATATTTAAAGATAAGTTATTAAGGACTCTTCAAAGAGAAGCATGTCTTTGGAATCAACTAAAAATCTCAAAAATTGAGCAAAATATGATCTTTGGAAGTCAACCAACCCTTACTCAAAAAAATACAAAAGTGACTTGTAACCCCTTTCAACTTTCGATGATTTTCCTGGCACAATTGGGTCTTGTCATATGAAGAGAAGTTGTTGTAGATGATGATAATAATCCATTGCAAAAAGAACCAACTCAAAATTTTGAAAATTGAGAGAGTTATGCCCTTGTGATCATTAAATCAAGTATTTGTTCAATTAGGTCAAACTTGTTGAATCAACCTTGAATCTTTTGAATTTTCTTGGCAAAATAAAACATGATGGATCACATTAGGCCTTAAAATGATGTTATCTTGAAGCACACTCAAATATGGAGCTTAAGTCTCAATGAAACTTGTTGAAGAAGGCATGGAAATAGACACATGAACCTATGAATCTTCTGGATGAATGCCATTCTCTTTGAAGCAAGCTTGACCTATAATGAAATTTAGATGGTTCTTTAAACCAAACAATTATGATGTCATCAACATAGCCTTAAATCTCAAACTCTTGGACTTCATTAAACAACCATTTGACTGAGGACTATCCCTTAAAACCCTAGGTTATATGGTGAGATGGATACAATTGTGTCATCACCTATAATATAAACATCCAAAGAAACATATATATATATATATATATATATATATATATATATATATATATATATATATATATATATATATATATATATATATATATATATATATATATATATATACATATTTTGATGTTATTTAAGAGTTAATCAACATAAGATGCGCATGTACAAGATATACAATTCAAGGTGCTTGGGGATCCCTCAAGAGCAAACTTAAAAGATAGGAGGAAGTAGAAGAGAGAACCAACCCTAATGTGTGATCTTTATGTATTGTGATGATAAAAGACGATTAGAGATCTTAGGGGGGAAATTGGGGTATAACACATAGTTGCTGGATTACTAATTGGTTCCAAAAATAAGAAATGTAAAGATGATGAATATGTTAGTGTTGAACTGAACATCTGAAATCCAGATGCCTTTGATGATGATAAAGGAAATAAGTTTAAGAAGTTTAGGAAAGACCAACTAAATAAGAAATTTAAGGTTAAGTGGGGTATGCAATTCAATTTTCTAAATGGATTTAGATATGCAATTCATGAGTGGTCAATATTAAATGGTAGTAAAATTACCTTTGTGAAAAATGAGAGTTACAGGGTAAGGGTAGAATGCAGGGCTAACTGTGGTTTTTTAATCTTATGCTCTAAAGTGGACCATAAGCATGCTTATGATATAAAAACAATAATAGACACACACACACACACACACATGTGCTAGGGTTTTGGATAATAGATTTGTAAACTCAAGGTGGGTGTGATGAAGGCAGTTGTGAAGAAAATACAAACATCTGATATAGTTAAAATTTGTGATATTATCAAAGACATGAGACATAATTACTCTGTGGGGATTGTTATGGATATGACATGAAGGCAATGCTAATAGCAAAGAAGATAATTGAAGGAGATGTAGACAAGCAATATGAGAGTTTATGGAGATATGTTGCTAAGTTGCAAACAGTTAATGTTGGGAATACTATGAAGATCAACGTTGACAGACCAAACCCGTCAATTTAATCAAGGTTTGGATCTTTTTACTTTTGTTTTGATGGTTGTAAAAAAGGATTCATAAATGGATGCAGACCATTTGTTGGAGTTGATGGATGTCATTTAAAGACAAAATATCATAGTCAAATTTTAATTGTTGCGGGTAGGGACCCCAATGACCAACACTTCCCCTTGGCCTTTAGTGTTATGGAAACTAAAACAAAAAATAGCTAAAGGAGGTTTCTACAGTTATTAATGGAAGATATTGAACAAGACAAGAGATATGTTTGTATTTCATATCAGCAAAAGGTGTGTGGTTTACTCATTATGTTTTAAATTATCTAATGTTATGTATGTTCTAATTTTCATATATTTTACAGAGCTTGGTAGCTATATTTGAAGAAATGTTTGAAAGAGTAAAGCATAGGTTGTGTCTAAGACACCTGTATGTAAATTTCAAGAAAAAGTTTGGAGGTGGATCACTAATAAGAGATATGATGATGTGAGTTGTCAAGGCAACTTACTATCAAGGATGGATGCATAAAATGGATGAACTGAAGCAAGTGGATCTCAAGGCTTGGACATGGCTAATGAGAGTACCTCCAAAATGTTGGTGTAAGCATGCATTTATTTTTTACCTTAAATGTGATGTCTTGATGAACAATATTGCTGAGTATTTTAATGCCACAATTTTAGTTGGTAGGGATAAACCTATATTAACCACGTGTGAGTGGATTAGAAAATACTTAATGAATATGTGATATACTTCTTCCATCAAACTTGACAAGTGGCAACATATGGTTATGCCAATTCTTAGAAAGAGATTAGATAATAAAGTGACTATTAGTCTTCATTGGATGCCAACTTGGGCTATGGATGAAAAATTTCAAGTTATCCATTCTTATAACACACATGAATTCATAGTTGACATTGTAAAAATATCTTGTAGTTGTAATTTTTTGAGAGTTAGTTGGTATTCCTTGTAGGCATATTGTTACAGCTTTAAGTTATAGGCAACAAAATTCAGAAGACTTTGCTGATGAATGTTACTCTAGGAAAAAATGTGCCATTTGTTATGGTTTTGCTACGAGTCTCATAAATGGACAAGAAATGTGGCCTGAAGTTCAAGCTGAAGAGCTCTAACCCCCTGTGTACAAAAAAGGTCCTGGGAGACCATGAATACTAAGAATTATGAAGTGTGGTGAGGATGGTGCTATAAGAAGATTACCTGGTGTATCTTATAAGTGTACAAAATATGATAGTTTTGGACAGAATGCTCACTCATGCAAGAGAAAAACACAAGATCCAAATGGCTTGAAACAAAAGGTAAAGCTACTATTATTTTTGTCATTTTGTTTGTTTGGTTTTTCTGTCATTTTGATTTGTCAAAAGCTGATAGATTTTCTATCATTTTGATTGTTGTAGAGAAAAGTAAAGTCTGATGCAAGTCAAAGTGGAGCAAAGCAGAAACAAGTGCAGCCACTAAGGTGAATGAAACTTAACCAACTGAGGTGAACGTAACCCAACCAACTGAGGTGAATTCAACTCAACCAACTAAAGGCATAACTGATGCATGATTGTTTGGTGATATATCTAATGAGATTATGTCGAGCATACTTGACATCAACACAACAAGTGAAACCAAGCAAACACAACCTGACATCAACACAACCACTGTAAAAAATAAAGGCAAAGCAGCCAAGCAAACACAACCTGACATCAACACAACCACTGTAAAAAAGAAAGGCAAAGCAGCCAAGCAAACACAACATGACATCAACACAACTAGTGCCAAAAAGAAAGGTAAAACAGCCAAGCAAACACAACCTGACATCAACATTACCAGTTCCAAAAAGAAAGGAAAAGCTATAGTCAAACAAGAAGGCAAAACAATGAGAAATATGTCAAGTGAGAGAATTAAGCTGAAATGATTTTAAAAACCAATCATATGGCCTGGTTCAAACCCTAACCAACCAATGTATTTGACAAAAGATGAAGGATGAATTCTGACACAAGAAGGTAATGAATTATAATTACGTATGTCCTTTTGTAATGATGTTATGACTTATGACTTTATGTAAGCTTTTGTAATGATCTTATGCACTTTATGTGCCATTTTATACTGAATTATGCATATTTTTTATGTCATTTTATAATGACCTTATGAACTATTGATCTTGTTCCTGTTTACCACAATTATGAAATGAGAACAAAATGAAAACTTTCATTAATACAAAAGTATAAAACATTGCATTTTCTGCATATTATTCAAAGTACAAGAATGCATATTACAACAAAATACATTTTCTGCATAATCTTCAAATTACCTCAAGTTACAACGAATTACAACAAAATGAATATTACATAATCTTGTACAACATTGCAAACATAAACCACGAAATTACAAGTGCCATCTTCAAATTGAAACCTCTTCTTCTGAACATCAACTTTGAGCTTTGTTCTTTCTAACTTCTTTCTTATGATTTCTAACTTCAGAATTGTCATCTCACAGTTATTGCAAGTTGTTGGAACATTTATATTCTCATTCGTACAATGTCCAATTTCATCATCCCACACAAATAAGTCACAACTATTTACACTCTACAAACAGAAACAATAATTACACACAAATATTACAGAAATGGATTATACGAAATGCAAGATTATAAATTATCTTACACCAACGTTATAACATCGCCATAATTTCCTATTAGGGTTTTGAATAATTTTGGCGAGTCACATTTTCATTGCACGATCGCATCCACACCTGAGTAAGGATGAATAACCCCTTGAAAATTCAGCAGAAGGTGTGTTGCTTCCAACAGTGTTGCTTCCAACCATGTTTTTTTCTTGGTAAACAAATTCGAACCAGAACACAAAACAATAGAAACAAGAAAGATGAAAAAACAAGAATGAAAGATGATGTCAAAGGACGATAACAAAAACACGATTGAGATAGGGATGAACTGAGTCCTAGATTTCACGAGAGATAAATATAACACTTAATACATAGTCAACAATAAATTAATTGCCACATAGAAATATTTTAAGTAGAATAATGATTAAGAGTCTATGGTGAAAAACTCTTCATTTGTTAAGGGAGAATCACACATAAACAAAAATTAAGGTGATCAAAATCAAATCTCACTATATTAGCGGAGGGTATAACATATTTAACCCTTAATTTTATTTACTATTGATATACTTTCTATAATCATTAAAGAATATGGTATAGCTAAAAGAATAAACCATTTCTATATTCAAGTAACATTGATTTTCTTGTCCTTTTCCATACAGAGGTAGTATTTCTTGTTCCTTGTTGGCCTAAGCATTTATGTTGTCTTCTTTTTCTCCTCAATAAAGACAACCACTCGATTCATCATGATATATACATAAAATAAATAGCCCACTAACCCAAATTCAACAAGTTTACATATTTCATTGGTGTTAGCCACTGAAATTCCAAAACAGTGATAACATTGAGTAAAAGATTTGATTTTGACACCAAAATGAAGATGGGTATGAATTTCATGGTTTTTGCAGTGTCGGTGTCATGGTTTTGGTCAATACCTACTTCACACGTGTTTGCAGCAAAACAACAGAAGCTGAGGTTTGATGAAAATGGAGAATTCAAGATATTGCAAGTGGCAGATATGCACTATGCAGATGGAAAGAAAACACTTTGCTTAGATGTTCTTCCTTCTCAAAATGCTTCTTGTACTGATCTTAACACCACTGCTTTCATTCATAGGATGATCCTTGCTGAGAAACCTAATCTTATTGTCTTCACTGGTATTGTTCAATTCTTGTTCACTTTTTGGTTTCTAGCTATCATTTCTTTCTAATTCTTTTTAAATCTCTTGTTTTTAAATTATTAGCCGTATGTCGGTGTCGTGTTTCTGATGCCATTTATCCGTGTTTCATAGGATAAAATATGTTCATATTAGATAACCTATTGTGCAAATTTGTTTTTCTCAAATTATTATTAGTAGGTTTGGTGTTTCTGGTGTCCGTGTGTCTCTGTTTCATAGGATAAAATATGTTCATATGAGATAACCTATTGTGCAAAATTGTTTTCTGATATGACAGGAGATAATATCTTTGGGTTTGATTCGTCGGACTCGGCGAAATCAATGGATGCTGCATTTGCTCCTGCAATTGCATCAAACATTCCTTGGGTGGCTGTTTTAGGAAACCATGACCAAGAAGGATCACTCTCTAGGGAAGGTGTGATGAAATATATTGTTGGGATGAACAACACTTTATCTAGAGTCAAACCTGGAAAAGTGCGTAGCATCGATGGTTTTGGAAACTATAACTTGGAGGTTGGTGGTGTTCGAGATACTGATTTCGAAGAGAAATCGGTTCTCAATCTTTACTTTCTTGATAGTGGAGATTATTCCAAAGTTACTGAGATTTCTGGTTATGATTGGATTAAACCTTCGCAGCAAGTTTGGTTCGAGAAAACGTCTGCGGAGCTTCGGGTACTGTCTCGTCTGTTCATTATCCTATCTAGTTATATGTTATACTTGCAATACATTTGACTCTGAAGATTAGCTTAATCAAATTATCTAGTTTCTCTTATCGTTTAGTAGCTGCTTAAGATAGGAAGTTTCTTTAGAGTCTTAGGGTCTGGTTGGATAAACAACTTAATTTAGCATTTATTAAGTGCTTATGTATAAGAAATTTCAATAAGTCTGTTTTCGTATAAGTTATAAGTTGTTTTTCATAAGATAGTTTGGACAGCTTATGGGAATGAGGTGAAAACAACTTAAGGACGTCTCATAAGTTGTTTCTATAAGCTTGCATAAACAGACTCGTAGTGTTTATGACGTAGATAAACTCAAATATCTCAATCCAAACAGACCCGAATTCAAAATATGGCTTATTTTTCTGTTTGTCCATTGCTAAAATTAACTTTAAGCACTTAAGCCTTGATTTGTTCTGCAGAAAAAATACATAAAAGGACATGTGCCTCAGAAAGAAGCTGCTCCTGGTCTTGCATACTTTCACATCCCCTTGCCCGAATACGCAAGTTTTGACTCATCCAACATGACAGGCGTGAAAATGGAAACATATGGCGACAATGGCATTAGTTCTGCTTCGGTGAACTCTGGTTTCTTCACAACCTTGGTTACAGCAGGAGACGTGAAGGCCGTTTTCGTTGGCCATGATCACATCAATGACTTCTGCGGCAAGCTAATGGATATACAACTTTGTTATGCTGGAGGGTTTGGATACCATGCTTATGGACAAGCTGGATGGTCTAGGAGAGCAAGAGTGGTTGTAGCTAGCTTGGAGAAGACAGGTAAGGGAAGTTGGGGAGATGTCGAGTCGATTAAAACATGGAAACGCCTTGATGATGAGCATCTCACTAGAACCGATAGTGAAGTCCTGTGGAGCAAGAGCACTCATGGTAAGGTATTCTACAACGCTCGGAATTCTGTTGTTTATTCTTAAACTACACTACATATTGAAAGTGTGTCTGATCAATGGCTCGTGTTCATCGGTGTGAAATACTAATATTTCTTTCTTCTTCAATATCTATGGGAAGCCTCAATGTTCATGTCCTTCTCTTCCTTGCTTATGCTTGTTTAGTTTATGCATGTTTTGGTTTCCTTACAGGAAGCAGTGGCTAAAAACAAATTGGTGGAAAGTGAGGATTTGAGAAAGTGATGCAAATAAGTATTGGTGTATCAACATGATTACTTTTTTTTTATGAAATATTAATATGATTGTTTATTTTGGAAGTTTTAATGAGTTGCTATACAAATTAGTATTCATCGAAATTGGAAACTGTGATACACATATCATGTAATACCAATGCTGCAATTGAAGGCTAAAGATTACAGAAGAAGGAATGAAGTTTATTAATGAGGTGTGATTGTATGCATTATTTCCCAAAGAAAATATATTTGAAGGTTTTATGTATGGGTTCATAACCAAAAATAATTTCATCTTGCATGAATGCTCGGCCATCTGGCCATATAGCACAGACACCTCAAATATATCATGACATATATGATTATGTTCAGTTTTTCAAATTTAATTTTTTTCTGTAATTTGTTATTCAAATCAGAAAAGTAGTTATTTTCTTTATCACAATACTACATAAGAGTTTTTCTTATTATTCGGTGGTAAACCCGAGTATTTCCACAAACATAGTTGTAGAGATTAGAGTTGTCAAAATGGGTCGAAGCCCATGGACCGGTCCATCCAGCCCGAAAAAAGTAGCACGAGCCTTATTCTTTTAGCCTATTTACTGCTGGGTCTTTTTTAGCCCGGCACGAAAAAACTCTAAAAAATATGGATCAATCCGTATGGGTTATGGGTAGTCTGTCAGCTCGAAAAGAATTAAAATTATTAATATAATTTAAAATTATCTCTTCCTATTATAACTTATAAGTATAATTTATAAGTATAACCCAAAAAAATTTAAAAAGAAACCATTTAATTGGGCCTAAAACCCAAGTAGTAGTACCCACAACTCAGCCTAATTATTGCTATTACTCGTTTCATTATATCTTTCTCATTGTGAGAAATGGCTAAACGCCTAAATCTAATATCAACTGCCTCTTTGTTCAGTGAAACGAAATTGACTGCGTCTGTGAAACGGTGAAACCGCCTCCGTCTTGAAGTCATCCGCACAATGAAGCCGACTGCGTCCGTGAAGTCGTCCGCATAGTAAAACCGATTGCATGTGTGAAAATGTCTGCACATTGAAACCGCATGCGTCCTTCAAAACCGCTTGTGCAAGTTTGAATCACTTCTACAGTTCTGATAGTGAGGTTTGAACTGGATATATTTTGTGAATCTATTGTGACAAAGTGTGAATAGTTGATTTTGAACTGAATATGTTTAAACTGATTTTGAAACTAATCTGTTGTGAATCTGTAGTGAAACTATTGAATATATTTTGTGAATCTATTGTGACAAAGTGTGAATAGGTGATTTTGAACTGAATATGTTTAAATTGATTTTGTGAATATGTGAATAGGAATTATGTTGTTAATCTGAAGTTTTATAGGAATTATGTCGTTAATCTGTTGTTAAACTGAAATTTTATAGAAATTATGTGAATATATTGAAACTGAGTGAAACTATATCTTTGAAAATGTTCCAGGTTGTTTGTGAATATACTGATAATGGAAATTAGTAATGATAATGAGGTTAATGCTAAGCAAGTTAGGGCAACTCCCCCGGTATCACTATTTGCTCAGTCTAATGTAATTGATCTTGATAACAATGAGATTAACGAAGAGGTGTAACACCCTTCTAACTCGAACGGAATATTGGGAATTATTTAAAATAATATCAGAGTAATACAACAAAAGGGTGTCACATTTTATTCGTGAAATAATCATATGTGCTAGTCTTACTTTGTAACACGGTTTTTCAAAATTATTCATGACATATGCATTATCAATGTTTCACATACTTGCAGCGGAATGATAGTTCAAACAAGTTTCATTAAAAACACTTCATAGTGCCCCATGATTCATAGTTCACAATTCAACACAATTTAAACTCCATGAAAACAATATAAATGTCATAACTAAACAAGAACAACATAGTTTTCAAAATAAAGTGTTCTCGTCTCCGATATTACATATCAGAGCAAGATCTTCTAGACTCAATGGAAATAAATCACACTCTAAAGCTATTCTTCCAAGCCATTGAGGACTACTCTTGATTATCTGCATGTTACCCACATAGAGACAACATTCAAGCAGAAAGGGTGAGTTTATCACAATTATTATATAAGACATAAGTGATAGACATAGCAGAATAAACTCAAAAGTATCATAACATAAACTCAGCATTATTATATTCCAAGTACGTCAACAATCATACAAATTCAACAACACAACACAACATCATCAATTCAAGAACCACGCAATGCCATGTAAGATGTAGTGCAAGGACAAAGACTCATGCATGTGGTACCAATTCATTTGATGGACGCTAGGCCATCACCCTCCAAAGACCCCAATCATAGGATCGATTCTCGCTTGGAACCAGAGATCATAGACATCCCAAATCTATACAATGGGATTGAGACCAAATCACTGGACCAACTTCCTAAATCATCAAAACCAAATCACTGGACCAACGTCCTAAATCATCAAAATGGACCAAAGTTGTCCCATGAATGCATGATGCGCAACAACAAATATAAACGACCATAACTAGTCATAAGCATCAGCATTCATGTATTAATCAACACCATACATAAAACATCATCATGCATACTCATTTAATCATCATATATACTCATGTAATTAAAATATCATCATAACGTCATCACATAATCATAATAGTAACATATCATCATAGTTAAACAAATCGTCATTGCAATTCAATGTGGGGAACCTATTCTTACTCTAACTTAAGTCTTATAAAAATATTCCTAAGTATCCATTTTATTTCACTTAATTTTAGTATACTATGTTAGCTACGCACAGCTTCGAACGACACTTCACTATGAGCTCTAGAACTAAAGTTATGCCTATTTCAAGATTTCAGTCCAACCTTTCACTTCTGCCAACCGCCGCCCGACGAAACCCATCCATCGCCCGACGACACATTACAGAGACCAAAACCCCATTTTCCTTCCTTGGCTCGCCCCACCTTCTCCTGGAGAAACACCGTCACTCGACGACACAGGACCCGTCGCCTGACGATCCTCTGCGAACAGGGTTTTCCTGTTTGCGATTCTGCACTGCATCAGACTAATTTTCCCTATGATTCCATCATGTGACAGGTCTTAAAACATTATCTAATCATAGGGAATCATCATCTAACAACAACTTGGTATACTAAATCAATTATACCATAATTATGGGTCAATATTCATCATAATTTCATCAATTCTTCACCACAACAACACTAAGTCACCATTGTCAATACCTAAGAAAAAATCCCACATCTATCTACCACTTAAATCAAACATAATAATTAGATAAAAAACCCTTACCTTATTGTTTCGAGTAATTGATTCTGTTCTTCGTGCCTCTTACAGTGATCTCCTCCAATCTCTGTGTCCTAGCCTCTTCTCTTGCTCGTCTCTCAATATTTGGATTGCACAGAATGAATCGTATAACTCTCTTTATTTCTCTGTTATCACAAAGGACCCTTGATATCTTCCTCAATTGCCCTTACTTAATCAACTTCTATTTACCATCACGTCTTCACCCTTCCTACTAATTACCAACATACCATTCTAACTAAAATAATTCTATTTAAATAATTATTCCTATTATTCTATTATAAATAGTAATGCAAATAATTACTAAATAATCATCTAATTATTCCAATGCATCTAATCCCTTCATTCACATCACATGTTCTACATCATAAGCAACCACATGCCAACACATCACACATATAATCATATAAAACATCAATTATTCGTAAATACTCCTAATAATTCATTAAATAAATAACTTTTAAAAGTTGGGGTTTTAAAACTCTCCCCCACTTACAAAAAATTTGCCCTTGAAAATTACCTGAGGAAAACAGAGTCGGATACGACTCTTTCATCTGATCCTCACGCTCCCAAGTCAAAATTTCACCGGCTGGTCCACCCCATAACACCTTCACTAAGGTAATATCCTTACCTCGTAATTTCTTCACTTTGCGACCTTCTATTCTCAATGATAATGCTTCAACAGTCAGGTTATCTCTCACATGTACCTCATTCATCTGAATTACATGTGAATGATCCAGAATATACCTCCTCAATTGAGATACATGAAACATATCATGAAGATTCGCAAGTGAAAGCGGTAAAGTAATCTGGTAGGCTACCTCACCTATCTTCTCAGATATTTGATATGGTCCAATGAAAAGTGGCGTAAGATTCCTCAATTTTAGGGCTATATCAACACTAGTACCGGAATAACTCTCAAAAAGACATGATCATATTTCTGAAACTCTGAGGCCTTCCTCCTCTTATCATGATAGATTTTCTGATGACTCTAAGAAGCCTTCATCCTCTCTTAGATCATCTTAATCTTCTTAGTTGTCTCTCGCACAATCTCAGGTCCAAGTACAACACCCTCATCTGACTCATACCAACACAATAGAGTTCTACACCTCTTACCCTACAACACTTCATACAGTAACATCCCAATACTTGAATGGAAACTATTATTGTATGTAAATTCAATCAATGGCAAATCACTATCCAAAATCCTCCTTGTTCTAGAACACAAGCCCTCGGCAAATCCTCCAAAGACTGGATAGTCTTTTCTGTTAGACCGTCCGTCTGCGGATGATATGCAGAACTCAACTTCAACTTGGTACCGAAAGCATTCTGCAAACCTGTCCAGAATTTTGATGTAAAACTTGGGTCTCTATCCGACACAATACTCGAAGGTATCCCATGCAACTTTACATTCTCTTTAACATACATCTTAGCCAGCTTTTCTATAGGATGATTGATCTTCATCGGCAATAAATGAGCCGACTTATTCAACCTATCCACTATTACCCAAATTGAATCATCACCTTTATCAGTCTTCGGTAACCCCGACACGAAATCCATAGAAACACTGTCCCATTTCCACTCTGGAATACTCAAAGGTTGCATAAGACTTGTAGGCTTCTGATGTTCAATATTCACCTTCTGACAAGCCAAGCAAGTATACACAAACTTAGCAATTTCTTTCTTCATACTTGGCCACCAAAACATTTTCTTCAAATCCTGATACATTTTCGTAGCACATGGATGAATACTAAAATCGCTTTGATGCCCTTACTCAAGAATGCTCTTCTTAAGTTCTGGAATATCAGGGACACATACCCTATTACCAAGTCTCATCACACCACTTCTTCCACTCATAATTCACCTTTGTTGCGTTGGTTAATCAACGTTAGTCGATCCACCAAACTCAAATCAGACTTCTGACCTTCATGGATCTCTTCAAGAATCCCACTAGTCAATCTCAACATTCCCATCTTCACACTGTTGGATGTCTCTTTGCATACCAAGCTCATATCTCTAAATTGTCCAATCATCTCTAACTCTCAAACCATAAGAATTGACATATGCAAAAATTTCCTACTCAAAGCATCAACTACTACATTTGCTTTACCAGGATGGTAACTCAAATCAAAATCATAATCCTTTAGAAACTCGAGCCATCTTCTCTACCTCATGTTCAACTCCTTCTGATCAAACAAGTATTTTAAACTCTTATGATCACTGAACACTTCAAATTTAGAGCCAAAAAGATAATTTCTCCAAATTTCCAACATAAACACCACAACCTCCAATTCTAAGTCATGCGTAGGATAATTCCTCTCATAAACTTTTAATTGTCTAGAAGCATAAGCAACAACTTATCCATTTTTTATTAGCACACCACCAAGACCCATCTTAGAAGCATCACAATAAACTATAAAGGATTCATTCGGATTTGGAAAATGCAACACTGGAGCAGCCGTCAATCTCTTTTTCAACTCTACGAAACTTTCTTCACATGCAACATCCCATACATAAGCTTGACCCTTTCGAGTCAACTGAGTCAATTACAATGCCAACTTAGAAAATCCCTCAATGAATCTTCGATAGTAACCTGCTAAATTAAGAAAACTTTGAATCTCAGTTGCAGACTTCAGAGTCTCCCACTGTAACACTACATCAACTTTAGAAGAATTTACCGCAATTCCGCCACTAGAAATCACATGGCCAAGGAAACTCACTTCCTTCAACCAAAATTCACCCTTTGACAGTTTCGCATATAATTCCTTCTCTTTAAATATTTGCAACACAGTTCGCAAATGCTCAACGTTCTCTTTTTCTGACTTTGAATATATCAAAATATCGTCGATGAAGACCACCACAAACTTGTCCAAGTACTTCTAAAAGACATGGTTCATATATTCCATGAAAACACCTGGCGCATTTGACACATTAAACGGCATCGCAATATATTCATAGTGACCATACCTTATTCTGAAAGCTGTCTTTGGAATATCATCTGGCTTGACTCGAATCTGATGATAACCTGACCTCAAATCAATCTTCCTAAAGACACTCGTGCTCACCAACCGATCCATCAAACCTTCAATCCTCGGAAGTGGATACTTATTCTTAATAGTTACTTTATTCAATTGTATGTAATCCATGCATAACCTCATACTACCGTCTTTCTTTTTAACCAACAACGCCGAAGCACCCCACAAAGAGACGCTCGGACGAACAAACTTCTTATCTAACAATTCTTCTAATTGTTTCTTCAATTCATTCAACTCTGAAACTGACATCCTATAAGGAGCCACCAACACTGGACTTGTACCTGGTATTAAGTCCACAGCAAATTCAACTTCTCGCTCTGGAGGCAATTCACCAATGTCGTTCAGAAATACTTCTGGAAATTCACAAACAATAGGTAACTCCACACTTGCAGTTTCACGATCAACTTGTAACGACGCGAACATCGCAAACATCAAAGCTTCATCTGCCAAAAGCTCATCTACTTGCTTAGCAGACAAAAACATTAGCTATCCACTATCACCAAACTTGGGGAATCTTACCGTCTTATTATAACAGTTTATATGAACATAATTAAATTCCAACCAGTTCATTCCAAGAATAACATCAATTTGGTTTAAGGATAGACACACAAAATCCATCATAAAATTCTTGCCATAGATAGATAAAGGACACTTCAAAAAAACTAGAGTAGTAGTAACGGGACCTTTAGCCAGAAGCTCCACTACCATTCCCCCATTCATATCAGACTATTTTAATCCCAACATAGTAGCACAGTCAAGCGAAATAAACAAATGAGTAGCACCAATATCTATAATAGAAATAACTCAGTATTATTAATAAAACAAGTACCTCTGATTAGATTATCTTTCTTGTCAACCTCAGCACCATTCAAAGCAAACACTCTGCCACTAGTCGGAGCAGCTACATCTTTCTTGGGTTTCTGACACTGGGTACTAATGTGACCCTACTCACCATTATTTAAACAATTCGGACCTTCATTCTTGCACTCAGTATTGCAATGACCACCTTGCCACACTTGTAACATCTTAGCACTTTATTGGTACAAGCATTAGTGTGGTGGCCTACTTCGCTACACCGGTATCACTTCATAGAAATGGAAGCTCCTCCCCCACTTGGCTTCTTCTCATCATAAGCTCTATGCTTCCCTTTATCAGCTGGAGCAGCATACAACTTACCACGATCCTGATTCTTCCCTTTCTTCTCATTATAATTCTTATAATAAGAAGCTATGTCCCTACTGTCTTGATCAAAGATCCTACACTTATTCATCAGCTCAGGAAACTGACAAATCTGCAGATACCCAATACCTTGCTTAATCTCTGGACATATTTGTGATCGGTGGATCTGGAACTGACTGTTTTAAAGCTGGTTCGCGAAATGTCGCGGAAGCAAGAGTCGCCACCGTCTTTTATTTTCTCCAATAGGAAAGGACAAAAGCACAGAAAAATTCCTTAAAGAGATTGCTCTCGGTTCGGGAGGTAGGTTATAGAAAGGGAAGGTGTTAGCACCCTTTCTATCCATGGTTATCCATGGGATCTTAGGTACTTGCTCAATGTGTTTTCAAAAATTGTTTGCTTGCTTTTCAATGTGGGTTTCAAAAATATTCTTTGAAAAGTTTCAGTTCAACTCATGCGTCAGAGTGTTTGAAAAGTTTGTTTTGAAAGTTTTTGAAAGTGTCGGTGTGAAAAGATTTTGATTTGTTTTGTTTTAAAGAGAGCAAGTATCTATGAGAACCTACCTACCCTAAGGAATTTGTCTGTGTAGATGTCCTTTAAAGTAGTGCCATCCCACCATTGAGAGGTAGGTAGCACCACCGTTGGAGGTGTTCGGGTCAATTCGAGTTTTAGGGACGTGGTGGTCACCGGAGCAATAGGAAGACACCTCAGAAGCTACCCTCATGCCAGGTTCCCGGACCATGAGGACTTACTAAGACGTTTTCTACTCGACGACCACCTTTCGAAAGGCAACAGTGAGGCGTACCCTAGGGGTGGTGTGTGCGAATTGTGTGTCATTTTCAGTTCATTGTTTGTCTTGTCATGCATTGGTGATCTAACGATTCAATTTTATTTTCGGGCATTCATTCTTTCATGCATATTTATTAACAGTTATATTTGCGAGAAAATAAATCTAACTATTACAACTGGCGCGGGTCCACATCGCCAAAAAAAACCGAACCCGATTTGACTGAAAATAAATAAAGCGAATGAAATAAAAAATGCAAGAAATGAATCTAAACTTATTACAAGGCTTTGGGGCATATACAGAGGTATTTAAACAATATAAGACAAATGCGCGAAATAAAAAGATTAAACAAAATTTGGGCGTTGGACCCTTTTACAAATAATTAAAATTAGTCAAGGAAATTAAAAATTAAATGAAAAATAATGTTTT
Source organism: Vicia faba (assembly GCA_948472305.1). Lineage (NCBI taxonomy): Eukaryota > Viridiplantae > Streptophyta > Magnoliopsida > Fabales > Fabaceae > Vicia > Vicia faba. Next base: position 331,177,121 of record OX451739.1, on the reverse strand, counting down.
TGTGTTTTTTAGGTTTAAAAGAAAGAAGAGAAAAGTTAATTAAAATTAAAGTCCTAGTTCTATCATTTTTTAAGTTTATTATAAAAAAAGATTTAATTTCTAACCTAATTAAATTCTAAACTAATTTATGTACAATTTTTGATTTATAGAAAATAAATAATAGATAATAATATTGTGAGAAAAAAGGAAAAAATTAAAAAGGATATAAAAATTAATAATTAACCTAATTCTACATTTTTTGGATTTTTATTATGAAAAAAGAATTAAAATTAACATTAAACCCTAATTAAACTAAATGAGTTACATTTTAAAAAAGAAAGAATCAAAATTAATTATATTTTTTCTGTCCTTTCTGTATTTTTAATGTTTTTATATTTTTTGTAAGAATTAATTAAATCAGAAAATAAAACACAAAAAAATAATAGAATATAAAGAAAATTAGAAAAAAAAGAAAAAAAGGATATAACCAGGGAGGTGTGGATTTGAATTTGGAGGTGCAAGCCTGGCCCATTTGCTGGCAATTTATTGACTTTTCCACTCAGGTGTGCGCCTGTTGACTTGCATCCATCCTATGCCTTTGTTCTGGATCCTTGGATGATCATCTGGGACACGTGGATGAACTGACTTTGCAGTGCATGGTGAGTCCTTATGTGAGCGCTGCATGGAATTACCAAATGAAAAATAATATGGAAATTTTACAAGGCCTGGGATTCGAACCCAGGCCATAAGCATTGCAAGCGTAACAGCTGTACCACTGGAGCATTTGTGTTTCATTTAATATATAACATAATATAAATAATATAAATTAAACCCAACGCCTAATGACTAAAGCGCGCGCGAATTCAAATTGCCCAGTCTCCGTGTGACAACTCATCGTCTCTTTCATTCTTTCTGAAACATGAAGGACAAAGGCAACGTTTTTTGATCGTTGTTTTAGGGGGCCTAATAGAAAATAGCGATTAGCCCCTCGTTGCTCATAAATTGAGCGCGAGGGTGCCATCTTCTTCGTCTGGATGAGCTGAGCGTGATGATAGTACTGGCATGGTCCAATTTTTCCCCTAGTGTGAACCCCCAATTTGAAGCAACCTGTAACCCTAAAAAACGCACATGGTGGATTCTTGTATACAGCAAAATAATGTAATTAAACGTTGTGGTTAGCTTAGAAATATCAATATGAACATGAATCAACAAAAAAAAATGCAAAAGGATGGTGGAATCATGCTATACGATTTCAAAAGTTTCAAGGTTCAGTTTTGATTCTAACTACCAATTCTTGAGGTTTTAGTTGATGTTAATGATTGGCACGCGTTCAGAATCGTCTCAGGAAGCTATTGGTACAGAAATTTTGGCTTAAAAAGATCCCTCCCTTTGAAATCAGATTTGCATTTTATGGTTCATTTTTCAAATTGTCCAATGGCCTTTGAACGAGTTTTTTGCTGCACTAGGGTTAGGGTTTGACTCAATGATCATCATAGAATTGAATAGGCTTGCTAACTCTCCTTAATTCATGCTTGTTAGAGAATTGGCCTTAGGGTTTGTCCATTAACCATTTTTTCCTAATTTCTAGCCAAAACCTAGACCTAATGTGTAAATGAACCTTGGCCTGATTTTTGAGTTGGTTCATGATACATAGAACTTGTCCAAATTCATATGACACCATTTCATTGATTTTTAAATTTTATTTGAATTTTCAATGAATTAAAATGAATTAAATCATCAAAAATTAAATAAAATAAAAAAGTCAACATTTGGTCTTGAAATCAACCATGGGCCACGTGTGTGGCATGACAAGGATGGACAAAGTGAGAAAAATGGGGCCCTTTTGTCAAAATTGGACTTTCAAGGATAGTTGACTTTTGCCATTTCACAAAATTTTCCCAACTTCTACAAGGCATAACTTGCTCAATTTTTAAGCTTTTCACATGTTCTTGGACATTTTGGAAAGGTCTTTGAGTCCTTTAACCAATGCCTTTGGTCCCATGTCATTTTGATTTACCAATCTCAAGTTATGGTCTTTGACTTAAAGTCCCTTTTTGTTGACTTTTGAAAATGACCTATAATGTTGAAATTGATAACTTTTTGTGAGAGCATTTCTTGGACTTGAAGTATGAAGATGAGTTGTAGGAAATGTCTTTCTCTTCAAAATGAGCTTTGGATGGAATTTTTCTGATAATCCATGTGAAAGTTATGCCCTGGTCAATTTCAGTTGACTTTTTCAGCTGTCCAAATATAGCAACTTTTGCATCTTTGATGATTTCTGAGCCAAATTTTGAGAATCATGATCAAGTATTGATCAAATGATGTTTGTGGCTTCAAAATGATATATTGACCAAAAATTTGAACTTTTGACTGCCAAATGACCATTTTGCCCCTACAGTTGACTGTAGTGCAATCTAGGGTTTTGACTGTGCAATCTTGAGCTGAATGCCTTGAAACTTGATATGAGGATGCTTGACCATGTTTGTAAGCCTATGAGACTTGATTGAGCCTTTGAAAACTTCCTTTTCTTGATCAAACTCAAAACCCTAATTTGGACTGTTTAGGAGACTGTTGAACTGCACAACCCTTGGGGAATTTTGTGACCTTGACTTGGCAATTTCTTGAGGAATATGGGAGGGCAAATTTTGGGGTATAACAGTTGCCCCTGTTCAATCTTCTTAGACCTGAGGATGTAGATTGGCTGACGCGCCTTTCGTAATCCGAAGGTAAAAGATGATTGGACACTAGAGTGCCCGGAAATTTGCGCTCACATGTTGGCAATGAGGGGGAATGGGCTTATAGATGCCATCTGGATGTTTATCGCGCAGGAGATTTCTTGGCGAGAACCTGTATACCTGCAAAACAGAAAATGAGTATCTGACACGTTGCAGGGATGATTACTTCCTTAGCATGAATGGTAAGAGAGCCTTGAGCGACTTTAACTTCAACAACGCTCGTTGAGAAAAATCTGGGGTGTCTTCTGCTGGGATACGAATCAGGGAGATCTTAAGGTCGATCTGACTGAACCAGAGAGGCCTTTGACAGAATCAGGAAAATCTTGGGACGATTTAACTGAACCGGTCTAGGTCTTGAAATGTCTTCCACTGGATAAGCAATCAGGAAAATCTTGGGACGATTTAACTGAACCAGAGGAGGCCTTTGACTGAATCAGTCTAGGTCTTGAAATGTCTTCAAAGGGATAAGCATCAGGAAAATCTTGGGACGATTGAACTGAACCAGAGAAGGCCTTTGACTGAACCAGTCTAGGTCTTGAAATGTCTTCAAAGGGATAAGCATCAGGAAAATCTTGGGACGATTTAACTGAACCAGAGAAGGCCTTTGACTGAACCAGTCTAGGTCTTGAAATGTCTTCAAAGGGATAAGCATCAGGAAAATCTTGGGATGATTTAACTGAACCAGAGAAGGCCTTTGACTGAACCAGTCTAGGTCTTGAAATGTCTTCAAAGGGATAAGCATCAGGAAAATCTTGGGACGATTTAACTGAACCAGAGAAGGCCTTTGACTGAACCAGTCTAGGTCTTGAAATGTCTTCAAAGGGATAAGCATCAGGAAAATCTTGGGATGATTTAACTGAACCAGAGAAGGCCTTTGACTGAACCAGTCTAGGTCTTGAAATGTCTTCAAAGGGATAAGCATCAGGAAAATCTTGGGATGATTTAACTGAACCAGAGAAGGCCTTTGACTGAACCAGTCTAGGTCTTGAAATGTAGCTTGAGAACTTAACTGGACCTTCCCTGAAAGGTAAAAGTCAGTCATATGCAATGCATGATATGGATCAAGCAATGATGTTCTCAACATAAATGAGATTTGTATGATGCAGTGCGTTATGCATGCTATAATGATGTATGTGATGTTTTATGTATGTTGTCGTCTAGGAAAGTAAATCCTTGACGGGTGCCGGGAAGTCGTATCCCGGGCTGATGTCGAAGAATAAGCTTTTGCTTCCGCTGGGGATGATAATTGCAAGAATACCGATAGGAGAAGATGACTCCGTTGCGGAATAAACTTGGCGAATGGAAGATTCTGCGGGGATAAAAGCTACTCTGACGACCATGCCGGGAAGCAATACTCTGTGGGAAGAGTGATGCCTTGCTGAATGTTGATAGTAACTCTGTTGGGGATACCGTTGTTGTATTGGAAGTATTGATGGACTTCACTGGGGATAGGAGAGAACTATGTTGACGATGACCTTTCCGTGGCTTTTGGCTGAGGATAACCCAGTTATATCCTGTTAAGGAAATAACCCTTTGAATAAAGCCGGACGACGCGTTCGTGCTCTGCGAGGGGATAAGCTTCCAGAATCTACTGGGGATAAGCTTACTGCTTGGGGAGATGAATTCCATCTTCCCTGGGGAACCTGGATGGGACTCTCCTGGGGAAGTTTTGATATGCTGGGGAAGAATGCACTGACTTGCTGTCTCACTCCATGGGGAACTTAAGATGTCTGGTTAGGCTCTTTAGCTGAACTTACCTTGGTACCTTGGAAGATAGAACAATCAGACTGCTCAGACAACTCATTATTGCCCCTGTTTCTAATGTCACCTGCAATTAATTCTTTGTTTCGTATGCAAATATTTATGAGCTAGCAAATTATTGTCAATGCACATATCACAAATTGAACCTTGGACGTTCTTCGCAAAACAAAACGGAAAAAGAAAAACAGTTGGCACGTTTAACTGAAAAATATATTTGTATTGATTTTGAATAGCCTGTGAATAGGCGTTTTGTGTACAAGAGGCTGGCGTCCTAGTAAGAGGTACGTCGCCGAACCAGAGAGTTTATACAAGTTTTGTACAAAAGAAAATAAACAGCTGTGTGAAAGATGAATGATCCACTGGGTTTCAACTCTGCTATAGCCTTTATAACTCTGAGCGTCTCATCACTTGATGACCTTGGTTGAAGGTGAAGCTGACTGATCGATGCCGTCTTGATGTAGATACCGGATTCTGGATACAAAGTGATCCAATGAGACATAATATTATGCTTTTATCCCTAACTTTTGCCTGGACTGCCTTTTCGGGTTTTCAGTCCACCGGGATACCCATTTTTGCCCAAGCCGCCTTTTCAGGTTTTCGACTTGTCGGGTGTACAGATTTTTCATTTTCATCCCTTCATTTTGCCCGAACCCTTTTGGTTCGACGGGAAGCCCTAATTTTTGCCTAGGCATGTCAGCCTAGCGGGTCTTTTTTCATGCGTAGTATTTTTTAACTATGTCTGCATTGGCGGGGTGAGGAAGGTCGTCACCATCCATGTTGGTTAATATCATTGCTCCCCCTGAGAACACATGCTTAACCACAAATGGCCCTTCGTACGTAGGGGTCCATTTGCCCCTTGGATCACTCTGAGGAAGGATGATTCGCTTGATCACCAGATCCCCGACTTGATATTCCTGTGGTCTGACCTTTTTGTTAAATGCCCTGATTATTCGTTTCTGATACGTCTGACCATGGCAGATAGCAGCAAGTCTCTTTTCGTCAATAAGGTTGAGCTGATCAAGTCGTGTCTGGATCCAATCATCTTCATTCAGATTTGCATCCTTCATTATCCGGAGAGAAGGAATTTGTACTTCGATCGGCAAGACTGCCTCCATGCCATAAACCAGAGAGAAAGGAGTTGCCCCGGTTGACGTCCTAGCTGAAGTACGATACCCATGCAGGGCGAACGGTAACATCTCGTGCCAATCTTTATACGTTACTGTCATCTTTTGCACGATCTTCTTGATGTTCTTATTTGCTGCTTCCACAGCCCCATTCATCTTCGGTCGGTAAGGAGAAGAATTATGGTGCTGTATCTTGAACTGTTCGCAAAGCTCGGTGATCATCTTATTGTTCAGATTGGTACCGTTGTCTGTAATAATCCGCTCAGGGACGCCGTACCGACAGATCAGGTTGTGCCGAATGAACCGTGCCACAACAGTCTTGGTTACCGTAGCATAGGATGCTGCCTCAACCCACTTCGTGAAATAATCAATTGCCACTAGGATGAAGCGATGTCCGTTGGATGCCGTAGGTTTTATCTCACTGATCATGTCTATGCCCCACATTGCAAATGGCCAAGGCGCAGTCAGAACATTCAGGGGAACCGGAGGAACATGCACCTTGTCTGCGTAGATCTGGCATTTATGGCATGTCCTAGAATGTTGGTAGCAATCAGCTTCCATGGTGGACCAGTAATACCCTGCCCGTAGAATCTTCTTTGCCATGGTATGTCCACTGGAGTGTGTACCAAAGGTCCCATCATGCAGCTCTTCCATGATTCTTTCTGCTTCAGTCTTATCTACACAACGCAGTAGAGTTGAATCCTGGTTTCGCTTGTACAAGATGCCATTGCTAAGAAAGAATTTGGCTGCGAACCTCCTCAGGAATTTCTTATCATTGACAGATGCTCCTTCAGGGTATTCCTGAGCTTCTAGGTATCTCTTCACTTCGTGGTACCAAGGCTTCTCAGTTACCAATTCAGTTTCGAGATCACAACAGTATGCCGGTTCGTCCAGTTTCCAGATGGTGATCCGGGGAGCTTCATTATCCCATTTAACCTTGAACATTGAAGACATTGTAGCTAACGCGTCCGCCAGCTGATTCTCTTCTCTTGGAAAGTGCTCAAATGTTATCTCTGTGAAGTGGGGGATCAGGGCCAACACACATTCTCTGTAAGGAATCAAGTTTGGGTGTTTCGTATCCCACTCTCCTTTGATCTGATTGATCACAAGAGCGGAATCTCCGAAGACACTCAGAAATTTGATCCTCAGGTCGATCGCAGCTTGAAGACCCATGATACACGCTTCATACTCCGCCATGTTGTTGGTACAGTTGAAACACAGCCGGGCAGTGAGTGGAGTATGAGTCCCTTGTGGAGATACAATTATGGCACCGATACCATTGCCCAAAGCGTTGGATGCTCCGTCAAAGTGCATAGACCATCGGGATCCTGGTTCAGGTCCTTCATCCGGTCCAGGTATTTCACAGTCAGTTACTATCATAATGCTTTCATCTGGAAACTCGAAGTTCATTGATTGGTAGTCATCCACAGCTTGATGTGCTAGGTGGTCTGCCAATACACTTCCCTTGATGGCTTTTTGGGTCGTGTACTGAATGTCGTATTCCGTCAAGATCATCTGCCATCTTGCAATTCTCCCAGACAGAGCAGGCTTTTCGAATATGTACTTTATAGGATCCATTTTTGAAATCAACAAGGTAGTATGAGTCAGCATATACTGTCTCAGCCGGCGAGCAGCCCATACCAAAGCGCAGCAAGTTTTCTCAAGCAGTGAGTATCGGGTCTCACAGTCGGTAAACTTTTTGCTAAGGTAATAAATGGCATGCTCTTTTCGGCCAGACTCGTCATGCTGCCCCAGCACACACCCCATTGCGTTGTCAAGCACTGTCAGGTAAAGTATCAAAGGTCTCCCTTCCACTGGTGGCATAAGGATGGGTGGTTCTTGGAGATATTCTTTGATTCTGTCAAAAGCAGCCTGACCTTCATCATTCCAACGTACTACCTGATCTTTCTTCAGCAGTTTGAAGATTGGTTCACAGGTAGCAGTTAAATGTGAGATGAACCGAGCAATATAATTCAAGCGTCCTAAAAAGCCTCTGACTTCTTTCTCTGTCTTAGGAACTGGCATCTCTTGAATGGCTTTGACCTTAGCAGGGTCCACTTGAATTCCCTTGTCACTGACCACGAAGCCTAGCAACTTCCCAGATCTTACCCCGAAAGTGCACTTGTTCGGGTTCAATCTCAGCTTGTACAGTTTCAACCGGTCAAACAGTTTCTGCAGATGATCAAGGTGCTCTTCCTCAGTCTGGGACCTGGCAATCATGTCGTCCACATACACCTCTATCTCGTGATGAATCATGTCATGAAATAAGGTAACCATGGCACGTTGGTAGGTTGCCCCAGCATTCTTTAACCCGAACGGCATGACCTTGTAACAGAAGGTGCCCCACTGAGTAACAAAGGTAGTCTTTTCCATGTCTTCAGGTGCCATCTTGATCTGATTGTAGCCTGAAAAGCCATCCATGAAAGAGAACACCTTATGCTGAGCTGTATTATCAACAAGGACATCAATGTGGGGTAGAGGGAAGTCATCCTTGGGGCTGGCCCTGTTCAGATCCCTGTAATCAACACACATCCTGACCTTGCCGTCCTTCTTAGGTACCGGCACCACATTAGCAACCCACTGAGGGTAAGAAGTTACTGCAAGAAACCCGGCATCAAACTGCTTCATAACCTCGGCTTTAATCTTCTCAGACATCTCTGGACGCATCCGACGAACCTTTTGCTTAACCGGAGGGAAATCTTCTTTAGTTGGTAAATGATGGACCACAATGTCGGTATCTAATCCGGGCATATCTTCGTAGGACCAGGCAAAGATTTCTTTATAATCCTGCAGCATCTGAGTCAACCGTTGCTTCACGCTGAGTTCTAGGTTGGCACCAATCTTCACCTCTTTCTTGTCTTCCTCCGTACCCAAGTTTATTATTTCCACTGGCTCTTCATGGGGTTGAATTGCCCTCTCTTCCTGTTGTAACAGTCTTGCAAGTTCACCAGGCACTTCGCAATCATCTTCACCTTCGTCGGCAGCTAAGTTGATCGGATTTTCGAAGTCATAACTGGCAGTAGCAGAGTCGTTACCGGTGAGATCCAGAGTGGATTGAAACCTGTATGAGTGAGTGTGTGTGTAAATACAGCTGTTTTGCAATATGTAAAGAAAGGAAAGAAAAGGAGCGCAAAATTTGAAATGTGAAAAACGTCCAATGCTTTTATTCATGATATATGATAGTGACAAACAAAAAGCCCTCATAAATAAAACCACGGTGCCCCGGGTAAGACACCGGGCCATATAGTCTCAAATTATTGTTTATTACAAATCAAAAACAAAGAAATTCATTACTGGGGAACAAAAGTTATGGGAGTAAAATCTTTAGCAGTCCAATTGGTCAATCCACCGTCGGCCGTTGGGTAGATCCAGCTATCGAACTCTGACTCTCCCACTTCATCTTCCTCTCCAATAGCATTCACCCCATGCTGAGTGATGAGCAACGGAGGTCTTCCAATTCTTGCCTTGCGCACCGCTTTCTGAGCTTCCGTGGTGAAACCCAGCCCAAACTTGTTAGTCTTAGGAGTAAGATCAGGGAGCTTGCCCCAATTTGCACATTCACCCTTCTCGATCACAGCCCGGGCGTCCTTTAAGGAGGCCATCTTCATAGGAGAAACCTCTTCATCTTCTGCTGCTGCCAAGGTTTGTGGTACTTCCTCAAAATGCTGAAAGGGGGTTTCAATGAACTCCCCATCCATTTCTACGTATCTGAAAGAGTTGAGGTGGCTGACCATGTATTCCTCCTCCCCTTGCACTGTTACGATCTTCCCCCTGACCGGGTATTTGAGCTTTTGATGCAATGTAGAAGTCACAGCTCCAGCTTTGTGGATCCATGGGCGACCCAGCAAACAAGAATAGGACGGATGGATATCCATCACATAGAACTTCGAATCGAATACCTGTGACCCAACCCTGATTGGGATGTCCACTTCACCATGCACCATTCTTTTGGACCCGTCAAAGGCCCGGACAACAATGCTACTTGGTTTGAGCTCTAGACCCTCACAATCCAGCCTATCCAGAGCCTTCTTGGGCAGCACATTTAATGAAGAACCTGTGTCAACCAGCACATGAGCAAGAGTAGTGCCCCTGCATTCAATGGAGACATGCAGGGCATCATTATGGTTCTTCCCCTTTGCTGTCAGATCGGCATCAGAGAAACCCAGGCCATTATCAGCAGTTAGGTTGGCCACACAATCGGTGAACTGGTCAGCAGTCGTATCTTGGGGTACATGGGCAGTCTTTAAGAAAGCAATCAGAGCCTTTGCATGGGCCTCTGAACACAGCAGCAGTGACAACATGGAGATTTTAGAGGGGGTGTGCCCCAGCTGTTCCACAACATTGAAATCACTTTTCTTTATTATCTTGAGAATTTCTTCCATTTCCTGTTTGGAAGCCTCAACAATGGTCTTTGGTGCCTCCGTCCTGGCAGGCACATCAGCAGCAGTTCCCTTGCCCCGAGTATCAGATGACTCAGCAGCAGGGGTGGATACTTGGTCAGAAGGAGAAACAGGCACTCTGGCAGGTGTGAAGATCAAAGGCCTATGAATTGCCGGAGGAGCAATGTCTGGCGAGAACAGTCTTCCACTACGAGTGACCTTAGCAGGCCCGGTGATGTTGGAGACACCAGTATCAATGTTGCACTCTTGTTTCACACCCAGAACATAAACATCCGCCCCATAGTGCCATGGGACAGCCTTATCAGATTTGTAGGGTATAGGCCCCGGAACAGTAATGGTGATGGGAACATTCTTGTGAACTGACAAAACTTGTATAGGCTTCTTTGAAGGAGCCTCGGAATAGTTGTTGAAGATGGTAACGATTGACACTTCTTCAACAGGAGCAGCAGGAACAACAGTCTTTTCAAACAAAATCTCTCTATTATCTATCAGGTTTTGGATGCCTGACTTCAACAGAGAACAACCAACAGGGGAAGCAACACATAGAGGGCAACTTTCGCTACATCCCGGAAATAAACCGGCTAGCAACAGATTCCTCTTAACCATCAGCAACGGAGTAGCAACATCATCCACCGAAGCTACATACAAATTTTCCTCAACAGCATTCACTCCATGCTGGGGCAAGGGAGCATTTACAACATTTGGCCCCTCGGGCGCCTCAAACTGTATCTCCTTGGCATCAATGAGGTCTTGAACTTTGTTCCTTAGGGCCCAACAGTCATCTGTGTTATGCCCCGGGCTATCAGAGTGATAAGCACAGCGAGCATTTGGATTGAACTTGGGAGATGCAGTGTTGGGAAACTTTGGAGCTTCCTTGACAGTCACTAAATTGGTGGATAGCAACTGCGGCAGGATCTGTGATAAGGTCATGCTTAACCGGGTAAACTCTCTCCGGGGCCTTTCAAACTTTTGAGGATTAGTTGGCCGAGGAGCGGCAGCAGGTTTGGCAATCATTACCGCACTGACAGATTGGCGGTGTTCAGGTCGCTCTGTTCTCCGGGAGTTATATACAGCACTAGCCTCCTTTTTGAAGGGTTTCCTCTCAGTACTGGAGGAGGCAACTTTTTGTATCTTCCCCGATTTTATACCGGCCTCAATCCTTTCACCAGTCAGGATCAGATCAGTGAACCCAGCAGAGGAATTACCAATGAGATGGTTGAAAAATGGACCAGATAGGGTCCCCAAGAACATATCTACCAGCTCCCGATCCGTCAATGGTGGCTGCACCCTGCCAGCCAAGTCTCTCCATTTCTGAGCATACTCCTTAAAACCTTCACCCGACCCTAGCGACATACCCTGGAGTTGGGTACGCGTAGGAGCGAGGTCGGCATTATACTGATACTGCTTGTAAAAAGCAGTGGCCAGATCCTCCCAGTTACGAATGCTGATTCCATCTAGCTGATAGAACCAATCGAGGTGAGTCCCTGAAAGACTCTCCTGGAAGAAGTGGATCCAAAGGTTCTTGTCTGCTGTGTAAGGCTGGATCTTCCTTACATAAGAACGGAGGTGCATCTTGGGACAGGAAGCCCCATCATACTTCACGAAGGCAGGTGTTTTGAACTTGTGCGGGATCACCACTCCAGTAGATAACCCCAAGTCTCCGAAATCCAATCCAGGTACCCGTTGAACTTCCACAGCCTTTAATCTGTCTTCCAGCTGTTTGTACCGGTCTTCAGCAGGAGGGTACTGGTCGTCATTGAAGTCTGTTTCAGTATCAGAGCCCACAGGAGTAGTGACCTCCCTTTCATGATGACTACCTTCCGTCACAGATGGAGGAGTCCTTTCAGCTTCAACGACCAAAGTGTTCCCGAGTCTGCGCCCAGTGTTAAATAGCACAGTCCTCCTCTTCTTCTTAGTCTTCTTCAACAGCATGGTCTTTAACTCTTGTTGACCCTGAGACAAGCCCTTGATCAGCTCCTGAAATTGGGCGTTTTGCGCCTGAAACTGGACGTTCTGCGCCTGAAGAGCCTTGATAGCCGCATCGGTTGATGATTCAGGAGGGTTCATGATGCTGAAATAAACAGCGAAGAACGGTAAACAACCTGAAAAGAAGAGTATTTATGATGCACATGATGGATGATATGTGTTTATGCAATGCATTCAAGAGTTCGAAAATTCAAATTTGTTGTAGACCAAAAGGAACACACTTTATTATTAAGAAAATCATTGTTTTACTACATCAAAGCCTCATGGGCAAAAATACAAAAAGATCAAGTCACATCCAAAATATGTTGCGCATCTTCTCTGGAGCTATGTAAGTGTTGAGATTCCTTTCCTCGTGCAACAGGCGAGTGAGCTCCAAAACCTTCTTTTCACTGGCATGCAAACTAGTCTCAAGAGAATTCCTCTCTTCTTTAAGCTGGATCCAACTCTTCTGCATCTCTTCCCAGGATGTGGGCATATCAGGGTGCTGAATAACATGAGACACCTCTCCCTCCAAGGCAGGTTCTTTGATTACTGGAAGCATGTGAGGATAAGGCATTACTAACTTCTGAGAGCGGGCTCGTACCCATTTGAGGTAAGGCTCCAAAGGGATGGAGTTTCTGTGCCCCAGTGTCTTGCTGTCTATCCTACTAGGCATCCTCCAAGCTCTGATAAATCTCTGGCGAAGTCCTTGAGTATCGTTGTCGAAGTCAAAAACTACGTCAGGAATCAACATGTCATGAGGACCATCCCTCCGAGCGTAACCAAATTGTCTCCAAGCCAGGCATGGACTATAAGTAATACCCCCTCTGATTCCAAGTAAAGGAACATTAGGATACTCTCCGCAACGATCAATGATAGTGACATCTTCCCTGGACCTAGGGCACCAATGTATATCTGCATGTGTAAGAGTCATCAACCGTTGTGACCATCTCAAACCCCGCTCGTTCTTCAGGACTGATTGTGGAAGGTGCGAAATAAACCACTTTCCCAGGAGAGGAGTGCAACACATAAGGACACCTCTTTTTCTCATGGTTCGAGTGTAACATGAGTGAAGGAGGTCTCCCAGCAACGTAGGTATAGGATTCCTGGACATAAAGATCTGGACAGCACTGATATCAATGAGCTGGTCTGGGTTAGGGAACAACACCAAACCATAAACAAGGAGGGCCACAACCTCTTCAAAAGCTTGTAAGTCAAGGGAGTTCCAACAATCATAGGCCTTTTCAAACAGAAACCTGGCTAAGAACCCTTTGATACCACTTCTAACTTCCCAATGTCCTTTGAGGTCAGATGACTGCAGGTGCAAGGCTTTAGCAATCTCTTCAAGCTTAGGTTCCTTTTCTGTACCGTTGAAGGGTAGCTGATCAAGGATAGGGATCTTCAGGAGTCGGGAGAACTCCTCCAATGTAGGTACCAACTGATAGTCCAAGAAAGTGAAACAGTGATGCAGAGGGTCAAAGAATTGGAACAGGACTTTTATCATATCTTCCTCAATGTTGGTGTTGACCAAGCTGATGAGGCTTCCATGCCTTTCACTGAAAGAAGAGTTCTCGGGAATCCTGGATATAAGCTCCTTAAGCTGAGGAGAGATCCTTACAAGACTGATTGGAATTGTCTTTCTACGAACAGTTTCCATGTCCTACAAAACAAGAACAAAGATGAAAATTCGAACCCCTGAAATGGTTAGTTAATGCATATGATGCTGGATGATGTTATGATGCTATGATTAAACACACCACAAAGACAAACATGTAAGGCACACAAGGCACACAAGACAGGCCCTTAAGGTTTAAGGCCAGCATGAGGTCTGGGTAGTACCCTCTTGAAGTTGGTGGGTTCATCCTGTCCTAATCAAAGTAACCGGGTTCTAAGGTTCCCAATATCACGGGATTACTTTCATTGTTCATCGTTTCGATTTAGCCACTGAACTGGCGACCGAAATATTCCAGGAAAGCAACCCTCAATTGAGTGTAGTATCGAGTATCAACCAACCTCGGACTGCACCAAAGTCAGTTATCTCACTACCCTAAAGAGGCCAAGATGGTTCAATTAAGGTTCCTAAGGTCTGTTGATGCTTCATGACACCACATGGAGGCCCCGTACTCTCCTTGACTGACTCAAGGGTTACCGGTACACACCAAAATGCCACATCAACGTAGCAGACTGTTTCAACCATGTCGGTATACCCCGCACAGTTCCCTCACAGCCTTGTTGCTACTTTCTAAAAGGGTATCCCCCAGATCCGGGTTAGGATCTATAGAGCTCCCAAGCAACCCACAATTTTAAAGCATACAAGGAAAGCAATTGAAAACACAGTGATCTTAGTCCTAAGGTACACCTCACTTTAAGTTTGTCCCCAGCAGAGTCGCCAGTTCTGTGATCGGTGGATCTGGAACTGACTGTTTTAAAGCTGGTTCGCGAAATGTCGCGGAAGCAAGAGTCGCCACCGTCTTTTATTTTCTCCAATAGGAAAGGACAAAAGCACAGAAAAATTCCTTAAAGAGATTGCTCTCGGTTCGGGAGGTAGGTTATAGAAAGGGAAGGTGTTAGCACCCTTTCTATCCATGGTTATCCATGGGCTCTTAGGTACTTGCTCAATGTGTTTTCAAAAATTGTTTGCTTGCTTTTCAATGTGGGTTTCAAAAATATTCTTTGAAAAGTTTCAGTTCAACTCATGCGTCAGAGTGTTTGAAAAGTTTGTTTTGAAAGTTTTTGAAAGTGTCGGTGTGAAAAGATTTTGATTTGTTTTGTTTTAAAGAGAGCAAGTATCTATGAGAACCTACCTACCCTAAGGAATTTGTCTGTGTAGATGTCCTTTAAAGTAGTGCCATCCCACCATTGAGAGGTAGGTAGCACCACCGTTGGAGGTGTTCGGGTCAATTCGAGTTTTAGGGACGTGGTGGTCACCGGAGCAATAGGAAGACACCTCAGAAGCTACCCTCATGCCAGGTTCCCGGACCATGAGGACTTACTAAGACGTTTTCTACTCGACGACCACCTTTCGAAAGGCAACAGTGAGGCGTACCCTAGGGGTGGTGTGTGCGAATTGTGTGTCATTTTCAGTTCATTGTTTGTCTTGTCATGCATTGGTGATCTAACGATTCAATTTTATTTTCGGGCATTCATTCTTTCATGCATATTTATTAACAGTTATATTTGCGAGAAAATAAATCTAACTATTACAACTGGCGCGGGTCCACATCGCCAAAAAAAACCGAACCCGATTTGACTGAAAATAAATAAAGCGAATGAAATAAAAAATGCAAGAAATGAATCTAAACTTATTACAAGGCTTTGGGGCATATACAGAGGTATTTAAACAATATAAGACAAATGCGCGAAATAAAAAGATTAAACAAAATTTGGGCGTTGGACCCTTTTACAAATAATTAAAATTAGTCAAGGAAATTAAAAATTAAATGAAAAATAATGTTTTTGTGTTTTTTAGGTTTAAAAGAAAGAAGAGAAAAGTTAATTAAAATTAAAGTCCTAGTTCTATCATTTTTTAAGTTTATTATAAAAAAAGATTTAATTTCTAACCTAATTAAATTCTAAACTAATTTATGTACAATTTTTGATTTATAGAAAATAAATAATAGATAATAATATTGTGAGAAAAAAGGAAAAAATTAAAAAGGATATAAAAATTAATAATTAACCTAATTCTACATTTTTTGGATTTTTATTATGAAAAAAGAATTAAAATTAACATTAAACCCTAATTAAACTAAATGAGTTACATTTTAAAAAAGAAAGAATCAAAATTAATTATATTTTTTCTGTCCTTTCTGTATTTTTAATGTTTTTATATTTTTTGTAAGAATTAATTAAATCAGAAAATAAAACACAAAAAAATAATAGAATATAAAGAAAATTAGAAAAAAAAGAAAAAAAGGATATAACCAGGGAGGTGTGGATTTGAATTTGGAGGTGCAAGCCTGGCCCATTTGCTGGCAATTTATTGACTTTTCCACTCAGGTGTGCGCCTGTTGACTTGCATCCATCCTATGCCTTTGTTCTGGATCCTTGGATGATCATCTGGGACACGTGGATGAACTGACTTTGCAGTGCATGGTGAGTCCTTATGTGAGCGCTGCATGGAATTACCAAATGAAAAATAATATGGAAATTTTACAAGGCCTGGGATTCGAACCCAGGCCATAAGCATTGCAAGCGTAACAGCTGTACCACTGGAGCATTTGTGTTTCATTTAATATATAACATAATATAAATAATATAAATTAAACCCAACGCCTAATGACTAAAGCGCGCGCAAATTCAAATTGCCCAGTCTCCGTGTGACAACTCATCGTCTCTTTCATTCTTTCTGAAACATGAAGGACAAAGGCAACGTTTTTTGATCGTTGTTTTAGGGGGCCTAATAGAAAATAGCGATTAGCCCCTCGTTGCTCATAAATTGAGCGCGAGGGTGCCATCTTCTTCGTCTGGATGAGCTGAGCGTGATGATAGTACTGGCATGGTCCAATTTTTCCCCTAGTGTGAACCCCCAATTTGAAGCAACCTGTAACCCTAAAAAACGCACATGGTGGATTCTTGTATACAGCAAAATAATGTAATTAAACGTTGTGGTTAGCTTAGAAATATCAATATGAACATGAATCAACAAAAAAAAATGCAAAAGGATGGTGGAATCATGCTATACGATTTCAAAAGTTTCAAGGTTCAGTTTTGATTCTAACTACCAATTCTTGAGGTTTTAGTTGATGTTAATGATTGGCACGCGTTCAGAATCGTCTCAGGAAGCTATTGGTACAGAAATTTTGGCTTAAAAAGATCCCTCCCTTTGAAATCAGATTTGCATTTTATGGTTCATTTTTCAAATTGTCCAATGGCCTTTGAACGAGTTTTTTGCTGCACTAGGGTTAGGGTTTGACTCAATGATCATCATAGAATTGAATAGGCTTGCTAACTCTCCTTAATTCATGCTTGTTAGAGAATTGGCCTTAGGGTTTGTCCATTAACCATTTTTTCCTAATTTCTAGCCAAAACCTAGACCTAATGTGTAAATGAACCTTGGCCTGATTTTTGAGTTGGTTCATGATACATAGAACTTGTCCAAATTCATATGACACCATTTCATTGATTTTTAAATTTTATTTGAATTTTCAATGAATTAAAATGAATTAAATCATCAAAAATTAAATAAAATAAAAAAGTCAACATTTGGTCTTGAAATCAACCATGGGCCACGTGTGTGGCATGACAAGGATGGACAAAGTGAGAAAAATGGGGCCCTTTTGTCAAAATTGGACTTTCAAGGATAGTTGACTTTTGCCATTTCACAAAATTTTCCCAACTTCTACAAGGCATAACTTGCTCAATTTTTAAGCTTTTCACATGTTCTTGGACATTTTGGAAAGGTCTTTGAGTCCTTTAACCAATGCCTTTGGTCCCATGTCATTTTGATTTACCAATCTCAAGTTATGGTCTTTGACTTAAAGTCCCTTTTTGTTGACTTTTGAAAATGACCTATAATGTTGAAATTGATAACTTTTTGTGAGAGCATTTCTTGGACTTGAAGTATGAAGATGAGTTGTAGGAAATGTCTTTCTCTTCAAAATGAGCTTTGGATGGAATTTTTCTGATAATCCATGTGAAAGTTATGCCCTGGTCAATTTCAGTTGACTTTTTCAGCTGTCCAAATATAGCAACTTTTGCATCTTTGATGATTTCTGAGCCAAATTTTGAGAATCATGATCAAGTATTGATCAAATGATGTTTGTGGCTTCAAAATGATATATTGACCAAAAATTTGAACTTTTGACTGCCAAATGACCATTTTGCCCCTACAGTTGACTGTAGTGCAATCTAGGGTTTTGACTGTGCAATCTTGAGCTGAATGCCTTGAAACTTGATATGAGGATGCTTGACCATGTTTGTAAGCCTATGAGACTTGATTGAGCCTTTGAAAACTTCCTTTTCTTGATCAAACTCAAAACCCTAATTTGGACTGTTTAGGAGACTGTTGAACTGCACAACCCTTGGGGAATTTTGTGACCTTGACTTGGCAATTTCTTGAGGAATATGGGAGGGCAAATTTTGGGGTATAACAATATTCAATTCTCAAAATTAATGCACTTCGACACCTCATCTATTGGAATGTTATAGTGCGAACATAATTTCACTAGCTCCTCAAATCTAGCCGCATACTTAGCAACTGTCGAATTTCCTTACCTCAGCTCAAGGAGTTCAATTTCCTTCTTACCACACACATCTTCTGGAAAGTACTTATCCAGAAAATCAGCTATAAACACAAACCAAGTAATCTTTGTGCCCAGAGTCTCCATCCTCTAGCGCGCATTGTTCCACCAGTCTTCAGCTTCTCCCTCCAGCATGTGAGTACTAAATTGCACCTTCTGATCTTCCGTACAAATAACCACTCAAAAAATCTTTTCAATACCCTTCAACCATGCTTGTGCACCATTAGTATCATTCCTGCCCTTGTAGATAGGTGGATTGTTCTTCTGGAATCTTCCCCAAGCACGAGCCTCATCATCATTTCCTCCATTTTGGTTCTGTTGTCCATGTTGGTTATGCATTGCCTGAGCCATGGATTCCAAAGCATTAGCAAAGCGTTATCATTTCTTCCCCTGACCGTAACTCTGCGCATAGACAACCAACATTAAAACCATTAACACATCGACGGTATTCAGATACTAATCAATTAACAAGGAATATACATCATATAAATCCTGGTCAGATGAACCGACCTGCTCTGATACCACTAATGTAACACCCTTATAACCCCAACGGAATGTTCATAATTATTTAAAATAATATCATAGTAATACAACAAAAGGGCGTCACATTTTATTCATGAAATAATCATACGTGCTAGTCTTATTCCATAACACGGTTTTTCAAAATTATTCATGACATATGCATTATCAATGTTTCACATACTTTCAGCGTAATCATAATTCAAAAAAGTTTCATTAAAAACACTTCATAGTGCCCCATAATTCATGGTTCACAATTCAACATAATTTAAACTCCATGAAAATAATTTAAATGTCATAACTAAACAAGAACAACATAGTTTTCAAAACAAAATATTCTTGTCCTCGATGTTACATATCAGAGCAAGACCTTCTAGACTCAACGGAAATAAATCACACTCTAAAGATATTCTTCCAAGCCTTTGAGGACTACTCTTGATTACCTGCATATTACCCACGTAGAGGCAATATTCAAGTAAAAAGGGTGAGCTTATCACAATCATTATATAAGACATAAGTGATAGACATAGCAGAATAAACCCAAAAGTATCATAACATAAACTCAGCATTATTATATTCCAAGTACGTCAACAATCATACAAATTCAACAACATAACACAACATCATAAATTAAAGAACCATGCAATACCACATAAGATGTAGTGCAATGACAAAGACTCATGCATGTGGTACCCGTTCATTTGATGGAAACTGGGTCATCACCCTCCAAAGACCCCAATCATAGGATCGATTTCCACTTGGAACCAGAGAAAATCATAAACATCCCAAATTAACACAATGGTATTGAGGCCAAATAACCAGACCAACGCCCTAAATCATCAAAACCAAATCACTTGACCAACATCCTAAATCATCAAAATGGACCAAAGTTATCCCATGATGCATGATAGGCAACAACAAATATAAACGACCAAAACTAGTTATACGCATCATCATTCATGTATTAATAAACATCATACATAAAACATCATCATGCATACTCATGTAATCATCATATATACTCATGTAATCAAAATATCATCATAACGCCATCACATAATGATAATAGTAACATATCATCATAGTTAAACAAATCGTCATTGCAATTCAACACGAGGAACCTATTCTTACTCTAACTTAGGTCTTACAAAATATTCCTAAGTCTCCATTTTATTTTACTTAATTATAGTATACTACGTTAACTATGCATAACTTCGAACGACACTTCATTTTGAGCTCTATAACTAAAGTTATGCCTATTTCAAGATTTCAGTCCAACCTTCCACTTCTGCCAACCGTCGCCCGGAGAAACCCATCCATCGCCCGGCAACCCATTATAGAGAACAACACCCCATTTTCCATCCTTAGCTCTCCCCACCTTTGCCTGGAAAAACATCGTCGCCCGGTGCCATAGGACCCGTCTCCCAGCGATCCTATGCAAACATAGTTTTCCTGTTTGCGATTCTGCACTGCATCAGACCAATTTTCCATGCAATTTCTTCATGTGGCAGGTCCTAAAATACTATCTAATTAAAGGGAATAATCCTATAACAACAACTTGGTATACTACATCAATTATACCACAATTACAGGTCAAGATTCATCATAATTCCATCAATTCTTCACCACAACAACACCAAGTCACCATTGTCAATACCTAAGTCAAAATCCTACATCTATCTACCACTTACATCAAACATAATAATTAGATAAAAAACCCTTACCTTATTATTTTGAATGATTTATTATGTTCTTCGTGCCTCTTACAGTGATCTCCTTCAATCTCTATGCCCTAGCTTCTTTTCTTGCTCTTCTCCCAATATTTCGATCACACAAAATAAATTGTATAACTCTCTCTATTTCTCTATTATCACAAAGGACCCATAATACCTTCCTAAATTGACCTTACTTAGACAACCTCTATTTACCATCACGTCCTCACTCTTCCTACTAATTACCAACATACCATTCTAACTAAAATAATTCTATTTAAATAATTATTCCTATTATTCTATTCTAAATAATAATCCAAATAATTACTAAATAATCATCTAATTATTCCAATGCATCTAATCCCTTCATTCACATCACATGTTCCACATCATAAGCAACCCCATGCTAACACATAACACATATAATCATATAAAACATCAATTATTCGTAAATACTCCTAATAATTCATTAAGTAAATAACTTTTAAAAATTGGGGTGTTACAAGAGGAGTCTTCTGAACCATCTACCAAAAAAACAAAAGGCCTTTACGTCCGAAGTGTGGAAACATTTTTTAATGGTTGGGCTTGTAGATGGTAAAGAGAAATGTAAATGTAAGGGTTGTGGAAAATTCTTGAGTCGTGCTACTACTAATGGAACCTTTCATTTAACTCTCCATGTTAATAGTTGTAGGCTTATTCTAAAATTTCATGATGTGAGTGATATGATACTTGATGCTGAAGGAAGAATGAGAAATAAAAACTTTGATCCTAAGGTTAATCGTGATATCTTGACTGAAGTGATAATTACACACAATGTACCTTTTAATTTTGTTGAATATAGGGATTTAAGAAATATAAAAAAAAATTGAATGATGATTATACCTTTATTACTAGGAATACTTCTTCCAGCGATGTTATGAAATCTTATGAGGAAGAGAAACAAAAGCTTAAGTTACAGTTGACTCAAATTAGGGGGAGAGTTTGTTGGACTTCTGATTGTTGCAAAAGCTTAAGTTACAGTATGTGTGAACTTTTGAATCCATTCTACAACATTACTAACTTGATCTCTTGATCTTCTTATCCTACTTCTAATTTGTACTTTGGTGAAATATGGAAGATATAGTGTCTTTTGAATTCCTATTTGATAAGTCAAGATTCTTTGATTCGAGAGATGGCTAAAAAAATGAGGGAAAAATTTGACAAGTATTGGAGTGAGTATAATGTTATCTTGGATTTTGGTGCTATTCTTAATCCAACAAAAAAATTCAACTTCTTGAGTTTTGCATATACAAAACTTGACAAGAACACTAGTGAAGACAAATGCAAAAAGATTAAGGATGAGTTGTATGAGCTTTATGTGAAATATGTCAAACACGGGAGATCTAATCCTTCTAACTTTTCACAAGTGGTACCTACTTTTGGAGAAGAAAATAAATCTTTGGCATTCTCGTTATATATTTGTGAAGTAAGTGCAAATTATTATTGTTATTTCTTTTGATTGGTTTAATTTTAAAATTTAAATTTTTATCATTTTTTGTATGTTTAATTTGTAGGAATTTGAAGAGCATGAAAGTCAAGCAAGTAACAATACTGGAAAATCTAAACTTGATGCTTATTTAGATGAACAAAGGTTGCTTCCATCGACTGGTTTTGATATCTTGGCTCATTGGAAAGAAAAGAGTCGTAGATGTCCCAATCTTGCAAGAATGGTTTGTGATATATTGAGTATTTCAATAACCACAGTGGCATCTAAATCTACTTTTAGTACTGACTCTCGAGTTTTAAATAAGTTTAGAAGTTCAATGAAAGAGAAATCCGTTCAAGCTCTCATGTGCATACGAAGTTGGTTATATGGTTTTGAAGGTAAACTTGTTAACTTTACTCAAGTGTATCATAGATTCATAATATTGCATGTTATTCACTCCTATAATATTTTTAGTATTGCTTATATGCTTTTATTATTATCATAGTGTTGCATATTATGCATGTTATAAACTTGTTTATATGCTTTTAATATTTTTTTAACGATTACTTTTTTGTTTTTGTAGAATTTGATAATGACATTAACATTAATCAAGATGATGAAAGTGGACAAGCATCCAACACATTTGAACATGTGAATATCGTTGAAGGAAACTCAAGTGACGTTGTGAGTCGAGTTAAGACTATTTGACTTTGTGTTATTTTGGAAGGAACAAACTTATTTTGTGTTGTCATGAATATTTTGTGTTATCATGAATATTTATAACTTAAAACTTGTTGGAACGAGTTATTTAATTTTGTGTGCTACATTGGATAATTTGTGGTGTATTTTGAATAATTTGAATTAAGTTAATGTGTTAGTTTTACATTTTATTTGGTAACTTACATGGATTATTTACAAATCCTAATTTTGGATATGAGAAACTTTAAGTTAATGTGTGATATATAAGTATTATTGCTTGCAAATTGCAATTGCATGGTTACTAAAAAAAATAAGAAATTTTTTATTTATTTTTTTAATAAATGGGCACGTTTAGGGTCGGGTAGCCCGCAACCCAGATAAGGTTGGGCTTGGGTAGCAAAACTAGAGCCCATTTAAATATGGATGTTTTGACCCCGACCCTGAAAAGTCTGAGGCCCACATGGGTCGACCCGTTTAGGACCGAGTAGCCCGTATTGACAGCTCTAGTAGAGACTAATGCATGAAGTAAATGAGATTCACTTTAAAAATTGATATCCTTCGACTTATATTTCTTTTCCTACACATCCTAAGAGATTGAACCTGTAACCACATATTTAAGGAAATCAAGGCTAACTTTATATATAATAAAATGAATAGAATAAAGCGGATCAGAATGAAGATTCCTTTCCATCGTTTGAAAATTTTGAGACGAGACAAGGCAAGTATTTCATTCCAGCCGTTAGCCTGTATCAAAGAGGAAGAAATATAATGGTAAATGATGGAATGGAATGAAATTCTGTTAGACCTTCATAATTACTAGGAAACATTTCTATTTTGCCATGCAATTATTTTATTAGTTGTTACTGTTATCTTTCTGTCAGTTACATTTTATTAATTAGTTAATTAATGCATAACAACCTATAGAACTTACATGCATTAATGGAAGAATATAGAGAGCGAATTGAGTTATATGTTGGCCCCTTGAAATATGCCGAACCATCTTATTTAAAAGGAATATTTTTTAATGGACTCCAAGATGTTATAAGGGCAGAATTGAAATTGCATCCTGTAGAACGGCTGACTGAATTGATGGATTGTGCACAAACGGTGGATGAGAAAAATAGTTTGTTGAATAAAGGGAATGGTGAAATAAATTATGGTGGTGAACCAACCTTCAAAAACTATGACAATAGCAGGGGTGTGACATGTGATCTTGGAAATAAAAGTCATCCACAAATTATTTTCACTGCTGCAAGTTCCACATGTGAAGCAAATAAGTCAAAACCAATTTTTTGCAAAGGCAGAGGCTTTAGAAGGTTGACAGATGCAGAATTGCAAGATAAATCACTTAAAGGATTATGTTTCCAATGTGATGAGAAGTTTAGCCCTGAACATGTATGTGCAAACAAACAATTTCAAGTTTTGTTATTGGAGGAAAATGTGGAAGATGAGAACTATGGTGAGAAACCCAAAGAAGTGGGTGTGAATTCAAGTTCTAGGACCCCGAGGGACACTTGGGTAACCCTTCACCTTGAGGACAAGGTGAGTTTTTATGGGGGAGTATTGTTAAACCTTCAGAATTACTAGGAATTATTTCTATTCTGCCATGCAATTATTTTATTAGCTATTACTGTTATCTTTCTATCGGTTACATTTTATTAATTAGTTAATTAATGCGTGTAAGTTCTATAGATTGTTATGCTTAATAAATATGAGATAGCAAAGGATAATGGATTATCTGGGAATTAGTAAGTAGTTATTGGAAGAGACCTAACACTCGAACATTTGGGAAAGGAAAGATCCAAGACTCTTGAATTCTTAGAATGAACCAAACTAGTCCATGTCATTTTGTTTGTGTTATTTTTGTTTTGTATCAATAAATATCATAAATTGTCCCAATTTTATTTTGTAAAAGAATGATTTCTATCAAATTCATATCTCTCCATTATGCTCCATCCAATTTTAAATGATTCAAATAATAGAATACCACTTCATTCCATCTAATCCTGCTCCGCTCCCTCCAGTTTCATCAATCTAAATAAAGTCTAAAATATCTTTCGTTTGTGTCACGCTAAACTTAAGGAATTCTTATTAATATGTTCACATATTTTGTTCATGTCCTTAAAATTATGAAATGATCATCTTTTTGAATGAAGATTTAGCAGGTTATAGCAGGGACAGTCTATTATCCCCCTCCTGCATTAGTTACCATTAGATGTTATCTCAGACCTTTATATCATCCATGCAAAAATCTAATTTTGTTACTTGTTGGATTTACATTCATGGCATCTAAACTTATAATTAAATAGGTATTTATACATTGAACCATCAACTTGTGCATGATATTGAATTAGGTAACCATTTTACAAGCTTTCACCAACATATACACTCCCTAAAAAAACATTGTAAGCCTTACAACTTGCTAAAACATGTTCACCATTTGTTTCTCCAAGGTTTACAGTATCATAGTTGTCTTAGCCCTTCTCACTTGGGAGTGAAAGCCTGTAGAAGCAATAATAGATATAATCAGTAATGTTTTATACCAATTCGGTTAATTCAGGACAAATAGTTAGCGGTTCGGTTCAGTTTTAGCGAACAGCTATAATAGTTCGGTTCAGGAATTTCAGATTCCTTTCTGAACCGAACCATGAAGAGTATGCAATTTAGGAGTAGGGGATGTTGGTGGAACTTACAGCAAAAATAGTAGCATGACCAGGATCAGCAAGGTGAGCAAAGAGGTTATCGATAGGACCGGTGCCGGTGTAAATGTGCTGGAACCAAGCTCCCATAACAGCCAACATAGCCAATCTTCCATTCTTAATTTCCTTAGTTCTCAACTCCTTAAGCTTCTGAGGAGAAGCACTTCCCCAACCAAGTGGATCAAACCAAAGTCCACCAGGGTACCCTACATCAGTTCCTGTGAGCTTGTTGTTTGGAAAGATGGGGTCAGTGTTGACACAACCTGGATTGAGGATGTCGGCCCACCTTCTTCCCTCGGCCCAACCGATGAAAAGAAGCTCGACTATGAAGAGTGTGGTTGTGTCTGTGAAATACTCTTGCTCACCAGCAGTGTACCATGAAGGTGTGTTCAAGATACCAATCTTTGTTAGGAATTCTGGAATGAAAATTCCAGCTGCACCTAACATTGCCCATCTGCAGTGTACAAGCTCGGCTTGAACATTCCATCTCAGACTCTCTGGATCAGATCCTGTTCAATCACAACAACCAACACTCTTTTTATGATCACTTGAATTCCTAACAAGGAAAATAATCCTACAACCATCCCTAAATGTAGTACTCCTATTAAACACACACACCAGACACGATACTGATGCTGATACGTCTACACCGATCATCCTTAAATGTAGTAGTACTCCTATGAAACACAGACACATAGACCAGAAGTAATACCACACCAGACATAAATACTGACGCTGACACGTCTACACCGATAATAATCCTACAACTATCCCTTAAATATGAGTACTGATTGAGTAAAGCTTACCAAGACCAAGAGGGTCAAATCCAAAATCTCCTGGGAGACTTCCATCAAGCCATGGAGGAGGGGTGCTTCCAGGGAACCACAGAGGTCTATCAGGCTCAGCAACTGTACACACAGTTGTAGTAGATCTTACTCTAAAAGATGATGCAGTCTTATTGTTCACCTTCAGTTTCCTCCCAAGAAAAGCTTTTGAGCTTCCCAAGGGTGATCCATTCTTCTGGGAACTGCGTGCAATTTCACATATACATTAATATTTATCTATAGCTTGAGTCTCAATATACATGAAATAGTTCATAGAATATTCACAGAATTGCTACATATGTTAAGGTGATTAGTGTATGGAGAAACTTGCCTTGGAGTAGAGATGGCAACAGCTGCAATGGCAGAAGAAGCACAAGCAGAAGCCATGACACAGGACTTGTCCTCAAGAGATAAAAGTTATTAAGTTTAGTGAGTTTGTGGTTGATGTGAATGAGAAAGAAAATATGCAAATTTTTATTAATGTATGCAATGTTTCTTATCTAAAAGGATAATGTGAATTTGATAGTAGATCATGTGTTGCCATGTGGCATGAAGAATCTCATTGGATAGGTTTGTAGTGAAAATCAGAATCTTGTGGTTCATATTTGTTAGACCAAGTATCCATGGGTGACATTGGCACTCACACTGCCACCACCATAGAAGGAGAGATTCTATTATGTAAAAATGGAAGGAACCAATTTTTATATAACTCATTTATATAACCCAATTTTTAGAAAATCTAAACATATTTTATGTATTGGAGCGCAGATTCAAATTTGTTATTCCTATTTAATAAATTATAAATAAATTTTACTTTTGAGATTTATTAAATAATGAATGAATCTTGTCTATAAATTAAATAAATTAATTATTCAATAAATCTAAAAAGTAAAATTTGTTTATAATTTATTTCGGAAGAGCATTAGAGTATTTCTTAATATTCGCCACTAGATTATTTGACCAAATAAAAACACCAATTATGAACACATTAGCAATTGGAGTCTTAATTTTACTTAATTTTTTTTAACTATTCACTCCGTAACGAATTATAAGTAAATTTGACTTTTTTGATACATTTGATAATTAATGTATATAATCCATATATGGACTACGTACATTAATTCAAATGTACAAAAAAAGAAGTCAAATTTACTTATAATTTATTATGAAGTATTATAGTGTTTGTGATGGCAAGTAAATAAGACCTAAAAGAATTATCATCAAACCCTTTTTGGATGGATGAAAGATTATGAAGGATTATATCTAGTACCTCTACAATTAGACATGGCTCTTTTATATTGGGGTGTGCATTATAGTAGCTCTTATATGTGTAGCAGGAGAGGAAGTCTTAGAATTATACCTAGCACCCTACAATTAGTCAAATGGTTAATTTTAATTAGAGGTAGTTGAAGATCCTTTCATCATTGGTGATTTCATCTTCTTTCTCAGGGCCTCTTAAATCTATAAACTTTACATCAAAAGACTTTGATGAATCTCTTCAAGTTACAAATCAGTGTCTTGATGAGTTCATCATTCACAACCTTGAAACAACCATGAAAATCAACACATAGTAGCATTCACCCTTTTTATCTTTGTGTTTGTAGTCACACGAATTTATTTTTTGATGAAGATTTTTCTTTGTAGTCCTTTCTTTGTAATATTTTTGCTTTTTCTTTTCATTCCTTTTTATTTTATTTTCCCTAAGTTTTGCCTGGATTAATTCTTTTGAATTGATAGTCCCGTGAGATGCTCTAATTTTTGCCTAAGTCGTGTCTTCAAGTTGTTGACTTAGCGGACTTTTTTCTTTTGCTTTCTTTTTCTTGATTTAAAAAAATCGCGAGACATCGACTTGTCTTGATCTATTAAGAGAGCGATGACTGCCTCGTTTCTTGATAGATGAGGGATGACCATTATGATTTCAGGTCTCTTCGACCTCTTGATGTGTGAAGGATAACCATTATGGTCTCTTCAGAAGTGCGTTTCTTTTGAAATTTAAACACTCGATTAAATTAACTAAAAACTACCCTGTCCCAGGTTAAATATGAGGATTTTTTTATATTAAAAAAAACTCATACTTCAAGGCTCAAAAGGGGTTAACAAGGGATTATCTTCTTTATATCTCCAGTGTTTGGGGATTTGAAATAATGTTTGTACATCATCAGCATAATTTTATTCAAAAACATACAACCAGAGATTTTGCATTTTTCAGATCATCATCCTCCCTTCAATTTCTGTCTAGGCAAGCAGATTGGTAGCATTTGGTATCATAATACAGGAAAACACTTTAAAATTAAAAACAAGTATGAGTGAAACGAATGGATTTCTTCAAGACAAACATATTCATTGTATTATCATTATCATTCAAATGCAAACAAGTTCATACATGCAAACATTGTTTTATCAATCAAGAAAGAGTATAAATGACAAAGTAGTAAATGCCTAATAAACTGAGAAGACTCTCCATCTGGACTTGTGTTGAAGGAAAATATTTCAAACCCCAGGGCCACCACCTTCAAATAAACGCCCCTTTCGAACATCTTCTTCTAGAAGCACTCTCACATTCACCTTTTCAGGGAAATCACTAGGTGCATTAACCATAATCTTCTCATGAAAGAATAATTTCAGAGTTTCTAGGAAGACCTTTGTCATCTTTTATTCCTTCATATGAGGAGTAACTTTAGAGGTAACCAAAGATTCAACTAGAGTAGTCAGATGCTCCATACCAGCTTTCAAAGTAGTTACCTCTTTGTGGAGTCCAAAGATCTCTTGCTCAATGTTTTCTATTTTCTCTTTATAATTACCTCAAACATTATACTGATGAGACAACTTGACTTTGAAGACCAAGAGAAAGGAATAAGACTCAAACTCTCAAAAAGCAAGACCAAATCCAACATGATGCGGGATATACAAATGCTGTTTTTTTCAAGGAACCCAAGATATTAAATTGTAAACATCAAAGCATGGGGATAGAAATTAAATCCTAAATTGGATCAAAGCATCGATCAGGTTATCATCAAAATCAATCATCCATTTTGACGGATTCGAGTTTTCACTCCATCAACACTCAAGATCCATTGAGTTCGATGAAACTTATGATTTTTACAAAAAAAAAGACCTCTAAATTCCTTAAAAACCAAGTGGAAAAGTAGTTTTATGAATGCATGGTTACGCAACAATCAAAAACAAGGTTCAAGGGTTTAACGTCACGAACATGGAGTCAAGGTAAGAACCAACCACAAAGTATGTACTAAGGGTTTATCACATGTAACACAAGGTTCTAAAAGTTCCCAGAATCGTGATTCTTCTTTCGGATATTACAGGTTTACACAACTACTTGTGAGTACCAATAATGTTATCAAGAAAAAACCATATGAGTATAGTATCGCGTAATGACTAATCCAAGATTACTCTTAAATTGTCACCACACTACATCCTAAAGGACAAGATGAATTAGGGGTTCTACGGTCCTTAGCTTATCAGCCTCTCAGGTCGAAAGTAACAACGCTTTATATTTGTCTTGTTTAGCACTATTACCCTCGAGGAGGCCTCCACTGAGTGGGTTATATCATATGCTACTTATGTCAAGATTACATCAAGCATGTAACTTTATCACCATCCTAATCTTAAGTGTAATATAGTTCGGGTGTAGGACTTGTCCTTGCAAGAACCACTAAAACATCTCAAGGAAGTAAGTAAATCCACACAAAACAACAAACAACAACAATAATAATAGTAATAATAATAATAATAATAATAATAATAATAATAATAATAATAATAGATAATACCAGTTAGGCTTTAACCCTCTTAAGGATATTTCCCAGTGAAATCACCATTTTTTGTCATGGTGAAAAATCGGGAGACTAAGCTATTGAATAACTTGACTCACAAAGTTTTAAGAAGTCACCAACGAACTTTATTATTTCCAAGGAAAAGGGAAAAGATCAAAATCCTATATTAAACATGTAATGCAAGAAGCAAAAATTAAAAACAAAGCAATAAATAAGAGATATAAGGTGCAGGGGTCGATTTATACAAAGGGAAGATATTATCACCCTATATATCTATAGTTCTCTATAGGAACCTTTTGTAATATCTATTTTTTTTGTTAAAATTGGTTGTTTGCTAAATGAGTGTGGAGGTGAGAAAAGAAATATGTTTTATTATATTTTTGTTTGGAAAGACATAGTCTTATACCTACGTATCAATAAATAATCAAAGCCCCGTAGTTCACGGTAAAAATAACAAAAAAGTTTGTTGTGGTTTATTTTAGGAGAAAGAGACATTTTGTCATATTAAGGAGAATACTCAACTAATTCCACCATAAGTATGAGAAGATAGATCTTGCATCATCATGAAGGAATGACTTTTAACTTGGATATAAGATCAATAAGTTGCCACTAGCTCCCTCAAGTGGAAAGAATCACATTTACTTCACTCATCACTATAGGGATAGGAGAATCACATCTTAACCATAAAGATGACTCATGTCTAATTGTCATACCCCAATATTGACCGTCATGTTCTCACATTAAATTATTTTTTTCAAATTGGTTATTTGTATATGTTATACTAACATAAGGTTTTTTTAAAATATATTATTTATCTCTTTTTAATTAAATTAGGTGTTTTATAATTGTTTAAACTTTGTAAAAATTATTTTTATTTATCAAATATTTATCTATAATTTTCTATGTCTTTTATGTATGTGGTTGACTAAATAGTCAACTTTCAAAAATCATTTTTGTATATCACTTAGTTTATAATTACAATATGGGTGTGTATAAAATAAACATTTATTTAAAAGGGTGTATATAAATGTTATTTTGTTTTTACAATGATCATCTATTATATTTTTATTATTATAAGTTTATTGTTTGGTTGACCGAAGTCAACCTTGGTGTGATTTTTAGGTTTTTATTTCAAATTATTATTATCAAGTATTATTATTATAATTTATCATTTTATTAGCATAAGGTTGATTGAAGTCAACATTTAAGGTGATTATAAGTTATTTCAAAATTATTATTGCTATTTTATTATTTTTGTGTTTAGTTGACCAAAAGTCAACAAAGGGTTAGAAACCCTAAAATTCCAAGTTGCGCCAATTTACCCAGAAACAATCAAAAGCCCAAAATTCAGATGCGTTTTGAATCAAATCAGAAAAAATTAGAATTTTATTTGATATTGGTATATGAATACAAGTACAAGAATTGTCGAGATTCATGACATATAAACCCTAATTATATTTCTAAAAACAAATCTAATTAAATCAAATCTCTATTTTACAATTGAATCTTAAATCAAATTCGTAACAGCAAATCAACATAAATATAATTTCTTAATCTAAGTTATACCTAATGTTGTAAGAGCCCTAAGACTATTCAAAAGCAGAAAAAAGAGAAAAATTGGAGATTGGAGACCCCCTCGTATCCTCGCTGCTACCTTGAATCCTTGTATCTACAAAAAAACAGAAAGAAGAGATTAGAGAAGTGGAATCGGAAAGATCAGAAAATGAAATTATACTATCAGTTTTACTGCAGGAAAGGTAATCCAAAACACTTAGCTTAGGGTTTATAATTGTTGTGATTAGGGTTTATCTGTTGTATTTTCTGAAAATTTGGGGTTTTAGGGTTAGGGGTCTTACATGTTAGGGTTAGGGTTCATCAAAATTGTTGTTTCTGACTAGGGTTTATAGGGTTAGGGTTTAGATTGTTAGGGTTCATTAGGATAGGTTTAGGGTTCTTGGGATAACTTAGGGTTATAAGGGTTGGGGACGGGAGTTGGGGATGAACATATGAAGGTTCTGATTGAGCTTCAACCGGAAACTCGGGCTTGGTGGTGGTTGTTAGGGTGGTTGAAGAACAACCACCGGCGAAAGCGATTTCTGGCTGGTGATGGGTGGTGGAAGGTTAGAGGAAAGGCTCTTAGAACAAGATTAAGTTATGTAATTTTATCTGAGTTTTGATGATAACAAGAGTATGTTTGTGTTGTACCCCAAAATTTTCCCTCTCTTTTCTCAAGTATTTTCAAAATCTCAAGCTTGCACAAGTATAAAGCATACAAGAAGGGCAAAGCAGATAAAATGATTTTTTTGAAGAAAAGCAAGCTTCCTTCGATTCATTCTAGCTTCGATTGGGCATCTAGGTTTACTTTGAGAAAGCTTGATTCATCCTTCGATTGGGCATCTAGGCTTCCTTCGATTCATAAGACAAAGGCCTCATGTTGGTGTCCTTCGATTCAAAAGATTAGTGGCTCCATATCAACTTCCTTTGATTTAGAAGGCAAAGGCCTTTTGAAAGCTCCCTTCGATTCAGAAGTTAGTGGCTTCATGTTGGTCCCTTTCGATTCAGTGGGAAATGACCTTCTAAAAGTGTCCTTCGATTCATAAGGCAATGGCCTCCTGCAGCTTTCCTTCAATTCTGAAGCCATTTGCCCCTTGTATGATTCCTTCGATTCACAAAAGCCAGGACTTCCTTCAAGCCAGTATGCACAAGGAAAAAGATTCCCCATGGCTAGCATTCACAAGGAAATAACGCCCATAAAACATTGGCTACTTTCACGCTAGATTCGACTGGGCAGTATCTCCCTTGGAAACATTTTGTTTCGACACACACAGTTTTTGTGCTATGACACTCAAAACTAGCACATTGGAAGGAACATACAAAAGGCCTATTCGAAAGACAAATATTGGTAGTCCATTCGAAGAATTGCAAATGTCCCATTCGAAGGACACATATTGTTTGAAATCAAATATTGTTGTCTGAATAAGAAGTCTGGTCGAAGGCTTGTTGACCAGAGTCATATGTGCTGCAAGTCTAAGCCTGTTGCACTGGCCATAACACGCCAAAACTGCTGCAAAGCAGTCTTGCAATGCTGCCCCTATTCTTGCACCAAAATGGCATGCAAGACTGTACCTCAAAAGCTACAAAAAACAACATACTCAATTTGTTCAAACTTCATTTATTTTCCCTCCCAAACCTCAGCCAACTCCATCTATAAATAAGAGGTTCCATCACACATCTAAGGGGGCTAGACAACACATCCAGAGGGATTTTCAAAATATTTTTGTAAGTGTTTAGTTATTGGCATGTATTTTTGGTAAAATTAGGTGTGTAAATGTCATGACTGATGTCATAACATTCTGGATTATTAGGTACTTTATGTAGAAAAAGTATGGCATACAGTAGCTACTGTTTATGAGTGTGTATCTGAGCATTTTGCAATGATCACATTTATTGCCTTCTACCAAAATCAGTAAACATGAATTCTGATGTCATAACAAATGTTAAGACATCCAGTACTGATCTAACAGATATGCAGTTTGGTTAATTCTGAGATTTTTCAGGAAGATGGCTCATTCCTTCCAGAACAGAATCTCGCGTGGACTTTGGGTTAACCTAGCTCAACCCTAATCTGGTTGATAAAGTCTTGTGACCAAGTCTTAAGGTTAAACCTAATTAACCCTAGCTTTTTGTGGAAACCCTAACTGAAGAAACAGCTGCATATATATTCAACAGGAATGCTGGTTGCAAAAAAACTCTTGGACTGAAGATCAATTAGGAGTTGTATAGTTTTAACTGCTGTAATCCAAGCAAGTATCATTGTGATAAGTGACTTGGAATAGGTTTTGATTGTAAAGGTTTTTTTTGTATCACTCAAAGCTTTGAAGCAAGAGTGTTTTGTGTCTCTTGACTAAAGCTTTGAAGTAAAGTCAAGTTAGGTTTGTGTATCACTCAAAGCTGTGAAGCACGAGTGTTTGTGTTACTTGATTAAAAAGCTGTGAAGCATAATCAAGTGTATGTTCTGAAGAGTGTCTTCATTATTTCATTAGTCAATTGTTTTAAGTATCACTGCTGTGATTGAGGGGGAGTGAGTAGGAACTCAGGTTTAAGTTAGACTTAGATTGAAGTTGCATTGGGTAGGTCTTAAGTGAAGGAGATAAACTGGTTGGTTTATTCCTGAATTAATATCTCTTATAGTGGATTTCCTCCCTGGCTTGGTAGCCCCCAGAGTAGGTGTTGTTTCACACTGAACTGGGTAAACAATTGACTGTGTTCTTTACTGTTTTTATTTACTGTCTTATAGAAAGTCAGATACGGTGTCATAACATTCACTGTGACATTGAGTATCTGCTGCCAGAATTTCAATTGGCATCAAAGCAGGCACCTTGCCTGTATTACTGGGTGAGATCTAGGGATATCACTTTCTGGCATTATGGACAAAGAAGGAGTTTTTGGAAATAGACCACCCATTCTGGATGGAACAAATTATGACTACTGGAAACCTCGTATGATTGCCTTCTTAAAATCACTGGACAAAAAGGCTTGGAGAGTTGCTGACAAAGGATGGAACCATCCCACCATAACTGAGAAAGATGGGACAATCAGTCTGAAGCCTGAGGAAGAATGGAGCAAAGAAGAAGATGAGTTAGCCCTGGGTAATTCCAAAGCTTTAAATGCCTTGTTCAATGGAATTGATAGAAACATATTCAGACTAGTACATCAATGTGAACTGGCCAAGGAAGTGTGGGACACTCTCAAAACTACCCATGAGGGCACATCCAAAGTAAAAATGTCAAGGCTTCAGATGCTGACTACCAAGTTTGAGAACCTAAGGAAGAAGGAAGATGAAACCATTCATGAGTTTCACATGAACATCTTGGAGATTGCCAACACCTCAGGAGCATTGGGAGAAAAGATGTCTGAAGAAAAACTGGTGAGAAAGATTCTCAGATC
The DNA here is from genome assembly GCA_948472305.1 of Vicia faba. Taxonomy (NCBI): domain Eukaryota; kingdom Viridiplantae; phylum Streptophyta; class Magnoliopsida; order Fabales; family Fabaceae; genus Vicia; species Vicia faba. The sequence goes on along the minus strand of OX451739.1, from coordinate 331,142,259 downwards.
CCTGCCTAAAAGATTTGCAATGAAGGTAACTGCTATAGAGGAAGCCCAGGATATCAGAAAGTTAAAGGTGGATGAACTCATTGGGTCTCTTCATACTTTTGAGATGGGGATCAGTGACAATGTTGACAAGAAAAACAAGAGCATAGCACTTGTATCCAACACTGAAGATGAAAACAAGGAGGATGAAGAAGAAAATATTTCAGAAGCTATAGCCATGCTTGGAAGACAATTCAACAAACTCATCAAGAGAATGGATCCAAAGTCAAGGTCAAATGTTGAGAACATACCCTCTGACATTAACAGATCTTATGACTCCAGCAGAAGACCAAGGTCTGAAGAGAAGGGAAATCAAGGAAGAGGAATTCAATGCCATGGCTGTGAAGGATATGGGCATATTCGAGCTGAATGTCCTACCTTTCTTAAGAAACAAAAGAAAGGAATGACTGTTACCTGGTCTGACTGTGATTCAGAAAGTAATTCTTAAGAAGAATCTGCCAAACTAGTTACTACACTAACTGGTGTTTGTACCTCTGAAAGTGACACTAGTGATGAGGAAGTGACATTTGAAGAACTGGATGATACTTACAAGAAATTGTGTATCAGAAGTGCTGAAGTCTGTGTGCAAAATGAGAGACAAACAAAACTCATCATAAAGTTGGAGGCTGAAAAAAGGGCAGGCCTTGAAACTATAAGTCATCTAGAAGGGGAAGTTCAAATGCTGAACTCAAAACTGAACCAGATGACCAACTCTGTCAAGATGCTGACAAATGGAACTGACAAATTGGAAGAAATCCTTCAGGTTGGACAAAATGTGGGAAACAAGTCTGGTCTAGGATTTGTGGCAGCAAAGAAATCTGGTGCAGACAAGAAGATCAGGTCTGATAAACAAATGTCAAAGCAGATGTCACAACACAACACTCAACATCGGGAACAGAGAAATATGAAGAAAAAGTACCAAAAATGGAGATGTCATCATTGTGGGAGGTTTGGTCACATAAAGCCTTTCTGCTTCAGATTGTATGGATACCCTAATCAGAACCCAAGTTTCAAACCTAAGTCTAACAGGGTACCACATACTCCTCAATGGAAGAAAAAGGCTACTGCCCTGATAGCCCACACTTCCCTGAGAGTCTCTGCAAAGGAAGACTGGTACTTTGACAATGGGTGTTCTAAGCACATGATTGGAATCAAGAACCTTCTCAATAATGTTAAACCTCACACCACTAGTTATGTGACCTTTGGAGATGGTGCTAGAGGTGAAATCAAAGGAGTTGGTAATTTGGACTGCCCTGGAGTTCCAAATCTGAATGAAGTACTATTGGTAAAAGGCCTGACTGCTAATCTCATTAGTATCAGTCAATTATGTGATCTAGGATTCAAGGTCAACTTCTCAAAATCTGAATGTCTTGTAATTAATGAAAAACAAGAAGTTTTAATGAAAGGAGTCAGATCTAAAGACAACTGTTACTTGTGGGAGCCTGAGAACACTAATTACTCCACTGTGTGTTCTATTGCCAAAGAAGAAAAAGAGGTGAAACTGTGGCACCAAAAACTTGGCCATCTTCATCTAAGAGGAATGAAAAGGAGTATCTCCATGGAGGCAGTCAGAGGGATTCCAAGACTGCAAATTGATGAAGGGAGAGTTTGTGGTGAATGTCAGGTTGGTAAGCAGACTAGGATGTCACATCCAAAGTCAAGACATCTGATCACCTCTAAGGTTCTAGAACTTCTTCATATGGGACCAATGTAGGTGGAAAGTCTTGGTGGAAAGAGATATGCCTATGTGGTGGTGGATGACTTTTCCAGATTCACCTGGATTAACTTCATTAGGGAAAAATCTGATGTGTTTGAAGTTTTTAAAGAACTGTGCAAAAGAATTCAAAGAGAAAAAGAAGGGTGTATTGTCAGAATCAGAAGTGATCATGACAAGGAATTTGAAAACAGTAAGTTTAATGAGTTCTGTTCCTCAGAAGGAATTAGTCATGAATTCTCTTCTTCTATAACTCCTCAACAAAATGGAGTTGAAGAGAGGAAAAATAGGACCATACAGGAATCTTCCAGAGCTATGATACATGCCAAAAGACTTCCTTTTCATTTTTGTGCTGAAGCTGAATGCATTGCAGCTGGTAGTAGCTGTTCTCAAATTATCTGGATGACACAGATGCTCACTGAGTATAATGTCACACCAGATGTTATGACATTGTACTGTGACAATTTGAGTACAATCAACATTTCCAAGAACCCTATTCAGCATAGCAGGACCAAGCACATTGACATTAGACATCACTTAATCAGAGACCTTGTAGAGGAGAAAACAATTAATCTGGAACATGTTGCCACTGAGCTACAGCTGGCTGACATTTTTACCAAGGCACTTGATGCAAATCAATTTGAAAACTTGAGGGGCAAGTTGGGTATTTGCCAACATGAGAAATTTTAGCAATTAATTTTGCTTAAAACAAGGGTTGAAGGAGTTATTTTTGTTAAGTCTATTTTGAGTGGGCTAATCATATGTTTTCCCAATTCTTTCAAAGTTATTAAGAAGTTGAATAGACACTCATTTGCCTCCTTCCTCTCTCGACTTTGCAACAAATCCCTTTCTCTCAATCAAAGTTTTCTCTCTAGTTGCTACTGGTTTTCTAAGTCAATCAAAATGTCTCAAACATCATCCTCATCCAAGACGACCGTTTCATCTTCATCATCTGATCAAGATTCTCGGGCAATCACCTCATGCATGGATTCTGAAGTCCTGGAGATTACTCCTCTTAGAGAAATGGCAACTAACCCCTCCAAGGTCAAAAAGCTGAGAACAAGGCATGTAGGAAGGTCTCAAGCTACTTCATCTGGTAATCCCTCTAAACCTTCATCTTCTGTACCAAATAGGGAAGGATCAGCTTATGTACACCAAGCAATAGCTAGGCTTATTACAAGAATACTGAGTGAGAACCACTCTGTACCGGGGATCTCTGTTCCATTAAATCAAGAATCAGCAAGCCCAAATGTTGAAGCAAATCCAGATGTCTCTGAGAATGTTGAGACACCAAATGACAACATTCAGAAATCATCTGAAAACCTTGATGATATTCAGAACCCTTCAGAGAATAATGTTGAACCACCTGTTATTGATGTCGATGAGGAATACTCAGACAATGACCTAATTGCAAATATCAACCCTAGCATAGCTAGGAGAATGATGAATAGAAAGGGTAATCAGGATGCTGCAAAATGTCTGACCAAAGAGAAACCTGCTGATAAGAAAACCAGGTCTGAAGGCAAGACTGGTGTGGAAACTGTGAAGACTGGACTGTCCAAGGGGAAGGTGAAAGCCCGAGTACATGTTGGGAGTCTCTCAAAGCCTGTGAGACAACCAATAGCAAAGAAGAGGAAAGAACCTGAACCTTCTGATTCTGATGAGGAATCAAAATTTGAAATTGATGCTGAAGACATTCCTCTCAGAAGGAAACTCCCTTCCAGTAAAATGGCTAGAGTTCCTGAAGTCCCCACTGACAACATTTCATTTCACCACCCTGAAAATGCCAACAGATGGAAGTATGTTTGCTTGAAGAGAATAGCCTTGGAAAGAGAACTAAACAATGGTGCCATGGATTTCAAGGAAATCATGGACCTGATCAAAGCTGCTGGACTAATGAAGACTGTGGTAAAATTTACCAAATGCTATGAAAATCTGGTCAAGGAATTCATAGTGAATTTGTCTGATGAATGTGCTGATGGAAGGTCAGCTGACTTTGAATGTGTCTATGTGAGAGGAAGAAGGGTTAATTTCTCTCCATCTGAAATTAACAAATTTCTTGGAAGATCAAATGAGGCTTGCCCTGAACTAGAAGTCACTGACAATGAAGTATGCCAAACCATCACAGCAAGACAAGTCAAGTGCTGGCCCTTAAAAGGCAAGCTGAATGCCAGCAAACTAAGCATGAAATTTGCCATCCTGCACAAGATTGGTGCAGCCAACTGGGTCCCTACCAACGATAAATCAACCATCTCCATAGGATTGGGGAGATTCATTTATGTTGTTGGAACCAAGACTGAATTTGACTATGGCAGGTATATTTTTGATCAAACTTTAAAACATGCTGGTAGTTATGCTGTTAAAGGCCCTATTGCCTTTCCCTCCCTCCTATGTGGAATTATCCTTGCTCAGTACCCTGATATCCTGGTGGAAAGAGATACTGCTTGCAAAAGAGCTCCTGCTCTTGGGTTACACTACAAGCTATTTCAGGGATCTCATGTTCTTGACATTGTCATAACATCAGCTGAGACATCATCTGGAAAAACTCAGTCCAAGACATCTGATGTTATAGCTGTATTGAAAGAGACCTGCAAAGAGCTGGAGACAAGGAAAAAGACTCTAGAAAACCTAATTGCCAGCTTAGAACAGGAGGAGACTGAAGGAAACAGAAGGGAAGAGGGTGCTGCTGAAGATCAGCTCAATGCTGAAGAAAGTAGCTCCTCTGAAGATGACAGTGCTTAAAGTTTGGTGGAGTTGACAAGCCTGATGCTGGTTCCTGTTGATGCAAGTGTTTTCAGATTTTATTTGTTGTTTTTATTACTCATTTTGGATGACTGTATAACATATAAGTACATGTACCTTTGGCCCATTTGTGGCTAAAGAGGGGGAGATATTTTGTGTTATTTCTTGGTAGACATTATATTTTTCTGCAGACATATTCATTCTTCTGCTCTATATTCTCTGATTGCTTAGGGGTTTTAGCCAAAAATCTGCCAAAGGGGGAGTTTGTAAGTGTTTAGTTATTGGCATGTATTTTTGGTAAAACTAGGTGTGTAAATGTCATGACTGATGTCATAACATTCTGGATTATTAGGTACTTTATGCAGAAAAAGTATGGCATACAGTAGCTACTGTTTATGAGTGTGTATCTGAGCATTTTGCAATGATCACATTTATTGCCTTCTACCAAAATCAGTAAACAGGAATTCTGATGTCATAACAAATGTTAAGACATCCTGTACTGATCTAACAGATATGCAGTTTGGTTAATTCTGAGATTTTTCAGGAAGATGGCTCATTCCTTCCAGAACAGAATCTCACGTGGACTTTGGGTTAACATAGCTCAACCCTAATCTGGTTGATAAAGTCTTGTGACCAAGTCTTAAGGTTAAACCTAATTAACCATAGCTTTTTGTGGAAACCCTAACTGAAGAAACAGCTGCATATATATTCAACAGGAATGATGGTTGCAAAAAAACTCTTGGACTGAAGATCAATTAGGAGCTGTATAGTTTTAACTGCTGTAATCCAAGCAAGTATCATTGTGATAAGTGACTTGGAATAGGTTTTGATTGTAAAGGTTTTTTTTGTATCACTCAAAGCTTTGAAGCAAGAGTGTTTTGTGTCTCTTGACTAAAGCTTTGAAGCAAAGTCAAGTTAGGTTTATGTATCACTCAAAGCTGTGAAGCACGAGTGTTTGTGTTACTTGATTAAAAAGATGTGAAGCATAATCAAGTGTATGTTCTGAAGAGTGTCTTCATTATTTCATTAGTCAATTGTTTTAAGTATCACTGCTGTGATTGAGGGGGAGTGAGTAGGAACTCAGGTTTAAGTTAGACTTAGATTGAAGTTGCATTGGGTAGGTCTTAAGTGAAGGAGATAAACTGGTTGGTTTATTCCTGAATTAATATCTCTTATAGTGGATTTCCTCCCTGGCTTGGTAGCCCCCAGAGTAGGTGTTGTTTCACACTGAACTGGGTAAACAATTGACTGTGTTCTTTACTGTTTTTATTTACTGTCTTATAGAAAGTCAGATACGGTGTCATAACATTCACTGTGACGTTGAGTATATGCTGCCAGAATTTCAATTTTCAAACCCACACCACAAAGCATATTTTCAAACAAAAGCAAGTGATCTAGAAAGCAACAAAGAGCCCGTAGATAACTACAGATGAAAAGGGTGCTAACACCTTCCCTTTTCATAACCTACCCCTCGAACTCAAGAAAATATCTCAAAAGGTCTTTCCTGTTCTTTTCACCCTTTCCTTTATTGAATAAAAGAAAAGTCGATGGCGACTCTTGCTATCCACAATAATTGTGATCAAATTCAAAACATCCAAGTCAGTTCTCCCACCGTATTACAGAACTGGCGACTCTGCTGGGGATTATTTAAAAGTGGGGTTAACTTAGGGCTAGATCACCTTTACTTGCTTTCCTTGTTTGACTTTTATGCTTTACATTATGGTTCCTTGTTTGGGCTTTGTTTTTGATCCTCCACCCGGATCTGGGGCACCTTTTAGGTAAGTAGCAATAGATTGTGGAAACTGTATGGTGTAGACCGATATGATTGAAGCAATGACTACGTTAGTGTGACACATTTATTGGTACCGGTGTCCCTTGTGTTGAATCGAGGAGAATACAAGGCCGCTGAGCGTATGTCATGAAGCACTAACTGACCTTAGAACCTTAATTGAACAACTTGGCCATTAGGAAGTAGTGAGATAGTCGGTTTCAATGGAAAGCTGAAAATTGGTTGATACTCGATACTACACTCATTGAGATCGGACTTTTGGGATATCTCGTCCTCAAGAAAAGATTGATTGTGCTGAGACAATGCCTAAAAGAAAGGTCAGTGATATTGAGATCCCCTAGAACCCGGTTACTTTCTAGAACATGTTGAGCCAACTAAACTTCAAGAGGGTACTTACCTACAAACCCCATTGCAAGCCTAAACCTAAGGACTTATCTGTTTTGTGTGTATATGGTTTATTTGCTTTGTTCACATGTACATAACATCATAAACATCATAACATCATAAGCATTCTCACTAACCATTTCAAGGATTTAGGAATTTATCTTTGCTTTGTTTTGTAGGCCATGAATCTCATTCGAAGGAATACCATCTGAGTCAACTTCATGAAAGCAAATCCTTAACTCCAAGAATTAGCATCAAGGGTGCCTGGAGATTCTCCCTTCACCAAGAAATATGGTCGACGTATCAGCTTGGCTACCTATAATTTCCAAGAAGAAATGATGCGTGTACTCTTCCAATTCTTTGATCACATGCATCATTGCTTCACCTTTCCTGACTATTAGTTGGTGCATACATTATAAGAGTTCTCTCAACTGTTAGGAGTGCTCGTGCTCGATCAAATAGCGCTCACCAGTTTAGAGGAGACTCTAAAGCCTGAAGTCATTACCGAAGCCTTGCATTTGAAGAGAGCCGACATTATAACAAATTGGGAGACAAGAAGTGGAGTTAATGGTCTCCTATCCAAGTTTATGTTGGAGAAGGCTCATTCATTCTGGGAGGATATGGATTTTCAAGCTTTTTAAGATGTCTTGGCCCTCCTAATCTACGGGTTGGTCCTATTTCCCAATCTGGACCAATTCATATATGTGAATGCCATCAAGGTTTTCCTCTCTCGTAATCCTATACCTACTTTGCTTGGAGACATTTTACATTGTTTCCACACTCGCACCATGAAGAAAAGAGGTACTATTTTGTGCTGATTCCCTTACTTTCTAGGTGGTTTACTTCGCACCTACCTCGACCAACGATGAAGAACGAGTAAGGCTTGACATGGTCTCAAAGGATGATGTCACTCACACACTCTGACATTCATTGGTGTTCTCGATCCCTGAAGGACACTATCATCATTGAACGTTATGGGGAATTCCCTAATGTCCCACTCCTAGGCATTAGGGGAGGTATCACCTATAACCCTTCTCTTGAATTACGACAATTTGGGTACGCACGAAGAAATGGTCCTCACGATGCACTCATCCAAGGTTTGGTATTCGACTATGAGGGCGACGACCAAGGCTACCGTCAAAGGTTCATACGAGCTTGGAGAATGGTAAACAAAGTGGATAGAAAAACATTGGGGCGTAAGAACTCCATTCCTTTGGAGCCTTATCTTAAGTGGGTACGAACTCATGCTCAAAGTCTCGGTAAGCCATACCCTGCCATTTTACCTATCATCATGGAGCCAGTTGTTGAAGGAGATGTTATGTATACTTCCCTTCATCCTACCATGCCTACTTCTCTTGAAGATTTGCAAAAGGATTGGATTCAGCTAAAGGAGGAGCGAGACACCTTCAAAACCCAGTTCTACACGAGTGAAAAGAAGGTGTTGGAGCTTACGAGACAACTTCATGAAGAGTGAAATTTGAACGTTACATTGTGCCAAAAAAGATGCCCTTGAACTTTTTGTATTAGGAGCTTCTTTTGTGGTTATTTCCTCCATTGTAAGCCCAAGGGGCATGGTTGTAATCAATTTAAACTTATTAATACAATTGATGTTTGCTCCCTTTTTTGTCTAAAACAAATTTAAATCTTATAAGTCCTTGAAAATGTTGCATCTACATACCATGCATCATATCATGACAGGCTTTCCCCACACAGGTCTCTCATCTGCTTACTGTTTATTTCAGTAGAGATGACTCTAGAAAAGACTATCAAGGACATTCAGACTCAAAATACTCAACTTCAAGAAATGTTCTTGAACTTATCCAAGGGGCAAGAAGAAGTGAAAGCACTCCTCACTAGGGGCATGCCCATGAAGAATCCCGAGGATAACAAGGATGACCAGTTGGAACGGCTACAAACTGAGATAGCCACAATGAAGATCCAGATGATGGGACAGATGGTGGGCCAGATGGCTCTTATCCAAAACTTGGCTCAGAGACAAGAAGAGCTAAGGGCCCTCGTCAACAAACTTCATCAAGACGGATGCAACCATATTAAACAAACAGTCGAGATTGGGGATAAGGTCGTTATTCAACCTTTTCAGGATAAGATTAACAACTACCATTAACAATATGAAATTAGATACAGTACGGATACGCTGCAGACACAAATGTCATTCTGATACTCATTCAGATTCAACTTTTAGATACAGTTCAGATACGCTCTAGACACGGATGCTATCCTGATACTCATTCAGATTCAGACTTTAGATACAGTGTAGATATGCTCCAGACACGGATGCCATTCTGATACTCATTCAGATTCAACTTTCAGATACAGTGCAGATACGCTCCAGACACGGATGCCATTCTGATACTCATTCAAATTCAACTTTCAGATACAGTGTAGATATGCTCCAGACACAGATGCCATCCTGATACTCATTCAGATCCAGCTTTCAGATACAGTTCAAATACGCTTCAAACACGGATGCCATTTTGATACTCATTCAGATTTAACTTTTAGATACAGTACGGATACGCTCCAGATACAGATTCCATCCCGATACTCATTCAGATTCAACTTTCAGATACAGTTCAGATACGCTCCAGACACGAATGCCATCCTGATACTCATTCAGATTCATACTTTAGATACGCTTCAGATACGGATGCCATCCTGATACTCATTCAGATTCAGACTTCAGATACAGTTCATACACGCTTCAGACACGGACGCAATTCTGATACTCATTCTTTCAGCTTACAACTTACAATTCAACAAACATTCTTGGATGGAATCTTCAAGCCCATCTCCTGTCACTTCTCCAAATGGCATCTTTAAGCCTGTTCCCTCAACTACACATCGTCGAGTGCAAATTTCTGGGCACTCTAGTGTCCAATCATTCTCTCACCTTCGAGTCACGAATGGCAAAACTCGCCAATCTAACTCTTCAGGTTTAAGAAGATTTAACAGGAGCAGATGTTGTACCCTAAAATTTTCCCTCTCACTTATCAAAGATTTCCTCACAAGGTCTCTTAAACTCAAGACTGCATTAGGGTTTGATCAACTCAAGACATCTCATCTTGCACTGATGACCCAAAATTAGGGTTTGAGATTGCACAAGGATTTTTAGACTATCAATGCTTCATATGACTTTTAAACATCATTATGGACTCCTAAGATTACTCATGACAAGTTTCAAGCCTTGAACCACATTTTTTATCAGTCAATTGAATAGTTGACCAAAAAGTCAACTGTATTGAAGAAAAAGTCAACCATGGCCAATTTACAGTCAAACTTCATTTTTTTATCCACATCAACATTTTAGACTCATATGTATCATTTTATCAAGTTTGAATCACAATTCCTCAAGAAATTTGATCAAATCATCAAAAGGGCAAAATGGTCAAAATTAGGGTTTTGACTGAGGAAGGGCAATTTCTGATTTTTGACCTAGCAAATGACCAATTGATTTGAAGCATGATTCCAAGGATTCAATTGTATTATCTTGACCTAATTACATGGTTCAAAATATTGCAAATCCATTGGGTAGACATATGAAATTTGCAGTCAACTGATCAAAAGTCAACTGTATACTGAAAAGTCAAACTTTGACTTTTTGGTCAAAAACAAGTGCCAAGGATCACAATTCATCAAAACATGTCAAAATGTGAAACTTGTTCATCAAGGAATCAAGGATTGAAGATTAGGTTTTGAAATTGGAAAATTTCTTAACTTAGAAATTTTTCTAAGTATAGAAAATTTCTTATTTTTTCTCAACTTTAAGCCAAATTTCCACCATGTTACAAGATGATTCAAGGAAAGTTCCCAACATGAAAGTTGTAGATCTCCATGAAATATACAACTTTTCTTCACACATCTTTCCTTAAAGATTCTTGGATCTCAAGATATAATTTTGTGAATACATACCCATGAACTAAAATAACTTAGTGAAATTTTGCCCTAATTTAGGCAGGTTTTGGACCAAACTTTATGGCAATTTTTCACCTAGTTCCAAGAGGAATATTGAAATGCATTTCAAAGATGAGTTATATAGAACATTGCAAGCTTTCCAAAATTTCCAAGAACTCCTTGAGATCATTTTTGAGTAGGGAGAATCGAAGAGATGAAGTTGGCAATTTCTCACTTTGTTTCCAAGCCATTTCATGAAGAACAAAATTCAAATCAGTACCTATGCTGCCTAATCCATGCTTTACAGGTCCCAAACTTGTTTCTCACTTCATAATTTAATTCCTACTCAGTTGATAAAGCAATAACTCAAGCCCAAGAGTCTTTGTCCAAGTTGTAATTCCATAAATGGCACAAAGTTACCACTGCCATTTTGGAAAAGCTTCACTTTTGCAACTTTTCAATTCTTGAGCATTGGACCTGTCTTATCAGCACACACAAGTCCTACAGACCTAAGGAAACTTGTATAGAGCTCATACCAACTCCAAGAAGGCCAGTACAAGCATGTGGAGACTTGTCCCTTCACTTTGCTTCAAAAGAAAGAAAGTGTGCAAAAAGCCTACAACTCAAAGATCTGTTGAGAAGCTGACTTGAAACATTTTCTATACTAATAGACAAACATATTACAACTTAGAAAACGATTTCTAAAGGGATGAAACACTCAAACACTCCCTCTCACCAAAAACCTGTCAAAAACTTGCAGTTCGAGCATAAGCACGACAATCCACAAATTGGCTCGCGCGTTTCAAGTTTTAATCATCCAAACACTTTACCTACTTCATATCTAAGTGATCCAAACCATCATCCCTGCACTGTAACACCTCCTTCTTCATCTGCCATTTTTTTCAAAGCTTGCAGGTTGACTTGGATAGAGAGTTCCAGGTACTTCCAAAGCAAGGAAAGGATTGGCACACACTCAAGGAGGTTCAAGCAAGCTCAAGCAATCATCAGGCCTTCATAAATCTCACTCAAACTCCATTCATGATCTCAGCTGAAAGAGGTCAGAACTCCAACTTTTATCTCCTCATACAGGCATCCATTGGCCACGATTTGTGAAAGAAAAATGTAGATATCATTACTACAAAGTTGTACATATCCATAACTTGCATTTATTTGGCCTGAGTTGAGAGAATTTTGAACTTGAAGTTCCTAAAAAAATTAGGTTAAGAATTAGGGTCATTAAAATTCTCTTTAATCTTTGACTTATAGTTTTAGTTATGCACATGGTTAGAATCGTGAGACAAAATGCTATAACATTCATGTTATTAATTTCCATTTTTGTTGAGAGATGAAAGAGTTACAGGAGGTCCGACCAGCTTGAGGAAGAAGATGAAGTACAGGGATAAGAGTTGTTTTGTGTTATGTTTTTATTGTTTCATATAAACCAACGGATGTACAGCCACCTCAGTGGCAAGGTAGCGTGTTGGCGATGCCCAGGTCGTGGGTTCGAACTTTGGCGCTACCTTTTCCATTTTTAATTTTTTCAGCTTCAGTTTTGGCATTTTTTTGGACAGCGTGGGCTTGATTGTTGGGCCTCTCCTTTTTTCTAACACTTACCCTTTTTTTGCTTGCAGCACCCCTGGCCCAATCTTTTATTATTTATTTTATTTTTCATATTTGCTTTATTAAAATATTTTCTCTAACACACAAAAAATCATAAAAAACATAAATATGATAAATATTATATTCTATTTTATTTTACTTTATTTTCGCATAAAAATATATTTTTATTTTAGATATATACTAATTATCTTTCTTAAAATAAACTTGTAAAAAAATAAATTAAACTTAAATATTTATTTTAACATATAGAAAAACTAAATATTTTTTATGAAATATTATTTATTATTTTTAATACAAAAAATACATAAAAATAATACATAAGAACTTTATTTTCTTTTAAAACTAGAAATTAGGGTTAACTTTTTCAAGAATTAATTTCCTTTTCTTAAAGTTATTAGGTTTAGTTCAAAATTTCTCTTCACATAAAAAAACAAAACAAAAATCCTTTTCTTGCATTTTATGTATCCTTACATATTTAAATTGTCTTGTACATTATTTATTCCATTACTTGTACAAATTTGATTTGGTTGTAATAGCTTAATTAGATTTACATTATTACAAATCCCTATTCATAATTTGTATTCCCCCTTCCCATAAAAATGTTGTAATAGCGTAGTAATCTTTAAATTACGCAATTTACCGCTTTTTATATACCATGCTAGTAATTAGGGTTTGTATGGTAAGATAGAAATAAATCAAATAGAAAACCCTAAATCCAAGACAAAATCAAAGCATGAAAATAACACACTTGCACACAAGCACCCTTAGGGTTTCTCCACTTGGTTGCCTTATACAAAAATGGTCATATTACGCATGCGAAGTATCTTGGCAAAACAAAAAAATATGAGATCATAGTCCCTCAATGACGCTATTCAAAGTTGCCTTACAAAAATGATCTTAGTCCCTCAAAAATGCTAAGATACTTCGCAACATTGCTAATCATGGTTGTACAATGACCCACGCCCGTCCCATTTACATCCAAAGATAGAGTTGCTTACCAAATAAATGGTAAGACAGCAATGTCAAAGGAAGAGAAAATGAACAAGAAAGACATTTTAGCAGGTAGATTACTTCTAGTTATTTGCTCTATTTCCAAACAATTATCCTTGCTATTTTCAAAACAAACACACACATTTCCAAACATTGAAAACATTTTCAAAAAAAGACAAACATCTTTGTATACATTCTTATGAACGAGAATCATTACATAGATTGCCTAAACAATGGCCTCTTTTATAAAATACTTTTAAAACCACACAAAGCACAATTTCAAAACAAAAAGCAAGTGATCTAGCAAGTAACTAAGAGCCCATGGAAATCCATGGATGAAAAGGATGCTAACACCTTCTCTTTTCATAATCTACCCCCTAACTCAAGAAACAATATCAAAGGTCTTTCCTATGCTTTTTCACCTTTCCTTTTGGATAAAAGAAAAGTCGGCGGCGACTCTTGCTAACCGCAACATTTGCGATAAAACGCAAAACCCTCAAGTCACTTCTCCCACTGTATCACAATGTCATTTTTATTTTGCTCACTTGAGATTTTCTTTTTTCTTTTGAAGACACTTAATAATCAACATAAACCCTAAAAAACTTTTAATGATACTTGTACTATTTGGTTACTATCCTTGGCATTATGGAGCATGGGACTTTTTCTTGGACTTAGGATTAGAAACCTTGGCCTATCTTAGAGACCTTGTGATCTTATTTGATTATTTTGTCTGGAGTTCTTGAGGTTTACCTCAAGACATTGGGTTGCTTGTTTTTTTTTATGTGCGCAGGTTTTTGTGATTACATTCTCTGTTTATAATATGGAATTCACCCGTATACAGCCGTTACTCTGCCCAATTTTTGTGAAGACTTAATACACTTGAAGTTTAGTTCTCTCAAGAGGTCTAGTATCTTTGCTTTCTTAGTTTCAACTCAAAGAATGGGAATTCTATCTTGGCTCATAATGTCAAGTTTTGGCTTCTTGTTGGTTAGATGGTTCTCATCCCTAACTTTTACCTTATGCTTTAGGATAGTCTCTTCTTCTCCTCCCATCTTCTTTAATTTCAAAAATATTATTCCCCTTTTTGAAAACTCTTCTTGTATTGAAACTTAAACCACTTTCATAATAAACTTGGACTTAGGTCCATGCATTTTCATGAATAAATTTCAATCAACTTAATAATACCTTGACATTTTTTGTGAGAAAGTCAATCAATCTCATTTCAAACCATTTTGCCACTTTGGCTTTTATTTTAAAAACTTTTCTCAAAAGATTAGACTCTTGTCAATCTTTGTAGTGATGCAAACAACTATACTTCTACAATATGTAGTGAAGTGAGACATTTTCCACTTAGGTGTTGAGTGAGGCATTGTTGATTTTAAAATCCAAGCCATATCCTCCACTTTGAGATGATGCAAATTCTCCTTTCTCATGATTGTGGGTAGTAAGTATGTTTTCCACACGGACGATGACGATGATGTCTTATCTCATAAAATTAACCAACACACTTATGTTTCAAATTTTTAAAAAGAGGAACTACGTGTACCTGATCCCCTATTGCACGAAAGGTGGTACATAGGAATTAAAGGTTCGCAACCGCGGCGGATGCAAAAATCATAAAAAAATATATTTCTTTTATCACCTCCACCATCCATTTTATATACAACATATTTTATAGCCAAAATATACAAAAATTTTCAAAGAGGTTCCTGCGGAGTACCGTAGATGTTTAGGGTGCTAATACTTTCCCTTTGCATAACCAACCCCCTTACCTTGAATCTTCCCCCTTCTTTTTGGGTTATTCGCTCTTTTCCAATTCCTTTGGAAACAATAAAGCGCGGTGGAAATTTTTATTTTTGATTTGTATAAAGTCTAGTCAATCCAATGGCTTAGTCTTGAACATTTCTACCAC
The DNA here is from genome assembly GCA_948472305.1 of Vicia faba. Taxonomy (NCBI): domain Eukaryota; kingdom Viridiplantae; phylum Streptophyta; class Magnoliopsida; order Fabales; family Fabaceae; genus Vicia; species Vicia faba. The sequence continues at coordinate 331,127,160 of OX451739.1, read as the reverse complement.
TACAGGTACAATAATATGCAATTATAATAGTATAATTACTATTTCCTTAAATAGTATAGGAATTCTATATATATTCCTCGTACCTTTCAATTTTTAATATATGAGAAATAACTTACTTATTCACATGGTATTAAGAGCATCCGTTCTGAGTGACTGTATTCACTGCAAAACCTAAAAACGCTAGACGCAACCTAAACACTTAGACACCAACCTTCCTTGTTGGTGTGATTTTTGTATGCATTCATAACATTATTTTTTCTTTGACTGCTACTACAATTTCCATTGGTTGAATTGAGTATTTAACCCTTTTTTTAATCCTACAATGTATGGATCTAATACCGACTCTGAAAAACCCACAAAAGCTGAGACAAAAGATATCAAATCCTAAAACTCTAGAGAGCTGTATAATATTCATTCTGCCTATAATCTGAGTGGGAAAAATCATGTCAAAAGGTAAAGTGAAGCACCTAACATATCCTACACCTAAGGAGGAGGATCCCAACATCACCAAATGGAATGATAAAGACTCCATGATTGTGGCATGGTTGTGGAGTTCCATGGTTCCACAAATAAGTGACACATGCATGTTTCTCAGAACATCAAATGAGATTTGGGATGCTTTAAAAGAAACATACTCCAAGGCCAAAGATGTTGCCCATGTATTAAAGTAAATGTGAAAACTATGGCAACAAAAAAGGAAATAGACTTGTCACTGAATATGCCAATCATCTCAAGGAATTATGGATATAACTTGACCATTATAGGATCATAAAACCAAGTTTTCTGAAGATGCAATAACTTATAAGAATTTTATTGAACAAGACAGGGTGTATGATTTTCTGATTGGTTTTAACTCTAAGTTTGACCAAGTCAGAATTCAAGTCTTAAGGAAACAGAAAGTTTCCAACTCTAGTAAAGTGATATTTATTGTAAGAAGTGAAAAGAGTAAAAGGAGTCTGATGCTAGACACTCCAATTATTGAGAATTCAACCATGCTAGCTGCCTTTAACAAATGATAAGAGGCAACCGAGATTGTTGTTGACAAAAGGAATGAATAATAATTAAATATGGAAAAGAAAGGTGATGAAATATGGAGTACTTTTTGTAATAAGCCTCGCCATATTAGAGATAAATGTTGGAAACTACATGGGAGACCTTAAACCCGAGATAAAGAGTGGGGATCTAAAGGGATTTTCTCAATAAAAGGAGGATGTGCTCATGTTGCAGCTGTTGGAAAAAAGTGATGGAAATAAATATGGTGAACTGACCCATTTCAATCAGGAGGATATTGAAAAGGTGGAGTATTTTTTTAGCAAATTGGAAAAACCAGCTGCTGCCTCATGTTCTTTGGCATTTTCTAATAAGCCTTTATCTTTTAATTTACTGTAAGCTACCATTTTCTGTTGGACTAAACGTCTCAGGTACACCTTCTAAAACTTTTTGGATACTAGACTCTAGAACCACTGCTCACATGACTCCTTCACCTAGACACTTCTCAACCTATTACCCATGCCCCAATAATAAGAAAACTTCGACTACTGATGGCACTCTTATAATCTTTATTGGTCAAGGAGATGTCCAAATTAATCATTCAATAACCCTAAAAAATGTGCTATGTGTCCCAAAATTATCTATGAACCTGACCTTAATGCAAAACTGACACAAGACTCGTCATGCAATGTTATTTTTCATAACAATGATTGTGTGTTGTAGGATAAGATTTCGGGGAGGACGATTGGACATGCTAGAGAATGGAACGACCTTTATTATTTAGAAGAACCTTTATTATTTGGAAAAGACTTAACTTATTCACTTGCGTCGATGATGACAAATAAAGAAAAAGTCATACTTTACCATTGTTGCTTAGGACATCCTTCATTTCAAGTCATAAAGTTGTTGTTTCCTTTTTTATTCTCTAAGTTAGATGTTGAGAGTCTTAATTGTGATGCATGTGATCTTGCTAAACACAAGGATGTATCCTTTCCAATGAGTAGTAAAATGAGTACCTTTCATTTTTATCTTGTTCATATTGATGTATGAGGTCCATCTAATGTGCCGAATGTGTCTGGTACTAGGTGGTTTATTACTTTTATAGATGATTGCACTCGTGTTACAAGTTTTTTTTGCTTAAACACAAATATGAGGTCAACTCAACCTTTTTGAATTTTTACTCCATGATAAAAAATTCATTTGGTGTTAACACTATGAGACTTAGATCAGATAATTCCAAAAACTATTTCAATAATGCACTTAATTCTTTTTTTTTAAATATGACATTGTCCATGAGTCTTCTTGTGTTAAAACACCACAACAAAATAGAGTAGTAGAAAGGAAACTGGGTACGTCATCAATCAGGCCCAGGATCTTTTTTATTTCAAAATAATGTCCCAATTTTTTTTTGGGAGAAGTTGTCTTCACTGCAAACCACCTCATTAATAGGCTACCTACTTGAGTGTTAGAATCAAAGAATACTATGGATGCCTTGTATTCTTTTTATCCAAATCTAACTACAACAAATGATCTTAAACTAAAAATATTTGTGTGTGCTTCCTTTGTTTATACTCATAATTCAGAAAAGGGAAAACTTGACCCTAGAGCTCTTAGTGTGTCTTTGTAGGATACTCATCCACTCAAAAAGGATATAAATGTTATCATCCACCACCAAAAAAATTCTATGTGTCTAGCGATGTTACTTTCAATGAATATGTGAGCTATTTATGTAGCTCTCACCTTTAGGGGGAGAGCTTGAGAGAAGATGAGGGATTCTTTTTCCTGATTTATCATCAGAATCTGCTGGCCAACCTGAGAATCCTAAATAATTTGTGCAATTTGAGCATGTTGAACTTGAAAATGTTGATGTTGGGTTTGAAAAAAATCTGGTGTACCCTAGAAAACCAAAGGTTGTTTCAGACACTATACATGTTGAAGAGTCCACCCAAAATGAATATTCTAACCAGGTAACCTTTTCTAATTTTCTATCAATTCCTATTATTCCAACTGAACCCGAAGAAACTAAGAAAATAAATGAATATGACCTGCCTATAGCCATTAGGAAAAAACCAAAGAATATACCAAGCATCCACTTTAGCCTCTCTTAAATGACTTATCCTTTAAAAACTTCTCACCTAACCATAAATCCTTCCTTACTAACCTAAATAATACCTTTACACCTACTACCCTATCTGAGGCATTATTTGATAGAAAATGGAAGCATGTCATGAGTTTAGAGATGGAAGCTTTATAGAAGAATGGTACGTGGGAGAAAGTGACTTTACCAATAGGGAAGACACTTGTTGGATATAGGTGGGTGTATACAATAAAATACAGAGTCGATGACACAATCGAAAGACATAAGGCAAGGTTAGTGGCTAAGGGATTCACACAAACTTATGGAGCTTATTACTTGAAAACATTTTCCATGGTTGCCAAAATGAACATGGTAAGAGTGATTTTATCCCCTATAACAAATTATGGTTGGTACTTGTAACAATTTGATGTAAAAATGCATTTTTACACGGAGAACTTGAAAAGGAAATTTATATGCAGTTGCCTCCAGGATATGGTGGAAAAAGTGCTGCCAACACATTGTGTAAACTAAAAAAGGCCTTGTATGTACTGAAACAGTCCCCGCAAGCATTTAGCAGGTTTAACAAAGTTATGACAAATTTGGGTTATAGACAAATTCAAAGGGATCATATCTTATTTATCAAACACTCAAAGTTAGTGGAAGTGATCGTGTTATCAATTTATGTTGATGATATCATATTAACAGGAGATGAAGTAAAGAAGCAAGAAAGGTTGAGTTAATGCTTGGCAAATGAATTTGAAATCAAGAGTTTGGGAAAGATGAAATATTTTTTGGGAATTGAGGTAACTCACTCCAAGAAGGTGATTTTCATATCTCAACGAAAGTATGTGATAAATAAACTTAAAGAGAATGGAAAATATGCCTGCAAAAACACTCTAGTAGATCTGAACCAAAAGATTGGGAATGTAGAAGAAGAAGTTGAAGTAGACAAAGAGATGTATCAAAGAATAGTGGGCAAACTTATATACTTATCTCACTACAAGCCAGATATTGCCTATGCAGTAAGTTTGATAAGCCAGTTTATGCATAACCTAAAGGAGAATCATTTGCAAGTTGCACTCAAAATTGTTCAGTACCTTAAAGGAACTCTAAGAAGAGGAATTTTATTCAAACATAATGGAAATGTTAGGATTGAAGCCTATATAGATACTGAATATGCAGGGTCAATTGTGGATATAAGGTCAACAATAGGGTTTTGTACCCATCTTGGAGGAAATCCTGTAACTTGGAAAAGCAAAAAAGCAAAGTATGGTAGCAAGGTCTAGTACTGAAGTAGAATTTAGAGCCATGTCACAAGGTATATGTGAGCTCCTTTGGCTGAAAGTCATCCTAAAATATTTAAAGATAAAGTGGGACGAGCCATGAACCTTTATTTTGACAATAAATCAACAATCAACATAGCTCATAACCTAATGCAACATGATAGAACTAAATATATCGAAGTTGATAGACATTTCATCAAAGAAAAAATTTACAGTGGCTTGATATGCACACAATACGTGTCATCTCAAAATCAACTCGTAAATATTCTATCTAAGGGACTCAACGACCACAATTTTGAAAGAATCTTGTCCAAGCTATGAATGGATAACACCTATTCACCAACTTGAGGGGGAGTGTTAGAAGTTACACAATATTTAAAGATATTGATTTATGGAATATGTAATATCTTCTTATTTATGTACAAATTGATATGCTTAGGAAAATCTCATTAATTCTAGAGATATGTGTTGTACCCCAAAATTTGCCCTCCCATTTCCCCAACATTTTCTCATCACAAGGCCTTTGAAGATCAAGATCCAGTTAGGGTTTCCTCTGCTCAAGACTTCTCCTTGCACTGTGGACTCAAAATTAGGGTTTGTGTTTGCCTAAGGATGTTTTGACCTAAAATGCCTAAGATGACTTTCATGCTTCATATTGGACTCCCAAGTTTACCTATACCAAGTTTCAAGTCTTGATTCCAAGTTTTGCCCAGGCAATTGGACAATTGACCTAGAAATCAGCTGTATTGGGGAAAAAGTCAACTGTGGCCAATTGACAGTCAAAACTCATGAAATTTGACCCACATCAACATATTGAACTCATATGGACCATTTGATCAAGTTTGGATCACAAGTCTCCAAGAAATTTGATCAGATCACCAAAAGGGCAAAATGGTCATTTTTAGGGTTTTGACTGCACAAAGGAAATTTTTGATTGTTTGACCTAGCCAATGGCAAACCAAGCTCACATATAGCCTCAAGGACTCAATGAAATGGTCTTGACACATTCATCAAGCTCAAAAGATCCCAAGTACACAAGATTGACAATTGAATTTCCCAGTCAATTGATCAATTTTGACTGTATACTGAAAAGTCAAACTTTGACTTTTTGGTCAAAATCAAGAGTCAAGATTCATTTTTCATCAAAACATGCCAAATCATGAAACTTTCTCATCAAGAAATCACAAAATGCAAATTAGGGTTAGAAAATGGAATTTTTCATAACTTAGAATTTTTCTAAGTTATGAAAAACCCTAATTTTTTCCCAACTTTGCCCCATCTTTTCACCAAGATCCATTTGGATTCAAACAAAAGTCAAAACATGAAAGTTGTAGCTTGTTGCATAATATACAACTTTGATTCACAAAGTTTTCTCATTTGAAGCTTGTATCTCAAGTTACAATTTTTTGAATAAGGGCACTAAACCATTTTTAACTTAGTGAAATTTTAACCTATTTTGACAAGGTTTTCTACCCCACTTCAAGGCCACTTTTCATACCCTTCCACTTGGAATTTTGATTTTCATTTCAAAGATGGATTGTAGTACACATTCCAAGCTTTCCAAAATGTCCAAGAACTCACCAAACAACCTCATAACTTGAGAGATTCGAATTTCACAAGTTGGCAAAAATCCACTTTTGAATGGTTCATGAACATGTTCATAACTTGGACCATTTTCAAATCAGCATAGTTTGTGCTACATTGCAGGCCCTAAAACCCTTTGACACTCATAAATTTAATGCTAAACCATTGAACCAAGTTGTTATTCTAAGCCTTTGGTCATTACACAAGGAATTAAGCCTAAACTAGAAAAAGCACTATTTCCATTCTTGAAAAGAAGAACTTTATGTCAAGTTTGCAATCCAAGTGGTACAATCAAGATCTTCTTGGCACAAGTTTGTGAGCAAATTGCACTGATCAAGGCAAGGGATAGCAGCATAGTGGGAGGGCCTGTACAGGCTAGAAACATCAAGTGGCATTTTGTTGCTTAACATAGAAGAAAAGTCCATAACTTGTGCCATCTCTCATCTCAGCAAAAGTACACAAGAAAGAAGTTATCAAACACATTCCAAACTACCCAACCAAGCTTTTGCACGAGCCATTTGCCTCTCAAACACTCTCCATCTCAGAAACACCACAAAACTGCTCAAACAGAGCAAGCCCTGCAGATTGAGTGCTATCTCTCAATCCCTTCGAGCATTCTTGTCCAAACCTGTTCCTCTACCTTCCTTACAACATATGCAAGCTAACCATGACTTGAAACCTGACCTGTAACACCTCCAAGCCACTTCACCATTTTTAAATTTATGTTTTGCAGTTGGAGTTCACTAGCTCGATTCAGGGAGTTTCAAGACAAAGTAGGACTTGGAAAAGCATCCTTACACTTCAAGGAAGCTATACAAGTCATCATTTCACTCTGAAACATCCTCCATTACAAAGCTCGATTCCAACTGAACAGGTACATTCATGGAGTTCTATCTCCCTTATTAGGCATTGTTAGCTTTAGGTTTTTGAAGAAAACATGTCACAATCATAGCCCTGAACATGCTCATATGATTAGATTTCATTTATATTTCGTGTGCTTAGAGAATTTCATGTCTGAACATTGATGAAAAGTTAGGTCAGAAATTAGGGGAGGAGAAATTCTCCCTCATCTTAGAGAGATAGGTCAAGTTCTTTATATGGTTGAAACCGTCTCTTAATGCTCTACACTTTTCATGTTATGAGTTTTGCTTGAAAGTCCAGGAATCCAGAGATAAAAAAACGCGTGTTTTGCTTGAAGGATGTTGTTCAGAGGTTGAAGAAGACAGGTCTTCTGGGTTGGGCCTGGAATTTTTTCCTATTCACACCATTTATTTTGATTCACACCCCCTGAGCCCATTTGCTTCATTTTTGACTCTTTTTGACTTTTTCTTTTTTGGTTGACTTTGTTTATTTTTTCTCATGATATAAAAAACATAAAAATATTTTTTCCATCCTTTTTTGAATTTATGGCATATTTATTTGTTTATTTCTTTGTTTATGCATAAAATATATATACACTATTATTAGAATAAATAGAAAAATAGTGTGAATACATTTTTTATTTTTATTTACCTTCTGAAAATATTTCACATAAAAAATACTCTTTTTATTTATTTTATTAAAATATCAAATAAATATTTATTTTGTGTATAATACATATTTAAGATTTAATATATATATATATATATATATATATATATATATATATATATATATATATATATATATATATATATATATATATATATATATATATATATATATATATATATATATATATATATATATATATATATATATATATATATATATATATATATATATATATATATATATATATATATATATATATATATATATATATATATATATATATATATATATATATATATATATATATATATATATATATATATATGTGTTTATCAATATATTTAAGTTAAAAATATAAAAATACTTGAATTTTTATTTTTATTAATATTTGATACAAAAATACTTTTTCCATAATATACTTCATTTTATTTTATTTTTATAAATAATAAATAAATAGTTGTATTAAATTAGATAATAATGCATTTTCTTTTAAAATTAGGGTTTTTGCCCCAAATTCAAAATACTCCAAAAAAATAACATAATTTTTATTTTCTTTTCTCTTTTACATAAATAATATTTTTTCATACATATACAAAACATTTCTTTTGCATCTTGCATTCTTATTTAATTTTTTACATTGATTAATTTGCAAATATTCAAAATGATGTAATAATGTAGATTTAAATTCTTGTCAATATCCCCATTTGAACATTTGTACCCCCCTTCCCATATTTGGTTTTGTAATAGCTTAGTAAATTTAATTTCGCATTTTTATTGCTTTCTAATGATAACATGTTAGAATTAGGGTTTGTATGCGAAAAAACGATAAAAAATAGTTTGACCTAATACAAGATAAATGAGCATGAAAATAAACAACACATCTCACACTTGCACCCCTAGGGTATTCCACTTGTTGCCTTCAAATAAATGGGCCATATTGTATGTTGAACTTCTTTGGGCAAAGCAAGCAATTTGAATGGTCATAGTCCCTCGACAAAACTTTTCAAAACAAACAAAAACAAATGATCAAGTCCCTTAAAGAAAATTGCCCAAAGACATTTAACGCCGTTGCAATTATGGTCTAAACGATGACCCGCGCCTGTCCCTCTCACATCCTAACACAAGATTGTCCACCAAATACAATGGTGGAACAAACTTGTTAAAAGGGTTAAAACATAGCAATAATCTTTTGAGAAATTTAGGAGTAGATAACCTCTTAGTTACTTGAATCAAACTTGCAAAACAAAACACTTGCCTAATTTCAAAATCACACAACACAACACTTTCAAAACAAAACTTTCAAAAAAACAAATGAAAAACTTTCAAAAGACATACATCTTTGTATACATCCCCACATGGATCATTACAAAGGTTGCCACCACATTGGCCTCTTTTCAAAATATTTTCAAACCCACACACTCAAGCACCATTTAAAACAATTGAAAACAAAAGGCAAGTGATCTAAAGCAAGTAACTAAGAGCCCATGGATAACCATGGATAGAAAGGGTGCTAACACCTTCCCTTCCTATAATCTACTCCCCGAACCCAAGAAAACATCTCAAAAGGTTTTTGCTGTGCTTTTTAACCTTTCCTTAGGATAAAATAAAAAGTCGGTGGCGACTCTTGCTAACCGCAACATTTGCGAATACAAACGCAAAACCTAAGTCAGTTCTCCCACCGTATCACAGAACTGGCGACTCTGCTGGGGATTTCCTTTAAAAGTGGAGTAACCTTAGGGTTTAGATCACCTTTGTTTTCAATTGTTTGCTTTGTTTGCTTTTATATTTGTGGGTTTTGCATCGGAGTTTCATAGATCCTAACCCGGATCTGGGAAATACCCTTTTTAGGTAGCATAATCTGTGAGGGACCTGTCCGGCGTAGACCGACATGGGTGAAGCAGTGGCTACATTGGTGTGGCATCTTAGTCTGTACCTATATCCCTTGTGTTGCAACGGGGAGAATATAGGTCTTCTAAGGGGTCATTAAACACCAACCAACCTTAGAACCCTAAATTGACCAACTTGGCTATTAGGACAGTAGCAGTATGCTACACTCATTGAGGCTAAACTCTCGAGATGGTTCTGGCCGCGAGAAAAGATTGCGATGCTGGAGTTATGACCGATTGAGGGTAGCCAATGATTTGAGATCCTCTAGAACCCGGTTACTTTTGATAGGGCAGGTTTTAACCAACAAAACCAAAAGAGGGTAATACCTGAAACTCATGCTGGCCTGAAACCTAAGGGTGTCTTGTGTGACTTGTGTGCCTTATTTGCCTAGGTGAATACTTGTGGTGTGCTTCATCATAGCATCATGCCATCATACCATTGCATACATCCTGTATAAAGGGCTAACCCATTTCAAAGACAAAAAAGGTTTCATCTTTGCTCTGTTTTGTAGGACATTATGATGCCCGTGCGTAGAAATACTGTCCGACTCAACTTTGTTCAACCACCAGTTTTACTCAAGGATTTGGTTGATAGGATTCCAAACACTTCATCCTTCATCAACAGACATGGTTCTCTCCTTGGCTTGGTCACTGCAAAATGGGACCAACAATTGATAAGCGTTCTGACCCAGTTTTATGACCCTCTGTATCACTGTTTCACCTTTCAAGACTTCCAGCTGGTTCCTACCCTGGAAGAATTTTCTTATTTGCTTGGGATCCCTGTCTTGGAACAAACTCCATTCACTGGTTTGGAAAGGACTCCTAGGCCTGAAGAGATTGCTGCAATTCTCCCCTTGACCAAAGAAGAGGTATTGTCTAACTGGGAAACTAGAAATGGGGTCAAGGGCTTTTTGGTCAAATTTCTGGTTGGCAAGGCTAATGATTTCTGGAATGACTTGGACTTCAAGGCATACGAGGATATTCTGGCTCTTGTGATCTATGGTCTGGTATTGTTTCCCAACCCTGACACTTTTATCAGTATCCATGTCATAAGGATCTTCATGTCTCGGAATCCGGTACCCACTCTTTTGGGTGATATTCTACAACAACTCTATGCTCGTACTGCTCGAAAACGGGGGACTCCATGGTGTTGTACTCCTTTGCTAGTAAGGTGGTTTATTTCGCACCTTCCTAAGTTCGTGCTGAAGAATGAAGAAGGAAAAGGTTGGGCTCGGAGGTTAATGTCTCTCACTGATAATGACATCACTTGGACTCTCAGAGGTTTGGATGAGGTAGCTGTTATTGATCGATGCGGGGAATACCCGAATGTTCCATTGATTGGTATCCAAGGAGGAATCTCTTACAATCCGTGCTTAGCTCTCCGACAGTTTGGAAGAGCCAAAGGAGATGGGCCTCATGAAATGCTGGTTCCTCACTTCCATTTTGAGTTACAGGCAGACATTGACAAACTACGCCAAGGATTCATTAAAGCTTGGGACATAATTCACAAAGCTGACCCACATGAGTTTGGACCAAAGACTTCTCTGCCATTGAAGCCCTATTGCAAATGGGTCTGCATCCGTGCTCAGAAGTTAGGTATGCCCTACGAAGCTGTTAGACCTCTCATTCTTGAGTCTCCTGATGAAGATGGGGTTCCTCCAACTGTCCTCCCTCCTCAGATACCTGCTGATTTTGACACCATGAAGAGATCTTGGGCGCAGCTAAAGGAAGAACGGGATTTCTATCGAGAGAAGTTCAACGAGCAGGAACGGAAGATCCAGAGGCTGACTAAGCAATTGGAGGAAGAACGGGTCCTGAACAACTACATCAGCACTGAAAAGAGGAGGCCATGGGAGCATTGATGAGCTTTGGATGTTTCCTTTTTGTAGTTTTATTTCCTTTTCAGTATTTTTCATTCCTGTAATGCCTAAGGGCAAGTTGTTGAACAATTGAAATTTTAATCTAATGAAGTGTGTTTCCCTTTTTGTCTACAAAGTTGAATCTTGTTTGTCTTTGAAAACATAAAGCATACGCATTCCATTGCACCATATGCATAACAGGTACCCTATTTCACAGGTTGCTTAATCTCCTTCGCTGTTTATTTTGAACGGTCATCATGAATCCAGACTCATCCAGTGAGCAAGCAATCAAGGCCCTTCAGGCCCGAAGTGCACAATTTCAAGAGATGGTCCTAAGCCTAGCCCAAGGTCAGCAAGAGTTGAAGACTCTACTCATGAAGAAGAAGAAGAAAAAGAGGACTGCATTGTTCAACACCGGACGCAGATTTGGGAACACACTCCACAATGAAGCTGATCCAACTACTTCTTCTGCTGAGAAAAACAGTCCCCAAGGGGGAGGAGCTCCTAGTCCCGCAGTCTCCGACAACGAGACGGACTATAACGACGAACAATACCCACCTGCTGCTGACAGATACAAGCAATTGGAGGACCGCTTGAGCGCCATGGAAATTCAGAATGTGCCGGGACTGGATTTCGGAGATTTGGGGTTATCTTCTGGAGTAGTAATTCCGCACAAGTTTAAGGCGCCTGCCTTCGCCAAGTATGATGGGGTCTCCTGCCCAAAGCTGCATCTAAGGTCGTACGTAAGGAAGATCCAACCTTATACGGCGGATAAGAACCTCTGGATTCACTTCTTCCAAGATAGTCTCTCGGGGTCACAGCTTGAATGGTTCTACCAATTGGATGGAGCTAGCATCCGACACTGGGAAGATTTGGCAACCGCATTCTACAGACAATACCAATACAATTCTGATCTCGCTCCTACACGTACCCAACTTCAGGGTATGTCTCTAGGAACGGGTGAAGGGTTCAAAGAGTACGCTCAAAAATGGAGAGATTTGGCTGGCAGGGTGCAGCCTCCATTAACTGATCGTGAGCTGGTTGATATGTTCCTAGGGACGTTGTCTGGTCCGTTTTTCAATCATTTGGTTGGTAACTCCTCCGCTGGGTTTACAGATTTGATATTGACAGGAGAAAGAATTGAAGCTGGCATCAGGTCAGGAAAGATACAAAAGGCTGCCTCCACTAGTGCTGAGAAGAGGCCGTTTAAGAAAGAAGCAAGTGCCGTCTATGGTCCTAGAAGACAAGTCAAGCCCGAAAGTCGCCAAACCGTCAATGCTTTGGTCATCTCGAAACCTGTTGCTGCTCCTCAGCAGTACAATCAACAAAGAAGCGAAAGGCCCAAGAGGCAGTATACTCGGCTGAGTATGACCTTATCTCAAATTTTACCCCAACTGTTATCCACCAACCTGGTGACCCTCAAAGAAGCTCCTAAGGTCGTCAACACTGCGTCTCCTAAGTATAACCCAAATGCCCGGTGTGCTTATCATTCTGATAGTCCCGGGCACACTACTGATGATTGTTGGGCCTTGAGAAACAAAGTACAAGATCTGATCGACGCAAAGGAAATTCAGTTTGAAGCCCCGGAAAGACCAAATGTTGTAACTGCTCCTATGCCCCAGCATAGAGTAAATGCCATTGAGGAAGAAATGTATGCTGTTTCGGTAAATGAAGTTGTTACCCCTCTGAAGACCGTTAAGAAGAACCTACTGCGGGCCGGTTTATTTCCGGGTTGCGGCGAAGGTTGCCTGTTCTGTGCTGTTTCCCTATCTGATTGTCCCTTGCTGAGGTTAGGCGTCCAAAGCCTAATGGATAGCAAGGAGATTCTGTTTAAGAAGTCTGATGTTCAGTTGGTTCCGATAAAAGAAATTTCTGTGGTTACCATCTTCAAAAATCCAATCAAGGCTCCCCCGAAGAAGCCTGTTCAAATCATGACTGTTGCACCTGTGATTATTACTGTTCCGGGACCTCTCCCCTACGTATCTGATAAAGCTGTCCCCTGGCATTATAGGGCAGACGTGTATGTGAATGGAATCAAACAAGAATTTGACACTGGCGCCAGTATCTGCGATATCACTGGTCCAGCCAAAGTTACCCGCAGTGGCAGGCTTTTCTCGCCTGACATTGCACCGCCCGCTACTCGAAAACCCCTCCTTATAAAACCTACAAGTTTACCTGTTCCTGCCGCTGATCAAGTTGTCTCCCCTGCTGCCGAGTCATCAAATGCTCGGGGCAAAGGGATTGAAGAAGAGCCTGCCCGGATGGAGGCACCATTACCCATAAACGCTGAGGCCTCCCGACAAGAAATGGAGGAGATTCTGAAAATAATAAAGAAAAGTGATTTCAATGTTGTCGAGCAGCTGGGGCATACGCCCTCCAAGATCTCCCTGCTCTCCTTATTGCTATGCTCCGAGGCCCATGCTAAGGCCTTGATCTCATTTCTCAAGACGGCCCATGTGCCGCAGGAGACGTCTGCAGTCCAGTTCACTGATTGCATAGCAAATCTGACAGCAGACAATGGCTTGGGTTTTTCAGATGCTGACCTGACCGCGAAAGGAAGAGACCACAATGATGCCCTGCATGTCTCCATCGAATGCAGGGGCACTACTCTGGCGCATGTATTGGTGGATACTGGTTCTTCCTTGAATGTCCTACCGAAAAAGGCTTTAGACCGCCTGGATTATGAAGGCCTGGAATTGAAGCCCAGCAATATCATCGTCAGGGCCTTTGACGGTTCCAAAAGGATGGTTCATGGAGAGGTTAACATCCCTATTCGTGTGGGCTCTCAAGTGTTTGACTCTACTTTTTATGTGATGGATATACGTCCATCATACTCTTGTCTACTGGGTCGACCTTGGATCCATAAAGCTGGGGCAGTGACCTCTACCCTGCACCAGAAGCTGAAGTATCCCGTCAGGGGGAAGATCGTCACTGTGCAAGGAGAAGAGGAGTATATGGTGAGCCATTTGAATTCCTTCAGATACATTGAGATGGACGGGGAGTTTATTGAAACCCCCTTTCAGCATTTCGAGGAAGTGCATCCAATTTCAGCAGCTGCAGAGACAACAGTCGAAGAGAATGTTTCCTTGAGGATGGCTTCCCTAAGGGATGCCCGGGCTGTGGTTCAGAAAGGCAATTGTGCAAACTGGGGTCAGCTTCCTGACTTCACTCAGAAGAATGACAAGTTTGGGCTGGGCTTTACTGCAGAGGCTCAGAGGGCTGTGCGCAAGGAGAAGATCAGAAAGGCTCCGGTGTTTATTTCCAGCTCAAGGGTGAACGCTATTGAGGAGGATGTGGAGGAAGCAGAGTTTGACAGTTGGATCTACCCGACTACCAGCGACGGACCGAGCAACTGGACGACAAAGGATTTTACCCCTATCACATTTGTCACGCAGTAATTGATTTCTTTTGATTTCCAATTTTGTAACAAACAATATGTTAAAACTTTGTTGGCTCGGTGTTCTACCCGGGGCATCGTAGCTCCATTTGTGAGGGCTTTTTGTATGACATTTTCATATATCATCAATCAAAACATTGGACGTTTGTTGCATTTCAAATCTTGTGCTCTTTTCCTTTCTGTGTTATATATATTGCGAAACAGCTATATTTACACACACTCACTTATACAGGTTTCAATCCACTCTGGATCTCACTGGTAACAGCTCTGCTACCGCCAGTTATGACTTCGAAAATCCGATCAACTTGGCCGAAGACGAAGGTGAAGATGATTGTGAAGTGCCTGGTGAACTCGCAAGACTGCTACTCCAGGAAGAGAGAGCTATTCAACCACATGAAGAGCCGGTGGAGACAATTAACCTGGGTACTGAGACGGATAGGAAAGAGGTCAAGATTGGTGCCAATCTAGAGCTCAGCGTGAAGCAACGATTGATCCAGATGCTACAAGACTACATGGAGATTTTTGCTTGGTCCTATGAAGATATGCCTGGTTTGGATGCCGACATTGTAGTTCACCATCTGCCAACCAAGGAAGATTGCCCTCCGGTAAAGCAAAAAGTCCGACGGATGCGTCCAGAGATGTCTGAAAAGATCAAGGCCGAGGTTATGAAACAGTTTGATGCCGGGTTCCTTGCAGTGACTTATTACCCTCAGTGGGTTGCCAATGTAGTGCCAGTACCGAAGAAGGACGGTAAAGTCAGAATGTGTGTTGACTACAGGGATCTGAACAGGGCCAGCCCCAAGGATGACTTCCCCCTACCTCACATTGATGTCCTTGTTGACAATACGGCTCAACACAAGGTGTTCTCCTTCATGGATGGTTTTTCGGGGTATAATCAGATCAAGATGGCTCCAGAGGATATGGAGAAGACTACCTTTGTGACTCAGTGGGGCACCTTCTGTTATAAGGTCATGCCATTCGGATTGAAAAATGCTGGGGCAACCTATCAACGTGCCATGGTTGCTTTATTTCATGATATGATCCATCATGAGATTGAGGTATACGTTAATGACATGATTGCAAGGTCTCAAACTGAGGAGGAGCACCTTGACCATCTGAGGAAGTTGTTTGACCGACTCAAATTATACAAGCTAAGGTTGAATCCCAACAAATGCACCTTTGGGGTAAGATCCGGAAAATTGCTAGGTTTCATTGTGAGTGATAAAGGTATTCAGGTGGACCCTGCCAAGGTAAAAGCCATACAAGAGATGCCGACTCCAAAAACAGAGAAGGAAGTCAGAGGCTTCCTGGGACGACTAAATTACATTGCCCGATTCATCTCACATCTAACTGCTACTTGTGAGCCAATCTTCAAATTACTGAAGAAAGATCAAGTAGTACGCTGGAACGATGAATGTCAGGCTGCTTTTGAAAGGATAAAGGAATACCTTCAAGAGCCGCCCATTCTTATGCCACCGGTGGAAGGGAGACCTCTGATACTATACTTGACAGTACTTGACAATTCAATGGGGTGTGTGCTGGGGCAGCATGACGAGTCTGGCCGAAAAGAGCACGCTATTTATTACTTGAGCAAAAAGTTTACCGACTGTGAGTCTCGTTACTCACTGCTTGAGAAAACTTGATGCGCTCTTGTATGGGCTGCTCGCCGGCTGAGACAGTATATGCTGACTCACACTACCTTATTAATTTCAAAAATGGATCCCATCAAGTACATATTTGAAAAGCCCGCTCTGTCTGGAAGAATAGCGAGATGGCAAATGATCTTGACAGAATATGATATCCAGTATACAACTCAGAAAGCAATTAAAGGAAGTGTACTGGCGGATCATTTGGCACACCAACCTGTGGACGATTACCAATCACTGAATTTTGATTTTCCGGACGAAGACATCATGGTGGTAACTGACTGTGAAGTACCTGGACCGGATGAAGGACCTGAGGAAGGATCCCGATGGTCTATGCATTTTGATGGAGCCTCCAATGCTTTGGGTAACGGCGTCGGCGCTGTAATCATATCTCCCAAAGGAACTCATACTCCCCTCACCGCCCGATTATGTTTCAGCTGCACCAACAATATGGCAGAATATGAGGCATGTATCATGGGTTTACAAGCTGCAATCGACTTAAGGATCAAATTTCTAAGTGTCTTCGGAGATTCCGCCCTCGTGATCAATCAGATCAAAGGCGAGTGGGATACGAAACACCCGAATCTTATTCCTTACAAAGAGTATGTGTCGACCTTGCTCCCCCACTTTGAAGAGATAACTTTCGAACACTTCCCTAGAGAGGAGAATCAGCTAGCGGACGCCCTAGCTACGATGTCTTCAATATTCAAAGTTAAATGGGACAATGAGGCTCCCCGAATCATTATCTGGAAGTTGGATGAACCGGCATACTGCTGCGAACTCGAGGCTGAGAAGGTGACTGAAAAACCCTGGTATCACGAGGTGAAGAGGTACTTGGAAGCTCAGGAATATCCTGAAGGTGCATCTGTCAATGATAAGAAGTTCATGAGGAGGTTTGCTGCAAAATTCTTCCTCAGCAACGGCATTCTCTACAAACGGAATCATGATTCAACTCTACTACGTTGTGTGGATAAGGCAGAAGCAGAGAAAATCATGATGGAACTGCATGAAGGTACATTTGGAACACATTCCAGTGGACACACCATGGCTAAGAAAATCCTTCGGGCAGGATATTTCTGGTCCACAATGGAAGCCGATTGTTACCAACACTCCCGAACTTGTCATAAATGCCAGATCTATGCTGACAAGGTGCATATCCCTCCGGTTCCTTTGAATGTCCTGATGGCACCTTGGCCTTTCGCAATGTGGGGCATCGATATGATCGGTGAGATCCGACCAACGGCATCCAATGGGCATCGCTTCATCTTGGTGGCGATCGATTACTTCACGAAATGGGTTGAGGCAGCTTCCTATGCCACAGTAACCAAGAGCGTCGTGGCACGTTTCATCCGGCATAATCTGATCTGTCGGTACGGCGTCCCGGAAAGAATCATTACGGACAACGGTACCAATCTCAATAACAAAATGATCGCTGAACTCTGCGAGCAATTCAAGATACAGCACCACAATTCTTCTCCCTACCGGCCGAAGATGAATGGGGCTGTAGAGGCAGCCAATAAGAATATCAAGAAAATTGTGCAGAAGATGACAGTAACCTATAAAGATTGGCATGAGATGTTACCGTTCGCTCTTCATGGGTACCGCACCTCAGCAAGGACGTCAACCGGGGCAACTCCCTTCTCCTTGGTCTATGGCATGGAGGCAGTCTTGCCAATTGAAATCCAGATACCCTCTCTCTGGATAATGAAGGATGCAGACTTGGATGAAGATGATTGGATCCAGACTCGACTTGATCAATTAAATCTGATTGACGAAAAGAGGCTCACTGCTATCTGTCATGGTCAAACGTATCAAAAACGGATGATCAGGGCATTTAACAAGAGAGTCAGACCGCAAGAGTATCGAGTTGGGGACCTGGTAATCAAACGCATCATCCTTCCTCAAAGTGATCCCCGGGGCAAATGGACCCCTACTTACGAAGGGCCATTTGTGGTTAAATGTGTGTTCTCAGGAGGAGCCATGATCCTAACCACCATGGATGGTGACGACCTTCCTCACCCCGCCAATGCAGACATAGTGAAAAAATACTACGCATAAATAAGAGACCCGCTAGGTTGACATACCTAGGCAAAAATAAGGGCTTCCCGGCGAACCAAAAGGGTTCGGGCAAAAATAAGGGATGAAATGAATAAAAAATCTGTACACCCGGCAAGTCGAAAACCTGAAAGGGCGGCTTGGGCAAAAATGGGTATCCCGGTGGACTGAAAACCCGAAAGGGCGGTCCAGGCAAAAGTTAGGGATGAAAGCGTAACACTATGTCTCATCGGATCACTTCGCATCCGGAATTCGGCATCAACTATCTGGCTCCAGGTTTCGGCATCGACCAATCAGCTTCATCTTCAACTAGGCAGCAAAGCGATGAGATGTTCGAAGACATAAAGGCAATAGCAGAGTTGGAACCCAGTGGGATTGTTCACATAGCTGTTTTGTTTCCTTTTTCAAAATTGTAAACTCTATACCATTTGGCGATGTCCTCTTACTAGGATGTCAGCCTCTTGTACGAAAACGCCTATTCACAGGCAAAATTTAAATCAATACAAATTCACTTGTCCATACAAATTACCATTGTTTTCCTTTTTTCTGTTTTGTCTTGCGAAGAACGTCCAATGTTCATTTTTGATATATGCATTTGACATTAAAATTGCTAATTCATAAATATTTGCATATAAAACGGGAGATTGATTACAGGTGACATCAGAGACAGGGGCAATTGAAGTTGTCTAATGCAGTCTGGTTGTTTTGTCCGCCAAGGCACCAAGGTAGGTTCAACTGAAGAAGGTAGCCAGATCATCTCAATTTCCCCGCAGAGTAAAACAAGGTTCAGCAATACTTTCCCCAAGCAGAGTTGGTCCCCCGTCAATTCTGGAAAAGCACAACATTCCCCGGCAGGTCTTAAAGCTCATCCCCAGTAGATTCTGGAAGCTTATCCCCTTGCATAGTACGAACGTCTCTCCCGAGTTTTTATTTAGAGTTATTTCCTCACAAGGACTTATAACTGGGTTATCCTCAGCTAAAAACCACGGAAGATCGCCCTCAGCAACCTTCCTTCAATCCCCAGCGGAGTTTATCATCATTATCCCCAGCGGAGTTTATCATCATTATCCCCAGCGGAATCCATCTTTAAAGTCCTCAACAGGCCTCTCAGCAAAACCTCGGCCAAGTATCTCTACCACGGAGCAACTCCCCGGCCGTTCGTCAAGGATTTATTTTCCTAAGACAAAATTGCATTCATAAACATTCCACGTTTTCATACATCTTGCTTACATACATGATAAAGCGCATACAACACTATCTCATGATTGAACATCATAACACCATGTATATCATACATCATGACATTGCATACAACTTACGTTTTTGCCTTTTCAGGAAAAAGACAATCCCAAAAACAACTACCTTCAACTGTCACAATTCCAGATTCGATACCTGTATCTAGCCAGGGCACATCTGAGAGTGATCAGTTTCCAGATTCGATTCCTGTATCCAGCCAGGGCATGTCTGAAGAGTTCGAAGATTCGATTCCTGTATCCAGCCAGGGCACATCTATCAACTACAACATTTCCAGACTCGATTCCTGTATCTAGCCAGGGCACGTCTGAAGAGTTCGAAGATTCGATTCCTGTATCCAGCCAGGGCACATCTATCAACTACAACATTTCCAGACTCGATTCCTGTATCTAGCCAGGGCACGTCTGAAGAGTTCGAAGATTCGATTCCTGTATCCAGCCAGGGCACATCTATCAACTACAACATTTCCAGACTCGATTCCTGTATCTAGCCAGGGCACGTCTGAAGAGTTCGAAGATTCGATTCCTGTATCCAGCCAGGGCACATCTATCAACTACAAAATCTCCAGATTCAATTCCTGTATCCAGCCAGGGCATATCTGTTGACCACGTTTCCAGACTCGATTCCTGTATCCAGCCAGGGCACGTCTATTAACGACTATTTCCAGATTCGACTCCTGTATCCAGCCAGGGCACATCTGTGAGCAACCGATTGTAGATTCGACACCTGTATCTAGCCAGGGCATGTCTGCATAAGGAGACTGAAGATCAAACACCTGTAACAAGCCAGGAAAACATCCGTCTTTCTCAAATACACGAGTTCTCGCAAAGGAATCTCTTATGCGACCGACACTTCCAAATGGCATCTATAAGCCCATTCCCGACAAGGTTCTGTCACGTCTCCAAATGGCATCTATAAGCCCATTCCCGACACCACGTTGTTGGGACTCCAGCATGCGAGTGCAAATTTTCGGGCACTCTAGTGTCCAATCTCCTTTTACCCTCGAGTCACGAAAGGCAAACTTGCCAATCTAACTCTTCAGGTTCAAGAAGATTGAACAGGGGCAACTGTTGTACCCCAAAATTTGCCCTCCCATTTCCCCAACATTTTCTCATCACAAGGCCTTTGAAGATCAAGATCCAGTTAGGGTTTCCTCTACTCAAGACTTCTCCTTACACTGTGGACTCAAAATTAGGGTTTGTGTTTGCCTAAGGATGTTTTGACCTAAAATGCCTAAGATGACTTTCATGCTTCATATTGGACTCCCAAGTTTACCTATACCAAGTTTCAAGTCTTGATTCCAAGTTTTGCCCAGGCAATTGGACAGTTGACCTAGAAATCAACTGTATTGGGGAAAAAGTCAACTGTGGCCAATTGACAGTCAAAACTCATGAAATTTGACCCACATCAACATATTGAACTCATATGGACCAGTTGATCAAGTTTGGATCACAAGTCTCCAAGAAATTTGATCAGATCACCAAAAGGGCAAAATGGTCATTTTTAGGGTTTTGACTGCACAAAGGAAATTTTTGACTGTTTGACCTAGCCAATGGCAAACCAAGCTCACATATATCCTCAAGGACTCAATGAAATGGTCTTGACACATTCATCAAGCTCAAAAGATCCCAAGTACACAAGATTGACAGTTGAATTTCCTAGTCAATTGATCAATTTTGACTGTATACTGAAAAGTCAAACTTTGACTTTTTGGTCAAAATCAAGAGTCAAGATTCATTTTTCATCAAAACATGCCAAATCATGAAACTTGCTCATCAAGAAATCACAAAATGCAAATTAGGGTTAGAAAATGGAATTTTTCATAACTTAGAATTTTCTAAGTTATGAAAAACCCTAATTTTTTCCCAACTTTGCCCCATCTTTTCACCAAGATCCATTTGGATTCAAACAAAAGTCAAAACATGAAAGTTGTAGCTTGTTGCATAATCTACAACTTTGATTCACAAAGTTTTCTCATTTGAAGCTTGTATCTCAAGTTACAATTTTTTGAATAAGGGCACTAAACCATTTTTAACTTAGTGAAATTTTAACCTATTTTGACAAGGTTTTCTACCCCACTTCAAGGCCACTTTTCATACTCTTCCACTTGGAATTTTGATTTTCATTTCAAAGATGGATTGTAGTACACATTCCAAGCTTTCCAAAATGTCCAAGAACTCACCAAACAACCTCATAACTTGAGAGATTCGAATTTCACAAGTTGGCAAAAATCCACTTTTGAATGGTTCATGAACATGTTCATAACTTGGACCATTTTCAAATCAGCATAGTTTGTGCTACATTGCAGGCCCTAAAACCCTTTGACACTCATAAATTTAATGCTAAACCATTGAACCAAGTTGTTATTCTAAGCCTTTGGTCATTACACAAGGAATTAAGCCTAAACTAGAAAAAGCACTATTTCCATTCTTGAAAAGAAGAACTTTATGTCAAGTTTGCAATCCAAGTGGTACAATCAAGATCTTCTTGGCACAAGTTTGTGAGCAAATTGCACTGATCAAGGCAAGGGATAGCAGCATAGTGGGAGGGCCTGTACAGGCTAGAAACATCAAGTGGCATTTTGTTGCTTAACATAGAAGAAAAGTCCATAACTTGTGCCATCTCTCATCTCAGCAAAAGTACACAAGAAAGAAGTTATCAAACACATTCCAAACTACCCAACCAAGCTTTTGCACGAGCCATTTGCCTCTCAAACACTCTCCATCTCAGAAACACCACAAAACTGCTCAAACAGAGCAAGCCCTGCAGATTGAGTGCTATCTCTCAATCCCTTCGAGCATTCTTGTCCAAACCTGTTCCTCTACCTTCCTTACAACATATGCAAGCTAACCATGACTAGAAACCTGACCTGTAACACCTCCAAGCCACTTCACCATTTTTAAATTTCTGTTTTGCAGTTGGAGTTCACTAGCTCGATTCAGGGAGTTTCAAGACAAAGTAGGACTTGGAAAAGCATCCTTACACTTCAAGGAAGCTATACAAGTCATCATTTCACTCTGAAACATCCTCCATTACAAAGCTCGATTCCAACTGAACAGGTACATTCATGGAGTTCTATCTCCCTTATTAGGCATTGTTAGCTTTAGGTTTTTGAAGAAAACATGTCACAATCATAGCCCTGAACATGCTCATATGATTAGATTTCATTTATATTTCGTGTGCTTAGAGAATTTCATGTCTGAACATTGATGAAAAGTTAGGTCAGAAATTAGGGGAGGAGAAATTCTCCCTCATCTTAGAGAGATAGGTCAAGTTCTTTATATGGTTGAAACCGTCTCTTAATGCTCTACACTTTTCATGTTATGAGTTTTGCTTGAAAGTCCAGGAATCCAGAGATAAAAAAACGCGTGTTTTGCTTGAAGGATGTTGTTCAGAGGTTGAAGAAGACAGGTCTTCTGGGCTGGGCCTGGAATTTTTTCCTATTCACACCATTTATTTTGATTCACACCCCCTGAGCCCATTTGCTTCATTTTTGACTCTTTTTGACTTTTTCTTTTTTGGTTGACTTTGTTTATTTTTTCTCATGATATAAAAAACATAAAAATATTTTTTCCATCCTTTTTTGAATTTATGGCATATTTATTTGTTTATTTCTTTGTTTATGCATAAAATATATATACACTATTATTAGAATAAATAGAAAAATAGTGTGAATACATTTTTTATTTTTATTTACCTTCTGAAAATATTTCACATAAAAAATACTCTTTTTATTTATTTTATTAAAATATCAAACAAATATTTATTTTGTGTATAATACATTATTTTGTATATATATGTTTATCAATATATTTAAGTTAAAAATATAAAAATACTTGAATTTTTATTTTTATTAATATTTGATACAAAAATACTTTTTCCATAATATACTTCATTTTATTTTATTTTTATAAATAATAAATAAATAGTTGTATTAAATTAGATAATAATGCATTTTCTTTTAAAATTAGGGTTTTTGCCCCAAATTCAAAATACTCCAAAAAAATAACATAATTTTTATTTTCTTTTCTCTTTTACATAAATAATATTTTTTCATACATATACAAAACATTTCTTTTGCATCTTGCATTCTTATTTAATTTTTTACATTGATTAATTTGCAAATATTCAAAATGATGTAATAATGTAGATTTAAATTCTTGTCAATATCCCCATTTGAACATTTGTACCCCCCTTCCCATATTTGGTTTTGTAATAGCTTAGTAAATTTAATTTCACATTTTTATTGCTTTCTAATGATAACATGTTAGAATTAGGGTTTGTATGCGAAAAAACGATAAAAAATAGTTTGACCTAATACAAGATAAATGAGCATGAAAATAAACAACACATCTCACACTTGCACCCCTAGGGTATTCCACTTGTTGCCTTCAAATAAATGGGCCATATTGTATGTTGAACTTCTTTGGGCAAAGCAAGCAATTTGAATGGTCATAGTCCCTCGACAAAACTTTTCAAAACAAACAAAAACAAATGATCAAGTCCCTTAAAGAAAATTGCCCAAAGACATTTAACACCGTTGCAATTATGGTCTAAACGATGACCCGCGCCTGTCCCTCTCACATCCTAACACAAGATTGTCCACCAAATACAATGGTGGAACAAACTTGTTAAAAGGGTTAAAACATAGCAATAATCTTTTGAGAAATTTAGGAGTAGATAACCTCTTAGTTACTTGAATCAAACTTGCAAAACAAAACACTTGCCTAATTTCAAAATCACACAACACAACACTTTCAAAACAAAACTTTCAAAAAAACAAATGAAAAACTTTCAAAAGACATACATCTTTGTATACATCCCCACATGGATCATTACAAAGGTTGCCACCACATTGGCCTCTTTTCAAAATATTTTCAAACCCACACACTCAAGCACCATTTAAAACAATTGAAAACAAAAGGCAAGTGATCTAAAGCAAGTAACTAAGAGCCCATGGATAACCATGGATAGAAAGGGTGCTAACACCTTCCCTTCCTATAATCTACTCCCCGAACCCAAGAAAACATCTCAAAAGGTTTTTGCTGTGCTTTTTAACCTTTCCTTAGGATAAAATAAAAAGTCGGTGGCGACTCTTGCTAACCGCAACATTTGCGAATACAAATGCAAAACCCAAGTCAGTTCTCCCACCGTATCACAATATGCAATTATAACGGTATAATTATTATTTCCTTAAATAGTATAGATATTATGTATATATATTCCTTGTACCTTTCAATATTTAATATTTAATATATGAGAAATAATTTACTTCTTCACATTATTATACATTTATTATATCTTTATAAGGGTAATTTGGTATTTTCTAATATATAATATTTATACTCTGGTGTAACTCTTACTATCTAAATTCTGTTCATTCTATTGAAAGCCAAAGTCAAATGATCTTTCTCCTCTATGTGTCTATATGTTCCCTATTGTTAACAATATTCATTAAATAAATAATTTAAGGCTAGTACAATGCTTTATCGATGACATGTGTGATTGCAAACAACTAAAAATTACTTTTTATCTTATGGTCATGTCAAGCTTTACGTCCACATTCTGAACACTTTTACTAAAAAAAGGCACTCGTAAAAATATGTTGTGCTTTTATGAAGGATGACATACTTACTATTAAAACTACTAAGGTCAAAATCTAGAATCACATGACTATGACTGTTGTACCCCAAAATTTGCCCTCCCACTTCTCATTGATTTCTCATCACAAAGCCCTTGAAGCTCAAGATCCAGTTAGGGTTTCATCTGCTCAAGACTTCTCCTTGCACTGTTGACCCAAATTAGGGTTTGTGTTTGCACAAAGATGTTTTGACCAAAAATGTCTAAGATGACTTTCATGCTTCATATTGGACTCCCAAGTTTATCCACACCAAGTTTCAAGTCTTGATTCCAAGTTTTGCCCAGTCAATTGGACAGTTGACCTAGAAATCAGCTGTATTGGGGAAAAAAGTCAACTGTGGCCAATTGACAGTCAAATCTCATGAAAAATGACCCACATCAACATTATAAACTCACATGGACCATTTGATCAAGTTTGGATCACAATTCCACAAGAAATTTGATCAGATCACCAAAAGGGCAAAATGGTCATTTTTAGGGTTTTGATTGCACAAGGGCAATTTTTGACTGTTTGACATAGCCAATGGCAAAACAAGCTCACATATGGACTCAAGGACCCCATGGAATTGTCTTGACATGCTTAACAAGCTCAAGAGATCCCAAATACACAAGATTGACAGTGGAATTTCTCAGTCAATTGATCAATTTTGACTGTATACTGAAAAGTCAAACTTTGACTTTTTGGTCAAAATCAAGAGTCAAGATTCATTTTTCATCAAAACATGCCAAATCATGAAACTTGTTCATCAAGAAATCAAAAAATGCAAATTAGGGTTTGAAATGAGAATTTTTCATAACTTAGAATTTTTCTAAGTTATGAAAAACCCTAATTTTTTCCCAACTTTGCCTCACTTTCTCACCAAGATTCATTTGGATTCAAGCAAAAGTCAAAACATGAAAGTTGTAGCTTGTTGTATAATCTACAACTTTGATTCACAAAGTTTTCCAAAAAGAGGCTTGTATCTCAAGTTACAATTTTTGGAATAAGGGTACTAAACCATTCTTAACTTAGTGAAATTTTAACCTATTTTGGCAAGGTTTTCTACCTAACTTCAAGACCATTTTACTTACACTTACACTTGGAATTTCAATTTGCATTTCAAAGATGGATTGTATTACACATTCCAAGCTTTCCAAAATGTCCAAGAACTCATCAAACAACCTCATAACTTGAGAGAATCGAATTTTGCAATATGGCAAAAACTCACTTTTGAATTGGTCATGTACATGTTCATAACTTATGCCATTTTCAAGTCAGCTTGGTTTGTGCTACATTACAGGTCTCTAAACCATCCAACACTCAATAATTTAATGCATGTTCATTGTGCTAAGGCCTTGTTTCATGAGTTTATGCATTACATGTTGGATTAGGCCATAAATGGAAAAAGTGAAATAGCCATTTTTGCAAAAGCAAGCTTTATGTCAAAGTTGCAAATCCACAAGTACAGATCAAATCACTTTAGCATAAGATTATGAGCAAAACACACTGATCAAGACAAGGTTAGCAGCATGTTTAGGGGGCCTCTACCTGCCTAGAAACTCAAGTGGCCTTTGTTTGCTTAAGTGTTAAGAAACTTAGCATAACACAACATAACTTTGATCTGAGCACAAGCAAGCCTAAGAAAATATTGCATACACCTTCTAATCATCAAACCCAAGCTAGTACACGAGCAAAGAAGGTCTCAAACACTCCCATTCCCAGAATCACTCTCAAACTGCAGAAACAGGGCAGGGTCTGCAGATTGGATCCCATCTCTCATTCCTTTCATGATTTCTTGCCCAAAGCTCATCAAACACATTCCCTAGCATCACTTGAAGCTAACAAAAACACAAAATACGACCTGTAATTCCTCTAACCAGTTCCACCATTTTCACTTTCTTGTTTTACAGTTGGAGGTCCATAGCTCGATTCAAGGTGTTTCAAAGCAAAGTAAGCATTGGAATAGCATCACCACACTTCAGGCAAGCTATACAGATCATCATCTTGCTCTGAAAGCTCCCCCATTGCCAGATAGAACTTCAACTGAATAGGTATCTTCTTGAACTTCTAACTCTTAGTCTAGGCATCATTAGCTCTAAGTTTGTGAATAAGGAGTGTTCTACTCATGCCCCTGAATCTGTACATGCTTTTACTTTTCATTTATTTTGCTCGAGCTGTGAGAATTTAAGGTTTGAACATGGAAGAAAAGTTAGGTCAGGATTTGGGAATGTCAAAATTCTCTCTCATTTCTGAGAGTTAGGATGAGTTCTTTATATATTTAGAATCGTGATTCAATGCTTAACATTTCTTATGTTGTGAGTTTGTGCAAAAGATCAAAGAATCCAGATGTTTGAACTTGGAAAACAGGCGCGCGTTTTGGAACATTTTTTGTCTGAAGGTTGAAGAAGAAGCTTCATGGGCTGGGCCTGTTGTGTTATTTCTTTTCATACCTTGTTTTTGGTTTCATACCCCCTGAGCCCATTATGTTTATTTTCATGATTTTTCACTTTTCTTTTTTTCATTTTGGCTTATTTATTTTTTCCCATAATATTAAAAACATGAAAAATTATTTTTACACCATTTTTATATTTTTAGGCATTTATTTAGTTATATTACTATTTGTATGTAAATAAGTACAAAGAATATATTATTTAGAATAAATAGAAAAAATAATGTAAACACCATTTTATTTTCATTTTTATTTTGTTTTATCCTCTTAAAATATTTTATATAAAATATACTTTTTATAAATATTAATTATTTTTATTTTTGTATATATAATATTTATTTAGTAAATAATAAAGATATTTATACATATTAGTACATTTAGGTAAAAAATACCAAAATACATACATTTTTTTTATTTTATTAATATTTGACATGAAAAATACTTTTTATGAATATACTTCATTTTATTTTATTTTTTGTATATAATTATTAAATATTATACATATTAAATGGTTAATATACTTATTTAATGAAATTAGGGTTTTTACCCTTAAAACACAAAAATTCCAAAATATTACTTTTTTTTATTTTTATTCATTTGACATAAAAAATATCCTTTTTCCATACATATGAAAACCCATTTTGCATTTTGCATCTTTATTTTATTGTTCATTTAATTTATACAATTAATTATTTTTTGTAAATATTCCAAAATTGATGTAATAGCTAGGTTTAAATTCCTTGTCTAAATATCCCCCCATTTGAAAATTTGTACCCCCTTCCCATATTGTGTTGTAATAGTTTAGGAAATTTAAATTTCGCACTTTATCGCTTTCTAAATATGCCATGCTAGAACTAGGGTTTGTATGCACGCAAAAAGAACAAAATCAGTTTGACCTAATTTCAAGATAATCAAGCATGAATATGGACAACACATATCACACTTGCACCCCTAGGGTATTCCACTTGTTGCCTTCCATAAATGGGCCATATTGTATGTTAGGTCTCTTTGGGCAAAAACAAATACAAATCAATTGATCATAGTCCCTCGATGACGCTTTCGAAAGTTGCCTAAAAAATGATCAAAGTCCCTTAAAAGAAAATTGCCCAAAGATACTTAGCACTATTGCAATTATGGTCTAAACGATGACCCGCGCCCGTCCCTTTCACCTCCTAACACAAGATTGTCCACCAAATACAATTGGTGGAACAAAATTGTTAAAAGGGTTAAAACATAGCAATAATCTTTGAGAACTTTAGGATAGATAGCTCTTAAGTACTTGTCAACTTGCAAAACAAAAACACTTGCCTATTTTTTTCAAACCACACATCACTACACTTTCAAAACAAACTTTCAAAAAACCTTGGAACATCTTTTCAAAAAGACGAACACCTTTTGTAAAACATTCGAGTAAAGAATTGTTACAAGGGTAGCCTAGACAAGGCATCTTTTTCAAAACATTTTCAAAGCCACACACAAAGCACCATTTCAAACAATTAAAAACCAAGGCAAGTTGATCTAAGCAAGTACCTAAGAGCCCATGGATAACCATGGATAGAAAGGGTGCTAATACCTTCCCTTTCTATAATCTACTCCCCGAACCCAAGAAAAATCTCAAAGGTTTTTGCTGTGCTTTTTAAACCTTTCCTTAGGATAAAATAAAAAGTCGGTGGCGACTCTTGCTCAACCGAAACATTTGCGAAAACAAACGCAAAACCATAGTCAGTTCTCCCACCGTATCACAGAACTGGCGACTCTGCTGGGGAAAAATTTAAAAGTGGAGTAACTTTAGGGCTTAGATCACCCTCTTGCATGACTAATTGTTTGAATTAATTGCTTTATATCTTGGCTCTATTGTTTGGGTTTGCAATCCTACACCCGGATTTTGGGAAACATTTCATAGATAGCAATATGTTGTGGAAACTGTGCGGGGTATACCGACACGGTCAAAGCAATAGCTATATTAGTGCGACATATTTGTGAGTACCGGTAACCCTTGAGTTCAATCAAGGAGAGTACGGGGCCGCTGAGTGATGTCACTAAGCACTAATGACCTAGAACCTTACTTGACCATCTTGGCCTTTTATTAGGAGTAGTGAGATGACCGGCTTTGGTGCAGTCCGAAGTTGGTAGATACTCGATACTACACTCATTGAGGGTTGTTTTCTTGGAATATTTTGGTCGCTAGTTAAGTGGCTAAACCAAAACAATGAACAATGAAAACAATCCCGTGATATTGAGCTCCTTAGAACCCGGTTACTATTTATAGGACAGGTTTTTAAGCCAACTACACTCAAGAGGGTACTTACCTATGAAACCCCATGCAAGCTTGAAACTAGGGTTTGGTGTGATTTGCTTGTACATATGTTTTGTGCATACATCATAAACATCATAAAACATCATATGCATTCACTAACCATTTCAAGGGTTTGGATCTTCATCTTTGTTCCTGTTTTGTAGGTCATGGAAATTCCTCGCAGAAACACCATCCAAGTCAACCTTGTGAGAATTTCTCCTCAACTCAAGGAGCTCACCTCAAGAATTCCGGAAAGCTCATCCTTCAGCGAAAGACACGGTAGACTACTCAGCCTAGTCAACACCAACATTGAAGAAGACATGATGAAAGTGTTATTCCAGTTCTTTGACCCTCTTCACCACTGTTTCACTTTCCCTGATTATCAGTTGGTGCCCACTTTGGAGGAGTTTTCTCAACTCCTGAGAATTCCTATCCTTAATCAACTACCCTTCAACGGTACGGAAAAGGAACCAAAGCCGGAATATGTTGCTCGAGCATTACATCTACAACCATCCGACATCAAGGGGCATTGGGAAACCAGAAGCGGCGTCAAGGGATTCTTAGCAAAATTCTTGTTTGAGAAGGCACAAGAATGTTGGAACTCATTGGACCTACAAGCCTTTGAAGAAATTGTGGCACTCCTTATCTATGGGTTGGTCTTGTTCCCAAATCCTGACCAATTGGTAGATGTCAACGCCGTCAAAATCTTCTTGTCCAAAAATCCAATACCAACATTGCTTGGGGACATTCTTCACTCGTTTTACACACGAACAATGAGAAAGAGGGGTGTTCTCATGTGCTGTACTCCTCTCCTTGCAAGGTGGTTTATTTCGCACCTTCCACAATCTGTCTTGAAGAATGACCAAGGCTCAAGGTGGTCCCAACGGTTGATGACTCTTACTCACTCTGATGTACATTGGTGTTCTCGGTCCAGAGAAAATGTCATCATCGTCGATCGTTGTGGAGAGTTTCCTGATGTTCCTTTACTTGGAATCAGAGGAGGTATCACCTACAACCCTTGCCTAGCTTTGAGGCAATTTGGATATGCACGGAGGGATGGCCCTCATGACATGTTGATTCCTGACCTAGTTTTTGACTTCGACAACGATGCGCAAGGACTTCGCCAAAGATTCATCAGAGCTTGGGGAAGACTCAACAAGGTTGATAGCAAGACTCTGGGACACAAGAACTCCATCCCTCTTGAGCCTTATCTCAAGTGGGTACGAGCCCGAGCCCAAAGTCTAATGATGCCTTATCCTCATGTTCTCCCTGTGATTAAAGAGCCCGTCAAGGAAGGAGAGGTTCCCTACACCATCCTACATCCAGACATGCCTACATCATGGGAGGAAATGCAGAAAAGTTGGATTCAGCTCAAGGAGGAACGAAATACTTTTGAAGCCAGCTTCTACGCTAGTGAGAAGAAGGTTTTAGAGCTTACCCGCCGACTCCATGAGCAAGAGGCTCTCAACACCTACATTGCACCAAAGAGGATGCGCAATGTCTTTTTGCCTTGAGAAGTTATTTTGTAATATTTGGCCCATGGGGCGTTTATGTACTAACAAATTTCTTCTTATTAATGTGACGTGCGTTCTTCTTTGTCTGCAACAATTTTGAAAGTTCTAAATCCTTGAATGCATTGCACACATAAGCATATCATTCATCATGTGCATAAGCAGGTCTCACTCCAGGTTTCCTTATCTGTCTGCTGTTTATTTCAGTAGGATGGATCTCGAGCAAACAGTCAAAGACCTACAAGCTCAGAATGCACAGTTCCAGCAACTCCTAATGACCTTGGCTAAGGGTCAGGAGGATATCAAGACCCAATTGGGGAATAAAGACCCAGTAAAGAAGAAGAAAAAGAGACTCGGGGTGGCTACTTTGGGGAGAAGATTTGACGAAGAAGCTCGGCGAGTGCTTGAATTTCCTCCTACTTCTGATGAAGGAACCAGCAAAGGAGGTGGGGTTGCGGTACCTTCCGAGTCCGATGTGGAAGAAGAAGAGGTCGAAGAGGATGAAGATTATTCTGATCAGCAATACCCTCCAGCTGATGATAAATACAAAGGGCTAGAAGACAGGTTGGCCGCCATGGAGCTACAAAGAGTACCGGGTTTGGATTTTGAAGACTTGGGTTTGGTCGCCGGGATTGTGATTCCCCCAAAATTCAAAGTGCCAGTGTTTGTGAGGTATGATGGGCTGTCCTGTCCAAAAATGCATCTCAGGTCCTACGTGAGAAAGATTCAACCCTATACGGCAGATAAAAACCTGTGGATTCATTTCTTTCAGGACAGCCTTTCTGGAGCTCAGTTGGAATGGTTTTATCAGCTAGAGGGAACCAGCGTCCGAAATTGGGAAGACTTGGCCACCGCTTTTTACAAACAATACCAGTATAATTCTGACCTTGCTCCTACTCGTACCCAACTTCAGGGTATGTCACTAGGAACAGGCGAGGGATTCAAAGAATATGCACAAAAATGGAGAGATTTGGCTGGCAGGGTGCAGCCTCCTTTAACCGACCGTGAACTTGTTGATATGTTTCTTGGGACCCTATCTGGGCCATTTTTCAATCATCTAATTGGTAACTCTTCCGCGGGGTTTACCGATTTGATCTTAACAGGCGAGAGAATAGAAGCTGGCATCAAGTCAGGAAAGATTCAGAAGGGTGTTGCTGCAAGTGTTGAGAAGAAGCCTTTTAAGAAGGAAACAGTTGTGGTATATTCTCAGAGAAGATAAGGGAAGACGGAGCGTCGGCCAACTGTGGGGGCCGTGATGATTCAAAATCCTTCAAGTGAGCAGCCTCGCTATAACCAATCCAGACCAAATCAACAACGAGTGGAACAGCCACAACGGCAGTTCACCCGTATTAATATGACTCCAGTGCAGGTGTGTGATACGGTGGGAGAACTGACTTGAGGTTTTGCGTTCGTATTCGCAAATGTTGCGGTTAGCAAGAGTCGCCACCGACTTTTTATTTTATCCTAAGGAAAGGTTAAAAAGCACAGCAAAAACCTTTTGAGATGTTTTCTTGGGTTCGGGGAGTAGATTATAGAAAGGGAAGGTATTAGCACCCTTTCTATCCATGGTTATCCATGGGCTCTTAGTTACTTGCTTAGATCACTTGCCTTTTGTTTTCAATTGTTTTAAATGGTGCTTGAGTGTGTGGGTTTTGAAAATGTTTTTGAAAAGAGGCCAATGTGGTGGCAACCTTTGTAATGATCTATGTGGGGATGTATACAAAGATGTTTGTCTTTTGAAAAGGTTTTCATTTGTTTTTGAAAGTTGTTTTGAAAGAGTAGTGATGTGTGGTTTTTTGAAATAGGCAAGTGTTTTTGTTTTGCAAGTTTGATTCAAGTAACTAAGAGGTTATCTACTCCTAAATTTCTCAAAAGATTATTGCTATGTTTTAACCCTTTTAACAAGTTTGTTCCACCATTGTATTTGGTGGACAACCTTATGTTAGGATGTGAAAGGGACAGGCGCGGGTCATCGTTTAGACCATAATTGTAACGACGTTAAATGTCTTTGGGCAATTTCTCTAAGGGACTTGATCATTTGAACTGTTTGCTTTGCCCAAAGATGTTCAACATACAATATGGCCCATTTATTTGAAGGCAACAAGTGGAATACCCTAGGGGGTGCAAGTGTGATTTGTGTGTCCATTTTCATGCTTGTTTATCTTGTATTAGGTCAAACTATTTTTTATCGTTTTTTCGCATACAAACCCTAATTCTAGCATGTCATTATTTAGAAAGCAATAAAGTGCGAAATTAAAATTACTAAGCTATTACACAACCAAATATGGGAAGGGGGGTACAAATGTTCAAATGGGGATATTGACAAGAATTTAAATCTAAATTATTACAACAATTGGATATTTTGCAATGCATAATTAAATATAAATTAAACAAATATGTGAAATGTAGAAAGAAAATTTCTATGTGTATGAGAAAAATATTATTTATGTAAAAGGAAAAAGAAAATAAAAATGTATTTATTTTTTAGTATTTTGAAACTTAGGGTGAAAAACCCTAATTTTGAATAAAAGGTATTATTACCTAATTTAATTTTACTATTTATTTATTATTTATAAAAAATAAAATAAAATGAAGTGTATTGTGAAAAAGGTATTTTTTGTATCAAATGTTAATAAAATAAAAAAGATCAAGTATTTTTTATATCTTTTTCTTAAATACATTAATAATCAAATATATATATATATATAACCCTAAATATGTATTTTTTCTAAAATAAATATTTAAATATTTTAATAAAAATAAAAAGTAAAGTATATTTTTTTGTGTAAAATATTTTCATAAAGTAAATAAAATAATAAAAATGTATCTACACTATTTTCTATTTATTTCAATAATAGTATATATATATATATTTGTATATAACAAAAGAAATAAACAAATAAATATGCCATAAATACAAAAAATGGTGGAAAAAATATTTTAAAAATTTTAATGGTATGAGAAAAAATAAACAAAGTCAATCCAAAAAGAAAAAGTCAAAAATGTCAAAAAATGAGCAAATGGGCTCAGGGGGGTGTAAACCAAAAAATGGGGTGTGAAAAGGAAACAAATCCAGGCCCAGCCCAGATCACTTCTTCTTCAACCTCTGTACAGCTTTCTTCACAGAAAACACGCGTTTTCTAACTCTGGATTCCTGGACTTTCAAGCAAAACTCATAACATGAAAAGTGTAGAGCATTAAGAGACGGTTTCAACCATATAAAGAACATGACCTATCTCTCCAAGATGAGAGAGAATTTCTCTCCCCCTCTTTTCTGACCTAACTTTTCATCAATGTTCAGACATGAAATTCTCTAAGCACACGAAACATAAATGAAATCTAATCACATGAGCATGTTCAGGGCTATGATTGTGACATGTTTTCTTCAAAAACCTAAAGCTAACAATGCCTAACAAGAGAGATAGAACTCCATGAATATACCTGTTCAGTTGGAATCGAGCTGGGCAATGGAGGATGTTTCAGAGTGAAATGAGGACTTGTACAGCTTCCTTGAAGTGTAAGGAAGCTTTTCCAGTTCCTACTTTGCCTTGAAACTTCCTGAATCGAGCTGATGAACTCCAACTGCAAAACAGAAAATTAAAAATGGTGAAGTGGCTTGGAGGTGTTACAGGTCTGATTTTAGGATATGGATAGCTTGTATATATTGTAGGGAAGGTAGAGGAAAAGGTTTGAATCAAAATGCTTGAAGGGATTGGGAGTTTGAACTCAAACTGCAGGGGCACCCCTGTTTGTGCAGTTTGAGGATGATTCTGAGATGGAGAGGGTTTGAAAGGGAAATGGCTCGTGCCAAAGCTTCAATGTGGTCTATGGAATGTGTTTGATATCTTTTGTGCTGTGTTCTTTGACTGATATGAGAGATAGCATATGTTATGGACCTTTCTTCACACTTAAGCTACCAAAAGCAAATTGGTGTTCTAGGTCAGTATAGGACCCCCTAATGTGCTGCATCAACTCCTCTTGATCAGTGTGTTATGCCCATAATCTTGTGTTAAGCAGATCTTCTTTGTACTTGTTGGATTACAAACTTGACATAAAGCTAAACTTTTCAAAAATGGAAATTCCACTTTATCTAGTTTAGGATTAAACCATTATGCAATGTTAGAACACAAAGAACATGACCTTAACTCATTGAATATGCATTAAATTATTGAGTATGGATTGGTTCAAGGACCTGTAATTAAGCATAAAGCAAACTGAATTCAAATTTGCAAATTTGTGAACATGTCTTGATGAAGAACAAAAGTGAATTTTTGCCAACTTGTGAAATTCGAATCTCTCAAGTTATGAGGTTGTTTGATGAGTTCTTGGACATTTTGGAAAGCTTGGAATGTGTACTACAATCCATCTTTGAAATGCAATTTGAAATTCCAAGTGGAAGGGTATGAAAAGTGGCCTTGAAGTAGGGTAGAAAACCTTGCCAAAATAGGTCAAATTTCACTAAGTTAAAAGATGGTTTAGTGCCCTTATTCAAAAAATCATAACTTGAGATACAAGCTTCAAATGAGAAAACTTTGTGAATCAAAGTTATAGATTTTGCAACAAGCTACAACTTTCATGTTTTGACTTTTGTTTGAATCCAAATGGATCATGGTGAAAAGATGGGGCAAAGTTGGGAAAAAATTAGGGTTTTTCATAACTTAGAAAAATTCTAAGTTATGAAAAATTCCATTTTCAAACCCTAATTTGCATTTTGTGATTTCTTGGTGAACAAGTTTCATAATTTGGCATGTTTTGATGAAAAATGAATCTTGACTCTTGATTTTGACCAAAAAGTCAAAGTTTGACTTTTCAGTATACAGTCAAAATTGACCAATTGACTGGGAAATTCAACTGTCAATCTTGTGTACTTGGGATCTTTTGAGCTTGATGAACATGTCAAGATAATTCCATGGGGTCCTTGAGTCCATATGTGAGCTTGGTTTGCCATTGGCTAGGTCAAACAGTCAAAAATTGCCTTTGTGCAGTCAAAACCCTAAAAATGACCATTTTGCCCTTTTGGTGATCTGATCAAATTTCTTGTGGAATTGTGATCCACACTTGATCAAATGGTTCATATGAGTTCATAATGTTGATGTGGATCAAATTTCATGAGGTTTGACTGTCAATTGGCCACAGTTGACTTTTTCCCCAATACAGCTGATTTCTAGGTCAACTGTCCAATTGACTGGGAAAAACTTGGAATCAAGACTTGAAACTTGGTGTGGGTAAACTTGGGAGTTCAATATGAAGCATGAAAGTCATCTTAGGCATTTTAGGTCAAAACATCTTTAGGCAAACACAAACCCTAATTTGAGTCCACAGTGCAAGGAGAAGTCTTGAGCAGAGGAAACCCTAATTGTATCTTGATCTTCAAAGGTCTTGTGATGAGAAAATGTTGAGGAAATGGGAGGGCAAATTTTGGGGTACAACAGTTGCCCCTGTTCAATCTTCTTGGACCTGAAGAGTTAGATTGGCAAGTTTGCCTTTCGTGACTCGAAGGTAAAAGGAGATTGGACACTAGAGTGCCCGGAAATTTGCACTCGCATGCTGGAGTCTCAACAATGTGGTGTCGGGAATGGGCTTATAGATGCCATTTGGAAAAGTGACAGAACTTTGTCGAGAATGGGCTTATAAATGCCATTCGGAAGTGTTGACCGCATAAGAGGTTCCTTAGCGAGAACTTGTGTGTTTAAGAAAGACAGATGTTTTCCTGGCTTGTTACAGGTGTTTGATCTTCAGTCTCCTTATGCAGATATGCCCTGGCTGGATACAGGTGTCGAATCTACAATCGGTTGCTCACAGATGTGCCCTGGCTGGATACAGGAGTCGAATCTGGAAATGGTCGTCAATAGATATGCCCTGGCTGGATACAGGAGTCGAATCTTTGAATTCTGCAGACGTGCCCTGGCTAGATACAGGAATCGAGTCTGGAAATGTGGTCAACAGATATGCCCTGGCTGGATACAGGAATCGAATCTGGAAATGTTGTAGTTGATAGATGTGCCCTGGCTGGATACAGGAGTCGAATCTTTGACCTCTTCAGACGTGCCCTGGCTAGATACAGGAATCGAGTCTGGAATTGTGACAGTTGAAGGTAATCGTTTTTTGAGATTGTCTTTTTCCTGAAAAGGCAAAGACGTAAGCTGTATGCAATGTCATGATGTATGATATGCATGATGTCATGATGTTCAACATTTGATGTTGCATGTGTTTCATCATGTATGTAAGCAAGATGTATGAAAATGTGAAATGTTTATGAGTGTAATTTCATCTTAGGAAAATAAATCCTTGACGAATGGCCGGGAAGCTGCTTTGCGGAAGAGATGCTTGACTGAAGCTTTGATGAGAGGCCCGCTGAGGACTTTTAACTATGGATTCCGCTGAGGATAATGATGGTAAACTCCGCTGTGGAACTCCAAGGATAAACTCTGCTTGGGAATACAAAAGATAGACTTCGCTGGGGACTGAAGGAACTTTTGCCGAGAACGGTCTTCCGTGGCTTTTAGCTGAGGATAACCCAGTTATAAGTCCTTGTGAGGAAATAACTCTAAATAAAACTTGGGCGTGACGTTCGTGCTTCGCCGGGGATAAGCTCGCAGAATCTTCTGGGGATGAGCTTTTAAGACCTGCCGGGGAATATTGTGCCTTTTTCAGGATCGACGGGGAATCGACTCCTGCTTGGGGAAAGTGCTGCTGAACCTTGTTTTACTCCGCGGGGAGTTAAGATGATTTGGCCACATTTTCAGTTGAATCTACCTTGGTGCCTTGGTGGACAAAACAACTAGACCGCATTAGACAACTCCACATTGCCCCTGTCTTTGATGTCACTTGTAATTAATCTCTTTTTCATATGCAAACATTTATGAATCAGTAATTTAATGTCAAATGCATATATCAAAAATGAACATTGGACGTTCTTCGCAAGACAAACAGAAAAAGAAAAACAATGGCAATTTGTATGGACAAGTGAATTTGTATTGATTTAAATTTTGCCTGTGAATAGGCGTTTTTGTACAAGAGGCTGATATCCTAGTAAGAAGACATCGCCAAAAAGTATAGAGTTTACAATTTGAAAAAGAAAGCAAAACAGCTATGTGAACAATCCCACCGGGTTCCAACTCTGCTATTGCCTTTATGTTTTCGAATGTCTCATCGCTTTGCTGCTTAGTTGAAGATGAAGCTGATTGGTCAATGCCGAAATCTGGAGCCAGATAGTTGGTACCGAATTCCGGACGCGAAGTGATCCAATGAGACATAGTGTTACGCTTTTATCCCTAGCTTTTGCCTGGACCGCCCTTTCGGGTTTTCGATCCACCGGGAAACCCCTTTTTGCCCAAGCCGCCCTTTCAGGTTTTCGACTTGCCGGGTGTACAGATTTTTTTTCATTTCATCCCTTATTTTTGCCCGAACCCTTTTGGTTCGCCGGGAAGCCCTTATTTTTGCCTAGGTATGTCAACCTAGCGGGTCTTTTATTTATGCGTAGTATTTTTTCACTATGTCTGCATTGGCGGGGTGAGGAAGGTCGTCACCGTCCATGGTGGTTAGGATCATGGCTCCTCCTGAGAACACACGCTTAACCACAAATGGCCCTTCGTAAGTAGGGGTCCATTTGCCCCGGGGATCACTTTGAGGAAGGATGATGCGTTTGATTACCAGGTCCCCAACTTGATACTCTTGCGGTCTGACTTTCTTGTTAAATGCCCTGATCATCCGTTTCTGATACGTTTGACCATGACAGATAGCAGTGAGCCTCTTTTCGTCAATCAGATTTAGTTGATCAAGTCGAGTCTGGATCCAATCATCTTCATTCAAGTCTGCATCCTTCATTATCCGGAGAGAGGGTATCTGGATTTCGATCGGCAAGACTGCCTCCATGCCATAGACTAGGGAGAAGGGAGTTGCCCCGGTTGACGTCCTTGCTGAGGTGCGGTACCCATGAAGAGCGAACGGTAACATCTCGTGCCAATCTTTATAGGTCACTGTCATCTTCTGCACAATTTTCTTGATATTTTTATTGGCTGCCTCTACAGCCCCATTCATCTTCGGCCGATAGGGGGAAGAATTGTGGTGCTGTATCTTGAATTGTTCACAGAGTTCAGTGATCATTTTGTTATTGAGATTGGTACCATTGTCCGTAATGATTCTTTCTGGGACTCCGTACCGACAAATCAGATTATGCCGGATGAACCGTGCCACGACGCTCTTGGTTACTGTGGCATAGGAAGCTGCCTCGACCCATTTCGTGAAGTAATCGATTGCCACCAAGATGAAGCGGTGTCCATTGGATGCTGTCGGTCGGATCTCACCGATCATATCGATGCCCCACATTGCGAAAGGCCAAGGTGCCGTTAGGACATTCAAAGGAACCGGAGGGATATGCACCTTGTCAGCATAGATCTGGCATTTATGACAAGTCCGGGAGTGTTGGTAACAATCGGCTTCCATCGTGGACCAGAAATATCCTGCCCGAAGGATTTTCTTAGCCATGGTGTGTCCACTGGAATGGGTCCCAAATGTACCTTCGTGCAGTTCCATCATGATTTTCTCTGCTTCAGCCTTATCTACACAACGTAACAAAGTTGAATCATGATTCCGTTTGTAGAGAATGCCGTTGCTGAGGAAGAATTTTGCAGCAAATCTCCTCATGAACTTCTTATCATTGACAGATGCACCTTCAGGGTATTCCTGGGCTTCCAAGTACCTCCTCACCTCGTGATACCAGGGCTTTTCAGTCACCTTCTCAGCCTCGAGCTCGCAGCAGTATGCCGGTTCACCCAACTTCCAGATTGTGATTTGGGGAGCCTCATTGTCCCATTTAACTTTGAACATTGAAGACATCGTGGCTAGTGCGTCCGCTAGCTGATTCTCCTCTCTAGGGAAGTGCTCAAAAGTTATCTCTTCAAAATGAGGGAGCAAGGTCGACACATACTCCTTGTAAGGAATGAGATTCGGGTGTTTCGTATCCCACTCGCCTTTGATCTGATTGATCACGAGAGCGGAATCTCCGAAGACACTTAGAAACTTGATCCTCAAATCGATCGCAGCTTGTAAACCCATGATACATGCCTCATATTCTGCCATGTTGTTGGTGCAGCTGAAACATAATCGGGCGGTGAGTGGAGTATGAGTCCCCTTGGGAGATATGATTACAGCGCCGACGCCGTTACCCAGAGCATTGGAGGCTCCGTCAAAATGCATAGACCATCGGGATCCTTCCTCAGGTCCTTCATCCGGTCCAGGTATTTCGCAGTCAGTTACCACCATGATGTCTTCGTCTGGAAAATCAAAGTTCAATGATTGATAATCGTCCACAGGTTGGTGTGCCAAATGATCAGCCAGTACACTTCCCTTAATTGCTTTCTGAGTTGTATACTGGATATCATATTCTGTTAAGATCATTTGCCATCTCGCTATTCTCCCAGACAGAGCGGGCTTTTCAAATATGTACTTGATGGGATCCATCTTTGAAATTAATAAAGTAGTGTGAGTCAGCATATACTGTCTCAGCCGGCGAGCAGCCCATACAAGAGCGCAGCAAGTTTTCTCAAGCAGTGAGTAACGAGACTCACAGTCGGTAAACTTTTTGCTCAAGTAATAAATAGCGTGCTCTTTTCGGCCAGACTCGTCATGCTGCCCCAGCACACACCCCATTGAATTATCAAGCACTGTCAAGTAAAGTATCAGAGGTCTTCCTTCCACCGGTGGCATAAGAATGGGTGGCTCTTGGAGATATTCCTTTATTCTTTCAAAGGCGGCCTGACATTCATCATTCCAGCGTACCACTTGATCTTTCTTCAGTAATTTGAAGATTGGCTCACAAGTAGCAGTCAGATGCGAGATGAATCGGGCAATGTAATTCAGTCGTCCTAGGAAACCTCTGACTTCTTTCTCTGTTTTTGGCGTCGGCATCTCTTGAATAGCTTTAACCTTGGCAGGGTCCACCTGGATACCTTTATCACTTACAATGAAACCTAACAATTTTCCGGACCTCACCCCGAAGGTGCATTTGTTGGGATTCAACCTCAGCTTGTACAACTTGAGTCGGTCAAATAACTTCCTCAGATGGTCAAGGTGCTCCTCCTCAGTTTGAGACCTTGCAATCATGTCATCAACGTATACTTCAATCTCATGATGGATCATATCATGAAATAAAGCAACCATGGCCCGCTGATAGGTTGCCCCAGCATTTTTCAATCCGAACGGCATGACCTTATAACAGAAGGTCCCCCACTGAGTTACAAATGTGGTCTTCTCCATATCTTCAGGAGCCATCTTGATCTGATTATACCCTGAGAAGCCGTCCATGAAGGAGAACACCTTGTGTTGAGCTGTATTGTCAACAAGGACATCAATGTGAGGTAGGGGGAAGTCATCCTTGGGGCTGGCCCTGTTCAGATCCCTGTAGTCGACACACATTCTGACTTTACCGTCCTTCTTCGGCACTGGCACAACATTGGCAACCCACTGAGGGTAAGAAGTTACTGCAAGGAAACCCGCATCAAACTGTTTCATCACCTCAGCTTTAATCTTCTCAGACATCTCTGGACGCATTCGTCGAACTTTTTGCTTTACTGGAGGGCAATCTTCCTTGGTTGGCAGATGGTGAACTACAATGTCGGCATCCAAACCGGGCATATCTTCATAGGACCAAGCAAAGATCTCCATGTAGTCTTGTAGCATCTGGATCAATCGTTGCTTCACGCTGAGCTCTAGATTGGCACCAATTTTGACCTCTTTCCTATCTGTCTCAGTACCCAAGTTAATTGTCTCCACAGGCTCTTCATGTGGTTGAATAGCCCTCTCTTCCTGTAGTAGCAGTCTTGCGAGTTCACCAGGCACTTCGCAATCATCTTCACCTTCGTCTTCGGCTAAGTTGATCGGATTTTCGAAGTCATAACTGGCGATAGCAGAGCTGTTGCCAGTGAGATCCAGAGTGGATTGAAACCTATATAAGTGAGTGTGTGTAAATATAGCTGTTTTGCAATATATATAACACAGAAAGAAAAGGAGCACAAGATTTGAAATGCAACAAACGTCCAATGTTTTGATTGATGATATATGAAAATGTCATACAAAAAGCCCTCACAAATGGAGCTACGATGCCCCGGGCAGGACACCGAGCCAACAGAGTTTTAACATATTGTTTGTTACAAATTTGGAAATCAAAAGAAATCAATTACTGCGTGACAAATGTGATAGGGGTAAAATCCTTTGCTGTCCAGTTGCTTGGTCCGTCGCTGGCAGTCGGGTAGATCCAATTATCAAACTCAGCTTCCTCCACATCCTCCTCAATAGCATTCACCCTTGAGCTGGAAATAAACACCGGAGCCTTTCCAATCTTCTCTTTGCGCACTGCCTTCTGAGCCTCTGCAGTAAAGCCTAGCCCGAACTTGTCGTTCTTCTGAGTGAAGTCAGGAAGCTGACCCCAGTGTGCACCATTGCCTTTCTGAACCACAGCCCGGGCATCCCTTAGGGAAACCATCTTCAAGGAATCATTCTCCTCGGCCATTGTCTCCGCAACTGCTGAAATTGGATGTACCTCCTCGAAATGTTGGAAGGGAGTTTCAATAAATTCTCCGTCCATCTCGATGTACCTGAAGGAATTCAAATGGCTCACCATATACTCCTCTTCTCCTTGCACAGTGACAATTTTCCCCCTGACGGGATACTTCAGCTTTTGGTGCAAGGTGGAGGTCACTGCCCCAGCTTTGTGGATCCAAGGTCTTCCCAACAGACAGGAGTACGATGGACGTATATCCATCACGTAAAAGGTAGAGTCAAACACTTGGGAGCCCACACGAATAGGGATGTTAACCTCTCCATGAACCATCCTCTTGGAACCGTCAAAGGCTCTGACGATGATATTGCTGGGTTTC
The DNA here is from genome assembly GCA_948472305.1 of Vicia faba. Taxonomy (NCBI): domain Eukaryota; kingdom Viridiplantae; phylum Streptophyta; class Magnoliopsida; order Fabales; family Fabaceae; genus Vicia; species Vicia faba. The sequence continues at coordinate 331,083,844 of OX451739.1, read as the reverse complement.
AACTCCAGGCCTTCATAATCCAGACGATCCAAAGCCTTTTTCGGAAGAACATTCAAAGAAGAACCAGTGTCCACCAATACATGTGCCAGAGTAGTGCCCCTGCATTCAATAGAGACATGCAGGGCATCATTGTGGTTTCTCCCTTTTGCGGTTAGGTCAGCATCTGAAAAGCCCAAGCCGTTGTCCGCCGTCAAATTTGCTATGCAGTCAGTGAACTGAACTGCAGACGTCTCCTGCGGCACATGGGCCGTCTTGAGAAATGAGATCAAGGCTTTTGCATGGGCCTCGGAACATAGTAATAAGGAAAGCAGGGAGATCTTGGAGGGTGTATGCCCTAACTGTTCGACAACATTAAAATCACTTTTCTTTATTATTTTCAGAATCTCCTCCATTTCTTGTCGGGAGGCCTCAGCATTCACGGGTATTGGTGCCTCCATCCGGGCAGGCTCCTCTTCAATCCCTTTGCCCCGAGCATTTGATGACTCGGCAGCAGGGGACACAATTTGATCAGCAACAGGACTTGGTAAACTTGCAGGTTTTATGAGGAGGGGTTTTCGAATAGCGGGCGGCGCAATGTCGGGCGAGAAGAGCCTGCCACTGCGGGTGACTTTAGCTGGACCGGTGATATCGCAGATACTGGCACTAGCATCAAATTCTTGCTTGATTCCATTTACATATACGTCTGCCCCATAATGCCAGGGGACAGCCTTATCAGACACGTAGGAGAGGGGTCCTGGAACAGTAATGATCACAGGCGCAACTGTCAAGATTTGAATAGGCTTCTTTGGGGGAGCCTTGGTTGGATTTTTGAAGATGGTAATCACGGACACTTCTTTCGTCGGAACCAAATGAACAGCAGTCTTTTTGAATAGAATCTCCTTGCTATCCATTAGGCCTTGGATGCCTAACCTTAGCAAGGGACAATCAGATAGGGAAATAGCACAGAATGGGCAACCTTCGCCGCAACCCGGAAATAAACCGGCCCGCAGTAGGTTCTTCTTAACAGTCTTCAAAGGGGTAACAACTTCATCTATCGAAACAGCATACACTTCTTCCTCAATGGCACTTACCCTATGCTGGGGCATAGGAGCCGTTACAACATTCGGTCTTTCCGGCGCTTCAAACTGAATTTCTTTTGCGTCAATTAGATCTTGCACTTTGTTTCTCAGGGCCCAACAATCATCAGTAGTGTGCCCGGGACTATCAGAATGATAAGCACACCGGGCATTTGGGTTGTATTTAGGGGATGCAGTGTTGACGACCTTAGGAGCTTCTTTGAGGGTTACCAGGTTGGTGGATAACAGTTGGGGTAAAATTTGAGATAATGTCATACTCAATCGGGTATACTGCCTCTTGGGCCTTTCACTTCTTTGCTGATTGTACTGCTGAGGAGCAGCAACAGGTTTAGAGATGACCAAAGCGTTGACGGCTTGGCGACTTTCGGGCTTGACTTGTCTTCTAGGGCCATAGACGGCACTTGCTTCTTTCTTAAACGGCCTCTTCTCAGCACTTGTAGAGGCAGCTTTCTGTATCTTGCCTGACCTGATACCAGCTTCAATTCTTTCTCCTGTTAATATCAGATCTGTGAACCCAGCGGAGGAGTTTCCAACCAAATGATTGAAAAACGGACCAGACAACGTTCCCAGAAACATATCAACCAGCTCTCGATCAGTTAATGGAGGCTGCACCCTGCCAGCCAAATCTCTCCATTTTTGAGCGTACTCTTTGAATCCTTCACCCGTCCCTAGAGACATACCCTGAAGTTGGGTACGCGTAGGAGCGAGATCAGAATTATATTGGTATTGTCTGTAGAAAGCAGTCGCCAAATCCTCCCAGTGCCGGATGCTAGCTCCGTCTAATTGGTAGAACCATTCAAGTTGTGACCCTGAGAGGCTGTCTTGGAAGAAGTGAATCCAGAGGTTTTTATCCGCCGTGTAAGGTTGGATTTTCCTTACATACGACCTCAGATGCAGCTTTGGGCAGGAGACCCCATCATACTTGGCGAAGGCAGGCGCCTTAAACTTGTGTGGAATTACTACTCCAGAAGATAATCCCAAATCCCCGAAATCCAGTCCCGGCACGTTCTGAATTTCCATAGCGCTCAAACGGTCCTCCAATTGTTTGTATCTGTCAGCAGCAGGTGGGTATTGTTCCTCGTTATAGTCCGTCTCGTTGTCGGAGACTGCGGGACTAGGTGCTTCTCCCCCTTGGGGACTGTTTTTCTCAGCAGAAGAAGTGGTTGGATCAGCTTCATTGTGGAGTGTGTTCCCAAATCTGCGTCCGGTGTTGAACATCGCCGTTCTCTTTTTCTTCTTCTTCTTCAGGAGTAGAGTCTTCAACTCTTGCTGACCCTGGGCTAGGCTTAGGACCATCTCTTGAAACTGTGCACTTTGGGCCTGAAGGGCCTTGATTGCTTGCTCACTGGATGACTCCGAATTCATGATGACTGTTCAAACAAACAGCGAAGAAGATTAAGCAACCTGTGAAATAGGGTACCTGCTATGCATATGGTGTAATGGAATGCGTATGTTTTATGTTTTCAAAGACAAATAAGATTCAACTTTGTAGACAAAAAAGGGAAACACACTTCATTAGATTAAAATTTTTCAATTGTTCAACAATTTGCCCTTAGGCATTACAGGAATGAAAAATACGGAAAAGGAAATAAAACTACAAAAGGAAATAATCAAAGCTCATCAATGCTCCCATGGCCTCCTCCTCTCAGTGCTGATGTAGTTGTTCAGGACACGTTCTTCCTCTAATTGCTTAGTCAGCCTTTGGACCTTCCTTTCCTGCTCGTTGAACTTCTCCCGATAGAAATCCCGTTCTTCCTTTAGCTGTGCCCAAGATCTCTTCATGGTGTCAAAATCAGTAGGTATCTGAGGAGGGAGGACAGTTGGAGGAACCCCATCTTCATCGGGAGTCTCAAGGATGATTGGTCTGACAGCTTCGTATGGCATACCTAACCTCTGAGCACGGATGCGGACCCATTTGCAATAGGGCTCCAATGGTAAAGAAGTCTTTGGTCCTAACTCATGTGGGTCAGCTTTGTGGATTCTGTCCCAAGCTCTAATGAATCCCTGGCGTAGTTTGTCACTGCCTGCCTGAAACTCAAAATGGAAGTGAGGAACCAGCATTTCATGAGGCCCATCTCCTCTGGCTCTTCCAAACTGACGGAGAGCTAAACATGGATTGTAAGAGATTCCTCCTTGGATACCAATCAACGGGACATTAGGGTATTCCCCGCAACGGTCGATAACAGCTACCTCATCCAAGCCTCTGAGAGTCCAAGTGATGTCCTTATCTGTGAGAGACATTAACCTCCGAGCCCAACCTTTTCCTTCTTCATTCTTCAGCACGGACTTAGGAAGGTGCGAAATAAACCACCTTACCAGCAAAGGAGCACAACACCACGGAGTTCCCCATTTTCGAGCAGTACGAGCATGGAGTTGTTGTAGAATGTCACCCAAGAGAGTGGGCACCGGATTCCGAGACATGAAGATTCTTATGACATGGATACTGATGAAGGTGTCAGGGTTGGGAAAGAATACCAGACCATAGATCAAAAGAGCCAGAATATCCTCGTACGCCTTGAAGTCCAAGTCATTCCAGAAATCATTAGCCTTGCCAACCAGAAATTTGACCAAAAAGCCCTTGATCCCATTTCTAGTTTCCCAGTTGGACAATACCTCTTCTTTGGTCAAGGGGAGAATTGCAGCAATCTCTTCAGGCCTAGGAATCTTTTCCAAACCAGTGAATGGAGTTTGTTCCAAGACAGGGATCCCAAGCAAATAAGAGAACTCTTCCAGGGTAGGAACCAGCTGGAAGGCTTGAAAGGTGAAACAATGATGCAGAGGGTCATAAAACTGGGTCAGAACACTTATCAGTTGTTGGTCCCATTTCGCAGTGATCAAGCCAAGGAGAGAACCATGTCTGTTGATGAAGGAGGTAGTGTTTGGAATCCTTTCAACCAGATCTTTGAGTAAAACTGGTGGTTGAACAAAGTTGAGCCGGACAGTATTTCTACGCACGGGCATCATAATGTCCTACAAAACAGAGCAAAGGTGAAACCTTTTTGTCTTTGAAATGGGTTAGCCTTTTACACAGGATGCATGCAATGGTATGATGGCATGATGCTATGATGAAGCACATCACAAGTATTCACATAGGCAGATAAAGCACACAAGTCACACAAGACACCCTTAGGTTTCAGGCCAGCATGAGTTTCAGGTGTTACCCTCTTTTGGTTTTGTTGGTTAAAACCTGTCCTATCAAAAGTAACCGGGTTCTAGAGGATCTCAAATCATTGGCTACCCTCAATCGGTCATAACTCCAGCATCGCAATCTTTTCTCGCGGCCAGAACCATCTCGAGAGTTTAGCCTCAATGAGTGTAGCATACTGCTACTGTCCTAATAGCCAAGTTGGTCAATTTAGGGTTCTAAGGTTGGTTGGTGTTTAATGACTCCTTAGAAGACCTATATTCTCCCCGTTACAACACAAGGGATATAGGTACAGACTAAGATGCCACACCAACGTAGCCACTGCTTCACCCATGTCGGTCTACGCCGGACAGGTCCCTCACAGATTATGCTACCTAAAAAGGGTATTTCCCAAATCCGGGTTAGGATCTATGAACTCCGATGCAAAGCCCACAAATATAAAAGCAAACAAAGCAAGCAATTGAAAACAAAAGTGATCTAAGCCCTAAGGTTACTCCACTTTTTAAAAGTAATCCCCAGCAGAGTCGCCAGTTCTGTGATACGGTGGGAGAACTGACTTGAGGTTTTGCGTTCGTATTCACAAATGTTGCGGTTAGCAAGAGTCGCCACCGACTTTTTATTTTATCCTAAGGAAAGGTTAAAAAGCACAGCAAAAACCTTTTGAGATGTTTTCTTGGGTTCGGGGAGTAGATTATAGAAAGGGAAGGTATTAGCACCCTTTCTATCCATGGTTATCCATGGGCTCTTAGTTACTTGCTTAGATCACTTGCCTTTTGTTTTCAATTGTTTTAAATGGTGCTTGAGTGTGTGGGTTTTGAAAATGTTTTTGAAAAGAGGCCAATGTGGTGGCAACCTTTGTAATGATCTATGTGGGGATGTATACAAAGATGTTTGTCTTTTGAAAAGGTTTTCATTTGTTTTTGAAAGTTGTTTTGAAAGAGTAGTGATGTGTGGTTTTTTGAAATAGGCAAGTGTTTTTGTTTTGCAAGTTTGATTCAAGTAACTAAGAGGTTATCTACTCCTAAATTTCTCAAAAGATTATTGCTATGTTTTAACCCTTTTAACAAGTTTGTTCCACCATTGTATTTGGTGGACAACCTTATGTTAGGATGTGAAAGGGACAGGCGCGGGTCATCGTTTAGACCATAATTGTAACGACGTTAAATGTCTTTGGGCAATTTCTCTAAGGGACTTGATCATTTGAACTGTTTGCTTTGCCCAAAGATGTTCAACATACAATATGGCCCATTTATTTGAAGGCAACAAGTGGAATACCCTAGGGGGTGCAAGTGTGATTTGTGTGTCCATTTTCATGCTTGTTTATCTTGTATTAGGTCAAACTATTTTTTTATCGTTTTTTCGCATACAAACCCTAATTCTAGCATGTCATTATTTAGAAAGCAATAAAGTGCGAAATTAAAATTACTAAGCTATTACACAACCAAATATGGGAAGGGGGGTACAAATGTTCAAATGGGGATATTGACAAGAATTTAAATCTAAATTATTACAACAATTGGATATTTTGCAATGCATAATTAAATATAAATTAAACAAATATGTGAAATGTAGAAAGAAAATTTCTATGTGTATGAGAAAAATATTATTTATGTAAAAGGAAAAAGAAAATAAAAATGTATTTATTTTTTAGTATTTTGAAACTTAGGGTGAAAAACCCTAATTTTGAATAAAAGGTATTATTACCTAATTTAATTTTACTATTTATTTATTATTTATAAAAAATAAAATAAAATGAAGTGTATTGTGAAAAAGGTATTTTTTGTATCAAATGTTAATAAAATAAAAAAGATCAAGTATTTTTTATATCTTTTTCTTAAATACATTAATAATCAAATATATATATATATATATATAACCCTAAATATGTATTTTTTCTAAAATAAATATTTAAATATTTTAATAAAAATAAAAAGTAAAGTATATTTTTTTGTGTAAAATATTTTCATAAAGTAAATAAAATAATAAAAATGTATCTACACTATTTTCTATTTATTTCAATAATAGTATATATATATATATTTGTATATAACAAAAGAAATAAACAAATAAATATGCCATAAATACAAAAAATGGTGGAAAAAATATTTTAAAAATTTTAATGGTATGAGAAAAAATAAACAAAGTCAATCCAAAAAGAAAAAGTCAAAAATGTCAAAAAATGAGCAAATGGGCTCAGGGGGGTGTAAACCAAAAAATGGGGTGTGAAAAGGAAACAAATCCAGGCCCAGCCCAGATCACTTCTTCTTCAACCTCTGTACAGCTTTCTTCACACAAAACACGCGTTTTCTAACTCTGGATTCCTGGACTTTCAAGCAAAACTCATAACATGAAAAGTGTAGAGCATTAAGAGACGGTTTCAACCATATAAAGAACATGACCTATCTCTCCAAGATGAGAGAGAATTTCTCTCCCCCTCTTTTCTGACCTAACTTTTCATCAATGTTCAGACATGAAATTCTCTAAGCACACGAAACATAAATGAAATCTAATCACATGAGCATGTTCAGGGCTATGATTGTGACATGTTTTCTTCAAAAACCTAAAGCTAACAATGCCTAACAAGAGAGATAGAACTCCATGAATATACCTGTTCAGTTGGAATCGAGCTGGGCAATGGAGGATGTTTCAGAGTGAAATGAGGACTTGTACAGCTTCCTTGAAGTGTAAGGAAGCTTTTCCAGTTCCTACTTTGCCTTGAAACTTCCTGAATCGAGCTGATGAACTCCAACTGCAAAACAGAAAATTAAAAATGGTGAAGTGGCTTGGAGGTGTTACAGGTCTGATTTTAGGATATGGATAGCTTGTATATATTGTAGGGAAGGTAGAGGAAAAGGTTTGAATCAAAATGCTTGAAGGGATTGGGAGTTTGAACTCAAACTGCAGGGGCACCCCTGTTTGTGCAGTTTGAGGATGATTCTGAGATGGAGAGGGTTTGAAAGGGAAATGGCTCGTGCCAAAGCTTCAATGTGGTCTATGGAATGTGTTTGATATCTTTTGTGCTGTGTTCTTTGACTGATATGAGAGATAGCATATGTTATGGACCTTTCTTCACACTTAAGCTACCAAAAGCAAATTGGTGTTCTAGGTCAGTATAGGACCCCCTAATGTGCTGCATCAACTCCTCTTGATCAGTGTGTTATGCCCATAATCTTGTGTTAAGCAGATCTTCTTTGTACTTGTTGGATTACAAACTTGACATAAAGCTAAACTTTTCAAAAATGGAAATTCCACTTTATCTAGTTTAGGATTAAACCATTATGCAATGTTAGAACACAAAGAACATGACCTTAACTCATTGAATATGCATTAAATTATTGAGTATGGATTGGTTCAAGGACCTGTAATTAAGCATAAAGCAAACTGAATTCAAATTTGCAAATTTGTGAACATGTCTTGATGAAGAACAAAAGTGAATTTTTGCCAACTTGTGAAATTCGAATCTCTCAAGTTATGAGGTTGTTTGATGAGTTCTTGGACATTTTGGAAAGCTTGGAATGTGTACTACAATCCATCTTTGAAATGCAATTTGAAATTCCAAGTGGAAGGGTATGAAAAGTGGCCTTGAAGTAGGGTAGAAAACCTTGCCAAAATAGGTCAAATTTCACTAAGTTAAAAGATGGTTTAGTGCCCTTATTCAAAAAATCATAACTTGAGATACAAGCTTCAAATGAGAAAACTTTGTGAATCAAAGTTGTAGATTTTGCAACAAGCTACAACTTTCATGTTTTGACTTTTGTTTGAATCCAAATGGATCATGGTGAAAAGATGGGGCAAAGTTGGGAAAAAATTAGGGTTTTTCATAACTTAGAAAAATTCTAAGTTATGAAAAATTCCATTTTCAAACCCTAATTTGCATTTTGTGATTTCTTGGTGAACAAGTTTCATAATTTGGCATGTTTTGATGAAAAATGAATCTTGACTCTTGATTTTGACCAAAAAGTCAAAGTTTGACTTTTCAGTATACAGTCAAAATTGACCAATTGACTGGGAAATTCAACTGTCAATCTTGTGTACTTGGGATCTTTTGAGCTTGATGAACATGTCAAGATAATTCCATGGGGTCCTTGAGTCCATATGTGAGCTTGGTTTGCCATTGGCTAGGTCAAACAGTCAAAAATTGCCTTTGTGCAGTCAAAACCCTAAAAATGACCATTTTGCCCTTTTGGTGATCTGATCAAATTTCTTGTGGAATTGTGATCCACACTTGATCAAATGGTTCATATGAGTTCATAATGTTGATGTGGATCAAATTTCATGAGGTTTGACTGTCAATTGGCCACAGTTGACTTTTTCCCCAATACAGCTGATTTCTAGGTCAACTGTCCAATTGACTGGGAAAAACTTGGAATCAAGACTTGAAACTTGGTGTGGGTAAACTTGGGAGTTCAATATGAAGCATGAAAGTCATCTTAGGCATTTTAGGTCAAAACATCTTTAGGCAAACACAAACCCTAATTTGAGTCCACAGTGCAAGGAGAAGTCTTGAGCAGAGGAAACCCTAATTGTATCTTGATCTTCAAAGGTCTTGTGATGAGAAAATGTTGAGGAAATGGGAGGGCAAATTTTGGGGTACAACAAGGTGCTTCCCCATCTGTTAAAGTTGAATCTCGCCACCATCAAGGAGGCACCAAAGAATGTGAATACGTCCTCTCCGCATTATCATCCTAATGCTAAATGCGCCTACCACTCTGATAGTGTCGGACACGACACCAATGATTGTTGGGCACTCAAGCATAAGATCCAAGACCTGATAGAGGCGAAGGAGGTGGAGTTTGACGCTCCGGAGAAGCCTAATGTGATATCTGCACCCATGCCGAAGCACGGCCGAAATGTCAATGCCATTGAAGAAGATTTGTATGTTGCTGATGTCAATGATCTGACTACTCCATTGTTAACCATCAAGTTGAATTTTTTAAGGGCCGGGATCTTCCCGGGATGTAAAGAAGACTGCTATTGTTGTTACTCTCTGCCGTTTGATTGTCCGTTACTGAAGAAAGGCATCCAAGGCCTTATGGATAGTCGACAAATTTTGTTTGAAAAAGTTTCTGCTGTTCCAACCTATACTAAAGATGTCTCAATCATAACCATTCACGCCAATCTTTCCAAGGCCGTCAAAAAGCCTGTTAAGATTACACCAGCTACGAAATCTGTTCCTTTGAAGATAACAGTGCCAGGGCCTGTCCCCTATGTTTCTGAGAAGTCGATACCATGGAACTACGGCGGCGACGTCTACTACCATGGTATTAAACAAATCGAAATAACTGAAGAAAGTTCGGATGATGAAGAAGCCAACATTAGTAACATTGCAGGCACTAGCAAAATCACCAGGAGCGGGAGAATATTTTCTCCAGAGATTGCCCCTCCAAGAGCAGTCTTTGGACCCTCATCTGCCGACAAGGTCATCCCTGCACCAATAAAACTCTCCGCTAGAACCCCTGTGATTGAAGATGTTGTTGTTCCTAGTACTGTCCCTCCTACCATTGTTGATAAGGGTAAGGGAATCCAAGATGAGCTCGTCAGGACGAGGGCTTAACCCTTGGTCATCCCGGAAACCTCCAAGAAGGAAATGGATGAGATCTTGAGGATAATCAAAATGAGTGATTACGATGTGGTAGAACAGCTGGGGCAAACCCCCTCAAAGATCTCCATGCTGGCACTGCTACTTTGCTCGGAAGCGCACGCTAAAGCTCTGATAAAATTCCTGAAGGCAGCTCATGTGCCCCAGGAAACCTCTGCAGATCAATTTCAAAATTGCGTGGCTAGCCTGACTGCGGACAATGGATTAGGTTTCTCTGATGCCGACCTAACTCCTAAAGGTAGAAATCACAATGATGCTTTGCACATTTCAGTCGAGTGCCGAGGAACTACTCTCGCACATGTCTTGGTCGACACTGGTTCGTCGCTGAATGTATTGCCTAAGAAGGCCTTGGACCGACTAGATTGTGAAGGGTTGGAGTTGAAGCCGAGTGATATTGTTGTCAGAGCTTTCGATGGTTCAAAGAGAATGGTCCATGGGGAGGTTGAAATTCCCATCAAGATAGGCACTGAGGTATTTAAATCTACTTTCTATGTGATGGACATCCGTCCGTCATACTCGTGCTTGCTGGGTAGGCCTTGGATACACCATGCTGGGGCAGTCACCTCCTCCTTACATCAGATGTTGAAGTATCCTGTCAAGGGAAAGATCATTACTGTCCATGGCAAAGAGGAGTACATGATTAGCCACTTGAACTCTTTCCGATATGTGGAGGTTGAAGGGGAGTTCATTGAGACGCCTTTTCAGCATTTCGAAGAAGTCCTTCCTGAGATAACAGTAGCAAAGTTGGCAGCTGAGACATCGAGGCAGATGGCCAGGATGGCATCTCTGGAGGACGCAAGGGCCGCAATAAAGGAAGGGAAGAATTCAGCACGGGGGCAGTTGCCTGATATTCCATATAAGACAGATAAATTTGGATTAGGGTTCACTACCGCAGGCCAGAAAGCTATGCGCCGTTTGAAGATTAAAAGAGCTCCAGTCAAAATTTCTCCCTACGGAATCAATGCTTTGGAGGACGAAGACAAAGAAAGCAACATCGAAGAGTGGATTTATCCAACTGTCAAAGGAGGATTGAGCAACTGGGAGGCAAAAGACTTTGTCCCCATCACTTTTATTCATCAGTAATTTATCTATTAAACATTTCCTATTTGGTCTGTAATATTTATTTTCAAACAATCCGTACACTATCTTTTCACCTCATGCCTTGCCCGGGGCATGTAGGTCCATTTGTAAGGGTTTTGATTATTTTTCATATCCATATGCCATGTTTAATGATTCATTGGACGTTTTTCATTTGATAAACTTCTTGTGTTCATTTTCTTTCCTTTTGCATTTTTTGTTTAAGGATGGCTATCCCTTACACACACCCACACTCACCAATGCAGGTACCCATCCACTCCGGATTCCATGGGTGACTATTCTGCTGTATCTTTCAATAACTCTGAAGATCTGATCAATCAAGCCGAGTATGAAGATGACGAAGGTTGTGAAGTACCAGGGGAACTAGCCAGACTTCTACAGCAAGAGGAAAGGGCCATCTTACCGCACGAAGAGTCATTGGAAACTGTCAACTTAGGGACCGAGGAAGACCGGAAGGAGGTGCAAGTGGGTGCCAATCTGGAACCAAGAGTCAAGGAGCGCCTGATACAGTTGTTGAATGAGTATGTTGAAATCTTCGCTTGGTCTTATGAAGACATGCCTGGTTTAGACACAGACATCGTGGTTCACCGTCTCCCCACAAGAGAGGACTGTCCACCGATCAAGCAAAAAGTTCGCCGAATGAGGCCTGACATGTCTGAAAAGATCAAAGCATAAGTAATGAAGCAATTCGATGCTGGCTTTCTGGCTGTTACGTCCTATCCTCAATGGGTCGCTAACATCGTGCCAGTACCTAAGAAAGATGGCAAAGTCAGGATGTGTGTGGACTACCGGGATTTGAATAGGGCCAGCCCCAAAGATGATTTTCCGCTACCTCACATTGACATTTTGATCGACAATACAGCTCAGCACAAAGTGTTTTCCTTCATGGATGGATTCTCGGGTTACAGTCAAATCAAAATGGCCCGCGAGGACATGGAGAAAACTACTTTTGTCACACAATGGGGCACTTTCTGTTACAAGGTGATGCCGTTCGGGCTGAAGAACGCAGGGGCAACTTATCAACGCGCCATGGTAGTTTTGTTTCATGATATGATACATCATGAGATTGAAGTTTACGTAGACGATATGATAGCTCGGTCACAAACAGAGGAAGAGCACCTTGAACATCTAGAAAAGTTGTTTTCCAGGTTGAAAGAATACAAACTCAGGATGAATCCAAGTAAGTGCACTTTTGGAGTTAGGTCTGGTAAACTCCTGGGATTCATTGTAAGCAACAAAGGCATTGAAGTCGATCCAGCAAAAGTGAAAGCAATACAAGAGATGCATGCTCCCCGCACTGAAAAGGAGGTTAGAGGATTCTTGGGGCGCTTGAACTATATTTCCAGATTCATCTCTCATCTGACTTCTACCTGTGAGCCAATTTTCAAACTCTTAAAGAAAGATCAGGTAGTCGAATGGAACGACGATTGCCAAGCTGCTTTTGATAGAATCAAGGAGTATTTGCTAGAACCTCCTATTCTGATGCCACCCGTCGAAGGAAGACCATTGATCATGTATCTGACCGTCTTGGATAACTCAATGGGGTGTGTTTTGGGCCAGCATGACGAGTCTGGTCGAAAAGAGCATGCTATTTATTACCTTAGCAAAAAGTTTACCGACTGTGAGACTCGCTACTCACTGCTCGAGAAAACTTGCTGCGCTTTGGTATGGGCTGCTCGCCGACTAAGACAGTATATGTTGACTCATACTACCTTGTTGATTTCCAAAATGGATCCTATCAAGTATATCTTCGAAAAGCCCGCTTTATCTGGAAGGATAGCTAGATGGCAAATGATCCTAACTGAGTATGACATCTAGTACACCACCCAAAAAGCTATAAAAGGGAGTGTACTAGCTGACCATCTGGCTCATCAGGCTATCGAAGATTATCAACCATGAGATTTGACTTCCCAGACGAGGACATCATGAATTTGGACAACATTGAAAGTAACGGACCGTATGACGGACCCGAAAAGGGATCCCGATGGACCCTGTACTTTGATGGTGCTTCAAATGCACTTGGAAACGGTATCGGTGCGGTACTCATTTCTCCGGAAGGCTGTCACACGCCTTTCACGGCCCGACTTTGCTTCAGCTGCACAAACAACATGGCTGAGTATGAAGCTTGCATTTTTGGTCTCAAGGCTGCTATAGACTTGGGGATCAAATCTTTGATCGTATTTGGGGACTCGGCTTTGGTTATCAGTCAAATCAAAGGAGAGTGGGATACCAAGCATCCTAATCTCATCCCATACAAAGAACATGTCCTGGCATTGTTGCCTCATTTCGAGCAAATTACCTTCGAGCATTTCCCGCGAGAAGAGAACCAACTAGCAGATGCTCTAGCCACAATGTCCTCCATGTTTAAACTCAACTGGGATAACGAGGCCCCCCAAATCACCATCGAGCGAATGGATGAACCTGCGCATTGTCACGAGATTAATACCGAAGAAGTAGTGGAACAACCTTGGTTCCATGAGATCAAAAGGTATCTCGAGACTAGAGATTATCCCGAAGGAGCTTCCGTAAATGACAAGAAGTTCTTAAGGAAATTCGCTGCCAAATTCTTCCTAAGCAACGACATCCTTTACAAACGAAGCCATGATTGTGTGTTACTCCGATGCGTAGACAAAGCTGAAGCAGAGTTGATCATGACTGATATACACAGCGACACATTTGGCACTCACTTGAGCGGGCATACAATGGCTAAGAAGATCCTAAGGGCAGGCTATTACTGGTCTACCATGGAAGCTGACTGCCATCAACATTCCCGCACTTGCCATAAATGTCAAGTCTACGCTGACAAAGTTCATATCCCTCCGGTTCCCCTCAACGTTCTGACTGCTCCGTGGCCATTTGCAATGTGGGGCATTGACATGATTGGAGAGATCAAGCCCACGGCTTCCAACGGACATTGCTTCATCCTGGTTGCCATTGACTATTTCACCAAATGGGTCTAAGCAGCTTCCTTCGCCTCTGTTACTAAAAATGTGGTTGCCCGCTTTATCAAGCAAAATCTCATCTGCCGGTATGGTGTCCCAGACAGGATCATCACAGACAACGGTACAAATCTGAATAACACAATGATCACCGCTTTGTGCGAACAGTTCAAGATTTATCATCACAATTCATCTCCCTATCGGCCGAAGATGAACGGTGTTGTTGAAGCTGCGAACAAAAACATTAAGAAGATCATTCAGAAAATGACAGTCACTTACAAAGACTGGCATGGGATGTTACCGTTTGCTCTGCATGGATACCGTACGATGGCACGTACTTCAACCGGGGCAACCCCATTTTCTTTGGTATATGGCATGGAAGTTGCCTTGCCTATGGAAGTCCAGATTCCTTCTCTAAGGATTATGAAGGACGCAGGTTTGAATGAAGATGATTGGATGCAGACCCGACTTGATCAACTCAATTTGATCGACGAGAAGCGACTCGCTGCTATATGCCATGGTCAGACGTATCAAAAACGGATGATCAAGGCCTTCAATAAGAAAGTCAGACGTCAAGTGTATCAAGTCGGAGATCTCGTAATCAAGCGGATTATCTTACCGCAGAGTGATCCTAGGGGCAAATGGACTCCTACATATGAAGGACCATTTGTGATCAAGAGCATATTTTCTGGTGGTGCAATGATTCTGACCACCATGGACGGCGACGATTTGCCGCACCCTGCGAACGCAGACATAGTCAAAAGATACTACGCATAAAATAACCCGACAAGTCGAAAACCTGAAAGGGCGGCTTGGGCAAGAATGGGCATCCCGGTGAATCGAAAACCCGAAAGGGCGGTTCAGGCAAAAATTAGGGATAAAAACAAAAAAAATCTGTACACCCGGCAAGTTGAAAACCCGAAAGGGCGGCTTGGGCAAAAAGGGGTTTCCCGGTGGATCGAAAACCTGAAAGGGCGATTCAGGTAAAAGTTAGGGAATTAAAGCGTATGACTATGTCTCGTCGGATCACTTCAAAGACAATCTCTTCATCAACCAGTTCCAGGCTTCTGATCAATCCAGTCATCGACAAACGAGGCATTGAGTGGACATATATTCAGAGTTGTGAAAGCTATAGCAGAATGGAATCCCATGGAATTATTTCACATAGCCATCTTTATTTTGTATAAATCTTTCAATATTTACGACAAAATCCTCTTACTAGGATGATTGTCTCCTTTGTACAAATATACTCAGAGAAAGTTAATACAAATACTTTTCCCAGAAATTTGTGTCTTTTTCTTTCCTTTTTCTCTTTCACTAATTGTTTATTTTGATAAACGTCCAATGTTTTGTTAAATAGGCATATGCATTTAAACATAATCATTTCCTTATGAATCAAGAAATAGGATTACTGATAGGTTGAAGGTACAGTTGGATATCTTGATACCCTTTCAAAGGAAACCCCCAGGAGATTTTGGAAGCTTATCCCCAGTGGATTCTGGAGGCTTATCCCCAGTGGATTCTAGAGGCTTATCCCCTGCAGAGTACAGACGTCTCTCCCGAGTTTTATTCAAAGTTATTCCTCACAAGGGCTTATAACTGGGTTATCCTCAGCTTATTGCCACAGAAGATCGCTCTCGCCAAAATTCTTCCTACCTCCTGCGGAGTTCATCAGAGTTCCCCAGCATAACTTATCTTTACAATCCCCAGCCAGAGAATCCTTCGGAATTCAATTCCCCTCAGAGTTTAAGTTTCAGTATCCCCAGCAAAGCCAGACTAGTGAACCATCTCCCCACAAAGTTTTGGGAGGGCAAATCTTGAGTTCCCCAGTGAAGTCGCCAGAAATACTTCCCACCAAACTGAAGATTCTCAGTCTTACATCCCCAGCATGAGTCTATTAGATTGGAACTCCCCAGTAGAAGTCATCAGGAATTCCCCCGAAGATTGGTATACAACCCAAGTTCCTTTTTCTCCAACAACAACCAGGAATTATTCTTCCCAGCAGCAGTCAAGATACTGTTATCTTCAGCCATCTCGGATTCATCTATCCTTTGCAAGACAGCTCATCAGCTTACATACGCATCCATTTACATTCATATCATATAAAATACATTGTATCATGCATCATGACATTGCATATAACTAACTCTTTACCTTTTCAGGTAAGATCAGTCGACAGACTAAAATCATTATCTTCCGAGATTCTTTCCAGGAATAGTTCAGGTGTGACCCAGACATGACAACATTCTGATGCTTATTCCAGATTCACCCAGATGCAGTTTTACACGAGCTCATCATCAGGAAACCCTACACCGGTTTTTCCTCCACCTTCAAGATTTCTGAAAACAGTTCACGGGTTCTCCAAGTAACGGATGTTAACCTATCACTTGTTCAGTTTCTTCTCAAGACTTCTGAAAACAGTTTATGGATTCTTCCCAACAACGGATGTTAATCTATCGCTCGTTCAGATGCAACTTTTGAAAACAGTTTACGGACGCTTCCCAACAACGGATGTTGCTCTATTGCTTATTCAACTTCAAGATTTCTGAAAACAGTTCACAGGTTCTCCAAGTAACGGATGTTAACCTATCGCTTGTTCAGACTCTTCTCAACTTCTGAAAATAGTTTACGGACGCTTCCCAACAACGGATGCTGCTCTATTGCTTATTCAACTTCAAGATTTCTGAAAACAGTTCACGGGTTCTCCAAGTAACGGATGTTAACCTATCGCTTGTTCAGTTTCTTCTCAAGACTTCTGAAAACAGTTTATGGATTCTTCCCAACAACGGATGTTAATCTATCAGCTTATTCAGAAGCAATTTTCGAAAATAGTTTACGGATTCCTTCCAAAACAACGGATGTCAATCTATTGCTTATTCAGACCCCCAGTTCAGAGATGGTCCCAAACATGGACGCCTTTCTGATACTTCTTCCAGATGACATCTTTAAGCCCATCCCCGACAAGTTTCTGTCATTCTTCCAGATGGCATCGTTAAGCCCATCTCCAAATGGCATCTCTAAGCCCATTCTCGCATCCATTGCTTTGACGAGTGCAAATTTTCGGGCACTCTAGTGTCCAATCTCCTTTTACCCTCGAGTCACGAAAGGCAAACTTGCCAATCTAACTCTTCGGATTCAAGAATATTGAACAGGGGCAACTGTTGTACCCCAAAATTTTCCCTCCCACTTCTCATTGATTTCTCATCACAAAGCCCTTGAAGCTCAAGATCCAGTTAGGGTTTCATCTGCTCAAGACTTCTCCTTGCACTGTTGACCCAAATTAGGGTTTGTGTTTGCACAAAGATGTTTTGACCAAAAATGTCTAAGATGACTTTCATGCTTCATATTGGACTCCCAAGTTTATCCACACCAAGTTTCAAGTCTTGATTCCAAGTTTTGCCCAGTCAATTGGACAGTTGACCTAGAAATCAACTGTATTGGGGAAAAAGTCAACTGTGGCCAATTGACAGTCAAATCTCATGAAAATTGACCCACATCAACATTATAAACTCACATGGACCATTTTATCAAGTTTAGATCACAATTCCACAAGAAATTTGATCAGATCACCAAAAGGGCAAAATGGTCATTTTTAGGATTTTGACTGCACAAGGGCAATTTTTGACTGTTTGACATAGCCAATGGCAAACCAAGCTCACATATGGACTCAAGGACCCCATGGAATTGTCTTGACATGCTCAACAAGCTCAAAAGATCCCAAATACACAAGATTGACAGTTGAATTTCCTAGTCAATTGATCAATTTTGACTGTATACTGAAAAGTCAAACTTTGACTTTTTGGTCAAAATCAAGAGTCAAGATTCATTTTTCATCAAAACATGCCAAATCATGAAACTTGTTCATCAAGAAATCAAAAAATGCAAATTAGGGTTTGAAATGAGAATTTTTCATAACTTAGAATTTTTCTAAGTTATGAAAAACCCTAATTTTTTCCCAACTTTGCCTCACTTTCTCACCAAGATTCATTTGGATTCAAGCAAAAGTCAAAACATGAAAGTTGTAGCTTGTTGTATAATCTACAACTTTGATTCACAAAGTTTTCCAAAAAGAGGCTTGTATCTCAAGTTACAATTTTTGGAATAAGGGTACTAAACCATTCTTAACTTAGTGAAATTTTAACCTATTTTGGCAAGGTTTTCTACCTAACTTCAAGACCATTTTCCTTACACTTCCACTTGGAATTTCAATTTGCATTTCAAAGATGGATTGTATTACACATTCCAAGCTTTCCAAAATGTCCAAGAACTCATCAAACAACCTCATAACTTGAGAGAATCGAATTTTGCAATATGGCAAAAACTCACTTTTGAATTGGTCATGTACATGTTCATAACTTATGCCATTTTCAAGTCAGCTTGGTTTGTGCTACATTACAGGCCTCTAAACCATCCAACACTCAATAATTTAATGCATGTTCATTGTGCTAAGGCCTTGTTTCATGAGTTTATGCATTACATGTTGGATTAGGCCATAAATGGAAAAAGTGAAATAGCCATTTTTGCAAAAGCAAGCTTTATGTCAAAGTTGCAAAATCAACAAGTACGGATCAAATCACTTTGGCACAAGATTATGAGCAAAACACACTGATCAAGACAAGGTTAGCAGCATGTTTAGGGGGCCTCTACCTGCTTAGAAACTCAAGTGGCCTTTGTTTGCTTAAGTGTTAAGAAACTTAGCATAACACAACATAACTTTGATCTGAGCACAAGCAAGCCTAAGAAAATATTGTATACACCTTCTAATCATCAAACCCAAGCTAGTACACGAGCAAAGAAGGTCTCAAACACTCCCATTCCCAGAATCACTCTCAAACTGCAGAAACAGGGCAGGGTCTGCAGATTGGATCCCATCTCTCATTCCTTTCACGATTTCTTGCCCAAAGCTCATCAAACACATTCCCTAGCATCACTTGAAGCTAACCAAAACATAAAACACGACTTGTAATTCCTCTAACCAGTTCCACCATTTTCACTTTCTTGTTTTACAGTTGGAGGTCCATAGCTCGATTCAAGGTGTTTCAAAGCAAAGTAAGCATTGGAATAACATCACCACACTTCAGGCAAGCTATACAGATCATCATCTTGCTCTGAAAGCTCCCCCATTGCCAGATAGAACTTCAACTGAACAGGTATCTTCTTGAACTTCTAACTCTTAGTCTAGGCATCATTAGCTCTAAGTTTGTGAATAAGGAGTGTTCTACTCATGCCCCTGAATCTGTACATGCTTTTACTTTTCATTTATTTTGCTCAAGCTGTGAGAATTTAAGGTTTGAACATGGAAGAAAAGTTAGGTCAGGATTTGGGAATGTCAAAATTCTCTCTCATTTCTGAGAGTTAGGATGAGTTCTTTATATATTTAGAATCGTGATTCAATGCTTAACATTTCTTATGTTGTGAGTTTGTGCAAAAGATCAAAGAATCCAGATGTTTGAACTTGGAAAACAGGCGCGCGTTTTGGAACATTTTTTGTCTGAAGGTTGAAGAAGAAGCTTCATGGGCTGGGCCTGTTGTGTTATTTCTTTTCATACCTTGTTTTTGGTTTCATACCCCCTGAGCCCATTATGTTTATTTTCATGATTTTTAACTTTTCTTTTTTTCATTTTGGCTTATTTATTTTTTCCCATAATATTAAAAACATGAAAAATTATTTTTACACCATTTTTATATTTTTAGGCATTTATTTAGTTATATTACTATTTGTATGTAAATAAGTACAAAGAATATATTATTTAGAATAAATAGAAAAAATAATGTAAACACCATTTTATTTTCATTTTTATTTTGTTTTATCCTCTTAAAATATTTTATATAAAATATACTTTTTATAAATATTAATTATTTTTATTTTTGTATATATAATATTTATTTAGTAAATAATAAAGATATTTATACATATTAGTACATTTAGGTAAAAAATACCAAAATACATACATTTTTTTATTTTATTAATATTTGACATGAAAAATACTTTTTATGAATATACTCCATTTTATTTTATTTTTTGTATATAATTATTAAATATTATACATATTAAATGGTTAATATACTTATTTAATGAAATTAGGGTTTTTACTCTTAAAACACAAAAATTCCAAAATATTACTTTTTTTTTATTTTTATTCATTTGACATAAAAAATATCCTTTTTCCATACATATGAAAACCCCTTTTGCATTTTGCATCTTTATTTTATTGTTCATTTAATTTATGCAATTAATTATTTTTGTAAATATTCCAAAATTGATGTAATAGCTAGGTTTAAATTCCTTGTCTAAATATCCCCCCATTTGAACATTTGTACCCCCTTCCCATATTGTGTTGTAATAGTTTAGGAAATTTAAATTTCCCACTTTATCGCTTTCTAAATATGCCATGCTAGAACTAGGGTTTGTATGCACGCAAAAAGAACAAAATCAGTTTGACCTAATTTCAAGATAATCAAGCATGAATATGGACAACACATATCACACTTGCACCCCTAGGGTATTCCACTTGTTGCCTTCCATAAATGTGCCATATTGTATGTTAGGTCTCTTTGGGCAAAAACAAATACAAATCAATTGATCATAGTCCCTCGATGACGCTTTCGAAAGTTGCCTAAAAATGATCAAAGTCCCTTAAAAGAAAATTGCCCAAAGATACTTAGCACTATTGCAATTATGGTCTAAACGATGACCCGCGCCCGTCCCTTTCACCTCCTAACACAAGATTGTCCACCAAATGCAATGGTGGAACAAAATTGTTAAAAGGGTTAAAACATAGCAATAATCTTTGAGAACTTTAGGGTAGATAGCTCTTAAGTACTTGTCAACTTGCAAAACAAAAACACTTGCCTATTTTTTTCAAACCACACATCACTACACTTTCAAAATAAACTTTCAAAAAACCTTGGAACATCTTTTCAAAAAGACGGACACCTTTTGTAAAACATTCGAGTAAAGAATTGTTACAAGGGTAGCCTAGACAAGGCATCTTTTTCAAAACATTTTCAAAGCCACACACAAAGCACCATTTCAAACAATTAAAAACCAAGGCAAGTTGATCTAAGCAAGTACCTAAGAGCCCATGGATAACCATGGATAGAAAGGGTGCTAATACCTTCCCTTTCTATAATCTACTCCCCGAACCCAAGAAAAATCTCAAAGGTTTTTGCTGTGCTTTTTAAACCTTTCCTTAGGATAAAATAAAAAGTCGGTGGCGACTCTTGCTCAACCGAAACATTTGCGAAAACAAACACAAAACCATAGTCAGTTCTCCCACCGTATCACAATGACCCTCCAAAGCTACGTTGAAATTAGAGTCTAAACCATGTATCCTACTTTCTCTCAATACATGATCCTGTAACACCCGAGATTTGGCCCTAAAATCCACAAATGCATATGAGGCAACCTTTATTCCCAAGTACAACTCCAATCCTCTAACTCTAATGGGTAAATTATCCACTATTCACTGAAGGTCCCCAGAGAAAGGACTTTCATCAATCACGGTGTCTTCAACTGCTCTTCACAACTATTTATCAAACCAAATAATTGCTTCTTTCATATGATTAGGTTGACACATTCTTAAACCAAAAAATAGTTTGGCAATATCCATATAAAATATAAGTAGAAGAAACTCACTATGAGTATCCCTAAGTTGTGGCAGGAGATGCATTAACTCAACAACTCCAACAATCCCTTCCAAGCAACTTCACCAACAACATCGACCTCCAAATATTAGAAGGTAACAACCCCCATAAAATTTACTTCTATCAGCTAATCCTCAAAGCATTATTCTATCTTATAAACTCTCAAATAAATTTATAGTATAATTCTTTTGTATGATATTTGTGAAATGTCGTTTGTGAGTTGATTTAACTAATAAATTTAAACCAAAAAATAAAAATAAAAACTTTAAATAATTAACATTAATCTTTATGAACTTTTTTAAAAGGTAAATTATTGAATAGAAAGGGAAAAACAAACAAGAATAAGGGCCTTAAAACCTAATCCATCAAACAACTAGCAAAAATGATAGTTGGACATGTCCAATCTATCCCTCAAAAAACTTTCAAAAGCATAAATAGAATGTGAATTCCACCGAAATTCATAATCAACAAAAAAATCCGGAATGACTAAACTACTTGCACAAACATTTCCTCTCTAAAAATATGAGATATATTGAATTTAAAGATATAGTGTGTAAAATATTCTTCCATTAATTAAAAGATGTCACCAAACAATATTTACATTAGAAAATGCATGAATGACTAGCATTACGTCAGTTTTAAGCCAAATATTTCTCAAATTCGTCATGTCAGCATAGTCGATAACAAGCATGATTTCATGTAACTCGGGTTAAAATGAGGTGCAAACTCTAATTTTAACTGAAAATACTTACAAGAATATTTCTAAGTTATCTCCGAATATGCCACCACAAGTTGATATTATAGGATTTCCTCTTGAAACACCACCCAGTAACACTTAATCCAATTATGACTATGAAAATACCATTTAGCTTGTACGATTCTATGTGCGTGAGAAGGTTGATATTTGATGTCAAAACATATAATAACTGTAACTCATGACTGAAGAATATACACACTCCTTGAAAGAAGTATATGCAATATAGACCAATTGTTTAACATGAAAAATATCGTTATCAAAGTCAACTTTACCATTTTGAAACCTGATATCATTTCTTGTGTGTCAAGTTTTCTAAATAATTACTATGATAAAAATCATGATTAGATTCTAAATTTGAGAGCTCTAACTTCTAGCAACAAATTTGAATAAGTTTTTCATAACTAATTCTTTCAATGTTCATGTCAAACAATTGCTTTATCCATTGCCAAAATAGTAAGGTGTACATGTATCTAAGAAATAAGTGATTTGTAATTTCCATATCATGATTGCAGAGAGAGCACCTAAAAATCATACGCGCTCCCCTTCGAATCAACTTTCCTTACGTTGAATTAACATTATGCTTCAGCTTCCAAGTCACCAATAACTTAATAAGAGGTATGTGAGGATGAAAAATGAATTTTATCCAAAAATGCTCGATGTGACCCCTCTTGATATAGTTTAGGCATCTTTAAAAGATAAACTATCGTTTGAAGATCCTATCCAAATGAGTTAATCAATAATAGTATTGTCAAATAACAAGTTGATCTTCAAAATATCTTCAGCAGTTTGAGTAGCCAAAATAAATAAGCCATGAGAAATGTTTCAACTGATGTCCTAGAAAACTAAATCTACGTTAAAATTTTTCATAAATTAAATATCTACACACAATACTACGTGTAAATCTTTAATTTTATATCCCAAATAATAGTTAGTCAATAAATCAACTTCCTTCCCATTACCGACATAATATATTATGTTCCTTTAAAAAGGAAAAATAATGCTTAATGTCAGAGCATATTAAAGAAGAAATATAATATATGATAAGTTTTTTGCACCTGAAGTATCTACTAATAAATATAAAAAACTATTGATTATTGAGAGGCAATAACTTTCAATAAAGAGATAAACAACCAACTTAATTTATTGTCTTAATATCTAAAAGACCAAGACTTCCTTCAAACAAAAGTGAGCATATACTCTTTCAAAATATACTAATAAACTTTTTATTGTCCATGTTAGATGTCCACCCAATATTTTTATTAATTAAAATTTTCAATATGATTTCCTTATATCAAGTAATACAATAAATATATTCTATTTTAGAAAAATATGTTGGTCTTAATGATATAAGAGATTCATGAACAAAATATTTAAGTAAAAGACTCAAATACATTAATAACTTAATAAGGAGTCCAATAAAAGACCAATAAATATATTCTATTTTATAGAGGTTATAGCAGAGATTCATAAAATTGAAGACTAAAAAACAATTTTAAACATCTTAATTTTGTGATTCGTATATGAGTTTGAGAGATTAAAAAATACTTAACCAAAAATAAGAGATTGTTAAACGTAAAGCAAAATCGTTGTTAAAGATATGAAGTTTATTTAAACATCATTAAATTATTATTTTAAATATTTAATTAATACTACATTTTATTTTTAATAAACACTTTCATGATATAAAAATTTATTGAAAACAATAAATGTTATGTGTTTATGCTTTTAATTTTAAAAAATTTACATTTTTTTTAAACTTATATGTTAATGTTTTATCATATAATTATTTTAATTTGTGATAAGTATTTCTTCCATAATTTAAAAGTTTTTGCGATTGTCCCTCAACTAATTATGAATTTATATCTTTAAAATGATAAAAGAGTAATTTTTTTTATTAATAATGTTATAAGTTTTTTTTTTCATTTTAAAATTCTTTTAAAAATATATATTACTATTTTTCCTAAGAAATAAAATTTTCAAAACATATTACTATTTTTTACATTAAAAAAAATAACAAATATAAAAATTCATAGCAATATTTTTTTCATAAAGTTTTAAATGATTGTTTTAAACTTTAATACCCAGTCTCAGACCATGCTATGTTATGTCTGAAAGATGATGAGCAAATTGTCCACAAGAAAAAGTATTTTAAATTTCCTAACATAGTGACTCATACTACTGATTTCCTAGAGACTGTCAAGACCAATTGGGATCTTCCTTTAAAAGGCACAACTATGTATATAATTTGGAAGAAGTTGAAAAGGCTGCAACCAACTATCAGAGACTTGAGTAAGCCTTTTAAGGGAATAAAAGACTAGATAGAGAAGGCTAGAGATAATCTTACCCAGGCCCAAAACAACCTTTTGGCTGACAAGATGAATGGGCAGTTAATTGAGAAAGTTAAGGCTTGTACTGAAGATGTCATAAACCTTAACAATATTGAGGAGCAAATGATGTATCAATGAACTAAAATTGACTGGCTTAAAAGGGGTGATGGCAACAATGCCTTTTTTCATGTTACTCTCAAGGCTAAAAATAAGCAAACTCAGATGACTTCCTTAGTTAGAGATGATGGATCAATTGTATCCACACATTAGGATATCAAAAAAGGGATCTTAAAGTTCTATAGTAATCTAGTAGGTTCTACCTCTAACAACCTTAGAGGTATTGATATAGATGCTATGAGAAAGGGGCCTCAGCTGACCCAAGACCAAGGAGAGTTTCTGATAAGCCCTATTAAAGAAGAGGAAATTTATAAGAGCCTTAAGAGTATAAAGGATTCTACTGCCCCTGGGAGTGATGGATACAATGCCAAATTTTATAAGCCAACATGGGAGATTATTAAACTTGATACCAAAAATGTTGTCAATGACTTTTTTGTCAAACAAAAAATCTACGACGCGGTCAACAGCTCTATTGTCACACTTATCCCCAAGTCTATTGCTGCTAACAGAGTCAAAGACTACATACCCATATCGTGTTGTACAATTATATATAAGATCATATCTAAGATAATTGGAAGCAGATTGGGAAAAGTGATAGGGAATGTTGTGAACAAGAATCAAACAACTTTTATGCCTAATAATCACATGCAGAACCATATTTTATTGGTGTATGATCTCATTAAAGGCTATAATATCAAGAGTGGCCCCTTAGGTGCATGGTCCAAATGGACCTTCAAAAAGCTTATGACTCTATGGAGTAGAGAGCAGTTGAGACTATCCTCAAAGAGATGAATTTCCCTCCTAAGTTCATAAGATAGATAATGCTAACTATCAAAATTGTTTCATATCGCTTCAATGTCAAAAGTGAGCAAACCAACATTCTGGTAGCTAAGAGAGGTCTCAGACAGGGAGACCCTCTCTCCTCTATGATTTTTGTCCTTATCATGGAGTATTTAAGTCGGATGCTGCAAAAACTTAGAAAGAACCATAATTTCAACTTTCAATCAAAGTGTGAAAATCTGGGCATTATAAACCTTAGTTTTGCAGATGATCTCCTCCTGTTTGCAAGGGAAAATCCTATATCTATTAGCCTCATTATGCAAACTTTCAACAATTTCTCTGAATTTACTGGTTTAACTGCAAACCCTCTGAAATGCAAACCTTATTTTGGGAATGTATACAAAGTGGACAAGTCTCTTATATCCAACATCACATCTTTCCATGAGGGGATCCTCCCTTTTAGGTATCTAGGTATCTTGTTATCTAATAAAAAGCTTTCAGTGGCCCAATCTCTCATGTTAGTTGACAAAATTGTCTCTCGAATCAGACATTGGAGTTCAAGACTCCTGAGCATTGTTGGCAGATTGCAACTTGTCAAAATTGTGCTTTTCTCGATTACAAACTTCTGGATGCAAAGCATCCCTCTTCTGAGGGAGGTTGTGAAAGCGACAAAAGCTGTTTGTAGGTCCTTTGGTCAAGAGGGGACATAATTACGAGGAAATCACCAGTTGTGTGGGATAAAACTTGCACTCCTAAAAACTAGTGAGGTCTTAACATTATCTCTTTGAGTACTTGGGGAACTGTCAGCATCTTGAAAATGCTTTGGAACTTATGCAGGAAATCAGTCGGTCCTTGGATTAAGTGGATACACTATATCTACATGAAGAAAGATGATCTCATGTTTGTACCTATCAAAAGTAATTGCTCGTGAATCCTTACGTTTATTATGGGAAAAAAGCAGGTTGTAGAAAATTTATAGTGTTGGTCTAATATGCTAAATCACAATAAAGTTAACTGTAATCAGATTTACCATGCATTAAGGAATCAAAACCCGATGAGAGCTGGAAGAAAGTCTTCTACAATAACACTGCAAGGCCAATAGCTAAGTTTAGCCTTTGGATGACTTGTCACAACAAGTTGGTAACCAAAGAGATACTTCATCATTTTTCTCTTCTTGACAATGATATTTGGTGTTTTTACACGGATCACGAGACTCTAAATCACATGTCTTTCACCTGTAACAGGCTAGCGGCCATTTGGGGCCATGTATTGAAATGGCTTCAAATAGACCACAAGTTGAAGAACTAAGACGAAGAGTTAAGGTGGATTCTGACAAGTAGTAAAGGAAAAGGAAGTAAAGCTGAAACTCTCAAGTGTGCTTTTGCGGAAACCATTCACGAGGTGTGGCAGTTTAGAAATCTCCACAATTTTGGGAAAGATCCCGACAGAGCCTCTATAGATCCCGAAATTATAGATATAATGATGTATAAATGTTAGACGAAAAGAAACTTGAGGCATTATGTTGCCAAACTCATGATATAATTGTTTTTTGCTTTATTCCCTTTGATGACTGGATTGATTGATCGCATTTGTGCTCAACTGTTTTTAGATTTGTGAATAAATTTATTTTTTTCAAAAATAAAAAAAAACTTTAATACCTAGTCACGTAACTTCAGAAAAACTGAGAATAAGCTGCGGGTCCACAGTTTTTCATCCGGGTTAACATTTCATCAACAACTATAGATCCGACCCAACCGAGCTTCATCACCGACCCGGTTTGTTCAAAACCCTAATTTACAAAAATAATCACTCCCTTTCTTCTGGTTCGAAAAACCCCGAGACTCTTACTCCGACCATGGCCATGGGTGGAAAACGGAAGAGGAACCAGGATTCCGATGGCGAAGAAGATTCTTCCAAGAGAAAAATCAAAACCGAGACGAAGGAACCATTCCGTCCTTCCATGATCAAAAACAAGGAAAAGAGATCCGAAGTTCATGCCAAACTTAAGCATCAGAAAAAGCTCGAGAAACGCGCTAAATCGAAGGCTCGTGATGCTGCCGTCAAGAGAGCCATCGAGCTCGGCGAAGAGGTCACTCTCGTCCTCTTTCTCTTATCAAATTGAATTGCCATTGTTACTATTGTTTTGATTTCTTTGGTGTTATTGTAGCTTCCAGAGAAGAAGGTGCCTCGTACGATTGAGAATACAAGGGAAGTAGATGAGACTGTTTGCAAGCCTGATGATGAAGAGGTTTTTATTTTTTTAACTTTGGATACTATTATGACTTAAATTTTGTATGAATTAACTCTTGATTTGATTAGATTTCAATGTTTTATTGTTGAGTATGTATGTTGGTTACTGGTATGTTACTATTAGATTTGAATTAGGGGTTACTGACTGATATGCATCCATCACTTTAAGCTTAAATGAATTGACTCTAGATTAGAGTGTATAGTACGGAGTCTGCGAATGAAATAAAAATAATTTTTGGGTGGACAAGTACTTTTTGAGGCTTGAATTTCATCTAGTAATTTGAATGGACCTGCTTATTGTAATCTAGTTGTTTTTTTCTTTCTAAAATAAATTTTGTTGATTTATGAATCATATATGTTTGCAGCTATTTGCTGGAAATGATGCTGATGAATTCAGTTCAATTTTAAATCGGCAAAATAATCCCAAGATATTAATCACCACTTGCCGCTTCAATTCTACAGTATGTATTCTCAATTCTGTTGTTTATGTTCTGAAGCTTAAATGTCTTAAGTACATTTGAAAGGCATATCCTTTCCTCCCCGATTTGTTTGGCTTCCCGTTTCACACTTTTTGGAGTAGAGTTGAGTCGGGGAAGTTATGTCTTCTTTTATACACTAAAATTTTCCTATCTTTCTGGTGAAATATGACTTGATGTGCAGAGGGCTCCTGCTTTTATATCAGAACTGCTTCAGATTATACCAAATGCACATTACTTCAAGAGAGGAACCTATGAATTAAAAAAGGTATTGCGTGTCTCACTATCTCTTCACCGTGTGGGTAAAAAGCATACTGACTATTTTCAATTGCAGATTGTAGAATATGCAAATAAAAAGGACTTCACATCTATTGTAGTTGTACACACCAATCGCAGGGAACCAAGTAAGCGGTGCTTTTGAGTAAAGATCCTATGCATGTAGATCTTATATTTTACAAATTTTAATTCTTTGCTCCTATTTTTCAGATGCTCTCCTAATTATAGGCTTACCTGATGGACCTACTGCTCATTTCAAACTCACAAATCTTGTTTTACGCAAGGATATTAAGGTTCAGATATTTATTCTTTATGAATTTAAGTATTTAACAATAGTATAGAAGTACTTCTGGTCTCCTCATTAATGTGTCCGTGTACATTAATCTACATAATTTGATGTAAATGAACATAAAACATTCACTTCAATTCTTAGATAGAAGAAAGAAAACAATTTAAGTCGTGTTGGCTATCATCAAAACTTGTTCTTTGTTCCTATCTTTTTGCTTATTTTTTTCTACAACTACAAGAAATGAGTTCCTATAAGTCTGCACATTGTGTTAGCTATTCGATGAATCCACTTTTTGATTGAACCTTGTCATCTGGAAAGATTGGCAGATGAGTTTACTTGTTTTGAGGTTATGTTAATGAAATTGATAGATTTAATTTTTTTACTATGTATGCATTTTGGTGACCCCTTGCAGAATCATGGAACTCCAACTAGTCACCGGCCTGAGCTTGTTTTGAACAACTTCACAACACGTCTAGGGCATAGAGTAGGAAGGTAACTCTTTTCTCTTATTTTATATCTCATTTGTTGTTAAGCATTGATCTGTTGCTTGCATTTTTTCAAACAATTCATGATATGCCCATGCTAGGTCTCACTGAAATAGTACTGCCTTTAAGTTGTTTTTTAAGTAGTAAGTAATATTATGGAAAGAAAATAGTACAATTAAATCAAAAAAAGAAAGAAACAAGTACAAGTCTAGCGCTGCCTTTCCTGTATTGCCAATATAATTTTAATTAACAAATATCTTCTATGGTTCCTAGTTTTTCTATGTAATGATGGGTTTGTATAAGCTTTTACCTACCTGTCATTTAACTCTCCTTATTTGTTGATTTTGTTTCTAATAGAATGATTCAGTCCCTTTTCCCGCAAGATCCAGAGTTTAAAGGCCGACGTGTAGTCACATTCCACAACCAGAGGGACTTCGTATTCTTCCGGCATCATCGGTACAATTCTTGCAATCTATTATTTTTTTGTTTGTTTCAAATTATTAATGGTTTTTGATATCTTGTGTCCAATCATATGCTTAGGTATATTTTCGAAAAAAAAGAAATTAAAAAGATAGAGTCTAAAGGTAAAAAGGACGAGGATGGCGAGAGTGAGAAAGTTCCTGACCATAAAACAATTGCTCGGCTTCAGGTTAGTGTCAATTTCTTTTTGCGTATTGTTTACCTACCATTTCAAAACTCAATGTCCATCGACTAGTCTATAAATTCGTTATCTTTCTGTGCTACTTTTTATTGCTTTTCGTCTGTGGCTTAATGGATGTCATATTAGTGGCGTCATGACACCTGAAAGTAGTGACAGTCTCGTCTCATACAAGGTATATTAGTCTATGGGTCTGGTGGTTCAGATACTCAATTTCTGTAATTTAGGGTATTTGTGATATAACTTGCGTCTAAAGTTAGATAATAGAAGATAGGAATGATTCAATAGAGAATGATTCTTGAATTGATAGCAATGCACTGCATACCTCTGGCCAGCTCACTCGTACTTGGTGGACACAGCATCCTCAGGTTGAGTACCCGCAAACTCCCGAATTCCACAACTCTCTAAACTGAGTACTTTCTAATATCACTGTTTTTTTATAAACCCATCTCCAGCATTCCCTCGGTTAGTTATTCAGTTATAAATTATTTCACTGTTTTGCCCCTCTGCTCCTCCTCAATTACACTTGATTAATAAGATGTTTTCTAACTAACTAAACACTCCTCAAAAGAGCCACCTTGTCCTTGAGTTGAAAGGACGGGTCTTCTGTGACAATATGTTACTTGCACGAAAAGTATAATTACATTAAGGATATTTAATTATTCTTCTACCTGATTCCTTTGTATATTTATTATTATCATCTTCAAAATTGCCTATGAAATAACTTACTTACCTATAAAATTGCAGGAATGCGGCCCTCGTTTCACATTGAAATTAGTTAGCCTGCAGCATGGAACATTTGACACTAAAGGTGGAGAATACGAGTGGGTTCACAAGGTAATTTACTTGTTAGCCATTACTGCCGTTTCAATTCTTAGCTAACACGTGAAACATTTCCCTGTATTCCTAACTTACTGACTGTCACACTCTATTTTCTGTCTCTTTTTCCTTTTCCTTTTAGCCGGAAATGGACACAAGTCGAAGGAGGTTCTTCTTGTGAGCTTGTCTTGGAACTTTGCATTTTGGATGATATTTCTGCTCTGGAATAGGGTTAATCTGGTGAAGAGGGTTGGTTATGTTAAAGTTGTTCGAATCTTATGAAGATATTTCTAAAAAATGTTAGTTATATTTTGTTCTTATTTTTGGACTGAATTACTACTCATCTCTGTACCAATCAATTTTGACCTCAAATTTGTTGTATGATGATAGTTGGAGGAAAGATAACGATTTTTTCACACCATGCTTATAACCGAAACTTGATATCTCTATTTAAATTTCATTCATGAAGGTCTTCAATCTTTCGATTCATGGGATATTTGTGTTATTCTGCACGATTTTATTTCAGTTTCAGCTCACATAGATTTCAGATCTTACCCACTTGTCTAACCCAGTCCAGGCTATTATGAAAAACTCAGTCCACATTGAGAGCGCAAACACTAGATAGGTCCACACGGATAAGCATATGCTTTAACAAATGAACGAGGAGTGACAGAAGCTCCCACAGTTAGGTCCACACGGATAAGCATATGCTTTAAAAAACTATGGAATAACAAGACTTGAACAAGTTCACTTCATCTATTAGAGATATGTTTCCATCACTGATTAATGATTGATTGGTACATCAAGCTTCTCTTTTCAAGTTCGGGACACCACTTACACATAGATAATTTATCAATTTGAATATATGACAGAAAAGGAATGGGGTGAGCCACACTCTAATTTTTATGGAGAGGAAGAAATGGTAAGTCTCAAGTAAATAATCTGTCACAAAAATTTGGTTTCTTAATGGCATCAACAGAAATGGTTCAATCCATGATAATAAAAATAAGAGACAGTCTCACAACAGCAAATACACGATGTAAATTTTCATCAAAATTCATCTAATCACATTAGTTGGACATGTGCCATACTATAGAGGTAGAGCGTAAATTCTAATTTTTAACTCATAAATTGAACTCAATACTAAGATTCGAACCCTAAACCTCACTGTGTATATGAGTTTATAATTGTTTTGAGAAAAGGTGAAAAGAATGCATTAACTAAGGCCACACTCGTTAAAAGTAAAACTCATGTGATTGCACCCTTTTTAGGTTAAATATGTATTTGATTATTTTTTATCCCTATAAAAAAAATATGGTATGTTTTATACCTGCAAAATTATTATATATATAATTTTAGTCTCTACTGTTAAATTGATTTGTATTTTTGAATGATTATTTTGCAGATATATTTAGAACGTTATAAAATAATTCTTTTAAAAAAAATTAAAAATTTAATTTATAAGTCGAGATTTTAATTTCTTTCATCAATATCTTTTAAAAATTTAAAAAGTTCATATTTAATTCATCACATTTTCAAAAACTTTAAAATTTGACAAATAAATATTTTATAGTATTCTAAATATGTATGAAAAAAATTATTCAAAAATTTAAAATTTTAAACGTAACTAAATCGTTTTTAAAATTTTAAAAAATAACAAGGACTAAAACTGCATAAATAAAATTTTTGTAGGGATCAAAATATATCATTTTTTAAATAAAAATTAAAAATGAAATTTGAAATATTTATAGGGATCAAAAACATATTTAACCCATTTTTTTTTAAAAGTTTTTGTCTCTTTATAAATGGAGATAACAAATCATTAAGGGTCTGTTTGGTTCAATGAGGGGGAGGGGAGAGAATGAATTTTAATGGAGGGGAGGAGAGGGAAGGTTTTTTTTTAATTATATATAAATGTTTGGTTTAAAAGAGGGGAGGAGAGGAGAAGTGAGAGATTTTGATTAAAAACATGTTTGGTTCATGAGGGGAGGGGAGAAATTTTATTAATAATTTACATTTTTATCTTCATAACTTTATATAAGTGATATGATATTCATAAGTGAAAAATTCATAAATATTTTTCTAGAAATGATATTTATAATATTGAATGATTAAAAAGTCATAACTTATCACATGACGTTAAAAAATTGAGTATACTTAATTCATATTATAACTCTCAGTATAAAATAAACTATGTATTGATAATAACTTTACAATATATAAAATAACTTATAATTAAATATTATATATATTACAAAATAAATAACAAAAAAAAGAGCGATTTAAAATTTTATAAAGAAAATGTAATAGAATATATAACAAAATAAAAAAAAACTAACACAAATAACCATAAAAATAAAAAAAACAAAAAAAAACAGTAATTATAATTTATATTAAATTAAAAAATTGAAGGCGAAGAATAATTATAATAAGTTATTGGAAGCAATAGAGAAAAATCACAAAAAAGATAAGTAGGGACATGCATTTTTTTTTTGAAATAATAAAATAAAACTGATGATATTTTAGTAAATATATTAATTTATTAAATATTTATACTCACTTTCCCTCCTTTCTCCTCTGAATTGAATTAAACCAAACACATTTCATTATAAATATTCCCTCCCCTCCCCCTCCCCCCCCCCCCCCCCCCCCCCCCCCATTTATCTCGAACCAAACACACCTTAATGGTCATGTCACTAATCAATACTATCCTAAGCTGATTGATTATTCACCAATTGCACCCCCATTTTAGCTCTTTTGAACGCCACTGTTTATACATGCTACCGCCCACTTTATTTTAGTCATGCCTTTAACATTCAACATATTTTACACCTTTCTCTTTTTTAAAAAAAATGCCTATTTAACACCACAAAAGATATTAAATTAGATCTTGAGCCTAAAACACTACTTGTAGAAAATTCTCGGTAAAATATCTATTTTGGTCCCTTAACTATATCCTCTGGTTCACTTTGATCCTTTAATTTTTTTCCGTGTCACTTTGGTTCTTTAATTTTTAAAACATAATCATGTTAGTCCTTCAGTAAGTAAACCTTTAGTCAAAGTCCAAAAACAATTTTCAAGTGGCAGTTTACTTGATGAGGTGGATAAGTGGAGTCCATGTGGTAAATAAAACGAAGGGATAACACATCTATCTTCTTCAAAACGACTTAACCCTAAGTCTGATACACAAACATGAAGGAGATTGTGGAAGCGGCTGCGAAGGCGATTCCGAAGGAAGGTGATTGCGAAGGACTCAACATGCGTTTGAAAGGACAACTAAAGATGAAGTTTATATTCCAAATAAATATTCTCTGCATGTTTTCGTAACTGGATTAAGGCTTTGTGTAGATTTAGGTATTTGGTAGATTTAAGGATTTTTGTAGATTTAGGTTTTTGGTAGATTTAGGGCTTTGAATGTTTGTTCTGGAACTGTGTTAGATGACAATTACTATTTGAATAGGGTTAATAGGTGAATTTATGAAGCTCAAAGTTTACCACAGTGGTGAATTCGTTGATCCTGAACTTAGTGTGTATGAATGAGGGTTGATAGATGATTTGATAATAGATGTTGATAAGTGGAGTTATTTTGAGTTAGTTAGTGTATTGAAGGAGTTAGGTTATAGGGACTTTGAGAAAATGTATAACAAGGGCCCAAAATTTGGGATGAATGCCCTAGTTGATGACAAAGGTGCTCTGGACATTGCAGATCTTTACAAGGTACACCAAAGTGTTAATATCTACATTCAACACACTTTATCTCAGCCTGATTGTTATGATGATCTAGTGGATAATGTTGATGAGGGGCCTGAGATTAATATATATGAGGTTGAAGAGTTACTTAATAAGTTGCATGATGACATTGTAGATAAGTTGAATGAGTCTAATGTTATTGTAGAAGAAGGTAATACTGGATTGAATAGTGTGAATGTTGCTAATGTTATTGTGGAAGGTGACAAAGCTGGATTGAATGATGCTAATGTTGTTGTGGAAGGTGGCAATGCTAGATTTAATGATGCTAATATTAGTGTGGAAGAAGATAATGCTGGATTGAATGATGCTAATGTTGGTGTGGGATCAACCCATGTTGTAGTGGAATCAAACAATGTTGAAGTTGAATTAACAAATGTTGGAGTGGGAGAAGACAATATTGGTGAGATGCATGATGAATACAATTTTGATGACAGTAAGGATGAGAGCTACCAATATGATAGTGTTATTGAAATAGCATTTGAAGATGAATCTGATGGGTATGATGAGATGAATCGAAAATGAACTTGATGATTTCATTGGATATGAAAGTGATGGAAAGGTAAAGGGGAAAGGAAAGTGTGGAGAAGATATAGAAGAATATAAGGGGATTGATAATGACAATGATGATCTTCAAAGTGACTGTGAGAGTGATGACAATAATAGAGTTAAAAGGAAGAAGTACCCAATTTTCAAAGGAATAAAATATTTGTCCAATTACAAATGGGAGGTAAGAATATATTTTACTTCAAAGAGTGACATTAAGGATGCAATAACCTCATATGTTATTCAAAATGGTAGAGACCTAGAGTTAAAAAAAATGACAAAAAAATGGTGAGGGTGTGATGTAAGGATGGTTGTGAGTGAGAGGTCTATTGTGCCAAGTTACCAAATGAGGAATCTTGGCAAGTAAGGAAGGTAATTGACAAACATAATTATAGTAGGGAGTATAATGTGAAGATTCTAAGTACACAGTGGTTGAGCAAGAGGATTCATAATAAATTAAAAAAAAATCCTAGGATGAAGGTAAAGGATATAAAAAGAAAAGGCATAACGTGACTAAAGCAATCAGAGCAAGAATATCTGCTAGGGGTAGGGTTGATGGTTCTTTCTTAGGGGATTGCACTAGGATATATGAATATTGTCATGAACTACTAAGAGTTAATCCAGGATCAACAATTAAGATGAATGTTGAACCTGTTCCAGAAGGTGTTAAGGATCAAAGACCATTTTTTTAGAAGGCTTTACATATGCTATGCATCATGCAAAGAGAGCTTCAAATTATATAGAAATGTCATAGGTCTGGATGGTTTCTTTTTGAAGGGGATTTGTGGAGGATAAATTCTGGAAGCTATAGGAAACGATCCTAATGATCAGATGCTTCCTATAGTATTTGTAATTGTGGAAGGTGAAAATAGGGATAGCTGGACATGATTTTTGGAGCTCTTGATTGATGACCTAAGAGGTAGAAATGAATGTCTCTCACACACTTTCATTTCAGACCAATAAAAGGTACATTAAATTTGGAATTTACTCTTAGAATTACATTGTTTTATAGCATTGGTTGTTACTGCTATTTATAACATTAGTTGTTACTGTTATTTAAAGCATTAGTTGTTATTGTAGAATGTCAGATGAGCACATGTTTGAAGTAAAGCATGTAGAAAACTCAACTGAAACATTCATGTGAATTTGAAGGATTACTTGTGCTCTTGCAGAATATGGAATCTCACGGGACTTCCATGTGTCCATGCAATGTCATCTATGAAGAGTAGGAATTTTAAAGTTGATGATTATATTTCTGAGTATTATAGGATATCTAGGTAAAAGTCAATCTACAAGCATGCGTTTTACCTTGTGAATGGATCCAATCTGTGGGTCAAGACTCCATATCCAGATGTGCAGTCACCTAAGTATAGGAATAGGCCTGGTATACCAAAGAAAAGGAGAAACCTTGAGCAAGGGGATATTGATGAGACTGACAAAAAAGAGAAGAACAAATTTTATAGTCAAGTGCTCTAGGTGCAAAAAAGCAGGACATAACAAGTTAACCTGTAAGGCCACACCAACAACTCAAGCAAGTCATACTGTAACACCCTTCTAAACCCCAAGATTGATTCACGAATAAATGATAAATAAATCAACACAAAGCACTAACAAGGGTGTTACGTCGTCATACATATATCTTAATTAAACATCCTGCTCCATAACACGAGTTTTCAAAATAATTATAACAATTATCTCTTTAATAACATCAACATATAAATTTAGACTTTGCAGCGGAATCATTGTATTAACATAAATTCATATGTTTCATCAAAAACATCAAGACCTTTTAGTCTTATCCAAAGTTAACACCAAAATAAATTCAATAAATAACAAAACTCATGAGATGTATTTTAAACAAAATAACAAACTTAAAAACTCAAACATTCCAAATCCCGATATTACGTATCAGAGCAAGACCCTTCTTATTCAACTGAAACACACTAAATAATTCCAAATCTATCCTCACGCTTCTACGAGCTATTTGTGATCACCTGCGCATTATCCAAGTGGAGGCAACATTCAAACAAAAAGAGTGAGTAATCACAAATCATTACAAAAGATATATGGAATAGATATAGTAGTTATACTCAACAATCATCAGGAAATCAAAATATCAGCGTACATCACATATTATACTCACATTTCCACAACATTAGTTCATTCACAACATCATTATATTCTCAATTCAACAATCATCATTAGAGCATCACTTAAGTCACAACATCATCAAGACACCATTTAATCAATAATCATATAACAATATAGAGTATGAAATGCAATAACATTGACTCATGCATGTGGTACCAAACTTCACTGATGAACACTGGGTCAATGCCCTCCAAAGATCCCCACCATAGGATCGATTCCCGCTTGGAACCGGAGCACATCATAATAACACACACAATCCACACAATGGGATTGCGGCCTTCACTGGACAAACATCCTAACATCACGGGTGGACCATCGTCCTAACACATGCCCTGAATACATGATGCACATCATGTTAATAATTCGACCATGACTAGTCAATTATATCATCATTCATGTAATCATCATATAAACATTATTCACATAGAATGTATGTACATCAAACATGACTATCATAAACTTCATTCACCATAATAACATCAAACATGTCATAGTACAACATAGTATCATCAAATCGTCAATACAATACACATCATAATAATTCATCACACAAGAATCCATTTCCATCATAGTTTAGGTACTAGAAAATACATAATTTTTACTCATTATATTCCACCAAAATATAGTTCATCATGTTAACTTTCCAATGCTTCGAACAACATATCAAACAGAGTCCGAAAACTCAAGTCATGGCCTTTTCCAGATTACAAGCAGTTCTGCTCGCCCGACGATGTAGGTTTTCCCTTGAGGCTCGCCCAATGATGCAGAGGCGATGGCCTTGCCCTGTGCTCACCTGACAAAGCTGGGGCGCTTTGCTTAAAAACCAATAGAACCCAAAATTCTCCATTCCCTCGCCAGTTGTCTCTCTCGATGCTGCTTGGGAGAAGTCTCTCGCCCGACGACACATATGGCTCGCCCGACGCTAGTTTCGTGACAACAATTCGCTGTTGCATTTTCTGCATAGTTTCAGCCCCAGTTTCTATATGATTTTCATACCAGAACAATCCCAAAACTCATATAATTCCATATAATTTCATCATGCAACAATAACACAATATAACATGTATCATATACTTCAAATCATGGTATATTCATATCAAAATTTCATCAATTTTCATCAATTTTCATCGTGGGTTCATCTTGTTAGCAAATTCATCATAAACCCTAAAACAAATCCTACATACACCTAATCCTCATATCAATGATAATAATAAGGATCACCCCTTACCTGGTAATTCCTAGCAGACGATTTCTTTCTTCTCGTTCTATGATGTTCTCTTCTCTTTTCCTCTCTGTGCCCTAGCTGTTTTCTCGTGTTCTCTCAATCCCATAAAATCGTACAAAACTGAGCGTACAAAACCCCAATCTTCCCTTTTGTCACTCTTACCCCTAGGATTCTTATTATGATATTCCCATCTTATCCTCACTAACCCTCACTAACCCTCACAATATTACCACCTTACCCTTAATATCTCTAATCCATTATCATATTTAATCTAATAGAATAATCCTAAATAATAATTCTAAATAATTATACTAATTATCTAAATTATTAAAATACCCAACATCACCTTAATTCCCAATATTCCATACATGGCATCGTGACACGCATCATATTCAACAAAACATCATATATTCACCAATAATTCACAAATACTCATAATAAATCAATTAAATAAACAATTATAAATTTTGGGGTGTTACAACTCTCCGCCACTTAAAACATTTTCGTCCTCGAAAATTACCTGACGGGAATAGAGTTAGATAAGACTCTTTCATCTGACCCTCATGCTCCCAAGTCAAACTTCCACCAGCTGGTGCACCCATAATACCTTCATTAAGGAATTCTCTTTACCCCACAACTAATTCACTTCCCGACATTCTATCCGCATGAGTGACGCTTCAACTGTCAGGTTATCTCTCCCCTGTACATCATCCATTTGAATCACATGCGAAGGATCCATAATGTATCTCCTCAATTAAGACACATGAAACACATCATAAAGATTCACGAGCGACGATGATAAAGTGATCTGATAATCCACCTCCTTATCCTCTCTGAAATCTAATATGGACCAACAAAATGTAGAGTGAGCTTTCGTGACTTCAAATCTCTACCAACACCTGTTACTGGAGTAACCCTAAAAAAATACATGATCTTCCTCTTGGAACTCAAGCAATTTCCTCATCTTATCATGATAACTGTTTTGATGGATCTAAGAAGCTCTCATCTTATCTTGGATCATCTTTATCTTCTCAGTCATTTCCTGCACAATCTCAGGTCCGAGAACAACACTCATAATAAGATGATCCTACACTTCCTACCATACAATGCTTCATACGGTGTCATTCCAATACTAGAATGGAAACTATTATTATAAGTAACTCAATCAAGGGAAAATGACTATCCCAAGCACCTCTTGTTCTAACACACAAGCCCTCAATAAATCCTCCAACAACTGGATCGTCCTCTCCGTCTGATGGTCTGTCTGCGGATGATATGCAAAACTCAACCTCAACTTAGTACCAAAAGCATCCTGCAAGCCTTCCCAGAACTTTGATGTAAACCTCAGATATCTGTCTGACACAATACTCGAAGGTATACCATGTAACCTCACAATCTCTTCGATATACATCTCAGCTAACTTCTGCATAGAATGATTAATCTTCATCGGCAAGAAATGAGCCAACTTAGTCAATCTATCCACTATTACCCAAATCGAATAATTACCCTTATCAGTCTTCAGAAAACCCGACACAAAATCCATAGAAATGCTATCCCATTTCCACTCAGGAATATTTAATGGTTGCATTAGACTCGTAGGCTTATGATGTTCAATCTTCAACTTCTGACAAGTGAAACAAGCATAAACAAATTCAACAAATTCCTTTGTCATACCCTACCACCAAAATATTTTCTTCAAGTTTTGGTTCATCTTTGTAACACTTGGATGAATGCTTAATCCACTTCGACTTCCTTCCTCAAGAACACTCTTCTTAAGATCTGGAATATCTGGAACACATACTCTATCACTAAATCTCATTACACCATTTCAATCAACTCTAAATTTGCCTCCGTTACCTTGATTAATTAACGTCAACTAATCAACTAAGCTCAAATAAGATTTCTGACCTTCTCGGATTTCTTCAAGAATACCATTAGTCAGTTTCAACATTCCCAACTTCACAATGTTAGGAGCCTCCTCGCACACTAAACTCATGTCTCTAAGTTGTTCAATCAATTCCATCTCACGCATCATAAGCATTGACACATGCAAGGATTTTCTTCTCAAAGCATATGCCACAACATTTGCTTTACCAGGGTGGTAACTCAAATCAAAATCATAATCCTTTAACAACTCAAGCCATCTCCTTTTCCACATATTCAATTCCTTCTTGTAATACGGTGGGAGAACTGACTTGGTGTGTTTTGCATTTTATCGCAATTGTTGCAGATAGCAAGAGTCACCACCAACTTTTCTTTTATACGATAAAGGAAAGGGTGAAAATAACAGGAAAGACCTTTTGAGATATTTTCTTGAGTTCAGGGGGTAAGTTATGAAAAGGGAAGGTGTTATCACCCTTTTCATCTGTAGTTATCTACGGGCTCTTAGTTGCTAGCTCACATTGAAATTCTTTGTAAATGTTTTTGGGTTTTGTGTATGTTTGAAAATATTTTGCAAACTCCTTGTTTCATCAAACTTTATAATGATTCTCGTCTCTATAAAAATGTGTACAAAGTGTTGGTTTTGAAAATAGTTCAAAGA
This sequence comes from Vicia faba, assembly GCA_948472305.1. Taxonomy (NCBI): domain Eukaryota; kingdom Viridiplantae; phylum Streptophyta; class Magnoliopsida; order Fabales; family Fabaceae; genus Vicia; species Vicia faba. The sequence goes on along the minus strand of OX451739.1, from coordinate 331,042,895 downwards.
GATGTTTGTTTTTGGAAAGATGATTTGAAAGTGTGAGTGTGAAAATGGTTTTATTTGTGAGCAAGAAACTACGAGCGTTCTACCTACTCAAAAAGTTTTAGTTCTTTTCCTCCTCCTTTAGATAATGTTATCTTACCATTAGTTAATAAGTAACCATATCATTGGATGTGATGAGACAGGCGTGGATCATCATATAGTCATTGAAGGCAACATTGCAGGATATCTTAACAACTTTTCGTAAGGGTCTAAAATCGTTTATCGAAGGCAACATCGAAGGGTCATCGAGGGACTAGGATCTTGTATTTGAGAGTCATTGCTAAAGTATCCCACGTTCGAGGGACATGACTATTTTATTGAAGGCAACAAGTGTGGGTTAACCCTAGAGGTGCAAGTGTGCAAAGTGTTTGTTTTTCATGCTTTTTGTCTTTGAATTTAGGGTTTTCTACTTTTTGATTTTATGTCTTGCCATACAAACCCTAATTACTAACAACAATAAAGAAAGCGATAAATTGCAGAATTTAAATGTCCCGCGCTATTACAATGCTTAGGGAATGGGGGGTACAATTTGTGAATAGAGGAAAGAAAGCAATAAAGCCCTAATTACTATTACAAACTATTGGATAATGCATAAAATATACAAGAATAATATATGATGTAAAAGAAAAGAAAATTGTTTTTTATGGTTTTGTTATATGAAAAATGTTTTAACCTAATCAAATTAATAAAAAGAAAGAAATTAATTAATTATGGTCTAAGTTGATTTAATTTAAAGAAAAAAAATTAAAAATAAACACTAAGTCTAAATTTATTCTAATTAAGAAAAAGAAGTTAAATTTGTTAAGAAAACATTTTTAAGATTTTAAGGAAATAAAATGAAATGGAAATAAAATAAAAGATAATTAGTCTAAGTATAAAATGTTTTTGGTATTTTTTGATTAATAATAATAATAATGTTAAAATAAAATAAAAATATAAATTATAAATCAGGGGGTTAAAAATGGAAATGGGGGTTAAAAATAGTAAAAGGGGGCGCTAGACCCAAATGTGTTTTTGTATGAATAAGAAAATAATAATAAAAAATGATAAATGGGCCTGTGTCAAAGAAGTAGTCAGGGGGGTGGAAAAAACAAATAATAGTTCAGGCCCAAACAGAGGTCCATCGCCTGTCTTGATTAGGTGTAGCTAGCCTTTTGGAGGTGCATCATGTATTTGCTTTATGGAGCGCTTAATTCAATTTCCTGGCAGGTGGATGATATGGATGAGGGGTGCATGGTGCGTGTCTTGGACTTGCCTGCATACAATCTCATAGAAACAAATATGACGTAAATTAAAGGGTACCTCTTGGGCTCGAACCCAAGTCCCTATAATTCTAAGCCTTACGCGCACGCTTTCTACCACTGGGGTGGCTATACATCCGGTGTTATAAACAAAACCAAACATACATATTTGAAACACGTTCATGAAGATTACTTCATCTTCTTCCTCGCACCAGAAAATTCATCACCGTTGTTCAAATTCGTAACTTCCTCATTTCTCAACCAAAATAGAAAATATAAACATGAAAGTTGCTTGAAATTTAACCATGATTCCAAATATGTAACTAACTTAAACAATAGATCAAAGATGAATATGAATTTTGTTTGGTACCAAATCTGACCTAATTTTTTTAGAAAGTTCAAAACTAAAATTCACACTACTCAGGCAATATAAATGAATTATAAGGACATGGTTAGTTTCAGTGCTATGATGTCTACATTTTATCTTCACAAATGGAAACTAAATGATGCCTATATGAAGAGTTCAAAAGTCAGAAAACTCACCTTGAAAATGGAATTCGTGTTTTGAGTTTGAGCTTACTTCAAGGTGTTGCGATGATCTGGTTAGCTTCCTTGGACCTCCAGGAAGCTAATGCAATGCTTAACTTGAGTTGAGAGTGGCTGAAATATTCTGGAGAAGTCAAGTTACAGGTGGCTGTTTTTGAGTTTGGACAATGGTGATTGAGGTGTTATAGTTCCAAAACATGGACATGGATGAACTATATTTGATGTATGGAAGCTTTGAAAATGATTTTGATGGAAAACACATGATGGAAATGGAAGATAGAAGTTCAAGGGCATAAATGTGGTAAAAATGGAGTTTTTGTGCAATTTCTGGTTGGAGGGAGTTTGAGGGAGTTTTCAGGCTTCTAATTTTCGTGTCCTATGTTGCATAATAGTGTCTCAATTTATAGGAAAAGGTTTTGAGAGCTTGAGGTGATCAGAAGTACAAGTTCACATGTTATGACTTTTTGGCTTGTTTGTGAAGTAATCTTGATACACATTGTCCCAATGCATAGTACAAGGATATCTAGAGTGGTTATAAGCTTTAAACATGTTTATCTGACTTTGTATGTTGAGTGTGTTCTGAACAAACAAGTTAGAAGCTCAAGACAAGTTGACTTTGTGATTAAAGTCACTTTTCAAGAATGGAATGATAACTTTATGCCATAAATGGAAATGCAACTTGGATAATGGTTCAAATGCTTGGACAATGGCTCTATCAGTTGTGTAATTAATTAATTATGGAGTGAAACACAAGTTAGAAGCCCGCAAAGCAAGATTATGCAACATGGCTATGAGATTGAATCAAATGTTCATCAAGAAAATGACCTATAATTCAAGTTTATGAGGCCATCTTCATCTCCTCGAAACTTCTAGCTCAAGCATGATATCTTCAAGTTCTTGGACATTTTAGAAAGCTTGAAACATACTCTAAAACATTCATGTTTACCATTTTGACAAAATCATATTGGAGCCTGGTGTAAATTGGCCAAGAAGTTAGGTAAAAAATCTGCCTAAACTAGGTCAAATTTCACTTTGTATTTTAGAAAAAGTGCATGACTTTATGGGCTTATAACTCAAAATCTAAGCATTTTTTGGACATGAGTCATATAATACAAAGTTGTAGATATCATCAATATCTACAACTTTCATGTTGAAAGTTTCTTTTGAATCATCTTGCATCTTGGTGAAAAATTGGCATGAAGTAGTGAAATTATCATGTATAAAAACACTTAGAAAATATTTCTAAGTCTTGAAAAGTTCGACTTTTCAAATTTACTTTTTACTTTCTTGATTTCTTGATGATCAAGCTTTGTATTTTTGAATATATTGATGAATTGTGATCTTTGAAATCAAACCTTGATCAAAAAGTTAAAATTTGACTTTTTGTGCATCAATTGACTTTTCATCAGTTGACCCAAAATTCAACTATCAATCCATTGATTTTGGAAGATGATTTGAGCCATGTGATTAGATCAACATGTTGTATTAGAGTCCTTGAGATTGTTATTCAAGCCATTGGATCATGTATTAGGTCAAAAGTCAATGATCAGTCAAAACCCTAATTTTGACCATTTTGCCCTTTTGGTAAATTGAACATTTTTCTTGAGGAATTGTGATCCAAATTTGATCAATTGATGAATATGACTTCAAAATTTTTATGTGGACCAAAAATCTTGAAGTTTGATAGTAGTTTGACCACAATTGACTTTTTATCCAATATAGTTGATTTTCAGTCATCTGGTCAATTGGCTGAGCAAATTTGTGATTCAAGACTTGAAACTTGACATGAGTATTATTGGAGGTCTATAATGACCCATGAAGGTCATTTGAGGCATTAGAAGTCCAATTACCCTTGTGAAAATCAAAAACCTAACTTAAGGCATCCGTGTTTAGGAGATGGTTTGACCTAGTCAACACTTGTGCAAATTTGAGCTTTTGGAGATCTTGTGAGAAATGTCTTGAGAAAGGGGAGGGAAAATTTTGGGGTACAACAACTGTTCCTGTTCAATCTTCTTAAAACTGGAGAGTTAGATTGGTGGATCCGCCATTTGTAACTTGAAGGTGGAAGGTGATTGACCACTAGAGTGCCCAGAAATTTGCACTCACACAAAATAATGATGTTGGTTGATTATGTTGGGAATGTGCTTAAAGATGACATTTGGAGAGTGATAGAATGTTGTTGGAGATGGTCTTGTAGATTCCATCCAAAGTGACTGTTGGTAAGGATTGGAAAAAGTATCAGAATAAAGCTTTGGTCGATTTATACTGAAACAGAGAAAGTATCTATCGGAAGAGAATCATGATAAATCATTGGTCGATTTAAACTGAACCAACAGAGGTCTTGAATAATATTTAACTGGATAAGAATCACTATAAATCTTCAGAGTGATTTAACTGAACCAGAGAAAGTGTCTACCAGAACGAAATCAGGATAAATCATTGGTCGGTTTAAACTAAACTAGCAGAGGTCTTGAATAATCTTTAACTGGATAATGAGTCAGTATAAATCTTCAGAACGATTTAAATGAACCACAGAAAGTGTCTACCAGAACGAAATCAAGATAAATCATTAGTTGATTTAAACTGAACCAGCAGAGGTCTTGAATAATCTTTAATTGGATAACGAATTCGTATAAATCTTTGGAGTGATTTAACTGAACCAGAGAAAGTGTCTACCAGAATGGAATCAGGATAAATCATTGGTCGATTTAAACTGAACCAGCAGAGGTCTTGAATAATCTTTAACTGGATAATGAATCAGTATAAATATTTGGAGCAATTTAACTGAACCAGAGAAAGTGTCTACCCGAACAGAATCAGGATAAATCATTGATTGATTTAAACTGAACCAGTAGAGGTCTTGAATAATCTTTAACTGGATAATGGATCAGTATAAATCTTCAGACCGAAATAGAACCAGGATAAATCATTGGTTAATTTAAGTTGAACCAACAGAGGTCTTGAATAGTCTTTAACTGGATAACGAATCAATATAAATCTTCGGAGAAATTTAACTGAACTAGAGAAAGTGTCTACCGGAACGGAATCAGGATAAATCATTGGTTGATTTAAACTGAACCAGCAGATAAAATGTTTGTTGCTGACAGTATTCATCTGGTGACTGTTCTTTCTTGAAAAGGTAAAGAATTAGTTGTAACTCAATGTCATGATGCATGCATTGTGTAATGATGTTCTCAAAATAAATGAGATTGTGCTATATGCATTTTGTATGCATATATCATGGTGTGTGAATGTGAGATGTTATTTGAAGTGTATCTTTGTCTGGAAAATAAATCCTTGACAACTTCTGGGGAGATTGTAGTCAGTTGGGGAAATAAACCCTATCGAGGAAGGTTTTCTAAAGACCTTACTGGGGAAATGTATTCATCTGAGGAAGAGTTTTTGCAGGGTTTCTTTCTCAGCTTTGGAAAACCAAACTCGGAAGAGAATTTCCAAGAGATATACTGATTGGCACTCTGGATGGAGAATGTATGAATTCAATCTGTGGGGATAATTTTATCGAAGTAACTCTGTGGGGATATCCTAAATCCTTGAGTAAACTCTTATTACTGTTCTTATGGGTACATTTATCAATAATTAATCATGTTCATATGCATATGTTCATTCAATTTTAGTCATTGGACGTTTATGCACTCAAAACAGAAAAAATAAAAAGTTTGCACTTCAAAGTATATTTGTATTGATAATTTGCCTAAAAACAGGCATTTTTGTACAGGGAGACAGAAATCCTAGTAAGAGGAAGTCGTATAGAAATGAAAATAATACAAAGTGAGAACAAAAATTGTATATCCATGTGGAAGTGATCTCATTGGGTTCTAAAACAATGCGACCGGAACCTGTCATTTGGATGTTAATGAAACATCAATGAAGTCGCCACCGAACGTCTTTTATCGCACCGAAAGGGAAAGATAAACATTGAGAAAACCTGAAAAAGGAGAAATCACGGTCTTTCGACCGAGAGATCAGGTAAGGGAGTCTGTTACGCGAGGGGAAGGTATTAGCACCCTACACGCCCGTAGTATTCTACGGTATCCACTCTTGTTGTCTAATATAAATGGGTACGGTAAAATCCTATGTCTATGGTTTACAACTGAAAAGGGAATGCATGCAAAAGGAAAAAAAGAAAACAATGTAGGGAAAATAAAAGTTATGCTCCGTTGGGCCCTACCCCAATGCCTACGTATCCCTTTTAAGGAATCAGAGCAGCCGTAGTCCGGCTTATGTGTTTTGGTTGGTTTGTGTTTTTTACTTAAGACAAACAAAGATAGTCAAGATGGCAAAATAATGAATGAAACAACAAACAAATGAGGTGATCAAACATCGACTAAATAATAACAAAGTAACATGTCAAAGATGGCGAAACATCAAATGATAAAACGGATGACAAAACATCACACCTAGCAATGATATTGAGAATCAAAGCAGGATAACAAACAGATGCGGTGGCGAAACATCGGCTTCAAACAAATGTGCGATGGCGAAACATCGACTAAGAGATAACATGGAAAAGATGGAGAAACATTAATAAAACAGATGACAAAACATCACACCTAACAATGATATTGAGAATCAAAGTAGGATAACAAACATGCGCGATGGCGAAACATCGGCTTCAAACAAATGTGCAATGGTGAAACATCGACTAAGAGATAACATGGCAAAGATGGCGAAACATTAATAAAACGGATGACAAAACATCACACCTAACAATGATATTGAGAATCAAAGTAGGATAACAAACATGTGCGATGGCGAAACATCAACTTCAAGCAAATGATATCATGGCAAATATGGCGAAACATCAATAAAATGGATGACAAAACATCACACCTAACAATGATATTGAGAATCAAAGTAGGATAACAAACATGCACGATGGCAAAAAATCGGCTTCAAACAAATGATATCATGGCAAAGATGGAGAAACATCAATAAAATGGATGACAAAACATCACACCTAACAATGATATTGAGAATCAAAGTAGGTAACAAACATGTGCGATGGCGAAACATCTATAAAACAGGTTTAAAAGCAGGGCCAAGAGACACACAAACTAATAGGATTGGTTTGTATCTTTTACTTTTAAGAAGGTTTTGAGTTTATTAGAGGTGTTATTATGATTTGCCAAGAAAACAGACTTTGTTTTAAGATGCAGAATGCATAGAAAGGGAAAACAACTAAGGGTAACTAACCTAGTACTATCCCTAGTGTTATCATACAGTGGTTGACCCTAAGGTTGAGGATAAAGGAAAATCCTACCCTATGTTAGCATACATAGATTCCTATCTTAGTCAACATGTTAAAGGAAACTTAACAAAACTATTCTATAGGGAACATGCAATGAGAGCGAAGTCGTGATCTCAATTTCTAAATTGAGTGACTCATCGATCGACAATTAAAGAAGAAAAGCAATAAACATCCTATAGGGAACATGCAATGAGAGCGAAGTTGTGATCTCAATCTCTAAATTGAGTGACTCATCGATCGACAATTAAAGAAGAAAAGAAATAAACATCCTATAGGGAACATGCAATGAGAGCGAAGTCGTGATCTCAATTTCTAAATTGAGTGACTCATCGATCAAAAGCAAACACAACACATGTATCAGAAAAAAAACCCAGAGGGCCTCCTGACATATATCAGCAATATAGGTCCCATCATGCAATCAAAGAATTATGCAAAATGAAAATGGGAGAAAGGAAGTATTACAGTACTAAACAGATAACTATCTGTAGCAATCAAGCAAGAATAAAAGAAACCCAAAGAAACTTCAAGAGAGCTGGCATCAGTAGACAAATCGAGTCAGAAATCACACCATCAGGATGTAAGTAATTTATCAGATATGAACAAATCGCATGGGCAATGTATGGCATTCACAATCATATGTATGTATATCCTGCATAAACCATCAAACATGCCAAACACAAGAATAATGCCAATATAATAAATTGTGTTCCACACATAAAGTGAAACACAAAAGCCTCAAGCTAAAAGTGGCAACTTTCTCAGAGTACCTCGCATATTCAACAACCAAGTTAGTATTCCATAAGGTGAAAAAGTGAGATCAACATGGTGACAATTATCAAACATTAGACATGATAGGCAAGAGGAAGCAAGCATATGCATAGATTAGGTCAAAAGAATCAGAGGAATGTTGCTCCTTTCTATCACCATGTTGAATTGACAATTGAATATAAATCAAGGGTCATAGAAGCTTGGAAATAATGTGAACAAAGACCATGAAGGTCAGTAGCAAATTCAATTCAAACATTCTCAAATAAATCATCACAACTCATAAGCACAATAGAAGAGGGATTCTACACAATGCATTAAAAGGTTCAAACATTCAAGCATGGGACATTGAGTCAAAATGGTTTAATGCTATCATGAATAATCAGAATCAAAATGATCATTAGGTGCCCAATTATAGGCCTCACTCAAGTTCATTGGCCATCAAGCAAATTGTAACAAGACATGCAACATCAATTGGGTACCTTTACTTCAAAATAACATCAAAAATGGAAATAAAGGTCCATAATTCAAACCAAAAAAATATTAGCATCTTTGAAAGGTATAGAAGTCAGAATGAAAGCCCTAAGTTCATGAATGATTGATGAGGAGACCAAGTGAAGTCCAAAGTTAAAGACTAGTTGGCAAAACTACCAAGCTAGACAAGTTTTCAAAATAATTTGTGGAAAAATGTCAAACCAAGTTAAAAAAATCAAGATAAATGGTTTTAAGACCCTCAATACATTCATGATCCCTAATTAAGACTTGAATCCTATTGAAAATCCATGGCATGGGTTTTTAAAAAAAATGAAACTTGCACCATAAGCAACAAAACCCTAATTTTTTACTTTTAATCTCAAATATTGATTAAGTAAGATCAATATTCAACAAATTAAACCAAGATCATACAAATCATCAAGAAACCCTAAATGTCAGAAAATATATTTTTCACACTTTTTTGAATTAAGGAAGAGCCAAAAATGAAATTAAATTCAAACAATTAGTCCATTAACAATTATTCACATCTCAAAATAACATTTAAATCAAAAATTCAGAAAAATGTCCAACCAAAATTATATTCAAATATTAGAACTAAAAACACAAATCCCTGATTTTTTGTGGAATTTTTGAATCAATTGAAGTATTAAAATAAAAATTACAAAGAAAAAATTAAATAAACCTCTCAAATTAAAATTCTAATCAAAAATAGAAAATAAGCTAAACCAATTTCAGAATCAAATTTTACATTATTTTGTGAGTCTAGGACTTTTTTTTATGGATTTTTAGATCAAAGAAACTATTAAAACAGAAATAAACTTTGATCAATCAATTAATTAAACCTATGAATTTTTTTAACCAATCAAAATATTTAAAGAAAATCCAAAAAAAAAGAGGCAAATACTAGAAAATAATATTGACTTATGGTGATTTTTTCATGATTTTTGAAAGTGTTTTGATCAGAAAATAAAATCAAACAAAATGTCAAATAAAACAAATAATTCAAATAAGCCAAAAATTCAAATGGACCAATCAAACAGTGCCACCACATCATCTTCAACCTTTGGACAACTCAAAAACGCGCGCAACACTCAGGCTTAGGGCTTATGTTCAGATCAATCATGCATGCTCATTTCTACATCATTTTTCATGAAATCAAGCATAAATTGAAGCCAGCATTTCATACTTCACATTGCAATTAAAATCAAATCGAAACATTAACCACCCTGTTCACAATTTAGTCAGGAATATGAGCAAAATCATTCTAAATCGCAAGTTTCAGGGTACTCAAACATGCATATATCACCAAATCAAATACTATAAAGCTTCAGAAACATTCCACCAACATCATTGAATGCAAATCCAAGCTCAAACACCTCAATAAACAAGCACATCTTAGAAATTGAAGTTTAGAAGTATTACCTCAAGGCGAAAAGTGTTCTACTGTCTCCTTCACTCCAGATGCAAACAAATGGTGCTAGCTTGATCTACTCCCTTTACTGAAGCTGAATCCACAAGAATTTTGAAGAAAACACCAAGGGATTGAGAGAATCGAATCATGTTGCAGAAGAAGAATGTAAATCTCAGATATGAAATTCTTGCAAATGGCACGTTCCCCATCTCTCTCTTTTCTTGCTTCTTCTTATATAGAGTTTGTAGAGGAGCATAGAAGTGGAAATCCGAGCTTAAAGCCGCTGGAGGGCAGGATTGGGAATTTTGGCCAAAAATGAAGTGTGTACAGAATCAGGTGATTTGCTCGTGCATTCTTTTGCCTTTTATGAATTTTGTGAGCCAAATAACTTCAGAAGATCATGCTTAGAATCTTGGCCCTTAATTCCATCTGATCAGAAAGTGTTGGAGTTTTTGCAATTTTGGGCAAGTTTGTGATTTTCCAAATCCAACAAGTACAAAATCAAGTATGGCACGAAATGGTGGGTGTGATGGGCCTCAGCATGTTACAAATTTATCATGGGATGGATTAGAAACAAAGAGAAAGGATGAAATTTGAGTTTTCATGAATTGGCCATTTTGCTTATTTGTCAAGTTTCAATAAAATGCCCCAAAATTCCAAAACTCATAACTTGCTCATACTTTTTAATTTTGGCACAAATGAGCACAATTTGGAAAGGTTTTGAAAATATATACAATCCCTTAGTTTTGAGTTTTTGCAATTGAATCCATTAAGGTCCTCAAAATTGATCTTGAAATTCACTAATTTTGAAAAATGACCTATAATTTTGTGACTTCAAAAGACCATAACTCTTGATTCCTTACCAATTTTGACATGAGACAAAAAGGAGGTGAAAGATCATTCTCTTAGCTTTCCAAGCATATTTCATTTGCATTTTCTTGATCAAGGGTGAATAAAATATGGATTTTTGAAATTAAGTCCTTATTTTCCAAAATTAGTAACTTTTTAGGGTTTCTTCAAGAACAAGTTTCAACCCAAACCTCAATATCTTTGATCCAATGACCAAAATGGACTTGAAATATGAAAAGTACATTATTGAATTGATGGTTGGCCAAAAATTCACTTGGTCAACCTTGACTTTGATTGATTTTGACCAAAATGACCATTTTGCCCCTCTGAATCAATTGATCCACTTTCCTTCAAAATTGATGATCAAAACTTTAGACATATGATCTTCCAAATGTATAGAGGCCATGTGAAAAATTTCACTTCAAAATTCTCAAGAAATCCTGATAAAAACTCAAACCCTAATTTTTGTTAACACCTTAGGAAACAGATGAATCATCTTCAAAACTTCAAATCCTTTGGGCATCATGACCAATTCCTTGTGCAAAGATTTTTCAAATACCAATGATATATTGTAGCTCCCCAAATCAAGACTTGTAGCCAATAGCCTTTCTCAAACAAAACCCTAATTTGACTGGTGAATCCAAAGAGTGATTCCCCTTGTAATCAAACACAAACTTCAATCCTCTGATGATCCAAAGAGATGTATAAAATGTCTTGAGCTATGCCATAATCTTTGAGCTTGAAAGATCCATAGGTTTAGATAATAAGATTCTACTTGAGCAACTTGTCCATGTAATCAACCTTCAAAGCTTGAGGAAAACTTGATAACCAAATTACTTTGATCCTATCACAATGTATGAATGCAATGCACTATGATGTTCATGATGAAACATAAGCCTAAATCAAGAGGGTAAATTTTGGGGTGCAACAGCTGCCCCTATTCAAATATCTTCAACATGGTAAGTGAGAAAAGTGACAAATTCGAGCGTACAAGGTTGAAGATATTTGAATACGAAAGAACCCGAAAATTTACACTCTTGGAGAAGAAAGAAACAAAAGAAGAAAACCCCCCAAGTCATGCGTCAGAATGAAGCGGTAACATAGGTTGAAACAGAACATAAACAAAGATGATTAGACGCGACTAGACTTCCGGACAAACGTGCCAGGGCAAAACTGGGCTTCAAAAGGAAGGGGTGAGACAAAACTCAACCGACAGAGTATAGGCGAAACTAAGCTCTGTAACAGAAAACGTACGCGGGTGAGGAGACGACACTCTGAGCTCGACCCAAGGCGAAAGTGGCTAGAGTGCGTGATTCTTGGGGAACTTGCTAATCTCAACTAAGATAGACAGTATGAAGGAACTGAAAAAATCTCAGAGATGAGGAACAAAAGCGAGACGAAACTCGACTCAATAACCAGTTAGACGAAACCAAACTAGATGAGTACCAGGATGAAACTGGATTTCACGCATGGGTAACGAGGCGAAACCTGACCCAAAGCAAAGTGATGAGAGTGCATGTTTCTCAAAGCACCTACTGGTCTCAGATCAATGGATAAACAGTAACGAAAACTGATAGAGGAATCCAAGGAACAAAAGAGAATGGTCTCAAACCAGGGACGCAGTACGAACACTACACTTGGTAGACGAACACCATCAAAGGGTCCAAGGTATGAAAACAAAGATGAGACGAAACTCGATTTAATAACTAGTTAGGAGAAACTAAGCTAGATGAGTACCAAGATAAAACTGGATTTCATGCACAGGCGACGAGGTGAAACTCGACCCAAAGCAAGGAGATTAGGGCGTACACCTAAAAACCTGCTGAAAGCGAATATCAGGACGAAACTGGTATTCGAAAAGGTGCATCAATAGACATTGGAATGAACCAGAGAGGGTAGTGAAAACTAAAACCGAGAAGACCGCGTCAGGGCGAAACTGAACTACAATCAAAAGTGGACACTCAAACAAACAAAAGATTGACGTCAGAAGGATATTGGTATGGGGAGTAAACTGATATAAAGAGGGCGAAGACCTCGCTGGAGATTTGATCCGAAGTATTAGCAAAAATCACTGGGGATGATGGAAATAATAATGGCTTATGTTCTGATGTATGTTTGAATTCTTTTTATATAGCGCAATGCTCCATGTGATGGAAATGCTACGCGTTTTGGTAGATGCAATATAATAATGCATGTTTAAAAGTTTCACTGGGGAACGGCCAATTGAGAAGCCAATAACCAAGAAGTTAGAATCTGACCAGACTTGCAAAAATAAATTGCAAAAATCCAAAGGAGAGGATACAGGGAACCACTAGAGAGGGAACCTTGAAGAGATGAATCTTCGCGGGGAATAACAACCAAGCAACTAGTAGGAACGGGCCACAAACATTGAGAGGAACTGCAAAAATAAATCACAAACTCCTAGGGAAAACCAGATCGACACTGCAGCTTTCGGAGAGGGATGCCTATCTGATGTGAGGGATGGAAAACCTTTGCCAGGGGAACAAAGCTATGTTGAGGAAGCGGGACTTTGCCGGGGATACAGAACCTTGTTGAAGATTTTTATTGGAGAGAGTTTTTTTTGGAATACAACCTTTGGATGAATCATGTAGATAGTCACACAATACCGTCCTCCCTGGGGATAAGGAAAGATCTAACATAAGGATGCCCCAGTCAGCAAAACAGATGGGAAGTGAGAAGTCAAGGCGAAGGATCTCTATTGGCACTTCTTATTGGGGAGTTGAAACTTCTTCAGAATGTGGGTTCCTACTTAAACGACTCCATTTGGGGATGGGCGACATATCCAAACTTGAAGTCTTAGAATGAAACCTTTTGAAAGAAAATCCCTGGGGCAATAAAACTTTGCTGTGGAAACGACACTTCACTGGGGATAAGAAACTTCACAGGGGATAAGAAGAGTCCTAATCATACATGGGCTCTGTCAAAATAGAAGAAAGCCAAACATTCCCTTCTTGACAATCATTAGGCCCTTTACAGGTGTTCAATGTGTAAACTCTTTTTGATGTCAAGCAACTTTTTTGCATACAGAAAGATGTTTATTTTGGGAATGACAGACCTGATGTGATGATTATTTAAGCCTTGAAGTTGAAAATCTTAACAAAATGCCGCATCTCTGTTATGAACGAATCACTGGCTAGAGTGTAAAAATTTCAAAACTTTTCTTCCCCTTTTTGAAAAACGAGTCAAGATGCGGGTGATAAGATACAAATACGGCTATGCAACACATATTTGGGGAGTTTAGGAAATGTTATCCTGTTGTAGTATGCTTTCGAGTTAAACCCTTGTTTCAGTTAGGACTTTTAGAGGTTGTAACGTGGCCTGGTTCGAGGTTCTTTTGAAAAAAGTTTTTTTTCAAGGCTCAAGTTATTTGGTGCCCACCCCCTTCGTGATGTTCTCCTTTCCTAAGTTCAGCTGACTTATCACAAGCATTCACCTTTCAAAAGGATTTATAATGGTTGAGCGATCACGACAAACCATCCAACATGATTGTCACTTAACTTGCTGCTTTGGTTTTTTGATATTATTGTTCCTCTTCTTTTGATGAAAATTTTATTTGAACAATCTCTTTTTTTGGGCCTTTTAGGCTCTCTTTTCCCTAACTTCTGCATGGACAAAAAATTTTGAATTTCAATTTTGGAAGTCCAGCGGGATGCCCTAACTTTTGCCTAAGTGACTTGTTTTCAAGTTTCGACTTAGCGGAGCTTTTTGTTTCTTTCTTATTCATGCTTTCCACTTTGAACTAGTCAATGTGATTTTAGGTCTTTGAACTTTTTCTTTCTTTCTCTTTCCTTTTTTTTTGAAGAAAACAAATGCCGCAGTCCTTGGTCGGTGAGGGATATCTATTATTGTATCGATTTGATCTTGACCTCAAGGCTTTGTGAGGAAATGAACATCGTGGTTTAGACATGCATCCCCCCCCCTTTTTTTATGATGTGAAAGATAAAATGTAGTGATCCTCAGATGGGACATTCCTTCTGAAATTTGAATGCTTGGGCAAATCAACTGAACGTCTACCCTGCCCCTGGTTAAAAAAAGGTTTATTACTATTTTTTTGAACGGAAAGGAAACTCCTACTTAGAAGGCTCAGAGGGGTTAACGAGGGTCTAACTCCCTTATATCTCCGGTGTTTGGGGATTGAAACAATGCCTGTACATCGTCAACAGGGTTCTACTCAAAAGCATACCACTACAGTCATTGTTGTTTTTTCCCCAGCTAAACTCCTTCCTCCAAACTCTTGGCCATGCAAAAGAATTGGCACAATTGGTATCAAAATGCCCGAAAAATAATTAAAGAATGATACTGTATGGATTAAGCAAAATGAAACAATTTTTCAAGGCAAAAACATTCAACGCATCAAGACTGACATTCAACTATAAACAAAATCCTATATACAGACAATGCTAAAATAATCAATCAAGATAACACATGAAAGTGCGACAAAGAAACATAATAAAATCCATTATGGGGAAGAAGTATTTCCAACCAGGTTCGCCGGTCTCGCCGACCTGCCGTAACCTTGACATTACCCTGACCCATGATCTTTACCAACAACACGGGGCTTGTGAAACAAAAGGCGAGGCAAACGTCAACAGAGTGAAAGAGAGATTCATCAAACATGGAACCAAACATGCCCCTTGCGCAGTAGTAGCCGTGTTTTTTATCCGCATTTTAAGCAATCAACTAACCATGACTTAGATTACCATATCCGCGTAAGGTCCACGAAGTTTATATGCTCACGCTTATCAAAAATATTGGACGTTTTTGCAAACAAAATAGTAAAAAAAGAAAAGAAAAGAAGAAACATGCGTATACTTGAAAGAAAACATTCCATTGATTTTTGAGAAATCGGCCTGTGAAAAAGGCGTTTACACTTGGAAACAAGTAATTACAAAATCAAAACAAACAAGTGTTTATAAATGGCAATGTAAATGTGAATATCCATCAAGTTCCAACTCTGCTATGACTCTTATGACTCTCATACTACCTGTTTTCGGATAGATCGAACTTAGATTGGCTTCGAGCTTATGCCAGGCGATGGATCAAAGGAAAGAAGCAAAGGAACTCATGCTGAGCGTAGTTGTTTTCTTTAAGTCCCTAACTTTTGCCTGAATCGCCCTTTCGGGTTTTCGATTCACCAGGACACCCTCTTTTTTTTTTTTACCTAAACCGCCCTTTCGGGTTTTCAGTTTAGCGGGTTATTTATTATTTTTTATGCAAAGTGTTTTTTTAACTACGTCAGCATTCACAGGGAGAGGGAAGTACTCTCCATCCATAGTCGTGAGCATCATCGCTCCTCCAGAGAAAATTTTTCTGACCACGAAAGGACCTTCATAAGTTGGAACCCTTTTGCCCCTGGGATCTCCATGGGGAAGAATTATCCTCTTGAGCACAAGGTCACCTGGCTTGTAACACTGAGGCCGTACCCTCTTATCAAAAGCTTTCCTCATTCTTTGCTGATATACCTGACCATGACATACAACCGTCAACCTTTTCTCATTAATAATTTCCAACTGATCCAGCTGATTCTGTACCCATTCACTTTCATCCAGCTCAACATCTCACATGACCCTAAGAGAAGGAATCTCGACTTCTACCGGCAATACTGCTTCCATGCTGTAAACCAATGCAAATGGGGTTGCCCCAATCGAGGTACGCATAGTGGTGCGATAACCATGCAAAGCAAAATGCAGCATCTCATGCCAATCTTTATAGGTTACCACCATCTTCTGCACAATTTTCTTGATATTTTTATTGGACGATTCGACAGTGCCGTTCATCTTTGGTTGGTATGGGGAAGAGTTATGATGCTTGATTTTGAAAGACTCACAAAGCTCCTTCATCATTTTGTTGTTCAAATTAGACCCATTATCGGTAATGATTTTTTCAGGCACTCTGTAGCGACAAATAATATTGTGCTTAATGAACCGAGTTACCACTTGCTTGGTGACATTGGCGTAAGATGCAGCTTCGACCCATTTTGTAAAATAATCGATGGCAACCGGAATGAAACAGTGCCCATTGGATGCAGTCGGTTCAATCTTGCCGATCATATCAATTCCCCACATCACAAACGGCCAAGGGGAAGTCAAGACATTCAAAGTTACTGGCGGTACATGCACCTTATCAGCATAGACTTGACATTTGTGGCAAACCCGTGCATGATTGTAACAGTCAGTCTCCATGGTAGACCAATAATAACCTGCTCGCAAGATCTTTTTAGCCATGGCATGCCCTTTAGAATGGGTCCCGAAGTCACCTTCATGTATCTCTTCGATGATTCTAGCTGCTTCTTTCTTATCAACACATCTGAGCAGTATACCATCATGATGCCTTCTGTACAACACACCACCGCTAAGAAAGAACTTGGCTGAAAATATTCTCAAGAACTTCTTATCTGTGATGGATGCCTCTTCAGGGTACTCTTGTGTTTCAAGATATCTCTTAACTTCATAAAACCAAGGGTTACCATCTGGTTCCAAACTAGCCTCAAAACAGAAAGCTGGCTCACTCAAACTTCTGATAGTAATGGAAGGTGCCTCATTAGCCCACTTAACCTTGAACATGGAGGATAAAGTTGCCAGTGCATCAGCTAGATTGTTTTCTTCTCTGGGAATGTGTTCAAACATGATCTCTTCGAAGTACGGTATCAGCTTCATAACATGCTCACGATAGGGAATCAGGTTCTGATGGCGAGTCTCCTAATCTCCATTAATCTGGCTGATAACAAGATTGGAATCCCCGTAAACTTTCAAGAATTTGATGCGCAGGTCGATCGCCGCTTCAATGCCATAAATGCAAGCCTCATACTCGGCCATGTTGTTAGTGCAATCGAAACAAATACGAGCCGTGAAAGGAATATGGTATCCCTCAGGGGAAGTGATAATAGCTCCGACGCTGTTTCCCATGGCAATGGAGGCACCATCAAAAACAAGCGTCCAACATGATCTCGACTCGGGTCTTTCGTCTGGGCCTGGTATGTTACAATCCCAAATATAGACAATTTCCTCATCTGGAAAATCAAACTTCATCGGTTCATAATCATTCATGGGCTAATGAGCAAGATGGTCGGCCAGTACACTACCCTTAATTGCTTTTTAAGTAGTGTACTGGATATCATATTCAGTGAGTATCATCTGCCAACGGGCTACCCTACCTGTAAGAGCTGGCTTCTAAAAAATGTACTTGATTGGATCCATTTTGGATATCAAGTAGGTGGTGTGAGTTAACATGTATTGCCTCAAACGTTTGGCGGCCCAGGCAAGCGCACAACAAGTCTTTTCCAGCAATGAGTACCTCGACTCGCATTCCGTAAACTTCTTACTCAAGTAGTAAATAGCCAGCTCTTTCTTCCCCGTCTCGTCGTGCTGACCGAGGACACAACCCATTGAGATCTCCAACACAGTTAGATACATGATCAGTGGCCTTCCTTCCACTGGCGGCATGAGTATCGGAGGTTCTTGCAAATATTCTTTTATTTTGTCAAAGGCCTTCTGACAGTCCTCATTCCATTTCGCCGTCTGACTTTTCTTCAATAATTTGAAAAAAGGTTCACAGGTGGCTGTGAGATGAGAAATAAATCTAGAAATGTAGTTTAACCTTCCCAAGAAACCACGTACTTCCTTCTCTGTCTTTGGTTCAGGCATTTCCTGTATTGCTTTTACCTTGGCCGGGTCTACCTCGATACCTTTTTCACTTACAACAAAACCCAACAGCTTGCCGGGTCTTACCCCGAAGGTGCACTTATTCAGGTTCAACCTTAGCAAGAACTGCCTCAGTCTCTTGAACAACTTTTCCAGATGAACGAGATGTTCTTCTTCTGTGTCAGACTTAGCAATCATATCGTCCACATATACCTCAATCTCTTTGTGAATCAAATCATGAAAGAGAGTGACCATGGCACGCTGATATGTTGCCCCGACATTTTTCAAACCAAATGACATCACTTTATAATAGAAATTTCCCCAAGGCGTGATGAATGTTGTCTTCTCCATATCCTCTGGGGCCATCTTAATCTTATTATATCCTAAGAAACCATCCATGAACGAAAATACTTTGGAATGAGCAGTATTATCGACCAACACATCAACATGCGGAAGAGGGAAATCATCTTTAGGGATGGCCCTGTTCAAATCCCTATAATCCACACACATCCTGACCTTACCATCCTTCTTGGGCACAAGCACAATATTTGCAATCCATGGAGAATAATTGACGACCTTTAAGAAATTCGTGTCCAACTGCTTCTGGACCTCCTCCTTGATTTTCTTGGACATCTCAGGATGAGTTCTTCGGAGCTTCTGCTTAACAGGGGAACAACCTTCTTTGAGCGGTAGTCGATGCACCACTATGTCTGTATCCAACCCAGGCATATCCTCATAAGACCAAGCGAAGATATCAGAATACTCACGGAGTAGCTCAATCAATCTGACCTTTATTCCTTCTTCGAGATCTGCCCCTATCTTGACCTCTCTTCTTACCTATTTTGTGCCAATACTCACCACCTCAATCGAATCCTGATTCGGCTGGATAACCTTCTCCTCTTGTTTTAACAATCTTGCTAATTCCTCAGGAAGATCACAATCCTCATACGCTTCTTCTTCAGCTTGATAAATAGGAGTATCAAAGTCATAATAAGCCATAGCAAAGTCGTTATCGATGTGATCAGTGGTGGAAGTGCATCTGCATGAATGACATTTTGGCGTTTTTTAGTGACAGTGTGTGAAAAGAGAAACATTGCCATTCAAAATAAAAAAGAAATGGAGCAAAATTTTGAATGCAAAAACGTCATTTATTTCATGATAAACTTTTGAAAATAAACACGGTGACCCTACACAAATGATCCACTACGCCTTGGGCAGAGCGTAGGAAATATGATATGATAATAAAAGAAAACAAGAAAATTACTCCTCAGCGCTTGAAACTTGGATAACATCCACAGAAGTCCAATTGTTGAGTGTCTGGCCTGGAATACTCGGACGAATCCAATCTTAGACATTGTAGCCATCAGCCCTATCGTCGCCAACTGCACTGACGTGTCCTTCTTGAGTAGCACACGGGTGGGAAAACTTCACATGAGTAGATAAACTAGATGCTCTGGGAGCTGCACTCTGCTGACCTGGGATAAAACCAAGACCAAATTTATCAAATTTTGGAGTAACATCTAGCACCTGACCCCAACCTTCAGGGTTACCATTTTCCACCACAGCCTTCGCATCCTTGAGAGAAGACATAATAGTTTCAGGTTTCCTTTTCTGCTCTGGAGGAGGAAAATTGACAGCGTGAACTGTCTTAAACGCCTGAAATGGAGTCTCACGTATCTCGCCTTCAACTTCAACATAGCAGAATAATGTAAAATGACTCACGATGTACTCTTCCTCGCCGCACACAGTTATCACCTTTCCCTCTGCAGGATACTTGAGTTTCTGATGAAGAGTAGAAGTGACTGCCCCTGCTCTATGAATCCACCGCCGCCCCAACAAACAACAATACACTGGCTGTATATCCATCACAAAAAAATGTAGCCGTGAAGGTGCGAGGACCAACCTTGATTGGTAACTCCACTTCCCCAAACACTGACCTTCGAGACCCATCAAACGCCTTCACCATCAAGTCACTAGGGCGCAACTCTAGTCCAGAATAATCAATCTTCATCAATGCTGACTTGGGCAAAACATTTAAAGACGATCTGGTATCTACCAAAACCCGGGATAAAGTAGTGCCCCTGCACTCCATTGAAATATGCAATGCTTTATTATGGTCTGGTCCCTCCGGAGGGAGATCAAAATCTGTGAAGCCCAGACCATTCCCGGCAGATATGTTAGCACAAACATTCTCAAATTGATTGACTGTTATCTCATGTGGCACGAACGCATTCTTTGACAACTTCATCAAAGCATTTCTGTGAGGTTCTGAATAAATCAACAGAGACAAGATAGACATCTTAGAAGGAGTATGGCTTAGATGATCAATTATGCTATAATTACTCTTTCTGATAATTCACATAAACTCTTCAACCTCATCGGGAACTGAAGAAGCCTCTGGTATCGGAATTGGTTGAGTCACATTGGCTGGCGTAACCCTTGGATTACCAATCATCGCCTGCTGTTTTCCTTTTTCTCTTGAAGAAGCATCTGCTGCATCTTGCACATTGGAAGGACCAAATACTCTCCCGCTTCTAGTCATTCGACCCACACCAGAAAAATTATGAACTTCCTCTTCATTATCTTCAGCACGTTCTTCCTCAGACAAGTGACTACTTACTTCCTGCTTCACCCCATGGTAATAAACATCAGCGCCGTAATGCCATGGGATGGCCTTTTCACTGGTATACGATATGGGACCAGGTACCGTAATCATCAAAGGAGGCGCCCTAGATGGAGTAGGAATGCGTACAGGGGTGTAAGGAATAGATACCACATCAATATCCTCTTCGGTAACTTTGCGATAGCTCGGTTTTCTATCAAACTGTAGGGAGACTTCCTTTATCAACAACTGGATGCCGGCTTTTAAATCATCACAGCCCTTCGGTTGCCTTCTACACTTGGCACACTCTGAAGTGCAACCCGGGAAAATAGCATTGTCAAGCAAATACCTCTTAACATACCACAATGGAGTAGTTACTTGTTCCACATCCATGATTAAATTCAATATTTCACCATTATCATCAATCATATTAACAACACCCTCTCCATGCCTGGGCATTGGGTTATGAGTAACATTCGGACCAGTCACTAGGGTAAACTCAATTTCCTTAGCATCCAACAAGTCTTGTACTTTGCATTTCAATGCAAAGCAATTGTCGGTAGAATGGACCACTTCGTCTGAATGGAATTCACATCTTGCATTAGCATCATAGTTAACAGGAAGTCTCGCGGGTGGCAGTGGCATATTTCTTAAACTGATCAACTTCAAATCAAGCAGGTGGTAGAGTGCTTCAGTAAGAGTTACTGGAAAGGGATCAAATTTCCTCGGCTGTCTCTGTTGTTGATTATTATACTGATGGGGGGCATCTTGCTGTCTCTGTTGTTGAGGCACTGTATTCGGTCTTTGCTGCGGAGGAGCATTAACAGGAATAGAAACAATAGTAATCTATTGGTGTTGACGATCCTCTCTTCTTCCTCTATGAGAGTAAACTGCGCTTATGTCGCCTTCCCTTTTCTTAGGGTAAGCGTTGAGTGGTTTCTTACTACCCCCTGATGAACCACTAGAACCTCCAACCTGGATCTTCCCCAATTTCAAACCTACCTCAATTCTTTCACCAGCCATAACCAAGTCTGCAAATCCTGCCGAAGTACTTCCTATCACGTGTTCATAGAATGGCCCTTGCAGGGTACTCATAAACATATCAATGAGTTCTCTCTCCATGAGTGGAGGTTGAACCCTCGCAACCAACTCACGCCACTTCTGAGTGTATTCCTTGAAATATTCTTTTGGTCCCTGTGACATATTCTATAACTGAGTGCGATTAGGCGCCATATCCATATTGTACTAATAATGTTTGACAAAAGTCCGAGCAAGATCATTCCAGCAACGAATATCAGTTTTATCCAACTTCATGTACCACTCTAGGGATGGCCCAGATAGGCTATCCTGGAAAAAGTGAATCAAAAGCCCTTCATTCTCAGTATGTACCGACATCTTCTGGAACTAAGCAGTTGCACGAGTAATAGGACATGACGTTTCGTTGTACTTTTCAAATGTATGAGGCTTGAACTTTGGAGGAACTTTCACCCCAGACACCAACCCGAGATCATTAGCATCCATACCAAGGACTCCTTGCCCTTCCATAGCCTTCAGACGCTCTTCCAATAATCGATCCTTCATATCCTCAATCTGAACCTCTGGCTCTGAACACCGAACAGAAAACTGATCTTCGCCCTGATCAAAGTCATAGTCATGCTCCTGATAATTCCTTACACCGCCCTGATTAACTCTTCTGCTCCCAACAAGACGAGGTCTAGGAGACGGAGGAAACTGCCTTACGTTGCGCATAAAAGGGTTTCCCGGCATCCCGTGAAAATTTCCAGTAGGCTGATCTTGCACATCCCCCAATCCTACAAAAATGTCCTGATAGAGTCCTTGACTTCCACCATCCCCTGGATAGCGGCGCTGGTTGTTGACAATGGCAGCTAGTTCCTCCTGCCGGCGATTCACATTGGTGATGAACTCCATGAACTGAGTCATCTGAGTAGCCATCTAGGCCCTCATTTCAGAGAGTTCAGCTTGAACCTGTTCCATCTGTCTTGGCAAATTGTTTCTGGTGGAATACCGATGAGTAGTCGTCTTGAATTCTGAATAAGAAAAGCAGCAGAATAAGAAAACCGTCTTGAGATAACCTGTAATGTTATGAAATGCATGATGTGCATGATATGTTTGCCATTTCCGGGTATCCAAGAATCCTTTTATTCATCAGTCACGGCGTGCGACCATATAATTAAAAGAGAAAGGATAATAAGATGAACACTTCAATTATTTACAAACAAAAGAAACGATGTCCAAGTGACTTCGTACAATTAAGAGTAAAATGATAAATAACTAAATACATGTCTTAAAAATAAAGCAAAAAGAACTGAATAATAACAACAATCAATTGGTCCCTTCCAACAATTCTGGGGGTGACCAAATACACCAAAAGTAAATAACAGAACTAAATCTCCGGAACTAAACATGCTTCAAGATGTTGACAGTACTCTTCAAGTCTAGCTTTCTCCTTCAAAAGTTGAGATGCGACTATTTTACTTTCTTGGAACCGATCTTCTGCAACACGCTTCTGGGCTACTTCCTTCTTAAGCTGAGCATCTTTGTCTTTGAGCTGTTTCTCCAAGTTCTGAATCTTCTTCCTGTAGCTATCCTCCGATGCCTGAAGCTTCCGACACTCTTGTTGAGTCTTGCTCAATTCTTCTTCCATTTCAACATGAGATCTCCTCCTAAAATTGGCTACATCAGAAGTTTCCCCTTGAGCTTCCTTGAGTTTGCGAGCTAAGTCAACCCTTTCTTGATCTGCCCAATAAAGTTTCATCCCCGCCTCACGGTCTTTTGCACGAAGCTGAATGTTCTCAACATGAACCTGGGTGAACATCTCGGTTGGTACCGTGTTACTTAGAACAATAGGAGGTTGCTCATATAGATGAGCCGACCTTGCAAATGGTAACCGTAAGATCTTAACCCTGGCTTTAACCCATTCCAAGTAAGGAACCCTAGCAATATGAAGCTTCTTGCCCAAAGTAATTCTATCCTTTTTGTGAATTCTCTTCCAAGCACTTGTCACTCTTTTCAACATTGCAGGATCACTACCTCTAACAAAATACACTGATTCAGACGCCTCCTCAACCTTTGGCGGTCCATCCATTGCATATCCCAATTGATGATAAGCAAGCACAAGATTATAGTTGATACACCCCTTAGTTCCTATGAGGGGAACATTAGGGAAATCTTCTTAGCTAGTGATAATACTTCGTACTTCCCCCATGTCATAATTCCACCGGATATCAAATGAAGTAAGGTTGACAAGCCTTGATGACCATCAGAGAGAATGCCCGGTATCCACGAAAGGGCCACTTACTGGTAGATGCAACTTAAGCTATTGATACAACATCGAATGACATAAACTTACATTACCACCTTTTCCATTCCTAGAATGAATGGTGTAAAGAGTATCTGCCAAGAGTGTCGGTATCGGGTTCTTGTTTCTAAAAACACAGATAGCCGTCAAATCCACAAAATTTCTCTTGCAAGGGAAGAGGATGATCCCGTATAT
Source organism: Vicia faba (assembly GCA_948472305.1). Taxonomy (NCBI): domain Eukaryota; kingdom Viridiplantae; phylum Streptophyta; class Magnoliopsida; order Fabales; family Fabaceae; genus Vicia; species Vicia faba. The sequence continues at coordinate 331,018,506 of OX451739.1, read as the reverse complement.
CATGAGCGTAAACAGAGAACTGAAGTCACTCAAATTGCCTTTCTTTTCCCAATCTTCAGCTTTCCTTACTAAGAAATCCAAATAAAACCCTGTAGTACCCTCACCCGACTTCCAATTGTCTTTCACCTCTTTCCAACTCAAATGAAGAATTTCAACAACAACTTCGAACTTCGGCTTTTCCGACACTTGGACAAAAGGAACTTCATCGGACAATCTGATATTAAGTAGGTACGCGTATTCTTCTAGTGTGGGAACCAGTTGATAATCTTGAAAAGTAAAACACCGTAATTCCTTGTCATAGAATTGGAAGAGAGTGATTAAAGCCATCGGGTCAACTGGAGTGTTAAGGACTAGTAACAAATTGCCATAATTTTTGTTGAAATTATTCAGAACATCACCCTTCAAATAAGAACTCAACCTCTTCAACTCGGACACATCAACAGTAGGAATCTGATAAGTGAATGTATGCCTGGTGGGCTCTTTAACAAGAACTGAATAAAACTCATTTGACGGGAGGCCAGCCATTTCTGATAGAAAGAAGACTCTTGAATGTCCCTGGAAAATGACATGCGCATGCTAGTTATTTTTTTTTACATTATTTTTTAGAAATAAATATGCTATGATGCAACATGACAGGATCAAAGTTTCACACTGGATCATGGTTGGACCATTATAGAACATCACCACTCAAGATAAAAAAAAAATCCCAAAGCTTCAAAATTATCATGGGAACCTGAGTCACCTTCGCAACACAAAGTCACCAACAGTACCTGTACCTATAAGAAAAGTTTTCCCGCCCCTCTCACGGGTGTAGTCTAGGTCAAGGTAAGGTTAAAAGCCAAAATAGAGTACAAGAGCTCGACTGTCGGTATCATCATACGATAACACCTATCTGAACTACCTCTGAAGTCATGGGTCTCATGGTCAGGTATAAAAAGCATCCGCCTCATAGCCGCCATGCCACTCTATTCCTAGTTCCTATGGAATTCACTCATAGCCTGCGAATGAGGCCTTTTACCTCATGGAACAACCCACCCACCAAGAAAACTAGAATCCAAACAGTCCAGCCAAATCCAGCATGCAGAAAGTAAAGCGCACATAGGATGCAATGCAAACAGATAAATATGCAAAGCGGTAAAATAAACACCCAAAAAGAAAACAAACAAGAGCTAGGATCGACTCCAGGATGGAGCAGCAAGAGACAACCTATCCCCAGTGAAGTCGCCAACTGAAACAACACGGCCGGAACCTGTCATCTGGATGTTAATGAAACATCAATGAAGTCGCCACCGAACGTCTTTTATCCCACCGAAAGGGAAAGGTAAACATCGAGAAAACCTGAAAAGGGAGAAATCACGGTCTTTCGGCCGAGAGATCGGGTAAGGGAGTCTGTTACGTAAGGGGAAGGTATTAGCATCCCACACGCCCGTAGTATTCTACGGTATCCACTCTTGTTGTCTAATCTAAATGGGTGCGGTCAAATCCTATGTCTCTGGTTTACAACTGAAAAGGGAATGCATGCAAAAGGAAAAAAGAAAACAATGTAGGGAAAATAAAAGTTATGCTCGGTTGGGCCCTACCCCAATGCCTACGTATCCCTTTTAAGGAATCAGAGCAGCCGTAGTTCGGCTTATGTGTTTTGGTTGGTTTGTGTTTTTTAATTAAGACAAACAAAGATAGTCAAGATGGCAAAACAATGAATGAAACAACAAACAAATGAGGTGATCAAACATCGACTAAATAATAACAAAGTAACATTTCAAAGATGGCAAAACATCAAATGATAAAACGGATGACAAAACATCACACCTAGCAATGATATTGAGAATCAAAGCAGGATAAAAAACAGATGCGATGGTGAAACATCGGCTTCAAACAAATGTGCGATGGCGAAACATCGACTAAGAGATAACATGGCAAAGATGGCGAAACATTAATAAAACAGATGACAAAACATCACACCTAACAATGATATTGAGAATCAAAGTAGGATAACAAACATGCGCGATGGTGAAACATCGGCTTCAAACAAATGTGCGATGGCGAAACATCGACTAAGAGATAACATGGCAAAGATGGCGAAACATTAATAAAACGGATGACAAAACATCACACCTAACAATTATATTGAGAATCAAAGTAGGATAACAAACATGTGCGATGGCGAAACATCGGCTTCAAACAAATGATATCATGGCAAAGATGGCGAAACATCAATAAAATGGATGACAAAACATCACACCTAACAATGATATTGAGAATCAAAGTAGGATAACAAACATGCGTGATGGCGAAACATCGGCTTCAAACAAATGATATCATGGCAAAGATGGAGAAACATCAATAAAACGGATGACAAAACATCACACCTAACAATGATATTGAGAATCAAAGTAGGATAACAAACATGTGCAATGGTGAAACATCAATAAAACATGTTTAAAAGCAGGGCCAAGAGACACACAAACTAATAGGATTGGTTTGTATCTTTTACTTTGAAGAAGGGTTTGAGTTTATTAGAGGTGTTCTTATGATTTGCCAGGAAAACAGACTTTGTTTTAAGATGCAGAATGCATAGAAAGGGAAAACAACTAAGGGTAACTAACCTAGTACTATCCCTAGTGTTATCATACAGTGGTTGACCCTAAGGTTGAGGATAAAGGAAAATCCTACCCTATGTTAGCATACATGGATTCCTATCTTAGTCAACATGTTAAAGGAAACTTAACAAAACTATTCTATAGGGAACATGCAATGAGAGCAAAGTCGTGATCTCAATTTCTAAATTGAGTGACTCATCGATCGACAATTAAAGAAGAAAAGCAATAAACATTCTATAGGGAACATGCATTGAGAGCGAAGTCGTGATCTCAATCTCTAAATTGAGTGACTCATCGATCGACAATTAAAGAAGAAAAGCAATAAACATCCTATAAGGAACATGTAATGAGAGCGAAGTCGTGATCTCAATTTCTAAATTGAGTGACTCATCGATCAAAAGCAAACACAACACATGTATCAGAAAAAAACCAGAGGGCCTCCTGACATATATCAACAACAGAGGTCCCATCATGCAATCAAAGAATTATGAAAAATGAAAATGGGAGAACGGAAGTAGTACAGTACCAAACATATAACTATCTGTAGCAATCAAGCAAGAATAAAAGAAACCCAGAGAAACTTCAAGCAAGCTGGCATCAGTAGACAAATCGAGTCAGAAATCACACCATCAAGATGTAAGTAATTTATCAGATATGAACAAATACCATGGGAAATGTATGGCATTCACAATCATATGTATGTATATCCTGCATAAACCATCAAACATGCCAAACACAAGAATAATGCCAATATAATAAATTGTGTTCCACAAATAGAGTGAAAAACAAAAGCCTCAAGCCAAAAGTGGCAACTTTCTTAGAGTACCTCGCATATTCAACAACCAAGTTAGTATTCCATAAGGTGAAAAGTGAGAAAAACATGGTGACAATTATCAAACATTAGACATGATAGGCAAGAGGAAGCAAGCATATGCATAGATTAGGTCAAAAGAATCAGAGGAATGTTTCTCCTTTCTATCACCATGTTGAATTGACAATTGAATATCAATCAAGGGTTATAGGAGCTTGGGAATAATGTGAACAAAGACCATGAAGGTCAGTAGCAAATGCAATTCAAACATTCTCAAATAAATCATCACAACTCATAAGCACAATAGAAGAGGGATTCTACATAATGCATTAAAAGGTTCAAACATTCAAGCATGGGACATTGAGTTAAAATGGTTTGATGCTATAATGAATAATCAGAATTAAAATGATCATTAGGTTCCCAATTATAGGCCTCACTCAAGTTCATTGGCCATCAAGCAAATTGTAACAAGACATGCAACATCAATTGGGTACCTTCACTTCAAAATTACATCAAAAATGGAAATAAAGGTCCATAATTCAAACCAAAAAAATATTAGCATCTTTGAAAGGTATAGAAGTCAGAACGCAAGCCCTAAGTTCATGAATGATTGAGGAGGAGACCAAGTGAAGTCCAAAGTTCAAGACTAGTTGGCAAAACTACCAAGCTAGACAAGTTTTCAAAAATAATTTGTGGAAAAATGTCAAACCAAGTTAAAAAAATCAAGATAAATGGTTTTAAGACCCTCAATACATTCATGATCCCTAATTAAGACTTGAATCCTATTGAAAATCCATGGCATGGGGTTTTTTTAAAAATGAAACTTGCACCATAAGCAACAAAACCCTAATTTTTGACTTTTAATCTCAAATATTGATTAAGTAAGATCAAAATTCAAAAAAATTAAACCAAGATCATACAAATCATCAAGAAACCCTAAATGTCAGAAAATATATTTTTCACACTTTTTTGAATTAAGGAAGAGCCAAAAATGAAATTAAATTCAAACAATTAGTCCATTAACAATTATTCACATCTCAAAATAACATTTAAATCAAAAAGTCAGAAAAATGTCCAACCAAAATTATATTCAAATATTAGAACTAAAAACACACATCCCTGATTTTTTGTGGAATTTTTGAATCAATTGAAGTATTAAAATAAAAATTACAAAACAAAAATTCAAAATAAACCTCTCAAATTAAAATTCTAATCAAAAATAGAAAATAAGCTAAACCAATTTCAGAATCAAATTTTACATTATTTTGTGAGTCTAGGACTTTTTTTTGTGGATTTTTAGATCAAAGGAACTATTAAAACAGAAATAAACTTTGATCAATCAATTAATTAAACCTATGAATTTTTTTAACCAATCAAAATATTTAAAGAAAATCCAAAAAAAAAATGGCAAATACTAGAAAATAATATTGACTTATGGTGATTTTTTCATGATTTTTGAAAGTGTTTTGATCAGAAAATAAAATCAAACAAAATGTCAAATAAAACAAATAATTCAAATAAGCCAAAAATTCAAATGGACCAATCAAACAGCGCCACCACATCATCTTCAACCTTTGGACAACTCAAAAACGTGCGCAACACTCAGGCTTAGGGCTTATGTTCAGATCAATCATGCATGCTCATTTCTACATCATTTTTTATGAAATCAAGCACAAATTAAAGCCAACATTTCATACTTCACATTGCAATTAAAATCAAATCGAAACATTAACCACACTGTTCAAAATTTAGTCAGGAATATGAGCAAAATAATTCTGAATCGGAAATTTCAGGGTACTCAAACATGCATATTTCACTAAATCAAATACTATAAAGCTTCAGGAACATTCCACCAACATCATTGAATGCAAATCCAAGCTCAAACACCTCAATAAACAAGCGCATCTTAGAAATTGAAGTTTAGAAGTATTACCTCAAGGCGTAAAGTGTTCTACTGTCTCCTTCACTCCAGATGCAAACAAATGGTGCTAGCTTGATCTACTCCCTTTACTGAAGCTAAATCCACAAGAATTTTGAAGAAAACACCAAGGAATTGAGAGAATCGAATCAAGTTGCAGAAGAAGAATGTAAATCTCAGATCTGAAATTCTTGCAAATGGCGCGTTCCCCCTCTCTCTCTTTGCTTGCTTCTTCTTATATAGAGTTTGTAGAGGAGCATAGAAGTGGAAATCTGACCTTAAAGCCGTTGGAGGGCAGGATTGAGAATTTTGGCCAAAAATGAAGTGTGTACAGAATCAGGTGATTTGCTCATGCATTCTTTTGCCTTTTATTAATTTTATGAGCCAAATAACTTCATAAGATCATGCTTAGGATCTTGGCCCTTAATTCCATCTGATCAGAAAGTGTTGGAGTTTTTGCAATTTTGGGCAAGTTTGTGATTTTCCAAATCCAACAAGTACAAAATCAAATATGGCACGAAATGGTGGGTGTGATGGGCCTCATCATGTTTCAAATTGCTCATGGGCTGGATTAGAAACAAAGAGAAAGGCTGAAATTTGAGTTTTCATGAATTGACCATTTTGCTTATTTGTCAAGTTTCAATAAATTGCCCCAAAATTCCAAAACTCATAACTTGCTCATAATTTTTAATTTTGGCACAAATGAGCACAATTTGGAAAGGTATTGAGAAGATATACAATCCCTTAGTTTTGATTTTTTGAAATTGAATCCATTAAGGTCCTCAAAATTGAGCTTGAAATTCACTAATTTTGAAAAATGACCTATAATTTTGTGACTTCAAAAGACCATAACTCTTGATTCCATACCAATTTTGACATGAGACTAAAAGAAGGTGAAATATCATTCTATTAGCTTTGCAAGAATATTTCATTTGCATTTTCTTGATCAAGGGTGAATAAAATATGGAATTTTGAAATTAAGTCCTTATTTTCCAAAATTAGTAACTTTTTAGGGTTTCTTCAAGAACAAGTTTCAACCCAAACCTCAATCTCTTTGATCCAATGACCAAAATGGACTTGAAATATGAAAATTACATTCTTAAATTGATGGTTGGCCAAAAATTCACTTGGTCAACCTTGACTTTGATTGATTTTGACCAAAATGACCATTTTGCCCCTCTGAATCAATTGATCCACTTTCCTTCAAAATTGATGATCAAAACTTTAGACATATGATCTTCCAAATTTATAGAGGCCATGTGCAAAGTTTCACTTCAAAATTCTCAATAAATCCTGATAAAAACTAAAACCCTAATTTTGGTTAACACCTTAGGAAACTGATGAATCATCTTCAAAACTTCAAATCCTTTGGGCATCATGACCAATTCCTTGTGCAAAGAATTTTCAAATATCAATGAGATATTGTAGCTCCCAAAATCAAGACTTGTACATTGGCCAATAGCCTTGCTCAAACAAAACCCTAATTTGACTGGTGAATCCAAAGAGTGATTCCCCTTGTAATCAAACACAAACTTCAATCCTCTGATGATCCAAAGAGATGTATAAAATGTCTTGAGCTATGCCATAATCTTTGAGCTTTAAAGATCCAGAGGTTTAGATAATAAGATTCTACTTGAGCAACTTGTCCATGAAATCAACCTTCAAAGCTTGAGGAAAACTTGATAACCAAAGTAATTTGATCCTATCACAATGTATGAATGCAATGCACTATGATGTTCATGATGAAACATAAGCCTAAATCAAGAGGGTAAATTTTGGGGTGCAATAGGTTCCAACTCCGCTATTGCCCCTATGTCTTTGAACGCCATCCATTGCTGTTGAACGAAGTTGATTGAATTGATCTCGTACCATTTAAACTTTTGACCTTGGTAATAAAGCTGACTGTTAGTGATCCAGAGGGATATAGTCGTACGCTTTTTATCCTTAAAATTTTCCTGGATCGCCCTTTCGGGTTTTCAGTCCACCAGGATACCCTTTTTTGCCCAAGCCGCCCTTACGGGTTTTCGACTTACCAGGTGTACAATCTTTTGTATATATCCCTAATTTTTGCCCAAACCCTTTTGGTTCGCCGGGATGCCCTTATTTTGGCCTAGGTATGTCAACCTAGCGGGTCATTTTTAGCGTAGTATTTTTTGACTATGTCTGTGTTCACATGGTGTGGGAAATCTTCACCATCCATAGTGGTTAGCATCATAGCACTGCCAGAGAATACTTTGTTGACAATAAATGGCCCTTCGTAAGTGGGAGTCCATTTGCCCATGGGATCGTCTTGTGGTAGAATGATGCACTTTATTACCAATTCGCCAACTTGGTATACCCGATGTTTGATCTTTTTGTTGAATACCGTGATCATACCCTTTTGATACATTTGACCATGACAAACAACATCCAATCTCTTTTCATCAATCAAATTCAATTGATCCAATCTTGCCTGAATCCATTCATCTTCGCCTAAGCCCGCTTCTTTCATAATCCTCAGAGAAGGAATCTGCACTTCAACAGGCAAGACAACTTCCATGCCATAGACTAAAGAGAAAGGGGTTTCCCCAGTTGATGTTTGAGCCGAAGTACGGTAGCCATGAAGATCAAATGGTAGCATCTCATGCCAATCCTTGTAGGTTACCACCATCGTTTGCATAATCTTCTTTATGTTTTTGTTGGCGGCTTCCACTGCACCATTCATCTTAGGTCTATAAGGAGAAGAGTCGTGATGCTTGATTTTGAACTGCGTATAGAGTTCAGTGATCATAGCATTGTTGAGGTTGGTTATATTGTCGGTGATGATCCTTCCAAGGATGCCGTATCGGCAGATAAGGTTATGCTTGATAAACCAGGCTATAACATTCTTAGTAACTGAGGCAAACAAAGCAGCTTTGACCCATTTGGTGAAGTAATCAATGGCGACGAGGATGAAGCGATGCCCATTAGAGGCAGTGGGCTTGATCTCTCCAATCATGTCAATGCCCCACATTACAAATGGACACATATCAGTCATGACATTCAAAGGAATTGGAGGCACATGAACCTTGTTGGCATATATTTGAAACTTATGGCAAGTCCTAGAGTGGTGGTGGCAATCAGTTTCCATAATCGACCAATAGTATCCGGCTCTCAGAATCTTCTTGGCCATAGTGTTCCCGATAGAGTGAGTTCCAAAGATACCTTCATGCATGTATTCCATGATTTTCTCTGTCTCCTTCCTGTCCATACAACGGAGCAGAGTAGAATCATGGTTGCGTTTGTACAGAATCCTATTGCTTAGGAAGAATATGGCTGAGAACCTTCACAAGAATTTCTTGTTGTTGATTGAGGCTCCCTCAGGACACTCTTGTGCTTCATGGTACATTCTCACTTCATGATACCATGGCTTTTCTTCATCAATGCCAATCTTATAACAGTATGTAGGTTTGTCAAATCTTTCGATAGTAATTTTGGGAGCTTCGTTGTCCCAATTAACCTTGAAAATAGACGACATAGTTGCTAAGGCATATTCCAACTGATTTTTTCCCTTGGAAAGTGTTCAAAGGTGACCTCTTCAAAGTATGGGATCAAGGTTAGCACAAGCTCTTTGTATGGGATCATATTTGGATGTTTAGTATCCCACTCTCCTTTAACTTGACTGATTACCAGAGCTGAGTCTCCGTACATGCTCAAAAATTTTATTCTTAGGTCAATGGCAGGCTTTAGACCCAAGATACATACTTCATACTCGGACATGTTGTTTGTATAGTAGAAACAAAGTCTGGCAGTGAAAGGTGTATGGAAACCTTCGGGAGAAATGATCACAACACTAATTCCGTTACCCAATGCATTATAAGCTCCATCAAAAACCATAGTCTATAAGGATCCTTGTTCAGGTCCTTCATATGGTCCAGGCTTTTCACAATCGGTTATCAACATGATATTCTCGTCCGAGAATTCAAAGTTCATGGATTGGTAGTCCTCAACAGCTTGATGAGCCAAATGACCCGCTAGTACACTTCCCTTTATTTATTTTTATATAGTGTACTGGATATCGTATTCAGTCAATATCATTTTCCATCTAGCTATTCGTCCGGAGAGAGCTGGATTCTCGAAGATATACTTGATGGGATCCATCTTAGAAATCAATAAAGTGGTGTGAGTAAGCATATACTGTCTTAGCCAGCGAGCATCCCATGCCAAAGGGTAGGAAGTTTTCTCGAGCAGTGAACATCTGGTTTCACAGTTTGTAAACTTTTTGCTAAGGTAGTATATTGCATGCTCTTTTCGGCCAGACTCGTTATGTTGACCCAACACACACCCGATTGAATTCTCTAATACAATCAAGTATATAATCATAGGTCTTCCTTCAACTGGAGGCATCAGGATTGGAGGTTCTTGTAAATACTCTTTGATCTTGTCAAAAGCTTCTTGGTAGTCGTCATTCCACCTGACTACTTGATCTTTATTTAACAGTTTGAAGATTGGCTCACAAGTAGCAGTTAAGTGAGATATAAACTGAGCAATATAGTTGAGTCGGACTAAGAAACCTCTGACCTCCTTCTCAGTACAGGGAGCTGGAATCTCTTGTATGGCTTTGACTTTTGCAGGATCGACTTCAATACCTTTTCCACTGGCGACGAAGCCTAGGAGTTTTCCAGACCTCACTCTTAAGGTGAACTTGTTAGGATTCAACCTCAACTTGATTTTCTTGGACATCTCAGGATGAGTTCTTCGGAGCTTCTGCTTAACAGGGGAACAACCTTCTTTGAGCGGTAGTCGATGCACCACTATGTCTGTATCCAACCCAGGCATATCCTCATAAGACCAAGCGAAGATATCAGAATACTCACGGAGTAGCTCAATCAATCTGACCTTTATTCCTTCTTCGAGATCTGCCCCTATATTGACTTCTCTTCTTACCTCTTCTGTGCCAATACGCACCACCTCAATTGAATCCTGATTCGGCTGGATAACCTTCTCCTCTTGTTTTAACAATCTTGCTAATTCCTCAGGAAGATCACAATCCTCATACGCTTCTTCTTCATCTTGATAAATAGGAGTATCAAAGTCATAATAAGCCATAGCAAAGTCGTTATCGATGTGATCAGTGGTGGAAGTGCATCTGCATGAATGACATTTTGGCGTTTTTTAGTGACAGTGTGTGAAAAGAGAAACATTGCCATTCAAAATAAAAAAGAAATGGAGCAAAATTTTGAATGCAAAAACGTCATTTATTTCATGATAAACTTTTGAAAATAAACACGGTGACCCTACACAAATGATCCACTACGCCTTGGGCATAGCGTAGGAAATATGATATGATAATAAAAGAAAACAAGAAAATTACTCCTCAGCGCTTGAAACTTGGATAACATCCACAGAAGTCCAATTGTTGAGTGTCTGGCCTGGAATACTCGGACGAATCCAATCTTAGACATTGTAGCCATCAGCCCTATCGTTGCCAACTGCACTGACGTGTCCTTCTTGAGTAGCACACGGGTGGGAAAACTTCACATGAGTAGATAAACTAGATGCTCTGGGAGCTGCACTCTGCTGACCTGGGATAAAACCAAGACCAAATTTATCAAATTTTGGAGTAACATCTAGCACCTGACCCCAACCTTCAGGGTTACCATTTTCCACCACAGCCTTCGCATCCTTGAGAGAAGACATAATAGTTTCAGGTTTCCTTTTCTGCTCTGGAGGAGGAAAATTGACAGCGTGAACTGTCTTAAACGCCTGAAATGGAGTCTCACGTATCTCGCCTTCAACTTCAACATAGCAGAATAATGTAAAATGACTCACGATGTACTCTTCCTCGCCGCACACAGTTATCACCTTTCCCTCTGCAGGATACTTGAGTTTCTGATGAAGAGTAGAAGTGACTGCCCCTGCTCTATGAATCCACCGCCGCCCCAACAAACAACAATACACTGGCTGTATATCCATCACAAAAAAATGTAGCCGTGAAGGTGCGAGGACCAACCTTGATTGGTAACTCCACTTCCCCAAACACTGACCTTCGAGACCCATCAAACGCCTTCACCATCAAGTCACTAGGGCGCAACTCTAGTCCAGAATAATCAATCTTCATCAATGCTGACTTGGGCAAAACATTTAAAGACGATCTGGTATCTACCAAAACCCGGGATAAAGTAGTGCCCCTGCACTCCATTGAAATATGCAATGCTTTATTATGGTCTGGTCCCTCCGGAGGGAGATCAAAATCTGTGAAGCCCAGACCGTTCCCGGCAGATATGTTAGCACAAACATTCTCAAATTGATTGACTGTTATCTCATGTGGCACGAACGCATTCTTTGACAACTTCATCAAAGCATTTCTGTGAGGTTCTGAATAAATCAACAGAGACAAGATAGACATCTTAGAAGGAGTATGGCTTAGATGATCAATTATGCTATAATTACTCTTTCTGATAATTCACATAAACTCTTCAACCTCATCGGGAACTGAAGAAGCCTCTGGTATCGGAATTGGTTGAGTCACATTGGCTGGCGTAACCCTTGGATTACCAATCATCGCCTGCTGTTTTCCTTTTTCTCTTGCAGAAGCATCTGCTGCATCTTGCACATTGGAAGGACCAAATACTCTCCCGCTTCTAGTCATTCGACCCACACCAGAAAAATTATGAACTTCCTCTTCATTATCTTCAGCACGTTCTTCCTCAGACAAATGACTACTTACTTCCTGCTTCACCCCATGGTAATAAACATCAGTGCCGTAATGCCATGGGATGGCCTTTTCACTGGTATACGGTATGGGACCAGGTACCGTAATCATCAAAGGAGGCGCCCTAGATGGAGTAGGAATGCGTACAGGGGTGTAAGGAATAGATACCACATCAATATCCTCTTCGGTAACTTTGCGATAGCTCGGTTTTCTATCAAACTATAGGGAGCCTTCCTTTATCAACAACTGGATGCCGGCTTTTAAATCATCACAGCCCTTCGGTTGCCTTCTACACTTGGCACACTCTGAAGTGCAACCCGGGAAAATAGCATTGTCAAGCAAATACCTCTTAACATACCACAATGGAGTAGTTACTTGTTCCACATCCATGATTAAATTCAACATTTCACCATTATCATCAATCATATTAACAACACCCTCTCCATGCATGGGCATTGGGTTCTGAGTAACATTCGGACCAGTCACTAGGGTAAACTCAATTTCCTTAGCATCCAACAAGTCTTGTACTTTGCATTTCAATGCAAAGCAATTGTCGGTAGAATGGACCACTTCGTCTGAATGCAATTCACATCTTGCATTAGCATCATAGTTAACAGGAAGTCTCGCGGGTGGCAGTGGCATATTTCTTAAACTGATCAACTTCAAATCAAGCAGGTGGTGGAGTGCTTCAGTAAGAGTTACTGGAAAGGGATCAAATTTCCTCGGCTGTCTCTGTTGTTGATTATTATACTGATGAGGGGCATCTTGCTGTCTCTGTTGTTGAGGCACTGTATTCGGTCTTTGCTGCGGAGGAGCATTAACAGGAATAGAAACAACAGTAATCTATTGGTGTTGACGATCCTCTCTTCTTCCTCTATGAGAGTAAACTGCACTTATGTCGCCTTCCCTTTTCTTAGGGTAAGCGTTGAGTGGTTTCTTACTACCCCCTGATGAACCACTAGAACCTCCAACCTGGATCTTCCCCAATTTCAAACCTACCTCAATTCTTTCACCAGCCATAACCAAGTCTGCAAATCCTGCCGAAGTACTTCCTATCACGTGTTCATAGAATGGCCCTTGCAGGGTACTCATAAACATATCAATGAGTTCTCTCTCCATGAGTGGAGGTTAAACCCTCGCAACCAACTCACGCCACTTCTGAGTGTATTCCTTGAAAGATTCTTTTGGTCCCTGTGACATATTCTATAACTGAGTGCGATTAGGCGCCATATCCACATTGTACTAATAATGTTTGACAAAAGTCCGAGCAAGATCATTCCAGCAACGAATATGAGTTTTATCCAACTTCATGTACCACTCTAGGGATGGCCCAGATAGGCTATCCTGGAAAAAGTGAATCAAAAGCCCTTCATTCTCAGTATGTACCGACATCTTCTGGAACTAAGCAGTTGCACGAGTAATAGGACATGACGTTTCGTTGTACTTTTCAAATGTATGAGGCTTGAACTTTGGAGGAACTTTCACCCCAGACACCAACCCGAGATCATTAGCATCCATACCAAGGACTCCTTGCCCTTCCACAGCCTTCAGACGCTCTTCCAATAATCGATACTTCATATCCTCAATCTGAACCTCTGGCTCTGAACGCCGAACAGAAAACTGATCTTCGCCCTGATCAAAGTCATAGTCATGCTCCTGATAATTCCTTACACCGCCCTGATTAACTCTTCTGCTCCCAACAAGACGAGGTCTAGGAGACGGAGGAAACTGCCTTACGTTGCGCATAAAAGGGTTTCCCGGCATCCCGTGAAAATTTCCAGTAGGCTGATCTTGCACATCCCCTAATCCTACAAAAATGTCCTGATAGAGTCCTTGACTTCCACCATCCCCTGGATAGCGGCGCTGGTTGTTGACAATGGCAGCTAGTTCCTCCTGCCGGCGATTCACATTGGTGATGACCTCCATGAACTGAGTCATCTGAGTAGCCATCTAGGCCCTCATTTCAGAGAGTTCAACTTGAACCTGTTCCATCTGTCTTGGCAAATTGTTTCTGGTGGAATACCGATGAGTAGTCGTCTTGAATTCTGAATAAGAAAAGCAGCAGAATAAGAAAACCGTCTTGAGATAACCTGTAATGTTATGAAATGCATGATGTGCATGATATGTTTGCCATTTCCGGGTATCCAAGAATCCTTTTATTCATCAGTCACGGCGTGTGACCATACAATTAAAAGAGAAAGGATAATAAGATGAACACTTCAATTATTTACAAACAAAAGAAACGATGTCCAAGTGACTTCGTACAATTAAGAGTAAAATGATAAATAACTAAATACATGTCTTAAAAATAAAGCAAAAAGAACTGAATAATAACAACAATCAATTGGTCCCTTCCAACAATTCTGGGGGTGACCAAATACACCAAAAGTAAATAACAGAACTAAATCTCCGGAACTAAACATGCTTCAAGATGTTGACAGTACTCTTCAAGTCTAGCTTTCTCCTTCAAAAGTTGAGATGCGACTATTTTACTTTCTTGGAACCGATCTTCTGCGACACGCTTCTGGGCTACTTCCTTCTTAAGCTGAGCATCTTTGTCTTTGAGCTGTTTCTCCAAGTTCTGAATCTTCTTCCTGTAGCTATCCTCCGATGCCTGAAGCTTCCGACACTCTTGTTGAGTCTTGCTCAATTCTTCTTCCATTTCAACATGAGATCTCCTCCTAAAACTGGTTGCATCAGAAGTTTCCCCTTGAGCTTCCTTGAGTTTGCGAGCTAAGTCAACCCTTTCTTGATCTGCCCAATAAAGTTTCATCCCTGCCTCACGGTCTTTTGCACGAAGCTGAATGTTCTCAACATGAACCTGGGTGAACATCTCGGTTGGTACCGTGTTACTTAGAACAACAGGAGGTTGCTCATATAGATGAGCCGACCTTGCAAATGGTAACCGTAAGATCTTAACCCTGGCTTTAACCCATTCCAAGTAAGGAACCCTAGCAATAGGAAGCTTCTTGCCCAAAGTAATTCTATCCTTTTTGTGAATTCTCTTCCAAGCACTTGTCACTCTTTTCAACATTGCAGGATCACTACCTCTAACAAAATACACTGATTCAGACGCCTCCTCAACCTTTGGCGGTCCATCCATTGCATATCCCAATTGATGATAAGCAAGCACAAGATTATAGTTGATACACCCCTTAGTTCCTATGAGGGGAACATTAGGGAAATCTTCTTAGCTAGTGATAATACTTCGTACTTCCCCCATGTCATAATTCCACCGGATATCAAATGAAGTAAGGTTGACAAGCCTTGATGACCATCAGAGAGAATGCCCGGTATCCATGAAAGGGCCACTTACTGGTAGATACAACTTAAGCCATTGATACAACATCGAATGACATAAACTTACATTACCACCTTTTCCATTCCTAGAATGAATGGTGTAAAGAGTATCTGCCAATAGTGTCGGTATCGGGTTCTTGTTTCTAAAAACACAGATAGCCGTCAAATCCACAAAATTTCTCTTGCAAGGGAAGAGGATGATCCCGTATATCATGAGCGTAAACAGAGAACTGAAGTCACTCAAATTGCCTTTCTTTTCCCAATCTTCAGCTTTCCTTACTAAGAAATCCAAATAAAACCCTGTAGTACCCTCACCCGACTTCCAATTGTCTTTCACCTCTTTCCAACTCAAATGAAGAATTTCAACAACAACTTCGAACTTCGGCTTTTCCGACACTTGGACAAAAGGAACTTCATCGGACAATCTGATATTAAGTAGGTACGCGTATTCTTCTAGTGTGGGAACCAGTTGATAATCTTGAAAAGTAAAACACCGTAATTCCTTGTCATAGAATTGGAAGAGAGTGATTAAAGCCATCGGGTCAACTGGAGTGTTAAGGACTAGTAACAAATTGCCATAATTTTTGTTAAAATTATTCAGAACATCACCCTTCAAATAAAAACTCAACCTCTTCAACTCGGACACATCAACAGTAGGAATCTGATAAGTGAATGTATGCCTGGTGGGCTCTTTAACAAGAACTGAATAAAACTCATTTGACGGGAGGCCAGCCATTTCTGATAGAAAGAAGACTCTTGAATGTCCCTGGAAAATGATATGCGCATGCTAGTTATTTTTTTTTACATTATTTTTTAGAAATAAATATGCTATGATGCAACATGACATGATCAAAGTTTCACACTGGATCATGGTTGGACCATTATAGAACATCACCACTCAAGATCAAAATAAAATCCCAAAGCTTCAAAATTATCATGGGAACCTGAGTCACCTTCGCAACACAAAGTCACAAACAGTACCTGTACCTATAAGAAAAGTTTTCCCTCCCCTCTCACGGGTGTAGTCTAGGTCAAGGTAAGGTTAAAAGCCAAAATAGAGTACAAGAGCTCGACTGTCGGTATCATCATACGATAACACCTATCTGAACTACCTCTGAAGTCATGGGTCTCATGGTCAGGTATAAAAAGCATCCGCCTCATAGCCGCCATGCCACTCTATTCCTAGTTCCTATAGAATTCACTCATAGCCTAGGTATGAGGCCTTTTACCTCATGGAACAACCCACCCACCAAGAAAACTAGAATCCAAACAGTCCAGCCAAATCCAGCATGCAGAAAGTAAAGCGCACATAGGATGCAATGCAAACAGATAAATATGCAAAGCGGTAAAATAAACACCCAAAAAGAAAACAAACAAGAGCTAGGATCGACTCCAGGATGGAGCAGCAAGAGACAACCTATCCCCAGTGAAGTCGCCAACTGAAACAACGCGGCCGGAACCTGTCATCTGGATGTTAATGAAACATCAATGAAGTCGCCACCGAACGTCTTTTATCCCACCGAAAGGGAAAGGTAAACATCGAGAAAACCTAAAAAGGGAGAAATCACGGTCTTTCGGCCGAGAGATCGGGTAAGGGAGTCTGTTACGTAAGGGGAAGGTATTAGCACCCCACACGCCCGTAGTATTCTACGGTATCCACTCTTGTTGTCTAATCTAAATGGGTGCGGTCAAATCCTATGTCTCTGGTTTACAACTGAAAAGGGAATGCATGCAAAAGGAAAAAAGAAAACAATGTAGGGAAAATAAAAGTTATGCTCGGTTGGGCCCTACCCCAATGCCTACGTATCCCTTTTAAGGAATCAGAGCAGCCGTAGTTCGGCTTATGTGTTTTGGTTGGTTTGTGTTTTTTAATTAAGAAAAACAAAGATAGTCAAGATGGCAAAACAATGAATGAAACAACAAACAAATGAGGTGATCAAACATCGACTAAATAATAACAAAGTAACATTTCAAAGATGGCAAAACATCAAATGATAAAACGGATGACAAAACATCACACCTAGCAATGATATTGAGAATCAAAGCAGGATAAAAAACAGATGCGATGGTGAAACATCGGCTTCAAACAAATGTGCAATGGCGAAACATCGACTAAGAGATAACATGGCAAAGATGGCGAAACATTAATAAAACAGATGACAAAACATCACACCTAACAATGATATTGAGAATCAAAGTAGGATAACAAACATGCGCGATGGTGAAACATCGGCTTCAAATAAATGTGCGATGGCGAAACATCGACTAAGAGATAACATGGCAAAGATGGCGAAACATTAATAAAACGGATGACAAAACATCACACCTAACAATTATATTGAGAATCAAAGTAGGATAACAAACATGTGCGATGGCGAAACATCGGCTTCAAACAAATGATATCATGGCAAAGATGGCGAAACATCAATAAAACGGATGACAAAACATCACACCTAACAATGATATTGAGAATCAAAGTAGGATAACAAACATGCGCGATGGCGAAACATCGGCTTCAAACAAATGATATCATGGCAAAGATGGAGAAACATCAATAAAACGGATGACAAAACATCACACCTAACAATGATATTGAGAATCAAAGTAGGATAACAAACATGTGCAATGGCGAAACATCAATAAAACATGTTTAAAAGCAGGGCCAAGAGACACACAAACTAATAGGATTGGTTTGTATCTTTTACTTTGAAGAAGGGTTTGAGTTTATTAGAGGTGTTCTTATGATTTGCCAAGAAAACAGACTTTGTTTTAAGATGCAGAATGCATAGAAAGGGAAAACAACTAAGGGTAACTAACCTAGTACTATCCCTAGTGTTATCATACAGTGGTTGACCCTAAGGTTGAGGATAAAGGAAAATCCTACCCTATGTCAGCATACATGGATTCCTATCTTAGTCAACATGTTAAAGGAAACTTAACAAAACTATTCTATAGGGAACATGCAATGAGAGCAAAATCGTGATCTCAATTTCTAAATTGAGTGACTCATCGATCGACAATTAAAGAAGAAAAGCAATAAACATTCTATAGGGAACATGCATTGAGAGCGAAGTCGTGATCTCAATCTCTAAATTGAGTGACTCATCGATCGACAATTAAAGAAGAAAAGCAATAAACATCCTATAAGGAACATGTAATGAGAGCGAAGTCGTGATCTCAATTTCTAAATTGAGTGACTCATCGATCAAAAGCAAACACAACACATGTATCAGAAAAAAACCAGAGGGCCTCCTGACATATATCAACAACAGAGGTCCCATCATGCAATCAAAGAATTATGAAAAATGAAAATGGGAGAAAGGAAGTAGTACAGTACCAAACATATAACTATCTGTAGCAATCAAGCAAGAATAAAAGAAACCCAGAGAAACTTCAAGCAAGCTGGCATCAGTAGACAAATCGAGTCAGAAATCACACCATCAAGATGTAAGTAATTTATCAGATATGAACAAATCCCATGGGAAATGTATGGCATTCACAATCATATGTATGTATATCCTGCATAAACCATCAAACATGCCAAACACAAGAATAATGCCAATATAATAAATTGTGTTCCACAAATAGAGTGAAAAACAAAAGCCTCAAGCCAAAAGTGGCAACTTTCTTAGAGTACCTCGCATATTCAACAACCAAGTTAGTATTCCATAAGGTGAAAAGTGAGAAAAACATGGTGACAATTATCAAACATTAGACATGATAGGCAAGAGGAAGCAAGCATATGCATAGATTAGGTCAAAAGAATCAGAGGAATGTTTCTCCTTTCTATCACCATGTTGAATTGACAATTGAATATCAATCAAGGGTCATAGGACCTTGGGAATAATGTGAACAAAGACCATGAAGGTCAGTAGCAAATGAAATTCAAACATTCTCAAATAAATCATCACAACTCATAAGCACAATAGAAGAGGGATTCTACATAATGCATTAAAAGGTTCAAACATTCAAGCATGGGACATTGAGTCAAAATGGTTTGATGCTATAATGAATAATCAGAATTAAAATGATCATTAGGTTCCCAATTATAGGCCTCACTCAAGTTCATTGGCCATCAAGCAAATTGTAACAAGACATGCAACATCAATTGGGTACCTTCACTTCAAAATTACATCAAAAATGGAAATAAAGGTCCATAATTCAAACCAAAAAAATATTAGCATCTTTGAAAGGTATAGAAGTCATAACGCAAGCCCTAAGTTCATGAATGATTGAGGAGGAGACCAAGTGAAGTCCAAAGTTCAAGACTAGTTGGCAAAACTACCAAGCTAGACAAGTTTTCAAAAATAATTTGTGGAAAAATGTCAAACCAAGTTAAAAAAATCAAGATAAATGGTTTTAAGACCCTTAATACATTCATGATCCCTAATTAAGACTTGAATCCTATTGAAAATCCATGGCATGGGGTTTTTTTAAAAATGAAACTTGCACCATAAGCAACAAAACCCTAATTTTTGACTTTTAATCTCAAATATTGATTAAGTAAGATCAAAATTCAAAAAAATTAAACCAAGATCATACAAATCATCAAGAAACCCTAAATGTCAGAAAATATATTTTTCACACTTTTTTAAATTAAGGAAGAGCCAAAAATGAAATTAAATTCAAACAATTAGTCCATTAACAATTATTCACATCTCAAAATAACATTTAAATCAAAAAGTCAGAAAAATGTCCAACCAAAATTATACTCAAATATTAGAACTAAAAACACACATCCCTGATTTTTTGTGGAATTTTTGAATCAATTGAAGTATTAAAATAAAAATTACAAAGCAAAAATTCAAAATAAACCTCTCAAATTAAAATTCTAATCAAAAATAGAAAATAAGCTAAACCAATTTCAGAATCAAATTTTACATTATTTTGTGAGTCTAGGACTTTTTTTTTGTGGATTTTTAGATCAAAGGAACTATTAAAACAGAAATAAACTTTGATCAATCAATTAATTAAACCTATGAATTTTTTTAACCAATCAAAATATTTAAAGAAAATCCAAAAAAAAAATGGCAAATACTAGAAAATAATATTGACTTATGGTGATTTTTTCATGATTTTTGAAAGTGTTTTGATCAGAAAATAAAATCAAACAAAATGTCAAATAAAACAAATAATTCAAATAAGCCAAAAATTCAAATGGACCAATCAAACAGCGCCACCACATCATCTTCAACCTTTGGACAACTCAAAAACGTGCGCAACACTCAGGCTTAGGGCTTATGTTCAGATCAATCATGCATGCTCATTTCTACATCATTTTTCATGAAATCAAGCACAAATTAAAGCCAACATTTCATACTTCACATTGCAATTAAAATCAAATCGAAACATTAACCACACTGTTCAAAATTTAGTCAGGAATATGAGCAAAATCATTCTGAATCGCAAGTTTCAGGGTACTCAAACATGCATATTTCACCAAATCAAATACTATAAAGCTTCAGGAACATTCCACCAACATCATTGAATGCAAATCCAAGCTCAAACACCTCAATAAACAAGCGCATCTTAGAAATTGAAGTTTAGAAGTATTACCTCAAGGCGTAAAGTGTTCTACTGTCTCCTTCACTCCAGATGCAAACAAATGGTGCTAGCTTGATCTACTCCCTTTACTGAAGCTAAATCCACAAGAATTTTGAAGAAAACACCAAGGAATTGAGAGAATCGAATCAAGTTGCAGAAGAAGAATGTAAATCTCATATCTGAAATTCTTGCAAATGGCGCGTTCCCCCTCTCTCTCTTTGCTTGCTTCTTCTTATATAGAGTTTGTAGAGGAGCATAGAAGTGGAAATCTGACCTTAAAGCCGTTGGAGGGCAGGATTGAGAATTTTGGCCAAAAATGAAGTGTGTACAGAATCAGGTGATTTGCTCATGCATTCTTTTGCCTTTTATTAATTTTATGAGCCAAATAACTTCATAAGATCATGCTTAGAATCTTGGCCCTTAATTCCATCTGATCAGAAAGTGTTGGAGTTTTTGCAATTTTGGGCAAGTTTGTGATTTTCCAAATCCAACAAGTACAAAATCAAATATGGCACGAAATGGTGGGTGTGATGGGCCTCATCATGTTTAAAATTGCTCATGGGCTGGATTAGAAACAAAGAGAAAGGCTGAAATTTGAGTTTTCATGAATTGACCATTTTGCTTATTTGTCAAGTTTCAATAAATTGCCCCAAAATTCCAAAACTCATAACTTGCTCATAATTTTTAATTTTGGCACAAATGAGCACAATTTGGAAAGGTATTGAGAAGATATACAATCCCTTAGTTTTGAGTTTTTGAAATTGAATCCATTAAGGTCCTCAAAATTGAGATTGAAATTCACTAATTTTGAAAAATGACCTATAATTTTGTGACTTCAAAAGACCATAACTCTTGATTCCTTACCAATTTTGACATGAGACTAAAAGAAGGTGAAATATCATTCTATTAGCTTTCCAAGAATATTTCATTTGCATTTTCTTGATCAAGGGTGAATAAAATATGGAATTTTGAAATTAAGTCCTTATTTTCCAAAATTAGTAACTTTTTAGGGTTTCTTCAAGAACAAGTTTCAACCCAAACCTCAATCTCTTTGATCCAATGACCAAAATGGACTTGAAATATGAAAATTACATTCTTAAATTGTTGGTTGGCCAAAAATTCACTTGGTCAACCTTGACTTTGATTGATTTTGACCAAAATGACCATTTTGCCCCTCTGAATCAATTGATCCACTTTCCTTCAAAATTGATGATCAAAACTTTAGACATATGATCTTCCAAATTTATAGAGGCCATGTGCAAAGTTTCACTTCAAAATTCTCAATAAATCCTGATAAAAACTAAAACCCTAATTTTGGTTAACACCTTAGGAAACTGATGAATCATCTTCAAAACTTCAAATCCTTTGGGCATCATGACCAATTCCTTGTGCAAAGATTTTTCAAATATCAATGAGATATTGTAGCTCCCAAAATCAAGACTTGTACATTGGCCAATAGCCTTGCTCAAACAAAACCCTAATTTGACTGGTGAATCCAAAGAGTGATTCCCCTTGTAATCAAACACAAACTTCAATCCTCTGATGATCCAAAGAGATGTATAAAATGTCTTAAGCTATGCCATAATCTTTAAGCTTTAAAGATCCAGAGGTTTAGATAATAAGATTCTACTTGAGCAACTTGTCCATGAAATCAACCTTCAAAGCTTGAGGAAAACTTGATAACCAAAGTAATTTGATCCTATCACAATGTATGAATGCAATGCACTATGATGTTCATGATGAAACATAAGCCTAAATCAAGAGGGTAAATTTTGGGGTGCAATAGGTTCCAACTCCGCTATTGCCCCTATGTCTTTGAACGCCATCCATTGCTGTTGAACGAAGTTGATTGAATTGATCTCGTACCATTTAAACTTTTGACCTTGGTAATAAAGTTGACTGTTAGTGATCCAGAGGGATATAGTCGTACGCTTTTTATCCTTAACATTTTCCTGGATCGCCCTTTCGGGGTTTCAGTCCACCAGGATACCCTTTTTTGCCCAAGCCGCCCTTACGGGTTTTCGACTTACCAGGTGTAAAATCTTTTGTATATATCCCTAATTTTTTCCCAAACCCTTTTGGTTCAGCGGGATGCCCTTATTTTGGCCTAGGTATGTCAACCTAGCGGGTCATTTTTAGCGTAGTATTTTTTGACTATGTCTGTGTTCACATGGTGTGGGAAATCTTCACCGTCCATAGTGGTTAGCATCATAGCACTGCCAGAGAATACTTTGTTGACAATAAATGGCCCTTCGTAAGTGGGAGTCCATTTGCCCATGGGATCGTCTTGTGGTAGAATGATGCACTTTATTACCAATTCGCCAACTTAGTATACCCGATGTTTGATCTTTTTGTTGAATACCTTGATCATACCCTTTTGATACATTTGACCATGACAAACAACATCCAATCTCTTTTCATCAATCAAATTCAATTGATCCAATCTTGCCTGAATCCATTCATCTTTGCCTAAGCCCGCTTCTTTCATAATCCTCAGAGAAGGAATCTGCACTTCAACAGGCAAGACAACTTCCATGCCATAGACTAAAGAGAAAGGGGTTTCCCCAGTTGATGTTTGAGCCGGAGTACGGTAGCCATGAAGATCAAATGGTAGCATCTCATGCCAATCCTTGTAGGTTACCACCATCGTTTGCATAATCTTCTTTATGTTTTTGTTGGCGGCTTCCACTGCACCATTCATCTTAGGTCTATAAGGAGAAGAGTCGTGATGCTTGATTTTGAACTGCGTATAGAGTTCAGTGATCATAGCATTGTTGAGGTTGGTTATATTGTCGGTGATGATCCTTCCAAGGATGCCGTATCGGCAGATAAGGTTATGCTTGATAAACCAGGCTATAACATTCTTAGTAACTGAGGCAAACAAAGCAGCTTTGACCCATTTGGTAAAGTAATCAATGGCGACGAGGATGAAGCGATGCCCATTAGAGGCAGTGGGCTTGATCTCTCCAATCATGTCAATGCCCCACATTACAAATGGACACATATCAGTCATGACATTCAAAGGAATTGGAGGCACATGAACCTTGTTGGCATATATTTGAAACTTATGGCAAGTCCTCGAGTGGTGGTGGCAATCAGTTTCCATAATCGACCAATAGTATCCGGCTCTCAGAATCTTCTTGGCCATAGTGTTCCCGATAGAGTGAGTTCCAAAGATACCTTCATGCATGTATTCCATGATTTTCTCTGTCTCCTTCCTGTCCATACAACGGAGTAGAGTAGAATCATGGTTGCGTTTGTACAGAATCCTATTGCTTAGGAAGAATATGGCTGAGAACCTTCACAAGAATTTCTTGTTGTTGATTGAGGCTCCCTCAGGACACTCTTGTGCTTCATGGTACATTCTCACTTTATGATACCATGGCTTTTCTTCATCAATGTCAATCTTATAACAGTATGTAGGTTTGTCAAATCTTTCGATAGTAATTTTGGGAGCTTCGTTGTCCCAATTAACCTTGAAAATAGACGACATAGTTGCTAAGGCATATTCCAACTGATTTTTTCCCTTGGAAAGTGTTCAAAGGTGACCTCTTCAAAGTATGGGATCAAGGTTAGCACAAGCTCTTTGTATGGGATCATATTTGGATGTTTAGTATCCCACTCTCCTTTAACTTGACTGATTACCAGAGCTGAGTCTCCGTACACGCTCAAAAATTTAATTCTTAGGTCAATGGCAGGCTTTAGACCCAAGATACATACTTCATACTCGGACGTGTTGTTTGTATAGTAGAAACAAAGTCTGGCAGTGAAAGGTGTATGGAAACCTTCGGGAGAAATGATCACAACACTAATTCCGTTACCCAATGCATTATAAGCTCCATCAAAAACCATAGTCTATAAGGATCCTTGTTCAGGTCCTTCATATGGTCCAGGCTTTTCACAATCGGTTATCAACATGATATTCTCGTCCGAGAATTCAAAGTTCATGGATTGGTAGTCCTCAACAGCTTGATGAGCCAAATGACCCGCTAGTACACTTCCCTTTATTTATTTTTATATAGTGTACTGGATATCGTATTCAGTCAATATCATTTTCCATCTAGCTATTCGTCCGGAGAGAGCTGGATTCTCAAAGATATACTTGATGGGATCCATCTTAGAAATCAATAAAGTGGTGTGAGTAAGCATATACTGTCTTAGCCAGCGAGCATCCCATGCCAAAGGGTAGGAAGTTTTCTCGAGCAGTGAACATCTGGTTTCACAGTTTGTAAACTTTTTGCTAAGGTAGTATATTGCATGCTCTTTTCGGCCAGACTCGTTATGTTGACCCAACACACACCCGATTGAATTCTCTAATACAATCAAGTATATAATCATAGGTCTTCCTTCAACTGGAGGCATCAGGATTGGAGGTTCTTGTAAATACTCTTTGATCTTGTCAAAAGCTTCTTGGTAGTCGTCATTCCACCTGACTACTTGATCTTTATTTAACAGTTTGAAGATTGGCTCACAAGTAGCAGTTAAGTGAGATATGAACTGAGCAATATAGTTGAGTCGGACTAAGAAACCTCTGACCTCCTTCTCAGTACAGGGAGCTGGAATCTCTTGTATGGCTTTGACTTTTGCAGGATCGACTTCAATACCTTTTCCACTGGCGACGAAGCCTAGGAGTTTTCCAGACCTCACTCTTAAGGTGAACTTGTTGGGATTCAACCTCAACTTGATTTTCTTGGACATCTCAGGATGAGTTCTTCGGAGCTTCTGCATAACAGGGGAACAACCTTCTTTGAGCGGTAGTCGATGCACCACTATGTCTGTATCCAACCCAGGCATATCCTCATAAGACTAAGCGAAGATATCAGAATACTCACGGAGTAGCTCAATCAATCTGACCTTTATTCCTTCTTCGAGATCTGCCCCTATATTGACTTCTCTTCTTACCTCTTCTGTGCCAATACTCACCACCTCAATCGAATCCTGATTCGGCTGGATAACCTTCTCCTCTTGTTTTAACAATCTTGCTAATTCCTCAGGAAGATCACAATCCTCATACGCTTCTTCTTCAGCTTGATAAATAGGAGTATCAAAGTCATAATAAGCCATAGCAAAGTCGTTATCGATGTGATCAGTGGTGGAAGTGCATCTGCATGAATGACATTTTGGCGTTTTTTAGTGACAGTGTGTGAAAAGAGAAACATTGCCATTCAAAATAAAAAAGAAATGGAGCAAAATTTTGAATGCAAAAACGTCATTTATTTCATGATAAACTTTTGAAAATAAACACGGTGACCCTACACAAATGATCCACTACGCCTTGGGCAGAGCGTAGGAAATATGATATGATAATAAAAGAAAACAAGAAAATTACTCCTCAGCGCTTGAAACTTGGATAACATCCACAGAAGTCCAATTGTTGAGTGTCTGGCCTGGAATACTCGGACGAATCCAATCTTAGACATTGTAGCCATCAGCCCTATCGTCGCCAACTGCACTGACGTGTCCTTCTTGAGTAGCACACGGGTGGGAAAACTTCACATGAGTAGATAAACTAGATGCTCTGGGAGCTGCACTCTGCTGACCTGGGATAAAACCAAGACCAAATTTATCAAATTTTGGAGTAACATCTAGCACCTGACCCCAACCTTCAGGGTTACCATTTTCCACCACAGCCTTCGCATCCTTGAGAGAAGACATAATAGTTTCAGGTTTCCTTTTCTGCTCTGGAGGAGGAAAATTGACAGCGTGAACTGTCTTAAACGCCTGAAATGGAGTCTCACGTATCTCGCCTTCAACTTCAACATAGCAGAATAATGTAAAATGACTCACGATGTACTCTTCCTCGCCGCACACAGTTATCACCTTTCCCTCTGCAGGATACTTGAGTTTCTGATGAAGAGTAGAAGTGACTGCCCCTGCTCTATGAATCCACCGCTGCCCCAACAAGCAACAATACACTGGCTGTATATCCATCACAAAAAAATGTAGCCGTGAAGGTGCGAGGACCAACCTTGATTGGTAACTCCACTTCCCCAAACACTGACCTTCGAGACCCATCAAACGCCTTCACCATCAAGTCACTAGGGCGCAACTCTAGTCCAGAATAATCAATCTTCATCAATGCTGACTTGGGCAAAACATTTAAAGACGATCTGGTATCTACCAAAACCCGGGATAAAGTAGTGCCCCTGCACTCCATTGAAATATGCAATGCTTTATTATGGTCTGGTCCCTCCGGAGGGAGATCAAAATCTGTGAAGCCCAGACCGTTCCCGGCAGATATGTTAGCACAAACATTCTCAAACTGATTGACTGTTATCTCATGTGGCACGAACGCATTCTTTGACAACTTCATCAAAGCATTTCTGTGAGGTTCTGAATAAATCAACAGAGACAAGATAGACATCTTAGAAGGAGTATGGCTCAGATGATCAATTATGCTATAATTACTCTTTCTGATAATTCACATAAACTCTTCAACCTCATCGAGAACTGAAGAAGCCTCTGGTATCGGAATTGGTTGAGTCACATTGGCTGGCGTAACCCTTGGATTACCAATCATCGCCTGCTGTTTTCCTTTTTCTCTTGCAGAAGCATCTGCTGCATCTTGCACATTGGAAGGACCAAATACTCTCCCGCTTCTAGTCATTCGACCCACACCAGAAAAATTATGAACTTCCTCTTCATTATCTTCAGCACGTTCTTCCTCAGACAAATGACTACTTACTTCCTGCTTCACCCCATGGTAATAAACATCAGTGCCGTAATGCCATGGGATGGCCTTTTCACTGGTATACGGTATGGGACCAGGTACCGTAATCATCAAAGGAGGCGCCCTAGATGGAGTAGGAATGCGTACAGGGGTGTAAGGAATAGATACCACATCAATATCCTCTTCGTTAACTTTGCGATAGCTCGGTTTTCTATCAAACTGTAGGGAGCCTTCCTTTATCAACAACTGGATGCCGGCTTTTAAATCATCACAGCCCTTCGGTTGCCTTCTACACTTGGCACACTCTGAAGTGCAACCCGGGAAAATAGCATTGTCAAGCAAATACCTCTTAACATACCACAATGGAGTAGTTACTTGTTCCACATCCATGATTAAATTCAACATTTCACCATTATCATCAATCATATTAACAACACCCTCTCCATGCCTGGGCATTGGGTTCTGAGTAACATTCGGACCAGTCACTAGGGTAAACTCAATTTCCTTAGCATCCAACAAGTCTTGTACTTTGCATTTCAATGCAAAGTAATTGTCGGTAGAATGGACCACTTCGTCTGAATGGAATTCACATCTTGCATTAGCATCATAGTTAACAGGAAGTCTCGCGGGTGGCAGTGGCATATTTCTTAAACTGATCAACTTCAAATCAAGCAGGTGGTGGAGTGCTTCAATAAGAGTTACTGGAAAGGGATCAAATTTCCTCGGCTGTCTCTGTTGTTGATTATTATACTGATGAGGGGCATCTTGCTGTCTCTGTTGTTGAGGCACTGTATTCGGTCTTTACTGCGGAGGAGCATTAACAGGAATAGAAACAACAGTAATCTATTGGTGTTGACGATCCTCTCTTCTTCCTCTATGAGAGTAAACTGCGCTTATGTCGCCTTCCCTTTTCTTAGGGTAAGCGTTGAGTGGTTTCTTACTACCCCCTGATGAACCACTAGAACCTCCAACCTGGATCTTCCCCAATTTCAAACCTACCTCAATTCTTTCACCAGCCATAACCAAGTCTGCAAATCCTGCCGAAGTACTTCCTATCACGTGTTCATAGAATGGCCCTTGCAGGGTACTCATAAACATATCAATGAGTTCTCTCTCCATGAGTGGAGGTTGAACCCTCGCAGCCAACTCACGCCACTTCTGAGTGTATTCCTTGAAAGATTCTTTTGGTCCCTGTGACATATTCTATAACTGAGTGCGATTAGGCGCCATATCCACATTGTACTAATAATGTTTGACAAAAGTCCGAGCAAGATCATTCCAGCAACGAATATGAGTTTTATCCAACTTCATGTACCACTCTAGGGATGGCCCAGATAGGCTATCCTGGAAAAAGTGAATCAAAAGCCCTTCATTCTCAGTATGTACCGACATCTTCTGGAACTAAGCATTTGCACGAGTAATAGGACATGACGTTTCGTTGTACTTTTCAAATGTATGAGGCTTGAACTTTGGAGGAACTTTCACCCCAGACACCAACCCGAGATCATTAGCATCCATACCAAGGACTCATTGCCCTTCCACAGCCTTCAGACGCCCTTCCAATAATCGATACTTCATATCCTCAATCTGAACCTCTGGCTCTGAACGCCGAACAGAAAACTGATCTTCGCCCTGATCAAAGTCATAATCATGCTCCTGATAATTCCTTACACCGCCCTGATTAACTCTTCTGCTCCCAACAAGACGAGGTCTAGGAGACGAAGGAAACTGCCTTACGTTGCGCATAAAAGGGTTTCCCGGCATCCCGTGAAAATTTCCAGCAGGCTGATCTTGCACATCCCCCAATCCTACAGAAATGTCCTGATAGAGTCCTTGACTTCCACCATCCCCTGGATAGCGGCGCTGGTTGTTGACAATGGCAGCTAGTTCCTCCTGCCGGCGATTCAAATTGGTGATGACCTCCATGAACTGAGTCATCTGAGTAGCCATCTAGGCCCTCATTTCAGAGAGTTCAACTTGAACCTGTTCCATCTGTCTTGGCAAATTGTTTCTGGTGGAATACCGATGAGTAGTCGTCTTGAATTCTGAATAAGAAAAGCAGCAGAATAAGAAAACCGTCTTGAGATAACCTGTAATGTTATGAAATACATGATGTGCATGATATGTTTGCCATTTCCGGGTATCCAAGAATCCTTTTATTCATCAGTCACGGCGTGCGACCATACAATTAAAAGAGAAAGGATAATAAGATGAACACTTCAATTATTTACAAACAAAAGAAACGATGTCCAAGTGACTTCGTACAATTAAGAGTAAAATGATAAATAACTAAATACATGTCTTAAAAATAAAGCAAAAAGAACTGAATAATAACAACAATCAATTGGTCCCTTCCAACAATTCTGGGGGTGACCAAATACACCAAAAGTAAATAACAGAACTAAATCTCCGGAACTAAACATGCTTCAAGATGTTGACAGTACTCTTCAAGTCTAGCTTTCTCCTTCAAAAGTTGAGATGCGACTATTTTACTTTCTTGGAACCGATCTTCTGCGACACGCTTCTGGGCTACTTCCTTCTTAAGCTGAGCATCTTTGTCTTTGATCTGTTTCTCCAAGTTTTGAATCTTCTTCCTGTAGCTATCCTCCGATGCCTGAAGCTTCCGACACTCTTGTTGAGTCTTGCTCAATTCTTCTTCCATTTCAACATGAGATCTCCTCCTAAAACTGGTTGCATCAGAAGTTTCCCCTTGAGCTTCCTTGAGTTTGCGAGCTAAGTCAACCCTTTCTTGATCTGCCCAATAAAGTTTCATCCCCGCCTCACGGTCTTTTGCACGAAGCTGAATGTTCTCAACATGAACCTGGGTGAACATCTCGGTTGGTACCGTGTTACTTAGAACAACAGGAGGTTGCTCATATAGATGAGCCGACCTTGCAAATGGTAACCATAAGATCTTAACCCTGGCTTTAACCCATTCCAAGTAAGGAACCCTAGCAATAGGAAGCTTCTTGCCCAAAGTAATTCTATCCTTTTTGTGAATTCTCTTCCAAGCACTTGTCACTCTTTTCAACATTGCAGGATCACTACCTCTAACAAAATACACTGATTCAGACGCCTCCTCAACCTTTGGCGGTCCATCCATTGCATATCCCAATTGATGATAAGCAAGCACAAGATTATAGTTGATACACCCCTTAGTTCCTATGAGGGGAACATTAGGGAAATCTTCTTAGCTAGTGATAATACTTCGTACTTCCCCCATGTCATAATTCCACCGGATATCAAATGAAGTAAGGTTGACAAGCCTTGATGACCATCAGAGAGAATGCCCGGTATCCACGAAAGGGCCACTTACTGGTAGATGCAACTTAAGCCATTGATACAACATCGAATGACATAAACTTACATTACCACCTTTTCCATTCCTAGAATGAATGGTGTAAAGAGTATCTGCCAAGAGTGTCGGTATCGGGTTCTTGTTTCTAAAAACACAGATAGCCGTCAAATCCACAAAATTTCTCTTGCAAGGGAAGAGGATGATCCCGTATATCATGAGCGTAAACAGAGAACTGAAGTCACTCAAATTGCCTTTCTTTTCCCAATCTTCAGCTTTCCTTACTAAGAAATCCAAATAAAACCCTGTAGTACCCTCACTCGACTTCCAATTGTCTTTCACCTCTTTCCAACTCAAATGAAGAATTTCAACAACAACTTCGAACTTCGGCTTTTCCGACACTTGGACAAAAGGAACTTCATCGGACGATCTGATATTAAGTAGGTACGCGTATTCTTCTAGTGTGGGAACCAGTTGATAATCTTGAAAAGTAAAACACCGTAATTCCTTGTCATAGAATTGGAAGAGAGTGATTAAATCCATCGGGTCAACTGGAGTGTTAAGGACTAGTAACAAATTGCCATAATTTTTGTTGAAATTATTCAGAACATCACCCTTCAAATAAAAACTCAACCTCTTCAACTCGGACACATCAACAGTAGGAATATGATAAGTGAATGTATGCCTGGTGGGCTCTTTAACAAGAACTGAATAAAACTCATTTGACGGGAGGCCAGCCATTTCTGATAGAAAGAAGACTCTTGAATGTCCCTGGAAAATGACATGCGCATGCTAGTTATTTTTTTTACATTATTTTTTAGAAATAAATATGCTATGATGCAACATGACAGGATCAAAGTTTCACACTGGATCATGGTTGGACCATTATAGAACATCACCACTCAAGATCAAAATAAAATCCCAAAGCTTCAAAATTATCATGGGAACCTGAGTCACCTTCGCAACACAAAGTCACCAACAGTACCTGTACCTATAAGAAAAGTTTTCCCGCCCCTCTCACGGGTGTAGTCTAGGTCAAGGTAAGGTTAAAAGCCAAAATAGAGTACAAGAGCTCGACTGTCGGTATCATCATACGATAACACCTATCTGAACTACCTCTGAAGTCATGGGTCTCATGGTCAGGTATAAAAAGCATCCGCCTCATAGCCGCCATGCCACTCTATTCCTAGTTCCTATGGAATTCACTCATAGCCTGGGTATGAGGCCTTTTACCTCATGGAACAACCCACCCACCAAGAAAACTAGAATCCAAACAGTCCAGCCAAATCCAGCATGCAGAAAGTAAAGCGCACATAGGATGCAATGCAAACAGATAAATATGCAAAGCGGTAAAATAAACACCCAAAAAGAAAACAAACAAGAGCTAGGATCGACTCCAGGATGGAGCAGCAAGAGACAACCTATCCCCAGTGAAGTCGCCAACTGAAACAACGCGGCCGGAACCTGTCATCTGGATGTTAATGAAACATCAATGAAGTCGCCACCGAACGTCTTTTATCCCACCGAAAGGGAAAGGTAAACATCGAGAAAACCTGAAAAGGGAGAAATCACGGTCGTTCGGCCGAGAGATCGGGTAAGGGAGTCTGTTACGTAAGGGGAAGGTATTAGCACCCCACACGCCCGTAGTATTCTACGGTATCCACTCTTGTTGTCTAATCTAAATGGGTGCGGTCAAATCCTATGTCTCTGGTTTACAACTGAAAAGGGAATGCATGCAAAAGGAAAAAAGAAAACAATGTAGGGAAAATAAAAGTTATGCTCGGTTGGGCCCTACCCCAATGCCTACGTATCCCTTTTAAGGAATCAGAGCAGCGGTAGTTCGGCTTATGTGTTTTGGTTGGTTTGTGTTTTTTAATTAAGACAAACAAAGATAGTCAAGATGGCAAAACAATGAATGAAACAACAAACAAATGAGGTGATCAAACATCGACTAAATAATAACAAAGTAACATTTCAAAGATGGCAAAACATCAAATGATAAAACGGATGACAAAACATCACACCTAGCAATGATATTGAGAATCAAAGCAGGATAAAAAACAGATGCGATGGTGAAACATCGGCTTCAAACAAATGTGCGATGGCGAAACATCGACTAAGAGATAACATGGCAAAGATGGCGAAACATTAATAAAACAGATGACAAAACATCACACCTAACAATGATATTGAGAATCAAAGTAGGATAACAAACATGCGCGATGGTGAAACATCGACTTCAAACAAATGTGCGATGGCGAAACATCGACTAAGAGATAACATGGCAAAGATGGCGAAACATTAATAAAACGGATGACAAAACATCACACCTAACAATTATATTGAGAATCAAAGTAGGATAACAAACATGTGCGATGGCGAAACATCGGCTTCAAACAAATGATATCATGGCAAAGATGGCGAAACATCAATAAAACGGATGACAAAACATCACACCTAACAATGATATTGAGAATCAAAGTAGGATAACAAACATGCGCGATGGCGAAACATCGGCTTCAAACAAATGATATCATGGCAAAGATGGAGAAACATCAATAAAACGGATGACAAAACATCACACCTAACAATGATATTGAGAATCAAAGTAGGATAACAAACATGTGCAATGGCGAAACATCAATAAAACATGTTTAAAAGCAGGGCCAAGAGACACACAAACTAATAGGATTGGTTTGTATCTTTTACTTTGAAGAAGGGTTTGAGTTTATTAGAGGTGTTCTTATGATTTGCCAGGAAAACAGACTTTGTTTTAAGATGCAGAATGCATAGAAAGGGAAAACAACTAAGGGTAACTAACCTAGTACTATCCCTAGTGTTATCATACAGTGGTTGACCCTAAGGTTGAGGTTAAAGGAAAATCCTACCCTATGTTAGCATACATGGATTCCTATCTTAGTCAACATGTTAAAGGAAACTTAACAAAACTATTCTATAGGGAACATGCAATGAGAGCAAAGTCGTGATCTCAATTTCTAAATTGAGTGACTCATCGATCGACAATTAAAGAAGAAAAGCAATAAACATTCTATAGGGAACATGCATTGAGAGCGAAGTCGTGATCTCAATCTCTAAATTGAGTGACTCATCGATCGACAACTAAAGAAGAAAAGCAATAAACATCCTATAAGGAACATGTAATGAGAGCGAAGTCGTGATCTCAATTTCTAAATTGAGTGACTCATCGATCAAAAGCAAACACAACACATGTATCAGAAAAAAACCAGAGGGCCTCCTGACATATATCAACAACAGAGGTCCCATCATGCAATCAAAGAATTATGAAAAATGAAAATGGGAGAAAGGAAGTAGTACAGTACCAAACATATAACTATCTGTAGCAATCAAGCAAGAATAAAAGAAACCCAGAGAAACTTCAAGCAAGCTGGCATCAGTAGACAAATCGAGTCAGAAATCACACCATCAAGATGTAAGTAATTTATCAGATATGAACAAATCCCATGGGAAATGTATGGCATTCACAATCATATGTATGTATATCCTGCATAAACCATCAAACATGCCAAACACAGGAATAATGCCAATATAATAAATTGTGTTCCACAAATAGAGTGAAAAACAAAAGCCTCAAGCCAAAAGTGGCAACTTTCTTAGAGTACCTCGCATATTCAACAACCAAGTTAGTATTCCATAAGGTGAAAAGTGAGAAAAACATGGTGACAATTATCAAACATTAGACATGATAGGCAAGAGGAAGCAAGCATATGCATAGATTAGGTCAAAAGAATCAGAGGAATGTTTCTCCTTTCTATCACCATGTTGAATTGACAATTGAATATCAATCAAGGGTTATAGGAGCTTGGGAATAATGTGAACAAAGACCATGAAGGTCAGTAGAAAATGCAATTCAAACATTCTCAAATAAATCATCACAACTCATAAGCACAATAGAAGAGGGATTCTACATAATGCATTAAAAGGTTCAAACATTCAAGCATGGGACATTGAGTTAAAATGGTTTGATGCTATAATGAATAATCAGAATTAAAATGATCATTAGGTTCCCAATTATAGGCCTCACTCAAGTTCATTGGCCATCAAGCAAATTGTAACAAGACATGCAACATCAATTGGGTACCTTCACTTCAAAATTACATCAAAAATGGAAATAAAGGTCCATAATTCAAACCAAAAAAATATTAGCATCTTTGAAAGGTATAGAAGTCAGAACGCAAGCCCTAAGTTCATGAATGATTGAGGAGGAGACCAAGTGAAGTCCAAAGTTCAAGACTAGTTGGCAAAACTACCAAGCTAGACAAGTTTTCAAAAATAATTTGTGGAAAAATGTCAAACCAAGTTAAAAAAATCAAGATAAATGGTTTTAAGACCCTCAATACATTCATGATCCCTAATTAAGACTTGAATCCTATTGAAAATCCATGGCATGGGGTTTTTTTAAAAATGAAACTTGCACCATAAGCAACAAAACCCTAATTTTTGACTTTTAATCTCAAATATTGATTAAGTAAGATCAAAATTCAAAAAAATTAAACCAAGATCATACAAATCATCAAGAATTCCTAAATGTCAGAAAATATATTTTTCACACTTTTTTGAATTAAGGAAGAGCCAAAAATGAAATTAAATTCAAACAATTAGTCCATTAACAATTATTCACATCTCAAAATAACATTTAAATCAAAAAGTCAGAAAAATGTCCAACCAAAATTATATTCAAATATTAGAACTAAAAACACACATCCCTGATTTTTTGTGGAATTTTTGAATCAATTGAAGTATTAAAATAAAAATTACAAAGCAAAAATTCAAAATAAACCTCTCAAATTAAAATTCTAATCAAAAATAGAAAATAAGCTAAACCAATTTCAGAATCAAATTTTACATTATTTTGTGAGTCTAGGACTTTTTTTTGTAGATTTTTAGATCAAAGGAACTATTAAAACAGAAATAAACTTTGATCAATCAATTAATTAAACCTATGAATTTTTTTAACCAATCAAAATATTTAAAGAAAATCCAAAAAAAAAATGGCAAATACTAGAAAATAATATTGACTTATGGTGATTTTTTCATGATTTTTGAAAGTGTTTTGATCAGAAAATAAAATCAAACAAAATGTCAAATAAAACAAATAATTCAAATAAGCCAAAAATTCAAATGGACCAATCAAACAGCGTCACCACATCATCTTCAACCTTTGGACAACTCAAAAACGTGCGCAACACTCAGGCTTAGGGCTTATGTTCAGATCAATCATGCATGCTCATTTCTACATCATTTTTTATGAAATCAAGCACAAATTAAAGCCAACATTTCATACTTCACATTGCAATTAAAATCAAATCGAAACATTAACCACACTGTTCAAAATTTAGTCAGGAATATGAGCAAAATAATTCTGAATCGGATATTTCAGGGTACTCAAACATGCATATTTCACCAAATCAAATACTATAAAGCTTCAGGAACATTCCACCAACATCATTGAATGCAAATCCAAGCTCAAACACCTCAATAAACAAGCGCATCTTAGAAATTGAAGTTTAGAAGTATTACCTCAAGGCGTAAAGTGTTCTACTGTCTCCTTCACTCCAGATGCAAACAAATGGTGCTAGCTTGATCTACTCCCTTTACTGAAGCTAAATCCACAAGAATTTTGAAGAAAACACCAAGGAATTGAGAGAATCGAATCAAGTTGCAGAAGAAGAATGTAAATCTCAGATCTGAAATTCTTGCAAATGGAGCGTTCCCCCTCTCTCTCTTTGCTTGCTTCTTCTTATATAGAGTTTGTAGAGGAGCATAGAAGTGGAAATCTGACCTTAAAGCCGTTGGAGGGCAGGATTGAGAATTTTGGCCAAAAATGAAGTGTGTACAGAATCAGGTGATTTGCTCATGCATTCTTTTGCCTTTTATTAATTTTATGAGCCAAATAACTTCATAAGATCATGCTTAGGATCTTGGCCCTTAATTCCATCTGATCAGAAAGTGTTGGAGTTTTTGCAATTTTGGGCAAGTTTGTGATTTTCCAAATCCAACAAGTACAAAATCAAATATGGCACGAAATGGTGGGTGTGATGGGCCTCATCATGTTTCAAATTGCTCATGGGCTGGATTAGAAACAAAGAGAAAGGCTGAAATTTGAGTTTTCATGAATTGACCATTTTGCTTATTTGTCAAGTTTCAATAAATTGCCCCAAAATTCCAAAACTCATAACTTGCTCATAATTTTTAATTTTGGCACAAATGAGCACAATTTGGAAAGGTATTGAGAAGATATACAATCCCTTAGTTTTGAGTTTTTGAAATTGAATCCATTAAGGTCCTCAAAGCTGAGCTTGAAATTCACTAATTTTGAAAAATGACCTATAATTTTGTGACTTCAAAAGACCATAACTCTTGATTCCATACCAATTTTGACATGAGACTAAAAGAAGGTGAAATATCATTCTATTAGCTTTCCAAGAATATTTCATTTGCATTTTCTTGATCAAGGATGAATAAAATATGGAATTTTGAAATTAAGTCCTTATTTTCCAAAATTAGTAACTTTTTAGTGTTTCTTCAAGAACAAGTTTCAACCCAAACCTCAATCTCTTTGATCCAATGACCAAAATGGACTTGAAATATGAAAATTACATTCTTAAATTGATGGTTGGCCAAAAATTCACTTGGTCAACCTTGACTTTGATTGATTTTGACCAAAATGACCATTTTGCCCCTCTGAATCAATTGATCCACTTTCCTTCAAAATTGATGATCAAAACTTTAGACATATGATCTTCCAAATTTATAGAGGCCATGTGAAAAGTTTAACTTCAAAATTCTCAATAAATCCTGATAAAAACTAAAACCCTAATTTTGGTTAACACCTTAGGAAACTGATGAATCATCTTCAAAACTTCAAATCCTTTGGGCATCATGACCAATTCCTTGTGCAAAGATTTTTCAAATATCAATGAGATATTGTAGCTCCCAAAATCAAGACTTGTACATTGGCCAATAGCCTTGCTCAAACAAAACCCTAATTTGACTGGTGAATCCAAAGAGTGATTCCCCTTGTAATCAAACACAAACTTCAATCCTCTGATGATCCAAAGAGATGTATAAAATGTCTTGAGCTATGCCATAATCTTTGAGCTTTAAAGATCCAGAGGTTTAGATAATAAGATTCTACTTGAGCAACTTGTCCATGAAATCAACCTTCAAAGGTTGAGGAAAACTTGATAACCAAAGTAATTTGATCCTATCACAATGTATGAATGCAATGCACTATGATGTTCATGATGAAACATAAGCCTAAATCAAGAGGGTAAATTTTGGGGTGCAATAGGTTCCAACTCCGCTATTGCCCCTATGTCTTTGAACGCCATCCATTGCTGTTGAACGAAGTTGATTGAATTGATCTCGTACCATTTAAACTTTTGACCTTGGTAATAAAGCTGACTGTTAGTGATCCAGAGGGATATAGTCGTACGCTTTTTATCCTTAACATTTTCCTGGATCGCCCTTTCGGGTTTTCAGTCCACCAGGATACCCTTTTTTGCCCAAGCCGCCCTTACGGGTTTTCGACTTACCAGGTGTACAATCTTTTGTATATATCCCTAATTTTTGCCCAAACCCTTTTGGTTCGCCGGGATGCCCTTATTTTGGCCTAGGTATGTCAACCTAGCGGGTCATTTTTAGCGTAGTATTTTTTGACTATGTCTGTGTTCACATGGTGTGGGAAATCTTCACCGTCCATAGTGGTTAGCATCATAGCACTGCCAGAGAATACTTTGTTGACAATAAATGGCCCTTCGTAAGTGGGAGTCCATTTGCCCATGGGATCGTCTTGTGGTAGAATGATGCACTTTATTACCAATTCGCCAACTTGGTATACCCGATGTTTGATCTTTTTGTTGAATACCTTGATCATACCCTTTTGATACATTTGACCATGACAAACAACATCCAATCTCTTTTCATCAATCAAATTCAATTGATCCAATCTTGCCTGAATCCATTCATCTTCGCCTAAGCCCGCTTCTTTCATAATCCTCAGAGAAGGAATCTGCACTTCAACAGGCAAGACAACTTCCATGCCATAGACTAAAGAGAAAGGGGTTTCCCCAGTTGATGTTTGAGCCGAAGTACGGTAGCCATGAAGATCAAATGGTAGCATCTCATGCCAATCCTTGTAGGTTACCACCATCGTTTGCATAATCTTCTTTATGTTTTTGTTGGCGGCTTCCACTGCACCATTCATCTTAGGTCTATAAGGAGAAGAGTCGTGATGCTTGATTTTGAACTGCGTATAGAGTTCAGTGATCATAGCATTGTTGAGGTTGGTTATATTGTCGGTGATGATCCTTCCAAGGATGCCGTATCGGCAGATAAGGTTATGCTTGATAAACCAGGCTATAACATTCTTAGTAACTGAGGCAAACGAAGCAGCTTTGACCCATTTGGTGAAGTAATCAATGGCGACGAGGATGAAGCGATGCCCATTAGAGGCAGTGGGCTTGATCTCTCCAATCATGTCAATGCCCCACATTACAAATGGACACATATCAGTCATGACATTCAAAGGAATTGGAGGCACATGAACCTTGTTGGCATATATTTGAAACTTATGGCAAGTCCTCGAGTGGTGGTGGCAATCAGTTTCCATAATCGACCAATAATATCCGGCTCTCAGAATCTTCTTGGCCATAGTGTTCCCGATAGAGTGAGTTCCAAAGATACCTTCATGCATGTATTCCATGATTTTCTCTGTCTCCTTCCTGTCCATACAACGGAGCAGAGTAGAATCATGGTTGCGTTTGTACAGAATCCTATTGCTTAGGAAGAATATGGCTGAGAACCTTCACAAGAATTTCTTGTTGTTGATTGAGGCTCCCTCAGGACACTCTTGTGCTTCATGGTACATTCTCACTTCATGATACCATGGCTTTTCTTCATCAATGTCAATCTTATAACAGTATGTAGGTTTGTCAAATCTTTCGATAGTAATTTTGGGAGCTTCGTTGTCCCAATTAACCTTGAAAATAGACGACATAGTTGCTAAGGCATATTCCAACTGATTTTTTCCCTTGGAAAGTGTTCAAAGGTGACCTCTTCAAAGTATGGGATCAAGGTTAGCACAAGCTCTTTGTAGGGGATCATATTTGGATGTTTAGTATCCCACTCTCCTTTAACTTGACTGATTACCAGAGCTGAGTCTCCGTACACGCTCAAAAATTTAATTCTTAGGTCAATGGCAGGCTTTAGACCCAAGATACATACTTCATACTCGGACGTGTTGTTTGTATAGTAGAAACAAAGTCTGGCAGTGAAAGGTGTATGGCAACCTTCGGGAGAAATGATCACAACACTAATTCCATTACCCAATGCATTATAAGCTCCATCAAAAACCATAGTCTATAAGGATCCTTGTTCAGGTCCTTCATATGGTCCAGGCTTTTCACAATCGGTTATCAACATGATATTCTCGTCCGAGAATTCAAAGTTCATGGATTGGTAGTCCTCAACAGCTTGATGAGCCAAATGACCCGCTAGTACACTTCCCTTTATTTATTTTTATATAGTGTACTGGATATCGTATTCAGTCAATATCATTTTCCATCTAGCTATTCGTCCGGAGAGAGCTGGATTCTCGAAGATATACTTGATGGGATCCATCTTAGAAATCAATAAAGTGGTGTGAGTAAGCATATACTGTCTTAGCCAGCGAGCATCCCATGCCAAAGGGTAGGAAGTTTTCTCGAGCAGTGAACATCTGGTTTCACAGTTTGTAAACTTTTTGCTAAGGTAGTATATTGCATGCTCTTTTCGGCCAGACTCGTTATGTTGACCCAACACACACCCGATTGAATTCTCTAATACAATCAAGTATATAATCATAGGTCTTCCTTCAACTGGAGGCATCAGGATTGGAGGTTCTTGTAAATACTCTTTGATCTTGTCAAAAGCTTCTTGGTAGTCGTCATTCCACCTGACTACTTGATCTTTATTTAACAGTTTGAAGATTGGCTCACAAGTAGCAGTTAAGTGAGATATGAACTGAGCAATATAGTTGAGTCGGACTAAGAAACCTCTGACCTCCTTCTCAGTACAGGGAGCTGGAATCTCTTGTATGGCTTTGACTTTTGCAGGATCGACTTCAATACCTTTTCCACTGGCGACGAAGCCTAGGAGTTTTCCAGACCTCACTCTTAAGGTGAACTTGTTGGGATTCAACCTCAACTTGTACTTCTTCAACCTCTCAAATAGACCGTGAAGTTGATCAACGTGTTCTTCCTCAGTTTGCGATCTTGCAATCATATCATCCACATAGACTTCTATTTCATGATGAATCATATCATGAAATAAAGCTACCATAGCCCATTGATAGGTTGCGCCGGAATTCTTCAAACCGAAAGGCATGACCTTATAACAGAAGGTGCCCCACTGTGTAACAAAAGTGGTTTTCTCCATGTCTTCGGGTGGCATTTTGATTTGGTTGTAACCGGAGAATCCATCCAAGAAGGAGAAAACTTTGTGTTGAGCAGTGCTGTCAACCAAGACATTGATATGAGGTAATGGGAAATCATCTTTGGGGCTTGCCCTATTCAAATCCTTGTAGTCTACGCACATACGGACTTTACCGTCTTTCTTCGGTATTGGAACAACATTTTCCACTCATTGATGGTATGTGTTGTACCCCAATTTTTTCCCCTAAGATCCCTTCATCACACCATGTTAATTTAATCACAACAAGATCACATTAGGGCTTTTGGTTCTCCTCCCTATCTCTAGCTTTGCTCTTTGAGGAATCACCAAGCACCTTGACTTATTTTTCTTTTGTGATCATTCATTTTTTGTTTTTATTTTCCTTTTAATTAATGAAATGAAATGTTGGTTTGTCTTGCTTGTTAATAATGTAGGTAAAGGCAATTTGGCTCAGCAAGTTGCTCCATGGGTTCATGAGTTTATTTCCATGCCCTAGTCAATAAAGCTTGAGAAGTTCAAACCTCATCATTAAAGTTATGTTGGAAGAAATGTCATGGAAAGGTTTATCTTGGTTCACCATATTTCAAAGTTATAAAGATTGATTCAAAAGTACAAGGGGTTGATTGAAGAAGTTGTCATGTTTGGACAAGGTCTTGCTCCCATTGGTCACAAGTGCATATTTCTCTCAATTATCAAGATATGGAAGTAGTTTTGGTTGCTATGATTTCTCATTGTCATCCTAAACAACTTATATTTACAAAGCAAGAGTGTTGGTACAAGAAGTTTGTTCAAAATTGTCAAAGTTCCTCAAAGCATTTTCTTGATCTAGGAGCTAGGGTTTTGAACTTAAAAGAAGTATATCTTGCTCATCTTTTGGTATTTTTGAGTTATTCCAAATACATCCTTCTATTCAAAGGGTTATCAACAAATCACTTCAAAATTTTCAATGAGTTTTCATGTGGAAGAAGCTTGATGATGAAGAAAGATTACAAGTCCTCCAGATGAACCCCCAATTTCTCATGTGTGACTTCAAATGATCATAAATTGGTCAATTTTTATCACCTTGAGCCCACTCTTTTTCCACAATGATATTGAGGATGTTAACGTTATTCCTTATTTTATATTCAAAGTGAAAAAATGGAAGGAAGATGCCCTAAGGATACAAAGGTTTATAGGTCATTTCATGATTTTTTGCCAACTTCAACAATTCATAACTCTCTCAGTTTTTGGATATTTTGAATGGTTCAAGTTTCAAAATTTCATTCAAGAGGTCTATTTCATGCCATCTTTTTTGGTCAAGAGAAAATTCCAAGTGGAAGGCCATGTTTGGATGCAAAACATTATAGGTCACTTTTGAAGAAAAAATTGAAATATTTCTAAGTATGGAAAGTCAACCTTTTTTCCCCAACTTTGACTCAATGCAACTTTCAGCTCAAGTATCCATTTGATTCCATTCCTTTTCCATTGCAAAACTTGTAATATCATCTTTCTAAAGCATCAAGTATCATGCCTTAAGACCCCTTGAGCTGAGAATGCCATTGGATTGAACTTGGTAACTTGGAACTGAAGTTTCTTCTTAAGTCAGAATTTAGAATTCATGTTTTGGCCTCTAAACATCAAATTAGAATGCGTTTGTGATCTAAATATGTTTAACCAAGTTTCCAAAGTGTGTTAGAGCCTTAAAACGCAAGGATTGGATGAGTTTCGATGCAAATCAGATCACACTTTGCTCGTGCACCAGGTTCACACGATTTCCCTCCAAACTTCATCATTTAACACGCTTGAACATTCCATTTGATTCCCTATAAATAGAGGGTCATCCCCCATTCATTTCTTCAAGCTTTGAGAGCCAAATACACTGTCAAA
The DNA here is from genome assembly GCA_948472305.1 of Vicia faba. Lineage (NCBI taxonomy): Eukaryota > Viridiplantae > Streptophyta > Magnoliopsida > Fabales > Fabaceae > Vicia > Vicia faba. The sequence goes on along the minus strand of OX451739.1, from coordinate 330,975,356 downwards.
ACCTTACACGAACTTCAAATTTTTGAAATCAGTTTATGTGATTCAAGCATTTTCTTCCAAAATTATTTGCAAATTCATCTTCCTTAAGCATCATACAAACTCTCCAGCACTTAAACCAAACAAAACGAGCTATAATTCAAGCTACAGAAGTCCAGTTTCAGAGCTTCTTTCTTGAACTTTGAAAAGGTAGAATTCTCCACCATTTAGATCCAAATAAAGCACGAACATGTTCTACTTCTTCTCCTGATTCTTGTGCTTCTTACAATTTTTAAATCCATTGAGAATTGAGAGAGAAATCTCAAATTGAAGGTGCTCGCTATTTTCTGGGTTTTTGATTCATATCTCTTTGCATACCTTATATAAATTTGGCGCGATGATGGTGTTAGGATCGTCTTGAAGAGACGAATCCAATGATACTGGTCTAGGATCCTATTTTTTTTTCATTTGAAAGATCTCACAAAATCTCCATTGCAGGGTGGCTGGAGGTTGAAGATGATGATATGTCTCGTCTCAACCAATGATAGCGTACCAAACGTTTTAATTTCATTGGTTGCCCTTTTTTCTGATCCTATGCGTATCTTACTAAGGTCTATATCAAGCACAACGTGTCTGGTCCATTGGATTAGCTTACTAACGCGTTTCTACTATGATCTGATTGATCCACATCTTTTTGGTTTTATTTTATTTTTTGATTTTATATTTTATATTTTATTTGATTTAATTTTCAAAAATTCATAACTCTTTTATTTTTTATCCAAAAATTAAGAAAAAATTCACAAAAATACTTTGAATTATTTCTGATCTCATGCCTATTTTTTCACATTTTTATTTTGAAATTTGATATTTTTTATATTTTTTGCATTGTTTGTTTGTTTTAATTACTTTAAAAATACTTTCTGACATTTTTTAATTCTAATTTTTTTTATAAATATCATTTTACACATTTCCGACCCTTTTGAAAATTTTATGGAATTTTATATTGATGTTTACTATTTTTGATCTATTTTCTATTTGTTTGAACAATTTTAATTAGTTTTAAAATAGTTTCTGACTTTTAAAAATTGCCAAAAAATTTACAAAAATATTTGAGTCCTTTTCTGATTTTTCTATGGTCTTACTTAATATTTCTTGATTAATTTGAGTATAGTTGATATTTTTTATCTTTTATTTCCATTTTTAAAAACATTTAAAAACCTTTTTAATGTATATATTAAGTGCAATTTTATTTTGTGATTATTTTCTGGCTGATCTTGGGTTGAATTTTTGATCATGAACTTTGTTAACATCATTGGATCCATGGTGTTGAGTTTAACTCCATAAAAATGGATGAATGATTTTAATAATTGTTTGATTAAAATTTAATTCAAATGTGGTTGTATATTCTTTCCCACCCTTTTTTTATCTCATCCCTTTCTTATTGCACTAAGTGTTATTGGATCATGATCTCTATATCATGTCTCAAAACCAATGGTGCATAGATTGCTATTGACCAACCTCAAAATAAGTGTGACTTCTATATAAGTCCACTTACGATTGCTTAACATAGCGCTAAATTTTGTCCCGATTCGAATAAATGATCATTCGTGGCCCAAACCTATGTTTGTAAGCCCAAGTATGTTAATTTGATCTCTTTGATCTAAAAACCTTGAGATTCATTGTGTGGAGGCTTTGGTTCTACCAATCCTCGAATGGATCTACAATACTTTTGGTCAACACAGATCACTTAAACATCGTTGACCATTAAATGGTACTTTTGAGGATTCCAAATGGATGATATACTTGACAAAAAGCAAATGCAACTTGTTGTGTGGAGGCTTTGGTTCTACCAATCCTCTAATGAGTTCCAAATGCAAGTTTCAAGATGGTCATCCAACTAATCACTAATTATTACATTTTTTTTACTTTATGCTTTTATTATTATGCTTTATGTACCATCTACTTTAAGTATTACATTTCATGCCATTTTTATTTTGCTCACTTGAGCATTTATATTCTTGTTATTTTTATTTTGCTCACTTCATATTTTCTTTTCTCTTTTAAGACACCTAATAATCAACATGAACCATAAAATGCTTTAATGATACTTGGACTATTTGGTTACTATCCTTGGCATTATGGAATATTGGACTTCTTGGACTTAGGATTAGAGGCCTTGACCTATGTTGAAGACCTTGTGACCTTAATTGATAATATGTCTGGAGTTTTTGAGGCTTACCTCAAGATATTGGTTTGTTTGTTTGTTTGTTTGTTTTGTGTGCAGGTTATTGTGATTGCATTCTTTGTCTGTAATATGGAATTCACCCATATACAACCGTTACTCTGCCCAATTTTTACAAAGACTCAGTACACTTGAAGTTCAGTTCTCTCAAGAGGTCTAGTATCTTTGCTTTCTTGGTTTTAATCCAAAGAATGAGAATTCTATCTTGACTCATAATGTCAAATATTGGCTTCTTGTTGGTTAGATGGTTCTTATCCTTAGCTTTTTACCTTATGCTTTAGGATAGTCTTTTCTTCTCCTCCCACCTTCTTTAATTTCAAAAATCTTCTTCCTCCTTTTAAAAAACCCTTCTGGTTTTGAAACTTGAACCACTTTTATAATAAACTTGGACTTATGTACATGTATTTTCAAAACATTTTCATAAATAAAATTCAATCAACTTAACAATACTTTGGCATTTTTTTTGTTAGAAGACTAAAAGTCAATCAATCTCATTTCACACCATTTGGCCACTTTGGCTTTTTTATTTTAAAACCTTTCTTAAAAGATTAGACTCTTGTCAATCCTTGTAGTGATGCAAACAATTATACTTCTATAATATGTAGTGAAGAGAGATATTTTCCACTTGGGTGTTGAGTGAGGCATTGTCGATTTTAAAATCCAAGCCATATCCTCCGTTTTGAGATGATGCCAATTCTCCTTTCTCATGATTGTGGGTAGTAAGTATGTTTTCCATACGGACAATGACGATGATGTCTTATCTCATAAAATTAACCAACATATTTGTGTTTTAAAATTTTAAAAAAAGGATGAACTACGTGTGCCATGATCCCCTATTGCACGAAAGGTGGTACATAGGCACTAAAGGTTCACAACCGCGGAGGGTGGAAAAAATTCATAAAAAATATATATTTCTTTTCTCACCTCCCCCATCTATTTTACATACAACATTTTATAGCCAAAATATACAGATTTTTCAAAAAGGTTCCTACGGAGTACCATAGATGTTTAGGGTGCTAATACCTTCCCTTTGCATAACCAACCCCCTTACCTTGAATCTTTCCCCTTCTTTTTGGGTTACTCGCTCTTTTCCCATTCCTTTGTCAACTATGGCCCACATACAGTCAAACTTCAAGATTTTGGGTCAAAATTCTCATTTTGAAGTATTATTCATCATTTGATCAAGTGTTGATCATGATTCCTCAAGGATTGCTCACAATTCATCAAAATCCAAAAGTTGCTAAATTAGGGTTTTGTAGGAAAAGTCAACTCAACTTTGACCAAGCATAACTTTCTCATACTTTATGAGAAATGACCCATCCAAAGCTCATTTTTAAGAGGATGAAATGCTCTACAATCCATCTTCATATCCCAAGTTCCAAATATGCACTCACAAGAAGTTATGAATTTGGACATTATAGGTCATTTTGAAAAGTCAACAAAAACACCTTATTTGTCAAAGCTTCATACATGAATATGGAGTATCCAATTGAGATGAGACCAAAAGGGTTGCTTAGAGGACATCTCAAGCTTTCTAAAAAGTCAAAGAACACCTTCAAAGAGTCAAAATTGAGGAAGTTATGCATTGGTGAAGTTGACTTTTTTTGCAAAATTGCCAAAAGTGCCTCAAATTGCAATTTTTGTTAAATGGGCCTAACTTTTTGCACTTGTTTTGAGTTGGTAGCATGGTCCAAAAGCCCTAGACCTTCCCACTTGCCTTTATTTTATTTTTACCATTTATTTTGATTTTTTATTTCAATTAAATCAATTTAAATCAAAATAAATCATGAAAATATCCAAACCATTTAAGTCTTGAGATTTGGTGCATGTTTCAGGTCCCATATACAGCTAGCAAGTGAATCAAATCGTGCAAGGCATAGGTGTGCATAAAAAGATTGATTTTGGCCTATTTTGGAAAGATTTTCAAGTGAATCAAATCAAGATCAAAAATCATAGTGGACAAAGATTGAAGGCATGTTTGTAACCCTAATTCGTTCCTTGGTATATAGTGGACAAAAGCAGATCAAAAGAACAAGGTTTGGAGGCGCACAAAGGTAGAACCAAACTTGAAAAAATTCAAAGAAAGTGGTGATCTGATTTCACACTTCCAGACGTTTTCAAGACTCATAAGCCATCCCATTCACTTCCTGGGATTGCAAGGAAGCCATAGCAATCAGAAACAAGGATCCTCGTGCGCTAGAACTAACTGTAAGTGGTCCATGGTTTACCATTATTTTCAGAATCGAATCTTGTTATTCTTGCATATTTATCATGTTTCAATAGCATATTCTAAATCCCTAACATGTTTGCAAGCTTGTGGTGGTAATCAACTGCATTTCCGTTGGCTATATCAGAATCCACCATTGCTAGGGTTCTTGGTCTCGATTTGGGATCTTTTTATACAGGTGAAATTGGTCCACAAGAAGGGCACCATGATGCTCAGCAGGCCAAGACGACTTGATTCATAGCCTTAGATTCCATTTATCATGCTTGTGTGTGATTTTGCAATATGCAGGGTTTGTAGTGACGGACATTTGTTCGTAGGTAAAGGTCACTGAACCTTTTAGCAACGAAGAGAGGATATGGATGATGGCATGGCAAGCTTCCATTGCTCCGTTTGAATTTCACGCGCTGGGAGTTAATATATTATGTTTTTTATATAATATTTGTTTTGTCTATTATGTACAATACGCGCGTCCAGCTCAGTTGGTGTGAAGGTAAATGGAAAAGGCCACAGGACCTGGGTTCAAATCCCAAGTCCCCCCATTATTTCATATTATTTTCATTTGTATGATCAGGTGTGCATACAAACGTGAGGTCCATCATATGCCTTCAAGGCTCAACCACTAAGATCTCCAGGAGGCCAGATCTGAAGGATATCTTAGGAAGGTGCATGGTGCACCATAGTCAAAGTGCAGCATGGAATCTTGGTAATTCAACGTGGATTAGTTTCTTTTGGGCCCAAAGCTTGCTGTTCACACCCCTCAAATTGCTGATTCTCATGCCCATATCTCGTTTCCTTTATTCTTTTCATTTTCTTAATTAATTAATTTAATTATTTTTACTAACACCAAATTAATTCTTTTTTATTAAAAAAATCATAAAAACAACTTTTCATCCAATTAGATTTAGTTTATTTTTTTACAAAAAAGTTAATTTAATTTATTAGGCAACTTTAATTCCTTTTGTAAATAAATTAAAAACAATTAGAAAATTAGGGTTTTAGTTTAATTTAATTTCTATTTTCTTTTTCTTAAAAATAACCAAAAACACAAAAATAGGTCAAATAATTTAGTTTTTATTAATTCAATTTAATTAGTAATTAAGTTTGTACATATTTAATTTAAAACTTTATTTTCTTAAAATAATCAAAAACAACAAAAATATTTTTCTTTTAATTAGGTTAGACGGGGTCAAAACCCTAATTTCCTTTCGCTCTCTATTCGTCGCGCATTTATTTATTTTTATAATATTGATGTAATTGCTCATGGGATGTAATAGATTAATTAGGACATTTTTTTCCGTTTATTTATCATTTTAGCGGGGTTTTTTGGCTATGTAATTAATACCCGAAGCCTTGTAATAGCGTAGCTTTACTTTCCGCATTTTAATTTTTGAAAATATTAACTGTTAGATGTATGATATTAGGGTTGCATGACAAGACTGTATGTTAATTTTAAAATAGTTAGCAAACCCTAAATGTGCAAAGATAATAAACTTGAAATTGAATCACTCACACATGCGCACTCCTATGGTACACTCCCACTTCGGTTGCCTTTGGTAAATGATCATTAAGTATAGAGTATTTTAGTGGTCACTCTCTTATCTAAATAAAGATCAAAGTCCCGTTCGGAAATGTTGCCTCAAATATGTTGCCTCGAATATGATCTTAAGACATTAGAGTTATTACTAAAACATCCTAACATTGCTTTAGTGATCGTACGTCCCTTCGAATTGACCCATACAACTCCAACGACGGTGCTACCTACTCACTAATAGTGGGATAGCATTGTCTAAAGGAAACAAGAACATAAACATTCTTTTTTCGAGTAGCTAGATGCTAGTAGGTACTTGCTCAAAATAAAACTTTTCCACACTTACACTCTCTTTCAAACAAAGTTTTAAAAACGAATTCGTAACACTCTTGAAGACAGAAGCAAGGGTTAAATCGAAGTAAAACAAAAACTTTTCAAATCACATAAACACGAAAGCAATTTTTTAAATGATGAGCAAGTACCTAAGAGCCCGTAGAAAACTACGGATAGAAAGGGTGCTAATACCTTCCCTTTCTATAATCTACCCCCCGTACTCAAAATCTTGAAAATAGGAATTTTTCTGTGCTTTTGTCCTTTCCAGTTGGATAAAATAAAAGTCGGTGGCGACTCTTGCTTACCGCGACATTTTGCAAACACAAACGCAAAACGCAAACCAGCATTTTCCAAAACAGTCGGTTCTGCCACCGTATCACAGAACTGGCGACTCTGCTGGGGATATATAAGTGGGGTATACCTTAGGATTAGTTCATCATATTGCTTCTCTTGTGTGATTTGATTGCTTTATTTTTGAGGGCTTTGTATTGGAGTTACTATAGACCCTAACCCGGATCTGGGGGACACCTTTTAGGTAAGTAGCAATAAACTGTGAGGGAACTGTACGGCATAGACCGATATGGTTGAAGCAGTAGCTACGTTGATGTGGCACATTGGTTGGTACCGGTATCCCTTGTGGAGAAACAAGGAGAATACATGGCTGCTATGTGTGTCGTTAAGCATCAACTGACCTTAGAACCTATAATTGACCAACTTGGCCATAGGAAGTAGTGAGATAGCCGGCCTCAGTGTAAAGCTGAGAACTGGTTGATACTCGATGCTACACTCATCGAGAACATACTCTCGAGATAGTTCTGGCCGCAAGAAAAGATTGCGTGAGCTGAAACCATGACCGATGGAGGATGGTCAGTGATATTGAGAACCTCTAGAACCCGATTACTATTATTAGGACAGGTTGAAACCAACTGAACTTCAAGAGGGTAGTACCTAAACCCCATGCAAGCCTGAAACTTAAGGGTTCTTGTGTGACTTATTTGCCTTTATAATGTCTATTATCTGCTATACCTATTATGTGTTTTATCATGACATCATGCATCATGACATAGCATGCATACTTCATTATGCTAACCATTTCAAAGACCGAGGGGATTTATCTTTGTTCTGTTTTGCAGATTATGGCTTCCATACGCAGAAATACCATTCGAGTCAACTTCGTGCAGATACCTGCTCAACTCAGAGAGTTAGTCTCAAAAGTTCCTGATACTTCCTCATTCGTTAGAAGACATGGTCAGCTCCTTAGTTTGGTCACTTCAAAGTTGGATAAGCAGATGATGAGTGTGCTTTTCCAATTCTTCGATCCGGTGCATCATTGTTTTACCTTCCCAGATTATCAGCTAGTTCCTACTTTGGAGGATTTTTCTTACTTACTGGGCATATCCATCCTCGAGCATACACCCTTCACAGGTTTGGAAGAGGTTCCTATACCCGAGGAGATTTCTTCAGCCTTACATCTAAAAAGGGCTGATGTAGTATCCAACTGGGAGACACGGAGCGGGGTTAAAGGTTTCTTGGCTAAGTTTCTGATTGATCAAGCTCAACTGTTCTGGGACAATTTGGACTTTCAAGCTTTCGAAGACATCTTGGCTCTCCTCATCTACGGCTTGGTTCTTTTCCTGAATCCAGATTCCTTCATAGATGTTGTTGTACCCCAAAATTTGCCCTCCCATATTCTTCAAGATTTGCAAAGAGCATGCTTCAAAATCTCCCAAGAGTTGCACAGTCCAATTGACTCCTAACAGTCAAAAATTAGGGTTTTGGTTCTGGCAAAGAAATTGAAGTTTCCAAGGGTCCAAACAAGTCCCACATGCCTTCAAACATGGTCAAGCATCCATATGCCAAGTTTCAAGACTTACAGCACAAAATTGCACAGTCAAAAACCTTAATTGCTCAACAGTCAACTGTAGGGACAAAATGGTCATTTGACAGTCAAAAGTCCCAATTTTTGGTCAACATCTTATTTTGAAGCCACAAACATCATTTGATCAATTCTTGATCATGACTCTCAAGGCATGGCTCAAAAAGTCTCAAGATGAAAAAGTTTCTATATTTGGACAACTGAAAAAGTCAACTGCAAATTGACCAGGGCATAACTTCCACATGGTTTATCAGAAAAATTCCATCAAAATCTCATTTTGAAGAGAATGACATTTCCTACAACTCATCTTCACACTTTAAGTCCAAGAAATGCTCTCACAAAAAGTTATCAATCTCAACATTATAGGTCATTTTCAAAAGTCAACAAAAAGACACTTTAAGTCAAAGACAATAACTTGAGATTGGTAAATCAAAATGACATGGGACCAAAGGAATTGGTTAGAGGACTTCAAGACCTTTCCAAAATGTCCAAGAACATAATCAAATCTTAAAAATTGAGCAAGATATGCCTTGTGGAAGTTGGGAAATTTTTGGGAATTTTGAAAAGTCAACTTTGCTTCAAATGCCTCAAAATTGCTAATGGGCCTCAATTTCTTCCAAGAATCATCACCCAAAGGCTATGCACGACCCATTGACCCAAAGGGGAGTTATTTTCTTATTTTTTATTAATTAATTGAGTTTATTATCCTATTAATTCATTTAATTAAAATAAAATATGACAAAAATAGCAAATCCCACATTTCAAATCTTTTTATGCAGCTAATAGGTCCATTATAAGCTCAAGATTTCGTGCACCTTCAAAAAGGAAAGAATCATTCATGATTTGGCATATTTGGCATGAAAAAAGATTGAAAAAGATTATGCAAAATCAAAAAATTCAAAATCATCAATGCAAAGGTTTTTTGGCTTGGATTTCTGACCTAATGCATTCACATACATATACACAATGCAAACCTAATCATAAGAACGAGCAAGCTGCGCCTCAGACCAAGAAACAACTTTGCATTTTTTTCCAAAAAGTTGAAAACTGTTTTCACAGTTAGAGCACGTTTCAAAGCAAAAGACGCATTCCAATAGCTTGCTTACACATCCAGGAAGGGATTGCAATCAAAAACACATCCCCTAACCTCAAGAATTGGTATAACCGTGTTCCACTTTGCTTGAAAAAATTTATAATCGTATTCCATTTTCCATGCGTGATTAATGTCTTTTAACTGTTGTTTTACACTAACATGGACTCACTGAAGCTTTTGGTGTCTTTCAATTGAACTAATATGGCCTGTATGCAAAGTTACCATGGAAGCTCTTTAGGGTTTCAGAGGTTGGAAATTAGGGCTTCTTTCATGTGGAAAAATTAAGCCACAAGATCTATACCACTAGATTCAGAATGTCCAAACGAAGCAATTCCCCCCATCGCGCCTTTTTTATATTTACATGTGAGCTAATCGCTATTTTTATGTTCTGCATTTAGTGGGGGTTTAAAACCCCCGTTATCCATTCTATATTTTTTCAGGCAAAAGCGAAGAAGTGGAGAAGAAGATGAGTTGTAGGCATGTGATTGGTGTATTTAAAATTTAGCGCATTTTTATTTGGTTTCAGCATAATGCTTGCTTGTCACATATATTAATTCTATCTTATTATACTAACAAACACGCGTGCATAGCTCAGTTGGTGGATAGGGATAGTTGCGAGCATTGGGACCTGGGTTCGATTCCCAGGTCCCCCACTTTATTCTATAATTTTTCTTGTAATACGTTCCTGTGCAGTGTACTCCCAAGGGAACATCATACAACCTCACCATCTAAGCTGCCACACGCCAAGGAGATCCATCCAATGGCCAGATCACGCAGTCCACCATATACCCTCAGTCAACCATGTGCAGACGCGCTGGAAAAGTCAAAGGGGCCCTGACTTATTGGACCAAGATTGCTTGCAAACACCTCCAATTGGGCCAGAAACCCCATCTTGTTTGTATTTCTTTCCCTTATTCTTTTTCTATTTTTTTTATTTGTTTTAATTATTTTCTTTTAATTCCTTAAATTAATTTTAATAATACAAAAATACAAAAAAAAATCAGAAAATCATAAAAAATAAAAATATGCCTCATTTAATATTTAATTCACTAATTATTTTGTAAATAATTTTAATGATCATTTTAGTGTTAATTTAGGGTTTTAATTTTTATTCATTTCTTAATAACTAAAAAATATAAAAATAGGTTTTTAGTACATTTTGATTCTCTTTTTTTAATAAATATTCTTTTCTTATTATAATTATTATTAACCATTAATTATTTTTGTAAATACTCGTAATTAATTAATTAGGGTTAAATTAGGTTAAACTTAAACAATTTTCTTTAATAAATTAAAAACAATTTAGAACTAGGGTTTTATTTAACTTTTAATACCAATTAATTCTCTTTAATTTCATAAATCCAAAAACTCCAAAAAATAATTTCTTTTTCCTTTATTTAATTTAATTAAATTTAATAATTTCAATTCAATTCCTTAAAGGGTCCAACGCCCTCGCACTCGATTCTAATTTCTTTTCGCATTTATTTTTATTTCTTTTGTGGATATAATGTATTTGCCCCAAGGCCTTGTAATAGATAATTAGGACATTTACTTTCCGCATTTTATTTTAAATCGGGTCTTTGTTTAATTTGGCGATGTAGACCTGCGCCTTGTAATTGCGTAGGACCTTTACTTTCCGCACTTTAAATTCCGCACCTTTAAACTGTTAATAACTACATGAAAGAATGAATGCTCAAATAAAATCAAAGCGTAGAACACCCAATGCATGACAAGACAAATATAACTGAAAATGACACACAATTCACACACCACTCCTAGGGTACGCCTCACTGTTGCCTTGCTCCTCGAATCGTGGTCGTCGAGTATAGGATGTTTTAGTAAGTCCTTATGTCCATGGACATGGCATAAGGGTAGCTTCTAAGGTGTCCTACTATTGCTCTGGTGACCACATTGTTGCCTTGCCCCTCGAAACGTGGTCGTCGACTATAAGACGTCTTAGTGAGTCCTTATGTTCCATTGATCTAGTTGCCTCGAAACGGTTGCCTCGAAACAAGTTGCCTCGGAATAGTTGCCTCGGAATAAAAGATCAATGGCATAAGGGTAGCTTCTAAGGTATCTTACTGTTGCTCGGTGACCACGCTGTCCCTACAAACTCGAATTGACCCGAACACCTCCAACGGTGGTGCTACCTATCTCTCAATGGTGGGATGGCACTACCTTAAGGACATTTACACAGCCTAATTCCTTAGGGTAGGTGGATGACTCATAGATACTTGCTCTCTAAAAAACAATCAAAACTCTTTTCACACCGACACTTTGCAAAAAGCTTTCAAAAAACAACTTTTCAAACACTCTTGAGGACTGATACAAGAGTCGAACTGAAATTTTAAACGAAACTTTTTCAAACCCACTCACCTTGAAAAGCAAACAAACATTTTGAAAACACAAATGCGCAAGTATCTAAGAGCCCATGGATAACCATGGATATAAAGGGTGCTAACACCTTCCCTTTCTATAAATCTACCTCCCGAACCGAGAACTAATCTCAATAAGGAATTTTTCTGTGCTTTTGTCCTTTCCGTGTTGGAGAAAATAAAAGACGGTGGCGACTCTTGCTTCCGCGACATTTCGCGAACCAGCGTTAAATAGTCAGTTCCAGATCCACCGATCACAGAACTGGCGACTCTGCTGGGGACACTTTTAAAGTGAGGTGTACCTTAGGACTAAGATCACTGTGTTTTCAATTGCTTTGACTTGTTTGCTTTAAATTGTGGGACTGTCTTGGGAGTTATATAGATCCTAACTCGGATCTGGGGATACCTTCTTAGAAAGTAGCAACAAGGCTGTGAGGGAACTGTGCGGGGTATACCGACATGGTTGAAGCCGTCTGCTACGTTGATGTGGCACTTTGGTGTGTACCGGTAACCCTTGAGTTCAGTCAAGGAGAGTATGGGGCCTCCATGTGGTGCCGTGAAGCATTAACTGACCTTAGGAACCTTAATTGAACAATCTTGGCCTCTTTAGGGTAGTGAGATAACTGACTTTGGTGCAGTCCGAGGTTGGTTGATACTCGATACTACACTCAATTGAGGGTTGCTTTCCTGGAATATTTCGGTCGCCAGTTCAGTGGCTAAATCGAAACGATGAACAATGAAAGCAATCCAGTGATATTGGGACCCTTAGAACCCGGTTACTTCTAATAGGACAGGTTGAGCCCACCAACTTCAAGAGGGTAATACCCAGACCCCATGCTGGCCTAAACTCTAAGGGCTTGTCTTGTGTGACTTGTGTGCCTTACCATGTTTGCCTTTGTAAATATTTGTGGTGTGTTTAATCATAGCATCATGACATCATACAACATCATATGCATTGGCTAACCATTTCAGGGGTTCAAATCTTCATCTTTGTTTTTGTTTTGTAGGACATGGAAACTGTTCGCAGAAAGACAATTCAGATCAGCCTTGTAAGGATCCCTCCTCAGCTTAAGGAGCTTATATCCAGGATTCCCGAGAGCTCTTCATTCAGTGAGAGGCATGGAAGACTCATCAGCTTGGTCAACACCAACATTGAGGAAGATATGATAAAGGTCCTGTTCCAGTTCTTTGACCCTCTGCATCACTGTTTCACTTTCCTGGATTATCAACTGGTGCCTACATTGGAAGAGTTCTCCCGACTTCTGAAGATCCCTATCCTTTATCAACTACCCTACAACGGTACGGAAAAGGAACCCAAGCTTGAAGAGATTGCTAAAGCTTTACACCTACAGTCATCTGACCTCAAGGGACATTGGGAAGTTAGAAGTGGTATCAAAGGGTTCTTAGCCAGGTTTCTGTTTGAGAAGGCCCAAGAATGTTGGAACTCCCTGGACCTACAAGCTTTTGAAGAAGTTGTAGCCCTCCTTGTCTATGGTTTGGTGTTGTTCCCTAATCCAGATCAGCTTATAGATATCAGTGCTGTCCAGATCTTCATGTCCAGGAATTCTATACCTACTTTGCTCGGGGACATCCTTCACTCATGTTACACTCGAACCATGAGAAAAGGGGTGTTCTTATGTGTTGTACTCCTCTCCTGGGAAGGTGGTTTATTTCGCACCTTCCACAATCAGTCTTGAAGAATGAGCGGTGTTTGAGATGGTCACAACGATTGATGACTCTTACACATGCAGATATACATTGGTGCTCTCGGTCCAGAGAGGATGTCACTATCATTGATCGTTGCGGGGAGTACCCTAATGTTCCTTTACTTGGAATCAGGGGAGGTATTACTTACAACCCATGCTTGGCTTGGAGACAGTTTGGTTATGCTCGGAGGGACGACCCTCATGACATGTTAATTCCTGACATAGTGTTCGACTTCGACAACGATGCACAAGGACTTCGCCAGAGATTCATCAGAGCTTGGAGGATGCCAAATAGGATAGACAGCAAAACCTTGGGGCACAGGAATTCCATCCCGTTGGAGCCTTATCTCAAGTGGGTACGAGCCCGCTCCCAGAAGTTAGTGATGCCATATCCTCATGTTCTCCCTGTGATCAAGGAGCTAGTTTTGGAAGGTGAAGTGTCCTACACCATTCAACATCCTGACATGCCCACGTCCTGGGAAGAGATGCAGAAGAGCTGGATCCAGCTTAAGGAAGAACGAAATTCTCTTGAGACCAATCTACATGCTAGTGAAAAGAAGGTCTTGGAGCTCACCCGCCTGCTGCACGAGGAGAAGAATCTCAACACTTACATAGCTCCAAAGAGGATGCGTAGTGTCTTTTGGGATTGATTTGTTTTGTAATGTTTGCCCATGAGGCTTTGATGTACCAAACAATTATTTTCTTAATGATAACGTGTGTTCCTTTTTGTCTACAACAAATTTGAACTTTCGAACCCTTGAATGCATTGCATAAACACATATCATTCATCATGTGCATAGCAGGTACTCTTCTTTTCAGTTTGCTTACTGTTCTTCGCTGTTTATTTCAGCATCATAAACCATGAATCATCAACCGAGATGTCTATCAAGGCCCTTCAGGCGCAGAACGCACAATTTCAGGAGCTGATCATGGGTTTGGCTCAAGGTCAAGAAGAGCTGAAGGCTTTGCTCCTGAAGAGGGAGAAGAAGAAGAAGAGAACTGTTCTTTTCAACTCGGGCCGGAGGTTTGGTAACACTCTGCAGAATGAGGAAGCTGGTTCTTCTGTAGGCAAAGACAGCCCCCAGGGGGGAAAGGCTCCAAATCTGGTATTCTCTGACAACGAGACTGATTTTAATGAGGAACAGTATCCTCCGGCTGAAGACCGGTACAAGCAGTTGGAAGACCGTCTGAACGCCATGGAGATCCAACAAGTGCCTGGTTTGGATTTCGGAGACTTGGGTTTGTCTACTGGTGTGATTATCCCTCACAAGTTTAAAGCACCATCTTTCACCAAGTATGATGGGGCGTCTTTCCCAAAGCTACACCTCAGATCCTATGTGCGGAAGATTCAACCGTACACAGTGGATAAAAACTTGTGGATCCACTTCTTCCAGGAGAGTCTTTCAAGGACTCATCTCGAATGGTTCTATCAGCTGGATGGAACCAAAGTTCGTAACTGGGAGGAGTTGGCTACTGCTTTTTACAAGCAGTATCAATATAATGCCGACCTTGCTCCTACACGTACCCAACTCCAGGGTATGTCGCTAGGGTCAGGCGAAGGTTTTAAAGAGTATGCACAGAAGTGGAGGGATCTGGCTGGCTGGGTGCAGCCACCATTAACTGACCGTGAGCTAGTGGATATGTTCTTGGGGACCCTCTCCGGGCCATTCTTCAATCATCTTATCGGTAATTCGTGTGCAGGGTTCACTGACCTTATTCTGACTGGGGAGAGGATAGAGGCTGGAATGAAGTCCGGTAAAATTCAGAAAGGTGCGTCTTCAAGTTCTGAGAAGAAACCCTTTAAGAAAGAGGCCAGTGCTGTGTATGGGCCTAGAAGGCAAGATAAACCAGAGCGCCGCCAATCTGTCAACGCGGTGATGATTGCTAAACCTGCTGCCGCTCCTCGGCAAACCAACCAACAGAGGGCTGAAAGACCCAGAAGAGAGTTTACCCGGCTGAGTATGACCTTGTCACAAATTTTGCCGCAGCTGCTATCAACCAACTTGGTGACTGTCAGGGAGGCCCCGAAGGTTGTGAATACTGCCTCTCCCAAGTATAATCCAAATGCCCGCTGTGCTTATCACTCCGATAGCCCGGGGCATTCCACTGATGATTGTTGGGCCCTGAGAAATAAGGTGCAAGACCTTATTGATGCAAAGGAGATACAATTTGAGGCGCCTGAGAGGCCAAATGTTGTGACTGCTCCTATGCCCCAACATGGAGTAAATGCCGTTGATGAAGATTTGTATGCAGTTTCCGTGAATGATGTAGCTACTCCTCTGATGACTGTTAAGAGGAATCTGTTGCTAGCCGGTTTATTTCCGGGTTGTAGCGAAGGTTGCCTTTTGTGTGCTGTTTCCCTTTCTGGTTGTCCGTTGCTGAAGTTAGGCATCCAAAGCCTGATGGATAGCAAGGAGATTCTCTTCAAGAAGACCGTTGTTCCGTTTGTTCCTGTGGAAGAATTATCTGTCGTTACAATTTTCAACAATCCAATCAAGGCTCCCCCGAGGAAGCCAGTTAAAATCATGACTGTCGCACCCGTTGTTATTACTGTTCCGGGGCCTCTCCCCTATGAATCTGATAAGGCTGTCCCATGGCACTATGGGGCATATGTATATGTACATGGTATAAAGCAAGAGTTCAACACTGGCACCAGCATCAGCAATATCACTGGTCCAGCCAAAGTTACCCGCAGTGGCAGGCTCTTCTCGCCTGACATTGCGCCACCAACTATTCGAAGACCTCTCATAATAACGCCTGCAAGAGCACCTGTTTCCATTTCTGATCAAGTTGTTTCCCCTGCTGCCGAGTCATCTAATGCTCGGGGCAATGGGATTGAAGATGAGCCTGCCCGGATGGAGGCACCCAAATCTGTGAATGTTGAAGCCTCCCAGCAAGAGATGGAGGAAATTCTTAAAATAATCAAGAAGAGTGATTTTAATGTTGTTGAACAGCTGGGGCATACCCCCTCCAAGATCTCTATGCTCTCCTTGCTGCTGTGCTCAGAGGCCCATGCTAAAGCCCTGATTTCATTTCTAAAGACGGCCCATGTGCCACAAGAGACCTCTGCAGACCAGTTTACTGATTGCGTAGCCAATTTGACAGCTGACAATGGTTTGGGTTTCTCGGATGCTGACCTTACTGCTAAGGGAAAGAACCACAATGATGCCCTGCATGTCTCTATTGAATGCAGGGGCACTACTCTGGCACACGTGTTGGTGGACACCGGTTCTTCCCTGAATGTGCTACCCAAAAAGGCCTTAGACCGGTTGGATTGTGAGGGCCTAGAGCTGAAACCTAGCAACATCATTGTTCGAGCCTTTGACGGATCGAAGAGGATGGTTCATGGAGAGGTAGACATTCCTATTCGTGTGGGTTCCCAAGTATTCGACTCAACTTTCTATGTGATGGATATTCGTCCATCTTATTCCTCTTTACTGGGTCGACCTTGGATTCACAAAGCTGGGGAAGTAACCTCTACCCTACACCAGAAGCTCAAGTATCCCGTCAGAGAGAAGATTGTCACTGTGCAGGGAGAGGAGGAATATATGGTGAGTCATCTGAATTCCTTCCGGTATATCGAGATGGACGGGGAGTTTATTGAAACCCCCTTTCAGCATTTTGAAGAGGTACCCCCAACATTGGCAGCAGCAGAAACAGTGGTTGAAGAGGATTTTCCGTTGAAGATGGCTTCCTTGAAGGACGTCCGGGCTGTAATCAAGAAAGGTGAATGTGCTAACTGGGGCAGGCTCTCTGATTTTACACCAAAAACTGACAAGTTTGGACTGGGTTTTACTGCAGAGGCTCAGAGGGCTGTGCGCAAGGCAAGGACCAGAAGACCTCCTGTGCTCATCACCAATCCAGGAGTGAATGCTATTGGGGATGAAGCTGAAGTGGAAGAATCGAAGTTCGATAGCTGGATCTACCCGACGACTGATGGTGGATTGACCAATTGGACTGCTAAAGATCATACGCCTGTTACTTTTGTTACGCAGTAATGAATTCCTTTGTTTTTGTTATTTGTAATAAACAATGAATTAAAACTCTATGGCCCGGTGTCTTACCCGGAGCACCGTGGTTTCATTTGTGAGGGCATATTAATTGTCATTTCATATATCATGAATAAAGATCTTGGACGTTTTCTCGCATTTCAAATCTTGTGCTCCTTTTCTTTCTTTCCTTTCTTTATATTGCAAAACAGCTGTATTTACACACACTCACCCATACAGGTTTCAATCCACTCTGGATCTCACTGGTAACGACTCTGCTACTGCCAGTTATGACTTTGAAAATCCGATCAACTTAGCCGAAGACGAAGGTGAAGATGATTGCGAAGTTCCTGGCGAGCTTGCAAGACTGTTACTCCAGGAAGAGAGGGCAATTCAACCACATGAAGAGCCAGTGGAAACGATAAATCTGGGTACTGAGGCGGACAGAAAGGAAGTTAAAATTGGTGCCAACCTAGAGCTCAGCGTGAAGCAACGGTTGACTCAGATGTTACATGATTATGTGGAGATCTTCGCCTGGTCCTACGAAGACATGCCCGGGTTGGATACTGATATTGTGGTCCATCACTTGCCTACCAAGGAAGACTGCCCTCCGGTTAAGCAAAAGGTCCGCCGTATGCGTCCGAGAGATGTCCGAGAAGATCAAAGATGAGGTTATGAAGCAATTCGATGCCGGGTTTCTTGCAGTGACTTCTTACCCTCAGTGGGTTGCTAATGTGGTGCCAGTACCGAAGAAGGATGGTAAGGTCAGAATGTGTGTTGACTACAGGGATCTGAACAGGGCCAGCCCTAAGGATGACTTCCCCCTGCCTCACATTGATGTTCTGGTTGATAATACGGCTCAGCACAAAGTGTTCTCTTTCATGGATGGCTTTTCAGGTTACAATCAGATCAAGATGGCTCCTAAAGATATGGAAAAGACTACCTTTGTTACTCAGTGGGGCACCTTCTGCTACAAGGTCATGCCATTCGGGTTGAAAAATGCTGGGGCAACCTACCAACGTGCCATGGTTGCTTTATTTCATGACATGATCCATCATGAGATAGAAGTGTATGTCGACGACATGATTTCAAGGTCCCAAACTGAGGAGGAACACCTTGATCATCTGCAGAAACTGTTTGACTGTTTGAAACTGTACAAGCTGAGGTTGAACCCGAACAAGTGCACCTTCGGGGTTAGATCTGGAAAGTTGCTAGGCTTCGTTGTAAGTGACAAGGGTATTCAAGTGGACCCTTCCAAAGTTAAAGCTATTCAAGAGATGCCAGTTCCTAAGACAGAGAAAGAGGTCAGAGGCTTTCTAGGACGTCTGAATTACATTGCTCGATTCATCTCACACCTAACTGCTACTTGTGAACCAATCTTCAAGCTGCTGAAGAAAGATCAGGTAGTACGTTGGAATGATGAATGTCAGGCCGCTTTTGACAGAATCAAAGAGTATCTCCAAGAACCACCCATCCTTATGCCACCGGTTGAAGGGAGACCTCTGATACTATACCTGACAGTACTTGACAACTCAATGGGGTGTGTGCTGGGGCAGCATGACGAGTCTGGCCGAAAAGAGCATGCCATTTATTACCTTAGCAAAAAGTTTACCGACTGTGAGACCCGATACTCACTGCTCGAGAAAACTTGCTGCGCTTTGGTATGGGCTGCTCGCCGGCTGAGACAGTATATGCTGACTCACACTACCTTGTTGATCTCAAAGATGGATCCTATAAAGTACATATTTGAAAAGCCCACTCTGTCTGGGAGAATAGCAAGATGGCAAATGATCTTGACGGAATACGACATCCAGTATACGACCCAGAAAGCCATCAAAGGAAGTGTATTGGCAGACCACTTGGCACATCAGGCAGTAGACGACTATCAGTCAATGAACTTCGAGTTTCCAGACGAGAGTATCATGATAGTGACTGATTGCGAAGTACCTGGACCGGATGAAGGACCTGAGGAAGGATCCCGATGGTCTATGCACTTTGATGGAGCCTCCAACGCTTTGGGTAACGGTATCGGCGCTGTGATCATATCCCCTCAAGGCACTCATACTCCACTTACTTCCCGGCTATGTTTCAACTGCACCAACAACATGGCAGAGTATGAGGCATGCATCATGGGTCTCCAAGCTGCAATTGACTTAAGGATCAAGTTTCTGAGTGTCTTCGGAGATTCCGCTCTCGTGATCAATCAGATAAAAGGGGAGTGGGATACGAAACATCCGAATCTTATTCCTTACAGAGAATGTGTGTTGACATTGATCCCACATTTCACAGAGATAACCTTTGAACATTTCCCAAGAGAGGAGAATCAGTTGGCGGACGCGTTAGCTACGATGTCTTCCATGTTCAAAGTCAAATGGGACAATGAGGCTCCCTGGATCATCATCTGGAAACTGGACGAACCGGCATACTGTTGTGATCTTGAGACTGAGTTGGTGACTGAGAAGCCTTGGTATTATGAGGTGAAAAGATACTTGGAAGCTCAGGAATATCCTGAAGGTGCATCTGTCAATGATAAGAAGTTTCTGAGAAGGTTCGCAGCGAAGTTCTTCCTCAGTAACGACATCCTGTACAAGCGAAACCATGATTCGACCTTACTGCGTTGCATGGATAAGACTGAAGCAGAAAGGATCATGGCGGAGCTACATGAAGGTACCTTCGGAATGCATTCTAGTGGACACACTATGGCAAAGAAAATCCTTCGGGAAGGATATTTCTGGTCCACAATGGAAGCTGATTGTTACCAACATTCCCGGACATGTCATAAATGCCAGATATACGCAGATAAGGTGCACGTTCCTCCAGTTCCTCTGAATGTCTTGACTGCACCTTGGCCTTTTGCAATGTGGGGTATAGATATGATCGGTGAAATTAAACCTACGGCATCCAACGGGCATCGCTTCATCCTGGTAGCGATCGATTACTTTACAAAGTGGGTTGAAGCAGCTTCCTACGCTACAGTAACCAAGAATGTCGTGGCACGGTTCATTCGGCATAACCTGATCTGTCGATACGGCGTCCCTGAAAGAATGATTACAGACAACGGTACCAATCTCAATAACAAGATGATCACTGAGCTCTGCGAGCAATTTAAGATACAACACCACAACTCTTCTCCTTACCGGCCGAAGATGAATGGGGCTGTAGAAGCAGCGAATAAAAATATCAAGAAAATTGTGCAGAAGATGACAGTGACCTATAAAGATTGGCACGAGATGTTACCGTTTGCTCTACATGGGTACCGTACCTCAGCAAGGACGTCAACCGGGGCAACTCCCTTCTCCTTGGTCTACGGCATGGAGGCAGTCTTACCGATCGAAGTGCATATACCCTCTCTCTGGATAATGAAGGATGCAGACCTGAGCGAAGATGATTGGATCCAGACACGACTTGATCAGCTAAACTTAATCGACGAAAAGAGACTTGCTGCTATTTGTCATGGTCAGACGTATCAAAAGCGGATGATCAGGGCATTTAACAAAAAGGTCAGACCACAAGAATATCAAGTTGGTGATCTGGTAATCAAGCGCATCATCCTTCCTCAGAGTGATCCAAGGGGAAATGCAGACATAGTAAAAAGATACTACGCATAACAAAAGACCCGCTAGGTTGACATACCTAGACAAAAATTAGGGCTTCCCGGCGAACCAAAAGGGTTCGGGCAAAATGAAGGGATGAAATGAAAAAAAATCTGTACACCCGGCAAGTCGAAAACCTGAAAAGGCGGCTTGGGAAAAAATGGGTATCCCGGTGGACTGAAAACCCGAAAGGGCGGTCCAGGCAAAAGTTAGGGATGAAGCATAATACTATGTCTCATTGGATCACTTTGCATCCAGAATCTGGTATCAACATCAAGTTCAGACGGCATCAATCAATCAGCTTCATCTTCAGCTAGGTCATCAAGTGATGAGACGCTCGAAGATATAAAGGCGATAGCAGAGTTGGAACCCAGTGGGATCATTCTTTTCACATAGCTGTTTTGTTTCCCCTTTTGTACAAATTGTATAAACTCTTTTATTCGGCGGCGTTCTCTTACCAGGACGTCAGCCTCTTGTACATAAACGCCTATTTACAGGCAGATTCAAAAATCAATATAAATTCACTTTTCAGATCAATCGCCAATTGTTTTTCCTTTTTCTGTTTTGTTTTACGAAGAACGTCCAAGGTTCAATTTGTGATATATGCATTTGACAATGTTTGCTAACTCATAAATATTTGCATACGAAACAAAGGATTAATTATAGGTAATATTAGAAACAGGGGCAATAATGAGTTGTCTAAGCGATCTAATTGTTATATCCACCAAGGTACCAAGGTAAGTTCAGCCGAAGAACATAACCAGTATACCCTAAATCCCCAGAGAGTGAGTCAGCAAGTCAATGCACTCTCCCCAAGCAAGGCTATGCAATCAGCCTTAGGGAGGTTGGGTATCCCCAGCAGATCTCAACATTCCCCAGCACAGTATACAAATATTCTTAACAAGCATCCCCGGCAGTCTTGATCTAAGATTGTTCCCCGGCGGTACACCAGACATGAAGTGGAGTCACTTCCCTAATATATCTCAAAGAGTTCCCCAGGAGAGTCCAGTATAGTTCAAGATTTCCCCAGGAAAGTCTGAATCATATCCCCAGCAGGAAGCTCATCCCCAGTAGATTCTGGAAGCTTCTCCCCCGCAGAGTACGAACGCGTCTCCCGGCTTTATCCAAAGGTTATTTCCCTACCAGGATATAACTGGGTTATCCTCAGCCAAAGCCACGGAAAGACCGTCCTCGGTAAAGTCTTCTTATCCCCAGCGGAGTCCATTAACACTTCCAACATAACAACGGTATCCCCAGCGGAATTATCATCAAGCATCCCAACAAAATACCTCTCTTCCCACAGAGTACTGTTCCCCAGCAAGGTAGCTAGAGTAATTTCTCCCCACAGGGTAATCTTCAAGTTTATTCCCCAACGGAGTTATCTTCTCCTACCGGTATTCTCGCAACTATCATCCCCAGTGGAAACAGAAGCTCTACATCAGCCCAGGATTTAACTTCCCGGCACCCGTCAAGGATTTACTTTCCTAAACAAAAACATACATTCATAAACATCGCATTTCCATACATTACAGTATGCATATACGCATCATGAACATACAATCTCATTTATGTTGAGAACACCATTGCTTGATCCATGTCATGCATTGCATATGACTGACCTTTACCTTTCAGGAAAGATCCAGTTAAGTCCTCATCCATTCCAAGACCTTGCCTGGTTCAGTTAAATCGACTCCTAAAGATTTTTCTGATTTTTATCCAGTCAAAGGCCTTCTCTGGTTCAGTCAGATCGACCCTAAGATCTCCCTGATTCTTATCCAGTTGAAGTTATTCCAAGACCTTGCCTGGTTCAGTTAAATCGACTCCTAAAGATTTTTCTGATTCTTATCTAGTCAAAGGCCTTCTCTGGTTCAGTCAGATCGACCCTAAGATCTCCCTGATTCTTATCCAATTGAAGATTCCAAGACCTTGCCTGGTTCAGTTAAATCGACTCCTAAATATTTTTCTGATTCTTATCTAGTCAAAGGCCTTCTCTGGTTCAGTCAGATCGACCCTAAGATCTCCCTGATTCTTATCCAGTTGAAGTTATTTCAAGACCTTGCTTGGTTCAGTTAAATCGACTCCTAAAGATTTTTCTGATTCTTATCTAGTCAAAGGCCTTCTCTGGTTCAGTCAGATCGACCCTAAGATCTCCTTGATTCTTATCCAGTTGAAGTTATTTCAAGACCTTGCCTGGTTCAGTTAAATCGACTCCTAAAGATTTTTCTGATTCTTATCTAGTCAAAGGCCTTCTCTGGTTCAGTCAGATCGACCCTAAGATCTCCATGATTCTTATCCAGTTGAAGATTCCAAGACCTTGTCCGGTTCAGTTAAATCAACTCCTAAAGATTTTTCTGATTCTTATCCAGTCAAAGGCCTTCTCTGGTTCAGTCAGATCGACCCTAAGATCTCCCTGATTCTTATCCAGTTGAAGATTCCAAGACCTTGCCTAGTTCAGTTAAATCGACTCCTAAAGATTTTTCTGATTCTTATCTAGTCAAAGGCCTTCTCTGGTTCAGTCAGATCGACCCTAAGATCTCCCTGATTCTTGTCCAGTTGAAGTTATTCCAAGACCTTTCCTGGTTCAGTTAAATCGACTCCTAAAGATTTTCCTGATTCTTATCCAGTCAAAGGCCTTCTCTGGTTCAGTCAGATCGACCCTAAGATCTCCCTGATTCTTATCTAGTTGAAGATTCCAAGACCTTTCCTGGTTCAGTTAAACCGACTCCTAAAGATTTTTCTGATGCCGATCCAGTCAAAGGCCTTCTCTGGTCCAGTTAAGTCGATTCCTAAAGATTTTCCTAATGAAGACTCAGTAGAAGATATACAAGATTCTCTCATCGTTACTGTTGAGGTAGTAATTGCCCCAGGTTCTCTCATCGTTACTGTTGAGGTAGTAATCGCCCAAGGTTCTCTCATCGTTACTGTTGAGGTAGTAATCGCCCCAGGTTCTCTCACCGTTACTGTTGAGGTAGTAATCGTCCCAAGGTTCTCTCATCGTTATTGTTGAGGTAGTAATCACCCCAAGATTCTCTCATCGTTACTGTTGAGGTAGTAATCGCCCCAGATTCTCTCATCGTTACTGTTGAGGTAGTAATCGCCCAAGGTTCTCTCATCGTTCCGTTGAGGTGGTAACCATACCTGATTCATTCATCACCTTTTGAAACTCCAGACTCGACTCCTATATCTCGCCAGGGCACGTCTTAAGAGGTTTAAGGATCCAATTCTTATAACCAGTCAGGGTACATTTACACAAAGAGTTTGAAGACCAACTCCTGTAACAGGTCAGGTAATCATCATTCTTTTCCAGGTACGCAAGTTCTCGCTAAGGAATCTCTTACGCGATCGACACCCAGATGGCATCTATAAGCCCATCCACCTACCCATCACCTCTCAACATGGCATCTATAAGCCCATCCTCCTATCCACTAATCTCCAAATGGCATCTGTAAGCCCATTCCCACCATCACACTGCTAACATGTGAGTGCAAATTTCTGGGCACTCTAGTGTTCAATCATCTTCCACCTTCGGATTACGAAAGGCACGTCAGCCAATCTACATCCTCAGGTCTAAGAAGATTGAACAGGGGCAACTGTTGTACCCCAAAATTTGTCCTCCCATATTCTTCAAGATTTGCAAAGAGCATGCTTCAAAATCTCCCAAGAGTTGCACAGTCCAATTGACTCCTAACAGTCAAAAATTAGGGTTTTGGTTCTGGAAAAGAAATTGAAGTTTCCAAGGGTCCAAACAAGTCCCACATGCCTTCAAACATGGTCAAGCATCCATATGCCAAGTTTCAAGACTTACAGCACAAAATTGCACAGTCAAAAACCCTAATTGCTCAACAGTCAACTGTAGGGGCAAAATGGTCATTTGACAGTCAAAAGTCCCAATTTTTGGTCAACATATTATTTTGAAGCCACAGACATCATTTGATCAATTCTTGATCATGACTCTCAAGGCATGGCTCAAAAAGTCTCAAGATGCAAAAGTTTCTATATTTGGACAGCTGAAAAAGTCAACTGCAAATTGACCAGGGCATAACTTCCACATGGTTTATCAGAAAAATTCCATCCAAAGCTCATTTTGAAGAGAATGACATTTCCTACAACTCATCTTCACACTTCAAGTCCAATAAATGCTCTCACAAAAAGTTATCAATCTCAACATTATAGGTCATTTTCAAAAGTCAACAAAAAGACACTTTAAGTCAAAGACCATAACTTGAGATTGTTAAATCAAAATGACTTGGGACCAAAGGAATTGGTTAGAGGACTTCAAGACCTTTCCAAAATGTCCAAGAACATGATCAAATCTTAAAAATTGAGTAAGATATGCCTTGTGGAAGTTGGGAAATTTTTGGGAATTTTGAAAAGTCAACTTTGCTTCAAATGCCTCAAAATTGCTAATGGGCCTCAATTTCTTCCAAGAATCATCACCCAAAGGCTATGCACGACCCATTGACCCAAAGGGGAGTTATTTTCTTATTTTTTATTAATTAATTGAGTTTATTATCCTATTAATTCATTTAATTAAAATAAAATATGACAAAAATAGCAAATCCCACATTTCAAATCTTTTTATGCAGCTAATAGGTCCATTATAAGCTCAAGATTTCGTGCACCTTCAAAAAGGAAAGAATCATTCATGATTTGGCATATTTGGCATGAAAAAAGATTGAAAAAGATTATGCAAAATCAAAAATTCAAAATCATCAATGCAAAGGTTTTTTGGCTTGGATTTCTGACCTAATGCATTCACATACATATACACAATGCAAACCTAATCATAAGAACGAGCAAGCTGCGCATCAGACCAAGAAACAACTTTGCATTTTTTTCCAAAAAGTTAAAAATTGTTTTCACAGTTAGAGCACGTTTCAAAGCAAAAGACGCATTCCAATAGCTTGCTTACACATCCAGGAAGGGATTGCAATCAAAAACACATCCCCTAACCTCAAGAATTGGTATAACCGTGTTCCACTTTGCTTGAAAAAATTTATAATCGTATTCCATTTTCCATGCGTGATTAATGTCTTTTAACTGTTGTTTTACACTAACATGGACTCACTGAAGCTTTTGGTGTCTTTCAATTGAACTAATATGGCCTGTATGCAAAGTTACCATGGAAGCTCTTTAGGGTTTCAGAGGTTGGAAATTAGGGCTTCTTTCATGTGGAAAAATTAAGCCACAAGACCTATACCACTAGATTCAGAATGTCCAAATGAAGCAATTCCCCCCATCGCGCCTTTTTTATATTTACATGTGAGCTAATCGCTATTTTTATGTTCTGCATTTAGTGGGGGTTTAAAACCCCCGTTATCCATTCTATATTTTTTCAGGAAAAAGCGTAGAAGTGGAGAAGAAGATGAGTTGTAGGCATGTGATTGGTGTATTTGAAATTTAGCGCGTTTTTATTTGGTTTCAGCATAATGCTTGCTTGTCACATATATTAATTCTATCTTATTATACTAACAAACACGCGTGCATAGCTCAGTTGGTGGATAGGGATAGTTGCGAGCATTGGGACCTGGGTTCGATTCCCAGGTCCCCCACTTTATTCTATAATTTTTCTTATAATACGTTCCTGTGCAGTGTACTCCCAAGGGAACATCATACAACCTCACCATCTAAGCTGCCACGCGCCAAGGAGATCCATCCAATGGCCAGATCACACAGTCCACCATATACCCTCAGTCAACCATGTGCAGACGCGCTGGAAAAGTCAAAGGGGCCCTGACTTATTGGACCAAGATTGCTTGCAAACACCTCCAATTGGGCCAGAAACCCCATCTTGTTTGTATTTCTTTCCCTTATTCTTTTTCTATTTTTTTTATTTGTTTTAATTATTTTCTTTTAATTCCTTAAATTAATTTTAATAATACAAAAATACAAAAAAAATCAGAAAATCATAAAAAATAAAAATATGCCTCATTTAATATTTAATTCACTAATTATTTTGTAAATAATTTTAATGATCATTTTAGTGTTAATTTAGGGTTTTAATTTTTATTCATTTCTTAATAACTAAAAAATATAAAAATAGGTTTTTAGTACATTTTGATTCTCTTTTTTTAATAAATATTCTTTTCTTATTATAATTATTATTAACCATTAATTATTTTTGTAAATACTCGTAATTAATTAATTAGGGTTAAATTAGGTTAAACTTAAACAATTTTCTTTAATAAATTAAAAACAATTTAGAACTAGGGTTTTATTTAACTTTTAATTCCAATTAATTCTCTTTAATTTCATAAA
This sequence comes from Vicia faba, assembly GCA_948472305.1. Classification (NCBI taxonomy): domain Eukaryota; kingdom Viridiplantae; phylum Streptophyta; class Magnoliopsida; order Fabales; family Fabaceae; genus Vicia; species Vicia faba. Next base: position 330,948,160 of record OX451739.1, on the reverse strand, counting down.
TCCAAAAACTCCAAAAAATAATTTCTTTTTCCTTTATTTAATTTAATTAAATTTAATAATTTCAATTCAATTCCTTAAAGGGTCCAACGCCCTCGCACTCGATTCTAATTTCTTTTCACATTTATTTTTATTTCTTTTGTGGATATAATGTATTTGCCCCAAGGCCTTGTAATAGATAATTAGGACATTTACTTTCCGCATTTTATTTCAAATCGGGTCTTTGTTTAATTTGGCGATGTAGACCCGCGCCTTGTAATAGCGTAGGACCTTTACTTTCCGCACTTTAAATTCCGCACCTTTAAACTGTTAATAACTACATGAAAGAATGAATGCTCAAATAAAATCAAAGCGTAGAACACCCAATGCATGACAAGACAAATATAACTGAAAATGACACACAATTCACACACCACTCCTAGGGTACGCCTCACTGTTGCCTTGCCCCTCGAATCGTGGTCGTCGAGTATAGGATGTTTTAGTAAGTCCTTATGTCCATGGACATGGCATAAAGGTAGCTTCTAAGGTGTCCTACTATTGCTCTGGTGACCACATTGTTGCCTTGCCCCTCGAAACGTGGTCGTCGACTATAAGACGTCTTAGTGAGTCCTTATGTTCCATTGATCTAGTTGCCTCGAAACGGTTGCCTCGAAACAAGTTGCCTCGGAATAGTTGCCTCGGAATAAAAGATCAATGGCATAAGGGTAGCTTCTAAGGTATCTTACTGTTGCTCGGTGACCACACTGTCCCTACAAACTCGAATTGACCCGAACACCTCCAACGGTGGTGCTACCTATCTCTTAATGGTGGGATGGCACTACCTTAAGGACATTTACACAGCCTAATTCCTTAGGGTAGGTGGATGAATCATAGATACTTGCTCTCTAAAAAACAATCAAAACTCTTTTCACACCGACACTTTGCAAAAAGCTTTCAAAAAACAACTTTTCAAACACTCTTGAGGACTGATACAAGAGTCGAACTGAAATTTTAAATGAAACTTTTTCAAACCCACTCACCTTGAAAAGCAAACAAACATTTTGAAAACACAAATGAGCAAGTATCTAAGAGCCCATGGATAACCATGGATAGAAAGGGTGCTAACACCTTCCCTTTCTATAAATCTACCTCCCGAACCGAGAACTAATCTCAATAAGGAATTTTTCTGTGCTTTTGTCCTTTCTGTGTTGGAGAAAATAAAAGACGGTGGTGACTCTTGCTTCCGCGACATTTCGCGAACCAGCGTTAAACAGTCAGTTCCAGATCCACCGATCACAGATGTGAATGCGGTCAAGATCTTCTTGTCCCTCAATCCTGTGCCTACTCTTCTGGGTGATATCCTACATGCCCTCTATACTCGTACGGTGCGAAGAAGAGGGACCCTCACGTGTTGCATGCCGCTGCTGGCGAGGTGGTTTATTTCGCACCTCCCCAAGTCCGTAGTGAAGAATGAGGAAGGTTTAGGTTGGGCTTACAGGATAATGTCCCTTGCCCATACAGACATTCTTTGGAGTTCCAAGGCTATGGAGGACACTGCTGTCATTAATCAATGTGAGGGATACCCTAATGTTCCGTTGCTTGGAATTAGAGGAGGAATAACCTACAGTCCTTGCTTGGCTCTACGACAGTTTGGTCGCGCTCGAAGAGACGGTCCTCATGAGCTACTTCTTACAGATATTGTCTTTGACTACAAGGAGGACGTTGACGAGCACCACCGAAGGTTTATACGGGCCTGGGGCATGGTGAACAGGTCTGACCCTCACGAGCTAGGACCGAAGACTTCTCTCCCTATGCAACCTTATCTCCAGTAGGTCCGAGCTCGAGCCCAAAAGTTGGGGATGCCCTATGAAGCTGTGTTGCCAGTGATTGTGGAGAATACCAATGAAGAGGGTGTTCCTTATACGGTCCTTTATCCATACGTGCCTACTGATCTTGGGGCATTGAAGAGATCCTGGATCCAGTTGAAGGAAGAAAGGGATACCTATCGGAAGAAGTATCATGAGCAAGAGAGGAAGATCTTGAAGCTCATGAGGCAACTTGAGAATGAGAGGACAATCAATGATTATGTCAGCACGAAGGGGAAACGACCATGGGATTTCTAATATCTTTTATTGTTTCTAGTTTAGATTTGCTTTTCAGTTATTTCTTTTGTAACGCCTTAAAAGGAATTGTTAAACATTTTTACAAGTTAATCTAATAAAGTATGTTTTATTTTGTTTTACAAATTTGAATCTCCCAAAGTCTTTGAAATCATTTCATACACATTCCATTATCATGCACGTCATTATAGGTACCATTACAGGTTTCTCATCTTCTTCGCTGTTTATTTCAGCACAAAATGTCTTCTGAAATACCTATCGATCAAGCCATCAAAGCTCTTCAGGCACATAATGCCCAATTCCAAGAGATGTTCTTGAACTTGGCTAAAGGGCAAGAGGATTTGAAGACTCTCATCCTGAAGGAGAAGAATAAAAAGAAGAAGAAGAAGGTGGTTCTTCTGAATATGGGTCACAGATTTGGGAATAGGTTACGACAGGAAGCTAATCTGTCTCATTCATCCAAAGGAGGAGAGAATAAAGAGGAAGAAAAGGGTCCCAATCCTATAGTCTCTGATAATAATACTGATTTTGATGATGATCTATTTGTGACCTCCGCGGAAGACATTTCTACTCCTTTGATGACCGTGAAGAAGAATCTATTGTTGGCCGGTTTATTTCCGGGCTGTGGCGAAGGTTGCCACCTATGTTCAATCCTGCCTGCTGGTTGCCATTTATTGAGATCAGGTGTTCAACGCCTGATGGATAACAAAGAGATCCTGTTCGAGAAAACTTTGACTCCGCTGATTCCAGTTGAAGATGTTGCCATCATTACCATTTCCCCCAATCCTTCCAAGGCTTCCTTAAGAAAGCCTGTTAGGATTACATCTGTTTCGAGAATCACTCCGTTAATCATTACTGTCCCCGGTCCTATCCCATACACTTCGGATAAGGTTGTCCCTTGGCACTATGGGGCCGATGTGTATTACCACGGGGTTAAGCAAGACTTAAAGACTGAAGAAGCTAATGCTGATATCAGCAATATTGTCGGGTCTAGCAAAGTCACCAGAAGTGGAAGACTCTTTTCTCCCGAGATTTCCCCTTCGACTGTTCAAAAGCCTGTTGCCATTCCATCTGCCAGTACATCAGCTACTGTTCCAATTCTTACTCCAGTTATCACCCCTTTCGCCGAGTCATCTGACACTCGGGGAAAAGAGGTTACAGGTGGGCCTTCCCGGATGGAGGAGCCTAAGAAGATCATTGTAGAAACCTCTAAGCAGGAGATAGAGGAAATTCTGAAGATTATCAATAAGAGCGACTACAACATAGTCGAGCAGCTGGGGAAAACCCCGTAAAAAATATCCATGTTATCCTTGTTATTGTGCTCGGAAGCCCATGCAAAGGCTTTAATTGCTTTCCTCAAAACCGCGCATGTGCCGTAGGAGACTTCTGCTGATAAATTCAAATACTATGTAGCTAGTTTGACTGCCGACAACGGTTTGGGTTTCTCAGACGCAGATCTGACTGCTAAAGGAAGAAATCATAATGATGCTCTGCATGTCTCGATCGAGTGCAGGGGCACTACTTTGGCCCATGTGCTGGTGGATACTGGGTCCTCATTAAATGTTTTGCCAAAGAAAGCATTAGACCGTCTGGACTGTGAAGGTTTGATTTTGAAGCCGAGTAATATTGTGGTTAGAGATTTCGATGGGTAAAAAAGGATGGTGTACGGGGAGGTGGACGTCCCTATTAAAGTTGGCTCTCAGACTTTTGCATCTATGTTCTACGTGATGGATATCTGACCATCTTATTCTTGCTTGTTGGGTCGCCCTTGGATCCATAAGGCTGGGACAGTGACTTCTACGTTCCATCAAATGTTGAAATATCCCGTAAAGGGGAATATTGTTATGGTACAAGGTGAGGAGGAGTACATGGTAAGTCATCTTAACTCCTTCCGGTATGTGGAGATGGATGGGGAGTTCATCGAAACCCCGTGTCAGAATTTTGAAGAAGTTCCCCAGACTCTGGCGTTGACTGAAGTTGTTGCTGACAAACCTCTGATGAATATGGCTTCCCTCAAGGATGCCAAGGTTGTTATCGATCAAGGTGGATGTGCAAATTTGGGACAACTCCCTGAATTCGCACACAAAACTGACAAGTTTGGTTTGGGCTTTACTGTACAGGCTCAAAGGGCTGTTCGACGTGCGTAGATTGGAAGACCTCCTCTGCACATTAGTAATCCAGGAGTGAATGCAATTGAAGATGATGAAGAAGAGTCAGATATCGACTGCTGGATTTACCTGACTACCAACGGTGGCTTGAACAACTGGATGATGAAGGACTTCATGCCCGTTTCTTTTATTACACAATAATTGACTTTTGTTTTGAGATTTGTAACAGACAGTTTGAAACTTTACAGCCCGATGCCTTACCCGAGGCACCTTGGATTTTTTTGTGAGGGCTTATTATTTGTCATTTTCATATATCATCAATAAAGCATTGGACTTTTTCTTGCATTGCAAATTTTCCGCTCCTTGTTTTTCCTTTCTATCTCGCACTTTATCAAAACAGCTATTGTCTTACACACACTCACATATCATAATGTAGATCCACATCCACTCTGGATCCCATTGATAACGACTCTACTACTGCCAGTTATGACTTCGAAAATCCGATCAACCAAGCCGAGGACGAAGGTGAGGATGATTGTGAGGTGCCTGGGGAACTTGCTAGATTGTTACTACAGGAAGAAAGGGTCATACAGCCACATGAAGAGCCAGTGGAATCAGTGAACTTGGGTACAGAGGAAGACATGAAAGAGGTCAAAATAAGTGCCCAGTCTATGTTGATAAAGTGCACGTACCTCCAGTCCCTCTGAATGTTTTGACAACACCTTGGACTTTCACAATGTGGGGCATCGATATGATTGGCGAGATCAGACCTACTGCGTCCAACGGGCATCATTTCATTCTGGTAGCTATTGATTACTTTACAAAGTGGGTTGGAGCAGCTTCTTTCGCTACAGTAACCAAGAACGTAGTGGCGTGGTTTATCTGACACAATTTTATCTGTCGATACGGTGTACCAGAGAGGATCATTACGGACAATGGTACAAATCTCAACAATATGATGATCACCGAGCTCTGCAAACAGTTTAAGATACAACATCACAACTCTTCTCCTTACCGGCCGAAGATGAATGGGGCTGTTAAAGCAGCTAATAAGAATATCAAGAAGATTATGCAGAAGATGACGGTGACATACAAAGACTAGCATGAGATGTTACCATTCGCTCTTCATGGGTACCGTACCTCAGCGCAGACTTCGACAGAGGCAACACCCTACTCTGGTATATGGCATGGAGGCAGTCTTACCCATTGAGGTCCAGATACCCTCTATTCGGATTATGAAGGATGTAGGTTTGAGCAAGGACGATTGGATTCAGACCCGGTTTGATCAGCTGGACTTAATCGATGAAAAGAGACTTACTGCTATTTGTCATGGTCAGACATATAAAAAGCGGATGATCAAGGATTTTAACAAGAAAGTCAGACGACAAGAGTATCAAGTTGGGGATATGGTAATCAAATGCATCATACTGCCGCAAGGTGATCCCAGGGGCAAATGGACCCCCACGTGTGAAGGGCCATTTATGGTTAAGAACATTTTCTCAGGAGGAGCTATGATTCTAACCACCATGGATGGTGACGACCTTCCTCACCCTGTCAATGCAGACATAGTGAAATAATACTATGCATAATCAAAGATCCGCTAGATCGACTGGCCTAGGAAAAAATAAGGGCTTCCCGGCGAACCAAAAGGGTTCGGGAAAAAGTAAGGGATTAAAATGGAAAAATCTGTACACCCGGCAAGTCGAAAACCTGAAAAGGCGGCTTGGGAAAAAAAGGGTATCCCGGTGGACTGAAAACCCGAAAGGGCGGTCCAGGCAAAAATTAGGGATTAAAGCGTAACACTATGTCTCCTTGGATCACCTTGCAACCAGACTTTGGCATCGACTATCAAGCTCGGACTGCACCAATCAATCTGATCTACCTTTAACCAAGTAGCAAAGTGATGAGACACTCGAAGATATAGAGGCAATAGCAGAGTTGGAACCCAGTGGGATTGTTCACATAGCTGTTTTTCTTTGCTTTTACACAAATTGTATAAATTCTATCTTTCGGCGGTGTTCTCTTACTAGGACGTCATCCTCTTGTACAAAAAACGCCTATTACATGCCAACTTTAAAGTCAATACGATTCATTTTACAATAAAATTCAAAATTGTTTTTCTTTTCCTGTTTTATTTTGCAAGAACGTCCAATGATTCATTTTTGATATATGCATTTGACAATAACTGCTGCTCATAAATATTTACATGCGAAACAAAAGAAGATTACCGGTAATTTCAGGAATAGGGGAAAACAAGAAATGTCCAGACCTTACAATTTCTCTATTCACCAGGTATAGGGATAGACCCAGCTTGAGAAAATGACTAAAAGTGCATACACTCTCCGCAGAGTAGGAAATTCCAGAATATAGTGGTGTTAATTCTCCCCAAGCAGAGTTCATCTTTCACCAACAATGGAAGACCATCCCCAGTGAAGTTTATTTCTTCCACAAGCAGAAATTTTATCCCCGACAGAGTTCGTCACCACCAGCAACGGTAATTCATCCATAGCCAAGGTTATTTCTCCAGATCAGCGGACCTTCTGACAGAGTATCTCTTCCCCAGAGTCATCCTCTCACTAGTTTATTCTCCAACAAAGTTATTCTCCCGCCAATTTATTCTCAAGTCATCTCCGATCGTTACCCCCAACGAGTGAAACTCTTCATATTCTCCAGCAGCAGTCCGAGATTTATTTTCCCCAATTAGAGAACATCATAAAAACATTACACCTCCATACATCATGGCATGCATATACGCATCATACATCACAATCTCATTTACTCTGAGAACATCATTGCTCGATACATGTCATGCATAATGGCATTACATACGACTAACCCTTTACTTTTCAGGAAAATATATAATCAAATTCTCACAAAGTTCAAGCTATGAAGCCCGGGTACGACCGGATAATATCTTGATTTCTCCATCATATTGTGAAGCCCGAAGAACGACCGAATAACGGTATTAGAATACCGTGAAGCCTAGATTACGACCAGATAGTGGTATATCTTTAATGCAAGCTATGAAGCACGAATTAGACCAGATAATAGTTTAATCCCCAACAAGTTATTGTGAAGCCTATATTACGACCAGATAGAAATACAAAGAGACCATGAAGTCTGGACTCGACCAGATAGTGGTATATCATAAACACAAGCCGTGAAGCCCGGAGTCAACCGGATAGCAGCTTAACAAGTTATTATGAAGCCTGGATTATGACCAGATAACAATACAATACACCATGAAGCATGGTTTCAACCAGATAATGGTAGAAGACGTTGTGAAGCCTGCATTACGACCAAATAGCAGCCAAGAATACTACGAAGCCTGGATTACGACCAAATAGTGGTATATCTTTAAAGCAAGTTATGAAGCCCGGATTCGACCAGATAATATCTTGATTTCCCCGAACACCATGAAGCCTGGATTCGACCAGATAATGGTATGAAACATCGTGAAGCCTGGATTACGACCAGATAGCGGTACAAGACACTGCGAAGCTTGGATTTCGACCAAATAGCATCGTACCTGGACAATTACTAAGAAGCCCAGAGTCAACCGGATATTAGTGTGCCCTAAATTCAAGTTGAAGCCCGGATGCGATCAGATAACAACTTAATTTCATCTGAAGCCTGGATTTCAACCAGATAAGAAGTGAGGTATTGTGAAGCCTGGATTCGACCAGATAGCAGTACAAGACACCATGAAGATTGGATTCGACCAGATAATGGTATGAACATCACGAAACCTGGATTACGACCAGATAGCGGTACAAGACATTGCGAAGCTTGGATTTTGACTAAATAGTAGTCTTACTTGGACAATTACTAAGAAGCCTGGAGTCAACCGGATATTAGTGTGCCCTAAATTCAAGTTAAAGCTCGGATGCGACCGGATAACAAATGAATTCCTTCTGAAGCCTAGATTGTGACCAGATAAGAATTGAGAAATTGCAAAGCCTGGATTACGACAGGATAGCAATTTTAATCTCATATCCCCAGTAAGTCACTGTAAATCCTGGATTACGACCAGATAGCAGTCGATCTTATCACTATGAAGCCTGGATCACGACCAGATAGTAGTTCATTTTCACCTCATCGACCAAGAGACGATTTCCCAAGTAGAATAACGGACGACCGAAGCTCCTAAAATTCAACTTTTCTCTAGACAGAGACCAACATTCCCCAGCGGAATCTTCCTCAACAACAGGTATACAAGCTCTCGCTAAGGAATCTCTTATGCGATCGACACTTCTTCTGATGGCATCTTTAAGCCCATATTCCGTCATCAATCTCCAAATGACATCTATAAGCCCATTCCCAACATCACAAGACAAATACCACTTCATGCGAGTGCAAATTTCTGGGCACTCTAGTGTTCAATCATCTTCCACCTTCAGATCACAAAAGGCAAGCAAGCCAATCTACATCCTCAGGTTTAAGAAGATTGAACAGGGGAAGCTGTTGTACCCCAAAATTTTCCCTCCCATATTTCTCAATACATTTCAAGTGAGATCTTCAAATTGCTCAAGGAAGTCCAAGGGTTGACTAGATAAACTCTCTCCTAAGGCAGTCTACCTCAAATTAGGGTTTCATGTTGCATCAACATACTTAAGTACAAGGGATCCCAAATTCTCACCACTGTGCTAATATGTTCTCAAGATCATCCATGTCAAATTTCAAGCCTTGCAGAGGAAGTTTGCTCAGTCAATTGCTTAAAGGCCTGAAAAATCGACTGTGCTAGGGCAAAAGTCAACTGTGGCCCACATACAGTCAAACTTCAAGATTTTAGGTCAACATTCTCATTTTGAAGTATTATTCATCATTTGATCAAGTGTTTATCATGATTCCTCAAGGATTGCTCACAATTCATCAAAACCCAAAAGTTGCTAAATTAGGGTTTTGTAGGAAAAGTCAACTCAACTTTGACCAAGCGTAAATTTCTCATACTTTATGAGAAATGACCCATCCAAAGCTCATTTTGAAGAGGATGCAATGGTCTAAAATCCATATTCATCTCCCAAGTTCAAAATATGCACTCACAATAAGTTATGAATTTGGACATTATAGGTCATTTTGAAAAGTCAACAAAAACACCTTATTTGTCAAAGCTTCATACATGAACATGGAGGACCCAATTAAGATGAGACAAAAAGGGTTGCTTAGAGGACATCTCAAGCTTTCTAAAAAGTCTAAGAACACCTTCAAAGCGTCAAAATTAAGAAAGTTATGCATTGGTGAAGTTGACCTCTTTTGCAAAATTACCAAAAGTCAAAAGTGCCTCAAATTGCAATATTTGTTAAATGGGCCTAACTTTTTGCACTTGTTTTGAGTTGGTAGCATGGTCCACGAGCCCTAGCCCTTTCCACTTGCCTTTATTTTATTTTTACCATTTATTTTGATTTTTTATTTCAATTAAATCAATTTAAATCAAAATAAATCATGAAAATATCCAAACCATTTAAGTCTTGAGATTTGGTGCATGTTTCATGTCCCATATACAGCTAGCAAGTGAATCAAATCGTGCAAGGCATAGGTGTGCATAAAGAGATTGATTTTGGCCTATTTTGGAAAGATTTTCAAGTGAATCAAATCAAGATCAAAAATCATAATGGACAAAGATTGAAGGCATGTTTGTAACCCTAATTCGTTCCTTGGTATATAGTGGACAAAAGCAGGTCAAAAGAACAAGGTTTGGAGGCGCACAAAGGTAGAACCAAACTTGAAAAAATTCAAAGAAAGTGGTGATCTGATTTCACACTTCCAGAGGTTTTCAAGACTCATAAGCCATCCCATTCACTTCCTGGGATTGCAAGGAAGCCATAACAATCAGAAAAAAGGATCCTCGCACGCTAGAGCTCACTGTAAGTGGTCCACGGTTTGCCATTATTTTCAGAATCGAATCTTGTTATTCTTGCATATTTATCATGTTTCAATAGCATATTCTGAATCCCTAACATGTTTGCAAGCTTGTGGTGGTAATCAATTGCATTTTCGTTGGCTATATCAGAATCCACCATTGCTAGGGTTCTTGGTCTCGATTTGGGATCTTTTTATACAGGTGAAATTGGTCCACAAGAAGGGCACTATGATGCTCAGCAGGCCAAGACGACTTGATTCATAGCCTTAGATTCCATTTATCATGCTTGTGTGTGATTTTGCAATATGCAGGGTTTGTAGTGACGGACATTTGTCCGTAGGTAAAGGTCACTGAACCTTTTAGCAACGGAGAGAGGACAAGGACGATGGTGTGGCAAGCTTCCATTGCTCAGTTTGAATTTCGCACGCTGGGAGTTAGTAGATTATGTTTTTTTATATAATATTTGTTTTGTCTATTATGTACAATACGCGCGTCCAGCTCAGTTGGTGTGAAGGTGAGTGGAAAAGGCCATAGGACCTGGGTTCGAATCCCAGGTCCCCCCATTATTTCATATTATTTTCATTTGTATGATCAGGTGTGCATACAAGCGTGAGGTCCATCATATGCCTTCAAGGCTCAACCACTAAGATCTCCAGGAGGCCAGATCTGAAGGATATCATAGGAAGGTGCATGGTGCACCATAGTCAAAGTGCAGCAAGGAATCTTGGAAAGTCAACGTGGATCAGTTTCTTTTGGGCCCAAAGCTTGCTGTTCACACCCCTCAAATTGCTGATTCTTAGGCCCATGTCTCTTTTCCTTTATTCTTTTCATTTTCTTAATTAATTAATTTAATTATTTTCACTAAAACCAAATTAATTCTTTTTTATCAAAAAAATCATAAAAACAAATTTTCATCCAATTAGATTTAGTTTATATTTTTACAAAAAGTGAATTTAATTTATTAGGCAACTTTAATTCCTTTTGTAAATAAATTAAAAACAATTAGAAAATTAGGGTTTTAGTTTAATTTAATTTCTATTTTCTGTTTCTTAAAAATAACCAAAAACACAAAAATAGGTCAAATAATTTAGTTTTTATTAATTTAATTTAATTAGTAATTAAGTTTGTACATATTTAATTTAAAACTTTATTTTCTTAAAATAATCAAAAACAACAAAAATATTTTTCTTTTAATTAGGTTAGACGGGGTCAAAACCCTAATTTCCTTTCGCTCTCTATTCGTCGCGCGTTTATTTATTTTTATAATATTGATGTAATTGCTCATGGGATGTAATAGATTAATTAGGACATTTTTTCCGTTTATTTATCGTTTTAGCGGGTTTTTTTGGCTATGTAATTAATACCCGAAGCCTTGTAATAGCGTAGCTTTACTTTCCGCATTTTAATTTTTGAAAATATTAACTGTTAGATGTATGATATTAGGGTTGCATGACAAGACTGTATGTTAGTTTTAAAACAGTTAGCAAACCCTAAATGTGCAAAGATAATAAACTTGAAATTGAATCACTCATACATGCACACTCCTTGGGTACACTCCCACTTCGGTTGCCTTCGGTAAACGATCATTAAGTATAGGGTATTTTAGTGGTCGCTCTCTTGTCTAAACAAAGATCAAAGTCCCGTTCGGAAATGTTGCCTCGTATATGTTGACTCGAATATGATCTTAAGACATTAGAGTTATTACTAAGACATCCTAACATTGCTTTAGTGATCGTACGTCCCTTCGAATTGACCCTTACAACTCCAACGACGATGCTACCTACTCACTAATAGTGGGATAGCATTGTCTAAAGGAAACAAGAACAAACACATTCTTTTTTCGAGTAGGTAGATGCTAGTAGGTACTTGCTCAAAATAAAACTTTTCCACACTTACACTCTCTTTCAAACAAAGTTTTCAAAACGACTTCGTAACACTCTTGAAGACAGAAGCAAGGGTTAAATCAAAGTAAAACAAAAACTTTTCAAATCACATAAACACGGAAGTAATTTTTTAAATGATGAGAAAGTACCTAAGAGCCCGTAGAAAACTATGGATAGAAAGGGTGCTAATACCTTCCCTTTCTATAATCTACCCTCCGTACTCATAATCTCGAAAATAGGAATTTTTCTGTGCTTTTGTCCTTTCCAGTTGGATAAAATAAAAGTCGGTGGCGACTCTTGCTTACCGCGACATTTTGCAAACACAAATGCAAAATGCAAACCAGCATTTTCCAAAACAGTCGGTTCTGCCATCGTATCACACTTAGTCTTAAACATTTCTACCGTTACAGTATGACATCACTTCCAGGAAACCTGCATCGAATTGTTTCATTACCTCAACTTTTATTTTCTCAGACATGTCTGGCCGCATGCAACGAACTTTTTTCTTGACCAGAGGATAATCTTCCTTCATTGGCAGACGATGAACTACGTTATTAGTATCAAGCCCCGACATATCTTCATATGACCAAGTGAACACTTCAACATAGTCGTGTAACATCTGGACCAATCTTCTCTTGACATAGTATTTCAAGTCGGCGCCGATCTTGACTTCCCTCTTGTCTGCCTCAGTACCTAGGTTGATCACTTCAACTGGTTCTTCGTGCGGTTTAATGGACTTTTCTTCTTGTAACAGAAGTCTGGCGAGTCCCCAGGTATTTCACAATCTTCATCACCTTTGTCTTCGGCTTGATAGATTGGATTTTCAAAGTCATAGATGGCAATAGCAGAGTCGTTGTCAATGAGATCTATAGTGGATGTGGATCTGCAAATGTGTGTGTGTGCATGTAAGGTCTCGTGGCTATTTTGAAAATGAAATAAAGTAAAGAAAGGCAAAGAGCTCAAAATTTGAATGCAAAATAGTCCAACGTTTTTTCGTTAAAATGAGCACATGGCATATGAAAATGACAAACCCTTAGCAAATGGACCAATGTGCCCCGGTTAAGGCACATGGCTTGAAGTCATTATTTTAACGGAAATTATAGAAAAAATTCTCAAAGTAATAAAATCAGAAAATGGCAATTACTCATGGATGATGGAGATTGGGATGAAGTCCTTGGTCTTCCAGTTGTTGAGCCCTTCATCAGCAGTCGGGTAGATCCGGTCATCAAAGTCACAACCAGCATCAGAGTCTTCAAGGGAATTAATCTCATGGTTACTAATACATATAGGTGGTTTCCCTATGCGAGCACGTTGAATCTCCTTTTGAGCTTTGGAAGTTTAGCCCAATCCAGATTTGTCTGACTTGAAATGGAAATCCGAAAGTTGTCCCCAAATGGTACAACCTCCTTCTTCAATAACAACACGAGCATCTTTGAGAGAAGCCATCTACGGTGTATCTTTAGCAGCTTCAGGAATGTCAGGAGTGTCCTTGGCAACATCAACCATAGGAGAGACTAATTCAAAGGCTTGATAAGGAGTTTCAATGAACTCGCCATCCATTTAAACATATTTGAATGAATTTAGATGACTAATCATAAAATCTTCTTAACTATAGACGGTAACAATTTTCCCCTTGACCAGATATTTCAACTTTTGATGTAGTGTGGAAGTCACCGCACCTGCCCCATGTATCTATGGGCGTCTAATCAGGCAAGAATAAGAAGGACGGATATTCATCACATAGAATGTTGAGTTGAAGACTTGAGACCCAACCTTGATAGGGAGATCAACCTCTCCATGGACCATCCTCTTAGAACCATCGAAAGACCTTACTACAATGTCACTAGGTTTCAACACCAGTCCATCACAGTCTAGTCTATCCAAAGCTCCTTTAGGTAAGACGTGGATAGCTTTGTTGTGATTCTTCCCCATCGGGGTCAGATCTGCATCAAAGAACCCTAAACCATTATCGACAATCAAGCTTGCTACACATTTTTCAAATTAGTCGTCCGTAGTTTTTTGTGGGACATGTGCATTTTTCAGGAACTTTATCAGTGCTCGGGCATGCGCCTCAGAACATAGTAACAAAGACAACATCAAAATCTTCGAGGGTGTTTGCCCAATTGTTCCACTATCTTGTAATCACTTTTCCTGATGATTTTAGAATCTCCTCCATCTCTTGGGTAGATGGGTCTTCAATGGTAATATATTTTGTGGGTGCCTCTGTCCTGGCAGACTCAAATATTTTTTCCTTTCCTCGAGTATCAACAACATGTTTAACAACGGTAATACAAATGGGTGTAGTAGTGTTTGTCAGAGGTGAAATTTTTGGAGAGAAGATCTTCCCCGTACTAGTAACTTTACTTGATCCAACAATGTTTATAATGTCAGTAGTTTCATCTTCATCAACCCATAAGTCTTGTTTGATACCATGGTAGTACACTTCCTCCCTATAATTCCAGGGCACAACCTTATCAGAAGAGAGGGGACTGGCCCCAGCGTGGTGATAATTAGTGGAGTTATTCTTGGTTCAATGGGAATCCTAATAGGACCTTTCGAGGTGATCCTAATAGGTTTGTTTGAGATAGTAATGATGGACATGTCTTCAAGTTCTTGAGATACAACTTCGGTAAAACTTTTCAAAGATGGAGTTCTTTCAAATAGAATCTCATGGCTATCCATTAGGTGTTGAACACCTTTCTTCAGCCATTCACAACCATTAATTTGTACAACATAATAGCAACAGTCTTCAAGGCAACCTAGGAATACCCTGGCTTTCAACAAATTCTATTTAACAGTCTTCAAAGGAGTGGTAAAGTCATTGACGGATGTAACAAAGGAGGCATATTCAATAGCATTGACACCCTTACCATGATTTAGCATGGGTACGGTGGTTATGTTGGGAGTTGGCGGAGGGTCGAATTCAATTGTCTTGTTATCAATTAGGTCTTGGATTTTATTCTTTAGAGACCAACAATCATTGGTATCATGTCCGAGACTATTTGAGTGGTAAGTGCATTTGGCATTGGGGTTATATTTTGGAGAAGAAGTATTAGGGTTGGAAGGGGGATCTCGCAAGGTCACCAAATCAGCTTTCAATAGGTGTTGTAGAGCTTGCGATAGTTGCATATTGATTTTAGTAAACTGTCTTTTTTGGACATTCGATCTTTGTTGAATATTTTGTTGATGCGGTCGTTAAGTTAGAGTTGGATTAGAAATCAGTATAACCCCTACTGAATAATGATGATCATTCTTAGCATGGCTTCTTGACCCGTACACAGCATTAGTCTCTTTTTTTAACCAATAAATGGCTTTTTCACATCATTTGAGGTGGAGGTCATGGGTATCTTCCCGCTTTTAATCCCGCTTTCAAGCCTCTCACCAGTCGAGATCAATTCAGTGAATCCGAATAATGAACTTCCAATTAGCAAGTTGAGAAATGCTCCAGTCAATGTTCCCATAAACATATCTACCAACTCTCTACCAGTTAAAGGTGGATGCACCCTACCAGCCAAGTCTCTCCATTTTTGAGCGTATTCTTTGAAGCCCTCATTTGATCCCATGGTCATTCCTTGTAATTGCACCCTAGTTGGTGCAAGATCAGCGTTATACTGATATTGGCGGTAAAAAGCAGTGACCAAATCCTCCCAAGTATGGATGTTAGTCCATTCCAATTGGTAAAACCACTCCACTTGCGTCCTAGATAGACTTTCTTGAAAGAAATTCACCCACAGTTTTTTATCAGCAGTATGTGGCTGAATTTTGCGGACATAAGATCTTAGGTGAAGCTTTGGACATGAGACACCACCGTATTTGAAAAAATCATGGATTTTGAATCTGTGGGGAATGACTACCCCAGGCACCAAGCCCAAGTCACTAAATTCCAAGCCAAACATAACTTGGATTTCTACAACCTTAAATCTGTCTTCTAGTTGCTTATACTTTTCGTCGGCCAGTGGATATTTCTCATCAAAATAATCTTTGTCTTCAGAGATTTGATTGTTTCCACCCCCGGCACGGGTGCTCCTAGCATCTTCATCTTGATTCTCATCCTCCTCGGAGGAGTCTTCTTCAACTTGAACTTGTCGGACGGGGCCTTTGAATCTCTTCCCCGTGTTGATTACAACTTTCTTCTTTGTTTTCTTTTTTGTGACAAGAAGTGTCACCATTTCTTGCTGCCCCTTTTCTAAGTTGAGAAGAGTTTCTTGAAACTGAGAGTTTTGAGTCTGCAAGTCCTTCACAGTTTGCTCGAGATCCATCTTATACTGAAATAAACAGTAGAAAGATGAGGAAGCATGTGTCAGAAAACCTTCTTATGATATGATGCATGTTATGCGTATGCAATGCTTTCAAGGAACTTTAAGATTTAAATTTTATTAAACAAAAAAGGAAACAAAAACATTAATTGTATTAATGAGTTCAAAGGTTATAAACTGCCTCTTGGGCTTACAATGAAAGAAAAATAACAAAATAAAATTATACAACAAAAGACTCAGGTCTCCCATAGACGCTTCCTCTTTGAATATGAGTCCTCTAAGAATTTTTTGGATATGAGTCCTCTAATATAAAGTCATAGATATCATCAAGATATACAACTTTCATGTTGGATGTTTCTTTTGAATCATCTTGCATCTGGTGAAAAATTGGCATGAAGTAGTGAACTTATCATGTATAAAAACACTTAGAAAATATTTCTAAGTCTTGAAAAGTTTGACTTTTCAATTTGACTTTTGACTTTATTGATTTATTGATGATCAAGCTTCATATTTTTGAATGTCTTGATGAATTGTGATCTTTGAAATCAAACCTTGATCAAAAAGTCAAAGTTTGACTTTTTGTGCAACAGTTGACTTTTCATCAGTTGACCCAAAATTCAACTATCAATCCATTGATTTTGAAAGATGATTTGAGCCATGAGATTAGGTCAACATGTTGTATTAGAATCCTTGAAATTGTGTTTCAAGCCATTGGGTCATGTATTAGGTCAAAAGTCAATGATCAGTCAATTACAGTCAAAACCCTAATTTTGACCATTTTTTCCTTTTGGTAAATTGAACATTTTTCTTGAGGAATTGTGATCCAAATTTGATCAGTTGATGAATATGACTTCAAAATGTTGATGTGGACCAAAAATCTTGAAGTTTGACAGTAGTTTGACCATAATTGACTTTTTACCCGATAAAGTTAATTTTCAGTCATCTGGTCAATTGGCTGAGCAAATTTGTGATTCATGACTTGAAAATTGACATGGGCATTCTTGGAGGTCTATAATGATCCACGAAGGTCATTTGAGGCATTAAAAGTCCAATTACACTTGTGAAAATCAAAAACTTAATTTAAGGCATCAATGTTTAGGAGATGGTTTGACCTAGTCAACACTTGTGCAAATTTGAGCTTTTGGAGATCTTGTGAGAAATGTCTTGAGAAAGGGGAGGGAAAATTTTGGGGTATAAAACTTCTGATCAAACAAGTACTTCAGACTCTTGTGATCACTGAACACCTTATATTTGGAACCAAATAGGTAATGTCTCCAAATTTTCAACACAAACACCACAACTGCCAACTCTAAGTTATGTGTAGGATAATTCCTTCCATGAACCTTAAGTTGTCTAGAAGTATAAGCAACAACTTGCCCATTCTTCATTAGGACACCATCAAGACCCATCTTTGATGCATAACAATACACCATAAAAGATTCATTTGGATTGGGAAAAATCAATCCTTTCGAGTCAACTGAGTCAAAGGCAATGCTAACTTAGAAAAGCCTTCGATAAACCTGCGATAATATCCAGCCAAACCAAGAAAACTTTGAATCTCAGTCGCTGACTTTAGAGTCTCCCATTGCAACAAAACATTAACCTTCGAAGGATATATACAAATTCTACCACTAGAAATCACATGTCCAAGGAAACTCACTTCCTTCAACCAGAACTCACACTTTGACAACTTTGCATACAAGTTGTTCTCTTTCAACACTTGCAACACGATTCACAAATGTTCAGCATGCTCTTCTTTTAATTTAGAATAAATCAAAATATCATCAATAAAGACCATTACAAACTTATCTAAATACTGATGAAATATCTTTTTCATATACTCCATGAAAACCCCTGGTGCATTAGATACACCAAACAACATTGCATTATACTCATAATGACCATACCTCATTTTGAAATTCGTCTTCCAAATATCATCTATTTTAATATGAATTTGATGGTAACCCAAACTCAAATCAATCTTTCTAAACACACGAGCTCCTACTAATTAATCCATCAAATCATCAATTCTTAGAAGCGGGTATTTATTCTTGGCAGTCACCTTATTTAATTGTTTGCAGTTCACACACAACCTCATACTACCATCTTTTTTCTTAACCAACAACAGAGGAGTACCCCATAGAGAAACACTCGGTCGAACAAACTTCTTCTCAAATAATTCTTCAAACTGTTTCTTCAGTTCACTCAGCTCTAAAGCTGACATTCTATAAGGATCCATCGACACCGGACTGGTACTTGGTACCAATTCCACAACAAACTCAACTTCACGATCTGGAGGCGAATCACTAATGTCATCTGGAAACACTTTGGAAATTTGCAGACAACAGGTAACTCGACACTGACAGCTTCACGATCAACTTATAACGATGCAAACATTGCAAGCATTTGTGCCTCATCATCTAAGAGTTCTTCAACTTTTTTAGCAGATAAAAACATAAGTTCTCCACTTTCGCCAAATTATGGAAGTCTCAGTCTTGTTATAATAATTGATATGAATATAGTTGAACTCCAACCAGTTCATTCCAAGAATAACATCGATTTGGTGCAAGGTTAGACACACCAAATCCATCACGAAACTCTTACCATAAATGGTCAAAGGGCAACTCGAACAGACAAAAGTAGTAGTAGCAAATCCATTAACAATAATATCTGTCACCATACTACCATTTCATGGAAGACAATTTCAACCCCAACATAGTAGCACATTTAAGCGAAATAAACGAATGAGTAGCACCAGTATCAATAATAGCAACTAACTTAACATCGTTAATAAAATAAGTACCTCGAATTAAGTTGTCCTTCTTGGAATCTTCTGAACCACTCAAAGCAAACACTATACCACTGGTCTGGGCGGCACTAGCAACATTCTTCTTCGGCTTTGGACACTGAGTACTGATATGAACCTGTTCACCACAATTGAAACAAGTTCAACCATTATTCTTGCACTCAGGAGCATGATGACCTATCTTACCATATTTGTAACATCCCAGGACCTTATTCTCCCAATCATTAGAATGGTGACCTAGTTCATCACACCTAAAACATCTACCATAAGCGAGAGCTTCTGCCCCCACTTGTCTTCTTCCCATCAAAAACTTTATGCTTCCCTTTATCATCTAGAGCAACATAAGGTTTTACACGGTCCTGATTCTTTCCTTTTTTATCATTAAAACTCTTATAATAAGAAGCTTTGTCTATACCATCTTGATAAAAGATCCTACATTTGTTAACCAGCATTGGGAACTGGCGAATATCAAGATACCCAATACCCTGCTTGATCTCTAGACGTAGTCCATTCTCAAACTTGATGCACTAAGACACCCCAAATGCTGGGTTGTTATAATGCGGGAAAAACTTCACTAGTTCCTCAAACCTAGCAGTATACTCAGCAACCATAGAACTCCCTTTCTTCAGCTCAAGGTATTCAACCTCCTTCTTACTATGCATGTCTTCTGGAAAGTACTTGTTCAAAAAATCATTTCTAAACACAGCCTAATTAATCTCTGTACCCAGAATCTCCATCCTATAGCATGCATTATTCCAGTAGTCCTCGACTTCTTCTTCCAACATGTGAGTGCTAAACTGCACCTTCTGATCCTCCGTGTAAATCACCACTCATAAAATCATTTCAATCCCCTTAAGCCACACTTTTGCACCATCAGCATCATACATGCCCGTGTAGATCAGAGGATAGATTCTCTAAAACCTTCTTCATTAATAAGTGCAAATTGTATATATTTTTGTGTATAAGTTTTGTTGCACTTATCGGTAGTTTTTGTTAATATCGTTTGAATAACCTCAGTTTTGTTTGTAAATACGTTTAGTTTGTGTACATAATAGAATAATTGTGTTTTTGTGTAAATTTTGTATCATTTGATAGTTTTTCATCCCTTTTGTAGGTATTCATTCATAATTAGAGCATTGAGTAATAAAGGCCAAAGGCTAAGCTTCAAGAATGCAATTTTTGACCATTCATCAAAGAATAAGGCTCAAAACAAGGATTAAAAAAATCATCAATTTGGTTGATATTTAGACATTGTTATATAGATAATTGAATAAGCTTTCCAACACTTTAAATTGTGCATAAATCAGAGTTACGGTTCTCAAGTTATGGTGAAAACAAGTGCTAAATTTTTTTCAACACAACACAAAGCGCACTGAGCACCCTCTGTGCATGCTCAGTGCCGTCTGCTGGTGTTGCACCCCAAAATTTACCCTCTTGATTTCGTAATTTTTTATGGCCTATGTTTCATCATATACACTCATGCATTTTTGAGATGGGATCAAGGTATCTTTGGTTCCCACGGTCTTCTTTAAGAAATAAGAGGAGGTCGTTTTGACAATCAGTCCAAGGAGGACCTCACCTCATTCTTTTGTTGGTTCAAGCTACCAAGGCTTTTAAGGCCTCGAGACATCTCAACTATTTCTTTGTTTCATCAGGGAATTCAAAATTGCAAGGGCTTTGAAGTGAACCAACATTCTCCTATCTTTCTATCCTTGCTAGGGTTTTGACTATCTGAGTATATGACACATCCATGGGCAGGAAACTTGAAGTCTCATCTTCATGAGCATCTCCTAATTATATAAAGCACCCAAGGTTCATGGTTCAATGGTTATGCAATATTAGGGTTTACATTTGAGTTTGTCTTGAGTCAAGGGTTTGATTCATGATAAAAGCTGTTGAGCTTGAGGACTCTTTGATGATACATTGGTTGCTTTTGAAGCAAATTAACCAAATTTGAATTTGAGATTGGATTTTTCTCATCTTTTGGGTGGGGTTTATGGATAATTATCAATGGAATATTTGCTGAAGCTTTATGTTAAATCTAGCACATCTTCAAGGATCATTCAAGGCGTTTGTGATTAAAGTAATTGAGATGTTCATTCAAGAGAAAATTCATTGGAGAGAAAGTATTGTTGTGTGCTTTCACTACTTAAGTAAAAAAACTCGTTTGTTTGCCAAATACTTTGAAGTGAAGAGAGATTTCAAGCTTTTTATTGTGGAACCAAGAAATTCTATTGCGAAATGTACAAGTTGGTTTAGAGTTTACTACAATTATTGCAAAACCATCACTCTAAAACCAAAGCTATCGTACATCAAGGACAAGATTGGTTTAATTACTATAATTCTAAGGCCTTTTCATGCTTCATTGATCAAAGATGGATTCATGTTATAATTCAAAATACACCATTTCAAATTGTTCTAAACTTGATTACAATTCTTTCAAATTTACAAGTTTCATAAAGTCTTATACAAGACATTCAAGTACCATAATCATTCAATTATACATGTTTCCATACAAGGTTACAAGATTTGGCAAAATGCATTCTTACATTCAAACACACACTTCCTTAAAAGTTTGTTACAAATGACCCAAATTCTTAAAGCCTAAACTATGTTACACAAGAGTACTTCATGATCGTTTGCTCTAAAAATTGGGAACAAGGTCCTTTTGAAGTTTACTTTCACCTTCTCCAAGCTTCATACTTTAGCTATGATTCCTCCATTTCTCCAAGTTTGTGTCTCCATGCCAATGATATTCTTCTTCCATGCCAATTTTTACCATCCCATACAAAAACAAGAAAATGAAACATGATTAGTACAAATGATTAGCAAGTAATTAACATGAACAAAAAAAGGTTTTCAAAAGAGTTTATGCAACTTCATCATTAGGGTTGTGTAAGGAATTAGAAGTTTGGAGATTCAAGTATCAATCATGGGTCAAATTCCTTCTATTGCAAATCACAAATTCTATTTTGGTTCACAAAAAGAGGTTCAAGAAGCAAGTTATTGAAGACTCAGTAAAAAGGCTCATCATAACATTGTAGTAACAAAAAGCAGCCAGAATTGCAATGGCCCAGCCCAACAATAAAAGTTCTCACAACATAAACAGTTATAAAATAGGAGACGTATAGAAATCACAAAGTTTCATCCCAACAAACAATAACAGATGCAAACCGCAAGTATAACAAATCAGAAAAATATTCACACATCTCAGCAAATAAAAAGACTGCAGTAATAAATTTCGATAGAGGCCACGAATAAAAACATATATCAGAAGCCCAATATGGAAACAAATTTCTCACAGGCCTGTGTCATACCCCAATTTTTGACCTAAGATCCCTGCTTCATCTGCATTGTTTTCTATATACATCAAGGTCACAAAATATGGTAGGTTTCGAACGTTTCGCCTTCGAGCTTCTACTGTGCAGAGATTATCGAGTGTTGTGAGCATTTTATCTTATGAATGACTAACCACTAATCAAGCACGAAGTGTATGTTTTGTTGTTTTGTTTTCATGTGTAGGAAATAGGTCTGAAAGAAGAGCATTGGACGTCGTACATCGATTAGGGTTTCGAGTCTCGAGGCAGAAATGCGGTCGGTCGTTAATTCCCAAAAGCTGATTCATCAAAAGAATTTCAGAGAATTGTGCGTTTATTTCCACACTCTGTCCAACAGATGGTCTCCAGTTTCTCTGAATATTTTTTTAGAAAGAATAGTCGAAGTTCTACTGTCTTTGGTTCGTATGTGTTTCACATTATTATAAGATACAAGAAAACCAAGTTATGCCGTCATTTTCGATTTCTTTGACCAAAAGTCATATGCAAATTTTCTCATGACGCGGGGTGAATTTCGTTAAAATGGGATGATTAAATTCAAAACCGTTCTAGAAGAATTTATTCAGAATATTGGGAATTTTCTTTATTTGAATTCAAGTGATAATTAAAGAGGAGCTATCAAGAGATCTCATCCAAGAATAATCATTTATCGCATGAAATATTTATTCAAGATTATTTTTGTGATTATTTCGGTGGATTTACATCATGGTTATTTAAATACATGAAGCATTTATTCAATAAGTTAGTGGGAAAAGGAATTCGATCCAATTAATCGGTCATCACAAGACTAATTACATGAGGAATTCTATTTGATTACAAAATTAATTCATGTGATTTATTTGGATCTCTATTACAAAAATGCAAGATTAAAGTCTAAGACTTGCATTATTCTTTATTCATCATTCAACAATTTATTCAAGTATTGTTCAACTCTTTCCCAATTCAAATGGAAGGCCTTGAATTTTTTATCAAGATATATCAAGATTCATGATCATATGAAGATTCAATTTTATTTATAATTACAAAAGGAATTGAGAATATATTGAAGAATACATGTTTATTCATGTTACAATTTATTGGGACTTATTGTTACAAAGTTACAAAATAAAATACAAGTTTTGTACATGAAAATAAACTATTATTCTTGCTACAAAACAGTCCAAATGCTGCCCATTTTTTCCAGCACTATATTAATCCATAACAGTCCATTTTTTTGAGTGTAGTGCTGTCCATTTTCTTCAACCTTGTGTCAACAAAGACCATGCCAAGCTGCTGTCCAAATCTGCCCTGCAAAACAGTCCAGAATGCAGCTCATAAGACAAAAATCTGGACATTTTGCTGTTACAAAAACAATTTGCGAAGCTCCAAATATTGCACTAAAATGGATACTTCAAAAAGCTATCCCATAAAACATCAAAACAGGGCCTAGAATTTGTTCAAACTTCTACTGTTTTTCCCCCTAAACCCCCACACATTTCACTATAAATAGAGGCTTTCATCAACACAAAAAGGGAGAGAAGTAAAAAAAAAAATCAGCAAAAGAAGGGAATCCAAAAAAATTCAGTAAGAGTGAGAAAAACAGAAAAGAGAGTTTTGTTCAACAATCCAACAAGAGTGAGAAAAACAGAAAAAAGATTAGTTTTGTTCTAAAATTCAGCAAGAAGAAAAACAGGAAAAGAGGAAAAAACTTACGGTTTTGAAGCTCTATCGGAGAGACTCCGATAGGTATTTCTTCTTCCTCCTTATTTATTTATGCATAACTTTCTCATTCATATAATTTAGTCTTCTTTGCTTCACTTCCATGCCATATGATTATTTGACTTGTTCTCTTGATGTTATTTTCTAGAGTTGCTGCAATTTGTTAACATTTAGAAATGTTAGTAATAATAAACACCAAGAAAAACAGTTTTAAAAAAATATCAGAAAATAAAAATTGTAGAGACTATGCATTATGTGTTCAACCCACCCTAAACTCATCGCCAAGCTTACTTCATTACGACTCATCTCCAAAGCTTAACCTGTCAAAAACCTCAACCTACAAACCAACTTAGAAACTGTTACAAAATAATTGAACTTGTTCCAAAACTACTAAAACCTGTTGTTACCAAAACCCAAAACCTGTTGTTACCAAAACCTGAAACCTGTTGTTACCAAAACCTGAAACCTGTTGTTACAAATCTTAAAACCAGTTAACCATAGAACCTATTAAAACCACAAAACAGTTTAGAACATAACAACCTGCTGTTAAAACCAGCATAGAACCTTGTCCAAATCTGAACTTGTCAAACCTTAACCTGTTAAAAAAATCATAGAATCTGTTACTAAAGCTTAGAACCTGTTATAAAACATTCAACCTGTTAAAACCATTTTAGAAACTACTGTCCAAAACATAACAACTTGTTAAAAACCTGTCAAAACATAGAATCTGCTAATAATAGAACCTGCTAACCAGCATAAAATCTGTTAAAAACCATCATAGAATCTGTTAAAAACCTTACCTTGTCAAACCAGATTAACCTGTACCAAACATAGAACCTTTCCATAACACTCAACCTGTCAAAATAAAAAACCAGTTAACCTTAGAACCTGTTACATCTTAGAACATGTCAACATTGGAACCGGTTTCTTGAGATACATTTTGTTAGAATTGGTAAAGTTGATTTCTTTAGCCACAAGGAGATTACTGTACTCTATGTTCCTGTTTACTCTGACTGCCCCCCCTTCATTGGATGAATGGCGTGATCAATGGCTTTCCCACAAGAAAGATGTGGCTGAAAGAGAACGTCAAGTTTCTCTAAAGAAAGAGAAGTCGAGGGTAAACAAGGAACAAATGGTAAGAGGAAAGAATCTTCTGCATCTGGAAAATCTGATGTTAAGAAAAAGAGAAAGATAATAGTGCTGTTGAGGATGTAACCGAAAAAAGGCTGGATTGAGAAACAGTAAATTGCTAAGAATGATGCATCGGACATAGGTGATGGTAAGAGCGCTGAGAAAAGCCACGGGAAACTACCCCCGACCAAACCACAAGAAGTGTTAAGCCTATGAAGAAGAATTATAAAGAAGATCGTAAAAGTTGTCAATAAGATAAACGATACAGCCAAGAGAACATTCACGCAAAGAAAACTCATACACACAAATTCACTAACAAAAATTACAGAAATTTCAAAACTCGCCTCTTAGTTCCCAGATCTGCTGTTTACGAAACTCGCCTCTTATAATTTTGGAGATCAGAAGGAAACAGGGATGGAAGTAGAACAAAAGTTTGGTTGTTGTTTTTTGGAACCGAGTAAGAACAGATGAATACTCAGCGTGAGATAAAGAAGGGATTTAGCGAAAAAATTGTTGCAGAGAGAGGAAGATGAGAAGTGTTAATCCGTGAATAGAGAAAGAGAGGAGTGTTTTTTTATTTTAGTTTTTCTTTTAATTGTTTATTAATAATATTAAAATCTGCTTTTCTCTTCCCAATAGCAATAATAAATTAATTGTTTCCTTTTCTCAATGTTAGCCGCCGCGTCCCCAACATACACATTAGGGTTTTCATTTTTCCATCCTTGTCCTTTTTAAACCTGGTTGGCCCATTGGGCCTGTTTGGTCCAGCATCCTTACTAATTTTTCCCTTATGTTCTAATTATATCACGTTAATAAACGAATAGAGATCTAGTATAACTGGAAAGCATACTACCCATCACCCTTAAGACCCAAGCTCGATTCCTGCTGGGCATGTTTTTTTTCCTGTTTTCTTGCTCCTTTAACCCTTTTCTTTCAATTAGATTAGTTTATGTATTATTATTATTTCATTATAAAAACATAAAAAGCCATATCTCTTATATCTAATATTTTATTTAATTTTATTAATCTTTTTTTTAATTATTCAAAAAATACATAAGTTAGTTTTTATTATTTGTTTAATTATTAAAAATTCATGATTTTTGTACTTTTGGTTATTTATTTAATCGTTTAAAATGCATGCTAGTATAATTTAATTTTCATTAGTTAATTGTTCAATTGTCATCTTAATTAAATTTTGTCATCAATCGTTAATCTTTATATCTTTCGTCCGTCTCCATCCAAGGGAATTGTTTTAACTTTGTTGACTTCATGTCATCAAACACGTCTCCTCTAATCGTGTGAATACCCTCATTCATACTTTCGTTTATTATTTTGTTAAAAACTTAAGATAATTTTCCCAAATATTCAATTTTCAAACTCACACCTTTTAAGTCAAAACTTCGACGTTAGGTTGTCGTATCTTCAAAATCTCGTCCACTCCCATTTTAGCCAAACAAACAATTTTTAATCAAACAAACAATTTTAAACAGATATTTCAAAAGGTTCCTATAGGATACTATAGATGCATTTGGTGCTAATACCTTCCCATTGTATAACCAACCCCCGAACTCTAGATCTCTTTTCAAAACGCCTTGTATTTTCATTACTTTTAAAGTATTATTTTACATTGCATATTTTAGGGTTTTATTTCGCTCTTTTCCCTTTTCCCTTGGAAATAATAAAGCGCGGTGGCGACTCTTGCTTTTGTGAGACGAGTTAATTAATAGCTCGATCTCTGATTTACCCCGCTACATTTTTTATCGCTACAGAAATGGCGACTCTGCTGGGGAAAGATTGACCTCTTGCTGGTCCATCCCTAAGTGGGTTAAGCCTAGTTTGTTTTATCTGTTTTATCATTATTTGATTGTTTGATTATATGTTTATATTATGGTTATTTGGGTTTTTGCAAAGGACAAGTCCTATACCCGGACTAAGTTACACTTAAGAATAGGACGGGCCGTATAGTCATGTTAACTTTGAGGGAGTAATCCTGAAGAAGGAGGCATGAAATCCCCCACTCAGTGGAAATCCCCTTTGAACGTAGTATTTGTTTACCGAGTAATCGAGAAGACATTATTATTTTCGACCTGGGAGCCAGAAAAGCTGAGAATCGTAGAACCCTAACCCATCTTGGCCTTTTAGGTGTAGCGCGGAGACTATAACGGAGTAATTCGGAAGTAGTTGTCACGCGATGCTACGCTCGGACGAGTTTCTTTTGAGAATATTGGTAATTATTGAGTAATCAAGACGTTGGTAATATCCGAAGAAGGAATGTAGACTCTGGGAACTCTTAGAACCTTGTCTTGCAGGTGTGATTAAACCTTTAGTACATACCTTAGGGGTGAGCTTTACCTTTGACTCCATGCTCGAAGCGTTGAACCTTTGAAACCCATGTTTGTGAACTTATGTGTAACTTTTGAATTATCATTCATCCATACATCCATAAACATTTTTTTTTGTAAAACTTATTTTTCAAGGAACTTAAGATTGATTTTTGCAGACATCTCAGGTACTGTTATTATGGATTTTGGAAGAAGAAATACTCGAAGTTATAGTTTTAAGGAGCCTGAGATTGAAGAGCTGAAAAGTTTAATTCCTAAGATTGAGAACCCTACGGAGTTTCAAAAGAAATATGGGTCCATTATCCCTCTCATGAAGCGCAAGATGAAGGAAGGCATCCTTAGTACGTTGGTCCAATTCTATGATCCACTGTATCGATGCTTCACCTTTCCTGATTACCAGTTAATGCCCACCTTAGAGGAGTACTCCTACATACTTGGTTTGCTGATCACCAACTGTGTTCCTTTCTCTGGCTTAGAAGGGGAACCCAAATCTCACAAGATAACAACCATCACCCACTTGAGGAAGTCGGAGATAGAGGAGAACATGACTACCAAAGGGGGAATCCGAGGCTTATCTGCGAAGTTTTTGTTGAAGAAAGCTCGTCATTTCGCTGAGATAAAAGATACTATTGCCTTTGAAGGTGTCTTTGCTTTACTTTCTTATGGCCTATTCCTGTTCCCTAACATTGATAAGTTCGTGGATATCAACGCCATCAGAATCTTCTTGATTGGAAATCCAGTCCCTACGCTGCTAGGAGATACCTACTACTCCATCCATATTCGAAACTCCTATCAAGGGGGACGATTATCTATTGTGCACCGTTGCTATATCAGTGGTATGTTTTTCATCTACCTAGGTATGATGTTTTCTGGGATCTCGAGAAGGAGCCACGATGGGCGTCGAAAATGATGGCTCTCACTCATTCCGACATAGATTAGTATAATCGAGCTTACTATGACGTGAAGATCATCGATAGTTGTGGTGCTTTTCCCAACGTGCCTCTTCTTGGTACGAAAGGAGGAATTAACTATAATCCTGTTCTTGCACCGTCAGTTTGGATACCCGATGAGGGACAAGCCGAACAACATTCATGTGAGTGGCTTCTTTCTACAAGAAGGAAAAGATCACCAAGCAGCTAAGGAGGAGATTGAAAGAGCTTGGCGTCACATCCATAGAAAGGGGAGAGACATGTTAGGGCATAGAGGTGCTATTTCTTTGGAGCCTTACCTACAATGGGTTTGTGCTAGGGCTTGTGCTCTCAAGATGCCTTATAACCCCGAGAAACCTTTATTCCCTACTGTTGCATCATCATCTATTGATATCCCTATCGAGAACATGAGAGAATACCTAGGAAATCTGGCTAGGATGAAGTCCGAAAGAGATGCTTGGAAGGAAAAGTATAATATGTCTGAATACGAAAATAGGGTCCTGACTCGACAGCTGAAGGAAAAGGAGGATTTGTTATTTATTCAAGATGGCTGGTTTATTGATCATGATGAGAAGCTTCGTCAAAAGGATGCACTACTCAAGAAATATGCTAATGAAAGGAAGAGAAAGAAGGAAGATTTGGTAGGCGTTGCTCTTGTTCCTAATCCACGAAAGAAGATCATTGATCAACTAATAGCTGAGAAGAAAGAGATGGAAGACTTCTATGAAGAGAAGATTAGGAAGCTCCAGTTACAGTTGGCATTTGGTCCTTCATCTGATGATTCTGAGTGACCTTTAGTTTATAGGTTTTTTATTACTTATGTCATTTTGTAAAACTCTATAAAAGGGATTCATGTTCCAAAGTTGTAATTTACTACTTTTATTATTGGGTTTTATTGTCCCAAGGTTGTAATTTATTGTTTTTTGTTGTCCCAAGATTGTAATTTACTGCTTTGATTAATGAAATGAGTTTTTGGTGTTCCAAATTCCTTTACCATTGGTGTGTGCAAAATTATCGAAGTTCTAAAGTTCCTTGAAAAAAACTATCAAAATAAATGATCATTTGCATCGCATATCATGCATCATCCAATATTCAACTTCACATGTTTTCTAGAGTCTTATCCTTGTTTCTTTTTCCACTCTGATAGATTGTCAAGCTGTCTCACCGGTACGATACCCGAGCCAATCGTCAAAGGAAGATGGAAGATCTGGAACATGAAAATCACGAGCTTCGCGAAGAGGTTACTACTCTTCGTGTCGGAATGGAAAGGTTAACCGCGCTAGTGGAAATCTTGATGGCTGCTCAGAATCAACCATTGACTTCAGCTACTGAAATTCAAACTTCAACTACTATGGTTTCTGATATTGTCACCGCTCCAACATATGTGACTCAAGCCAACTCTCTGCTCCAACATCAAATTCCGAAGGGTTCTCCGTGGGGAATGCCTTATAACTTCATGCCAGAAGGGTACCAGCCTGCTGTACAATCCTTGATTCAACCTACTGTGTCCTTTCCTCAACCAAAGACAACTACTGTGCAGCCTGTAATCCTGCCTATGGTACCTTTCCCTCAACCAGTGATGACTACTGCCGCTCCTGTGGTTCATACTATTCCATACATGAATGAACCCATTTATCATGCTGAACCTGCCGAAAGTATAGGGCTTTTTGTTAGGATGAAGGAGTTTCAAGACCAGTTTCAAGAAATGCAGAGGGAAATCAGAGCGTTAAAAGGAAAAGACTTGTTTGGAAAGAATGCTCATGACTTGTGTTTAGTTCCAAACGTAAAGATTCCAGCGAAGTTCAAAGTGCCGGACTTTGAAAGGTACAAAGGTGACTCGTGTCCGCGAAGTCATTTAACCATGTATGTAAGAAAGATGTCCACTTATTCTGATGATCATAATTTATTAATTCACTACTTCCAAGACAGTTTGACTGGTGCCGCCTTGAAATGGTACATGGGTTTGGATAGCACCCGGATTCGTAACTTCAACGATCTTAGTGAAGCTTTTGTTTGCCAGTACAAGTACAATGTTGACATGGCACCTGACTGAGATCAACTCCGGGCTATGTCCCAGAAAGATAGAGAGTCCTTTAAAGAATATTCCCAGAGGTGGCGCGAGATTGCCGCTCAGATTTATCCCCCTCTTGAAGAGAAAGAAATGACAAAGATCTTCCTGAAAACTTTAGGTTCTTTCTATTATGAAAGAATGATTGCGAGTGCGCCCAGTGACTTCACTGAGATGGTAAGTATGGGCATGCGGCTGGAAGAAGGAATTCATGAGGGATGTTTGGTCAAGGAAGGTATTACGTCTAGTGGTGTCAAGAAGTTCGGAAGTGTTTTCCCTAAGAGGAAAGAACAAGATGTCAGTGTAATTTTTCCTGGGAGACTGAGGAGAGGCTATTCACATGTTGCGGCAGTCACTCCGGCTGTCCTCCCAACAATGGTGACCCCAACTCATCAAATCCCTCCAATTCAGCAACGACAATTTCAACAACAGCCTCGACAACAGGCTCATCAATTCAATAATTAGAATCACTCACCAAGGAAACCATAATTTGATGCCATCCCAATGACTTACACTGAGTTGTTCCCCGCTCTGATCAGGAAAAACCTCATAACAAACAAGCCTCCTCCTATTGCACCGAATGATACTTCTCCTTGGTACAAGGCGAATCAGTTTTGTGCGTATCACCAAGGTTCGCCGGGGCACAACATTGAAAATTGCTTTGCTTTGAAGGCGGATGTACAAAAGTTAATTAAGAACGGTATTTTGTCTTTCAAGGATGTTAACCCTAATGTTCAAGATAATCCTTTGCCTCGACATGGGGCAGCATCGGTGAATATGGTGGAAGGATGTCCGGGAAAGTTTCGAGTTTTCCAAGTTGAGCACATAAGAGACTCGTTGATCAGGATACATCAAAGCTTAAGAAGACTCGCTTTCTTTAAGCATCATCATGATTATGATGTTTGTGAATTTTGTTCAATAGGAGATGATTGCCCTATTAGGAAAGAGGATATTAAAAAATTGTTAGATCAAAAGGTTATCACTATTACACATGACAGAGATCCAGTTGATGAAGTGAATGTTATAGTACCACAATTCAACATGCCTGAACCAGTAGAAATTGTTTATGACAGTCAGACTGCACCTGTTTCTCCTTTGATCATTTGTCCACCTGGTCCTGTGCCTTACAACTTGGACCAAGCCATACCATACAAATATAATGCCACAATGATTAAGAATGGGGTAGAAATTCCTATACCGCCAATGCCATCTTTTGTTAACATTGGTGATGTGAGTAGAGTAACAAGAAGCGGACGTATCTTTGTGGCAGTACCATTGAAAAGACCAGAAGTTCAAGTCAGAAGGCCTATACTGGCAGAAATTCCGGCAAGGAATGTTGAACTAAGGGTTGAGGTAGGCCGATCCAATAATCCTAGCCCACACCCCGATGATGATGAGATTTTGAAACTCATCAAGAGAAGTGAATACAAGATTGTGGACCAACTATTGCAAACCCCTTCCAAGATTTCTGTGCTTGCTTTACTAAGAGATTCTGGTGCCCATAAGGAAGCTTTGATGAAGGTCTTGGACCAGGCATTCGTAGATCATGATGTGACGGTTGACCAATTTGATGGAATTGTGGGAAATATTACTTCGTGTAACAATCTTGGTTTCAGTGATGAAGGGCTTCCGGAGGAGGGAAGGAACCATAATATGGCTTTGCATATCTCAATAAGTTGTGGAAATGATACTTTATCAAGTGTGCTAGTAGATACAGGTTCGTCATTAAATGTAATGCACAAAACTACATTATCTCGACTTTCATATCAAGGTGCTCCCATGAGACCTAGTGGGGTAATTGTCAAAGCGTTTGATGGTTCTAGGAAAACTGTCATTGGTAAAGTGGATCTTCCTATAATAATTGGTCCTCATACCTTTTAGATCACTTTTCAAGTAATGGATATTCGTGCCACCTACAGTTGCCTATTGGGTCGCCCATGGATCCATGATGCAGGGGCAGTCACTTCCACACTCCATCAAAGATTGAAGTTTGTAAGGAATGGAAAGCTGGTAATGATTGGTGGAGAGCAGGCTATGGTGGTAAGCCACTTGTCATCTTTTTATTTTATTGATGTTGATGAGGATGTTGGAACCCAATTCCAAGCTCTATCTGTTGCTAATAATGAATTGAAGAAGCAAGGGACATCTATTTCTTCTTTTGAGGATGTGCGACGAGTGGTTGAGAGTGGTTCAGCTGAAGGTTGGGGCCAGGTGTTGACTCGGCCTAAGAACAAGTCTGGAGAAGGTCTTGGTTTTCATCCCGTGTCTACAAGAGTTAAGCAAGATACAGTTACCCGTCCGATACAAGAAGTTTTCTGAAGCGCAGGTTTTATCCATCCGACTCCGCCTGAAGTTGATGCTATAATAGGAGACGATTCTGAAGAGGATTTACCCGACTTTGTAACACATGGATTGGTTTTCTAGAACTGGATCGCTGTTGATATTCCTGTTGTGATACACATTTCTGAGTAATGCTTTGTTTTATTTTGAAAAAAAAACTTTTCGCTCTGCCCAAGGCGAAAAAGTATTTGTGTCGGGCTATGTTGAAAATAAATCCTTTGGCTCTGCCCAAGGCAAAAGAGAAGATGTTTGGGCTCTTTTGTTTCAAGTATTGCCAATCATGAATAAAAATGTTATTTTGTCCCATACTGTTTTATTTTTTACTTTTTTTGGGAAATGGTAATGAAAATTAATTGGTAGTAATAGGAAAATATAATAACCTTTTTTATATCTGTACAACATTCACATTAATCGATTTCTAAAATAAAGCATAATCATATGTGCAGATTAATCCATGACTTAACCATTAAAAACAATGATCCTATGCCCCTCCCAACTTTGAATTCCCTGTGTTCAGAGCCGAGGAAGAAGATAGTGAAGAGATTCCTGATGAAATTTCCCGTTTACTTGAGCACGATGAAAAGACTATTCAGCCGTTTGAAGAGCCTATAGAGATGATCAATTTGGGTAATGAAAAAGACAAAAAGGAGGTCAAGGTCGGAGCGTTGGTTATCTCAGAGGTCAAAGAGAAGATGTTGGAGCTTCTTAGAGAGTATGTGGATGTGTTTTCTTGGTCCTACCAAGGCATGCCAGGTTTGGATAACAATATTGTGGAGCATCGTTTGCCGTTGAGACCTAAATGTCCGCCGATTAAGAAAAAGTTGAGAAGGACTCGTCCCGATATGGCTGACAAGATCAAAGAAGAAGTTCAAAAACAAATTAATGTAGGTTTCCTTGTTACATCGGTCTATCCTCAATGGTTAGCCAATATAGTGACTGTTGCTAAGAAAGATGGAAAAGTTCGAATGTGTGTAGATTATAGAGATCTGAATAGAGCTAGCCCAAAGGATGATTTTCCATTACCACACATTGATGTATTGGTCGACATCACCGCAAAGTTCAAAGTCTTTTCTTTCATGGATGGTTTCTATGGTTACAATCAAATCAAGATGGCACCAGAAGATATGGAGAAAATAACTTTCATTATACCTTGGGGAACATTTTGTTATCGGGTAATGCCGTTTGGTTTGAATGCTGGTGCAACGTACCAAAGGGCCATGGCTGCCTTGTTCCATGATATGATGCATAAAGAGATAGAAGTTTATGTAGATGACATGATTGCCAAATCATAAACTGAAGAAGATAATTTGGAACATTTATTGAAATTATTCTAGCGTTTGAGAAAGTATAAACTCCGTCTGAATCCCAACAAGTGCACCTTTGGTGTTTGTTCTGGAAGACTTATGGGTTTCATTGTCAGCCAGAGAGGTATTGAGGTAGATCCTGATAAAGTCAAAGCTATTCGGGAGATGCCCGCACCCAAGACGGAAAAACAAGTAAGAGGATTCCTTGGGAGACTAAACTATATTTCTAGATTTATATCTCATATGACTGCTACCTGTGGGCCAATTTTCAAGCTTCTCCGAAAGAACCAAGGTTGTGTGTGGACAGAAGATTGTCAGAAAGATTTTGATAGCATCAAAGAATATTTACTTGAACCTCCCATATTGATCCCTCCAGTGGAAGGAAGACCTTTGATTATGTACCTGACTATATTGGAAGATTCCATGGGATGTGTGCTTGGTCAACAAGATGAGACTGGAAGAAAGGAGCATGCCATATATTATCTGAGTAAGAAATTCACAGACTGTGAGTCTCGATACTCAATGCTTGAGAAGACCTGTTGTGCTTTAGCTTGGGCTGCTCACCATCTGTGCCAATATATGATTAACCATACCACTTTGTTGATCTCCAAAATGGATCCGATCAAGTATATCTTCAAGAAGCCCGCCTTATCTGGAAGAATAACCCGTTGGCAGATGTTGTTATCTGAATATGACATTGAATATCACACTCAGAAAGCAATTAAAGGGAGTATTTTAGCCGATCATTTGGCTCACCAACCAATTGACGATTATCAATCCATCAAGTTTGACTTCCCAGATGAAGATGTTATGTACTTGAAAGCTAAAGATTGTGAAGAGCCATTACCTGAAGAAGGACCTGATCCCGAATCCCGTTGGGGTTTGATATTTGACGGAGCTGTAAATGCTTATGGAAATGGAATTGGAGCAATCATCTTCACTCCCTGAGGTGCTCATATCCTGTTCACGACGAGATTGAAGTTTGACTGTACGAACAACATGGATGAATATGAAGCATGTATTATGGGACTCGAAGAAGCAGTGGATCTAAGGATTAAGATTCTTGATATATACGGAGAATCGACATTGGTAATTAATCAAATCAAAGGAGAATGGGAGACTCGTCATCTTGGTTTGATCCCTTACAGAGATTATGCTAGAAGATTGTTAACTTTCTTCAACAAAGTGGAATTACATCATATCCCTAGAGATGAAAACCAAATGGCTGATGCTTTAGTTACTTTGTCTTTAATGTTCCAAGTGAATGATTGGAACGATGTGCCTATAATCAGAGTTATGCGCCTCGACATACCTGCTCATGTATTCTCAGCAGAGGAAGTCACTGACGATAAACCATGGTTCTATGACATTAAACGTGTTCTTCAAACTCAAGAGTACCCTCCTGGGGCATCCAATAAAGATAGGAAGATGTTGAGGAGATTGGCAAGTAGTTTCTTCCTCAATGAAGAAGTATTATATAAAAGGAATTACGACATGGTCTTACTTAGATGCGTAGACAGACATGAAGCAGACATGTTGATGCAAGAAGTACATGAAGGATCCTTTGGCACTCATGCCAACGAACATGCAATGGCTAAAAAGATGTTGAGAGTTGGTTACTATTGGATGACGATGGAATCTGATTGCTGCAAATATGTGAAGAAATGTCATAAATGCCAAATTTATGCGGACAAGATACATGTGCCACCGACCCTCCTCAATGTTATCTCTTTACCTTGGCCTTTCTCTATGTGGGGCATCAATATGATTGGAATGATTGAACCTAAAGCTTCAAATGGTCATCGTTTCATCTTGGTAGCTATCGATTATTTTAATAAATGGGTGGAAGCAGCATCTTATGCTAATGTAACCAGACAGGTGATAGTCAGATTTATCAAGAATCAGATTATTTGTCGATACGGCATCCCAAGCAAGATCATCACTGATAATGGTTCGAATTTGAATAACAAAATGATGAAAAAGCTTTGTGAAGAGTTCAAGATCGAACATCATAATTCTTCTCCCTACAGGCCAAAGATGAATGGGGTTGTTGAAGCTGCTAATAAGAACATCAAAAAGATTATCCAGAAGATGGTGGTAACTTATAAAGATTGGCATGAAATGCTTCCGTTTGCTCTACATGGATACCGTACTTCAGTTCAAACTTCAACAGGTGCAACCCCATTTTCCCTAGTTTATGGCATGGAAGAAGTACTCCCCGTGGAGGTTGAGATCCCGTCTATGAGAGTTTTGATGGAAGCTAAACTTTCTGAGGCTGAATGGTGTCGAAGTAGATATGACCAGTCGAATTTAATTGAAGAAAAGAGATTGACAGTGTTGTGTCACGGTCAACTATATCAGCAAAGAATGAAGAAGGCTTTTGATAAGAAGGTTCGACCATGCGAATTTAGAGAAGGTGACCTCGTTCTGAAGAAGATATTATCTTTCCAACCTGATTCTAGGGGAAAATGGGCTTCGAATTATGAAGGACCGTATGTTGTTAAGAAGGTTTTCTCTGGAGGCGCTATGTTTCTCACAAATATGGATGGTGAAGAACTCCCGCGCTCCGTGAACACCGATGATTCAAGAAGTATTTCGCCTAGGTTTGAGTTGACAGTTTGCTAAGTTGAAAACTCGAAGGGGCGGCTTAGGCAGGCTTTTGGTCAGACCAGTCATGGCATTTGAGCACATCTCGGAATTCGAAGTTGTTAGGGAGAATAGTGATCATTGTTTTTGTGTAACCTGTTTCTTTCATGTACTATTTCCCAAATTTTTGTAAACCATTGGAGTCGCATTGTTAGTGAACTACCATCTTATTAATAAATTTTGAGCATTTATCTTTCTGTGGGCAAAATTTTAGCTTTTATGGCAATATTTGAAACGAATTAATTAAAGTATTCTTACTTTGAAATGTGTCATGAATACTAAAAGGAATATTAACAGTTGCTCCGAGGATGGTTAAGCCATGAGATGCAAAGCAATACAGTAATTTATCCTTGCATGATGAACATGTTTTCTTTCAAAATTGTCATGAGGTGTTGGTTGTGTAAACTTGCGTTTCTAGTATAGTACTAAGCTTGGTGACTTCCCAGCAATTCCGGTTAAGCTTTGTCCCGGTTATCTCTTTTTGAATAAATTTCTGAAGTGTGGTACGCTTTGTATCATGTCACTGGTCTATTGGTGATTAGAAGATTGATTTTGAATACTTTTCTCCCCAGAAGACTTGAGCCTTGTAGCGTGATACGCCCTGATGTTGCTTTTTGTTCCAGTTCCAGTTATTTTTCGTATCTTTGAGATTGGCCGAGTATCTAATTATTTTGTGTTATCTTTTCATCTTCAAGTTATTTCCTCTATCTGTTTTGTCAGCATAACATCCATTTACTCATTTGCACTTACATCATGCATACACATTCACATTTGTCGATTGATTTTGGGTCATATACCTTGTTTATGTTAATTCAAACAACGTACATGTTCTTTCCAAAGTAGAATGTTAACTTAGGCAGAAAATGTGCTTCCTTTCTAATTCCCCAACTGAGCTAATCCTCGTGGATGAATTTTTGATTTAGCCTTCCTTGTCCATCTCTAGATAGGGTGAATCCCCAATTGAGTTATTTTCTCATTGGGCGGAGTCTTGTTTGACTGTCTTCTCTCTGGTTTATTCCTGGATTGAATTTTTGCCTCTTGCATAGGCTATCTCGTGGTTTTCCCTAGGCTAGGCACCCTAGATGAATGGTGCATTTATTTTGCGCATTTAAGTATCTGATCTCTTCAGGAAGGATCTATTCATGGTTCCCTTTGAAGAAGAATTTTATTCTCCGGCAGTGTTATCACAACTTTCTTCTGAAACTTCTTTGGAAAACGACAAGCGGCGGTCTCTTCATGAGCAACTTGTGCGTTATTGACATCTTTGGAAAACGACAAGCGGCGGTCTCTTCATGAGTAACTTATGCGTTTTTGACTTCTTTGGAAAACGACAAGCGGCGGTCTCTTCATGAGCAACTTGTGCGTTATTGACTTCTTTGGAAAACGACAAGCGGCGGTCTCTTCATGAGCAACTTGTGCATTATTGACATCTTTGGAAAACGACAAGCGGTGGTCTCTTCATGAGCAACTTGTGCATTATTGACATCTTTGGAAAACGACAAGCGGCGGTCTCTTCATGAGCAACTTGTGCGTTATTGACATCTTTGGAAAATGACAAGCGGCAGTCTCTTCATGAGTAACTTGTGCGTTATTGACATCATTGGACAACGACAAGCGGCGGTCTCTTTATTTGAGCAACTTGGGCGTTATAGTTTTCTTGGAAGACATCAAGTGGCGGCTTCTTTATTTGAGCAGCTTGTATGTTATACACCATCCTTTGAAGACAGCAAGTGGCGGCTTCTTTATTTGAGCAACTTGTATGTTATACACCATCCTTGGAAGACAGCAAGTGACTGCTTCTTTATTTGAGCAGCTTGTATGTTATAGACATCCTTTGAAGATAGCAAGTGGTGACTTCTTTATTTGAGCAGCTTGTGTATCTACAACCATAGATTATTTTAGCATCAAATGGTATCTCTCTGGAAAAGTCCCATAGAGAATGTTGTTGTGAATCTCTATCTTCAGAAGTCGGTAGTTCGTTATCAGTAAAAGTTGATACATCTTTTGTCTATCTTTGACCTTGGGTTGTGAACTCACCGTTATCTTGGGTCAATAATCATTTTTTGTGACCTATTCAAGGCGTCTTCTTTGCTAGGGTCAGAAGTTGTCTTCTCTCAAATTTTATTCTCCATTAAGAGTCTATCATTCAAAGTCGATGGCTCGCTTCCCCAGTAGTGTATATTCTCTGTTCCTGTGGGTTGTTTGTGCTTGGTTTCTCCAACATTATTTTGTCTTGTACAATATCATTCTCTATAAAGTTAAATACTACATTCATATCATAAACGTAACGGCGGCATCTTAGGGAAAAAATTGCGCATTATGTATTTAAGTACCTTCAATCTTGTCGAGACGAAGATTTTAATCTTCATATCTCCGGATAGAAGAAACTTAAATAGGGGCAGCTGTCATACCACAATTTTTGACCTAAGATCCCTGCTTCATCTGCATTGTTTTCTATATACATCAAGCTCACAGAATATGGTAGGTTTCGAACGTTTCGCCTTCGAGCTTCTACTGTGCAGAGATTATCGAGTGTTGTGAGCATTTTATCTTATGAATGACTAACCACTAATCAAGCACGAAGTGTATGTTTTGTTGTTTTGTTTTCATGTGTAGGAAATAGGTCTGAAAGAAGAGCATCGGACGTCGTACATCGATTAGGGTTTCGAGTCTCGGGGCAGAAATGCAGTCGGTCGTTAATTCCCAAAAGCTGATTCATCAAAAGAATTTCAGAGAATTGTGCATTTATTTGCACACTCTGTCCAATAGATGGTCTCCAGTTTCTCTGAATATTTTTTTAGAAAGAACAGTCAAAGTTCTACTGTCTTTGGTTTGTATGTGTTTCACATTATTATAAGATACAAGAAAACCAAGTTATGCCGTCATTTTCGATTTCTTTGACCAAAAGTTATCTGCAAATTTTCTCATGACGCGGGGTGAATTTCGTTAAAATGGGATGATTAAATTCAAAACCGTTCTAGAAGAATTTATTCGGAATATTGGGAATTTTCTTTATTTGAATTCAAGTGATAATTAAAGAGGAGCTATCAAGAGATCTCATCCAAGAATAATCATTTATCGCATGAAATATTTATTCAAGATTATTTTTGTGATTATTTCAATGGATTTACATCATGGTTATTTAAATACATGAAGCATTTATTCAAGAAGTTAGTGGGAAAAGGAATTTGATCCAATTAATCGGTCATCACAAGACTAATTACATGAGGAATTCTATTTGATTACAAAATTAATTCATGTGATTTATTTGGATCTCTATTACAAAAATGCAAGATTAAAGTCTAAGACTTGCATTATTCTTTATTCATCATTCAACAATTTATTCAAGTATTGTTCAACTCTTTCCCAATTCAAATGGAAGGCCTTGAATTTTTTATCAAGATATATCAAGATTCATGATCATATGAAGATTCAAGTTTATTTATAATTACAAAAGGAATTGAGAATATATTGAAGAATACATGTTTATTCATGTTACAAT
Organism: Vicia faba; assembly: GCA_948472305.1. Taxonomy (NCBI): domain Eukaryota; kingdom Viridiplantae; phylum Streptophyta; class Magnoliopsida; order Fabales; family Fabaceae; genus Vicia; species Vicia faba. Next base: position 330,907,856 of record OX451739.1, on the reverse strand, counting down.
TTATTGGGACTTATTGTTACAAAGTTACAAAATAAAATACAAGTTTTGTACATGAAAATCAACTATTATTCTTGCTACAAAATAGTCCCAATGCTGCCCATTTTTTCCAGCACTATATTAATCCATAACAGTCCATTTTTTTTAGTGTAGTGCTGTCCATTTTCTTCAACCTTGTGTCAACAAAGACCATGCCAAGTTGCTGTCCAAATCTGCCCTGCAAAACAGTCCATAATGCAGCCCATAAGACAAAAATCCGCACATTTTGCTGTTACAAAAACAGTTTGCAAAGCTCCAAATATTGCACTAAAATGGATACTTCAAAAAGCTATCCCATAAAACATCAAAACAGAGCCTAGAATTTGTTCAAACTTCTCCTGTTTTCCCCCATAAAACCCCACACATTTTACTATAAATAGAGGCTTTCATCAACACAAAAAGGGAGAGAAGTCAAAAAAAAAATTCAGCAAAAGAAGGGAATCCAAAAAAATTCAGCAAGAGTGAGAAAAACAGAAAAGAGAGTTTTGTTCAACAATCCAACAAGAGTGAGAAAAATAGAAAAAAGATTAGTGTTGTTCTAAAATTCAGCAAGAAGAAAAACAGGAAAAGAGGAAAAAACTTACGGTTTTGAAGCTCCATTGGAGAAACTCCGATAGATATTTCTTCTTCCTCCTTATTTATTTATTCATAACTTTCTCATTCATATACTTTAGTCTTCTTTGCTTCACTTCCATGCTATATGATTATTTGACTTGTTATCTTGATGTTATTTTCTAGAGTTGCTGCAATTTGTTAACATTTAGAAATGTTAGTAATAATAAACACCAAGAAAAACAGTTTTAAAAAAATATTAGAAAATAAAAATTGTAGAGACTATGCATTATGTGTTCAACCCACCCTAAACTCATCACCAAGCTTACTTCATTACGACTCATCTCCAAAGCGTAACCTGTCAAAAACCTCAACCTGCAAACCAGCTTAGAAAATGTTACAAAACCACTAAAACCTGTTGTTACCAAAACCTGAAACCTGCTGTTACCAAAACCTGAAACCTGCTGTTACAAATCTTAAAACCAGTTAACCATAGAACCTATTAAATCCACAAAACAATTTAGAACATAACAACCTGCTGTTAAAACCAACATAGAACCTTGTCAAAATCTGAACTTGTCAAACCTTAACCTGTTAAAAAAATCATAGAATCTGTTACTAAAGCTTAGAACCTGTTATAAAACATTCAACTTGTTAAAACCAGTTTAGAACCTGCTGTCCAAAACATAACAACTTGTTAAAAACCTATCAAAACATAGAATCTGCTAATAATAGAACCTGCTAACCAGCATAGAATCTGTTAAAAACCAGCATATAATCTGTTAAAAACCTTACCTTGTCAAACCAGATTAACCTGTACCAAACATAGAACCTTACCATAACACTCAACCTGTCAAAATATAAAACCAGTTAACCTTAGAACCTGTTACATCTTAGAACATGTCAACAATGGAACCGGTTTCTTGAGATACATTTTGTTAGAATTGGTAAAGTTGGTTTCTTTATCCACAAGGAGATTACTGTACTCTATGTTCCTGTTTTGTCTGACTGCCCCCCTTCATTTGATGAATGGCGTGATCAGTGGCTTTCCCACAAGAAAGATGTGGCTGAAAGAGAACGTCAAGTTTCTCTAAAGAAAGAGAAGTCGAGGGTAAACAAGGAATCAAATGGTAAGAGGAAAGAATCTTCTGCATCTGGAAAATCTGATGTTAAGAAAAAGAGAAAGATAATAGTGCTGTTAAGGATGTAACTGAAAAAAGGCTGGGTTGAGCAATAGTAAATTGCTAAGAATGATGCATCGGACATAGGTGATGGTAAGAGCGCAGAGAAAAGCCACGGGAAACTACCCCCGGTCAAACCACATGAAGTGTTAAGCCAGTGAAGAAGAATTATAAAGAAGATTGTAAAAGTTGTCAATAAGATAAACGATACAGCCAAGAGAACATTCACGCAAAGAAAACTCATACACACAAATTCACTAACAAAAATTACAGAAATTTCAAAACTCGCCTCTTAGTTCCCAGATCCGCTGTTTACGGAACTCGCCTCTTATAATTTTGGAGATCAGAAGGAAACAGGGATGGAAGTAGAATAAAAGTTTGGTTGTTGTTTTTTGGAACCGAGTAAGAACATATGAATACTCAGCGTGAGATAAAGAAGGGATTTAGCAAAAAAATTGGAGCAGAGAGAGGAAGATGAGAAGTGTTAATCCGTGAATAGAGAAAGAGAGGAGTGTTTTTTTTTATTTTTGTTTTTATTTTAATTGTTTATTAATAATATTAAAATATGTTTTTCTCTTCCCAATAACAATAATAAATTAATTGTTTCCTTTTCTCAATGTTAGCCGTCGCGTCCCCAACATACACATTAGGGTTTTCGTTTTTCCATCCTTGTCCTTTTCAAACCCGGTTGGCCCATTGGGCCTGTTTGGTCCAGCATCCTTACTAATTTTCCCCTTATGTTCTAATTATATCACGTTAATAAACGAATAGAGATCTAGTACAACTGGAAAAGCATACTACCCATTACCCTTAAGACCCAAACTCGATTCTTGCTGGGCACGTTTTTTTTCCTGTTTTCTTGCTCCTTTAACCCTTTTCTTTCAATTAGCTTAGTTTATGTATTATTATTATTTCATTATAAAAACATAAAAATCCACATCTCTTATATCTAATCTTTTATTTAATTTTATTAATCTTTTTTTTTTAATTATTCAAAAAATACATAATTTAGTTTTTATTATTTAATTTTTGTTATTTGTTTAATTATTAAAAATTCATGATTTTTGTGCTTTTGGTTATTTATTTAATCATTTAAAATGCATGCTAGTACAATTTAATTTTCATTAGTTAATTGTTCAATTGTCATCTTAATTAAATTTTGTCATCAGTCGTTAATCTTTATATCTTTCGTCCGTCTCCATCCAAGGGAATTGTTTTAACTTTGTTGACTTCATGTCATCAAACACGTCTCCTCTAATCGTGCGAATACCCTCAATCATACTTTCGTTTATTATTTTGTTAAAAACTTAAGATAATTTTCCCAAATATTCAATTTTCAAACTCACACCTTTTAAGTTAAAACTTCGACGTTAGGTCGTCGTATCTTCAAAATCTCGTCCACTCCCATTTTAGCCAAACAAACCATTTTTAATAAAAAAAACAATTTTAAACAGATATTTCAAAAGGTTCCTATAGGATACTATAGATGCATTGGGTGCTAATACCTTCCCATTGTATAACCAACCCCCGAACTCTAGATCTCTTTTCAAAACGCCTTGTATTTTCATTACTTTTAAAGTATTATTTTACATTGCATATTTTAGGGTTTTATTTTTCTATTTTCCCTTTTCCCTTGGAAATGATAAAGCGCGGTGGCGACTCTTTCTTTTGTGAGACGAGTTAATTAATAGCTCGATCTCCAATTTACCCCGCTACATTTCTTATCGTTGCAGCCTGTTATCGATCATTGAACCAACACAGTCAAAACCCTAACTGTATCACTATTTAAGAAATCATGGAACTGAAATCAAGGGGAGCACTGTTCATAGAAATATCCGTAAACAACAACTCAAACCCTAGATCTATTCATCATCTTCCCCAATACCACAAAACCCTTCAAAAACAAAAAGAAATCAAAAATCTCAAAGAAGCAAGGGTCAAGATTCGAAATTGCAAACAAAGGAGCATAAAACATAAAAATCTCAGAAAGATCTCACTGATTTTCACATCCAAGCACCTAGGGATTTCAATCTCCCTTTCAAGATCTACTCATATCTGTTCACCCCTTGCAAAACCAGGCACCCGAATCGTGATCAGGGCAGAGAGATAAAGAGAACGGTGTAAGAAAAATGAGAATCATAAAAGTGGCGTGCCGCCATCTTGATCTTCATCATCTCCACTGTGGAGATTCATAGCCACCATCGCGAAGCTCTTGGGCGCTGCCGTACTCCATCGTTGATCTTCATCAACGCCACCGTCGATCTTCATAGCGGCCACCAGTTTTGATTTATGCTGTTGGGTTTTGTTCATTTTTTTTAAAGTCTGTGGTTGCTATAATAGAGAGGGAGATGAGAGAAAGAAGAGAGTGAGAGAAGATTGTATTCTTATTTTTGGTTAATTGTTGTTTAACAACTGTTTTTGTTAGTTTAAGTTTGGATAAATAACTAATCCGGCGGTGACACTTGTCACCGCCATTGTGTCTGTCTTGTGATTCTGCACAGGCACTTCCGGTGGTCATACTATGCACCCTTGTGACTCTAGCGTCAGATCTGCATCAGAGTTTCATCATTCAACATCAACACTCCAGATTAGCACATTCATGGTGGACTTGCGCTAGATGGCTACACCATACTTTACAGACCCCATCCAGATCCTATGTGATACATCTCCTGCCTTATGGTGCACCTTCGCTCTTCCAGTAGTCAGATCACCAACTAACGCTTCTAAGCATGTGTTCCACGCTGCACCCTCTAGGACCTCCCACACAGGATTGAGCGTTGAAGCTTATTGGGCCTTGGACACTTATGTTTCCAACACCCCCCATTTCTGACATATTTCAGGCCCATTCTCTATTTTTCTTTTATATTTGTTTGTATTATATTATTTTGTTTAATTATTTTGATTTCTACCAATTAAATAAAATACAAAAAATATATAAACACTTTTTAACTAAATAATTAAACTAAAGAAAATATTATTTTAATATTATTAATTATTTTGCTAATTAATTTTATTAAATAGTTTGTTTTAGTTTAATTAATTGTTTACTTTTTGATTGGATTGTATTGATTGTTTATTTAGACTTTTAATCGTATTATCGATTTGATACATCCCCATTCATAAACTTGTACCCCCATTCCCATATGGTTTGTAATAGCTTAAAAATTTTATTTCTTTGTTATTTCTTTATATGTTTAAATATTGCTATTATGCATATTTTGTTCAATTAAAACACATGGCATCCTCTTGGACTCATCATCAATGAGCATGTATCCACCTACACATGCACACTTGCACACATTTCATAGTTTGGTCCTGGGCTTTTCTATAACAACAACTAATCGATCAATTATTCCAATTGGTCGTTTAGAATACTAGTGCCACGCTAGTCCCACTTTCTAGGAGCATGCATATGGCTACCTTGTATGAGCTTTCGATTTTTATCTTATGCGTTGAAGCAACTCTCTTCTCTCCCCTTGGTCTACATACCAAGCATCTTCATAAAGGGTCTCATAGTTGAGATTGGGCATGGCCATTCTCACGAGATTGATCAAGTTTTGTCCTTGATTAATCATAACCCTAGTCAACCACTTTGGTCTATATACCAAGTGTTTCCATGCACAAAGGGTCTCATGGTTGAGGGTAGGAACACCTGCTCTCACGAGATTAATCAAGTACACCCCTTGGTTAATCATAACCCAATTTAACTCCCATATACCCAACATTCCATTTATCTTGTGGATACTCGTGCTATGATTTTATGATCGATCATTGATGCAACCCGGGTATGCTTAATCATTGGTTGATTGAGTAGGTTCAAAAAGGCATTATGTAGAGTTTTCTTATCTCATGCGCTTTGAAGAGGCAACAGACCTACTCCGTTAAGTATCATTGTGACTTCATTTCCGCATTTTAATGCTTTCTAGAGATCATGTCAAGTAGGATTTTACCGCTTTCCTTGACATGTCAAGCAGGAATAGAGATGCATGAAAGGGACCTCCATTTCTGATATCTGTCAGGAATCCCTCTGGTTTACTTAAATACCTGTTTAAGGCAATTTCGCATATGTGCCTTGTTTGCTACTCATGTTTATGTGTTTTTCCAGAGCACTTGTTTGATATGCCATGCTCCCTTAGGATTGCCCGTGTAGGGTTAGTCCTCGAGCTAGACATTAGGATATCTATCCATGTATGTTCACTTAGGTAGATATTTCCATTTCTTCCTTAACACAGGGCCATCATTATATGATTACACCAGGGCTAGAGATTAGGATAGTCTCCCTTAGTTGTTTTCTTTTCTTTGCATATTGCATCTTAAAACAAAAACTTTCTTTTTTTTTTTGGAAAATCATAAAACATATCTAATGGACTTAAGTCCTTATTCAAGGTAAAAAATACAAACCAATCTTAATTATTTGTGCGTCTTTTGGTTCTGTTTTAAACCCTTGTTAAGTTGACATCTTTCTGTCATCTTTACCATGATATTTTACTATCTTTGTGTCGATGTTTCGCCATTGCGTATGTTTGTTATCATACTTTGATTGCCAATATCATTGTCAGGTATGATGTTTCTATCATCTAAATTGATGTTTCTCAATCCTTTCCATGATGCTTTGCTATCTTTGTGTTAATGTTTCGCCATCACCCATGTTTGTTATCCTACTTTGATTTTTGATATCATTGTTAGGTGTGATGTTTTATCATCTAAGTTTTGATGTGTTGTCATCTTTGTCATGATATTTTACTATCTTTTTTCCAGTGCTTTTTCATCACAAATGTTTGTTATCCTACTTTGACTTTCGATATCATTGTTAGGTGTGATGTTTTATCATCTTATCCGATATTTTGCTATCATGCTGATGTGTTATCATATTATTTGAGTTTGTGTTGCCATGTAATGTATTGTCATCCTTATTTTGATGTTTTATCATTATTGCTGATGTTTTGTCATTTTATCTTCTTTTTTGCCATCTTGATTATCGCTTTTGTCTTTTTAACTAAAAAACACAAACCAACCAAAATATGTGAGCCGAACCACGACTGCTCTGATTCCTTAAAAGGGATACGTAGTCATTGGGGTAGGGCCCGAACGAGCACAACTTTTATTTTCCCTACATTATTTTCTCTTTTCTTTTGCATGCATTCTTTATACAGCTAGATATAGATTCTGACACACCCATAAGATAGACAACAAGAGTGGATACCATAGAGTACTACAGACGCGAGGGGTGCTAATATCTTCCCCTCGCGTAATCGACTCCGTTACCCGATATCTCAGTTGTAAGACCGTGATTTCTCCTCTTCAGCTTTACTCAATGTTTACCTTACCCTTTCGCAGGGATAAAATATGTTCGATGGCGACTTCATTGATTTTATATCAGATGACGGTTCGACCAATTGTTTCAGCTGACGACTTCACTGGGGAATAATATTGACCAATTGCTGGTCCATCCCGGAGTCGATCCTAGCTTGTGTTTGTTTTATTTTCTATTGGGTGTTTATTTGTTTATTTCTTTACTTCTTTATTGTTTATATGCTTTCATGCATTTCATTTCATTGCTTGGTTTCCTATACTCTCGGTATTGCTGTTATGTTGTTTCTTTGATGGGTGGGTTGTTACTATGAGGTAAAAGGCCTAATACCCAGGCTAGAGTTATATACCACTAGGAACACATAGGAATAGAGTAGAGATTTACGACGGATGATAGGCGTATGTTCTGTCGTGTCCGATCATGAGAGCCACGGTCAGAGTAGGTTTTAATAGGGGTGCTATCATTATCACATATGTTGTACGACGATAGTACTTTCAAGCGAACCTACGACTCTGATTCTCCTTTGCCTTACCTTTACCTAGACTATACCCGTGAGTGGGGAGGGTTTGATTCTTACAGGTACCGATGGTGACTTTTGGGTTCTGTTGGTGACTATTTGATCTCCTGGTTTTGTTTCAGACTTCTCATCTTGTGATAGCCGTTTATTTCGGCAGTTCAATATTTATCCAGTGTTCTAGAAGCCTTGATCCCGTACAGTTGTGGATCTACATGGTACTTGGTTCTTGTGTCATTAAGATGGTTATGAGGAAGTGCATCACTTATCTATTATGATGGGAACCTTGATCCCATGTCTTTGCATACATAATATGTTAACACCATTTTAACACACATGTTTTTTTTCCATTTCCAAGGAACCATGCTTGTGAGCTTTGTGTTGCACTTCTCCACCTCTTACTGGTTTAAAATAAAAATTAAAGGCATGTAAGTTCATTGAAAATGAATGAACATGGAATTTCACCCACTCACGCACCTTTTTGTACCCCAAAATTTGCCCTCCCGTATTTCTCAAATCATTGCAAGAAAAATCTCCAAGTTGTTCAAGTTTGCTCAAGGGTTGGTCAGACAAGCTATCTCCTAAGGCAGTCAACCCCAAATTAGGGTTTTGTGTTGCATCAAGATCCTTGAGTCCAAATGACCTCAAATGCTCCCTAATATCCTAATATGTTCTCAAGATCATCCATGTAAATTTTCAAGCCTTGCATAGGAAGTTTGCTCAGTCAATTGCTCAAAAGGTCCAAAAATCGACTATGCTAGGGCAAAAGTCAACTGTGACCTATAAACAGTCAAAATTTAGGATTTTTTTTGTAAAAATTCTCATTTTAAAGGATATTTCATCATTTGATCAAGTGTTGATCATGATTCATCAAGAATTGCTCAAAATTCATCAAGACTCAAAAGTTGCTAAATTAGGGTTTTGTAGGAAAAGTCAACTCAATTTTGACCAAGCATAACTTTCTCATACTTTATGAGAAATGACCCATCCAAAGATCATTTTGAATAGGATGAAGTTACCTACAATCCATCTTCATACCCCAAGATCAAGAAATGCACTCACAAGAAGTTATGAATTTGGACATTATAGGTCATTTTTGAAAGTCAACAAAAACACCTTTTTTTCCAAAGCTTATAACTTGAGCATGGAATATCAAAATGAAATGAGACCAAAAGGGTTGGTTAGAGGACATCTCAGGATTTCTAAAAAGTCCAAGAATACCTCCAAAAGTTCAAAATTGAAGAAATTATGCATTGTTGAAGTTGGACTTTTTTGCAAAATTGCCAAAAGTCAACTATCCCCAAAACTTCAAATTTTGTCAAATGGGCCCATTCTTTTTCACTTGATTTGAGTTTGCATCATTGCCCATGTACCCTAGCTTCAGCCATGTGTCCATATTTCATTTTTATTATTTAATTTGATTTTTAATTGAATTTATTCATTTTAAATCAAATAAAATCATAGAAAATCCAAGGCATTGATAACTCATGATCTCTTGGCTATTTCAGGCTCCACATTCAACAATTATCATCATCAAATTTGTATCAAATCAAATCATGTGCAAAAAGATCCAAATCAAATCAAATTTGAAAGGTTTTCAATGGAGATCAAATCACATTCACGTGCATTGATATGGAGGGATTTGGTCCATGTTTCTTACCCTAATGCAAAGCACATTACATAAGGAAGCAAAAGCATACGAAATCAGGGTTGGAAACTGTGGAGAGAGGCAGAACAAGAATTGAAAAATTCACAAAAAAGTGAGAGATCAAAGTCCAAGTTAGAGGCAGTTTCAGCCCACGAGACTTGTTCCAATCACTTCCTGGGCATTCACAAAAGCTACCTAGATCAAAACCAAGCATTTTCAGACGCCCTAACGCACTGTAAGTCGCACGATAGTCACCCCTGTTCTTGATTTCGCATTTCTGAAATTAGGCATCTTTTTCATGAACTAATACCATATTTTGAATCTACAAAACATTTGCAAGCGATTGGTATCATTCAATTGCATTTATCTGGCCTGAATGGAGAACCACCATAGTTAGGGTTCTTCGTTTTGTTTTTAGGGTTTTCTGTTTCAGGTAAAATTGAGACTCAAGAAGAACATGGCTTTGATCAGGAGGCCATGACGAATTGAACCATGCTCTTGGATTGGATTTATAAGGCCTGGAGAGAATTTTAGGATAGGCCCGCGCTTTTAGCTGCAGATTCAAATCCGCAGGTATTCTTTTACAGGGTTGAGGACAGGGACGATGAGGTGTCCCCCGTCCATTGGTGAATTCAAATGTTACGCGCGTTTTTTTATGTTCTGGCAATGATTTTGTTTTTTTTATATAATATATATTTTGTATTATTATAACAAATCCAGCAGCGTGTCCCAGTGGTCAACAAGTCAAGTTCCAAGGCGTTAGGGGCTGGAGGTCAGGGGTTCGATCCCTGCCTCCAGCACTTTGTATTTTCTTATTTGTTTACAGATTATCACATGCATACGCTGACTTGCAGTACACCATACTCCCTCATGCATCCAAGAGCCAGGTGGCCAAGGGCCAGATCTGTTGGTCAAAAAGCTGGAGGTCCACCAAGAGCCTAGTCCACACATCCACATTGGATCAAAAAAGTCAAAAAAGGCCAGCTGATAATGGGCCAAGGAATTGCTACTCACACCACAAAAACATGCCCAATTCCTCATTCCCTTTATATTTTATTTAATTGTTTTATGTACTTTATTTTATTTTATTTAATTTCTAACCAATCACAAAATTCCTTTTTTAATTAAATAAAATCACAAAAGTATTTTTATTTCAAATCAAATTTTAAACTTTTATTTTTCTTAATAAATTTATTAATTAATTAGATTTTAATTAGAAAACTTTAATTCCTTTTGTAAAATAAATAAAATTAATTAGACTTAACTAGTTTCTAACCATTAATTTAATCATTTTTAATTTCTTTCCTAAATAATCAAAAACTCCAAAAATAATTTATTTTTCATTTAATTAATTAATTTAATTTAATTTAGTAATTAATTTAGGTTTAATTTCTTTCTTAATTTAAAAACAACAAAAAACCAAAAACATTTTCTTCAAAAAGGGTCAAAACCCTAATCATGCGCCCGATTTAATTTTTGCATTGCGATTTACTTTTCCTTATCCAATAATGTACCTGCTTCCAGATTGTAATAGTTAAATAGGAAATTTTATTATTATTATCTCTTTATTTTTATTTTTCAAAGGGTTTGTCTTTGGCGATGTAAATATCCGACGCCTTGTAATTTAAATTCCGCATTTTATTTCTGCAAAATATAACTGCTAGATGTTTGATAATAGGGTTTGCATGAAAAGACTGAATGTTAATCTTAAAATAAACTTAGATCACCCTTAACATGTACAAAGATAAAAATAACTGAAAACGACACACTCGCACATGCGCACTCTTAGGGTACACCCCACTTGGTTGCCTTCGTACGCGGTCATTGAGTATAGGTCACTTTAGAGGTCGTCCTCTTGTCTAAAAGATCATAGTTGCCTCGAAATGGTTGCCTCGAATATTATTGCCTCAAACAAATGATCTAAGACATTAGGGTTACCGCTAAGGCATTGTGATCGGTGGATCTGGAACTGACTGTTTAACGCTGGTTCGTGAAATGTCGCGGAAGCAAGAGTTGCCACCGTCTTTTATTTTCTCCAAATGGAAAGGACAAAAGCACAGAAAAATTCCTTATAGAGATTGCTCTCGGTTCGGGAGGTAGATTATAGAAAGGGAAGGTGTTAGCACCCTTTCTATCCATGGTTATCCATGGGCTCTTAGATACTTGCTCACTTGTGTTTTCAAAAATGGTTTGTTTGCTTTTCAACTGTGGGTTTTAAAAAGTTTCTTTGAAAATTTCAGTTCGACTCTTGTATCGGTCCTCAAGAGTGTTTGAAAAATTGCTTTCGAAAGCTTTTGAAAAGGTGTCGGTGTGAAAAGTATTTTTGATTTGTTTTTGAAATTAGAGCAAGTATCTAGAGTCGTCTACCTACCCTAAGGAATTCGTCTGTGTAAATGTCCTTTAAAGTAGTGCCATCCCACCATTGAGAGGTAGGTAGCACCACCGTTGGAGGTGTTCGGGTCAATTCGAGGTTCGGGACATGGTGATCACCAGAGCAATGGGAAGACACCTTAGAAGCTACCCTCATGCCAGGTTCCTAGATCATGAGGACTTACTAAGACATCCTCTACTCGACGATCACCTTTCGAGGCAAGGCAACAGTGAGGCGTACCCTAGGGGTGGTGTGTGAATTTGTGTGTCATGTTCATTTGCATTTATCTTGTTCATGTCAAAGTGATCTATGCGTTTGTTTTTATTTTATCATTCATTCTTGCATGCAATTTATTAGCAGTTAAAAAGTTGCGAGAAAATATAAAGTTCCTAAACTATTACAAAGGCGCGGGTCCACATCGCCAAATTAAATCCAGGACCCGATTTGACATAAAATAAATAAAGTGCGAGAAATAAAATGTCCGAGTTTACAAGGCTTTGGGAGAATTACATTAATATTTACAAGAAGGAAATAAATAAAAATGCGCGAATATGAATTAAAATTGGAAACGAGTGCGTTGGACCCTTTTTAATGAAATTAAATTAAATGATTAAACTAATGAAATTAAAGAGAAAAAAGAAATTATTATTTTTTTTTGAGTTTTTGGTATTTATGTTTTTTATGTATTTTTATGAGAAAGATTAAATGAAATTA